>CM066031.1:1067209921-1068523660 GCA_033557465.1 Ichthyophis bannanicus | reverse complement strand
CCTGTTTAATTTATATGCAGAACAAATCATAAGAGAAGCAGGACGTATGAAGACAACCAAGGTGTGAAGATTGATGGAAGACTCATCAACAACCTTTGCTGTACTGATGACATCACAATACTGGCTGAAAGCAAAGATGATTTATTTAACAATTTTTTATGCCACCTTGTCTTATAATCAAGGCGGTTTACATCATAACTTCAATTTTACAGAGAACTTGCAATAAATACAGCTAACCAATTAAAACCATTACTGGACAACTTTCATAGCATGCAAAGGGAGGGGGGGGGACTTGGAGTGCTAAAACATGACTTATGTACAAGGTAACATATATGCAATTGATCATGTGGAGTGGGCACAAGATCAGAGTAATGCTGTGAAGTTAGGGGTAGTCACTGAAGTGCTCGATGAAGAGGAGAGTCTTGAGCTGTTTCTGAAAGTCCTTTAAGTCTGAGGTTGTTCTTAGTTTTTCCAGGAGACAGTTCCAGATAGATGGGGAGGCAAGTGAGAGGGCCCTATTTGCAGTGGAATTTTTAGCCTTTGCGAATAAGTTGGGTGTAGGTATGGTGTTAATGTTATTGCTTCTCTCAGGTCTGTTTTGGGGTTTGGTACATATAAGGTCCTGCAAGATTCTGGCTGTTATGTTGTTTTTGACTTTGAAGATGGTAAGGGCTAATTTATACTTAACTCGTGAAGAAATTGGCAACCAGTGTAGTTGGTACAGGAAGGGAGTTATATGATCATGTTGAGATGATCCCATGATGGTTCGGGCGGCAGTGTTTTGGACTAATTGCAGTGGTCGGATAGTTTGGGCAGACCTTGGAGGAGGGCATTACAGTAGTCCAGTGCTGGTGTTATGATGGACTGACATACAGTGCGGAAGTGTTCTCGACTAAGGAGAGGCTTTAATCTTCTTATCATTGCAAGTTTGTGGAAGGCAGACTTGGAGGTCTTATTGATGTGATCTTGTAGGTTGAGATGCTTGTTAATGATGACCCCAAGGTAGCGGACTTCCTCTTTTATTGCAATTTGAGGAACACAGGTGAACTCCGTGTTCCTTGTGATGATGATTGCCTTGGTCTTTTTGATGTTGATGTTGGAGGTTATTGTTGGTAAGCCAGGTTATCATTTCATGGAGTCATTTTAACATTGCAGTAAAGTCTGGAGTGTCTAACTGAATTGGGGTATAGGCAATAATATCATCTGCATATGGCGTATGGTATATTGTGCTTCTTGAATATATTGCAGACTGGTTGTACATAAATGTTAAAGAGGAGGGCAGACAGCGAGAACCCTTGAACTCCTCTCTGGTCTGTATGGAAAGGAGATGAGGTGAGGGGACCAGATTTGACTCTCTGTTGTCTGTCACCGAGGGTGGTGTTTTGGAGGCCAATCATTGCTAATCACTTCAGTAGGATATTATGGGAAACTGTGTCAAAGGCAGATGGGATGTCGATAAAAATAAGCAGAAATCCTCTCCTTATGTTGTCAATTCCTTTAAGCAGAAGATGGATGAGTAGTGTCTCTACACTGTGATCTGGGTGGAATCCATGTTGACAGGGATCCAGAGGGGAATGTAGGTCAATGTGGTCTTGGAGCTGTCTCTGAACAATCTTTGAGTGCCAGAGGCATGTATTCTTGGGTAAGTGAGGTGCTTATTATCATTTGGATGTATTTGATTAGGTCTTCCTTGGCAGATTTGATCCACATGACCGGGTAGGGATCAGATGGTGCTGTGGTTGTGTTCAGATCGGTTATGAAATGGGTGATTTGTTCAGTCAACGGGATGTTGAAGTTATTCAGGTGACTTGGGATGATGGGGCTCACACTGAAAGAGGGGATGTCAGTTATAGACATCCCCTTGTAAAGTGTGTTTTGAAAGGGTTTCTTTTTGGATAAGAGGTAGTCAGCAAAGGTTTGAGGGTGTATCATGTTTTCATTCTTCAGAGTTGAGTGCTTTGTTAGAGTGCGTACAATGTTGAAGAGCTCTTTGGGTTTATTGCAGGCTTTTAGAATGAAGTTAGTATGATATTGTATTCTTGTTGCATTGTTTGGTATTGTTTTAGTGTGCATTCAGTCTTGTCATGTCGCCATTGACGTACATGTTGGCATAGTTCCCTCTTTGATTCTCTTATTGTAGTTCTGTACCATGGAGCTGACCATCTCCTGTTTTCTTTGTGGCGTGGGATGGTTCAAGTAGGGATTCTCAATGCAGCACTGGTGGTAGTATTCCAGATGTTGACAGCCTCATCTAGATCGGTAAAGTCCTGGGGCAGGAATTGAAGGGTGTCTCTGAGAAATTGTTCCTTATCAAATGCTTTGAAGCGTTTGGTCGGATTGTCGGTTTTCTGAGATTTTTGTTGTTTGTTGAGGTGAGTTTGAAGAGTATGGCATGGTGGTCTGACCAGGGTATGTGGGTGGTAGTTGGTGATGTTATGTGTCCATGCTCTAGTATGCTTACTGGGGCAAATATGAGATCTGGGGTGGAGCCAGAGCGATAAGGACATATGAGAATTTCCTGTAATAGAATGGAGTCAATAGTTTTGTGAAAGGTTGCTTCCTCCTTGTTAGTTGCGGATGTAAGGTTCAAGTCTCCTAGTACTATAAGCGGTTTATACGGAGAGTTTGCTGAGTATATGGATTTGAGAATTTTGGATGTGTCTACCAAGGAGGTATTTGGAGCTCTGTATATTAGGCAGATGGATAAGTATTTATTTTCTATGCTGATAATGTTACAGCAGTCGGCATTTACTTCTCAAGATCAAGGAACAGTCTTAAAATGGGCCTGCACCTTAATGTAAAGAAGACAAAGATCCTGACAACTGGCAAAATCAATAAGTTCATCATTGATGGAGAAGAAATTGAAATAGTGGACAACTTTAACCTGCCTGGATCAATAATCAATAAAGAAATGACAAGCAGTCAAGAAATCTGACGATGCATTGCTCTTGACAGAATGGCTATGAAGGACCTAGCCAAGATTCTCAAGAGTAGAGATGTCTCTGTCCATTCAAAGATTTGACTTGTCCAAGCCATGGTATTTTCAACAACATCTTATGGATGCAAAAATTGGACAGTGAAAAAGATAGAAAATCAGTGCCTTTGAATTATGATGCTGGTGAAGAATATTGTGTAAACCATAGACTTCCCAAAAAACAAACCAGTCAGTACTAGAGGAGATCAAACCAAAGCTTTATTTAGAAGCTTGGATGACTTCAAATTTCATACTGGTTACATCATGCGAAGAGCGAGAGATTTTTAGAGAAAGACATCATGCTTGGCAAGGTTGAAGGTCAACGCAAAAGAGGAAGGCCAGCAATGAGATGGATCAATACAAAACAGCAACTGTGGATGCCACTCTGTCAACACTGAGCTGCCTGACTGAAGATTGAACACAGTTTAGGACAATTATCCAGAGGGTCAGCATGAGCTGACACCAATTCAATGGCACCTAACAGCAAAAATTTTGTTTTTGACATAGAGCCCAATTCAGAAAGGGGCACATCCGGGCTGTCCAGCTGGCCCTGAGCAGGACAGGCCCGTTAGGAGCTGATTCAGTAACATAGGAGCAAAACGTTCCCACGGCATACAGAATAGGGTTGCCAACTTTTTCACCAAGAAAAACCCGACACCTTTGGCTTGCCATGCTCCACCCATTCTCCTCCCCTAGTCCCACCCCTGCCCCGCCCCCAGCCCCACCCATAAAAATTACCAAGGATACGTGTAGGCTAACTTCCTTGGTCAGATAATAATTAAACTGGGAACCCCAAAATCCAAACATGAAATGTACAACACTGGAGAAATAAAACTATAAAGTAATTTCCTCTTGCACTAAACAAAAACGCAAAGATGTTAGCAATACACACTTCCCAGACCAGACATATTCCAGTTAATAAATTCAAAATAAAAAGTATTTTTCTACCTTCTGTTTGGGCATTTCATTTTTCAGTTGCAATTGCTCCAGTCACTTTCTTCTGGTTTCTTCGTGTCTTCTGCGAGCTATCCATTTGGCCTTTCATCTCTTTTAGATGTTTTCCATTCTCTCTCTATATCTGCTTTAACATACTGAGTGTTTCCCTTTTGCTCTTTCCCCCAATTCTTTCCTTATTCCTTTATCATCCATTTAAATTTCACCCTTCCATTCTCAAGCCCCTCTTACTCTCTCAATACCCGACCCATCATAGACTTTTCTTCCACACAAAATATTTTTCCCCTCTCCATTCTCATTCCCCATCCATTCTAGTCCTCCCCCAAAATCAGTTCCCTTATAGTTCTAGACCCACCCAGCATCCACTCCCTTCTAATCCCATTCTCCCATGCCCCACATCAGCCCATTTCCAGTCCTATTCCAGCTCTTCATAAGCCCATTTCCAGTGCTAGCCTTCACATCACAGGCCATTTCCAGTCCTAGCCCCTGCCCCCCAATCACAGCCCATTTACAGTCCAAGTCCCCCATCACTGCCTATTTCCTGTCCTAGGCCCCCCACCATCACAGCCCATTTGCAGTCCTAGCCCCCCCCCATCACAGCCCCTTTGCAGTCCTAGCCCCCCTAATCACAGCCTATTTCCAGTCCAAGTTCCCCTCCCTCCACCATAGCCCATTTCCAGTCCAAGTCCCCCCCCCCCATAGCCCTTTTCCAGTCCTTGTCCCCCCCATCAAATCCCCTTTTCATTCCTTTTCCCCCACCCCCAACGCCCTTTTACCGTCAATGTCCCCCCCCCCCATCACAACCCATTTCCAGTCCAAGTCCCCCCCCATAGCCTTTTTCCAGTACAGGTCCCCCCCCCATCACAGCCCATTTGTAGTCCCCCCCCCCCCCAGTGCAGCTGCTGCTCCTGCTTCTTACTGAGCAGCAGCTGCAATAAAGTTAATTTAATAGTAAGGAAACCTGTGAGAAACCCTCCGCTCCTATGAAACTCCTTCTGCAGGGTCCCTGGCTGAAAAGGAAGTGACATCAGAGGGGCGGGCACTGCAGAAGGAGTTTCATAGGGCCGGAAGGCCCCTCACAGGATTCCTTACTTTTAAATTAACTTTATTGCAGCCGCTGCTCTGTAAGAAGCAGCAGCAGCGGCTGCAAGGGGGGGCCAGGACTGTGATCGCAATCGCGATCGCAAGCGCAAAGCCGGTTTTCTGCTCTGGCCGCTCCGATCTCGCAGCCAGAGCAAAAAACTGGCTTTTCAATGGCCGGTTTCGGTTCTCTGCCGGCAGCCGGTCCGACCACAGGAAAACCGGCCAGGCTGGCTGAAAACCGGCTGGTTGGCAACCCTAATACAGAATCGGGCCCAAGGACAGCCCGGTGTGCGCCTGCATGCCTGTGGGGACGTCCTCCTGGTAAGCTCCCCTGTCACCCACAGCACCAACCTTCTTCTTCCCCACTGCCCGACCCACAGCTGGGCAGCCGGGGCCTGGATTGGGCAGCAGTGACCTACCTGCCCTGGCCCCAGCCTCTGGGGGGTATTAGGGCCCCAATTGCCAGTTTTATGCTGCTTATTCCACCTTTGAGATGGAATAAGCAGCAAGTTCCTCCTGACTTCGCAGGACACACAGGGCCATGACCGGAATTGGCCCTCTATGTCCTGCTGCCTCGGCCCACCCTTGCTCTGCCCAAACTCCACCCCTCCTGTCTCCTGCTGGCTCTCCCCATACTGCTGCTCTAACCATGTGGGGCGGGCCTGAAGGGGAATAAGGGCAAGTCACCTCTCTGAATTGGGCCCATAGAGGGCTAATCCTCTTTTATGCCTTTTCTATCCCTCCTAAATAGATCATATCCCGGTATCGTGATATCCTATTCATGAAACTCACTGAACTATGTTTATGTAATGGCCACAATGTCCAAGTCCATTTCCCCCATCAAGGCTTCCAGGTCACGGACTTTATTGCCTAGACTGTGTGTATTTGTGTTCCTTGCCTTCCAGCACTGTTTGTCTGGCTGTTTTGTATTTTGTGTGAGTTTTATTTCTGACTCCCCTTCCCCATGATGTGTGAGTTAAGATGTCTCTTTGTATTTTCAACACTATTGCAATGCTTTTGCAAGAATCGGACAACCTTTCAGTTTACCGTTAAGCTAGAAGCTTTAGAGAATGTAGCCAGGACAGAAAATTTGTATTTCTCAAACTGTCCTATAACATATTTATTGTTGCCTGAGATTTTGTTCAATAGGTTTTTCAGTGAGTTACTGAGTGTCCCAATGGGATGTTTCAAGAAATGCATGTGTGTAAAATGGGACAGAGGGTTGGACATAATAGTGAATTTGCTTATTTTGATCTGTCAGGGTTTCTTGAGACTTTAAGATATCATGGAGAGAGCTACACTTTTCATCTTATTTTATTCTGATCAAAATTCATTTTCTATTTTGAAACCTTACTTCAAAGAAAAGGATGCATTGTTCTGTGAACCAAAAGTGCAGGTATTCCCCGTCATGGCCCAGGCTACTCAGATGCATCAGGAAATCTTTTCTGCAATTGAAGCCATGGGTGCTTTCATTGGGAGCAACTTTTTATTTAAGGTTCCCCTGCTCAAACCTAATTCCCTTTCAAAGGAATATGCCTTTTTGGACCTAATGAAATTAGAGACATTTCCAAATGATAAAAAGGCACAATGATCATTTTCTTTGGATTTTGTCTTTGCTTGTTTAGTGGTATCTTGGCTCATTACTATGTCTATCACACTAATCTGGTCATGCCAGATCTTGCCCCCCTTAAAGCCCATCTATCTAGCATCCCCACCTGGCTGGCTAATAACTTCGTACACCTCAATCCCGGCAAATCCTCCGCCATATGGCTCCCCTTTGCTAGTTCCCCTCCAGCTCTGGCCCCCTCCTTTTCTGGTTCTCTTGTCCCACTAGCTGATTTTATTCATTATTTAGGCGTTACTTTGAATTCTTCTTTATCCTGTCATGACTATATTTCCTCTCCGACTCATTGTTCCTTTCTTGCACTTCGCTAGATCCATGTTGTCTGTTCTTTTCTTTCCACTTCATCTCTCACTACACTGCTACTCACACTGGTAATATCAATGATCGATTATTTTAACATTTTTCTTGGTCTCCCTCAGAACCAACTCCACCGGTTCCAATTCATTCAAAACACCGCAGTCCAAATTCTTGCTCACGTATCATGGTTTGAACATGTCACTCCCCTCCTGATCCCTTATCACTGGCTCCCTATTCAGTTCTGCCTTCAATTCAAGCTCCTCACTTGGGTCCACCGTGCACTATAGACAGGCTGTCCCCGTTATCTTTCGGATGTTCTGCTTCTCCACACCCATCATCACATTCTCCACAGAATTCATGACAATTATTTTTAGCATCCCTCCACTTCTCATGCCTGGTTAATATCCACCCGCTCTTCTGCTTTCTTTTTCATTGCTCCTTCCTTCTGGAATGCTCTGCCCCTGCCCTCCGACGTGAACCATCCTTTGCCAAGTTTAAATTTCTCTTAAAAACTCACCTTTATAACATTGCTCATAATTTCTGTTACCTACTTTCCTGTCCTTTTCTGCCTTCAACTCATTCCCTCACCCTTCGATTCCCCCCCTCCCCCCCCCCAATTTCTAGCTCCACATTTTTGAGTGGTTTTCATCTTTCCTGTCTGTAATGGCGTCCCCTTCTATTCTGATTTTTAATTTTTGTTTTTAATATTGTATATCGCTCTACTGCACAAGGGTAATAAACAAACATAGTGGGATGACAAGGTTTTGGGTGTAATTTGTTAAACCATTTATTTTACTTCTGTTATTTTTATAGGTTTTATATCTTAAGACATGGCTCTCTTTTCTCATTATGTATACTTGGCAGGATTTATATATTTTTTTATATTATTTCTGCATTGTATAATTCTTGCTTCCTTTCTATTTTATTTATTTTGAAATGTACATTTCGAAGCTTGAATACAAAGTAAATAAATAAAACCCTAATTGTTGGAAGGTCTGGTTACCCCTTTCTCAATACATGAAGTCCTAACCTACTTGTACCTACCTATGGATTCTGCCCTTTCCTTGACTATTATGTTTCTAGGGGTGTGCAGGCAAAAAAATTATTTTGTTTAGTTTCCTGTGTCGTTTGCAATTTTTTTTTAATTTTGTTTTGAGGCAATATATTTAAGAATGCACAATACTGTACTATCAAAGCTCTGGTTCATGAGTTGAGCAGCTGTCTGGGATGCTCTCTATCGCTGCCACTACCGCAAGCAGAGGTTTTTTCCTACTCAGTGTGACAGGTGAGAGAAACACTGTCTGGGTTTTGGTGGGGTGGTAGAATGCAACGGGCATCAGACACCATGCGGCCGAGTGCAGCATTCTCCTCCTTTGAGCATGAACCACCACCATTTTGCTCGCCGCTTCAACCACATGTGGAGGAGGACTCCAGGGAGGCCAAACACTGTGGGTCCTTCCCGTACAGTTTATTTTAATTTTTGTGATTTCACCAATTTGGTTTTTGCTGTGGATCTGGATGGTGCCTAGCAGTTAACAGACCTTGTTTTTATAGAGCTCTGTATAAAAATAAAAAAAAAGAAGTGGACCGAACAGCTAGGTATGGAAGGAGGCGCAGTAATCTTTTTCTTTGCATTATGCCCTCTAAGCCTTCCTGTTTAATTTTTTTTTGCAGGGGCGCTGTCTTGGCCACTGGCTTCTGCCATGGTTGTGAGGCAGAATCCTGGTCAACTGAAGAGGGTCTGCAGGATGAGAGGGTGGACCGGGCCTCAGGAGGATCAGAGGTCAGTCACCCTCAGGAGGGTCCTCCTTTTCCTGCAGCTGATGGTGTGGCCATGTCAGTTCAGGGGAACAAGGATAGTTTGGCCCCTCCAGCACTAGGATCTAGGTTAAGGCTCCTGGATCCCCCAAGCCCTCCACATCTAAAGATTTGCCAGCTGTGGCACCTTCTGGTGGATTCTCACCCAAGTTTGTTCTCTTAATGCACAAGGCCTTTTGCATGAGGCAGTGTGGGGAGGATGAGACAATTGGCTTCCAGGAGCATGCTAGGAAGAGAGATTTTCCAGAGTCCCTCTCTGGGGCGAAGCAGAGGGGGAGCCCAGCCTTAGCAAAAAGCATCAAGAGACAGACCCTTGGGAGTTCCTGGGTTGACTCAGAGGAGCTGGAAGAACCGGACATGCAGCCAGACATGGGAGAAAAACCAATGGAGCTCAAAAAAGGTGATATCCCTCAAGGGGAAGAGTCTTGCATAGTTCAGGTTTTCCGTAGGGAGGAGCTGGGTGTGCTGATCGCCCATTCCGCTAAAGCCCTTAACACAGGGACAGGTGTCCCAGCAGAGGAAGAGCCTCTGGAGGATCCGTTATTCCAAGCCATTAGAAAGAGTCTGTTTACCCCCTGTATAGGTTGGTCAGGCAAATGATTCAGGATGAATGGGACATGCCAGAGGTGGGTCTAAAGGGCAGGCATGCAATGACCCGTCTGTATCCCCTACCAGATCGGGATAAGGATAAGGGTCAATGCAGTGGTTTCAGCGGTCACTAAGAAAAACACTACTCCGGTGGAGGGAGGTTCAGTCCTTAGAGATGTGCAGGATAAGAAGTTGGAGGCTCTGCTAAAGCAAGTATTTGATATTAATGCCTTGATTTTGCAAATGTTGATCTGTGGTGCCTTTGCAGCCCATGCGTGTTTACACTGGGCACAAGCAGTGATGAACAGTTCGAGACACTTGCATCCACTTCCTCCAGAGGCGGCCATGTTGGAATCTGGAGCAGCATACTTGATGGATGCCTTTTACGATCATATTTGAAGTCTGTCCAAGGGTACAGCCTTGGTGGTAGCCATTAGTCGCTATCTGTGGTTGTGCAATTGGTCAGCAAATGTATCCCCCAAGAAGTGGCTGCACAAGCTGCCCTTTAGGGGGAAACTTCTCTTTGGTGAAGATCTGGATAAGTTGGTGAAGTGGTATGTTCTGTGGCACCAGCGAGGGGTCAGTTGCAGGACTTCCGGCATTTCCAGGCAGTTCGTTTTACACCCTACCAAAAAGGACAGTTTCCCTTCCGCGGACAATCCTTTCACGGGTTTCGAGGAGCAGGCAGAGGTTTCTATTCCTCCATGTCCTCAACCGCCAAGAAATCACAGTGATGCCAAGAGGAGCTATTTCCCATGGGAGATCAACTGTGGGACTTTTACCCTGCCTGGGCCAGGATTACTTCTGACCAGTGGGTTCTGGAAATCATCAAAGAAGGTTACGCTTTGGAGTTTTTGCCCAGCCACTCCAGGAAACCTTGTCGTCAGTTCCCCTTGCAGGGCGTCACAAAAGCTCAAGGCCATGGGGGATACTCTGTGATGTCTGTTCGATTTGCAGGCTGTAGTGGAGGTGTTGAAAGATGAATGCAGATGTGGTCGATACCCGATATACTTCGTGGTTCCCAAGAAATAAGGGTCCTTCCAACCCATATTGGATCTCAAACACATAAATCGTCTGCGGGTGCCCCGATTCCACATGGATGCACTCCACTTGGTCACTGTAGTGTCAGGGAAGGAGAATTCTTGACCTCACTCAATCTCACAGAGGCCTACTTAAAAAGCCCCATCTGGCCAGAACATCAGTAGTTCCTGCACTTTATGGTGCCAATAGAGCACTTCTAATTTCAGACCCTGCCTTTCAGATTGGTGACCGCTCCCCGCAATTTCATACAAACAAACAATACCACACAAACCTTGTACTAAAAGCCTGTAATAAACCTAAAGAACTCTTCAACATCGTTCGTACCCTAACGAATGACCCAACAATGAAAGATGAAAGCAAAATGCACCCGTAAACCTTTGCTGATTACCTAACAGCGAAGAACAGCACCAATACACACCATAAGAACATCCCCCTTATGGACACACCAGCAACAGATGGCTTTACAACTACCAATCAATGGAAGAACTTCAGCATTCCATCAACAAAACAAATAGAACAAATCATCACTGCTCTAAACACCACAACCTCTCCATCGGACCCCTGCCCAGTAACTTGGATTAAATCCACCAAAGAAGAACTCAATACATTCATCCAAAAGATAGTGAGCACCTCTCTCACCCAGGGCTACATGCCAAAAGCCCTCAAGCAATCTGCTATCCGCCCCATTCATAAATCTACTTCATCCAACAGTACCGACCCTTCAACCTACTGCCCAATATCCAGCCTCCCATTTCTGGCTAAAATAACTGAAAAAATTGTACAGAGACAGCTCTAAGACCACATTGACGAATTTGCCCCACTAGATCCCCACCAGCATGGATTCCGTCCAAAACATGGCATTGAGACACTACTCATTCATCTATTCAATAACATAATCAAAGGAATAGAGAAGATAAAGCAGGGATTCCTACTAATATTTATTGATATAACATCAGCATTCGACACAGTTTCCCTTATTACCCCCCCCCCCTAATTCCCCCCTTCCAATGCCTTCATCCGAAGATCGGGGGGGGGGACGGGACAGGAACAAAGTAGGGCTAGGCTCATAGGGATGGACTTAGCCCTCATAACCCCTTTCATAAGCTGGATTCAAATGACGTGAGAACTTCTAATAGTGATAGAGTGACAGGAGACCCTACCTTTAAGGGCCATATATACACCCAGTACCCTTTTCTAACTATTGGTAACCAGCTTGTTGTTAAGCCCCTGGATCCCACCATCTTTCTTCTATCTTACAGCATGCCCCGAACCCCATGAAAATGCCAGCTGCCACTGTGCACTACTTGCAACGTATGACTCGTGGTTTGCAGTGCATGGCGCAGGACTACCGCCTCATTATTGAGGGTGCCCTGGGGTATGATGAAGAAACCCCATTTGATTTTTCGAAAGTTAAGTCACTGCCAAATCCTTATGAGATGCCGGATGTTTCTAATTATCCCCTCCATATCCCGAGGCGATAAAAAAGATGTGGGACGAAGTGTTAGAAGAGTTTTAGCGTTTATTTGGGCAAAACAGAATCTTGCTGCATCTATTGCATGCGTACAGGAACCAGGGGAAGGAGTTTCACAGTTTGTGCGAAGGTTTCGTAAGTGTTGGAAGGAAGAGACAGGTTTATCACAGGAAGGCCTGATGGCTTTGATGTATATTCAGATGATGTTTGGGGCTATGCGCCCTGAAGTGACTGTAGCATGTAAGCGAATGATAGATGCTTGGTTTAGCATGACTCCGGCAGAATTAGAAAAGGTAATATTAACGAAGGAAGTGGCGGGATGCTTTGCAGATATAAATGTTAAGAAACGTAAAATTTCTCATGCTTGGCAGCAGGATATTGGTTGCCAGCAATCCTACCCCGGGGGGATATCAACCCCCGGGGCCTCAGTGGTCGCAATCTCGGGGGTGGAGGGGACAGCGGGGCCAGTTTCGAGACGAGTGGGGTGGTAGAAGAAGAGTAGGGCAGGGAATATCTAGGAATCAGATTTGTTTTCATTGTAAGCAACAAGGACATTGGAAAAATGAGTGCCCTTACAAGGCAGGTAGTGGCCCTGTGCTGACTCAGGAGGGGTGGGCCTTGCCCCCTCCCGCAACGCCATCAGCACCACTCCCTCCTCCATCTAGTAGCCCTGCAACCCCCTGTTATCCCTATTACATGGCAACAGCCCCCGCAACGCCCATAGAGCTGCCCTGAGGCAACGGTTACGATCTGGGTTCAGTTAACGGGTGGATGGAAGGAGCCCCCTTGTTGTACATTGTGCATTAATGGCCAGCAAGTCTCCTTTGTAATTGATACGGGAGCGACTTGCTCTACGTTGCATGCCTCTGTTTGTAGGGAACCCTTAACGCCAGGTCCTGCCTCAGTTGAGATAAATGGAACCTCTACCCCCACACAGATTACACCCCTGTTGTCTGTCTCCGCGCTTGGTAACAATATTGTTCTGTTTACACATTCATTTACGATTATTCCCTCCTGTCCAGTAAGTCTCCTGGGGCGGGACCTGTTGTGTTGCTTAGAAGCAGTAACTATTAGTAATTCAGATGGCTCTTTTGCCTTGCACTCTCCTTTTTTTATTAAATATGATTTCTACAGAGGCGCATGGGTTATCTAAGGTTCCTCCTAAACTCTGGGCCACCTCCTCAACTGACGCCAGGTTGGTCCCCTGTACGCCGTACGTTGCAAGTTTGAAGGATCCTCAAGCTGTCGTCTGTAGAGAATCAATCCACGACGTATGTTTCGGGCTACAAGCCTCTGGAGCGTGACCACTTGAAGCAGGGCTTGTAGCCCGAAATGTATGTCGTGGATTGATTCTCTACCGCCTTTTTCGCTCTTTATATATATAAAAAAGGGAACAGGCTGCCTGGTGTGACTGGTGTTCCATTCCAGTCGCCTCCAGCCTCTTCCGACAAAAAAATTATTTGGGGATTCACATATGGGTTTAGTTTTGTTTTAATTTACTTTCAAATTTACTGAACCAAGGAGTATTTTATTGTCATTCAAAAAACAGGTGGCACAAACCTGCAAAAGCATACGTATCAGAATCTCTGCAACTGCACACACACATACATATATATATATACACACGTCACAGATGTCGCATAATGCGTAATATAGCAAATAAAGTGCCACATACTTCCAAAACACTGTGCAAATGCCAAATCCAGATATGGTAGCAGGTACAAGAGGAACATGATCCCAGATAATAAAGAAAATGCAAACTATCACACATACAGAGATAGCAGTATGCAGAAGGCCTGCTGCAATGGGTGTTGTGAATACAGTATGCATATACATATGACACGGCACATGGAATGCACCCATGAAGAACGAACACGCACACCCACACTGCCACACTGCCAAATTACTGGTGCAATGTGAGTCCCGGAATGTCAGGAGATAAAGAGGACTGTGCAGACATGCATTGCTATGTCTGTAAATCTATATAGAGCGGGACGTCTGTACACTAACCAAACACACTAATCTGTACTGTCGCGCCCCCTTCTCCGCATAGGCGGCTGCCTGACAAGAGAAAGGGGAGCGGTTGTTACTTTCAATGGGGACTTCCCAAAGCAAGGGCTTCTGGGAGTCGTAGTTCAGAGCACGTTGATAACCTCACTCGTTATTCCACTTTCCAGGTCATTTATGAATATGTCAAAAAGCAGCGGACCCAGCACAGATCCCTGGGGTACACCACTATTCACCTTTCTCCATTGGGAAAATTGGCCATTTAGCCCTACCCTCTGCTTTCTATCTTTTAACCAGTTCCTGATCCACAATAGTACACTGCCTGCTATCCCATGACTCTTTAGTTTTGCCAAAAGTCTCTGATGAGGGACCTTGTCAAAGGCTTTCTGAAAGTCCAGATACACAATATCAACCGACTCACCTTTGTCCACCTTTTTATTCACTCCTTCAAAAAAACATAACAGATTAGTAAGACAAGATCTTCTTTGTCTAAAGCCATGTTGGCTGTCTCCCATTAGGTTGTGACTATCTACATGCTGAGTAATTTTATTCTTTATGATGGTTTCTACCATTTTTCCCGGTACTGACGTCAGGCTCACCGGTCTGTAGTTTCCCGGATCACCCCTGGAACCCTTTTTAAAAATTGGTGTTACATTGGCGATCCTCCAATCTTCAGGTATTAGAGATGATTTTAATGATAGTTCACAGATTACTGATAGCAGGTCTGCAATTTATTTATTTTATTTAACATTTCTTCTATACCGCCTTTCATGATATCAAGGCGGTTTACATTGAA
Source organism: Ichthyophis bannanicus (assembly GCA_033557465.1). Taxonomy (NCBI): domain Eukaryota; kingdom Metazoa; phylum Chordata; class Amphibia; order Gymnophiona; family Ichthyophiidae; genus Ichthyophis; species Ichthyophis bannanicus. The sequence goes on along the minus strand of CM066031.1, from coordinate 1,068,509,007 downwards.
CAAACTGAAATTACATTGAACAGGGCATTATAACTTGGAGATAACTATTTTACAGGGAACATGGGCTATGGAGGGTTAAGTGGCTTGCCCAAGACCACAAGGAGCACCTGTGGGACTAGAAACCCCAGTCCTTCCGGCCCAAGGTTGCTGTCCTCTAGTGGGATTTGAACCCCCAACCTTCCGGCCTGAAGTACCTTGCCCCAACCACTAGGCCACTCATATTTCAGTTCTTTCAACACCCTTGGATGTATACCATCCGGCCCAGGTGATTTGCTACTCTTCAGTTTATCTAATAGTTGTAAGACATCTTCCCGATGTATCGATATTTCCTTCAATTCTTCCACACCTTTAAATATCACTTCAGTCATGGGTAACATCCCTACAACTTCCTCAGTAAAGACCGAAGCAAAGAATTCATTCAGTCTCTCCGCTATCGCCTTGTCGCCTCTTAGTGCTCCTTTAACCCCTTTATCATCTAATGGACCAACTGACTCTCTCACAGGTTTCTTGCTACGAATGTACTTGAAAAGGTCTTTATTTCGCGTTTTTGCTACCGCAGCAAGCTTCTTCTCAAATTCTCTCTTTGCCTGCCTTATCAATGCCTTGCATTTGACTTGCCAGTGCTTGTGCTGTTTCCAGGTTTCGTCATTTGGCTCTTTTTTCCATTTCCTGAAAGATGCTTTTTTGGCAACAGCCTCTCTGACCTCACCTTTAAACCATGCTGGCAGTTTTTTGGACTTCCGTCCACTTTTCTTAAAGCATGGAATACAGCTGGTCTGGGCTTCCAAGATAGTATTTTTCAACAACACCCAAGCTTGATGTACGTCTTTAACCTTCACAACTGCTCCTTTCAGTTTTTTCTTAACTGTTTTCCTCATTTTATCATAGTCTCCCTTTCGAAAGTTAAAAGGTAGTACTGTGGATTTCCTTACTATCCCTCCTCCACTAATTAAATCAAAGGCGATCATGCTATGATCACTATTGCCAAGTGGCCCCAACACCCTTATCTCTTGCACTAGATCTGGTGTTCCACTAAGGACTAGGTCTAATATGGCTTCCTCTCTGGTCGGTTCATGAACCAGCTGCTCCAAGAAGCAATCATTTATTTCATCTAGGAACTTTATCTCCCTAGCATGTCCTGACGTGACACTGACCCAGTCGATACCGGGGTAATTGAAATCACCCATTATTATTACTGCGCTGTAACTTTTGTTAGCTTCCTTGATTTCTTGGAGCATTTCATCATCCATTTGGTCATTCTGGCCAGGTGCTTGATAGTACACCCCCACTGCCATCGCCTTCCCCCTTTTATATGGAATTTCAATCCATATAGATTCTACAGCAGATTTTGTTTCCTGCAAAACTTTAATCCTTTCTGAGTCAATGCCCTCTCTAACATAGAGCGCAACCCCTCCACCAATTTGATCAGCTCTGTCATTACGATATAGTTTGTACCCAGGTATCACAGTGTCCCACTGGTTGTCCTCCTTCCACCATGTCTCTGATATTCCAATCATATCTAACCTTTCATTTAGTGCTATATATTCTAACTCTCCCATCTTATTCTTTAGACTTCTAGCATTTGCATACAAGCATTTTAGAGAATATATTTTATTCAATTTAATTTGGCTATTGTTAGACATGGGTAATTGAGATCTTTAAGCTCTGTCTGCTCCATACTTGAGGGCATTTGGGCTACTTTACTCTTTTGTGGAACCTCTCTGCTTTTGGTAGTATCCTTCAAGGATACATTCTTCCGAACCATCTGCTCTTGGGCGACTGTCAGCTTTCCCCTAATATCTAGTTTAAAAGCTGCTCTATCTCCTTTTTAAAGGTTAATGCCAGCAGCCTGGTTCCATCCCGGTTAAGGTGAAGCCCATCCCTTCGGAAGAGCCCCTCCTTTCCCCAGAATGTTCCCCAGTTCCTAACAAATCCAAAACCCTCATCTCTGCACCATTGTCTCATCCACGCATTGAGACTCCGGAGCTCTGCCTGCCTTTTGGGTCCTGCGCGTGGAACAGGAAGCATTTCAGAGAATGCTACCCTGAAAGTTCTGGATTTCAACTTCCTACCTAAAAGCCTAAATTTTGCCTCCAGAACCTCCCTACCACATTTTCCTATGTCATTGGTACCGACATGTACCAAGACAGCAGACTCCTCCCCAGCACTATCTAAGACCTTATCTAGGTGGCGCGTGAGGTCCGCTACCTTCGCACCAGGCAGGCATGTTACCAGGCGATCCTCACGTCCACCAGCCACCCAGCTATCTACATGCCTAATGATCGAATCACTGCAGCTGTGGGGCCTGTTGTGGGGGGGCCCTGATGTTGATGGTCCCTTACCAGCAGCAGCATCCTCTGTGGGGGAAGACAATCATTAGCACACCATCATGCAATTCCAACACCACATAAACATAGTGGGGCCTCCTGCAAGCTGCTGGGCCACTGTGACATGCTGTACTGTGCTGCAGAGGCCGCAACACTCATCCCATGTTGCTGCAGCACCCTCCTTTGGCGGCGGGCAAGGACATCCGGGCAGTGCAGCTGCAACTCCCGTCCCTTCTTCCATAGGTCCTCCACCTGGGGGGGAATGCAATGGGTGGGAACATTAGGGGTCAGATATCTCTGGTGGGTTCCCAACGCATATCACACATCACTGCGAGCAGCAGGGTGCTTCTGCTGCTCTGGCCAGTGGGTCCTCTACTACCTGTTGCCAGCGCCGCCTGCATGTGTGGCTGTGGGTCTGGGCATGTGTGGGGTGCCACCTATGTGTCCTGTGTGCAACCCCCCAGACCCCCCTTACCCTGTTCCTACACTCTCCTTGCATGACATGGCAGCACCATGCCATGTGTGGGGTAGGCATGCTGGTCTCCAGGGGAGGTGTTTCCTAACCCCCTGTGTGGTCCAGCACACACCTGTGTTTGCACCTGATCTACACACATCAGCAGATACACCCACCATGGCACCATGATATCTTTATTGGAACATGTGCGATGTGTTCTGGCATCGCGCGGGGATTGGGTGGCCCTGAACACATCACCAGGAGCCACTACCATAACACCAGGATGTCTACTATACCTCTGTGGTCAGGACTAAGACCTCCTGTGAATTGGGCAGTTGTGGGCGAATGCAACAGGAGCATGCACCAACATACCTAGCTGGGCTATAGACCACTGTAATCAGGTCGTGGGCCTCCTGGAGTTAGGGCAGAGCTGTGAAAATGAAACAGATGCAGGTACCCTAACACCAGGATGTATCTTAGACCTCTGCAACCATGTGTGACACCTCCTGGGGATAGGGCAGACATTTGAGACCGCAACACATGCAGGTAACATAACACCAGGAAGTATAATAGACCCATGGAATCAGGTCTGGGGGCCTACTGGGGATAGGGCAGTCTTGCAACAAACACCATACGCATCTACATTGGCAACAGATTGGCCCACAGACTGGTATTTCCACCATGTTCTGCATGTATGATATGTGATGCTTGCTGTATATTGTGTTGCACAACTGCCATTGTGTGACCTGTCCCCATACACTTACTTCACGTGGGTAGTCAGCACATCGGTTGAAGCGCCTGGTGAGGCGCCCCCATGTCCTCCTCACCCGTGCAAGGTCCTGCCGTTTTGATGCCCCAGGGAACAGATGCCTCTGCCTTGTGCATATCAGCTCACTGAGTATCGAGCTCCCGCTGTGTGAATGCCGGCTTCCGGGATCGCCTGTCCATTTTTCCTCTCTCGAGATAGCGCGGGTACGTGCGCAACATGGCGCATGCGCGATGTGCATCATCGAGCCATCGCGCATGTGCCGTGTCACGCACGTAGACGCGCTATCTCACGCTACTACAGCGCACAGCACACGTGGCAGTGTGACGCCCAGAACATGTCAAAGTATTCTTAGCAGAACAATGAAATGCACCACAAACAGTATGAGCCGCTTTTACAGTCCCCATACACCCGATCTTGCAGTCATGCCCCCATTTGTTAGTTTAATTGGTGAATAGCTGTTTACGTTATGGTGGTGAGGCTCCCCAGCGTTGGGCAGCGGGCGCATCATAGGGCGCCTTAGCTTGCGGCGCCCTGTGATGCGTCTTCTGCGGCCCATGCTCAATACCACCGTAGTGTACAGGACTAGGGTGTGTATGTTGGATTTTTACCACACACTAGAGATGTGTCTAACTGTTACAGCCATGCAAAAGGATGGCGCCTCAGACACTCTTCCTCATGTTGTAGCACTGGGGATTCAAACCCATGAGAGCTGGCTGCATAGTCATTGTAATAACCAGTGTGCTATGCCTCTATGGCCATCATCATAGCTAGGGCTGGCTACACAACAACTACATGTCAACACACATACATTCTGCTGTGCTTACTGGGACAGGGGAAACCCACAGCTAAGGCAGTTGCCAGGCCACGTTACCGTAGGCAAATGAGATGAGAGTGGTGTTTTCATTTACACATTAAAATAATTTTCCCATTAAAACATGTTTAACGCCATATGTGTGTCTGTTAAAGGCCTACAAGGGTGTTGCCTCAGACAATCTTACTAAAGGCAGCCCATGAGGGATTGGACCCATGATGTGTGCCACTGAATTATGCTACATCAACATGTGTTTATCCCACGAATGGCTGGCTGCAGAAGGAGTGGAGGTCATCCCACAAACCTTATGAGGTGCTGTGCGGGATAGGGGAGACCCAAACATACAGGGAGCACACTGTGGGATTGAAACCATGACGTATGCAACTGAGGTCATCCTATTAAGCATTGTACTACATCACTATGGGGTTTTTCATACCAATGGCTGGCCACAGACAGGATGCAGGTCACCGGACATACTGTCTGCTGTGGTAACCAGGATAGGATAGAGACAAACAGTACCCATAATGCAATTCACATGCAGAACAGCAGTCTACATCTGCTCCCCAGATGGGGTATGCACCTCTACAGCACATCAGTTTGTTAGGGGGGGACTGACCATGCATGTTACTGCCACTGACTACCTACAGGCCCTGCCACTGTGCGTGTACTGTGATCACCCTAAAGGTGAGGTGGGGTGGCCAGCACCAGGTCCGCAGTACCCGAGTTGGCTGAGATGGCTTTGCTGCAGGTCTCCATCAGTGCTAGTGTGTGACAGGTATTTGCAGAGATGCCTGTGAATGCCCTGTTTCTGTTTGAATTTGACAATCATGTCTGCCCCTTGTAGACCGTGATGCAACCAAACAGGTGCATAGCCAGTGTGCTTGCCATGGTCACTTGTTCTCGGAGCAGGGGTGTATGTGGACTCACATGATGATGATGTATATATCAAACCGGCCTCTCTGGGTCAGGGTAAGGGACATGATCTGCCCCCAACATACCCACATTCTGAACATTTCCAAAAGGGGCAGTACTGCAACATGATGACAGGCTGTGGGACCAGCAAACACCTTCCTTTGGGGAACCCGACAGTTGATGCAGGTTGGTACCTGTACCAGAGCCCTTGCCAGACAGGTAAGAGGCATGATCAGCTCAGTTGCCCCCCCACCACAATCTGCCATTCACCAGGAGAGGCCACAGTCAGTGTGCAACCAGACACATGCTGACTGCACACAGTGTGCTAGCCCATACTTAGTGCATGTTCCCAGATGAACAATGTGCACCCAGCTGTGGGATATTCGCACCAACACCAAGCAGGTATGTCAGTGATTAGGCCCCAGGAATGGGAACTCACATATATCACTACTGAATGCACTGTATGGCACTATGTGGGAAGGTTGACATGCCATGGTCACTGCTCAATCAGAATGATAGTGCCCTCACAGCATGACCTGCTGTGGCCACCCTGTCCATGCAGATGGTGTTTGCTCACTACAATATCCCAGCCATTGCCCTATGCAGATGCTTCCTGGATAAACCGCCCTGTAGGGACCATACCCACAATACCTTGCTCATCATTATGCACATTGGAGGTGGAACAGTGGAACCAATGCAAACATTGGGGACGCATTGCAGTGTGGGCGGCCGGGCGGCCACAAAACAGTGGACACACTTACACAGATTACCACACCTATTTGAGCATTGTGCAAAGATAGCAGTGGTTGGCAGCCCTGTCCGCAACACCAGTCATGGGCTTCGTGCAGGCATTGGTAGGATAATCAATACTGTTAGGGACACTCTCCAGGGTGGTAAACACTGTCAGAAATGGATGAGGGGGCACACACCACATAAATCAGTAAGGTTGCTATGATGGATCTCTGTTTGAAAGATGTGTTTAAGTTAAGATTTGTTATCTGGCATTGGTCATAACTACCTTTTGATGTATATGGGACGTGTTTCCATGTTTATGATGGCATTGCTAAGGTATGCAGGTGCTAGTAGTGGGGGCTGGTGTTCTGCGCAGGACACAACAGCCTGCCTTTTCATTAGACTTTGGATGGTGGAGCTTGTGGGTGTGGGTGTGGGTGTTTGTGCCCCTGTTGGCCGATGCTCTGGGGCAGGAGGTTCACAAATCTGGTCCTGGTGGTTCAGACAGGATTCAGTTTGTCAGGCTGTCCTTACTGAATATGCATGAGGTACATTTGCATACAATGGGGGCAGTTCCTTCAAATGCATCTCATGCATATTTATTATGGACAGCCTGAAAACCTGAATGGTTTTTGCCCTCCGGAACTGGGATTGCCACCATCTGCTCTGGGGCGTGCACATTATTATTGTGTATGTGCTCTGTAGGGTAAAATATAGGGACATGGTCTGCAGGAGCCACAGCTGGGACTTGAAGTGACTTTCTGCCCCTGTACACACTGACTGTGTGTACTGTACCAAACTGTTGCCACAGAGGTAGTTCCTTCCCAGGGGATACCATTACTGTTCGTCAGACAGACCTTGTCTGTTGGACTGCATGCCACCCACCAGGACAAGGCTTGCCTTGGTCTGCTGTGGGCAGATAACACTGCCCCCTCCACCGCCAGCACCCCTACACCACCATGCTGTTCTGCCGGTTGTGCTGGTGGTGCGCAGTCCCAGCTCATCCAGTGTGCCATTAGGCAGCTGCCTATGGTGTTGGATCTTGGGTAGGGGTGCCTACATGGACATGCACGCTTCCCCACAGCACTGCCTTCCAATGTTCTGTGGCCTTTGGGGTACCTGCTGGTTGATGTCCATTAGGGCAATGTATGACACACACTCGTGGGCATGTTTGCCCTTGGTCAGTTGCTGTCTTGCTGATTTTCTGTTTCTGCATTCCTATGTGCCACCTAGGCATCTGCCTAGTCCACCCTGTGCCCCAGCTGCCCCACTGCATGTCCCGCCTGCAGCCCCCTGTATCCCATTTGCAGCCTCACCGTAGTGCCCTTTCGTACTTGGGCACTATGCTGTTGCTGCACATGTATCACTACTATCACGCTTCTTGGTTTCCCTGCCTTTGCTGTACATTGCTGATTGAACTGGTTTCTCTCTCCTGCAAATGTGCCTCTAGTGCGAGGTTTTCACTGGCGCTAAATTTTCAGACCTTCATTTCACAGCATTAGTGTGCATGGAGCCTCTCCCCGCGCAATCTCTACCCACTGACCCCCTTCTCTCCGCCCTCTGGGGAGCTTTACTCCACCCTCTGTGTGCCTTAACGCCGCAGGAGACGTGCTCGTGTGAAACCGCACGCTATCGCATGATAATGTTACTTTGTCAGGCAATAACGTTACGTATCGCACGCAAACTGCACTGCTGCAACGTTATCGCTGTTTAGTAAACATACCCCATAGTTTCAAATTGCTTTTCTCTCTCTGGTAAGCAGTTAGTGGAAGCCCCTAGTGGGGAAGCCTAGGAATTGGCTAATACTTTGGATCTTACAAATTTTCTTGGATCCTCTTTGGAGGACATTTTAAACCAGGCTCCCCTGTTTGTGACTTTTGCTACAGAAGTTGATAAAATTAGTTTTGAAATTGTATTTTGCTAAAAAACCAGGAGTTATTTTGTGGAGGAAATCTGATGATATTTCCTGATGTTGCTAGGGCAACTCAATTACAAAGTCTTTTCTTCAGTTGAAATCTAGGGTTTTAGCCATTCGTGCTACTTTTTTTTTGTTTACATTTTCCTTCTAAATGTTTGGCTTCTTTTCAGGGCAAAGTATTTCTTGGTTCATTGCAGCTTGAGGATTTCTTGAACGGAAAAGAACCCACTGGATACGTTTCATTCTAAAAGATCTTTTCCTTGGCTTGTATTTGATTTTTTCTAGAAGTGGATCCAAATTAATTTCATTTTGGTAATCTCAGTATTATGATTTTCCCTCAATGTGGGCTATGTATATAGTTTTCTTTCAGTTGTTTATCATCATGTATTGCCTTTCTTTCTGTAAAATGTACATAGTTTGTATATTTTTCAAAACTCAAAAAAATGACATGAAATGTCCTTAATATTTCCTATGTCGTTTCAAATGGATATACATCCCCAAATTTTTCATTTTATTAAGATGCTTTTATAATGAAGTTTTAATGTATGCAAGAAGGAATAGAAAGGTGATGGGGAGGATGATTTATGAAATGAGATTGTCTTTTTTTCATGGGAACATAATACAGAGCTTTCTGGTTTTGGATTTCAATAGTACAGTGATTTTCTATGTTAACAATGTGATGCAAACACTGGTTCTTATCTGCTCCCTATATTTGATAAATCGCGATACTATACTTAAAAAATCCATTTTAATAGGGGGAAACTGGGTTAGCCACAAACTAGTTTAGTAAACAGGTTCTCAACTATGCAGTTTACTGGGTTTATTTTGAAAGCGTTTCTAAGCCAGATGTTCTCAAAAAATTTGCAGTCACTGGTCTGTGTATCTACAGAAAGATTGAGAGTGAGAGAGAGCCAGCTAGACCAGCTCTACCCACTAGCTAGCTCATCCTAAGAGACAGAAAGAACCAGCTAGCCTATCCAGAGGTCCAACCAGAGTCAGCTAGCCAAATAGTCCACTCACTCAAAAAGAAGCACTGCCTGTCCCACCACATTGTGTAAAGAGAGAGCCAGATGAAGTTCGTAGGGACTTCATTTTCTTGGCGTGCATAAGCATGCATTTGGAGTGCAACCATGCAGAAATACAAGGAAATATGTATTTATTTATTGATATATTTTTCCAGACATTTATTACCCGCTTCTCTATAAAGTTTAAGCAGGTTCCAAAAATATAAGCATAATCAGTATACAAATTGCACGTAGTAGCATATAAATAAAATACATAAAACTACCAAAACCACTGACATTAAATATAAAGACTAAAATTATGAATCACATAACAATAATAAAATCATAAAATCAGATTATAAAACAGCACACAGACATCGTGTCCCTTTTACTAAAGCCCAGTAGCTGGTTAATGTATGTTTTAATGCATGGCAACTGACAACCAGGAACACTAACTCGTGAGCATGCGAGCACTGTATGCTAAAATGCACAGTAATCAGCCATCATAGGATGGGATAGGAAAGGGGTGCAACGTGGGCATGGAAAGCCCATTAACATTAGCACCAGGGCAATTGCCGCACGCTCAGTGGCAATGTGATAACATGAGTTCACCTAATGACACCTTTGTGGGAGTTGTTAGGTGAACCCGCTTTACTGGAGCACACACATTAGTATAGCCCGTCACAAATTAGCTGCTGGAAACATGTTGGTCATGGCCCAACAGCTGATGCGGAGGCACTGCACTTAATGTGCATGTTTGGTGTGTTAAGTGTAAACCTTTAGAAGACTTTAGTAAAAGGGGTCCATAATCTTCTCTTGTAGCAGCCAAGAAGATCACTAAGTCTATTTAATAAATCAGCTCAGAATACTATGTGATGGAAGTGAGATACCAATAAGGCAGGCTGCTGTGATGTGATTGGTGCATACTGTATCTGTGATATTCTCTGGGTGTGGTGGTCTGGTATATATGTCTCTTGCGATGCTTCTGTCTATGGTGTAGACGGTGTGAATCTTTTTCTCTATGGTGGAGGTCAGCCAGGTCCATGAGTGCCATGTTACCTGTGTTGGTTCAATGCATTAATGAAAATGTCTCTTATTTTTAAAAGCTAGGTAGATCTAATGAATTAACTTTGCAAAACTTTAAAAACATAAAATGTCAAGCGTTTATAAGAACGTTTGGTTAAACGACTGCTTTCCTTCCCGTGTATACACCGGGTGATGCAACAAAGTTCCTGTTAAAATCCCTGCCATTTAGTTCTACTCATGTATTCATTTTGGTACTCAGATTGGAAACCTATATTCCTGTTCTAAATCCATGCGGCAATATTTCCTTACATCTGAGGAATGAATTTTCGAAGACTGTCAACTAGAAAATTTTCCAGAATGCAAACATAAGAACATAAAGCTAAGCTGAAGAAAAAATTGCAGAAAGGCGCAATGTTTCTGGTGAAATATTTTCACCATAACAGTGAATCATGTACCAATAGTATTTCCAAATGCCCAGAGCTGACTGAAGTAATATAAAGAAACATTGAGGATTTATTCGATAAAACAGTAAGATTAATTGAGAAAACTACAGATTTATCGCTACCTGCTACTAATGAAGGAAATTAATTTCACAGACACCTGATGGCTAAAATGGAACTAAAGCAAAATTATGTGCGATTCAGCTTAGTGTGCTGCACTTTGACTTTTAAATAAGCAGGATAAGAGCCTTGAAAACGTGCCCACTTTCCATGCATCATATCCTGCTCTGTGGCTAGCAGTCAAATTCAGCTCCGAGAGATTATTGTGTTTTGAAAGGGCCTGATAAAAATCAATGATAGGGTTTCTCCTTTAAACCAGGAAAACATCAATTTCCATCAACCTTTTTGAAAAATACCTCAGTGGTGACAAGCCAGTCAGAAGCTGACTCGTTCATTCTTTCTCTGCCGACAAGCTATACTGTGCGTGTGGTAAATTATTTAAAGGAAATGCCGGATTGCCTTTATACTATTTATTTATTCTGAAATTTTCTTTGCCACCAGTCCGGATCAATCAGGACAAAACAATTGAAAAATATACATCCAACTATTTGAAGCAACATGAAAGGTCGAAAAGACATTTTGAGGCTTATTCTCAATAGCAAAGACTGAATGAAAACTCAGGCCTGTCAAATGTATCAGTGCCCAACAGCAGCAAATTACTGTGCTGTAGACAGAACCAGAGTTGCCAAGCTACCCAGTTCCAGGGGCAAGCTCTTTGGTCAGTCCTGGTTTTAATCTTAAATCCCAAAGCAGTGTGGTCTTCGTAATCCCTGACTTTACCCATTCAAATCAGTGCTACAGATCCTATAATATTTCAGTGTAAACAATGTTAAAAAAAAATTTATATATACCTCTCGGAAGGAAGGGAGGTTCTCCCAAAGCGCCAACAGTTGGGACCCGAAACTGGAAGTGGGCTGGTTACTGCCACAGAAGGCTGGAAGAGCACCAGGGCAAGGAGGCAGGCAACCAAGGCAAAATTTTAGAAACCCACAAGGGCCGCAATCATAATTGCTGTGGCAGTCATACAAAACTGCTGCAACGGGCTACAGGAGAGAAGAGCTATGAAGCTGCCGTCCCAATCCTGCCAGTGACAGCAGCAGCAGCAGCAGTGACAAGTGCGGCAGGAGCATGCCTCCCCGGTGGCAGCCAGTCACAACTCAGAGAAGACCCCCCACGATAGCAGAGAAGCAGCCACAGGAGCAGGAGGACTCACCCATGGAGGGAGTAGCAGTGGTGCCGGCAGCACTAGGAAGAAGAGGACCATGCTGGAGAGTGGAACAGGCAGGTAAGACCCCCAGTGTCATGGCGAGTGACAGTCACTCCCCACAAGGAATGTCCCCCATGCCATTCAACTGCTGGAAGCCAGAAAGAGAAGGAAGATTCTCCCTGTTCTGATAACTACAGCTGCCAGAGGAAGAGCCTTCACCCACAGATGGGAGCAAAGGCATCACCCCCCTCCCCCCCTCTCCAGGAAGAGGAGGAGGAGATAACCCCGCACTCAAATAAAGAAAATATACATGATGGGACTTATACACATGCTTACAGAATAGTGACCATCCAAAGCATGCACGTAAGCGCTCATTCACACGCATAAAGTCAGTCATTTAAAACAGGGACTTACATAAGTAAATTTCCACGTCCCCTTTAAAAGATCGGCCCCTTAATGTCTTAGATTTAAAACATGGATTTAAATTCAATATTGACCAGTGGCTCCTTTATTTATTTTGGCAGACGAGTAGGCGTCCCTTGTAACAAAGATCATCATATCCACTTCCATCTGTCTTCATATTTTTTTGCGTAAATCTCTGTTGGTGAACCTTTCTTATAACATCTTCTTAAAATTCCACTTGAATAAACTTTTTTGTAACAAGTGAGCCTTCAATTTTTTTGCCTGAGTCTTATATTCATTAGACATTGAACAAATCCTTTTAAATCCCAAAAGATGAGAGTCCTTCATTAAATGAGGATGGAATGGAAACTCTTTAGTGTAATAAGGCACTGCAAACAATCCTTTCTTCTACAGATTCGTGACAAACAAATTAGCCAGTTTTAGAATCATAACATCCAAAATATTATGACTTCCTAAGAAGGTGATCATCAGATGGTATGGTTTGACCTAAAAGTTGAAGAGTAGACACACAGACAGTTTCCATATCAGTCGGTTATCTCCGACGGACACGTTTAAATCGGGTAGGATTCAGTCCTAATTGTGCTTCTGCGGGTATAGGTGAGCCTGCATTTATGGAATCAGCACATAGACGTTCCCAGCGTGGCAGTCCAACATGCTGCTCAGCCAGCCCATGTACATATTCAGAGCAAGAGCCACACATGGGCACAGGCACGGGCTATAGAGTGATGCGGAGAATTCCAACCCCCGCTATTATGGGACACATGTAGGTGTTGAAATGGTTTTGGATGTCCCCACGCTCACTGTAATCTGGACAGCTGCATGTTTCCAAACATGGCCGTCTCTGCAATATACCTGTCAACACCTCTGATGGCCGCACCTCCTTGGTTAAAATGTGCCTCTCTTAACCCTTTCCAGGCCGAGCCCAAAACTCTCGGGATCCAAAATTCTGACTAAATATTCCTATCAAATGGCATATAATACATGACCATAGCAGAAGGAAAATCACTATTAGAACATATTGAATAAGACGGGTACAATTTTCCTGAAATATGCAAAAATTAACCCGGCTGCAGAATATGGATTAAAAATTTAAAGTAGGCCTTGAAAGGGTTAAGCTGCTGTTCTCACTGATAGTATTTTGCTGATGCAAACTAAAAACAAATACTAATGATAAATGAATGCTGATGCAGAATAGACTATATACTCTTCTTTTTCATGCCCAGAAAAGTGCTAGGTAATCTCAGTGCACTCTAATTTATTGTAAGAGAAAGTAAATACTAGCATATTTGTCATGACATACCTTGCATCAAAAAGTAGTATTAAAATGCTTCAGTTAATCTTGCATTGGTCGTCTCTAAAAACACTTTCAAATGCTAAGTATGGACCCTTACCAAGTTCAAAAAACCTTAACTTAACTTTGTAATTCCCCAAAGGATGCATAATATATCTGAGCTACAAAAGTATGCTCTTTTAATGACTATGGCCTTCTGGCTATGACACCTGTTTCCCTCATATCTGGGTACAGGCATTCCTCACAGCAGTTCCCTACTTGCGGCTACACCTGTCCCATATAATGCCAACTCTCTGTCTTGGCTTATTTCAGTCTGTATACATCCACTATCTGTGGGGCAACCCTGCCTAGCTTCCTACAGTCTGCTTTGTGGCACTGTTCCCCTGGTCAGGCCTGTGCCATCGTACTAAGTAGCCAGCCTCCATATATATCACTACTCTCACAGCTTGCATAGATCCTGGACTGGGTCAGGATGTAGGCCGCATGGCATAATCTGGGAAATATTGGCACAGCATCAGTTATGTCTCCCAGTGCCTGGCACAGCTGATGTACGGTTGCCCTATCACTCTGGCACCTGATGACACTGTGGTCATCCGTAAGGTCAAGGTACTGGCCAGGTATTCATGTCCTCCCTGAATTGCAGATCATAAGAACATAAGATATGCCATACTGGGTCAGACCAAGGTCCATCAAGCCCAGTATTCTGTTTCCAACAGTGGCCAATCTAGGTCATACGTACCTAGCAGTTTCCCCAAGGGACACAAGTTCCACAATGCTTGTATTGGTTCAAGCATTGATATCCTGGGTCCCTTCTTAATAATGGCTTATGGACCTTTCCTCCAGGAACTTGTCCAAACCTTTTTTAAACCCAGCTACACTAACAGCCTTTACTACATCCTCCGGTAACAAATTCCAGAGTTTGATTACACGTTGAGTGAAAAAATATTTTCTTTTATTAGTCTTAAATAGTTTACCCTGTAGCTTGATTGCATGTCCCCTAGTCTTTCTATATTCTGATAAGGTAAACAATCGATCTACGTTTACCCGTTCCACTCCGCTCATTAATTTATAGACTTCTATCATATCTCCCCTCAGCCGTCTCTTTTCCAGGTTAAAGAGCCCTAACCTTTTTAGCCTTTCTTCATAGGAGTATCCTTCCATCCCCTTTACCATTTTGGTGGCTCTTCTCTGAACCTTTTCTAATAACTCTATATCCTTTATAAGATACGGCGAACAGACTTGCACACAATATTCAAGGTGCGGTCTCACCATGGAACGATATAGAGGCATTATAATATCCTTTGTTTTATTTTCCATTCCTTTCCTTATCATACCTAGCATTCTAGACCAGCAGAGAACCCGGCAATCTCCTTTGCCAGGTCTCGAAGATACATGCCCATGTAGAGCTGGTATGTCTGGACACGGCAATCAAGCATAGAGCCCTGGAAGCACTTCTTACCGAGGACATCCAGGTTCCGGGCCTCCTGGCCGGGAGGCACCAAGGAGTGCATCTTCTGACTTTTCAGTCGATGCATGGCCGATTCCACAACCATGGAGTGGTACGGTAATTGTGCCTTTTGGAACCCGGGGCTCTTGCGGACTCGATAAATGGAATCGACCCGCTTGCTTAACACTGGCGTCGAGGCCAGGGTCTCCCACATGCGGAAGAGCAGCCGCTCCAGCATCAGAGGAACCGGAACAGTAAAGGCCTCCTTCGGGGGAGAGTCATACTGGAGGGCCTCGAGCTCCTCGGCTCGAGGCTCCTCCTCGGGATCCGCGGGGAAGGCCAAAGCCTTGGCCATATCCCGCACGAAGTCCGAGAACCGGGTATCCTCCATTGGGGATCATCTCCGAGGTTCGGACTCGGGCGAGTCTGAGGGGACACACCGAGTCCGATGGGTGTCGGGTGACTCTTCGTCCTCTGTCTCCCAGCCCAACTCCTCGGAGGAGTAATCGAGCGGCTCCGGTCGGGCGGGCACCGATGCCCTCTGCCCCGACGCCGAGGGTATCGGCAACGACGACCTCGGCCCCGAATGGGAGGTCGAGGGAGACCGCGGCCGAGGATCGACTCGAGCCCGTATGGACTCGAGGATCGGCTCGGCCTCCGGGGTTGACTTAGACATCGAGGTCCCGGTGGTCGGGGCAGATGCACCGGTGAGACCGGCGATCAATGCCCGCTGCTGTTCCATGAAGGCAGCAAAACTGCTCTCCAAGGCCGTCAACCTGAGTCCGAGCTCAGGAGACCCAGCAGCCCCCGACTCGGGCCCCGATGGCGTCGGGCTCGACGTCGGCTCCCTCGGAGGAGAGTCCATGAGGACAACAGCACTTACGTGTCCAGGAGACTCCATCTCGACACGAGGATGCTTGGCAGGCCTCTCCGACTCCGAAGATCCGGGGTGGCTATCGGGGCTATGCGACCTGGCCCTCGAGGAACCAGGAGCGTCCACTGACGCCACCCTCGCAAGTTTCTTCTTCCTGCAATGTTCCCGCGAAAGAGACCCCCGCTCAGAGGAGCCCTGACGCTGCTCGGGGCCGGAGTCCCGAGACATCGAGGCCTCTGACGAGGTCCAGGCCCGGCCGGACGCGGAGTCAGAAAAAATTCGATCCTTCTGGTGCTGCCGACTCTTCAAGGCCTTTGAGGACATTTTGCCACACGGACCACAGATCATCGGGTCATGATCGGGTCCGAGGCAACGGACGCAGCAGTCGTGTGTGTCAGTAAGAGACATAAGTTTCTTACACCGATCACACTTCTTAAACCCGCTGGTAGCCATCGGGGGAAAAAGTTCCCCTGCTAGGTCAAAAGACCGGGCTGCCAGGGAAAAAAGAAAAAAGGCACGAATGCCAGTCACAAAGGACAAAAACCGAAAAAAAGAGAAAAGGACTCGATACGGCGTACCGGTCTGAGCGGGAAAAGGATCCGGCGTCGAACCGTAGAAAAAAGGAGAAAAATAGGGATCATCAACTTTTTCCTCGGGGAAAAAACGAACAACGTCCGTCGGGCTCCGCAGAAAAAAGAAGACTGAGCAAGATGGCACCCTTGGGTGGGAAGAGGACCGCGCATGCGCGCTGCAATTCCCAAAGGCTTTCTTTGAAAGCTGGGGAAATGCTCCGCACGAGGGCTCCGTCGGCGCCGACTTCACCCATATGTGAGGACTGACTTCCTGCTTGGTCCTGGAGAAAAATTGGTCTATGCTTTCACGGTAGTATTTTTAAGTAATGCCAAGGTCTCTTAACCTTTGCAGTTGCTCTTTTTAAGTTTTTTCTTAACCTTTTTCCTCATTTTATCATAGTCTCCTTTTTGAAAGTTAAATGCTAGTGAAGTGGAATTCCTTGTTCTCCTCCTTCCATTTACTAAATCAAATATGATCATGTTATGATCACAATTGCCAAGCATCCCTAAAACAATTACCTCTTGCACTAGATCCTGCATTCCACTAAGCACTAGATCTAAAATAGCTTCCCCTCATGTCTGTTCCTGAAGCAGTCATTTATTTCATTTAAAAACTATGGGCCTGATATTCAGCAGCAGCGCCTAGCAAGATTACAGCGTATAGCCATCACTGCTGAACACTAAACCTGGAAATTCAATGAAAGAAATATTGATAAATCGGGAACATATATTACAACTATTTGATAAACTAAAGAGTAGCAAATCATCTGGACCGGATGGTATACATCCGAGGGTGTTGAAAGAACTGAAATATGAGATTGCAGACCTACTATTAGTAATCTGTGAACTATTATTAAAATCATCTTGGATACCCGAAGACTGGTGAATGGTTAATGTAACGCCAATTTTTTAAAAAGGGTTCCAGGAGTGATCCGGGAAACTACAGATAGGTAAGCCTAATGTCAGTACCGGGCAAAATGGTAGAAACCATTATAAAGAACAAAATTACTGAACATGTAGATAGTCATAGTTTAATGGGAGAAAGCCAACATGGCTTTTAGCCAAGGAAGGTCTTGTCTTACTAATCTGTTATAGTTTTTTTGAAGGTGTGAATAAACAGGTAGACAAAGGTGAGCCGGTCAATACAGTGTATCTGGATTTTCAGAAAGCCTTTGACAAGGTCCCTCATGAGTGACTCTTGGCGAAATTAAAAAGTTATGGGATAGGAGGCAGTGTACTATTGTGGATCAGGAACTGGTTAAAAGATAAAAAGCAGAGGGTAGGGCTGAATGGACAATTTTCTCAATGGAAAAAGGTGAATAGTGAAGTACCTCAGGGATCTGTGCTGGGTCCGCTGCTTTTTAACATTATCATAAATGACATGGAAATGGGAGTAGAGTAAGGTAATCAAATTTGCCAATGACACAAAATTATTCAAAGTTGTTAAAACTCAAGAGGATTGTGAGAAATTGCAAGAGGACCTTGATAAATTCGAAGACTGGACATTCAAATGGTAGATGAAATTTAATGTGGACAAGTGCAAAGTTCTGCACTTAGGAAAGAACAACCCAAACTATACTTACATGATGCAAGGTTCCACATTAGGAACCACCACCCAGGAAAAAGATTTAGGCATCATTGTGGATAACACGTTGAAACACTACACCCAATGTGCAGCAGCAGCAGCAGGCAAGGCGGCAGATAGAATGCTAGGAATCATAAGGAAAAGAATGGAGAATAAGACAAAGGATATTATAATGCCTTTGTATCGATCCATGGTATAGCGGAATTAGAAAAGGTATAGAGAACAGCCACCAAAATGGTAAAGGGGTTAGAACGATACCCCTATGAGGAGAGGCTTAAAAAGTTAGGGATCTTCAACCTGGAAAAGAGACAGCTGAGGGGAGATATGATAGAGGTCTATAAATTAATGGAGTGGAATGGGTAAATGTAGATGGATTGTTTACACCATCAGAAAGTAGAAGTACTAGGGGACATTCAATGAAGCTACGGTGGAATCCGTTTAAGACTGCTAAGAAAAAATATTTTTTCACTCAACACCTAATCAAACTCTGGAATTCATTACTGGAGGATGTAGTAAAAGCTGTTAGTGTAGCTGGATTTAAAAAAGATTTGGAGAAGTTCCTCGAGGAAAGATCCATGAACCATTATTAAAGAAGACCTGGGAAATCCAGTGCTTGCCCCAATACAAGCATTGTGGAACCTGTGTCTTTTTGGGAATTGCCAGGTACTTGTGACCTGGATTGGCCACTGTTGGAAACAGGATACTGGGCTTGATGAACCTTGGTCTGACCTAGTATGGCATTTCTTATGTTCTTATGGGGCCATATCCAGCATTGGCATTGAATATCTGTTTCAGTTATGGAAGCTGGAAGCCAATCAGGTAGTGGTGATATTCAGCTGCTGCTGCGTTAGCCTCAGTGGCAAAAGTTAGTACTGCTGAATATCCCACTTAAGGGCATTTGCATGTTTACAGGTCTGTGCACCTTGTAAATGCCTTTGAATATCAGGCCCCATATCTCTGTAGCATGGCCTGATGTAATGTTCACCCAGTCAGTACTGAAGTAATTGAAATCTCCCATTATTACTTTGTTGAAAACTTTGCTAGCTTCCCTAATTTCTGTTAGCATTTCATCATCTTTCTTATCATTCCGGCCAGGCGGACGGTAGTACACGACCACTGCCATTCTCTTCCCCTTTTTACATTGAATTTCTATCCATAGAGATTCTACAGTGTATTTTGTTTCCTGCAAAACCTTTATCCTGTTTGACTCAATGCCCTCTTTAACATATAGAGACACTCCTCAAACAATGTGATCTACCCTATCATTGCGATATAGTTTGTACCCTGGTATCATAGTGTCCCACTGGTTATCCTCCTTCCATCAGGTCTCCGAGATGCCAATTATAACTAACCTTTCATTCAGTGCTATATATTCTAACTCTCCCATCTTATTTTTAGACTTCTAGAATTTGCATATAGGCATTTCAAAGTTTGTTTGTTTTTTCATTTTACCAGTCTGGCTATCAGATGACAGAGGCAATTTGGAATCTTTCAATCATGTCTGATTTTTTTTTTTACTTAAAAGCACCTGGGTTACTTTCACCTCTTTTGGAACCTCTCTATCAGGATGCTTTAACTTCCCTGTTTTGCTAGTGTTCTTCAAAGATACATCATTCCGAAACATGCACACTTGAGCAACTGTCAACTTGTCTTCATTATCTAATTTAAAAGCCGATCTGTCTTCTTTTTAAAGGTTAATGCCAGCAATCTGGTTCCACCCTGGTTAAGGTGGAGCCTGACCTTTTGGAAAAGCCCTCCCCTTCTACAAAATGGCCAGTTCCTAACAAATCCAAAACTCTCTTCCTTGCACCATCATCTCATTCATGCATTGAAACTCTGGAGCTCTTCCTGCTTCTTGGGTCCCTCATGTGGAATGGGAAATATCTCTGAGAATGCTACCCTGGACGTTCTGGATTTTAGATTTCGACCTAAAAGCCTAAATTTAGCTTCCAGAACATCCCTCCCACACTTTCCTAAGTCATTGCTGCCAACATGTACCAAGACAGCAAACTCCTCCCCAGTACTGTCTAAAATCTTATCTAGGTGGTGCACGAGGTCTGCTACTTTCGCATCAGGCAGGCAGGTAACCAGGTGATCCTCATGCACCAGCCACCCAACTGTCTACATGCCTAATGATTGAATTGCCAGCCATCCTAACCCTTCCCTCATGGGCACATGGCCCTGGAGACACATCCTCGGTGCGAGAGGGCAGTATATCACTTGGAAGATAGGTTGTAGCTATAGAATCACTTCCTGCCACACCAAGGTCATGGTCTCCTTCCACATGACCTCACTCCTCCATGGCAGCAGAAAGGCTACCAGACTGGAGGGGAGGCCTCTCTATTACATCCCTGCAGTTCTTCTCTATATACCTCTGTCTTCCTCAGCTGCTCCAAATCTGCTACTCTAGACTCCAGCGATCAGACTCATTCCCTGAGAGCAAAGAGCTCTTTACACCTAGTGTACATATAAGACCTCTCACCAGTGGCATAAGTTCAAATGAGGGACCCCTGAGCAAAATTTGCTTAAGGCTCCTCATTAAGGCAGGGGCCACAAAAAGGGGGGGGGGGAGAGAATACCGTCCTCTCCTGTTTCCTTCTCCAAAGCAGCAGAAGGCAAATGTCAAACTTACTTTTAAAAATATTTGTCTCATTGCTCAATGCCCTGGATCTTTCTGTAAAGCACTGTCCCACGGCAGCAGGTGGTCTGGGAAAGAATTTTCTATTGAGGGACTGAAAACTTGAGATTTTGGCCTGTCAATGGGAAATGCTTTCCCAGGTCTCCAGCTGCCGCAGGGCAGCGCTTTACAGAAAGAGAAGGGGCATGGAGTGGTGCAACGCGGCAAACTTCTTTTAAAGTAAATGTGAAGAGGTTTGCTGTGCCATTGCCATTTTGGGATTGCTGCCCCCCCACCCCCCACCCCTGCATTGCAGGTGCTGCTTGGGCAGTATTTACAGCACTGCCTTTCACCAACTGGGGGAAAATCATACATGTAATACTCTGTGCAAAAGAATGGATAGCCCCCATCTCGCTGATGGACTGCTGTCTGCATGTTAGATTTAAGGATTTCTTTTAGCTATTTAAAGTTGTTCAATTGTTTTAAGTTGCTAGGGGAATAAGGATAGTATAAGGGACCATTAGTTTTCACCTCAAGGTAAACTGCAAGAACTTAATTAATCTATGAGTACTCCTAAGGCCCAATAACTTGCTGATTAGGATAATCAGTTAAACTTGAAAGTAAGTAAGATCACTCCTGTCCCCCCTTAACTGGAGGCTATAAATGAAGGATTATGCTGGGGTGGGTGGGTGGGAGGGAAAAGCACTAACTTGAAAGCTAACTTGTAATAGTATAGTATGCCATAACTGCCTTAACAAAGACATTGAATTATAAAATACACAGATTTTATCAGCTCTAACCCAAAGAATTCCCTTTTCCCCTATATTTAGAGAATTTCCCAGCAAATGACTACCTACAAATTCAGATTCCTTCCCAGCAGTACAGTCCCTCGATAGTCCTTCAAGACTGAAAATCACTGAGCTCTGGTTGACCTATTTATACCTGTGTTTCTACAGCAATCTCTTTTAACAGTTTCCTGGGTGCTTCACACTGCCCTTGGTTTAATAGAGGGGACCTTTCAAATTGCCCCTTTGATTTTTCACTTGTCTTTAATGCCTATTTAAAACAATTTCACAGTTCTCTTCCCTCCTAACTGGAAGGCTTCCTTGTAAAGGTCTCTAGAAACAATTTATTTATTTATTTCACTTTTTCTGCTACACTAAATGAAAACCGTCTTGTATGCCCTAAGTGGCTTAACAAAAACACTGAATTATAAAATACACAGATTTTATAAGCTTTAACACAAAGAATTCCCTTTACCCAAGACTTAGAGGTAGATTCCATATAGGCCGGTTATTTCCGGCAGACACATTTAAATCTGACACAGCCATGATTCCATGGTAATTTCTCATCCACGTGTATAGACGCATCTGTGTTTCTGGGAACAGTTCATAGACGTGTCCGGCGTGGCACATCCAACATGCTGTTCAGCCGGCCTGTGCACATATTCACAGTGAGAATCACGCACGGGTACAGACATGGGCCATGCAGTGAAGTGGTGAAACATGTCCCCTGCTAATATTACAGGACATGGGTAAATGCTGACATGTTTTTTTATGTCCTCAGGCTCACCGTGTTCTAGACAACTGCCCATTTCTGATCGTGTCCGTCTCTACAATATACCCATGGACATCTCTGCCAGTCATGCCTCCTCAGTTAAAACGTGCATCTCCTAAGCTGCTGTTCTCACTGACAGTATTTTGCTGATGCAAACGAGACTATTTATACTAGTCTTTTTCATGCCCACAAAAGTGCTAAGTAATCTCAGTGCACTCTAATATATTAGAAGATAAAATAAATGTTAACATGTTTGTGACATACCTTGCATCAAAAAGTACTTGACAGCATAAAAATGCTTCAGTTATTCTTGCTTTGGTCATCTCTAAAAATACTCTTTAAAATGCTAAGTATGGAGCTTTACCAGGTTCATGACAACCTAAACTATCTTTGCAATTCCCCAAAGGATGCATAATGTTGCTGAGCCACAAACGTATTCTTTTTTAATGGCTATGGCCTTTTGGCTATGGCATTTGTTTCCCTCATATCTGGGTACTGACATTTGTCACAGCAGCTCCCTACATGTGGCTACACCTGTCCCATACGATGTCCACTCTATGTCTTGGCTTATTTTGGTGTGTAAACATCTGCTATCTGTGGGCAATCTTGCTTGCCTTCCCACTGTCTGCTTTGCGGCAATGCTCCCCTAGTCAGGTCTGTGTGGGCATGGAGCGGGGATCCCTGTGCCATCATGCCAGGTAGCCAGCCTCCAGGTATATCACCACTCTCACAGCTTGCATAGATCCTGAACTGGGTAAGGATGTAGACCTCATGGCACAATCTGGGGAATGTTGGCACAGCATCAGTTAGGTCTCCTAGTGCCTGGCACAGCTGATATATTGCTGTCCTATCACAGTGGAACCTGGTGACACCGTAGTCATCTGTAAGGTCCAGGTACTGATCAGGCATTCATGTTCTCCCTGAATTTCAAATCAGCACACCAGATCCTCCCGTGCAATCCTCAAACCACACACACACACTCACAGTCTCACTTGCAGGGACGAATTGTAGAACACAGCATAACATTTTCTAAGTCCTAGCCTTATTCCATGTCTCCATCAGGAATGACAGGCACATCTCGGGGAAAGGCCTTAAATGTACATGAAGCTTTCAAAAATATACTATACACATCTCTACGACAGACCACACCCCTGGTCTGCCCCCTCAGGGACATGTGTGTAGATTCCCATTCAAGCAAGATAAATGTGCATGGGTGCTATGTACCAGAATATGTTCGTAGACATTTTCAGCATGTAAACATCCCCGGTGCACATCCAAATGCTTATTCGGCTTCTGGAATGACCCTATTAGAGAATTTCCCAGCAGGTACATACCTACAAGTATAATTTAAGTGGTTCCCTTAAAGAATCAGCACCATAGGGGTAATTTTATAACAAGGTGCCTAGGTTAAATGAGCAGGAACGTACCTATTTTGACACTATTTTATAAAGACATATACACGCCTATGTGACTTCATCAAATACTAGAGCGAATCTAGCAGCAATACATACAAGGCAGACAGTACACCTGCTTGAGAGCAAGTATAAATGTTATCACATACTTTATGCATATACACATGCACATAAATTGCAACTCTGGCCAAACACCACTCATGTGCACGCATGGAAGGTAATGCGCCTATTTTATAGAGACTAGTTGGCCCCTATTTCTCTTTTGAAAATACTAGTGTAAGTGACCGAGATGGTGCCTTAAATTCAGATGTGGATATTTACATCTGCTCTATAACTAATGCAAATGAATGCGCATAAAAGGGCACACGTACGGAGAGCCACACCACCAGTGCATGAACTGGCAAAAAAATGAGTGCCAGGATGGCGCCTGACCCGTGCTAAATCATGTAGGAGTGCCCGGCATGTCCCCACTCATTATTTTTGGCGTGATCAGCATGGGTGCACCTAACGCCACCCACTAAGAGGGCGGTAAATGCACCTGCACTAATTGCTACATCAGCAGGAGTCCATGCCAACAATGTCTGTGCTACCCATGATGTAGATGCTCCACCCCAGCCCCACCCAGTCTCTGCCCCAGGTCATGCTACTTAGGTAGCATGGGATTTTTAGTGTAACTGCATTTTCAGCACAAGATACTTTTTACCACAGTGCATTTGGCGCATGATGGATCCCGCGCTACACAATAGCAGATTTCAGTAAACAGGTCCCAAAGTATGCAAATACGTGTGTAAATGAAAGTATTTTATAATCAACATGTGTACTTGAAAACTCTGCTCACGGTCTACCCGGATTGTGCTCCCAGTTATGCCTATCAGCAAAGTATGCACCTTTATGCTAAAGCACCTATTGTCATGTTCGGTGGTGTTTTATAAGAAGCCATTTGTGCATGTAAACTGTCTCATTCATGTGTTAATGACTTTATAGAATTACCTCCCTGCTAGAGATGGATGCATCAGCTTGCACAGCGGACACTTTTAGGTGCAACCCAATTTTATAAGATCCCATTTATGCACAGGAAAAGCTATTTTGCATACAAAAACAGTTTATAAAACAACTTTCACTAAACCCAAAATCCACAATTTAAAAAATTCTGAATTTGATAAAATAGGAAATAACTTGAAAGAGGAGCTGGCGGGGGGTTGGGTGAGGAGATTGGGGAAATGGAAGAGCAATGGGCTAAACTAAGAAAGGCCACAACAATGGCAACAGATCTCTATGCAAATAAAATGAATAAAAGCAAGAAGTAAAGGAAACCAATAAGATTCTTCAAGGAGCGGAGAAAAAATAAAGGCAAAAAGGTGTTCAAAAATACAAAGAATCGCAAAGAGGAATACAGAAAAAAATACTTGGTAAAGTTGAAAGAAATCAGGATAGGTAAAGTGAGGGCTTAAGAAAGTATGACTAAAGATATAAAGCAAATTGACAAGACTTTTTTCAGGTATAGGAGGAAAGTAAAAAATGGAGTTGTAAGACTGAAGGGTGCCAAGAACCAACATGTGCAGGGCTGCTGTGAGAATATTCTGCATCCTAGGTGAACCAGCAGCCTTACCCCCCTACCCTGAGATTTTGATAATTCAACTCATCATCATCTTCATGCAACTATCCTATAAAACTGTATAACTGAGCATCATACTCTTAAATCTTAAACTTTGTATGTATATGTGCACCCACTCTCCCTACAGATAAAAGAATGTACTGATAGCTCTGTGTGGCTTTCAAGATCTATTGTTGTGCTTTAACTGCAGATACCTTTTGCTGCCCTTAGAAGCTTCCACCCTAGGCGACTGTCTAGTCTT
Organism: Ichthyophis bannanicus; assembly: GCA_033557465.1. NCBI lineage: Eukaryota > Metazoa > Chordata > Amphibia > Gymnophiona > Ichthyophiidae > Ichthyophis > Ichthyophis bannanicus. Next base: position 1,068,483,713 of record CM066031.1, on the reverse strand, counting down.
AGCTAATGTTGAACTGGACCTGGATGGGCAGAGAGTGGCAAGGATAAGGCAGAATTGCTGAATAAATATTTTGTTATGCTCATGGAAGAAAGTCCTGGAAAAGGAGAGCTGGTGGCCAGTAACAGCACATATGGGATTGGAGTAGATACCTCACCATTCATGGAAGAAAGTGTTTATGAATACTGTAGCTTGAAAAACTGAAAGTGAACAAGGCCATGGGGCCAAAGGAGATAAATTCCAGGATAACAAGAGACCTCAAAGAGGTCCTGCTGCATCCACTGAAGGATATGTTTGTTTAATAGAACTCTGGAGACAGTAAAGGTTCTGCAGGACCTGAAAAGGGCAGATATGGTGCCTCTTCATTAAAAAGAAAAGGGGGAAACTAAAGGCCAATGAGCTTACCTTTGTGATGGGAAACGTAATGAAGATGTTAATGAAGGAGAGGATAGTGAACTTTCCTGTGCACTAGCTGTCACCAGCTGACACTCCCATTCTCTACCCATCCCACATTGCGGCATGCTAAGCAGATAACAGACAAAAACCCATGCTCTCGGTTTAGCGTCAGTGCTAACTTAGCGCTCAAGCCTGCACTAACACTGCTTAGTAAACATGCCCCTTTGTTTCACTTTATTGTTCTTTCCAAAATAATCAAACGCTTGGGAATTGCTTCAGAAATAAAACTACCATATGCCATTGGCTAAAAAAATGGTCATTTTTAATGTTGCAGTCTGCTCAATTGAGTTGAAGTTGTAAAGGACCGGCATTCGTGGACCAATACAATAAATCTCATAATCAAAACAAAATGATTAAGCTTGTCTTCATACAAACACCACTGGAATCGCTTATGTCAAAGATCAATTATGCTCCAAATATCAATCGACCAGGTACTGCAACACAACTTAGTGTTTCAAGCTTAGTGCCTTCTTAGCTCTTCTTCAAGCAAAGTGACTTTGGTATTTGGAGCATAATTGATCCTTGACATAAGCGATTCCAGTGCTGTTTGTATGAAGACAAGCTTAATTGGCACGACAGGGAACTTTTACCGCTAAGCTAAGTCTGCAGCCACGGTAGTTTCGATAAGTATCGTTGTGGAGAGTTAAGAATGTATTTTTCCCCGTTTAAAGAGAGTTGAGGAGGACACATTCATGCGGCTTTCCTCAATGTTTTTAGGTCTTTTGGCCTTTCACAAATTTGATTAAAAAGGAGGGCCAAAAAGACCACATAGCCCATCTAGTCTGCCCTTCCATATCAACCACTACACCAGTCAAATGCTTTTTTGAATTCAGATACTGTCCTCATCTCTACCACCTCTACTGGGAGACCATTCTATGCATCTACCACTCTTTCCGTAAAGAAATATTTTTGCATATTACTTCTGAGTCCGTCTCCTTTCACACTCATTCTACATCCCCTCGTAGCAGAGCTTGCTTTCAATCAAAAGAAGCTCTCCTCCTGTGTATTTATGCAGCGGAGGTATTTAAGCGTCTCAATCATATCACCTTTATCCTGCCCTTTCCTCTAAGGTGTACATTTTAAGATCCTTAAGTCTGTCCTCATATGCTTTATAATGAAGACCACTAACCGTCTTAGTAACCACCTTCAGCACCCACTCCAGCCTGTTTATATCCTTTTGAAGGTGCGGTCTCCAGAACTGCACACAATACTCCAAATGAGGTCGAACCAAAGACTTATACAGAGGTACTAGCACCTCCTTTCTTCTGCTGGCCATTCCTCTCCGTATGCACCCAAGCATAGGGGAGATATGATCCAGGCTTTTAAGTACTTGGAAGGTATTAATGAACACACCGATCTTTTTCAGACACTGAAGCTATAAAACTAAAGGATGTGAAATGAAGCTGCAAGGAGGTAAACTTAAAAGAAACATCAGGAAGTACTTTTTCACAGTGGATGTCTGAAATGCCCTCCTAGTGAAGGTGATGGGGACAAAAACAGTGACTTAATTCAAAAGGCATGAGATAAACCCAGAGGATCAATATATAGCCAGAGGAGAATTCCTGCTCAAAGCAAAACTTAATGACTTTTATACTTCAAAAAAAGGCACAGAGTGGGGTAACATGCATGGAGAGGCAGTTACAACCCAAAGTAAAAGCACTTCCACAGAGTGGCAGTTATAGCCAAAAATAAAAGCACCTTACTGGGCAAACTTGATGGGCCATGCTGGTCTTATCTGCTGCCATTTACTATGGAGGTCCCAGCAGAACGTGCAGCCCTGCAAGGTGTCTGGGGTCAATTCCCCCACCAGCTCTCCCCATACATCCTATGCATCAGGACAGGCAGAGCTGGTGGGGGGCGAGAGGGAGGAAAGCAGGGGCAGGCCCAACTAGCAACACGTACAGGGCCGATGCAGGTCACGGCCCTGTACGTGCTGCCAGGCTCATGGGGATGCACTGCTTATACCATTTTCAGGTCACACCTCCCTCTTCTTCAGTGGGAGTAACCCTCACACTTTTGGGGCATTGCTTTGATCTTCTGAAATGGTATATTGCATATTCCTCCCAATGAGTTTAAGTTACTTAGTAAGAAAGCTAATCTTTTGCTTGCTCCTTGTTTTCATTCAATTTATTGTATTTATATTCCATTCCATTCAACACATTCTAGACGGATTACAAAACAACATTCGTAATAATATGCCAACACAAATAATGCCACATTGTAATAGAACTGGATCTAATGCTGAGTTAAAAATATCAAAATTAAAAAGAGAAATCAGTTAGGCTTGACAGCCTGAATGAATAGAAAGGTCTTTAGCTGCTTTCTCTAAAAGTCAGGTAATTATTTTTGGTTTTCATCATAAATGGAAAAGAATTCCAGAGAACTGGGCCAGTGACTAAAAAGGCTGAAATGCAGGTAACTGATAATCTAGCATTGGGGTTCTCAACCCAGTCCTCAGGCCACACCTAGCCAGTCTGGTTTTCAGGATAACCACAATGGATTTGTATGAGAAAGATTTGCATGCAATGGAGGCAATGCATGCAAACCTTTCTCATGCATATTCTTTGCGATTATTCAGAAAACTTGACCAATTAGGTGTGTCCCAAAGACTGGGTTGAGAACCTCTGATCTAGCATGTGAAATCAAGGGAGCAATATTTTAGCACAAGAAATGTGAACTGAAATCAGAGTCAAACAGCAATAGAAGGTCATACTCTTTGCTTTCTCACCAGAAAACACATGAAAAGAATTACTGTACAGATCTTAAATCTAAAAAAGTGTATAAGACGGAGCCAATGCAGATCTTCAGCTGAGGTGTAATATGAGACTTACCTGGATTGCCAGTAAATAGATGAACTGCTGAGCTTTCAATTCCCTGTAATAATCTCAGCATACATGCAGGGAGCCCCAAATACAGGGAACTGCAGTAATCTAACCCATAACATACCAAAGACTGTAATCCAATCCAAAATTGTACGGGCTCTAGGAGAAGATGCACCTTAAGTAATAAATACAACTTGAAAACAAGAGGCAACAACCATACACACTTGCTCGTTAGTTGAAAACTGGGAATGCACATTCAGTCCCAAACGTCTAGCTGTGGTCAAAACAGGTAAAAGAATCCTATCAACAATGATGGAAACTGGAGCTGATAAATAAGGCATTGCATGCAAACCAAAGTAAATCAGTTTTCTGCAGGTTCAGGACCAGCGCATTATGGGAGAGCCAACCCATGAAACTTCCTGCGACTGTCAGCTAAACCAACAGAGACCCAACTTAAAAATTTCCAAGCATGCCCAGATCATCTCTGACTAGAGCGGTACTTGTCTTTGCATAGGACTTAGGGGACCATATTATAGTAAGAAGGCGTTACACATATATATATTAGAAGACTCTCTGGTGTCTCCATACCTTGGATTGCCTTCCTGCCTTCCTCCCAGTGAGGTCCCACCTCCCGAATGTGATGCGGATGCGTGCAACATTTCCACGTCATCCTCCAGGTATCTTCCCACATTTAAAGCCTGCACGAGCGGCGTTTCGCGCCGAAGGAGCGTGCACAAGGAGCAGGACGTGCTCCTTGGGCGAGCTCCTTGGGGCGACGGTTGGGGCGTTTTGCGTCCTTGGTTCTCTCTCAGCTCTTCCTCTCTTTGGCTGTATCTTCTGTGTTTCCTTCTTGCGACTTTCCCTGCATTCTTGTCTTCTGGCTCGATACTTTCTCCGTCCATGTCTGTTCACATGCCTCTTGCAACAGCCTGCCTCACTTCTCTGAACATGGCCTCTATCCCCGTCTTCTGGGGTCATCACCCACCTATACCTGCTGCCCCTCTCCTGGGCCCTTTAGCTCGCAATCCGCTCAATCTTCTTCCCTGTCATTCTTGTCCAGTTCCCCTAACCTCTCTTTCCCCACCACCTCTGTCCCTCCTGCCCGTTTCCCTTATTATGCTCTCACTGGCTCTCTTAAATTGTCGTTCCCTCCGCTCAAAAACTCACTTAATTCATGATATTCTGATCCATCGCTCTTTGGATGCCCTCTTCCTCACGGAATCATGGCTCTGTGAGGAGGAGGACGCCCTCCTTCATCAATGTCTCCCTCCGGGGTACTCGGCCTTACATACTCCTCGTCCCCACCGTTCTGGCGGCGGCAGCGTAGCGTTGATTTTCAGATCCACCCTCTCCCTGTCGCTCGTCTAACCTCCCCCTGCTTAACCCAAATCCCTCTTAGTCCGCTCTGACTCTCCCGTCCCAATTTATTTTCTTCTCATCTATGCTCCCCCTTCTCTACGCTCAGATCTCTGGGATTCCCTTCTGCTCACCTTATCAGATTCTGTCCTCCTGTCCCCCCACTTGGTCATTCTTGGTGACTTCAATGCACACCTGGTCACTCCATCACGGTCACGCAACAAAACTCTCTCCTCGCTCTTCTCTGACCTCTCTCTCTCGCTCAACATGTCCCCTGCCCAACCCATGTTTCAGGCCAGACTCTGGACCTTATCCTCACGCTCGACCCTTCTCTCTACTTTCCTTCCTATATCCTCCCTCTCCCCATTCCCTGGTCTGATCACCTTTGCCTCCTTTTTTCCTTTCCTTTTCCGTCACCCAGGACGGGGAACTCCCCTTCCTCTGTCCCCTCAGCTCCATCTCTTAAGCGACATATTACCCCGCACACTTTACAATCCTTCCCCCCAGCCAGCTCCCTCTTCCCCTCAGACTTCTCCTCTCTTTCAGTTGACCAGCAAGCGGACGCTTGGTCCTCCACTCTTTCCACTGCCCTTGATACTTTAGCCCCCCTTCACTCTGTCTCTTTCCGCTCTTCTTCACGTCACCCTTCGTATCACCCAGGGCTTTATCTTCAGCGTACTCACCTTCGTCGCTCAGAGCGTCTCTGGCAGAAACACCGGTCAGCAGCCTCCTTTTCAGCTTTCCGCCAAAACACACCTCTCCTATCGTTGTATGATAACATCAGCCAAACATTCATACTACTCCCATCTCATAGCCACCTCCTCTAACTCTTCTCGTCATTTGTTCCATATCCTTAGATCTCTATCTTCTACCTCTACCTCTTCTTGTCCCTCTAACCCTTCCCATCCTCCCCCTAGTCCCTCTGCCCGCGCCTCCTTTTTCTCTAATAAAGTCCTTACCCTCCGGCTCTTCCTTCCCTACCTGTCCTCCTCCCCTATCTCCCCTTCCTGACGCTCCCATTTCCTCTGGGGTCCTCTCTCCCACACCTTTCCACATGTATGGTGCTCCTTTGCGCCCATTACCCTGCCTGAGTTAACTAGAGTGATCTTGTCTGCTCATCAGACCACTTGCCCTCTTGACCCCGTGCCCTCATCTTGGTTACTCAACTCAGATCTTGAACTGACCCCCTACATTCTCTCCATTATCAATTCCAGCCTCACTTCCGGTCATTTCCCATCCAGTTGGAAACACACCATTGTCCGCCCTCTCTTGAAGAAACCTTCCCTCGATCCTGTTTCCCTCGCCAACTGGCGACCGGTCACTAACCTTCCTTTCCTTTCAAAAATCCTCGAAAAGCTTGTCTTCGCCCAACTCACGACTCACTTGGACTCCACCTTTGCACTCCACCCATGGCAGTCGGGCTTCCGTCTCGGACACAGCACGAGACCATCCTTGTTGCTTTGCTCTCTGAACTCCACCGCGCTTACGATCAGGGTGACTTTTCTCTTGTGGTATCTCTGGATCTTTCCTCCACCTTTGATGTGGTTGATCACCGCACTCTTCTTACCCATCTGTCTGACTTTGGTGTTCATGGTACTGTCCTACAGTGGTTCCATTCCTTTCTGCCTTCCCGCACTTTCTCTGTTCACTCTGGTTCCTCCGCTTCGCATCTCTCCCCCTCGTTCTGTGGGGTTCCCCAGGGTTCTATTCTCGCCCCCCTGCTTTTCAACATATTTCTTGCCCCTCTTGCCCTGCTCATTCAGCAGTCTGGTATCTCTGCTTATATATACACCGATGATAGTCTCTTGGTCCACCACACATCATCCTCCTCCTCCCCTGAGCTTGCCCCACTTAACCTCTGTCTGGCCTCTATCGCCTCTTGGTTTGATCTCAACTTTCTTCACACCAATCCCACCAAATCTTCTGCAATCTGGTTTTCTTTTGGACTTCCTCCCCCTGCTCTGGCCCCTTTTCTGTCCTCCCGTCCTATCCCCTTGGTATCCACTCTTCGTTACCTGGGTGTCACTTTGGACTCTTCTCTTTCCTTCCACCAACACATCTCCTCTGTCGTAGTACTTCCTTCCTCTACCTCCGTCAGATAAGGGCTGTTCGCTCATTTCTTCCCCCTTCGTCGGTTGTCACTCTGGTTATGTCACTGGTGATCACACGTCTGGATTACTGTAATGCTATCTACGCCGGCCTCCCCTCCTCCCAGCTTCGCCATCTTCAATTAATCCAAAATACTGCAGCCCGCCTCATCACCCACTCTCCTGCCCGTGCGCACGTCACTCCCAGCCTTCTCGCCCTTCACTGGCTTCCGGTGAAGTTCAGATTCATGTACAAATTACTCATCCTCACGCACAGAGCCCTCCATTCCGGCACCCCCCAGTACTTGGCAGACATCATTCATCTCCAACCCTCCTCATGCCTTCTTTGTTCAGCGCACGGTAACCGCCTCTTCCTCCCCTCCCCTTCCCAGGCTCGTCTGGAACTCACTCGGCATTCCGCTTTCTTCTTTCTTGGCCCTGCTTTGTGGAATTCGCTACCTCTTTCTCTCCGTCGAACTGTCCCACCCCCGCTTTAGAGCTCTTCTCAAAACCCATCTTTTCTGTCAAGCCTTTGATCTCTCCCCTCCCGCTGGTGACGCTCTGCCCCCCAGCCGCGTCCCCCACTCTTCATAGCTCCCCCTCAGTCTCCTTACTCGCCCCCTCCCTTGTGTTTCTCCCGTCTGTCGTCTTTTCCTCTCTGGACCACCTTTGTTTTCTATCTTTTATCTGTCCCTCTCTGTCCTGTTATTATTGGCGTTCTTTTCTGACTTTGTTTTTTCGGTAGCCATTGCTTTTTTGTATTGTACACCGCCCTGACGCCTCGGCTTGGGCGGTTTATCAAATCATGCGAATAAAGATAAAGATATTAGAAGACAGACTTCCTCAGCTGGTACAATAGAATGGTTCAACTGGCATTTTGCTGTGGAAGATTAGTGTGTAGATGAGAAGCAGTGAGTCAGTACCCAAAAGGGAGTTATGAAGAACTTCCATATACTCACATGAGAACATCCATTAAGGAAATTGAGCATAAGCTGTAGAACAGCCAGGTTGGTGGGTGACGAACAAGACTGTATGTTAATGTCAATCATCGTGGGAGTAATAAAAAATCATGACAATTAACCTGATTTCTGAAGCTCCTCTGGTTTTTACACAACTTCTGTTTTTTTAATGATTTCCTAAGGTTCTGCTGCTGGAAGCAGTCAGCCATCTGCTGATCTGAAAATCATTTTATGTTCAGCAACTTCTTCAAATGGCATAAAATACTTATTGTTTTTAAAACACTGTTCTTTTCCAAATTCCTCAATATTAAAAAAGCACTTTGAATACAAATGATCTTTGCAGTTTTTCGGGCCATGCTGTGTCTTAGTAAATGGGACTAATGTTCCAGTCATCATGCTGTGACTTTCTTCAGGGTGAAAAAAAGACACCATGGTGGCTGGAATGTCGGTCCCACTTATTAGGACGAGGCATGGCCCGGAAAACTTCTAAGATCATGATACTAGCTGCGGAAGCCTAAGAGATTGCCTTGAATACAAATGTTGTAAAATAAAGTAAATCTGCTTCTTTAAAAAAATACCAGCTGCTTTTCATGATTTTTATCCTGCTTTATCCTTCTGCAATTCTGTCACTAGATTTTGTCTGCAGTTTGCACCACTTTCAGAATTACCACATTGCTGACAATCATTTAGACAAATACCCTCACAGCATCTCTAAAGTATATCCCAAGTTTGTAGCGCATGATCCTCGAAAGAGCTTGAACTGGCCATATCTAGGTGTAAGCTAGAAGGCCAAAATCTTCCATTCACTGGGCAGGAGCTAACTTGACCTTGGCTGCCTCCTACATAACTACCTAAAAATCTATAAGTGAGAGACCTTGTGAGGGCTTAGATGTAACATGGCCCCAAAAGAAGTCATTTTATAAAGCTATTCCCATGCATATGTGGCCACATACATGCAAAAATGACCTCTTATAAAATACTTGACCTCTGTAAAAGTGCATACTTTGCTGGTGGGCATGCACAAGAACAGAGTTTGAGCAGAACATAGGTAGAACATGCAAGTGCACACATTTTATAAAATATGAGCAAATGAGTATAAGATGGACATTTTCATCTGCTCTCAGGCTGGTGTAACTCCCACACTTGGAATGTAGGCATGAGTTATATTACTTATGCAAGTATTTTATAAAGCTAAGTAGACACCTATTTGACTTTATAAAATGGCTTAACTTTATAAAATGGCTTAACATAGGAACCCCTTATAAAATTTCCCTCCACATGCACTTCTGTCATTAGTAAATAAAATCTCTGGAGCTCCTAGTCTGTGCTATAATGTAATGTAGGATGGGCCAAGCTGTCTGTCACTGTTAGTGTGAGTTCCCCTTATGTGGTTTAGAGGGGACTATAAAAGCCACTGTTAATGTGGGTCTGGAGGGATCTTTGGCCATCAGTAGCTGAGTGAGCTGTCAGAGTCCAGGAGGCTGCCTCTCTTCATGGTCAGCTAGGCCATGAAGAAGGCAAGGAGCTTCTCAAGCTGATATGGCCTACCCCATAAAACTGGAGCTTAAAGGAAGTATATATTATTTTGAGGAGATTTCTGGATGTCTAGCCTGTTTTCAGCAACAAATTTTCAGCAAAAGCCTGTGAGGAACCTAGCCTGGGTCTTCCTGAAGACAGCAGTCTACATGAGTGTAAGTTTGCTATTCCTGAGAGGTTTGGAGAATCTGGAAGGCACATCCTCCCAAACTACCTTGGAAATCCAACTTGTTTTATGAGGAATCAAACCCTGGTGCATCCCAAATAGCAATGAGGAATGAGGGTTGTTTTTTAAACTCTTTTTATTTTATTTTTCCAAATACAACAATCAGAATCATATCAATCCAAGAAGCAGTAATTGTAGAGAAAAAATAAATAGTAAGCAAATGGCATTCCACACCCAGTCAGATAGCTTGCTGTTGTTGTTGTGTGCAGTTCAATCAGTCACTTCATGACCACCCCATGGATAGCTGTCTCAAACCACATTCGGTCCTCACTCAGGCAGCTAATTGTTGATAGAGTGACATCCATAGCTGCTGCTATTATATCAATCCATCATATTTTATTTATTTAACTTTGTTTGTATCTCGTTTTATCTTGAAGTCAAAGTGGTTTACGTATAACTTTATCTACTTGGCTTTACAAGGAAATTATTAACATATTCAAACATTAAACATCTATCTTATGGTCGTAGACAGAACAGTGTTGTAACTGGGATGGAGGGCCTTTTTTCAGGGGGGATAGATACGGTACACACACACTATTCACTGTGTTCCTGTTCTGAGTGTGTTAGCCTTCATCTACAAAATATTTTCTGAATAGGTGAGTTTTGAGTTTCCTTCAAAAATCTTTGCATTCTGATGTGGTCCATATATCTTGTAGGAGTGCTTTCCAGATGGAGACAGCAAAGAATGAGAATGCTCACTTGCAAACAACTTGTGTGCTTTTCGCCTTCTGCGCTGGAATTGTGAATGTGTGTTGTGTGTTGGATCTCCTGGTTCAATTGTTTTGTGTCTTGTGTAGCAGGGATTGTAGGTGGTCTGAAGATAGATTTATGATATTTTGAAGATAATGAGTAGAACTTTGTATTTTATGCGAGTTGTTATTGGAAGCCAGTGGAGCTGCTTTAGCATTGGTGTTTTATGGTCAGATCTTGCTAACTATGTAGGATGCATGCAGCTGTGTTCTGGGCCATCTGTATTGGGTGTAGGGCATTATTTGGCAATCCATCATAAATTATAGTCTAAATAGGGGGATATAATAGCCTGGAGTACTATTCGGAAGTTACAGATGTCGAGTAATGGATGTAGGTGTAGTAGGGTAGTACTTTCATTTTGTGGTATATGACCTTTGTAGTCTTGCTGATGTGTGAATGCAATGATAGCTGTTGGTCTAGGATTATTCCCAGATAATGAATCTCTGGTTTTACCTTCAGTTCATTGTCCATGATTTTTAATGTGGTTGGTGGATTGATAGTGTTTTCTGTTGTTATGTACAGGACATTTGTTTTTTTGTAATTTATGGAAAGATTGTGATCAGTTAGCCAGTTACTGCTATGAGGCAATTTATTAGTGATGTCTTTATAGGCTTCATGGTGGAAAAGGGTGCATAAAGCACAATATTGTCTGCATCTGTGTGAGAAGATGTTGTAGGCTTGTATGACTGAGCATAGTGGCTGTATGTAAATGTTGAACAACAGAGCTGATAGGACAGATTCTTGTGATTCTCCTTGTTGCAAGTTCTCTTTTGCATTGACCTTCAACCTTGCCAAGCATGATGTCTTTCTTTCTCTTTCTCTAATGACCTTCTTTGCATGATGTGTCCAAAGTTTGAAAGTCAAAGTCTTGTCACTTGAGCTTCTACAGAAAGCTCAACTTAGATTTCCTCTAGTACTGATTGATTTGTTCTTCAGGTAGTCCTTGTATACACAATATTCTTTGCCAACACCATAATTCGAAGGCATTGATTTTCTTCCTGTCTTTCTTCTTCATAGTCCAACTTTCACATCCATATGACGTTATTGAAAATACTATGGTTTGGATACGTTGAACCTTTGCATGCAAAAGGTACATCTCAGGAAAATCTTATCCAGGTCCTTAATAGCACTCTGAGTTAAATCAAACATTCCAGTCACTCTTAAATCTTCAATAAAGTAAGCATCATGCCATGGCATCAACTTGCAGCAAACACCAGGAAACCAGACTCTCATTCCACTCATTGTCACTGCCTCAGTGATACACATAATTGGAGAATAAATTGTTTTAGATTAAGAAGTGGACCAATAGAATTGATTTTATCAGGTTTGATACTAATAAAATTTTAGTGAAAGAGGTGGAATTTGTTTATAGAAAATGGGACAAAAATGCTATTCCCATGGAGGGAAAATTGAGAAATTATTAGTGGCTCAATTAAAACAAAGGGTAGCCCAAAGCACAATACTGAAGATTAAGGATATGAAAGGAGAACATAGAATTGGAAGGCAGGACACAGAGCAAGTTTTTGAAGAATATTATAAGTCTGTACACTTCAGGGTTTTTGAAGGATTTTTTTTTTTTAATTTTCCCTATGCCTTCACCCTAGGTGTAGGATTGGAGAGAAAGTGTGCAGTCAGCCCTAAGAATGGCAAAACTGTTTGATTTGAGACTGTTATGAAGGAGCGTCTGTGTGCTTATCTTTCAGAGAAAGATTAAGGAGTCTGGTTACCCAACCAGGAGACTAAGAGAAGAAGCAAGGAGGAAACTTAATGAGTGGACAAAGGAACAACCTGCTACAGAGAAGGTTTAATTTACAAGATGCTGTTACATTTAAACTGAAGCTAGGGGTTTTTTTCTGTTTTACTCTGGAATTTTTACCTTTCTGCTGAATTTAGTTTTGTTTTATGTCTTTTTGTTTGGTGCAGCATCAATAAAACAGATTTTTAGAAAAAAAGTCATCTGACTGAACTAATTTTAATGGAGTGAAGACCGTAATTTGTTTTAGGGGTAAACTTACTAAAGGCGTTAGCTGTTATCACAGTGCTAACATGGGAAAATCAGGCCACAGCAACAGCTAACGCGGGCCAAATGCAGACAGAGTAGGGGATTTTCTGTGCTATCTGCATTCTGCATGTTAGGAGCATGAATGGGTGGGGTGTGACTGGAGAGTGGGCGTCCCTGTACTGTGTAGTTACCATGGGCATTGACAAGCATGGAAGCAGCACGTTTTGCAGACATTATAGGTGCAGTTTATGCCACCTCAGTGGGTGGCGTTGGCTGTATTGGTAATGCTGCCATGCCGCAATCCCTGCATTTTTATGGTGGTAGCTGCTTCTATTTCCTTGCATGTGACATTGTAGTACTTCTCCTTGTCTTGTCTTGTCTTGCTGCACCTTGGAAATCTCTGTTGAGTTCTGGGATTGCCTCTTTCTCCTGTGGCTTTAGCTTCTCTGCGTTTCTGGGCAATTTTCAGAGTTTCTTCAGTCATCCATTTTGGCCATTTTTGCTTCTTCTTTGCTTTTGTAGAGACTTCTCACTTTCTTCCAACACAACCTTCTTGTTGTCATCCCATAACTCTTCTGGAGCTCTGTAATTTGTATCTAAAGCAGCAAATTGATTTTGCAGGCAGTCTTTAAATTCCAGTGGTATATTCTCAAGATCAAATGTTTCTACATTCATGAGTGGCTTGCTTTCTTTTTCAACTTTAGCTTGAGTTTGCATACTAGTAATTGGTGATCTGTACCACAGTCAGCTCCAGGTTTTGTCTGTTGATATTATAGAGCTTTTCCATTGTTGACTTCCACAAATGTAGTCAATTTGATTTTTGTACAATCCATTGGGTGAAGTCCATGTGTGGTTACCATTTGTGTTGCTGGAAGAAGGTGTCAGATGAATAGATCATTGGTCTTGCAGAATTATATCAATCTTTCTCCAGTTTCATTTCTGTTGCCAAGTCCATATTTTCCAACCATTTTGCCTTCTTCTTTGTTGCCAACTTTTGCGTTCCAGTCACCCATGACTATCAGAATATCCTATTTGCATGTTCTGTCAATTTCAGCTTGTACTTGTTCATATAACTCAATTTCATCCTCTTCTGCAGCTGTTGGGGCATATACTTAAATTATAATTGTGTTGATAGGCATTCCTCATAGACAAATAGAAATTAAGCATTCACTGACTGCACTGTATTTCATTACAGTTCTTGCAAGTTTCTTCTTAATTATAAATTGTCACGGGGGTGTTCCCGGACAATAAAGATTACGCCATTATGTCACGACGTTATTGATTAAAGAGACCAGGTGGAGGGAAATAAAGGCTTTTATTCCCTGGTTAATGCAAAGGTCCAACATAAGAGATAATTTAAGAAACAGAAAGTCCTTTGTGCCAAAAGGTACCAATATTTATAATGAATGCTTAACTGTTGCTTCACAGTTAAGGCAGGCTTTCAAATAGTAGAATTCAGTGCAAGAAACATTAATTACATTTCATTCATTCTTCTGTGTTATATGGAACATACAGAGTCTGGAGCTGAGGCAGTGCACCAATCACATTCCATGAGTTCTGGCATAGGTGAGGGAACAGTGTTTGGATAATCTATTTCCATGGACTCTCCTTCACTGTACTCAGTTGAGGAGTATTCACTGTCCCTGTCTATCTCAGCCTTGTAATTTAAAACTCGGGAGTCTGGCTTCCCATAGCCAGGGATTCTCAAGGCTGCTGGTATTTTACTAAACCAATCTGGTTTCTTTTTTCTCAAAGAAGGAACACTTGTTTTAGCAGAGCCTTTAGGAGCACAATAATTACAGTCAATGGTTAATGTCTCATACCTTGGTTTAGCTGAGTTGAAATCCACAGTGTTTTCTCTTCCAGCCCCTCTCCCTTGGTAGCTGAACTTCTGCCTGCCAGCGTGGGACACAGCTGTGCTTCTAGGCAGTGGAGTAAAACTTATCCTGGATTCTCCTCTCACTCTGGGTAAAAACTCCTGTTGATTATAAAAGTGCTTTTCTCTCTGACCTGGTAAAACTTGGCAATAATCCTCCAGAGATAGTAAGCTCTTCTCAGAACCCTTCTCCCTGGTTCTTGGCTTCCGTCTCTCTGTTCTATATCCAGGCAAACTATAAGAACTAGGCGTGGCAGACACTCTCACCTTAGGGCAAACTCTACCAAACTCCCCTTGTGCAACAGGGTCAGTTTGGGCCTTCTGGCTCCCCACCTTGTGAAGTCTGTTTCTCCTCAAGTTCTTCTCAGTCCTTTCTTGATGGTTCCCAGCCTTGCTTCCTTCACAGCCCTCAGGCTTGTCTCCTCGGTAGCTCCCAGGCTTGTCCTCTTGGCTCTCAGCCTTCTCTGTTTGGCTCTCAGCCTTCCCCATTTGGCTCTCAGCCTTCCTTCGGTAGCTCTCAGCCTTCCCTCTTTTAGAAGCATTCTGCTCTGACTTATAAAGCAAACTGTTTTGGATGACTTCCTGATTCCCTTCCAGCTGCAAGTCATCAGAGTTCCTAGGCTCATTAACTCCCGAATGTCTGTTCCTGCTCCCTCTAGCTGTGCCTGGGGGTAATTGCACACCTAGCTCCTCAAAAGAAACAGGATTTCTTTTCTTTAAACCAACTTTATCAGTGCCCACATCATGACAAAATGCAACATCATTTTTTTTTGTCTTTCATTTCCAGCATAGTAGACCATGTGATCATCTGATGCAAAGTGCCCGACGCCAGTCCATTTCAGTTTGCTGACACCCAACAGATCAAATTGTACACATTCCATTTCATTCTTGACCACCTCCAACTTCCCTTGATTCATGCTTCGTACATTCCATGTCCCAATATGTAAGATATCTTTGCAGCTCTGACTCATTTCAATTGCAGCTCCATCAGCAATCAGACGTTATGAGGGCTTTGATCCAACCACAGTGTTGGCGGTGGACGATCACATTTCTATGACAGAGGCAACACCACCAAACTTAAACTGCATGGAAGAAAGGCCTGGCAATCAACTTCCGTATCTTGCCATGAAAACCCAATGGATAGTCACAAGAAAAACAAATTTCATTATAGTGCTGGAAGATGAGACCCCAAAGTCTGCCTAGCTAATCATTTTATATGGACTTTTTTCTAGCAACTTGTCAAAACCTCTTTTGAACCCTACTATATTAGTCGCCATGAACATATCCTGCAGCAACAGATTCCACAGCTTAATTTTATTTTATTTTAGTAATTTGATTCCTTGCTTCACCAGAGTTCAACAACATTGAGTACATAGCAAGAGGCCACAAGCTTCTACATTCCCCTCCCACCCGGCACAACCCAAAACTATATCAGTCACACAAAAATACTTGATCCATACAGAAACCCACCACCTAGAGCAGAAATCATTAGATTGTCAGTCGTGAATTAAATTAATGCCTTGTTAATCAGCTATGTTTTGGCCTTTTTCTGAAACAGTAGGTTATTACTCTCCTGTAGGAGAGTCAAGGGTGTATCATTCCACAACTTAGGAGCATAGTAAAACAAATGTTCTCTATCTGGTAGTCATAAGCTTGATGAGCTGCAAACCTGGGACTTAACAGTATCTGAGAAAAGTGCAATGTTTTAAGAACATAAGAAATGCCATACTGGTCTATCCAAGGTCTATCAAGCCCAGTATCCTGTTTCCAATAATAGCCAATCCAGATCATAAGTACTTCTCAGGATCCCAAAAAGGCACACAGGTTCCATAATGTTCATCCTGGGGTAAGCAGTGGATTTCCTGGGTCCTCTTTAATAATGGTAATCAGACTTGATAAATAACATACATTGCGTAGAAAAATACCCATACATTTTGTTTCCAGTCTGCTGGTTGTTAGTTTTATGGCGTGTCTTCTAGCTATAATGTTGTTTTAAAGGATGAACAAACTATCTCCTATTTAACCATTCTACCCCATCCATGATGTTATAAAACTTCTATCATATCCCCTTTCAGTTTCCTCTTTTCAAGCTTAAGATCCCCAATCTGTTTATCCTTTCCTCATAAAAGAGGTGTTCCACTCCCTTTATCATATTTATCACCCTTCTCTGAACCTTTCCTAACTGTGCTATATCCTTTCTTTCTGAGATGCAGTGACCAGAACTGCACATAGTATTCAAGGGGGCATGTTTACTAAAGTGCACTACCCGATAGTGCACAGTTTAGTACACAATTTGAGCACTATGCTAAAAGATCCCATTCTAAACATCCCATGCGATGGGGCAGGGCATTGGCAGATCAGGGATAGAACCGAGGCAATGCTGGCACATCATGGCTAATGCGAGCATTAGTAGCTTGCACTAACTGTGCTTGTTGCCCTTAGCATTAAATGCACCTACATGCCAACTTGCACAGTGCTGTATCTGTGCATAACGCTACTGTAACTGCAGGGGACGGACATACATGTGCATTACCAGCAAAGGATATCGTAAACATGCCTCAAGGTGTATTTGCATTATGGACCTATGAGCATAATGATCTTCTCAAGTTTTTTTTTTTTAATTCCTTTTTTAATAATCCCTAACATTGTGTTTGTTCTTCTGGCAATGGCGGCGTACTGTGTGAAAATTTCAATGTATTGTCCACAATGACTCCCAAGATCGTTTTCTTGGGTGGTGACTCCTAACTCAGAACCCAACATTTTACACCTGTAGTTGTTGTTATTTTCTCTATTTGCATCACTTTGCACTCATACACATTAAATTTCATTTGCATTTGGATGCCCAGTCTTCTTGTCTCACAAGATCCTTCTCCATCTCCTCACAATCCTCTGCCATTTTAATGACTTTGAATAATTTTGTGCCTTCTTCAAATTACATCAGCACACCCATTGCTCCTTTCACCATATCATTTATGGGGAAGTTAAAACAGCACAGGTCCCAGTACAGACCCTAGAACACTCCACTATTGCCCCTTTTTCCATGTGGAAAACTGAACATTCAGTCCTGCTCTCGGTTTCCTGCCTTTTAGTTAGTTTCCAATCCAAAATAGGGCATTGCCTCCAATCCCATAACTTTTCAATTTCCCAAGGAGTCTCTCATGAGGGGCATTGTGAAATGTCTTCTGAATATCCAAGTGGATTGTATTTACTAGCCCACCTTTAGTCACATGTTTATCTACACCTTCAAAAGATCTAATAGACTGGTAAGGTAAAGCTTTCCATTGCTAAAGCCATGCTGACACATTCCCATAGCTATATTATATATATATATATATATATATATATATATATATATATATATATATATAAGGTGATACGGAAGCTTATCATAGCTCAGGAAGGGGCTATAGACAAGGTGAAGTGTCTCTGAACAAGCAACCTGTCAGTGCTGGTAGAAATGAGAAAACAGAATTTTGCCAAAAAAGACTACCAGTCCCAGAATGCACCGGGTTTCCAACAGCCATGAGAGGAGCTGAAGTGAGAAAACGTGTGTTCAATCAAAAGGGCTATGAGGTAATCCCCAAGCACTCATTGCAAAGGGCAGGGCTTGATTCAGCACAGCTGCGCTGTGCTAGGATGGAACACTCATCTCAAAGGGCAAGGCCTGATTCAGCATAGCTGCGCTGTGTTAGGGAGGATCACTCATCTAAGCAGAATAAGAGTAGAGTTTATTCTACAGATGACCATCTTCATGATCACCTTGGATATCCAGAGAATTGTCCTCAGTATCCTGAGAATCAGCTTGAGTTTGATCATCAGTTTCATCTGAAGGATCATCAGAAGCAGAAGCCAAACCGGACGGACAGAAAGGGAAAGAGAGCCTTTGGAAGAAGGAAGAGAAAAGCCTTTGAGAGGTCTAGAAGAGTCCAAAGCAGTACGTATACTGGGAGGTATTCCAAGGGCCAGCATACACCATTGGACTGGGGAAAGCCAGAGGAATGGTGCTGCAGAGCTAGGAATCACCAGAGGCTACCTGTGAGGGAGACGGCTGCACGTGGAAGGGACCCTAAGACCTGTGCCAGAAGGTATGTGAAGAGAGATCCAGTGTCCAGGGATCTGGATTGGAAGGCTGGACATAAGAACTGGACTACATACTGGCCAGGCTATATAGAGAGGAACTCTAGCAGCAATGGAAGCTCAGGTATGAACACTGATCTATGCCCTAGCTATAACCTTGAAAGACAGCAGGGAAACCAGTATTCTCCTGAAAATGCTCCATTGAGAGATTCATCTGTGCCAATCCATGATATTGAACCCATGCTTGTTGAACAAGGGGGAATAATAGCAGATGAGGATCCTGTTTATATGGACTGCTCTCTATCTAAACTCCGTTGGTAACTTTCTGTTATAAAGTACAGCAACCATCACAAAGAAATACAAATTTGTTCTTTAATCTACTCAGAAAAGCTCCTGAAGCAGGATTTGACCCACACAGTGGAAGGCAAGCCAGCTAAGGGGTTTCAGCTGGTAACTGCTAGCAATTAAGCCTTACCTAATTGCTTGTGAGCTAGGAGTGAATCACTTCTGTATCTATGTGGGAAGTAATCAGAAGTTAACATGAAAAGAACAGTTTGTTTCTTGCTTTGTGGCTTTTCATTTGTTGTTTTCCTGATTTTGACTTTGTTTTTCCAAGTTAACACTGAAAGCAAGTAACCTAATTTATGTGCTACCAAGCATATCTGTGTTGGGAGAAATAACCCCATAAATAAATATCTTATTGGCTTTACCCAAGAGCACAACTAAATTATTGTCAGCAGCTGTGTCTGGTGTGAATGAACTACATTGCCCACAATACCTTGCAAATCATATAGAAATATGCACTTGCCAAGAGTGTGAAGATTCTCACCCAGGCAGCCGTCTGACAAAATATATATACTTAGCTTGGTTGGGTACATGCGGAAATGCAGTTCACACTGGTAGAAAACCTCTTGGTGGTGCTGTTTACCTCAGTTAGATCACTCTAGGGGAATAAGGTTGGGGGCAAGATAAGTTCTCTTTACAACTGTCCTTACTGCTGGCATTCCAGTAACAATTCCTGTACTTGCTTCATCTGGTCATTTATTTGCTTTGTCATTCAGCTTTTGAAAGTAGTGCTACACTCATAAGTCCCACCTCTTGTGCTGCTAGACAGAACTTTCAGTTAACGGTGTTCAAAAACAACTGTAGAACTGGAGCAAGACTTAAAGCAAGAGCAGGACTGAAACAAGCCTGGATTTCTGAAGCCCTTTCCAGGGAATTCTAGTAGAGTTTAAAGGCAATAGGCTAAAGACGTGGAGTCAAGAACAAGCCAAATGACCCGATATTCAGAATATGTTATGTGGATGACAGCAGTGCAATTGCATAATTGGGAGGGGGTGGGGCTACTTGAACAAATAATTATGGATTTATAAATTGTTATATGGCCAATACCAGTCTAAAAAGGGGCAGGTTTGTGAAGCTCCAGAGGAGGCGCTGCCTAGATTTATAATTTATACATCAATGTGGCAATATTAGCAGCAAAATATCTAAAATAAATGTCTAGTTGGGCCAGACAAACAGAAAATATACCCTCAAAAGTTCTCTTTAGTTATTCCAAGTTACACGTATACATTCAGTAGCACTGTATAAATGGATAGTGCCACTGAATACAGGAATAATTAAAAACCATCTTAAGTTACTCCTTGCCAAGAAAGCCCAGGAGATAATCACAACATGGACAGAACCCTTGCACATATCACTTAATTTTATGACAGGGTGCCTGGGCTGTCAAGGCACATTGCCATCTATGTTATACCTATTTTATAAAAGCAACATATGCACATTCATAAAATTACTTTATATTAATATTTATTAAAGTCAGTTAAGGCCCACTTTGGCTGCCAAACCTTCTGTTACTGTTTGTTTCCCACCCTAGGCTCAATCTTTGATTTATAGGCTGTTAAGCCAATTAAGAAAATAGGAAGGAAATTTTTCACCTCAAGGTTTAATTGCCCGTCTTCAAGCCCTTAGGAATAGATCTTTTGTACAAAGTTTGATATGTTTGCTTTAATACCTACAAAGATTTTGCTTTAATATCTTCAAGTTGTTTTTTGTTACAATACCTACAAAGTTTATATTTACTGTTCAATGTAAATAGTTGATTTCTACTGTTCTATGTAAAATGTATACAAATTGTGTACAAGACTGTTAATCTGTTATATGTAAACCGCCCTTGATCTCTGGAAGGGGCGGTATAAAAGAAATAGTTAAATAAAAATAAAAAAAAAAATCAGTTCTAGGTCCTTGCAGCTCATCCTGAAGCAAACATAAAATAAGTATAGCACACAATATACCTAATGAGCTCCGTGGATGATCATCAACCCCTCTCCCTTAGCAACTTTAAATAACTAAACAATTCACCAATATTAAGATGCAGACATAAGTACAGAAGTGAGATGGGAGCTAGCCAGTCTTTTGCATCAAGTGTCACATGTATCCCCCAGTTGGTGAGAGGTCTTATGTGTGCACTTGGTACAAAGATCTTCTTGCTCTCAGGGAACAAGTCCAATATCTGAAGGCTAGAATATCAGACCTGGAGGAACTAAGGCAGACAAAAGGTATATAGAGGAGATGTTCAGGGAGTCCCACCTCCAGTCTGGCAAGTCCCACCTCCAGTCTGGCAGCCTCTGTGCTGCCATGGAGGAGAAAGTCATCTGAAAGAAGTGCATCATCTTGGTGTGACAGGAAGCAATACTGTAACCAGGACCCTCCCAGGTGATAAATATCTTCTTGCACCAAAGATGTGTCTCCATGGGCATGTGCCCAGGAAGGAAGGGTTAGGACAGCTGTTGTAGTTGGAAATTCAGTCATTAGGCATGTACATAACTGGGTGGCAGGTGGACATGAGGATCACTTGGTAACTTTCCTGTCTGATGAGAAGTTGGTGGACCTCCTGCATCACCTAAATAGTAGATACCAATGACACAGGAAATCAAGGGAGAGAGGTTCTGGAAAACAAATTTAGCCTTCTAGATAGAAAGTTGAAATCCATAACGTCTAGGCTAATATTCTCAGAAATGCTCTGTTCCATCTGCAGGAACCAAGAGGCAAGTAACACTAGAGTCTCAAAGCACGATTGAAACAATGGTACAGAAAAGAGGGATTTAGATTTGTTAGAAACTGGGCAGCATTCTGAGGAAGAGAGAGTCTATTCTGAAAATATGGGCTCCACTTAACTAGGGTGGAGTCAGGTTGCTGGTGCTAATATTTAAAAACGAGATAGAACAATTTTTAAACTAGAACTAGGGGGAAAACCCGTGGTTGCTCAAGAGCGCTTAACTCAGAATGAAGTATCTTTGAAGGATATTATCAAAACAGGAAAGTTAAGGTATGCCGACAGAAAGGTTGCAATAAAGGCAAAAGTAGCCCAGGTACCCTTATGTAAAGAAAAGACAGGGTTGAATGATTGTAAAGTATCCCTTCAGCTGCTAAAAACGTTATAAAACATACTTTGAAATGTTGGTATACAAATGCTAGAAGCCTAGAAAATAAGATGGAAGTTAGAATACATAGCACTGAATGAAGAGTGGATATAATTGTCATCTCAGGGACCTGGTTGAAGAGTAAAAACCAATGGGACCCTGTGATAGTAGGGTATATTACAATAATAATAGGGTAGACCAAATTGGTGGAGGGGTTGCGCTATATGTTAAAAGAGAGTATTGAGTCAAACAGCATAAAAGTCTGCAGGAAACAGATTGCATCATAGAATCTTTCTGAATAGAAATTTCATGTGTAAAGGGAAAGAGAATAATGGTAGGGATATACTACTATCCACATGGCCAGAATGAACAGACAGAAGATGAAATGTTAACAGAAATTAGAGAAACTAACAAGTTTGGCAACAAAATAATAATGATGATTTCAACTGCCCAAATATTAATTCAATAAGTGTTAGGTCAAGGCTTGCTAGGGAGCTAAAGTTCATACATTAAATAAAATAATGCCTTATAGTGCAGCTAGTTGAGGAACTGACAAGAGGGGGCACTATTTTAGACCTAGTCCTTAATGAGAAGCAGGATTTGTTGTGAGGGGGAATGATGTTGGAGCCACTTGGCAATAATGATAACATGATCAAATTTGACTTAAATGAAGTGAGGGCACTAAAAGGGTTACTATAAAAGTCGTGGAGCCCATCCGGATGTCCAAGGAAGACGGGCCCGTTTGGACCTGATTCTGGACCATGGGAACACAACATTCCTGTGGTAATCATAATCAGGCCAGAGACCGGCCAGACGTGCCCTTGCCGCCTGCAGGGATGTCCGACCCACAGGCACCCCCATCTCCTGTGGCTTCGGCCCCCCTTTTCCCCCCCGCACCCAGCCCCGGCACTGGGGAGGGGGGGGGGGGGAGAATTCCTGGGCCTGATCGCTGGTTTTGTGCTGCTCATTCCACCTTTGAGGTGGAATAAGTAGCACACCCCCACAGGCCCGGCTGGATGTACAGGGCCGTGACTTGAATTGGCCCTGTACGTCCTGCCAGGCTGAATTGGCCCTGTATGTCCCTGCCAGGCTGGCCTGCCCCCACTGTGCCCTGATCCCACCCCCTTCTGCCACCCCACTAGCTCTCGTGCCCCCGCCTACCCCCTGCTGGCTCTCGTGCCCCCGCCTGCCAACAATCCTGCCCCCCTGCCCCCCACCAGCTCTCCCCATCCTGTACTGGGAGAGTGGGAGGGGGAAATCGGACCTGGACAGCTTGCAACCAGCATCCCAGAATCAGGCCCTTAGTCATGATTTTGGACTTCTGGAAACATACACATGGACATCAAAATCACAGAGACATCTCCGGAGCCATTTTACAAATGGCATTTAGAGACATCTTCAGTGTGGGGACATCCACTTAAGCAAGGGGCATAGTGAAGGCGCAATGAACTTAGACATCCCCATTTAATTTCAGAAACCTCTGTAGGCATGTCCACATTTAGACCTGCTCCAGTTACAAACTGTCATCAGGAAAGTGCTTCTTGTGGCCTTAAAACATCCACCCAGTGTAGAATTAAGTGACTAGCCGAAGACCACACTGGGATTTGAACCCCAGCCACCTTGCTTTTAATCCACTACATTAACCGTTATGCTATTAGACATACATGTTCTAAGATACTATTCTGAGGACATCTATGTAGACATCTCTTTAGACGTCCATATTGGGCACATCCATGTTTCTGAAATCGTGCCTGAACTTGCACGGATTTACTTTTTTTTCCCCCAGGCATTCTGGTTTTGACATCCCAGATTGCACTTGGAAGTCCCATTGTAAAATGTGTCTTTAAGGAAACCTAATGCACTAACATGTAACTTTCAAAGACAGACTATGATAGAATTTGGAAAATGGTAAAAAAAACCAACCCTAAAAGAAGCAGTTGCAAAGGTTTAAAAGGTCAATATGCAACAGCACTGGCCATTTTAATTTAGACCCGAATATATAAGGGTCGTATCTGGCCACCAGTATTGAATATCTGGTTTGCTGAGTTAGCACATTAGCTAAACCAGCTCAAGTTAGGTCAGCCTTTTTTGGCCTAATTTTAGCCAGGCTACATTAATTGGCCAGCGGTTGAATATTGTCGCTGACTGGTTAATTCAAGTGTCGCCCCTCGAATGCCCCCAGAACTCCCCAATGCTACACAGGTAGCATCAGGACAAGCAGCAGGGTTAGGAGGAGATGTTTGGTGGCACAAAATGGCTATGTACTACTGAACATGCCCCTCACTGTGATTATTGTGGTTCGCAGGACTGCTAACTGCATTCATCGTTTTGAAAATATCCCCTGTTTATATCAGGCATAGATGTTTTTCAAAACTATCATCTTAAAAACCTAGACCTGCGTTTATTAATATGTATGCTATATATTAAACACAGAAGGAAGGCCGAATGACAACCAGCATGGTTAAAAGGTGACATAAAAGCAGCTATTATAGTCAAAAGAAAATCTTTCAAAATATGGAACAAAGATCCAAATGAAGAAAGAGCACAGGTACATCAGATGCAAAGCATTGATAAGGAAGGGAAAAAAGAGAATCTGAAAAGAAGCTTGCAGCAGAAGGAAAAACTCATAACAAAAATGTTTTCAGGAGCATTCAAAGCAAGAAGTCTGTGAGGGAGTCAGTTGGACCATTAGATGATTATAGAGTTAAAAGGACATTGGAGGAAAACAAGGCCATAGTGGGGAGACTAAGAGGGCATGTTTACTAAAATGCTCTAAGTTAGCATAAGCCATGAATCTCAGGGGGGATGTGAGTCCATCTCCTGCTGTTAACAGAGTGCAGTGCAGTTGGCAACATGCTAACTGGCACATGGGTATACTTAGCACCACCAACTGAGATAGCATTAAGCACGACCATGTTAACAGCAACAATGATTAGCGCACACCCAAGACACCAAATCAACAAACTAAAGAGCAGTAAATCACCTGGACCAGATGGTATATAGCTTAGAGTGCTGAAAGAACTCAGAAATGAATTGCAGATATACTATTAGTAATCTGTAACCTTTCCTTAAAACCATCTATGGCACCTGAAGATTGGAGAGCAGCTAACCCAATGTCAATTTTTAAAAACGCTTTCAGGAGCGATTCAGAAACCTACATACTGGTGAGCCTGATGTCGGTGTTGGGCAAAATGGTAGAAACTATTATAAAGAATTACTGAACATATAGATAGATCAGTAATTCTTTATAATAGTTTCTACCATTTTGCCCAACACCGACATCAGGCTCACCATATAGATAGATGTAGTTTAATGGGACAAAGTCAACATGGATTTAGCCATCAGGGATCTGCCATATTCTTTTGAAGACATGAATAAATATGAAGATGAAGGTGTATCAGTGGATATAAAGACCAAATTTTACATAGCATTTTGAGATTGGAATTAAGATGTAGAGCAGTGATTCTCAACCTAGTCCTCTGGGACCCCCAAGCCAGTCAGGTTTTCAGGATGTCCACAATGAATATTCATGAGATTGATCTGCATACAATGGAAGCAGTTCATTGTGGATATCTTGAAATCCTGACTGGCCTAAGGGTCTCAGAGGACTGGGTTGAGAACCACTGATCTGCTCAGTTCCAGCAATGTTTTTACAAAATGCTCTGCTGAACATATAGCCTTTTGTAAAATATGAAAAGGATGTGCACGAACGCATGTGGATTTACTATCACCTACAGAGGGATCCATTTTACAAATGTACCCATGGGAGAGATGAACAGTGCTAACACAAAAGCTTCCAATGTGGAACTGGCAACTTTGCAACTTCTATGTGTAACTGAGACATTCTATAAAACTATACATAGAAGCCCTAGCAATTAAGTAAAAGAGCCTGCAATTTTGTAATTTTACATTTTGGAGAAGGAAATTAACAATGGGGGTTAGGAAGAATTGTCCCATTTCTCTCTTGTGTAAAGCCTCACTGAAATGAGAACTCTGAAAAACCAATGCATGTCTCCGAGCAACTTAAACCTGACATTAACATTTTGGTCATATATGTTGATTCCTTTTGTAAAACAGGGAATGTGTGTAGATTTTTGGCTTATCTAGGCCATGTCCAACTCCACTTCCACTATGCCTCCTTGAAATTCATATATGTTGTGGATTTCCAAGTAACATAGTAAATGACGGCAGATAAAGACCAGAATGGTCCATCTAGTCTGCCCAGCAAGGCGGCAAGAGTAGGTGCACCTGCCACTCCATGCAGGTCACCCCTCCCCATGCCTTTGTTTAGGGGTGTACCCACCGCTCTGTGTAGGTCACCCCTATTTGTTCAGATATAAGAGATAGTTATGCTTATTTTGATTTTATCCTGTTGCTATAAAGGGATCCACTATGTCTGTCCCATGCCATTTTGAATTCTGTCACTGTATTTGCCCCCACCACTTCCATCGGAAGGGCATTCCAAGCATCCACCACCCTTTCAGTGAAAATGTATTTCCTGACATTGCTTTGCAGCTTTATGTTATGCTCTCTAGTTTTACAGCTTCCCCGTCTTTGGAAGAGGTTGAACTGAACCAGTCTGCTATCAGAACTTCAAGAGACTACACACTCAGCTAAGACTTTCAAACATTATCATTGCCTGTCTTTTCATAAAACTTTACCTGTTGCATATACATTTATAGGGATCTTCGGCCTGCCTGTGTTCCTTGCATTGCCTTTAAATCAGATATCCGAGTGTGCCCTCAGTTCATGGAAGGCCTACTGGCCAGGGACACTTGTGATATAAAGCTACTTGGAACAGAAATACCCTTTGCTTTTAGACTTGCAGTTAGACCTGGTCTTCTACTTAGGTCTCCTACTTAATTTTGCAAGCAAGGGTGAAATTGCATTTACACATGTATTGTAGACCTCCACATGTAAATGCCACTATTTACACATGGAGATGCTTCTTGAATAATGCCCACAGTGTATCTGGATTTTCAGAAAATACTAAGGCCCTCATTCTGGAATGTGGGTTGCGGGGCTGCACGTCCCGCTGGGATGTGCGGCCCTGCAATCTACCTAGAGCCTATTCCCCCACCGGCTCTCCCGGTACGTCCTGAGCTTCAGGTGGGGGGGCGGGAGGGGGTGTGTCAGACCGATAGGGTGTACAGAGCCAATTCAGGTTACGGCCCTGTACATCTTGTCGGGCTTTTCAGAATGTACAGCTTAAACCACAGGCAGGGGAACCCAAACCAAGGCTGCGGGAGGCCAGCCGTGGGTCAGGCAGCAGGGATTTGGTGGTCTGGGAATGCAGTGGTCTGGGGCGCCTGTGGGGAGGGCATCCCAGCAGGCAGGAGGGGCACACGGGGTCGTCCTCGGACCCAATTCTGGCTCCCATGGGAACATTTTGTTCCCGTTGACCAGAATCGGGTTTTAACGGCCCCGTCTTCAGTGGGGATGTCTGGATGGCCCAGACGTCCCCCTCCCAGAATGGGGCTCTACAGGTCATAACCACCATTTTGGAATGCGGCAGCTCTGTGGCAAGAGTGGAGTGGGACCACTACTGACCTGGTCACTAGAAACCAAGGAATTCTCTAGGTGAGTTCCAGAGTGGCAGGAAGTGAGAGAAGGGCGAGGAGCTTCTTCAGAGGGTTTCTCTTGTTTAGGTGTGGATCTTGTCTATGGGGCGGGGAGGGGGGATATCTTGTTCCAGAGTTTTTCTTGGTCAGCTATGTTTCTTGTTCAGGGGGGTTCTCTTGTTCAGGTGTGGATCTTTTCAGGGGGGTGTCTCTTGGTTGGGTGGGGATGCTGTCCAAGGGAGGGAGTGATGATCCGGGGGTGGGGGAATCTATCATTGGGGGGGGGGGGGGTCAGGCACAATGGGGATTAGATGAGCAGGTGATCTTTAGGGATGGGGAAGTCAGGAAACATATGTTCTGAGGTCAGAGTTGGGTTGCAACTACTCCATGGCACTTCAGAGGTATTTTGGAAAGGACATGGCAGAGACTGTGCTACCAGTAGCATGGCTGCAGTTAGCTTCACCTCTTGAGGTGGCATTAGGTGCAGCTGTAGCATCAGCAGGCATGACAGCTAGCAGTAGCATCCCATGTGCGAGCTGTACCTGATCCTTCCCAAACCTGCACTAAACACCTACAAGGTCATTCTGAACCACGAACAAGCCACCTGTACATGCAAAATAGATGTTTACCTCGTGAAAACATCCAAAATCGTATTCTGAACCTCCGTGGCCCTGCACGTACACAGCACTTACACGGGGATCACAGAACGTGAGTGGGAAGGAGCGGAACAGGGGCTTGGTAAGCCACAGAGACATATAAAGTATTCCGGTCACTCCCGTATATGTCTGCAGTTGGCCTGGCAGACATCCAGGGTATACCTGCAAAACCGTGGAATAATGGTAGGACTTAGAAATATTACTGCTCTTCACCCCAATGCAGCCAATAGTGGTGACTGGATGTCTCATCTATACTGTGCACTGGTGTGACGGCAGTTTAGAAAACCACAGCATGCAGGGTTACGGAATGGAAAATAGAGGAGATGGAAGATAAATCAAAACAGCAGAAAAACACCCCCACAAATGTATGCAGTAAAGCACAGGTGGTCAATCCGGCTATGCTGGCATTTGCTGTGTGAGCTAAAGGGGCACAACTAGGTCTCCCTAATAATGCCCGTGTCCTGGAAATAATACTGGTGACAGAGTCCTAGCACCCCATGTGAAAATGTAGGTCCAGCCATCGTTGCTATGTGCAGCACCCAGCCAGCTGGAGTGTTACATTCCACCCAGTGGATTTCTACAATATGCACTATGCCATGTGTACAGTCCCCTGATGCAGATGAGGGCATATGTGAATCCTATTGGAACACTATATTGGGGATATCTTATACCAGTGGCTATATGGCACATATCTTGTGCACAGGTCACTGTTGCAGTTGTTTACATATGTGGGCCTATGATGTGCAATGCGCATACTGGGTGGTACCCTTGAGGCCGATATACTGGAAGGGCTGTTTAGGCCTACTGCAGCTCTGTATCTGTGAGAGGTCCACTGCTGTAGTTATCATGTATGTAAGTAGTGAAATTGAAATGCAGTGAGCAGGTATGATGCTGGGTTGGAAGTATTGAATGCTATAGTTTCCTTTCCATCAGCTAAGACATTTGGTGCAGGGCATTCTTTTGACAGACGGCTGTTTCTGTGGGACAGCAAGTGAGGGTGCATGTGTGTGTTTGGTTGGAGGACTGCTCATCCATATATCCGGGGGGGGGGGGGAGACAGGTAAGCCTGGCGGGGTCCCTGGACCATAGGACTGTCTGCAGCATCACCAGGTGCCAATGCATACAGGCAGGAGTGAGCAGGATGGTTCCGCAACACTTGTATGTCACTACTCAGGGGAGTTCAGAGGTACGGTATGCAACAGTGCAAAGCGCAGTACACCATTCCCAGGGTGAGTTCCCACCGCCCAATCCGGTCCCCAGCTGCCTCAGTCAGGGTCAGGCGGCAGGGAAAGAGTAGTTACTCACCTGTAACAGGTGTTCTCCAGGAGCAGCAGGAATCAGTCCTCACATATGGGTGTCATCAATGCTGATGAAGCCCTAGCAGAGCATTTCCCCAGCTTTCCATGAAAGCCTTTGGGAATGCAGGCACGCATGCGCGGTTCCCTTCCCGCCTAAAGGTGCCATCTTACCTCAGTCAAATGACATAGCTAAGAACAGCACACAAAAGGTAAAAATAAACTATGTACAACTGCAACTCCCAGGGAAGGGTTGTGAGGACTGATTCCTGCTGCTCCTGGAGAACAGCTGTTACAGGTGAGTAACTACTCTTTCTCCAGGACCAAGCAGGAAGTCAGTCCTCACATATGGGTGACTCCCTAGCTCTGGGCTACCGAGGAACCCAGGCTGAACAAGAGAAGCTCACATGGAGCTCACTCGGATGAGAAGAAGGTGATTAGCGGGGTGCCCCAGGGTTCGGTCCTGGGCCCGGCACTGTTCAATGTATTTGTGAGTGATATTGCTGAAGGACTGAATGGAAAAGTCTGTCTTTTTGCAGACGACACAAAAATTTGCAACAGAGTGGACTCCCCTGAGGGAGTGGTTAACATGAAGAAAGATCTACAAAAGCTGGAAGACTGGTCTAAAGCTTGGCAACTACGATTTAATGCAAAAAAGTGCAGTGTCATGCACTTGGGTAGCAGAAATCCAAGAGAAATGTACAAGATAGGGGGAGAAAGGTTGGTATGCACAGTTCAGGAAAAAGACCTTGGTGTGATTATCTCTGCTGATCTCAAGGTGGCAAAACAGTGCGACAAGGCGGTGGCAAAAGCCAGGAGGATGTTGGGCTGCATACAAAGAGGGATTACCAGCAGAAAAGAAGAGGTACTTATGCCACTGTATAGGTCACTGGTGAGGCCTCACTTGGAATACTGCGTTCAGTTTTGGAGACCATATCTTGCAAAGGATGTAAAAAGACTGGAGACTGTTCAGAGGAAGGCGACCAAAATGATTTGGAGCCTGCGTCAGAAGCCTTATGAGAAGAGACTTGAAGACCTAAATATGTATACCTTGGAGGAAAGGAGGCACAGGGGAGATATGATTCAGACCTTTAAATACTTAAAGAGAAATGATGAACAAACAAACCTCTTCCAAAGACGGGGAACCTGTAAAACTAGAGGGCATAACATGAAACTGCAAGGGGGTAAATTGAAAGGCAATGTCAGGAAATATTTTTTCACTGAAAGGGTGGTGGATGCTTGGAATGCCCTCCCGATGGAAGTGGTAGGGGCGAACACGGTGACGGAATTCAAAAAGGCATGGGACAAACACAGAGGATCCCTTTACAGAAATAGGAAAAAAAACAAAATAAACGGTACCATCTAACTTCCGAACCATATAACGTCTTAGGGGTGTCCTATATGGAGTGGTGGGTTTACCCCTGAACAAGGATATGGAGAGGGGTGGCCTGCGCGGAGCGACAGGTGCACCTACTCTTGCCATCTCGCTGGGCAGACTGGATGGACCATGCTGGTCTTTATCTGCCGTCAACTACTATGTTACTATGTTACTAGAACTCCCTCTAGTCCCAGCAGCAAAGAAAGGCTTTTCACTGACACAACCTCCACCGGAAGCCCAACAAAGGGCAGGAGGGCAGAAGTTGCCTATACCTCAAAGAGATTCCGGAGTACTGCCTGGCCAAAAGCACTGTCCCTACGGAACTCCCTCTCCAGACAGTAATGGGCCGCAAAAGTCTGGCTTGAAGACCAAGTTGCAGCCCTGCAGATGTCTACCAACAGTACAGCGCGGAGATGAGCCAGAGAGGCAGCCATTGCCCTGACACGGTGGGCTGTGACCCGACCCTGCAAAGGAAGGTCAGCCGCCCTGTAAGCCCAGGTGATACAGTCAGCTACCCAGATAGACAAGGTACGCTTGGACACAGCCAACCCCAACTTATTAGGGTCAAAAGACACGAAGAGCTGAGTAGCCCTTCTATGCCCCTGTGTACGGTCAAGGTAGAAGGATAAGGCCCTCCTACAGTCCAGGGTATGCAAAACTGCTTCAGCCTGGCTTGCATGAGGCCTAGGGAAGAATGTTGGAAGAACCACCTCCTGGTTGAGGTGAAAAGAGGAGACAACTTTAGGGAGGAACTTTGGATGAGTCCTAAGGACTACCCTGTTCCTATAGAAGCGAGTGTAAGGCCTGTCACAGACCAGGGCCTGAAGCTCACTCACTCGCCTGGCTGAGATTAGGGCTATCAAGAAGAGTGTCTTCCAGGACAGGAAGCATAGGGGGCAAGTAGCCATCGGCTCAAAAGGTGGGCGAGTCAGTTGCTGCAAGACCACATTCAACTCCCACTCAGGAGCAGGAGGACGGATTGCAGGCTTGAGCAAAAGCAAGCCTCTGAGAAAGCGGGACACCAAGGGATGAACCGAGAGAGACAGTCCTTCCACCAGTGAGTGGTGAGCTGATAAAGCTGAGAGGTGGGCCCGAACAGAATTGGACTTAAGTCCCTGATTGGGTAAGTGCAGTAAGTACTGAAGCACTACTGGTACAGTACAGGAGAAAGGATCTTGTGTACGTAGCTGACACCACATAGAAAACCTTTTCCACTTAAGAGCATAGGTTTTCCTAGTGGACTGTTTCCTAGAGGCTAGGATAACCTCCTCAACCTCCTTAGGTAGGCCCCAGGGAGCCAAAACTACCCTTGCAGCCTCCAGGCCATCAAATTGAGAGCTTTGAGATTGGGGTGCAGAAGGGAACCCTGATCCTGAGCGAGAAGGTCGGGTTGCAACCCCAGAGGCAGTGGGGGATCCACTGCCAGCTGAAGCAGAAGTGGAAACCAAGGCTGTCTCGGCCACTGGGAGCCACCAGCAGGACTGAGGCCTTGTCCTGAAGAATTCTGAACAGAGTTCGGGCCACCAAAGGCATGGGAGGAAACGCATACAGGAGGCCCTGAGACCATGGTATCAGAGAAACATCGGCTGCTACCCTCAGTGGATGCGGCTGTCTGGAGCAGAACCGAGGCAGCTGTTTGTTCAGTGGACTAGCAAACAGATCTATCAAGGGAAGACCCCATTTCAGGAAGATCTTCTGAACCACCAAAGGATGCAGCTGCCACTCGTGGGGCTGCAGAATTCTGCTCAACCTGTCGGCCAGGTAATTTTCCTGGCCTGGAAGGTATACAGCGTTGAGGAGCATGTTGTGCTTGAGGGCAAATGAGCAAAAGTCCTGTGCCTCCTGACAAAGGAGCCTGGACCCAGTTCCGCCTTGCTTGTTCGCATAAAACATGGCTACCTGGTTGTCTGTCTGAACCAGGACAGATTGATCAGCCAGGGCAGGAGAGAAAGCTCTAAGTGCTAATTGAATAGCCCTGAGTTCTAGGAGATTGATCTGCTGTGCGGCCTCCCAGGGAGACCACAGGCCCTGGGTGCACTTGTTCAGACAATGAGCCCCCCAGCCTTGCAGGGAGGCGTCTGTGGTCAGTACCACTGTGTACCCAGGATTTTGAAAAGGCACCCCTTTCAGTAGATTGGGTGGGTGCAACCACCAGTTGAGGAAGTCCAGAAAAGGTCTGGACACCATTATCCTGTCTCTGAGGCTGCCTGTGGCCTGTGACCACTGACTCCGAAGGCACCACTGTGCAGGCCTCATATGGCGCCTGGCATTGGGGGTCACATGCACTGTCGAAGCCATGTGGCCTAGAAGCCTCAGGCAGAGTCTGGCGGAGACCAGTGACCTGCTGAGAAACTGGTTTGCTAAGTTTATGAGTCTTTGAGCTCTGTCTTTTGGCAAGAATGCCTTTGCCAGGACAGAGTCTAGCCTTGCCCCTATGAACTCCAAGTTCTGGGAGGGGAGCAAAGTGGACTTTGCGAAGTTTATCACAAACCCCAAGCTTTGAAGAAGAGCAATAGTCCTGAGGGTGGCCTGCCGGGCCTCCTGGCATGTCTGACCTCTTATGAGCCAGTTGTCCAGATAAGGAAAGACAAAGATGCCTTGAGTTCTCAGGTAGGCCGCCACCACTACCAGGCATTTGGTAAAGACCCTGGGAGCGGAGGTTAGGCCAAAAGGCAGTACTCTGTACTGATAATGGTTTCCTCCCACAATGAACCTGAGGTACTTTCTGTGGTCTGGATGAATGAGGATGTGAGTGTACGCATCCTTTAGATCTAAGGAGCATAGCCAATCTCCCTGCTGGAGGTAGGGCAGAAGTGTTCCAAAAGTAAGCATCTTGAACTTTTTTTCTCTAGGAACTTGTTGAGATTCCTGAGGTCCAGGATAGGTCGAAGGCCACCGGTTCTTTTGGGTACCAGGAAATACCTGGAATAGAACCCTTGACCTTGCATTTGAAAAGGCACAGGCTCCACCGCCCTGTCCACCAACAGACCTTAGAGCTCCTGGAGGAGAAGATCTGTGTGCAGGGGAGGCCTTGGAGGCTCTCCTGGAAAATATGGAGGAGGCAGTTGGTGAAAGTGCAGTGCATAGCCCCTGTGAACTATGTTTAGCACCCAACTGTCCCCCGTGATGCGAGGCCACTGGTGGGCAAAGAGGACGAGGCGACCTCCTGTGCAGGGTTGGGGGAGCAGGAACGGAGAGGCTATGCTTGAGGAGTCAAAAACCCCCACCCTGCTGAGTGGAAGCAGGGGCCGAAGGCTTGGGGATCCTCTGCCTACGGGGCCCATTACCCTGCCCCTTGGCTTGCTGACCCTGGGGTACAGCTTGGGCAGCCTGATACTGAGGGTACTGTTTGTACGCAGTGCCCTTCCTCGGGTAAAAGGGCTTTTTATCCGAGCCCTTCTTCTTGTGAGAAGGGGCAGAGGTCTTCCTAGACAGCCTTGTCCTTGTAAGGTGCTCGGTCTCGAGCTGAGCGGCCTTCTCGGCCATGGGCTTGCCAAAAAGGTTTTCACCTCGGCAAGGGACATTGACGAACTTGTCCTGAACCCATGGCTCGAGGTCCGATGACTGCAGCCATGCCTGGCGTCGAGCCGCGATGCCGGCTGCCACAACTCGGGCCGAAGACTCGAAGCCATCGTAGGCGGCACGGGACATGAACTTGGAGCATTCCCAAATCCCCGAGGACAAGAACTTGAATCTCTGCAAGGGTTCCCCGGAGAGACCAGCAGAGAACCCGGCCAACTCCTTGCCCAGGTCTCGCAAGTACATGCTCATGTACAGCTGGTTGAGACTGGACACGGCAAGCAAGCATCGAGCCCTGGAAGCACTTTCTACCAAAACCATCGAGGTTTCGGGCCTCCCTGCCAGGAGGCACTGCGGAGTGCATCTTCTGACTTTGGAATGGTGTGGTAGCTGTGCCTTTTGGAAGCCAGGGCTCTTCCTGAGTCGATAGATCGAATTGACCCGCTTGCTTAAAACCGGCGCCGAGGCCGGTGCCTCCCACATCCGGAAGAGGAGCTGTTCCAGCATCGGAGGAACCGGGACAGTAAAGGCCTCCTTCAGAGGAGAGTCGTACTGCAGGGCCTCGAGCTCCTCAGCTCGAGGCTCTTCCTCGGGGTCCGCCGGGGTAGCCAAAGCGGCGGCCATATCCCGGACAAACTCCGAGAACCGGGTATCCTCCGGAGGAGATCTACTCCGGGGCTCAGACTGCGGTGAGTCCGACGGGACGAACCGAGTCTTGAATGTATCAGGGGACTCCTCATCCTCCGTCTCCCAGGCGGACTCGTCCGATGAGGAGTCGGAGTCCGACCCCACGGGGCCCGGGAGCACCCGCCCCGACGCCGGAGGCACCGGCGTCGACGCCCTCGGTCCCAAACGGAAGGTCAAGGGAGACCGCGATCGAGGTCGACCTCGAGCCTTCATGGTCTCGAGTATTGGCTCGGTCTCTGGGGTCGACTTCGATGTCGATGTCCCGGTGGTCGGGGCAGATGCGCCAGACAGGCTGGCCATCAGTGCCCGCTGCTGTTCCATGAAGGCAGACAGTCTGCACTCCAAGGCTGTCATCCTGAGACTCAGCTTGGGAGACGCAGCAGCCACCAACTCGTGCCCCGGTGGCGCCGGGCCCGACATCGGCTCTCTGGGAGGAGAGTCCAAGGACAACAGGACTTACGTGTCCAGCAGACTCCGGTTCCACACGAGGAACCTTGGCAGGCTTCTCTTGTTCCACGGGCCCGGGGCGACGGTCGGGGGTCTTAGACCTGGCCCTCGAGGAGCCAGGGACCTCTTCCGACGACGCCCTCACGAGCCGCTTCTTCCTCTTGCGTTCCCGGTCGGGGGACCCCCTGTCCGAGGAGTGTTGATGGTGCTCGGGATCCGAATCCCGAGATGTCAAGGCCTCAGACGAGGTCCAGGACCGGCCGGAGGCTGAGTCAGAAAAAAGCCTTTCTTTCTGCTGCTGGCGACTTCGCAGTGCCTTGGAAGACATCTTCCCACATGGTCCACACATCTTAGAGTCGTGATCAGGACCGAGGCACCAAAGGCAGCAGTCATGTGTGTCGGTGAGAGACATCAATTTTCTTACACCGATCACACTTTTTAAAACCGCTGGAAGCCATCGGGGAAAAAAGAGTCCCCGTGAGGTCAAAGGATCGGCCTTCCAGGGAAAAAGCAAAAAAGGGCGCGAACGCCGGCCACGAAGGGGAAAAACCCAAAAAATAGAAACGGGCTCGATACCAGTGTACCGAACCCGGCGGGAGGGGAACCGGCGTCGAACCGGGAAGAAAACAATAGCGAGAATCGCCGAAAAATCTAACTTTTATCCGGGATGACAGGACACACATCCGGTGGGCTTCTCGGAAAAAGAGAGACTGAGGTAAGATGGCAACTTTAGGCGGGAAGGGAACCTCGCATGCGTGCCTGCATTCCCAAAGGCTTTCATGGAAAGCTGGGGAAATGCTCAGCTAGGGCTTCATCGGCGTCGATGACACCCATATGTGAGGACTGACTTCCTGCTTGGTCCTGGAGAAAAGGGAAAAGGGGAACTCCAAGGCAGTGGGCAGGTTGTGCCGTGGGGAAGATGTCCCCGCGGTGATGCAGGGCACATTGGGCCGTCTCCAAGGACCCGATCCTGAACCCACAGGACTGTTTTGCTTCCACGGTGCAGAATCGGGTCATAATGGGCCCATCCTGGTCGGGGCTGTGCCCCTTCTAGGATCGGGCTCTGACTGGAGAAAAAGTTTGTCAGTCTTATCAATAAGACATAACTGCATGAGAGCCCCTTAAAATTTGCTGCAGGGCTTTAAAATTTCCTCATGTCTTGTGAAGAGCAGGGCCTTATCAAGCAAGGACTGTGCCAAGCAGTGTGGCTGTACAAAGCGCAAGTACAGAAAGGGTACTGATACCATCACTGTGCTTCCAGGAAGCTCAAAAAGAGTGAGTTACTGCATGGGGCTGGGGTAGAGGGAGAACACCAGATTTGTGAGTTGCACAGAGCACATTTCTAGCTTGGTACAGTCCTGGTGAAGAGATCCTCTCCCTACAGAAGCTAACCAGCTAAGTCGAACTGGTTCTCTAGGAGAAATACTGTGACTTGGGCATTTGTGAAGTTATTAGAGATTTGGCAAATTATTAGAAATAAATTGTGATTGGGCAGAGGGACCCTGCACCAAAAACTACTGCTATTATATTTCCCCATAAACCTGAAGGAATTCTTATATTTACACTCCTTAATTTAGGAATATTTTGTTTGGTTGGTGAAACCTACAGTATGAGTGCATGAACCAAGGAGATATTGAATGAATGTATGCCAGGTCCCAGGGAAAGAGAGAAAGGAAAAGTAGTTGTGCTGTATGAATGTGTAGTTAGGGACTTATAATTATCCTTTTATTTTTATGTTAGACAGGGAAAGTGTTTGGGAAAACAAGAGAACTTACCGTTCCCAAGTTAGGGTTTTGCTTTATTGGTTTATGTGCAGTTAGGGAGTAAATCTGCTCCAGTGTTCCAAGTTCCTGTGCAGCCCGGACCCAGTCCAGAGGGAGAAAAGGATCTGGTCCTAATCCTGATCTCAATACAGAACCGGTACCAATGGGCCCAGATGCAAGAAAGACTGGAACCTGGAAGGAAAGAAGACTGATTGGATAAGTAACCCTTGAACACACACT
Organism: Ichthyophis bannanicus; assembly: GCA_033557465.1. Lineage (NCBI taxonomy): Eukaryota > Metazoa > Chordata > Amphibia > Gymnophiona > Ichthyophiidae > Ichthyophis > Ichthyophis bannanicus. The sequence goes on along the minus strand of CM066031.1, from coordinate 1,068,446,601 downwards.
GTGGGGTTATTAATTTTTTTTCTGAGGGCATTCATAATTACGCCTAATTACTCAATTATTTTTCATTTTTTAATATTTCCAGACTTAAAGGCTTCCAAAGAAAAACTTTGTTTTGAACTTTTGGATCTAAAGTACTGAAAGAGGAAGTTAAGAGGGAAAAAAAATGTACCACTACCTATTTCAAGTACTTGTTTACCTGAAAGCAAAGAGAAAATTTAACATTAGCTATTGCATATTTAAATAACTATTGTAACATCTTTAGAAAGAGTTTAAAACTGTTTGACAATTCATGATTTCTATGCTTTAAGTATTATGTACTATTTTTGAATAAGATATTTCATACTTACTATCAAGTGTTTGAATAAACAACGTTTGTGATGCGACTCATTTTCTGTGGTAAAATTCATTGCTGATGAGTTCTCCAGAAAGGAATTTTCATACACCTCTTATTGAACATATGTAAGAGTGCAGTGGTCTACCATCCAAACACTGAATCCAAACCTTATTCCATTTTGTTAAGTTTCCTCTTTCTTTCCAATCAAGAAGGACAAGGTTAGTTTAATCTATTTAATTAAATTTGAGTCTTGTATTAGTGCTGTGGTTAAAAGAAAAGTCACAACTACAATTCTTCCATCCTACTGTACCAGAGGATGACCCACTTTTTTCATGTTGCCTTTGGCCTCTCCCCTTCTCATGCCTGAATTTTCCCCTCCCTGCCTCCATGTTCTCTCTCCCTAACCCCGCCCAACTCTACATGGTGACTCTCTTTCCTGTCTACAAAGGGCTTTCCTTTCCCACATCTTGTTTTCACAATAACCTTATATTGTAAACTACTAAGATGCATTCGCCAGAGCAGTATATAGTATCAAGTGTAAGAATAAAGGATAAAGAGTAGCTGATACTGTACCTGCAACTGGATTACAATATAGAGAAAATGTACAAGCTTTCCTTCCTATTTTAGCCCTATTTTCTGAGCTTGAAACCCAGCTGTTCGGGATTTCAATCCTACACTTATTAGGTGGGGTGAGAATCTACCTTCCGAGTGAATATATTCCTGAAACTTTATCTGCCCATCATGTATTCCAGCATCTCTCTTTTTCTTTCAACCTTAGAGTGGTATTAGTATTTATGTGTTTAGCAATGGTAAAATGTAATTTTAACTTGTCAGTGAAAGTCAGAAATGTGCATATCCTACCTCTGTGCCTTTAGTCTTAAGTTCCTAGGTATTCCTTCCCAAGATTCAAAGTAGGTATCTGATCACAAGTACTCATGGCTTGCATTATATTGCAGAAATTTGCAAAATCCTGCCCTTTTGTGCTTGAAATTCATTCCTGCTAAAGAATAATCCTTTTCTTCTACCCTGAAACTTGGGAGGATTCAGAGAGAAAAAGGAATAAAGAGAGAGACTAGACCAGGGATCATTGGGGAAAGACAGACATCTTGCATGTCTTGGCCTACTCTAAATTGCCTGAAGTAGTTTGCTAATGACACTGGCCCCAAATAGGGGATATCTGGCAGCTGTTTCTTCCTGTTCCCTAATCACGCAGGCCCTCCAATGATAGTCCTGATTCACATCTTTCTAGCATGCCCCAAAATTTAGTTCTATTCAGCCAATGACACATAAGAAAAGAAAACACACCTAGTTTATGATTGTTCCTCATTGATTTAATCTTCTACAAGTTGAATTGTATCAATTTAAGGCACATTTTAGAAAGGCCGTTTATGTGGCGGGAAGGACTTGGAAATGAAAATGTCTCCAAATCGATCAGAAGAGAGGGTGTGCACATGTGAGGTCGTTGTAAAATAGACATGTCTCTGCCCCTCAAAACGGGCATGAATGTTAAAAACAGGCTGCAGACAGAAGGAAGAATAGGAATGTATGGAGAATATATAGATATAGTTTATTTATTTGATATACCACAAATCTAACTGATAGTCACATGCAGCAGGAGGCACCATTTCAAAAAAGTACATGTGGGAAAAATCAAGAGGGAAAACATAGCAGCTTACACCTGTATGTTGTGAAATGGCTGCACTTACAAGCGTATATGTCGGCCATCATGTAATCCTAGATGTGTAGATGCTCCTAATTAATGAGAGAAGACTATCTTTACCTCATGGTAAACATAGCAGGAATTAAGGGGATCTCCTTTAATCCATCCTATAAAGAGATAGCCAAAAGGAGTTTTGTAAATTCCTATTTGTGCCAGGGAGCAAGTATAAATCTGGAAATGGACAATTTTAGACTTACAGTACATGTGCATTTCCTATATGGGGAATGCATGTGTAGATTTTTTGCCCCGCTAAGGCCATGCTCCTGACATGCCCCCATGAATTTCCGATGTGGCACAGTCATCCATGTGTAAATTAGACCCTTTCTAAAATAGCCATTTACAGTACATATGGTTGTAGTTTACATGTATAAATGACTTCTTATACGTATGTGTTTAAATTATGAATAGGGCTTCTAAAATAACAGCTTGCTTGAAACAAAGGGAGTTATCACTATTGAATAAGAAAAGAGTCCTTGATCCATTCTAACACTGTAACTACTTCCCTATCTGTCACAACCCCTAGGAGAGGCAGGCAAAACAGATTTATCTCTCTTCATAAAGCTCTGCAATCCGATTACACTGTCCCTATCCATTGTACAAAATGTTTGCTCTGTCTTCTCAGGGGATTCCTTCTATCATCCTTTGGCTTATTTACTTTACTTTAGTGGGATTCCTTATATACCGTTTTCTGGCTAAATTAACAAATCCTTTTTCCTTTACTCTGAATATTGTTTGCATCTTGGACTCTGTTGCACCTTCATTTCGTTCTACACTGGGTCACTGCTAGGGCTCGAACCGATGGCGGGTTTTCTCCCATTATGTGCTACTGGAGAAGCATTTGATAATCATGCTTCGGGTATCTTGATTTTCTTCTTCTTCAGCCTCACAAATCATCCATAAGCTAATGGTGCACAAAGCCAGCTTTCCTTCCCCTGCCTTACTGACTCAAATATTTTTGTCTGTCTTTATTATTACTACTTATTTGCAGATGCAGCGCTTTACAGAGACATGTAAGAGATAGTCCCTTCTCATAAGAGCCTACAATCTAGTCAAGACAGACAACACAAGAGGGGACTAGGATATATCGAGGGGAATAGACTGTTGCTATCCAGATGTCCACTGGTCGGTTTTAGTTAATGCTGCTAAAAGGGAACTGCTTTAGTTCTCCCATGGTAATTTCACCCTGGTTCTTCACTGAAGCTGAATCATCATTAACAAATCAGTGGGCTTACATTAAATCTTTAAATATTTCCTCTCTTTGACAGAACCCTACAGATTCTACCTATGTACGTAGATGGAACCATTCACAAAATTATATGAGCAGGTGAAAGGTCGGTGGGTCTGTTTCCCTGTGGATACTGCAGCAGTTCTCAAAGGGAATAGATGAACACATTTTCCCTTTAAAAACTGCACCTGGAGAAAGTACATGTGAGATTTACATCTTTTCTGTGAATACTCTTCTGGGCCAAAATTAAGCATATTATTGCCTTCCCAACCTAATCCTTGTCTAAGAACTGCAGGTAAAAGTAGTCATGTTCTTTACAATGCTCTGCTCCTATTCTCGAGTCGACAATGCAAAAGCTCAAGAGCCAGAAGACCCACTCCTCCATCCCTCCAGGTAGGGAGGCCTGAGGTCTCGACACCCTCGGGTGCAAATGTAATCAAGGCTCGATGCTGGGTTGCCTGATCGAAGGCTCGATGCTGGGTTGCCTGATCCAAGCCTATGAACTCTACATAGGCATGTACCTAAAGGCACTTGCCAAAGAGCTGTTGGGGTTTGCAGCAGGCCTCGTCAGGGAACCCCTCCAATGGTTCCAGACCCTGACTATGGGAGTGTGGGACTGTTCCAAGTTCCTCTCCCGGGCCGCCTATGATGGTTTCAAGTTGGCAGCTCAAGTTACAGTGGCAGGCATCAGGGCCCGATGCCAGACTTGGCTGCAATCCTATGGTGTCAAGCAAACAGTTTGATGTCCCCTGTACCGGTGAGAACCTCTTCAGCAAACCCATGGTCGACAAAGCTGCTGAGATCGAGGCCAACTTTGTGACACAGCAGAGGCTCTCCAAGAAGACTTCATCCCATCCCCGCAAAAAAGTCAGGAAAAAGAGCCCTTTTCTGGGAGGAAAAGGCCCTTTTCCTAAGGAAAAAGGGAGCCTCTGCACAGGGTCATCAGCACCAGCCCTACTCTGGCCATCAGCAGGGTTCTCACTCCAAGGGGCAGGAGCAGGGGGCTCAGAAGGCAAAAGCACCTAAGCCCCAGACTCCAGCTCCCACCCTGCCAGGGGGGAGTTTTTGACTCACAGGGCAGGGCCTTCCCTCCCCCAGGAGACCTTCACCAGCCCACAGGGGAGCACCTGGCACTCTTTGCCCACAGATGGGCCTCAATCACCTTGGACCTGTGGGTACTGCAGGTGGTCAGGGAGGGATACCTCCTCCACCTACAGCAGATTCCACCCAAGTTCTTTCCAGGAGAGCCGGTATGACTCCTCCTTCACCAGATCTTGCTCTTCACAGAACTCACAGGTCTTCTCAAGGACAATGCAATAGCAACTGTAGCCAGACACCTGTGGGGCAAAGGCTTCTACTCCAGGTACTTCTTTGTCTCAGAGAGGACTGTGGGCCTCAAGCCCATCCTAGACCTGTGAAACTTAAACAAGTTTCTGGTTAGGAAGAAATTCAAGATACTCTCCCTTGGAACACTGCTACCTTAACTCCACCAGGGAGATTGGCTTTCCTCCTTGGATCTAAATAAAGCATGCTTACACACACATCCTGAATTAGCTGAAATTAAATGCACCTCTTCTAGGATACAAACCGAATAAAGTCCACCACCACTCCCACAAAGAATCGAACATCCCAGGAACAAATGGATCACAGTGGACTTGGGGTAGATTGCGACCTGTAACGCAGAGACACCCTATACATCAAGAGATATCCCTGTATAATGCCTTTTCTGCTTTGGTTAATGAGGATGCCCAATCCATGGAAACTGAAGGGCCCTTAAATGAGACAGTCAATGCCCAGTCTACTGATAAAGCACCGAATATGAAGAAAAACAAACAGAAAACTACTACTACTTGGAGATTGCATCATCAGAAGCACCAACTTGGGAACACAGTTCAAAGGAGAGAAGATAGTCAAATGCCTCCCAGGCTCTTCAGCCAGCAGGAATACAAACCAAATTGTTGATGTACTTAGCGCAGAAAGTGAGCACTCCAAAACTGATGTTGTCATCCACTTGGGTACAAATGACCTAGCTAGAAACAGTGCCTCTGCAGTTCAAAGGGACTCCCAAGCTCTGGGAGAGAAACTCAAGCCCATTGTTAACACTGTAGCATTCTCAGAAGTTCTACCTGTTCTCAGTAAGAGGGCAGAAAGGTTGCATCAAATAAACAGCTTTAATACATGACTCCAGACCTGGCGCAAACAAGAAGGATTCAGATTTATAGGTGACTGGGGAAACATGGATCAACGAGAGCCTATACTGTGCTGATGGACTACATCTCTGTCACAGGGAAAAGAATCCTAAGTGAAAAATTCAGGCAGTATGTGGATATGCATTTAAACTAGAAAAAGGGGGTGACGGATGGGGAAGGACAAGTTCAGGACGTCACTCCCAGCAAAAGCAGATCATCAGAACAGCCACACTTTTAAAACCACACAAGTGGGAAGAAGTGGGCAGAACAAAATCAATGCAAAATACATGCAAGCCAGTTACATGCTGGAAAGCAATGAGCATAAATACTTGAAGCTTATCCAACAAAGTTCATGACCTGGAAGCCCTAATGGTGGAAATGGACTTGGACATAGTGGCCATTACAGAAACATGGCTTAATGAATCGCATGAATGGGATATAGCCATAGCTGGCTATAATCTATTCAGAAGAGACAGAGAAAGTGGAAAAGGAGGAGGAGTAACCTTGTATGTCAAAAGCAATATTAACAATTGATTATGGTCTTTCTCTGAGCGATTACTTATTAGTAATACAAAAAGCTTTTAACGCGCTCAATAGTATCAATTTGGAACCTAAAACTTTTTTTGGTTATCTCTTGTGGTCACTCTGAACATTCAAATTCAATATCGCTGAAGGTCTCATACTTCTATGGCACTCATTTTCGGACTCACAGTGCATCCAACATTAGTGCCTAATAGCAACAACGACCTTTCAACAGAAATACCCAGTGATTATGAAAGCGGACAGAGCTGTTCCCTCATTCCTCTTTTCTTGAGAAATACTACTATTGATTTCATTATATAAATTTTGCAAATAGTTCAATGTCCAACTATCGAAGAATAGTTAGCTTCTTATCATGATTTTCTTCTCAATGTTCCCTTTCACGCTTTCAGATCCCAATGCCTTCCCCGGGCGCCTCACTAGCGTTTCACTATTACTGTTTCATCAGGGGATCACTGATCACTCTTAAAGCTACTGAAATGCAGGGGGCATGGGGAAAAGAAGAAGCACTCTGGACTGTGTTGGAAAGAGGAGATGGCACTGTCATCCATACTGATGTAGTCTACAGAACTCCGACTCAAATCGAAGAAATAGATAACAAATTGATTATAGATAGGGGAGGAGTGGCTCAGTGGTTGGGACAGGTTATCTCAGGCCAGGGGTTCAATTCCCGCATGGGGACAAGCAACCTCAGGCCGGAGGGACTGGGGTCTCTAGTCCCATGGCCACTCCTTGTGGCCTTGGGCAAACCACTTAACCCTCCATTGCCTCAGGTACACTTAGATTGTGAGCCCTTCAGGGACAAGGGAATAAAAAGTACCTGTTAGTATACATGTAAACCGCACTGATTCTAAAGAACGCGGTATAAAAAATAAATAAATAAAATAAATAAAATAAGATATTGCCAAAACAGCCACAAAGGGGGAAGTGATCATATTGGGTGACTTTAATCTACCCAATGTGGATTGGATTACTCATTCTGCAAATCTGGAAAGAAGCAAAAAAATTGTGGCTGCTGTCCAAGATGTGTTACTTAGACAAATGGTGATGGAACCAACCTCAGTGCTGGAATTAGAGCTCACAAATGGGGGCAACAGATAAATATGTAAGGAAAGTAAATAAAAACAAGAGGAGAAAGAAACCTATTTGGTTCTCCAAAGAAGTGGCTGCTCAAATAAAGGCAAAAAAACACAGCTTTCACAAAATTCAAAAGCTTGCAAACAGAGGAAAACAGGATCAAACTAAAAGAGACAAAGAGAAATAAGGAAAGCAAAAGAGAAAACAGTTACTCACCTGTAACAGGTGATCTCCGGGAACAGCAGGAATTTAGTCTTCACATATAGATATCATCGGTACCGACGGAGCCTTTGGGAGCATCCCACAGCACCTGCATGCTGCCTTCCCGCCTTTCCCAACTGTCCCTCTCCAGCTGAGTTTAAAGCTGAGACAAAAGAGAGAGAAAGAGAGAGAGATAGAGAAATACAACTCCTAGGGGAGGTGGGTGGGTTGTGAAGACTAAATTCTTGCTGTTCCCGGAGATCACCTGTTACAGATGAGTAACTATGCTATCTCCAGGAACAAGCAGGAATGTAGTCTTCACATATGGGGACTCCCTAGCTGCAGATGCCAGAGAGATGGCCCCAGAAAGTTCTGTGCCCTTGTGAAAGGGCTCCACTTCCCCCCATGGATCTCTGGCATCCTACCAGGGATGCTGAGTAGGAGTTGATTAAGTGTGGAACAGGTGTTGAAGAACAGCCTGACCAAACAAGGCATCCCGGTGGGAGTCCTTGTCTAAGCAGTAATGGGCTGTGAAGGTATGAACTGAAACCCAAGTAGCTGCTCGACAGATGCCATTGATAGGCACAGAGTGAAGATGAGCCATTGAGGCTGCCATGGCTCTCAGATTGTGAGCTGTGACATGGCCTTCAAGAGGAAGGTTCTTACTCTCATAGGCAAAAGATATACACTGTGCAATCCAGCTGGGCAGTGTCCTTTTGGAGACTGGAAGTCCCAAATGACTAGGATCAAAAGCAACAAAGAGTTGAGAGGATTTTCTATGTTGCTGCGTCCTTTGCAAGTAAAAGGCCAAAGCTCTTTTACAGTCCAAAGTATGAAGGTTCCTTTCTGCATTTGAGGCGTGAGGCCTTGGAAAGAATACAGCAAGGTAAACCGCTTGGTTCAAATGAAAGGGCGAGACCACCTTTGGCATAAAGTGTGGATGAGTCCTAAGGACTACCTTATCATGATGGAACCTTGTATGAGGAGGATCAGCCACCAAGGCTTGCAATTCACTGATGTGACGTGTTGATGTGATTGCAATGAGAAAGATAACTTCCCAGGAAAGGAATTTCAAAGAGGTAGTGGCTAATGGTTCAAAGGGCGGTTTCATGAGCTGCCCAAGTACCAGATTCACGTCCCATGCCACCGGTGGCGGCTTAATGGGAGGCTTCGTTAAAAGAAGGCCTCTCATAAATCTCGCTATGAGAGGATGAGAGGAAATAGGTTGTCCATTGAGAGGCTTGAAAGACGCTGCAATAGCACTCAAATGGATTCTCACTGAATTAGTCTTAAGCCCTGCATTTGATAAATGAAGGAGGCAGGGCCCGCCCGTACATTGAGCAAGAATGTTTTTTGCACAGGACCCCGCGTTTCAGGGGGCCCTGCACAAAAAACATCTTGCATCAGCCCGGCTAGATTTTAAAAAATGCAAACCAGCTGCTGCTGCTGCTGCCGCTGCCGCCGTGGCAGCGGCAGAATCGACCATCCCACGGGGCACCCCCCCCTGCCTCGCCCCGCCCTGCAGAGTTCTCCAAGCAGTCTCGGTGTCGGCTGTCAGAGCCGCGCGAAGAGAGCGCTTCTCCTCTCGCGGCTCTGTTAATCCCGACGCGGGGCTGATGGGATTTCCCATCAGCCCCGCGGCGGGATTAACAGAGCCGCAAGAAAGGGAAACTCTCCCTTCGCGTGGCTCTGAAAAGCCCGCGCTGAGATTGCACGGAGAACTCTGCAGGGCAGGGGGGCCCCGCGGGATGGTTGATTCTACCGCTGCCACGGTGGCAGCAGCAGCAGCAGCAGCCGGTTTGCGTTTCATATTTTTTAACTTAGCTGGACTGATGGGGGGGGAGAGGGTTAGGACTGGTAATGGGCTATGGGGGGTTAGGACTGGTAATGGGCTATGGTGGGGGCTAAGACTACAAGTGGGCTGATGGGGGGGTTAGGACTGGTAATGGGCTATGGGGGGGTTAGTACTGGTAATGGGCTATGGGGGGGCTAAGACTACAAGTGGGGCTGATGGGGGGGTCAGGACTGGTAATGGGCTATGGGGGGGCTAAGACTACAAGTGGGCTGATGGGGGGGTTAGGACTGGAAGTGGGCTTATGGGGGGCTAAGGACTGGTAATGGGCTGGGGGGTTGCTAGGACTGGAAATGGGCTGAGTGGAAGGTGTCTTGAACTGCATATAGCTGATGGGGAGGGGGCTTGGAATGGAAATGGTTTGTGAGGGGAGGGAGTTAGGACTGGAAATGGGCTGAGTGGGGGGGCTAGGACAGGAAATGGGCTGATGGAGGGGCTAGGATAGGACTGGAAATAGGCTGTTGGGGGGTGCTAAGATTGGAAATGGGCTGTGGTGGGGGCTTGAATTGAAATGGACTCATGGAGAGGCTAGAATTGGAAGTAGGCTTGGATTGGAAATGGGCTGAGTGGAGCTAGGATTTGACATGGGCTGATGATGGGGCTAGGAAAGAACTAGAAATGAGTTGATGGGGGGCTGGGATAGGATTGGAAATGGGCTGATGGGGGGCTAGGACTGGAAATGGGCTGATGCAGGGACTAGAAGGGAGTGGATGCTGGGTGGGGCTGGAACTAGAAGGGAACTGATGTTGGGGAGGATTAGAATGGGATGGAGCTGGGAGAGTGAAATGGAGAGGGAAAAAATATTTTGTGTGGAAGACAAATCTACAATTGGCCGGATATTGGGAGAGTAAGTGGGGATTGAGGATGGAGGGGTAAAATTTGAGTGGATGAAATAGGAAGGAGAAAAGAGCAAAAGGAGAAAGATTAGTATGTTAAAGCAAATGTAGAGAGAGAGAATGGAAAAAAACTAGAAGAGAGAAGAAAGGACAAATGGACAGCAGATGATGGAGAGTTAGCAGAAGACACGAAGAAACCTGAAGAAAGTGGCTGGAGCAATTGCCACTGAAAAAAAAATGCACAAAAGGTAGAAAAATATCTCTTTATTTTGAATTTATTAACTGGAATATGTCAGCTCTGGGAAATGTGCATCATCAACCTCTGCGCTTTGTTTAGTACAAGAGGAAATTAATTTATGGTTTTATTTCTACAGTGTTGTACATTCCAAGTTTGGCTTTTGTGGTTCCCAGTTTAATTGTCTTCCTGTTTCTAAATTGTGATTCATTGTTTGGTGATGGTTTATGTTCTGCATGCGTAACTGAGCTGAGGTATTCAGTTTATATAATTCCTATTTGACATTGCCACTTCTTCTCTTTCCCCAGTAGGTCATGTATTGTTGTTCTCTGAAATGTATTGGTTTAATATTTGCAGTGTTGCCTTTTGATAGGTAGGGTATGGTGCTTTTTGAATCCTGGTAGTGCTGTTAGGATACGGCGGGTTTGCTATGGCTTCTAAATGGGCAGTGTTTGTAGTAGTTCCTAATGTGCCTGGCGGTTGGTACTGGATTATAACCATGTAGAAAACTTTTAGTCTTTCTTTATCCATATACTCATTAAGAGGCATGTTTACTAAAATTTAGTGTATGGTAACATTATGCAAATGAGGCACCTTATGCAAATTAGGCCCCGCACCGTGTCTCCGCACATGGCCCCGCACCCCCCTTGGGCCGCCCCTGGAAGGAGGTACTCCAGTAATGATTCCAGAGGTAACGCAAGAGGGTTAAGACCCTTCTGCAAGCACCATATGTTAAACTTTTTCCACTTGAATTCATAAGAGCGTCTTGTGGAAGGTTTCCTGGAAACATGAAGGATATCCTTCACCTGCTGGGAAAGGTTAAGACCGTGAAGTTCTAGGCTTTCAGCAACTAGGCCCTGAGATGCAGAGACTGGGAAGTGGGATGCCACAGCATCCCGTCCTCTTGAGAAAGGAGATCTGGAGCAGATCCTAACTCCAGAGGCGGAGCCTGAGAGAGATGTAGGAGCAGAGGGTACCACATTTGCCGTGGCCAACGTGGAGCTATGAGGATCATATGACCTCTGTCTCTCTGAAGCTTGAACAGGGTTTTGGGAATTAGGGGAATGGGTGGAAAGGCATACAGGAAGTCCTGATCCCAATGGAGGAGGAAAGCATCCCTGGCCTGAACACCTCGAGCCGGAATTCTGGAACAGAACCGGGGAAGTTTGGCATTCAGCGGACTTGCAAAGAGGTCTATGTCCGGGGTTCCCCAAATTTGAAAAATTTTGGCCACCTGGTCTGCATGGAGAGACAATTCGTGTGGAAGCAGAACTCGACTGCGTCTGTTCGCCCAAGAGTTTTGAATGCCTGGAAGATACACCGCAAGGAGATGAATCTGATGCTCTCTGGAGAGGCCTATATTCGCAAAGCTTCATTGCAGAGCAACAGAGAGCTTGTTCCGCCCTGCTTTATCACATAGAACATGGCTACTTGATTGTCCGTTTGAACTAGGACTGTCTTGTAGCTGAGCTCGGTGTGAAATACTCGAAGAGCAAGGAAGATTGCTCTGAGCTCCAGGAGATTGATATGGAGATAGGCCTCCTGTGGAGTCCAGGTACCCTGGGTAGAGAGGGCTTGCAGGTGGGCTCCCCAACCCACCTGTGAAGCATCTGTTAGAGTGGCTTGGGGTGGGGGTTGCTAAAAAGGAGACCCCACCAAAATGTTTTTGGGTGACTGCCACCATTGGAGGTACAAAATAAGGTGATCTGAGTTTGCTAATTTGTCTGACAGGCAATCTGACGCCTGAGTCCACTGAGTGGATAAGGTCCACTAGGCTGCCCTCATATGGAGGCGAGCATAAGGAACCACATACACGGTGGATACCATGTGGCCTAGCAACTGTAACATTTCCCGAGCAGTGAGGCGAGGTTTTAGCACTGCTTGGGAAGCTAACTGCACAATGTGAAGGCAGTGAGGCTGTGGAAGGTAGGCCGTTGTCTTTCTGGTATCCAGAAGAGCTCCTATAAACTCTAGGGATTGAGTGGGAGCAAGGTTGGACTTTGGGAAGTTTATGACCAGTCCCAAATACTGAAGGATGCTCATTGTGTGAAACAGAGCAACCCTGGCCTCTGGCTCTGAAAAGGCTCGAATGAGCCAGTCGTCTGAGTAAGGGAAGACGAATATTCCGAGGGTGCAGAGAAATGCTGCAACCACAGCCATGCATTTTGTGAACACCCTTGGTGCAGAGGCCAGGCCAAAAGGAAGAACCTTGTATTGGTAGGGCTTCTGTCGAAACAGGAATCAAAGGAACGTTCGGTGAGTTGGATGGATGAGAACATGAGTGTACGCATCCTTGAGATCTAGAGAATAAAGCCAATCCTGACTCTGAAGGTATGGCAGCAGAGTTCCTAGAGAAATCATTTTGAACTTCTCTCTGAACAGGAATTTGTTCAATTCTCTGAGGTCTAGAATGGGTCTGTGTCCTCCTGTTTTCTTTGGAATAAGGAAATAGGGGGAGTAGAACCCTGTACCCCATTGGGGAATGGATACCTCTTCTATTGCCCCTTAAGCAAGGAGCATAGTGACTGCTTGACCTAACCGGTCATTGAGAGAGGTCTGAGAATTGAACTGTCTTACCATTGTAGGAGGGGACATGCGGAGGAAATGAAGCTTGTACCCCTCTCTCACAATAGACAGAGTCCAATTTTCTGCTGTTATCTGACCCCATCTGGGGGCAAATTGACATAACCTTCCCGGGATGGTGGAGGGTTCTGGGCTGTTCAGGGCCAGGAAGGCAAAGTTCTCTAGACAGGAGTCAAAGCCCCTGTGGAGGCTGAGTCTGCTGAGCCGGTTGAGGCTCAGCTGCTTTTGGTTTCCTTTGTTGCCTAGGTTGTTGATGCTGTCCCTTTTGGGCAGACTGACCTAAACGATGTCCCTGCTGGGTATAGGAGGGATAAAACTTTTTCTTTTTGCTGAAGAATGGTTTCTTAGAGGATCTTTTCCTCGCAGAATCAGCTGTAGATTTAGACAATCTATCCAAAGTGATATTGTCAGCATCTATCTCATTAGCTTTTTCCTGCCAATTCTTGCCAAAGAGAGATTCTCTCCTGTGCAAGGTATATTCCCCAGTTTGTCCTGTACCCAGATTTCCAAGTCAGATGCCTGGAGCCAGGCAATTCTACGTGCACCTATGACAATGGCAGAGGTTCTGCTTATGCATTCAAAGCAGTCAAAGGCTGCACGATTCACAAACTTGGAAACATCCTGAGCATGTTTTACAAGAGCAAGATAATCTTGCCTTTTATCATTAGGAAGGAGAGGGCTCATAAGCTCTAAGTCTCCTGTGACCTCTTTAAGGAACATTCCCATATACAGGATATAGGAACTGATCCTAGCAGAAAGCATGGAAGCCTGGAAGGATCGACGTCCAAAGGCGTCAAGAGTCCTACACTCACGTCCTGGAGGATTAGATGCATGCCTTTTTGCACTCTTTATCCGTCTCATGGCTGATTCCACCACCATGGAATGGTGTGGTAATTGAGTCTTCTGAAACCCAGGACAAGGAGGAACTCGATACATGGTGTCGAGTCTTTGAGAGTGAGGAGATGTGGTCAGAGGCGTTTCCCACATCCTTAACATAAGATCATGGAAGATCTCATGAATAGGTAAAGTAGCTGCCTCCTTGGGAGCTTTAGGGTATTGTAGGATTTCTAATTCCTTTGCCCTAGGCTCTTTTTCAGGAGCCACTGTGATGGAAAGACATCGGGCCACATCTCGGATAAAATCCTGAAAGGACATATCCCCTGGTGGAGACATCCTACGCTGAGGAGAAGAGGAATCCTCAGGAAGAAGTACTCTGGTATCGGCAGAGCTTTCAGAGTCTTCAGACTCATCCAAGGATTCAAAGTATCTCCGATCCGGGTGATCGTGCAAGGCACGGTACCGGTACCGATCTAAGTCGGCATCGGAGTGGTCCGGTAACAACTTGTCGATGCTGGATAGAGATGCATGACTCGGTCCCGGTAAAATACCTGCTGATGTCGATGCAATCGGTGCTCGTACCGGTTGAATTGTCTGAAGCGGTTTCAGGGGCATCGAGGCCGTGAGAAGAGCCGCCAGACTGCGTTCAATAGCCAAGAACCTCTGGTCTATCGACGCTGCCAATGCTTGGGTATCGGTGCCGGATGAAGCGGCCAGAACCCCAGAGCATGCACCAGTAGTTCTGCCGAGGTTGAAGCCTTGAGAACATCCTGGAGCCCCATTAGTGCTTTGGAAGCCGAAGCCTCCTGCCGGGGCAATTTTGCTGGTGAAAGTCCCTCAAGGGCAACGCCAGAGGCATCTTGATGTTCAGAAGGAGATCTACCCTTTGAGGACTGGCTAGATTTATGGTTAGTTACCTGAGATCCATGGGAGGAAGATAAAGCCCTGGAAGACGTCGATGCCACGGAGGCTGCATTGGAGGGAAAAAGGGTGCTAAGTTTAGCAGCTCAGTTTTGCCGGCCCCTTTTCGACATCATCCCACAGGCAACACACTCTGAAATAAATAGAGTGGTCAGGACCTAAACATTTGAGGCACCACTCATGGGTGTCTGTGACGGAAATGGTGCCACCACACTTAGAACACTTTTTAAAACCCAAAACAGGTTTTTCTATTTTGAGGGAAAACATTGGGCCTAGTGCCCAAAATTGCACGTGGCACCCGAAAAGAAATTTACTGGAGAAAGACTCCATAAACAAAGGTTTTGTTTTTTGGGTGGTTTTTTAGAAAAAATTAAAGAAGAACCGGCGGTACCAGAATAGTGTCAAGGGAAGGCAGGCGCGACCACAAAAAAGAAGAATAAGAAGGGAAATTTTCTGCGGTGACAGGATGTACGACCTGTCGGCTCCACGGAAAACGAAGAACTGGAGAGGGACAGTTTGGAAAGGCGGGAAGACAGCACGCAGGCGCTGTGGGATGCTCCCAAAGGCTTTCCTATTGGACGCTGGGGAGCGTTCCCCCGTAGGCTCTGTCAGTACCGACGATACCCATATGTGAAGACTACATTCCTGCTTGTTCCTGGAGATATAAGGAAAGCAAAATCAAAGGCAGAGGAAAAGATGGCTAAAGATGTGAAATGTGGCGACAAAACTTTCTTCAGGTATATTCGGGAGGAAGAGGAGGAAAATCAGAGGTGGAATTGCGGTTCTCAGAAGTGCTGGGAACGGACTCGTGGAAAGTGACATTGAAAAAGCAAAATTGCTAAAACAGATACTTCTGCTTTGTTTTTACTAAAGAAAATCCTGGAGAAGGACCACCTGTGACTCCCAAATATAAAAATGGGAATGAAGTAGATACCACACCATTCACTGAAGATGATGTGTTAGAACAACTTGCAAAACTGAAAGCGGACAAGGCCATGGGACCGGATGGGATACATCCCAGGATACTGAAAGAGCTCAGAGGTTCTTGCAGGGCAGTTAAAGGATGTTTTTAACAGATCCTTGGAAACAGGAGAACTTCCTCAGGATTGGTGAAGGGCTGATGTGGTACCTCTTCACAAAAGAGGTGACAGGGAAGAAGTGACAAACTACAGGCTGGTGAGCCTTTCCTTGGTGGGCAAAGTAATGGAGGCGCTCCTGAAAGAGCGAATAATGGACTCTCTCAAAACCAAAAGGTTTCATGATCCAAGGCAAAATGGTTTTACCAAAGGATGATCTTGCCAAATAAATCTGATTGAGTTCTTTGACTGGGTGACCAGAGAACTAGATCAGGGGCATGCGATGGATGTCATCTACCTGGATTTCAGCAAAGCCTTTGATACTGTTCCTCATAGGAGGCTTATCAATAAACTCAATAGTTTGGGGATGGGTCCCAAGGTGGTGAACTGGATCAGAAATTGGTTGACTGACAGACGACAGAAGGTGATGGTAAATGGAGCTCACTCGGATGAAAGGAGGGCAATTAGTGGGGTGCCCCAGGGTTCGGTGCTGGGCCTGACACTATTCAATGCATTTGTGAGTGATATTGCTGAAGGACTGAATGGAAAAGTCTGTCTTTTTACAGATGACACGAAAATTTGCAACAGAGTGGACTCCCCTGAGGGAGTGGATAACATGAGGAAAGATCTACAAAAGCTGGAAGAATGGTCTAATGCTTGGCAATTAAGATTTAATGTGAAGAAGTGCAGTGTCATGCACTTGGGAAGCAGAAATCCAAGGGAAATGTACGCGATAGGGGGCGAGAGGTTGGTGTGCACGGACCAGGAGAAGAACCTTGGTGTGATTATTTCTGAGGATCTCAAGGTGGCAAAACAGTGCAACAAGGCAGTGGCAAAAGCCAGGAGGATGTTGGGTTGCATACAAAGAGGAATTACCAGCAGAAAGGAAGAGGTACTAATGTCACTGTATAAGTCACTGGTGAGGCCTCACTTGGAATACGGTGTTCAGTTTTGGAGACCGTATCTTGCAAAGGATGTAAAAAGACTGGAAACTGTTCAGAGGAAGGAGACTAAAATGATTTGGAGCCTGCGTCAGAAGCCTTATGAGAAGAGACCTGAAGACCTAAATATGTACACTCTGGAGGAGAGGAGGGATAGGGGAGATATGATTCAGACCTTTAAATACTTAAAGAGAAATAATGAACAAACCAACCTCTTCCAAAGAAGGGGAAGCTGTAAAATTAGAGGGCATAACTTGAAGCTGCAAGGGGGTAAACTGAAAGGCAATGTCAGGAAATACTTTTTCACTGAAAGGGTGGTGGATGCTTGGAATGCCCTCCTGATGGAAGTGGTGGGGGCAAATACAGTGACAGAATTCAAAATGGCATGGGACAGACACAGTGGATCCCTTTACAGCAACAGGATAAAATCAAAATAAACTTAACTATTTAATTTCTCAACAAACAGGGGTGTCCTACACGGAGCGGTGGGTTCAGCCCTAAACAAAGTCATGGGGAGGGGTGACCTGCACAGAGTGGCAGGTTCACCTACTCGTGCCATCTTACTGGGCAGACTAGATGGACCATACTGGTCTTTATCTGCCGTTATTTACTAAGTTACTATGTTACTATGTTACCCTTCCCACAGGCAATACTTAAGGTTCATAGTAGGAGGAGGGCACTACCAATACAGAGTGCTACCCTTCGGCCTGGTCTCCTCACCAAGAGAGTTTTCACAAAATGCCTAGCAGTGGTCGCTGCCCATCTACGTCCGCAAGAGGCCTTCGTCTTCCCCTACCTGGACAACTCGCTTATCAGGGGAGGCACAGCCACAGAGGCTCACCAAGCCACAGAGATCACAACTCTCCTGCTACAGCACCTGGGGTTTATCAACTACCACAAATCTCATCTCACTCCAACCCAGAGTCTGGAGTTCATATGTGCTCAGTTGGACACCCTGCAGGTCAAGGCCTTTCTGCCCAGAGAAAGGGCGGACTGCCTCAGGGGAGTTAGCGGCGAAGGTGCAGCACCGTCACTCGGTGCCAATCCATCGTCTCCTCTGCCTTCTGGGCCTCATGGTCTCCATGGTCCACGTGACTCTGCTAACCCACCTATATATGCAAACAGTCCAGTGGTGCCTCAGCGCTCAGTGGACGCAAGCCACAGACAGATTGCAGGACAGGATCAGGATAACCCACCAGCTGGCAGAGTCCCTTGACTGGTGGCAACTTCCCTGCCACCTCTGGGCCAGAATGCCTTTCCAAGCACCCCCACCCCAGTGGGTCCTGACCACGGACACCTCCCTCCTCAGGTGAGGGGCACACTGCGAAGACCATCGCATGCAAGGTAGCTGGTCCCAGGCGGAATCCCTGCTACAGATCAATCTTCTGGAACTCAGGGTGATCTTCCTGACCCTATGGGTGTTCCTAAACTGTCTGTGACAGCAGTCAGTAATGGTACAGATGGACAACCAGGTTGCCATGTTCTACGTCAACAAGCAGGGGGGCATGGGGTCATACTCCCTCTGCCAAGAGGCAGTGCCCTCCTGTCCTTTGCAGCTTGCAACAACATACTCCTGCGGGCAGTCCACCCACCAGGCCAGGACATCCTCCTGGCGGACAGAATCAGCAGGGTGCTCCAGCTGCATGAAGGGTGCCTGAACCCTAGAGTGGCCTCATAGCTCTTCCACTGCTGAGAGATGCCCGTGATGGAGCTCTTTGCCACCCCAGACAAGGCACAGCTACCCCGCTTCTGCTTGCGACAGCCACACCTAATGAGGGTAGCGGCGGATGCTTTTCTGATCCTGTGGATGGAAGGCCTCCTTTATGCCTTTCCACCAATCCCTCTGTTTGCTAGGACCCTCTTCAAGGTCCAGTGTGAGGGGACAGTGCTAATACTAATCGCTCCCAGATGGCCCAGACAACCATGGTTCCTGCTGCTGCTCGCCTTGTCGGTGGTGCTCCTGGTCCCGCTGGGCCATGCCTCGGACCTCCTGACCCAGAAGGAGGGCTCCCTTCTGCACCCCAATCTGGGGTCTCTAATGTTAACAGAATGGCTGCTGAAAGGCTAGACTTGGCCCCTTTCAACCTCCCACGAGAGGTCGAAGAGGTCCTGTTGGCCTCCCGCAAGCCCTCCATGAGGCATAGATTCTTGGTATGGTGTGTGGAGAGGTGGGAGAACCCATTCTCCTGCTCGGTACAACTGGTGCTCCAATACCTACTGCACCTGTCACACACCGGATTGAAGTACAACTCAGTGAGGGTGCACCTGAGTGTGATTGCTGCACATCACCACTCTATCGAAGGGAAACCTCTCTAGGGTCAACCCCTGGATTCTCAGTTCCTCTGGGGCCTCCTGCTGTCTAAGCCCCCTGGCCGTTCCCCGGCGGCAGAATGGGACCAATCAAGCTGCTAGCTACTTGCCATCTGCCTTATCTTTCATGAAACATGGCCTTCCTGGTAGCTCTCACATTTGCTTATAGAGAAGTGGGCTTCAGGCCCTGGTGGAAGAGCCACTATACACAAGATTATACAAGAACAGGGTGGTGCTATGCACTCACCCAAAATTCCTCCCAAAGGTGGTATCTCTCTTTCCACCTCAACCAGGAGGTGGTCCTTCTCACCTTTTTTCATGCAGCCTCACGCCAGTAGGGACAAAACTATACTCCATGCATTGGGCTGCAAACAGACACTGTCCTATCTATCTACAGCAGTCCCAAGGCCATCACAAAGCTCCTTAGCTTTTCGTTTCCTATGACTCCAGCAGATTGGGGCTTCCTGTGACTAAGCAAACTCTGTCCACTTGGGTGGTGGACTGTATTGACCTCACCAATGAGCAAGCCGGGCTCTCCCTGGACCATCGGATCACAGCGCATCGCATGAGAGCAATGGCCACATCTGTGGCGAACCTGCACTCAGAGATCTGCAAAGTCGTCACATGGTCTTCAATCCATACATTCGCAGCTCACTATTGCCTGGAAAGCGAGTCCCATTGGGCCAGGCAGTACTCCATAATCTATCCGGGGTGCAGGCAACTCCTGCCCTCTGACCCTTTTGGATTCAGGCTACTGGAATGATGGTGTCACTGGATGCTAGGGTCGCAGAGTCTCTCAGCTGGGGACTCACTTTCTGCAACTCACGGCTATCCGACTCAGTCACAGTTGGTGCTATCATGGTTCAGTCCTCGGCAGCGTGGAGCTAGGGAGTCCCATATGTGAGGACTGACTTCCTGCTTGTTCCTGGAGAAACATAGTTGCTCACCTGTAACAGGTGTTCTCCAGGGACAATAGGAATCAGTCCTCACAACCCTCCTTCCTCCCCTAGGAGTTGCCTCCCTACCTAGTTTTATATTTACTAGCGTCCTAGCTATGTCATCTGACTGAGCAAGATAGCACCCTTGGGCGGGAAGTAGACCATGCACGAGTGGTGGCATTCCCAAAGGCTTTCTTTGAAAGCTGGGGAAACGGTTCGGTGCAGGCACCATTGGCACCGATGTCACCCATATGTGAAGACTGATTCCTTCTGCCCCTGTTTCACGTGAGTAACTACGCTAACCCAGGTGAAGTATAAATGCAACTCCTTAACTAGTCTATACACCAATTTGGACTTTTTATTTACAAAACTGGACATTATATTGGTGATAATATAGTTTAATCCTTGGCTCAATACTTAAAAGGAAGAGACAAAACACATTATCACATCATTGTACGATACCGATTCCAATACTCATACGAACCAATGACAGAAAATATTTTCCAATCCTTTTTTGAACAATTATTTCATTCAGATACTGGTAAAGATAATGATCTATGTGATCAATTTCTCAGTACCTTGAATTCTCCTAAACTATACCCCACAGCACAAAATGAATTAGCATCTGGAATTACTGCAAAATAAATAATTGAAGCTATTAAATCCTTTCCATCTGGTAAGACTTCAGACCCTGATGGATTCACCGCAGAATTTTATAAAACTTTTTTTATATTCTTAATCCCTTCCTCTTAGATCAGAGGTTCCCATCTCCAGTCCTGGAGGGCCAAACACCATTCAGATTTTCAGGCTGTCCCTAATAAATATGCATGAGATGCATTTGCATGCACTGCCCCATTGTATTCAAATGTATCTCATGCATATTTATTAGGGACAGCCTGAAAACCTGAATGGTGTTTGGCCCTCCAGGACTGGATTTGGAAACCTCTGTCTTAGATCTATATCACTTCATATATACTAACCAGAATGTAAGATTATTTTATGATCTTAATTATATCGCAAGTAAACAACCATTTCCATCAATTGCCTTATTACATGCAGAAAAGTTATTTGATAGAATTGAATGGCCTTATCTTTATAAAGTAGCTGAATGATTTTATTTGGGAGATGATTTCCTACGATGGATAAAGATATTATATTGTAATCCCACGTCCCAATGTTTAATCAACAATAATATCTCTAAATCAATACAGGTTCATCATGGAACAAGACAGTGATGTCCTTTATCGCCTCTACCTTTTAATTTAGCCCTTGAACCCCTGTTAATAGCAATATGTTTCCATCCTCACATTACCAGCATCAAAACCAAATATACTGAAATCAAGCTTCCAGCATATGCTGATGATCTTGTACTTTTCTTAACTAACCCCCAAATTTCTATTTCTAATCTTATTGACAAAGTTAATGCCTTTTCAATATTTTCTGGTTGCAGAATTAATTGGGATAAATCTGAAATAATGCCTCTCAGTGTTCAGATTTCTCAAACAGATGTACAGGACTTCCCCTTTAAATGGTCTCCCTTACAACTCTAATATTTAAGTATACTTTTAAATAAGGAAGTTGAACAGACTTACACATAAATATGGAACATATTCTCGCTATTATAGATGCAAATGTTAAAAAATGGACTCCATATTTTATGGTGGGGTAGACTAGAATTATTAAAATGGTTATGATGCCACAAATTAATTATAATCTCATGATGTTGCCTAGATTTTGCCCCCCAAAATTTTATGATATGATAGTGTGGCAGGTGCAGGCCTGTGACCCACGGTGTCTGACATAGGCAGGCCAGCATGGCTAGCTTGACCTGTAAATGAGGCCTGTGGAGAGGCATATAGGATTGCACATCCCCCAACATGCTGCTATTGTAAGAAAGAACTCAGTAGAAATATTGAATTAGCTTAGATAAGCAGAATTGCAGAATTAAGAAATGGAAAAATACAGAAAAGATGTGTTTTAAAGTTACTGATAAGAAAAGTACATTTGCAGAGAAATATTGAGGAGTGCTGACAGATGAGTTACAGAACCTTGCTCTTCTGCACGCACAAATGGTCCCATAGCCTTGAAAGTGTGAAAGTAACAAGTTAATGAACTGACCATTGTAATTGGGACTAGAAGGGGGGCAGGCAGGTGTCATGCCTACAGAAGCCCACAGAAGGAACATAATTGGAGAAACTTATCAGTACCGGGACCAATAGAAGGGCTACGGGAGGTACGGGAGCGTACCGGGACCAATGAAATGTTTTTCTATACCTAGAATGGAACAGAAGTCTATAAAAGTTGTTGTAATGCTTGCAAACTTTGCTCAGCCATTTTGAAATTGCCTTGCTTGAGACTTGTGCACAAATAAATGATTTGGACCTTCTGAACAGACTCCTGGTATCATTGGTTTGTCTGCGCTTTGCTGCTACATATTCCTTGGTGCGTTGGCCGGGAAGTTGTGGAATCAAAGTGTATATAGGGCAATATACCACGACTTTCCGCCTCTATAGGCTTGGTCCTGCCGGGATCGCGCCCTTCCGACGAGGGCCGCTCCCTGGCGCCACCGGTCCCTTGTATCGGAGGGAGCTGGTCGGACCTCGGCGGGCGACGAGCCCGGCTGGAGTCAACGCCTCGAACCCGAGTGAGGGGAGTCCGAGGTCCAACTCATGCGCCTGCTTGGGAAGTTTTGAGGACCGGATCCGGTGAGTATAGTTTTGATTTTGGGTCTAGACAGAAATAGAAAGAGCAGTACTGCCATTGAAACTTGGAACTTGGAATTTGTAATCTCGAAATATTGGGAATTGGTAAGAGAGCTTGATCACCTCTCAAGGAAGAGCCGAGTAGCCTGGCATGGGAATGCGCTAGGTGAAACCCTCATCCTTTTTGTAATTGTACTTGGAAAAGACTAGTCAGAATAGATAGAAACGAATGCATTCTGGGAATACGTTGCTAGCATGATTGTGTGAACGAAGTGTGATTGAGAGGTCTGGCAGCACGGACCAAGTGAAAGCTGACCCCTGATTAGCGCATTTCCTGACCGGGCGACCACGTTCAGGTCGCGAAAAGGGGGAAGCGATTGTCGTCTTGTCTTGTTATTTGTATTCCCTGTATGTTTCCAGGGCCGTGAGGACCCCTTACCCACGGTCCGCCCACCTTTTCCCTTCTGTCTGTTGTTGCGCGCACACATCGAAATGGGAGGGGCGGAGTCTACTAGGAACACTCCATTAGAATGTATGATCGCACATTTCAAAGAGGGATATTCAGGAGATTATGGTATTAAAATGACAGCAGCCCGTTTGCAGATTTTGTGTACTAGGGAGTGGCCCGATCTAGACCCCATCTGGCCCCGAGAGGGAACGTTCACCGTAGAGATTATCCAGTCAATACACCGTAGAGTGCGAGTAGCGCACCCAGATCAGTACCCCTATATAGATTCCTGGTTAAGTATTTGTGAAGATCCGCCCTCCTGGGCGCAGCGCTGTTATGAGGAACAGTGCAGAATAATGTTAGCTAAAACAGATTCTAGACAGAGAAAGGAACAGCCTAGAATGAAAGAGCAGGATAAGAAAGCCAAGAAGAAACCCATCTTGGCAGATCCCGATTCCCCAGAAGTAGTCCTCAGGCAGCCCCGAACCCCAGGTCCAGTGAGAATAGCCCGGCGGCGTCCTGCCCCAGCACCCCAGAGACCGCCGGAGCCGAGGCCAGACCCAATCCCTGACCTCCCTCCTCCTGGAGAAGAGGAAGAGAGAGAATTAGCGGAAAGAAGAGAGGAGGATGTAAAAAGTGAGCCAGAAGCGGAGCTAGAAGAAGAGGAAAGTGAGGATCCCCCAGAAGAAGAAGAAGAGGACAGTGTACAAATAATTGAGAAAGCCAGCGCTAGCACTAGCAAGCCAGTGAAAGAAAAACCCAAAGCAAAACCAGTTGAGAAAAAGAAAGCAACTCCTGCAAAGACAACGACAATAGCCCTTAGATCCCAGACTCAAATGACGCCTAGGACAGCCAAACTGTTTCCCTTAAGGCAAGTCCCGGGGGTGCCCGTAAAGAATGATAATGATGAAGTGGTAGCGGGACCCCTAACTTATGTGTATATCCCGTTCTCTACAACGGATTTATTAAATTGGAGGTCGCATTATGCCTCCTATACTAGCAAGCCCCAGGAGCTGACAGAATTAGTAACTAGTATTATGGAAACTCACCAACCCACTTGGCCAGATTGCCGTCAGCTCCTGACCACCCTATTCACTACAGAAGAACGAGCGAGAATTAGAAAAGCAGCTATCGAATGGATGGCAGAAAACCCTGCAGCTCCAGCGCAGGGGCAGAATATAATAGATCGTAGAGAAGCAGCTCAGAGAGAATTCCCGAATGAAGACCCCCAATGGGATCCAAATACAGATGAAGGATCCACCGCCCTAGCCCGTTTTCGCCAAGGCTTTTTACAAGGCCTGCGAAGAGGAGGCCAAAAAGCTATGAACCTTTCCAAAGTAGCAGGAATTATCCAAGGAATAGATGAGAGCCCAGCAGATTATTATGAAAGATTAACTGAAGCTTATAGAATGTATACTCCCTATGATCCCGAGGCACCAGGAAGTTTATGCATGGTGAATTCTGCTTTTGTAAACCAGTCTCAACCAGACATTAGACGTAAATTACAGAAATTAGAAGGGTTTGCGGGCATGAATGCAACACAGTTATTGGAAGTCGCTCATAAAGTGTATGTGAATCGTGATACTGAAAGACAGAGAGAATGTGATAGAAAGATGAAGAAGAAAGCTGATTTTTTGGCTGCGGCCATAGTTGAAAAGAAAAGGGGAGGTGTCCCTAATCGAAGGAGCAGAGGAAGAGGGCGGGGTCAAGGCGGAGGCCGGACCCAGAGACTAGGCGTGAACCAATGCGCCTACTGCAAAGAGGAAGGACATTGGAGAGATACTTGCCCGCAACTCGAAGACGCCCAGCAAGATGACGACAACGATCATCAGTGGCGAGAAGAAAGAAGAGGCCGTCCCCGAGGCCGAGGAGGAGCCAATCGAGAACAATTCCAGCGAGAGAGGGGAGGAGGAGCCATCCAAGCATTGGCCACACAGGCCCATGAAGAGGATGACGTGGATTAGGACAGACCGGGCTCCAAGTTTGCTTTAGGTCTCCAGGAGCCTATGGTCGAAATACAAATAGGAGACCAATTTATGAACTTTATGGTTGATACTGGAGCAGAACATTCAGTAATAGACAAAAAGATAGCCCCATTCACCAAGAAAGCAGTCACCATTATAGGAGCAACTGGTGCCAAAGCCACAAAGTCTTTTCTACAAAACCGAATATGCAGTCTAGGAGGACAGCAAGTAACTCATCAATTTCTTTACATGCCCGAATGTCCAGTACCATTACTGGGACGAGACATGCTAGCCAAGCTTCAAGCCCAAATATCTTTCTCTGAGCAAGGAGAAATGCAAATGACAGTGAATTCCCAAGCCAAACCAGCAGGAATAATGCTGCTGACAGTACCCCGAGAAGAAGAATGGAGATATTACATTGATGATTCGATTCAAGATACCTATTTTGAACAAACTTTAAAGAACATTCATGCACCACTTGAAGTGTGGGCAGAAGGCAGTCCCCCAGGCCTAGCCAAGCATATAGCACCAGTGATTGTAACCCTCAAGCCTAGCGCTACACCAGTGCACGTCAAACAGTACCCTCTCCCAAGAGCCGCAATTGAAGGCATTCATCGCCACCTACAGAGATTACTTGAGTATGGCCTACTGAAAGTATGTCAATCCCCATGGAACACCCCACTTTTGCCAGTGAAGAAACCTGAGACAGATGATTATCGCCCAGTGCAAGATTTGAGAAGAGTAAATGATGCAGTTGAAACTATACATCCAGTTGTACCCAATCCTTACACTCTACTAGGATTGATACCCGCTGAAGCTACCCATTTTACTGTACTGGATTTAAAAGATGCATTCTTTTGCATAAGATTAGCCCCTGTAAGCCAAATATTGTTTGCATTCGAATGGCAGGACCCCATCTCTGGAAGAGGGGGCCAACTCACCTGGACAAGATTACCCCAAGGATTCAAGAATTCACCTACCATCTTTAGTGCTGCACTAAATCAAGACCTTTCAAGCTATCCAGTAGCCCCGGGGAGGAGAGTCCTTCTCCAGTACGTGGATGATCTGTTGATAGCTGCCATATCAGAAAAAGAATGTATACGAGCCACCCAAGATCTCTTGCAGTTACTAAATGAAGCTGGATATAAAGTTTCCAGAGCCAAAGCACAACTATGCCAAACAGAAGTGAAATACTTGGGTTTTCGTATTACCCAAGGAAGCAGAAGATTAGGCAGAGAAAGAAAAGAGGCAGTATGTAGAATTCCAACTCCAACAACCAGAAAGCAAGTTAGAGCCTTTCTGGGAGCGGCAGGATATTGCCGAATCTGGATACCCAACTTTGCCCAAATTGCCAAACCACTGTATGAAGCCACAAAAGGAGAAGAGAAGTCACCACTGGAGTGGGGACTTGAGCAGGATACAGCCTTCCAGAAGTTAAAAGAAGAATTGATGTCATCACCAGCACTTGGACTACCAGATGTCCACAAACCTTTCCACTTGTTTGTACATGAAGCACAGGGAAATGCCTTAGGCATGTTGACTCAGAAATTAGGAAATTGGGAACGACCTGTAGCCTACCTATCGAAACAATTGGACCCTGTGGCCAAAGGATGGCCACCCTGCTTGAGAGCAGTTGCAGCTACAGCACTACTAGTGAGTGAAGCAGACAAACTCACATTAGGACAGAACATACGAGTCACTGTGCCACATGCAGTCCTTGCCCTTATGGAACAAAAAGCGAATTATTGGCTCACCAATTCCCGAATGTTAAAGTACCAGAGCATGTTATGTGAAAACCCACAGATACAACTCGAAGTGAGCCATGCCCTGAATCCAGCCACCTTGATACCCATTAGTGAAGAACTCCCAGAACATGACTGTATCGAAGTCATGGAAACTGTGTTCTCAAGTCGACCTGACCTAACAGATGTGCCCATAGACAATCCTGACCAGATCTATTATGTAGATGGGAGCAGTCTCATCCTTGACGGACGACGCTGTGCCGGATATGCAGTCGTCACTCAACACGAAGTAGTTGAATCATCAGCCCTAGCCTCAGGCACATCAGCCCAGAAAGCCGAATTGATAGCACTCACCAGAGCATTGTTATTAGGAGAAAAACTTGTGCTAAATGTATATACAGATTCCAAATATGCTTTCACTACCTTGCATGCCCATGGAGCTCTCTACAAAGAAAGAGGACTCATCACATCCGGAGGAAAATCAGTCAAATATGGTCCCGAGATATTGATGTTACTTGATGCAGTCTGGGCCCCAACACGTGTAGCTGTCATGCATTGTAGAGGACATCAAGCAGGAAAAGGAGAAGTTGCTCGAGGGAATAGATTCGCAGATGCCTCAGCACGACAAGCAGCTATGACAGGACAGATTGCCCCACAAGCTATGCCAATGCAAGCAGCATTGTTTCCAGTACCCTTGAATTTATGGACCCCACGATATACCACCAAAGAATTGGATTACTATTGTGACAAAGAAGGGGGAGTATTGAAAGATGGATGGATTGAGCTGCCACCAGAAGAAGGTAGTCAACCTCCGGGAAGAATAGTAATTCCAGAATTGTTAGGACCAGCCTTTGTTAAAGCTTTCCATGAAGCCACCCACTATGGAAAGAGTGCTATGGAGAAAGCACTCAGACCACATTTCTACATTCCTCTAATGACAACCATATCAGCCTCAGTAGCCCGACAATGTCAAATCTGTGCCAAGAATAATGCCAAGCAAGGCCTTATTACAGCACCCCGAGTTCAGTCAAGAGGTGTGACCCCCATGCACAACCTCCAAGTTGATTTCACCGAAATGCCAAAAGCCAATGGATACCATTACCTACTAGTATTAGTTTGTACTTTCTCTGGGTGGGTAGAAGCATTCCCAACCAGAACTGAGAAAGCCCGAGAAGTTACCAAAGCCTTAATGAGAGAGATTGTCCCCAGATTTGGAATCCCAGCAGTAATAGGGTCAGACAATGGACCCTCATTTGTCTCCCAAGTTACTCAGCAGTTAGCAAAAGCTTTGCAGATACAGTGGAAGCTCCACACTGCATACAGACCCCAGAGTTCAGGGAAAGTTGAGCGAATGAATCGTACATTGAAAGCCCAAATGTCTAAGCTTTGTCAGGAGACACACTTGAAATGGCCCCAAGTGCTCCCCATAGCTTTACTCAGAATACGCTCAGCCCCTGTAAAGTCAACAGGATTTTCCCCTTTTGAAGTTTTGTATGGTAAACCCCCACCAATAGTGCAGGGAGTCAAAGGAAATCTAGCCCAGATTGGTTCAGAAGTAACCAGACAAGAACTCCTAGCTCTTAGTTTTGTTCTGCAGACTCTCCATACGTGGATCCAAGACCAGTTGCCTATCAACTTGACGGAACCCTTGCATCCCTACCAGCCTGGAACTTCGGTGTGGATCAAAGATTGGAAGAAGATACCGTTGGAACCCCATTGGAAGGGACCGTACACCGTCATCCTGTCTACCCCAACTGCAGTAAAGGTAGCCGAGATCGACGCCTGGATCCACCACAGCCGAGTCAAGCCCGCCGCCGATCCTGAACCAGAGCGGTGGACAGCAGAGCAGCACCCTGATGTACCCTTGCGAGTTACTCTGAGACGGCAACCAGCAGTATAGACACTTCATCACAAGTGCTTTGCAGTAGCCAAGTCTTTCGAAGAGGATTGCTGTTTTCCATGCAGCAACAGCTTTGTTTCAACGAACCCAATTTGTGTGTGATTTGACACACTACTGTGAGACTACATTGACTAAGCCAGACTTCACAAGCCAACTGAATTGCTAAGTTGGTTAATGTGTGCTGGACATCTTGAGGATCTTCAATCAACACTCAGCACCCGTTAAATTGCTTCATTAGCAAACGGGACGAAGAATAATAGAACGTCGTGATCAAGATCAGCACGCTGAGGATTCAGAAGAACTCCAATCAACATCAACATGTATCTTTGCTTCTGCTTTGCCTTGGTTGCCTTCTTTGGAGGTTTTGAACAGACTTATGCTCTACCTCCATGCACAGCTTGCATTACTTCTACTAGAACTGGACTGAAAGTAACTCAGACTTTGCTTTACCATTCTTACTATACCTGCAAGGGAACAATAACTCGGTGTATCTATAACACCACTGAACTAAATGTTTGCACTCATGGCAAAATTAAAGCATGCTATAATCCGCATCAGAATCCATCCTATTACACGTTGGAAATAAGATGGAAGGATGCAGATGGACCTATATTAGCTGCTACACCACCACTTAAGGACATTACTAAACCTGCTGTTTTGAATTTTGATGCATGTAATGCTATTAATAGAGATAGTCAGTCCACCTGTGGTACATGGGAGAAAGCGTATCGAAATGACCATAAGTATATGTGTCCAGAAGGTGCCACAAATTGGTGGAAGTGTACAGGTAAAACAGGATCAGGGTATAGTACTGCTACAGCGGCAGATTACTATTGCCCATATTGGGAATGTGTTTTCTATGCTACCTGGAACACTGGTATAACTAATGAGAAGATAGATAAGCGGATGGCTACTCTAACCAAGCCAACCACAAATGATAAATGTCAGAAAGATGCTTGTAACCCCTTACATTTGCGTGTACATAACCCCCATGCATGGAAACAAGGATATAAGTTTGGTTTACGTATTGCGGGAGGAGGAACAGATCCAGGGACCATTGTGTATATTAGATTGA
Organism: Ichthyophis bannanicus; assembly: GCA_033557465.1. Taxonomy (NCBI): domain Eukaryota; kingdom Metazoa; phylum Chordata; class Amphibia; order Gymnophiona; family Ichthyophiidae; genus Ichthyophis; species Ichthyophis bannanicus. The sequence continues at coordinate 1,068,416,955 of CM066031.1, read as the reverse complement.
ATACTCAAGCCCACAAGTCATCTAAATATCATATTCATAATACCTTTTATGAAGCTATGCATGTAAATAAGTTTGAGATCCCTCACCCTTCACAGAATTTGTTTCTAGAATTAGCCGGAGCAGTAGTATCTAGTCTTAAGATCACAGATTGTTATTTCTGTGGCGGAACCCAAATGGGAGACCAATGGCCCTGGGAAGCCCAAGAATTGAATTATTCCATGATTTACAATCAGACTGAATTACACAAGACAACCAGTGAATGGGTGTTAGCGCACTCAATCGTTGGATGTCTTTGCTTTGCCAGAACTGGACCCCAGTTCACCCAAAAAGTAGGACAGCTGGTCTGTCTTAGCCAGAAGTACTATAATGCCACAACTAAAAAGACAGCATGGTGGTCAGGAATCAGACATCCTGAACCTCCTAACCCATTAGCCAGATTTCCTGAACTTGCAGGTCTATGGACTAACCTTGCCAAAGTCCAAGCCTGGCAAGCCCCACCTGGCCTATATTGGATCTGTGGAAAACCGAGCATATGCGCAACTCCCACCACAATGGGGAGGAGCATGTGTCTTAGGAACCATCAGACCTTCTTTCTTCCTGTTGAACACTGAACATGGAGAACAATTAGGATACCCTGTATATACTACCCACAAACACAAAGGAGCATCTAGACAGAAAAGAGAGGCCTTACAGATAGGCAAGTGGGAGAAATGGCAAGGTGATGATTGGCCACCAGAAAGAATTATTGAGTATTATGGACCTGCCACTTGGAATGATGATGGTATGTATGGTTATCGTACCCCAATTTATATGATTAATCGTATTATTCGCTTACAAGCAGTAGTTGAAATAATAACCAATGAAACTAGTCATGCTCTCACGCTCTTAGCTAGACAAAGTACTCAGATGCGCACTGCCATATACCAGAATCGCTTAGCCCTTGATTATTTGCTAGCAGCTGAAGGAGGAGTATGTGGTAAACTGAATTTAACTAATTGCTGTTTGAAAAATAGATGACAAAGGTCAAGTAGTTGAAGAAATTGCTAAAGATATGCAGAGACATGCTTATGTGCCAGTACAGACTTGGCACGCCTTGAAATTTCCTAATTGGTTTGCTAACCTTTTCTCTTGGCTGGGAGGATTTAAGACTTTCGTTATCTTAGTATTAATCCTTGTTGCTGTTGTCCTCTGCTTACCATGTTTAATCCCATGTTGTATGCGTTCCCTTCATAGTGCTATTGATAGTACAGTAGAGCGGAAGACCGCAACTAGAATAATGGCTTTATACAAAGTCAGCCCTAATGGAACTAGTAAGAATCCTTTAATCAGGATTTGAATCCTCTGGAAAGTGATTTAATTCTCACACCTTATTAAGTAATAGGGTGAGATTAATCAAAGGGGGGAATGTGGCAGGTGCAGGCCTGTGACCCACGGTGTCTGACATAGGCAGGCCAGCATGGCTAGCTTGACCTGTAAATGAGGCCTGTGGAGAGGCATATAGGATTGCACATCCCCCAACATGCTGCTATTGTAAGAAAGAACTCAGTAGAAATATTGAATTAGCTTAGATAAGCAGAATTGCAGAATTAAGAAATGGAAAAATACAGAAAAGATGTGTTTTAAAGTTACTGATAAGAAAAAGTACATTTGCAGAGAAATATTGAGGAGTGCTGACAGATGAGTTACAGAACCTTGCTCTTCTGCACGCACAAATGGTCCCATAGCCTTGAAAGTGTGAAAGTAACAAGTTAATGAACTGACCATTGTAATTGGGACTAGAAGGGGGGCAGGCAGGTGTCATGCCTACAGAAGCCCACAGAAGGAACATAATTGGAGAAACTTATCAGTACCGGGACCAATAGAAGGGCTACGGGAGGTACGGGAGCGTACCGGGACCAATGAAATGTTTTTCTATACCTAGAATGGAACAGAAGTCTATAAAAGTTGTTGTAATGCTTGCAAACTTTGCTCAGCCATTTTGAAATTGCCTTGCTTGAGACTTGTGCACAAATAAATGATTTGGACCTTCTGAACAGACTCCTGGTATCATTGGTTTGTCTGCGCTTTGCTGCTACAATAGAATCCAAACTGGTAAAACATTTATGGTGAAATTAACCACCTAGAATCACCTTGACAACCCTCAAGTTACCCAAAAGCACTGGAGGCCTCCGCTTCCCTGATTTCCAACTATATCATATGACCTTTCTGGCTCACTTTGGTTCATTCTGGCTTCTTTCTGATCCACCTGAGGAACCATTGCCATTGTGGTATGATGTTGAACTAGATCTAATATTACCTAGCCCCCAAAAATATATTTTGTCTATTGATTTCCATAACCCTACTTTATGTTCTAATGTTCTTAAATAACAAAGTTATGTTAGACATACAATTTGTTCTTCTTCAATTAGATAAAAAGCTTGATATCTCTATTTGATATGCCCATGAAATTTGCTTATGGCATAGCCCCAAATTTAAACTAGACCACAAAGTCTTAACCTGGTCAAAATGGCAGTCATTAGGTATATGGTGCCTTGCGCATGTTCTTCATGGTTCAAATCTTGTCTTTTTTCATACCTTAATGTCCCAATACAAATTTCAACCCGACCAATTTTTTGCTTGGCTTTAATTAATGCATGTTCTTAAAAAAAAGCTCTATTAAACTTGATACACTAGTTCCCACACCATCTCTCTATGTTCTCTTAGATAAAACATTTTTAGCAAAGTTTGCATTGCCTTCTCCTTTTATAAAGTACTAACTAAACCTACTGCTTCCACATCTTCTGGTCTTTATAAGGTTTGGAGAATGATCTTCATTTACCTGAAGAAGATACTATAGACTGGCATCACTTTTGGCTACGTGCTAGTTGTCCTACATTATTGGTTATATACCTTTAGCTGCAAGTTATGTTATTCTGAAATCCTCTTTTCCATCTTTACCAATTCACAACCCCAATTGCGAAAACTTTAGGATACTTTAATTTCTCTATCAATTCAAATGATTCTTCCCAGTTGGAAAGATTTGTCTGGTTTGAATATTACCTTTTGGTGATATACCCTAGGACAAATTCAAACATTTGAAATTAAAGTGGCTGAAAAGACTAACAAGGTATCCAAGGTTAAGAAACTGTGGGAACCTGTCTCCTCTCTCCTATTATAATGACTATCCCACTAATGCCCTTGCAATCATATAATGATTTTATATTATGACTAACTTGCATACAAAAATTCTATTATTTTTCTCCTCATTTAATCATTACTAGATACTCTTAGCTTTCAAAATTGTTAATTGTATAACTGTTTCACTTTAGTTAATGCTGTTAATAATGTTATTATTCCTTTTGTATATTCATGCACTGGTTTGTGTATTGCACTTTGTTCTTTTATTTCTTTTCTCAATTTGTATTGTTTCTTTAATGTTTTCATAAAATTCAATAAAAATGTTGAAACGGCAACTCTGAAAATAACTTGGCCAAGCTCATAAGCAGTGGCAGTTCTGACTGCCTCACTGATTTGCCTCAGAAAATCAAAATTATAAATCCTGGAGAGATGAGACAAAATCAGAACTGGATTAGCTGGTTTTGATGACCTGGAGGCTCCTTCTTGTGTCCTTAGACAAGTCACTCCACCCTCCAATGCCTTGGGTACAAAATTAGGACTACACTTACTAACATGTTGATACACATTATTCCACATGAAAATGCATTAGTGCAATTTATGTGCATTATTAATCAATAGGTCCCATTGCCAATAATGGTAACTGTATAAATGCATTTTAAATCACATTAATGTAAGATAATGCCCCTTAACAGGTTAATGCAAATATACATTATACTCCTGCTAGAACCCTTCATTCGAAACTGCCTTGTCATCCCTTGCAAGTATTCGGCCTACCTTGAATCCAACTGTAAATCCGCATTCTTTTTCTCATTTGCAGCCTTACGGAACTCCCAGTCCAAAGCATCCCTCAAAACATTAAAGAGGGAACACAAAATGTACTTTTTTGAAATGGCCCTTGGCAACTCCTGAGCGGCTCTGGTTGTGAAAGCGTGTTGCGTTAACAGGAGATGCTGCTATTCACCCCAGTGCACTGTCTCTTTATCTAGCCTCCATTCTTCCTTTATTTTACCTCCTCTTTTTTTTTTTTTTTTTGCAAACTGCTCTGCTGCTAATGTGAAAAGTGATATAGCAAATCTTAATAACATAGAAACCATAAACAATGCATGACAGTTAATCCAATTAATTTAATATTAAGACTGTAATCCCTCTAGAGATAAACAGCTTCTGTATCTCCTGAACTACCAATAAATAGACATGGGCTAAATCCAAATCAATAAATCTGATTTAAAATGCATCTCCTTGTAGAAATTAGCTACACAAATGGCTGAGATTAGATCACTTCTTCAGCAACCATCTCTCGATGGTCACCTTATTGGAGAAAGCATAGTTACTCACCTGTAACAGGTGATCTCCAGGAACAGCAGGAATTTAGTCCTCACATATGGGTATCATCGGTACCGACGGAGCCTGCGCGGGAACGTTCCCCAGCATCCAATTAGAAAGCTTTTGGGAGCATCCCACAGTGCCTGCGTGCTGCCTTCCCGCCTTTCCCAACTGCCTCTCTCCAGTAGAGTTTTAAAGCTGAGACAAAGAGAGAGAGAGGGAAAGGGAAAGAGATAGAGAAATACAACTCCTAGCGGAGGTGGGTGGGTTGTGAGGACTAAATTCCTGCTGTTCCTGGAGATCACCTGTTACAGGTGAGTACCTATGCTATCTCCAGGAACAAGCAGGAATGTAGTCTTCACATATGGGGACTCCCTAGCTTTAGATGCCAGGGAGAGACCCCAGACGTTGTGTGTCCCTGGGACAGGGCTCCACTTCCCCCCATGGATCTCTGGCATCCAACAGGGATGGCGGATAGGAGTTGATTAGGTATGGAAGAGGTGTTGAAGAACAGTCTGACCAAACAAAGCATCCCGGCGGGAGTCCTTGTCCAAGCAGTAATGGCCTGTGAAGGTATGAACCGAGGCCCAGGTGGCTGCTATCATGGATCAGCTACTAGTGCTTGCAATTCACTGATGCGACGTGCTGATGTGATTGCAATGAGAAAGATAACTTTCCAAGAAAGGAATTTCAAGGAGGTAGTAGCTAAGGGTTCGAAAGGTGGCTTCATGAGCTGACCAAGAACCACATTTAAGTCCCATGCCACAGGAGGTGGCTTAATGGGAGGCTTAGTTAGCAGAAGGCCTCTCATAAATCTTGCTATAAGAGGATGGGAGGAAATAGGTTGTCCATTTAGGGGCTTGAAGGAAGCTGCAATAGCACTCAAATGGACCCTCACTGAGTTAGTCTTAAGTCCTGCATTGGATAAATGAAGGAGATACTCCAGTAATGATTCCAGAGGTATGGCAATGGGGTTAAGACCCTTCTGCGAACACCATATGGTAAACCTTTTCCACTTGAAAGCATAAGAGCGTCTTGTGGAAGGCTTCCTGGAAGCATAAAGGATATCCTTTATTTGCTGAGGGAGGTTAAGATCATGGAGATCTAGGCCTTCAGCAACCAAGCCCTCAGATGCAGAGACTGGGGATTGGGATGCCATAACATTCCGTCCTCCTGAGATAGGAGATCTGGAGCAGACCCTAACTCCAGGGAGGGAGCTTGAGAGAGATGTAGAAGCAGAGGGTACCACATTTGCTGTGGCCAATTTGGAGCTATGAGAATCATACGGCCTCTGTCTCTCTGAAGCTTGAACAGGGTTTTGGGAATTAGGCCAGGGATGCTTTCCTCCTTTACTGGGGTCAAGACTTCCTGTATGCCTTTCCACCCATTCCCCTGAGCCGGAATTCTGGAACAGAACCGGGGAAGTTTGGCATTCCATGGACTTGCAAAGATGTTTATGTCCGGGGTTCCACAAATTTGAAAAATCTTGGCCACCTGGTCTGCATGCAGAGATCACTCGTGTGGAAGCAGAACTCGACTGAGTCTGTCTGCCCAAGAGTTTTGTATGCCTGGAAGATACACTGCCAGGAGATGAATCTGATGCTTAAACACTTAAACACTTCCTTTTCCTCAAATACTTCCTAGAGAACAATGAATCACATTCCCACTCAATTTCTTACAACTGTACCAACACACCTTGTCAGCCAGAAGACCACACCATGCAAGAGGTCCTTGACCATTAAATCTCATTCTTTGTTTTTCTAAGACACTGTTTTGTAAATAGTTATCTTTGGTTATCCAAGTTGGCTCTCCTGTTAATTATAAACTCAGACTTATGTACCCGTCTGATTGTTATGTTTCATGTAAACCGTGCTGATGCCGAATAGTGCGGTATAGAAGAAATTGTAAATAAATAAATAAAATAAATAAATGCTCTCTGGCGAGGGCCCATAGTCGCAAAGTTTTGTTGCAAAGCGACAGAGAGCCTGTCCCCCCCTGCTTGTTCACGTAGAACATGGCTACTTGATTGTCCGTATGAATGAGGACTGTCTTGTAGCTGAGCAGGGTGTGGAACACTCGAAGAGCAAGGAAGATTGCTCTGAGTTCCAAGAGATTGATATGTAGATGAGTCTCCTGTGGAGACCAGGTGCCTTGGGTGGAGAGGTCTTGCAGATGAGCTCCCCAACCCATCGGAGAAGCATCTGTTGTGAGAGTTGCCTGGGGTAAGGGTTGTTGAAAAGGGGACTCCAGCAACAGGTTTTGAGTGGACTTCCACCACTGGAGGGACAAAATAAGGCGACTTGTGTTTGCTATTTTGTCTGACAGGCAACCTGATGCCTGAGTCCATTGAGTGGATAAAGTCCACTGGGCTGCCCTCATATGGAGGCGAGCATAGGGAACCACATGCACAGTAGATGCCATGTGGCCTAGCAGTTGTAGCATTTCTCGGGCAGTGAGATGAAGCTTTAGCACTGCTTGAGATGCTAACTGCACCATGCGAAGACAACGGGCCTGGGGGAGATAGGCCCTTGCCTTTCTGGTATCCAGCAAAGCTCATATGAACTCTAGAGGCTGAGTGGGAGTTAGACTGGATTTTGGGATGTTTATTACCAGACCCAAATACTGAAGGATACGCATTGTGCAGGATAGAGAAGTCCTGGCCTCTGACCCTGTTGGGGCTCGAATGAGCCAGTCGTCTAAGTAGGGGAAGACGAATATCCCTAGAGTGTGGAGAAATGCTGCTACCACAGCCATGCATTTCGTGAACACCCTTGGTGCTGAGGCCAGGCCAAAAGGAAGCACCCTGTATTGGTAGTGCTTTCCTTGAAAAAGGAACCGAAGGAACCTTCTGTGAGTTGGATGGATGAGAACATAGGTGTACGCATCCTTGAGATCTAGAGAACAAAACCAATCCTGACTCTGAAGGTATAGCAGCAGAGTTCCGAGAGAAATCTTGAATTTCTCTTTGACAAGGAATTTGTTCAATTCTCTGAGGTCCAAGATAGGTCTGTATCCCCATTTTCTTTGGGATAAGGAAATAGGGGGAGTAAAACCCTGTACCCTGCTGATGGATGGGTACTTCTATTGCCCCTTGGGCAAGAAGCATAGTGACCTCCTGTCCTATCAGGTTGATGAGAGAGGTCGGAGAATTGAACTGCCTTATTATTGTGGGAGGTGGCATGCTCGAAAAATGAAGCTTGTACCCCTCCTTTATGATGGAGAGTGTCCAATGCTCTGCTGTTATTTGCCCCCATCTGGGGGCAAAGTGACATAACCTTCCTGGAATGGTGAAAGGCTCTGGTCCCACGAGAGCCAGGAAGGCTAAGTTCTCTAGCTGAAAGTCAAAGGCCCTGTGGAGGCTGAGACTGCTGGGACGGCTGAAGCCTAGCAGTCTTTGCTTTGTTCTGTTTGGGTGGTTGCTGACCTTTCCTGACAAGCTGACCTGCAGAACGTCCCTGCTGAGCATAAGCAGGATAATATCTTTTCTTCTTAGAAAAGAATGTTTTTTTGAAAGATTCCTTTCTAGCAGGATCAGCTGTGGACTTGGATAATCTATCCAAGGTGGAGTTGTCAGCATCCAACTCATTGGCTTTTTCCTGCCAATCTCTACCAAACAGGTTCTCACCATTACAAGGGATATTTCCTAATTTGTCTTGTACCCAGAGGTCCAGATCAAATGCCTAGAGCCAAGCAATTCTACGTGCACCTATGGCAATGTCAGAGGTTCTGCTTATGCACTCAAAACAGTCAAAAGCTGCACGGTTGACAAATTTAGAAACATCTTGGGCATGTTTGACCAATGTGAGAAAATCCTGTCTTCTATCCTCAGGAAGAATAAGACTCAAAACCTCTAAATCACCTGTGACCTCCTTCAGGAACATTCCCATGTATAGACTATAGGAACTGATTCTGGCAGAAAGAATGGAAGCTTGGAAGACACGACGTCCAAAAGCATCCAGAGTTCTGCACTCACGTCCTGGAGGATTAGAGGCATGCCTCTTTACACTCTTGATCCTTCTCATAGCTGATTCCACTACCATAGAGTGGTGAGGAAGCTGAGTTTTTTGGAAACCAGGACAAGGAGGGACTCGATACAGAGTATCCAGTCTACGAGAATGAGGAGAGGTGGTAAGAGGTGTCTCCCACATTGTTAACATGAGATCATGCAGAATCTCATGAATGGGCAAGGTAGCTGCCTCCTTGGGAGTTTTGTGATAATGTAAAATTTCCAACTCCTTTGCCCTGGGCTCTGTTTCAGGGGCAACAGTAATGGACAGACCCCGAGCCACCTCCCTGATAAAATCCTGAAAGGAAATATCCTCTGGAGGAGACATCCTACGCTTAGGGAGGGAGGGCTCCTCTGGGAGAAGTATCCCCACATAGACAGAACTATCAGAATCCTCAGATTCCTCTGAGGACTCGAAATATCTTCTGTCCGGATGCTCTTGAAGAGCCCGATTCCCGTACCGTCCGAAGTCGGTACCGAGGGGAATGGGTACCAGTGTAACGGTACTGGAAGGCATCGCATGACTGGGCACCGGCAATTTTGCCGGTGCAGAATCCTCAAGGGCAATGCCAGAGGCATCTCGATGCTTAGAAGGAGATCTACCCTTTGAGGACCGGCTAGATTTATGTTTAGTTACCTGAGATCCACGAGAGGAAGAGGAAGCCCTAGAAGACGTCGATGCCACCGAAGCTGCATCAGAGGGAAACAGGGTACTGAGCTTGGCAGCTCGGTTCTGCCGACCTCTCTTAGACATCAATGCGCAGGACATACAATCCGTGATGGAGTGGTCAGGACCAAAACATTTTAGACACCATTCATGGGTGCCGGTGACAGAGATGATACCGCCACACTTGGTGCACTTTTTGAAACCTGAGGCAGGTTTCTCCATTGTAGGAAACGTTTTTGGGCCTAAGGTCCAAAAAGCCGCCTGCACCTGGGAAAAAAAGGAAAAGTACTATTTTTTTTTTTTTAAAGACAGAAAATAAGAAAAAACCGGCGGTACCGGTAGAGCGTCGAGGAAGGCAGACGCGACCACAAAAAAGAAAGAAAAAAGAAGAATTCTTCTGCGGTGACAGGAACAATGACCTGCTGGCTCCGCGGAAAAAGAAGAACTGGAGAGAGGCAGTTGGAAAAGGCAGGAAGGCAGTACGCAGGCACTGTGGGATGCTCCCAAAAGCTTTCTAATTGGACGATGGGGAGCGTTCCTGCGCAGGCTCCGTCGGTACCGACAATACCCATATGTGATAACTACATTCCTGCTTGTTCCTGGAGATAGTCTTTATAAAGCCCTAGAAATCTATAGCTGGAAGAAGATTGGATTTCATTTTGGCTTTGGAGCGCATGAAGGAGGGGATTCATAAACCTATCCTGGGGACACCACAGCCAGTTGGATTTTCAAGATATCCACTGCCAATAAGCACAAGATAAAATTTACAGACACTGGAGACCAAGTAAACAGATAACGAGATTCATGCATAGGGACATGATGCAGCAAATATATCCCATTGCTTGCAGCAGGGAAGTCCCAAACTGCCATATTATGTAGAGACCCTAAAGCCCTACTATATTAACTCTGCTAAGACTTCGAGTGGCTCTACTATAAACTGCTTTCTGACCTCTCTGTGCCTTATCCTATTTCTAGAATGGGCGTGAATGTTCCTGCTAGTGATACAATGTAGGGAGGATCCTTGCCTGATGATGGAGGTAAAGAGGAGTTGAAAAGTAGAGGGAACTTGCAAAGAATATAAAAACCCAGCTTCATTTTTAGCCACACAGCCAAGGTATCACAGCATGGTGCTTCTGGCCTCAAACTGAGCCAAGCCCCTGGGGGCTAGGAGAATTAGAGCCATTTCTGGCCTTGCCCCTGGACTATGGGAAAGTGGTGACTAAGGCTACTGACGCTGAGGCACCACACGGGGCCTTTTCAGTGACTCCTGAACAAAGGTACCCAAGATGATGCTCTTACAAAGAGAGGCATTACAAGAAACCAAAAATTAACATTTATTAATGCTAATCCAGAACCTGCTGGTTCAGTTAATGATCTGGAGTAGGCTTGGTAAATGTCTCTTATAGTATGCTTAGACATGTTTTCACAGAATTTCTGACATTAAGAGTATGGCGAAAGAAAAGTCTAGAGCAGGAGTCAATAGATTCATAAGGCAAAAAGTCCAGGAAGATTTTCCACAGATTTCAAACACAAACAATCAAGTTTTGGGCCAGACAGAAAACAGGAACAAAGATCACCAGAAATACAAAACACATTTAAGAGAAGCCTGGCTAGAGCCAGCCTCCAAGAAGATGTAATGGCTTGACTTATAAAATGATTACTTTTTAACCTAATGATCACAGATTCAAGGCCAAACCATAAAAACTATTAGCCTCTAATAACAGTTCAGCTGGATTTTTTTTTGGGGGGGGGGGGAGGGGGGGGTCGGCAGTAGCCATGACCAATTCTTCATTAGCAAAATTGCCCTAAAATGAAAAAATTTTAAAAAAATGAAACAAAATGAAAATTTATAAAACAAAAATGAAAGACAATGAAAATCACCTGCAAACGACAAAGGAAACTAAATAAAATGAAAGTGTTTCACCTGCACACCCGTAATATTTAATAGTGACTCATCCCAATTCCATTTATTTACACCATTACTAATGTTCATAAAACATTCATAACCACATGTTTTCCAGATGCAGCTGCATGTGAGTCCAGTGACTTCAACTTATGGACCAAAAGAGCTTCAGTTTATGGACGGTGGACATTCAGTTGTAACCTACACCGACCTAGCCACCAACTCACCATGTCTAAACACTGCTATAATCCAATGAGATTGCCCTCTGTCCTTCCCAAGTTCACAGCAAATATTCACATCAAACACCTGTAATGCTAATCCCCTCTGACTAATTACTGCATATAATGATCTCCAATAAATACTAAAAAGTAAAGGTGATAATCATGACCTTTGTAGAACACCCCATGGCCTTACCCAAGCTCTAGACCTCCTATTCTTTACTGCTGTATCCTGAAAAACAGCCCAGACCTTTTCAGCACTGTACCTCTAATAGTGAATGCTGCAAATATGTGAGAATACTCCATGATACTGTAGGCTGCTAAAAGGTTAAGTAACACAACCACTAAATCACAACCCTTGTCCAATTTCCTTCTTTTGTTCAGTCTTTGGTATAAGGATATGACTACAATCCATTTGCCCTGTCGATTGCTGACTCATCTGTTGCTTCCTTCTATGTTAAGATTTGTGCACCCGCATTTTCTAAAAGTATGTGTAACCCAGCCCTATCTGCCCACCAACAGCACCCCAATTTTGGGGCCTCTGGAGGTCTCTTTGGGTGAGTATTCCATATCATCCTGCTAGACCAGTCCAAATAAGTAGATTGTGTTCCCTTATCAGCAGATTGGTGGGGATAAAGAATCAATGAAAAGCCCAGATTTCAATGACATCACTCCTATGCCTCTATTCTCCTCAGCCACCAGAGGTCCCTTCAGATTTTCTTTCTCTCTAGCAGATGGTGGATGGATTTTCTCCTCTATGAAGGAAAATAAACCTCAAGATTACAAGGAAAGGATTGATTAAACCCTCGTGAATGACAGCATGCAGGTTGATCTCTCACTATAGCATGACATGGGAGACTCCACTAGATTGCAGTCTTTTAGGTAGCCATAGAAGGAGGGAAAATTGGTTCAGCTCCACACTCTTACCCTGGATAAGAGCAGCCGGAACATTGGAAGGATCTGGAAGATTGGAAGAAAATCAGCAGCCTCACACAACCTCAATGCCCCCTCCCTCCTACTCTGTCCCCCCTGCTGTCTCCCAAAAATTGCAGAAGGCTCTCCAAGGAATCTGCCTACCAACCACCTTAAACACAGTGCTACCAAGCCAGAGAAACAGTTTCAGGGGAATAGAATTGAGCCCAGCACAGATCCTTTGCCTGCACTCTCAGGAGGTGAGTACCAAAGCTTGACCTCGTCAGTGTCCTTGTTGGGGGCTCCTGATTCCGTCTTCCTGGGATGCAATTTAGGGGAGGAGACCACTGGTGACCATTGGCATGGTGTGGAAGCTTTCCACGATCTTCTGTGTTAGTAGTGTTTTTAGCTATTGTGCACTTTGCGATCACATAGTCCTGTAACACATTCCGCCCAAGCAGCTCCAAAGTGCACTCCCTCTCTAGCACCTGTAACACACATTGCAATAAAAGAACAGTTAACGTGCACCTTTGGGCCACCACATCCTTGGCGCACATTGTTGTGATACTTGCCTTAACTCTCTGTCTTCTTCCAGGAAACGTGCTTGACCTCTTGCAAATGAGGTGCCTCATCTCTGGATTCTGGACTCTGCTCTTCTTGCATGGCAGCTTCTGAGTGGTCCCTGGAGGGCCTGCTTCCTTTCTCCCAGCTGGGGGATGCAGTCAGCCCGGTCTTACCTGCCTTAGGGCAAGTGGTGACAGATGGCGCTATGTTTAATATCCAGCCGGCTGGAGGATCCAGCATCTATGCTGTAAGCCACTCATCATTCTCTAGGGGATCTGTGGTACTGCGGGTGTCATTTTCAAAAAGAGAGCTTCTGGACTCAGGATTATTCTCTCCAGAATCTTATTTTTGAGCAGGCTTCGTCCTTCTGGTGTGGAAATTCAGACCCTGTGGCCTCTGGATCCCACAGGCACAGTCTTGTGCAGGGCAGGTTGAGAGTTGAAGCCCTATTCAATTACCCTTGGTAAGCATGCCCAGCAAGGGGCACCCCCTGGAGATGGGGAACAGCTGGAAGCTGTCCGAAATTTTGACTATGACTGATTCAGATGGTTCAATACTGGGCTTTGACATGGATGAAGAAGTACTCTCGCCTTCAGAAGATTGTGAAGAGGCTGAAGTGATCCACCTATTCCTGAAGGAGGAGCTGGTGGCGTTGATAGCCAGGGTGTCATCTGCCTTTGAACTTAACAGATGCTTCCAGTATGGAGCAGGAGCCGAAGGTACACCTGCTCCTTCAAGGGATGTGGAAATCCACTACTGTCCTTCCGTTCCCAGATGTGATCAATGGACTCTCTCAACTTCCTGCCTAAGGAGTGTAAAAAGGTCTATGCTCTCCCAGAGAAGGGGTGCATTGAGTTGTTTGGTATTTTCAAGGTGGATGTGCAGGTCACAGTGGTTACCAGATGGACCGCCATGCCTGTGGAAGATGGATTGACCTCAAAGGATTTTCTGGACCGCAAAGTGGATTCGTTGTTGCGGAGCCAGTTCACTGTGGCAGCAGCAATTCTGCAGCTGGCGGTATGCAACAGCCTGACGTCTCTATCTCTTCCAGTGGATCATGCTAACCTTCTTTGGATTCGGCTACAGCCTTCCTTTCTGAAGCCATATATGACCTGGTATGTTTGACAGCAAGGGATGGTGCCCCGACAACGGTGTCGTGGTGTTGATTTTGGCTCCGGCACCAAGCAGTGGACACATCTTCCAGAACCCGGTTGGCTCAACTGGCTTTTATTGGAAAATGTCTGTCTGGAGCCAAATTTGAGAAGCAAATGAAGGACTGGAACAAGATAAAATCTTACTGCCTTCCAGAAGTCAGGTCCAAGAAACTTGTAAAGTGGGTTGGTGCCCCTTTGTCAGCCTCTACCCATCCAATGAAGGCACACTGGCCAGATACCCGGGGATCTTGGGCCTCTCGTCACTGCTGACCTGAAAAATCTTTCATCCCCTCTGCTTCCGGGCTTTGGGCTCACTCTCATTCCTTTCGTGGAGACTCTATCCCTTTCAGAGGAGGAGCATACTGGGCTGAGCAATGAAGGTTTGGGGGCCCATTCCCTGGTTCCTCCAGTTGGAGGTAGAGTGTGCTTTTTCTTTCAGGAATGGGCCTGGGTTACCAAGGATCACCGGGTGCTAGATGCCATTCAGTTTGGCCATGTCTTGGAGTGCAAAGAGCCAATTCCAGATGCCTTTGTCATCTCTCCTTATGGGTCTGAGTTCAACGTGTCTGTGTGCAGGTCACCTTGGACAAGTTGCTGTGCCTAAGGGCAGTGGAGCCCATCCCACCGAATGAGCAGGGCAAGGGCAAAACACCCCATCTATTTTATGGTGCACAAAAAGGATGGTTCCTTCCAGCCCAACTGGATCTCAAGAGGATCAATGAGCACTTGCTCATCCTGCACTTCCGAATGGAAACCTTGCACTGCATGATTCAAGCAATGCACCGAGGGGAGTTTTTGGCTTCTCTGGATCTGGCCAAGGCATATCTTCATATCCCAATCTGGGCAGATCAGCAGCGGTACCTACATCTTGCCATGCTTGGCTCTCACTTTCAGTTTACGCTCTCCCTTTCAGACTATCCAGCGCCACAAAGACGGTTCTCCAAGGTCATGGTGGTAGCGGCATTGGTGCCTCAATGCCAAGGGATTTGTGTCCATCCAAATCTGGACAACTGGCTCATCCATGCCCATTCCTTTCAGATGCATCTCGGGTGGCATCCGGAATGGTGTTCATTTTGGAGAGCCTCGGCTGGGCAAGGAAAGAGCAAGCTGTTGCCTTCCCAGTGCCCGGAGTTTATGGAGCACATCTCAACACTCGAGTGGGCAGAGTTTTCCTGACAGAGGAGAAAGTCAAAAAATTGTTGGATTGCCTGGTACTCTTCTGTGTGCAGCAGGCTCTCAGAGTCTGGGATTATCTTCAGATCCTCGGATTGATAACAGTGACTATAGAGATGGTGCCGTGGGCATGTGCTCACATGCAACCATTCCAGCAGTCCCTGCTGACTCGGTAGTCTGAGTTCTCAGGAGTTCAAGTGCAGATTCCAGTTCTCATTGATTGTGAGGTCCAGCCTGCAGTGGTGGCAGCAACCTGGTCATCTGAGGAAAGATATGCCCCTAGACAATTTCTCTTGCATCCTCCTGAAGATGGATGCCTGTTTCTCAGGTTGGGAAGTGCATTACCAAGACTGTATGGCCTAGGGCCATTGGAACCACAGGGAAGTGGTATGGTCCATCAACCGCCTCGAGGCAAGGGCCATCAGGTTGGCTCTTCTGCATTTCCAGGCCCTGGTCAAGGACTAAGTGCTTCAAGTGTTTTCAGACATTGCCACAGTGGTGGCTTCTGTCAATCAGAAAGACAGCACAAGGAGTGCCAGGTTAGCTCTGGAGATGACTCTCCTGTTTGCCTGGGTGGGGTAAGAACCTCCTAGTCTTGTCAGTGTGGTACATTGCTGGGGTGGACAATATGGATGCAGACTTCCTCAGCTGGCACTATCTGGATCATGGAGAGTAGGAGTTGAATCAGGAGGCATTTCAGTTGATTCTGTACCTCTGGGGTTGCCCCAAAATGGATCGGATGGTGACCCACTCCAATGCTAAAGATTACTGCTTTTTCAGTTGCCACACGGAGATGGAGTTTGAGGCCATCGTCAACCTGACCGAGCCTTGGCCAAGTCAGCACCTGCTGTACGTGTTTCTTCTGTGACCCCTGGTGAGACATGTGTTTCGGTGTATAGAATGCCTCCTGGGCAGGGTTGTTCTGGTGGCACTGAATTGGCTGAGGAGAGCATGTCTCAGAGACCTGATGAGGTTCCTCTTCAGTTCCTTCATTTCAGTGCCTATGGTGGCACAGATCACCTGGCTCCCTTCTTGCTTACAGTTTGACTCTGGAAAGGAGACAGCTAGTTCATAAGGGCTACTGTCCAGCAGTTGTATCTACTCTTCTCAGAGCCCAGAAGAGGTCTACCATGCTGGCATACATCTGGATCTGGTGCCTCTTTGAACAATGGTGTGGTGCTCAGCAGTTGATTCCTGAAGCGGCCAAGCGGTCATCTTTTTTGGCCTTCTACAGGATGGCCTGGAGAAGGGCCTTTCTCTTAGCTCCCTGAAAGTTCAGGTGGCAACTTTGTCATGTTTCCGAGATCCAGTGGCTAGTAAGTCTCTGGCCTTGCACCAGACGTATTGTGCTTTGTCCAGGAGGTTCAGCATCTGCGTTCTCCCCTTCGGTCTATGATCCCTGCCTGGAGTCCATGTCTGATGCTCAGAGCCATGATGTTGGTGCCCTTTGAGCCATTAAAACATGCTACTTTGAAGGATTTGACGCTCAAGACAGTTTTCTTGGTTACAATTTGTTCCGCAAGGTGGATTTCCAAGCTACAGGCTCTGTCTTGTCAAGATCCTTATCTGTCTTTTTAAAAGGAGATTGTTTCCATTCAGCATGTGCCTTCCCTTCTTGCCAAAGGTGCTTTCACCCTTTCATGTGAACCAGATGGTCTGCCTGTCCTCCCTCTCAAAGGAACAGTGTCAGGGGAAGTATAAGGATCCATGCCTTGTGGATGTCTGGAGGATGTTTCTCCTGTACTTGGAGGTTATAAATTCCTTTCTTAAGTCTGATCATCTTTTTGTGCTGCTTGCTGGCCCACACAAGGGTGACGTGCTGGCCAAGTTGACTTTGGGGCACTGAATTAAGGAGATCATTGCCTCTGCATATCTGTTGCAAAACCGGCCAATTCTGGAGAGTTTGCGTGCCCATTCTACCTGAGCACAAGTGTCCTCATGGGCAGAGGGGAGCTCAATAGCCCCTGCAGGCATTTGATTGGCGGCATCATGGTCATTACTTTCCACTTTTGTCAAGCATTACCGCTTGGATGTCCACACACAGGCAGACAAAGCCTTTGGCTCAAGGGTTTTGTGAGCTGCTGTGTCATCTTCCCACCCAGTGGAGTTGTAGCTTTGGTACATCCCACTTGTCTGGGTTGACAGTTTACTTAACAGTTAATGTCCTTTCCTTGAGTCCTACTAGACCAGTTCAGGGCCCACCCCTAAAACTGTATTTGCTCTGTTCTTCTGCTGAGGTCCCTTGGGTCCACTATGATTTTTTTTTTCACTTGGATTTGCAGGTTCATCTTTGAATAGCTAAGAACATAAGAAATGCCATACTGGGTCAGACCAAGGTCCATCAACCCCAGAATCCTGTTTCCAACAGTGGCCAATCTAAATCACAAGTACCTAGCAGTTTCCCAAAAAGACACACAGGTTCCATAATACTTGTATTGGGGCAAGCAGTGGATTACCTGGGTCCTCTTTAATAATGGTGTTTGTACCTTTCCTCCAGGAACTTGTCCAAACCTTTTTTAAACCCAGCTACACTAACAACTTTTACTACATTCTCCGGTAACGAAGTCCAGAGTTTGATTATGCGTTCAGTGAAAAATTATTTTCTATTATTAGTCTTAAATGGGTTACACTGTAGTATCATTGCATGTTCCCTAGTCTTTCTACTTTTTGACGGCATAAAGAATCGATCTACGTTTACCCGTTCCACTCCATCCATTAATTTATAGGCCTCTATCATATCTCCCCTCAGCCGTCTCTTTTCCAGGTTGAAAAGCCCTAATCTTTTAAGCCTCTCCTCATAGAGGTATCCTTCCATCCCTGTTACCATTTTGGTGGCTCTTCTCTGTACCTTTTCTAATTCTACTATATCCTTTTAAAGATAGCGACCAGAATTGCACAGAATATCAAAGGTGTGGCCAGCCAGACCATGGAACGATACAGAGGCATTATAACATCCTTTGTTTTATTCTCCATTCCTTTCCTTATGATTCCCAGTTTTCTGTATATGCTTTCCTGTACATAGTTCTTTACTGTTGATTAGTCATTGTTGCCCACAACTGAGGTTGTGTGAGGCTTGCCATGTTTCTCCCATATGCCTTGAGACAAATACTGAAGGGACCTCTGTTGGCTGAGGCAAATAGAGGCATCAGAGTGATGTCATGGAAACCTTTGCATTTCCTGTTTCCCATCAGCGCCACGGGCTCAGCTTTAACAGAGCCGCGCAAAAAAGGGAATCACTCTCCCTTCGCACAGCTCTGCAAAGCTGAGCCGGCGCGGGGGGGGGGGAGGGGATAGGTGAGGGCTCTCATGGGAGGCCGCTGCCGCGGGGCACTTCAAGCTGCCGCTGCCACCGCTGCAGTGACAGCAGCATTTGCAGCCTTTTGTTTGTTTTTTATTATTATTTTGAAGGCCGAGTGAGACAGTCTTTTTGGGGGCCTCATTATAGAGCTGCCCCCGACTTTCAGGTCCTAGAATCAGGGTTCTGAGAGTAGGGTAAGCAAGAGCTGTGAAGCTATTTGACAAGGTGGGGGGGGTGTCCCTCCAGTAAAATAATGTCCTTTACCTGTACACTTTGGCTCCGGAGAGGTCTCAAGTATCACATGACAATTGTATGTTACAATAGATAGAGACCCAACCTTTACTAGCCAAAATGAAAATATCAACTTTAATATATAGCTACAGAAAGGAGATAAATATCTGCATTTCTCTAACCTGCTTTAACATAAAATGTTTCTCAGTAAATGGCACACAATGATAAATCTCAGGAACTCTCAGTCTCTAACCTTTCTGGTTTTACTGTAGCCATGTCTGGAAAAAAACTATGAAGGGGAAAGGAAAATCCTGCTGGCAGTCGGGTGGCTGAAACAGTCGGTTTCTATGTCCAAACAAAAATGCTGCAGATTTCTGAGGTCATTGGGGGCCCCCTATTGTTCTGAATAGAGTTTTGTTTTTGTTCTTGTCTCTATCAGTCGGCACAGCCAAGCTGTGTGCTACCTTCCATTTCCTATCTTAGTTAAACAAAATGATTCTTCCCCACCCTCTCCAAGTCTCTCTGTCAAAGCCGTCACTACTTTGCTGAGCTTTTACTGTTCTTGCACACACTGCTTGGCACAGAACGATGGCAGCTCTCAACTTGTGTTTCCAGGATTTTGTTTTTGTTTGTTTGAACTCATTTTTATACCGCTCCTTCCAGTGATCAGCAGCGGTTTACATTTTAACATTCAGTTCTGCAAAGGATAGCAGTTACATATAACAATAGACAAACTATGTACATGGCAAGGTTAGTGTAAGGATTCCAAAAAAACCTCAAAACTATTTACATATAGAAACGTGTATTTTCGGTTAACTAAATACAGATATTTACAATGACGTACAATGTGAATGTCGCATGCCTAGTGGGTTTACAGTTTAATATACTCATGGTGTGCTTGGTGTGTCATATGATGATGGGATTGGTTGGGATCCATCATGATATGGTTTATATTTGAATACAGTTTTGATTTAAGTTATTTCTGACAGATTGTAATATTCTTGGAATAGGTGAGTTTTGAGGTTTTTGCGGAATGATTGGAGGTCCTTGTTGGCTCTTAGAGTGTCAGGGAGTTTGTTCCATTGTGTGGGGGCTAAGTAGGTGAATGCTCTATTGCTAGTATTCATTTTTACCTTGCGTATAGAGATTGGAATTTGTAGAGTGTTTAGATTGTGTGTACGTCTTTTTCTATATTAATGAGTATGGCGAGGAAGGATGGGGCAATATTGTGTATTAACTTAAATGTTGTAATTATTATTTTGTATCTGATGCATGCTTGGATAGGTAGCCAGTGAAGTTCTCGTAGAATAGGTGTGATGTGGTCAGAAATCCATACATTCATTAATATTCGAGCTGTGACATTCTGGGCCATTTGGAGTATGTTGATTGTTTTTTTAGGTAGACCAACAAGAATACCATTACAATAGTCCAGATGTGGGGTTATGAATGCTTTAACTATTGTTCTAAAATCTGAATGTTCAATGATATTGCGTAAGGGTTGTAAGATTCTTATTTTGTGGAAAATAGTTCTATTTAGTAGTTTTAGGTGAGCTTCCATGCCAAGTGTCCTATCAAGGGTCACACCTAAGTACTTTAATTCTTGTTTGATGTTGTATGATATATTATTTAGTATGATTGTGGGAGGATGTTTAAATTCTGGGTTTTTAGAGATAAACATTACTTCCATTTTTTTATGATTGATGCTCATGTTGTTTTGTTGAAGCCATAGCTGTGTTTCTTTGAGGCAAGTTTCTATGTGGGTATAATCCAGATTATGTATATCCAGTTGTGTATAAAGCATTATATCATCCACATATAGATAATTTATTTTGTGCTTTTGAAATATTGTGCAAATGGGTCTTAAGTATAGGTTGAATAATATGGCAGATAATGCAGAGCCCTGTGGAATACCTTGTGTTTGCGGGACAGTGTTGGATAGGTTTTGGTCAAAGTACTACTTGTACTCTATTGGATATATATGAATTGAACCAGTTTAAGGGTTTATTCCAATTGATTCCAGTCTTGTTATGAGGGTCTTATGATTTACCGAATCAAAGGCCGCTGTTATGTCTATGAATATTAAGATGAACATTTTCTTGCAATTTTCAATACCTTTATATAGTTTATCAAATAGCACGAGTAGAAGTGTTTCTACTCCATGTGATTGGCGAAAACCATATTGATGGTCATCAAGTGCATTTGTGGCATCGATATGGTCTTGCAATTGAAATTGGACTGTCTTTTCAATGATTTTGGCTATGAATGGTATACTTGATATGGGTCTGTACGCAGATGGGTCTACTTTGTTGAGTGATTTGTTTTTTAATATAGGTCGTATGAGAGATCTTTTTAGCTCTGCTGGCATAGTTCCTTGTATTAGTGATTGGTTTACTATGTTTAGTATTATAGGTGCAGTTTCTGTTTTTATAGTTTTGACCCAGGCTACAGGGCATGGATCTAGAGGGGATGTGATGGTGTTTATGATTATGATCATCTGTCTCTTTGGCTGGGAGAAATTAGTGGAGGGACTCTGAAGTCTAGAGCCCTTTAATTTATACATGTAAGCCAAGGTCTGCCCTATCCACCCTGAGGCTACTTGTGGCCTGCAGGAGACACCTGGACACCTTCAGGTTACTGGAGTTTGATGTGCTTTGACTGAGCCTGGGATCAGGGTTCTGAGACTTGTGTCTGCCAAAATGTGGATGGCTGGTTTCAAATAGTTGCTGGCTCTTTGAGGCCTGTGATAAGACCCCTTGCACCACAGAATTTACCAAAAAAATTAGACAGGGCCCGATATTCAAAGGGATATTCAAACCTATTAACCACATTAATGCCCCTAGCCAGCATATTCAGCAGCACTACTATGGTTAGTGCTGCTGAATATCCATGGGTGCCGCCGGATGCTACAGGTTAGTATCGGGGCATTGCGGGGATAGCCCCAAGCGATAACCAGGCATTGGCGATATTGAGCCACTGCCTGGTTATAATAGTTATGGCTAAGTGGAGAAAGTCAGGTGCAGTAAAGGCCAGCCTAACTTTCACTGCTGAAGTTAACCGGGCATCGGCTGAATATCTCTCCTGCTGTTTAGCTTCATATCAGTGTCAGGGCCTGGCTATGGCCGTGGCATTGAATATCTAGGTCTAGTGTTCAGTGGCGGCAGTGGCTAACTGCTTTAGCAGCACTAGCTGCCGCTGCTGCACATCGGGCCCAAGGTGTTTAACAGCAATCTGTTTTGCTAGCATAAACGTATGAACAGCGTGGTACCACATAGCATATAACAGGATTTACAAGAAATTAAGCCAACTGGATAAATATTGAATAGTTATTAACAAAGCATTCACAAAAGTTGAAAATCCCTAAAACCCTGGCCTGGTAGTGCTAGGATAGGTCTGCTGGGCATCCCAGGCCATATTATCCAAAGCAAAAAAAAATTAGAGATGGTAGCAAAAAATGAAGGTGAAACGGTTCAGAAAAGAGAAATACTCTAGTAATCTGAGTCCTAGGAACTCCAGACTCCTGCAGCGGATGGCTGAGACCCAGCTTCCCCTCATCTCCTGTCTCTGCATTTCTCTCAACTCAATTCAACCCCAAACTCTAGTTGCATCAAGGGCATGCCCGAGGGCTGTCACCACACAAAAATTAACTCTGTCACCGCTGGTTGGAGCAAAGAATTAGTCCAGCACTTCCTGTGAGTGTCTCTGGCTTCAGCTAATTGAATCCACTCTGGATTCTGCCATTAGCTGCCTGCAAGATTTATTGATTTATTTATATATTTGCAGAATTTCTATACACTAAGTTGGGAACATCATAGTGGTTTACAATAAAAAAAAACCAAGGGGAACAGATTAACATACAGCAACAAACAAAGTAGGAGTAGGAGAAAAAAAAAACAGGAAGTAGAAACACGTGGAGGCACATTTCAAATGGGACGTCCACGTGCAATGTGGGGTGTCAAAGCCAGAACATCTAAAAAGAAAGGCGGACACGTGCAAGGTCAGGCAGAATTCCAGAAACATGGACATGCCAGATATGCATGTGTATCAAAATTTTTAAATAGATGTCGCCAGGGGAATGTTTTTAGGACCAAGATGTCTAATAGCATAATGGTTAGAATAGTGGCTTAAAAACTGAGTGGCCAGGGTTCAAATCCCAGTGTGGAAATTTGTAACCTAAAGCTAGTTATCTAATTCTCTACACTCTCTGGAGTTTTTTTAATCAATTTTAAACAATTCCCTCAAAAAATACAATCAAATGATGAAATTAAGAGATAAACTGACCAAAAGGAACAAAACATTCATAATATACTTCTTAAGATCACAAAATGAGGGAATTAGATCCAAGACCAGAAAGAAAATTAGGAAATAGTACATATTAAATAACAGGGCTACGGCACCCTCCAAACCCCCACCTCCAACAAATCAGTGTGCCACTGAGATACCAGCTACCCCTTCACATCCTCCCTCGCCACCAGAAAATCATTAAGCTGACTTGGTTCATAAAACACAAATGTTTTACCCTCAAACACTACAAATACAAGGAAATTTCAAAGCATAAGACAGACCAAGGGACAAAACCCACGGCCGCAGCAACAGGAATTCTTGTTGCCTCTTCTGAGTGAATCTAGACAAATCAGGAAATATACGTACTTTTGAACCAAAGAACAACTTATCAATATTACGGAAATACAAACATAATAGAGAGTTACGGTAGAACTCCAGTGCAAACATGGCAATAAGTATAGTTCTGAGTAACAACGTCCAGGGATGACTCAAGAAAAGCCATAAGATTCAGCCCTTCAGAACTTTCACCACTCCTAGATTGAGGACCCCCCTCCCACAGAGATACTGGGCCTTCACCAGAGGTGGGAGCAGCTCACTTGCCATCCCCAATACTTCAGTCAAATATTTTTTGACCATATCCACTGGAGTCACTAAGGGGGACCTTGGATTTTTTAAGGTGAAAAACAAACACTTTCCTGATGCCTATTCCTGGAGCAGGAATAATCATGCACATGCCTGCAGATGGCTCAGCTGCTTCTGCGATCGAACAGGAACATGTAAGTCCATGGTCCCATCCCAGACACACCTCCGCCACACCCCTGTATCTGCTTGAACGTCCCCATACTGGAAAGGTCTGTGAACGGCATTTATGGAATAGGTACAGAGACGTGTCAGTGATTCTGACGTCCATGTGCATGTATGCAAATGTCCAAACCATGATTAAACCTTCTAGAATGATCCTCAAAGGGAACAAATTTATTCTTGGACAACAATATTTACCAGGACAATGTAACATATAGCCAGAAGAAACATAAGGGAGGGAAGCGAGTAACTTGCAACCCGGGAATTGGGGTTGTAAAATTAAAGTTGGCCTAATTCAGGTCTTCTAAGATGAGTGAGTCACTTAAAGGCTTGTTCAAAGAGCCAGGTTTTCAAGCCTGCCTTCAATTTCATGTAGGATGATTCAAGACAGCGTTTTGTGGGAAGTGTGTTCCAAAGGGCGGGGGCAGAAAAACAGAAGGCCATTGATCTGTATGTTTCAAGTTGCAGATTAGATTTTGAATAATAACTAATAGGTTCCAATTGGCAGACTGCAGAACACAGGCGGGCAGTAGGTGACAAGTTGAGAGTGAAGATAGCAGAGGAGACTGGTATAGAAGGCATGATGGGCCAGTAAGTGGATTTTGTACTGGATACAGAAGGGGACTGGGAGCCAATGTTGCTTCTATAATAAAGGTGTGACACAATCCAGCTTCTGTGCAGAGTTTGAGTCTCACAGCAGGCAGCAATGCCTCCATTTCTGGATTTACTCCAACAAAGAAAGAAAATGCACATATTGATAAGGTTTAACACTCAATTCTTCATACACTCAAGGGACTGGAACTTCATTCTATTGGGTCCCTCACAAACAACTTAATAATTTCTGTAAAAACGTGCAGAGACAGCCTCAGAATATTACCTGTAATTCCTCTAATCCAGTGGTTCCCAAACATTTTGGTTGTGTGGACCCCTTATTAACAGAAAGTTCAGAAAGTTCTGGGACCCCTCTTCCCTCAGCTCCAAGCCTGCCCCTGCTAGCTCTCTTTATCTCCCTTTCCTGTTTCCAGTCGTCTATCTCTTTCTCTCCAGCTATCCCCACCAGTCTTTGTTTCTGTCTCTCCCCAGTCAGTTCCCTCTAGTCTCTCCCTCCCCCCCCCCCCCCCCCCCAGCTAATCTCTATTAGCCTCTCTCCTTTTCTCTTTTTCTGTGTCTTACAGACCTCTGGAGCCCATGAACCAGAGATTGGGAACCTCTGCTTTAATCACGGTTGGCTTCCTTCCCCTTTCCTTCTCTCTCTCTGCAAGTGGGTCCCTATGCCTCCTTGCAGCAAGAGAGGGAGTTAGCTCACTCACTGCTCATCTGTACAGTGAGAAAGTCATACCTTTCTGTTTACCTTTAGAACACAGCATACAGGAGCCCTTTCTGTTTTTTCCAAAACTTCAACCAGATACCTTGTTAAGCTCGTTATGAATCTACCCATAAGGCTGCGTTCTTTTTCTTGCTCCATCTTTATGGAGTGCTCTTCCTCTTTCTATCCATATGGATAATTCATTGAAATCCTTTAAGAAAAGTTTGAAAACATATTTTTTGAACAGACATTCAATGTCACTTAGATTCCTGGGTTGTCCTCAAGTTATTAGTCTATACTGGCCTAGAGTTTCTTCTCTCCCCACCCCCCTTCCCCCCACCAACACACACACTTTTGCCTATTTCCCTAGTTCTTAGTTTGTAATTTTTCCTTGCTTTGTACATTGCAGTTTTATTTGTTTAGCAGGTTTTCTATACCGCCTTAGGGCCAAGGCGGTTTACAGGGAACAAAAACAGTCTCAATGGAGATACAGTTACATAGAACTTGAGGGAGTTATAACTTGGAATGAACAGAAATGGGAGATAACTTATTTCAGGGGAAGGGGGTGCTGGTTATCTTGTAGAATGTGATTTCATTGGTGCCATAATGTTCTATGAAGAGGTGAGTTTTTAGTAACTTCTTCAAGTCCTGAGTAGTCTGCGATAAAACTGAACTGAACAAAACTGAACTGAACAAAAACATGCACACAAATCTGATCTTCCCCCTCGGCCTCATACTCACACTACTCATTCCACCTCACACACACTACCACCACCCACACACATACACACCATGGCCTCCAACAACTATATGGACATACATAGACCAACAGCATACCCACAGGGACTCACAACGTTCTCCTACAACAAAGAGACAAGCAAAACACAAGTCCAACATACACGCCAATACAAAGGAACCACACAAGACACACAACACCCCAAGACCAATAACAATTGAGCTCATAAACGCCAGGTCAATATGCAACAAGATCTATACCCTAGTTGACCACATAGATGACCATCAGCCCAACATACTCTGCATCACAGAAACGTGGCTCAGTCCCACTGACAACGTCCTACTCAATCAATTAGTGCCCAACGCATACACAGCATACAACTGCCCGCGTACTCATAGGCGAGGAGGAGGGGCACTCATAATAGCAAAGAGCAGCCTAAAATTCAAATCAAAAAGTAACATGGACACCCAACACTCTAACACCATCTCGATAGAGAACAAACATATGGCCATATGTCTCACCTACAGAGCACCCCATGCGCCACCTGAAGAACTAGCATCAACTCTAGAGACAGTCTGGGCAGTGAACTCCAGCCACAAACCCACAATACTCCTAGGAGACTTCAACCTTAAGTCCACCAACAAAAAAGATGCATAAGCTTTTCTCCAAGCAATGAGTTCACTCCAATTCACGCAAATAATCACCACCCCGACACACAGACATGGATGCTCACCAGACCTTATTTTTGCACCCAACTACCTAACCTCAAGAGGCCTAATATCAACACCCATCACCACACCAGTACCATGGTCTGACCATCACTTAATTGAAGTAAAAGTTACACCTAATGAGGAGATACTAAACAAATATCCGGACAACACCCCCACACAAAGAAGATTTAAATGCTTCGACAGAGACCAGTTCCTACAGAACGCAATACAAAACCTAAACCATGAAACAGATAACCTAGATGCACTAATCATCAGCTGGAACAACACCATATACAATGCTGCCAAAGCAACAGAATATAGACACAGGACACCTCGCTGCAACAAACTACAACACAAACCATGGTACTCTAAAACTATAAGAAACGAAAAGAGGAGCCTCAGAAAAATAGAACAGAGATGGAGACAGAACAAGTCACCCGAGAACCAGGAACTATACCTAACAAAGCAAAAACAATACAACGAATGCATCAACCAAACAAAAAGGGAATACCATACAAACCTCATATGCAACTCCAACAACAAACCCAGAGAACTATTTGAAATCGTAAAAGCCCTCACCAAAGACCAGGATACCGAAGACAAAGTGCAACTGGACCCACAAAAATTTGCGGACCACATCCAAGAAAAGTTCCACTCAGCAGAACAAACAAGACCCAGCCCAACCCCAAAGACTATCACACCCTTGAACACCTGGGGAACATTCAACACCCCATCCACGGAGCAACTCTCCCACATCATCTCAGCAATCAAGACAAGCACCACCCCCACGGATCCCTGCCCAGTGCCCTGGATCAAGGCCACCAAATCAAACTTCATCCAAACCATCCACAAGATAGTACACTCCTCCCTAACTCAAGGGTGCATGCCAAATCAATTGAAGCTCGCAACAATAAGACCTATCCCGAAGAAATCCACACTTGACAAGAACAATCCAGCAGCATACAGACCCATCTCCAGCATACCACTTTTAGCAAAAATAATCGAAAAAACTCTACAGCACCAACTACAAGAACACATAGACAACCACGCTCCCCTGGACAACAATCAACACGGGTTCCGCCCCAACCACGGGGTAGAAACTCTTCTGATATACCTCTTCGACAGCGTCCTCCACATCATAGACAACACCAAGAAAGGCATACTCATGATATTCATTGACATCTCATCTGCATTTGATACAGTTAACCACAAGACTCTATTGGATAGACTACAGAACATCGGTCTACACGGTGCCACCCTGAATTGGTTCCATTCATACCTAACCGACAGACAAATACAGGTCAAAGTAGGACACAACACATCTCGACCCATAAAAGTCAAACAAGGAGTGCCACAGGGATCAGCCCTTTCAGCTCTCCTATTCAACCTATACATCCAGCCAATATGTGCCATCATAAAAGAGCACCACATACATTATACAATCTACGCAGATGACATCATGATCTACACACCCATCTCAGTCGACAACCTGGACTACACCAACATAACAAACTGCCTCACCCAAATGGCAAACTGGCTTCAGGAAAAACAACCTATCAACTACAGCAAGACGGAGGCACTGATCATCACGCGAAACCCGGCCTTTATCCCCCCACCCGACATCAAGATAAGAGATGCACTCATACCCATAAAATCAGAAGTTAAGTACCTCGGAGTCATCCTGGACAAAGAACTTAACCTCCAAGCACACATAGGCAGAGCAACCAAAAGTGCATACTTAAGAATGCGACTCATCAGAAGACTCAAGCCCCTCCTCGACCCAGAGCACTTTCGCACCGTTTGCCAGGCGCTGATAACCCCTCTACTAGACTTCTGCAATCCAATATTCACCGGGCTACCAAAGCAGACCCTCAGACCACTACAACTAGCCCAAAACACAGCTGCCCGCATAATAGCCAGTACTACAAGACACGATCACATCACACCCATACTGAAAGAACTGCACTGGCTCCCAATCATCTCACGCATCAAATACAAGACTATCATAAACATATTCAAGATCAAACAACACTCCTCCGCCATAAGCTTACACACACTCATACAACCCGACACAAGCACACGGCCAAGAAGAAGAGGCACCTCCAATCTGGTTAACACCCCAAAAGACTTCACCAAGACCCGCAAAGACACCGCACAACGAGCAATCTCCCTGGCTGCTCCATCCATATGGAACTCCCTCCCAGATGATCTGAGACTAACCACAGAAATCAAGGACTTCCAAAAACAGCTGAAGACAACCCTGTTCATCGATTACTATGGACATACCCCCTGAACCAGCATAGAAGTCAGATCATCAACCCCACCCCAAGACTGTATATAAGACTGTATAATAGCTCATGAAGTATAATAGCGCACTATGTAGATAAACCAAATCTAATCACATCCCCGCCAACACATACACACCACTCTGTACACTGCATGAAAACATTTGCCCCCTTGATTGTTTGCCGTGGAAACCGCTTTGATTGAATGATAAGGCGATATATAAATACCAGTACATAAAATTAATTAATTAAATAAATAAAAGTAGTTTTATCTTTCAACTATGTATACAAGTTTTATGTTGTAAACCGCCATGATATTACAACTATTGGCAGTATATTAAATGTTTTATGAACAATGAACATTATCTGCAGAGCTTCATTTAGTCCATATAACGCAGATGTTCCTTCACTTCGTATGTTTATGTGCATCAGCTTGTTGTGCTGTGAGGGCTTGTGTGCATCAATGATGCTGAGGGCTAAGCTGTCAGTAGCGTAACTACTGGCAATCTCTCACAAGATGGACAGGCCTCAGCTGAGGTGCCAGACCAAGACAAACCAACCATCTGAACAGCAGCAGAATAGGATGGTGTTGGCGGCAGAGGATCACATTCCTGTGAAAATGGCAACAACACTAGCATTACCTGCACAAAAGAAAGGCCTGGCAATCCGTATCTAGCCATGAAAACCCAATGGATAGTCATAACAAAACAAATTGCACTATAGTGCTTCAAGATGAGAACTTCAAGTAGGAAGACACTCAAATGGCTACTGGGGATGAGCTGAAGACTTTTCAGAGTAAAGCATCATTTCTGATGTGGTTGGATGAAAGCCCTCGGGACATCTGACTGCTGATGTAGCTGTGCATGAAATGAGTCAGAAGCTGCAATGCTGTTTTACATATTGGGATATGAAACATACGAAGCATGAACCAAGGGGAGGTGGTCAAGAATGAAATGGAATGTGTACATCTTGATCTCTTGGATGTCAGCGAACTGAAATGGACTGGCATAGGGCACTTTACATCTCATGATCATATGATATACTATGCTGGATATGAAAAACAAAGAAGAAATAGTATTGCATTTATAATTAAGAAAAAACTTGCAAGAACTGAAATGAAATACAATGCAATCATTGAACGCTTAATTTCTATTTGTCTCTGCCCATCAACAGGACTATTATTCTGCCGGACCCTCCACCATCACCAGACCTAATCGCCCTTCGGGGAAGCTGCAGCAGCAGGACAGCACTCCTCCTCCACAGAAATCAGCCAATTGGGAGCCCTGCTGATCCAAATAAGAACAAGCATGCTGAGGTGTGCCCGTGCCTGAGGGCCTCGCCAGAGGGCCCTTTGGCATGGCCCTTAAGCGTGGAAATAAGGCACAGAAGTCGATATCACACTACTGAAACGTATGTATATCTAGATATGTCAAGTGCCTCATTAGGATGATTGTAAGCTATAATTAGAGCATTTACATGTGAGAAACCTGCTTATTTGCAGCTCAACCAGTCCACAGAAGACCAAAGTTAACAATAAGGAAATTTTCTGTATATTGTCATGAAGTGGGTATCAATAAAGATGCAAACCTGAAAAGAAATCCTGTTTCTCAGAGAAATCTAGATGTGCAGTTACCTCAAGCCACAGCTAGAGGGGGCAGGAGTGATCATACAGGAGCTAATGAGCCTAAGAGAGCTAATGACTTGCACCTGGGAATGAGCCCGGGAGTTTCAAAGGAAAGATTCCTTTATAAGCAGAAGCTGAATGCTAGCAAGGGGAGAACAGCTCTGAGGGAAGGAACACCTCTATTGAGAGGAACAGCTCCAGAGGAAGGGCAGAACTGGAACCGGATCCAGAAAGGAGGAACATCTCTACTGAGAGGAACACCTCAAAGGAGAGGACAGAGAGAAGGAACAGCTCTAAGGGAAGGAGCAGCTCTAAGAGAAGGAGAAGGACTTGGAGAAAGAATCCTACCTGAGCAAGCCCAAAAGGAACAGAATTCACAAAGGTGGAGTTCAGAAGGGCCAGGCTAAGCGAGCAGCTGTGCAGAGGGAGTCTGCTGGAGAAAGCACTAAGGCAAGAGAGTGTGCCACTCCCTGTTCCAACAACGTTCCTGATTCAAAAACAGAGACATATCCAGAGAACCAGAGAGATAGGTTTGGAGGAAAGCCTGCAGTCTCTGGGAAATACTAGTCAAGTTTTACCAGGCACCAAAGGAAAAACAGTTTCTGACAAAGCTAAGTTCTTACAGAAGCACAAAGTGGAATCCACACCAGGTTTTACCAAGCTGCCAGAAAGCACAGCCCTGCCTAGAGCTTGTCGGCAGAAAACCTGTTACAGGAGAAACGTTTCTGGGAGAGAAAGCTCCACGGATTCAAACCACAGAGGCTCCAGGTATGAAAGCTTTATTCATGATACTGAATGCTTAACTCCTAGAGGCACTGCTAAAACAAATACTCAGTTTGTAAGGAAGAAGAAACCAGGCTGGTTTCAGAAAATTCCCAGAGAACTTAAAACACAGTCTTATTGGAGGCAAGAGCCTAGAGACACTTCACGTAGACCTGTAGCAGACAGGGACAGTGATGATGAATGTAGTGGAGCAGAATCCATGGAAATTGAATATATAAATGCTGTTCCCATTCCTCCACCAGAAGAAATGGATTGTGGTTTGTGCATGGCCACGAGCCTAGAATCTGTAGCCATTGTATAACTGAGAAGAAGTTTGTTTAATTCTTATTGTGTTGGAATGAAGTGAATTCCTCTGATTAACCCTTGCACTAATTGTGGAGCAATTAATCAGCTTGTTAATACTGGTACCTTTTGAAACAAAGGACATTCTTTTGATTTCTCAATGTCTTATTTGAACCCTTGCACCGACGGGGAATAAAGCCTTGTTTTCCCTACACTTGGTTTGATTATTGAGCTCTCATAGGAAGCTGGAAATAAGTAAGACCATTTCGCCATTCGTGGACCTTACATTTCATCGCGCTCCCTAAATAATTTCTATCATGGAGCATGCCCATACTTTGAATGGTCACCAGGGGATGCCCTCACGACAAAATCTAAGTATCTTGATAGTTTGAACATTATTTCAGTCAAACATTGGTTACTTTATCTTTCCACATTTACACGGTAAACCAAAGTTTCTCATTGCAAGATTACTCTTATACTGTAATCTATACAAAGCATCATAGACAACAATGGAAGTATCAAAAGCAATCTGTGGCGTTCCCCAGGGTTCTATTCTCGCCCCCCTACTTTTCAATGTTTTCTTTGCTCCTTTAGCCCTGCTTATTCAACAGTCCGCATATCTCCTTTTACATATATGCCGATGACATCCTTCTAGTTCACCACACTTCTTCCTCCTCCCCGGATCTTGGCCCACTCAACCGCTGTCTTTCCTCCGTTGCCTCCTGGTTTGAGTCCAATTTTCTACATGCTAACCCCGCCAAGTCCTCCGCAATCTGGATTTCCTTTGGGCTCCCACCTCCCAGTCTGTCACCCGTTATGGGCTCTCATCCTATCCCCCTGGTACCAACCCTTCGCTACCTGGGCATTACCTTAGATCCATCCCTTTCCTTTCACGAACATCTCTCTTCTGTCATTCGTACCTCCTTTTTCCACCTGCGTCGTATCAAGGCCATCCGATCACTTCTTCCTCCACCTTCTGTTGTCACTCTCGTCCTATCTTTGGTAATCTCCCGTTTGGATTACTGTAACGTTATCTATGCAGGCCTCCCTTCTTCCCAGCTTCGCCGTCTCCAACTTGCTCAGAATGCCACCGCCCATCTTGTCACCTCCTCCCCTGCACGTTCCCATGTGTCCCCGTGTCTCCTCACTTTGCACTGGCTTCCGATCAAGTTCAGGTTTGTCTTCAAGTTGCTCATCATCACTCATAAGGTTCTTTACACCGACACCCCCCAGTACCTGGCCAACATCATTCATCTTCAGCCCTCTCCCCGCCTTCTTCGCTCGACCCACGGCAACCGTCTCTTCCTTCCTTCTCCTACTCAGGCCCACCTGGAATCTACCCGCCGTTCCGCCTTTTTTTTCCTAGGATCCGCCCTCTGGAACTCCCTTCCCCTTCCTCTCCGCACTGAACTGTCCTATACCCGCTTCAAAGCCCTCCTCAAAACCCACCTTTTCTGTCAGGCCTTCGATCTTCCTCCCCCTGCTGATGGTGCCTCATCCCCTAGTCATGCCCTTCATCCTCCATGATTCTTTCCTGTTTCCCTCTCCTCCCTTCCCCTCTCCCCCGTCCCTCTTTGGGTCTTTTCTGTCCTCCATCCTATTTAACTGTCTCTCTCTGTCCTATCGTATTTTGGCGTTCCTCTCCATCTTTTGTTTCCAGCAGTTGACATTTTTGTATTGTACACTGCCCTGATGCTCCGGCCTGGGCGGTTTATCAAGTGTTTGAATAAAGATAAAGATAAAGATGCTTATGCTATTGTACACCACAACTACTACAGTCTACTCTCAAGCAACTGCTCAGCTACTGACATTACCTATCCCCACCTATGTTCACCACCCTAGACAAAACCACCACCTATGTTCACCACCATAGACAAAATCACCATATCATGTCCTATAGAATTCTCCAGTTTAGCACACCCTCCCCAAAACAGAAGCAGCCACAATCTAGACTAATCCATATAAACACAACACCAATGGTAATGGTACACAGCTCTCCTCTAGTAGACCCACTAAATTTTATTCTAGTCAATGCAAGGTCCATCAGAAATAAAATCCCTATCATACAGGACTTTATCAAAGATGAGAGGCTGGATGTAGCATGTAGTACAGAAACATGGATAACAGACGCTGACACAGTTCATCTTAACCAACTAAGAATCCCGGGCGACAGCCTCTTTAACTGCCCTAGAGACAAGAAAAGAGGTGTAGGAGTAATCATAATTGCCAAGGAAGCCTTAAAAGTATCCCCCAGTACATGCAACAAATATGAAGGAATAGATATCCTCAAAATAGAAAATAAAAATTTAGCTGTTTGCTTATTATAAAGACCTCCCACTGCTGACCACAAATGTATGTCATCTGTCCTGGAGACAGTATGCACAGCCCTTATAAGAAAGCCTCAAATCGTATTAGGTGATTTCAATCTATCATATCTCCCACTAAACACATGCAAATTCATTCTTAGAGGCAATGGATCAGATGGGTTTCCAACAAATATTATATTTCCCTTATTATGGGTGGGATAATGTATTGGACATGGTGTTCCTTCCAAGTTCTACACCAGCCTACGCAACCTCATCCCCCCTAATATAAACACAGGTCCCCTGGTCAGACCACTTTCTGATCCAATATACATTTAAAATTTACCATTAGGCCACCTGGATCATCTATCACAACCAAAACCCCAACAAACAGCTAGATTTAAACCATTTGATAAAGACACATTCGTAAAATATCGATTATCACCCATCTCAGCCCAGCACAAACCAACCTTGACGAGCCTATTACAGAATGGAACACAAGAATTGCCTTATCTGCTAACCCAGCACCCAAACACCAAAAACACTCACACAAACCTTCGAAAAAATGGTACACCCCAGAATTAACCAGAATAAAAGAAGATCTAAGAAAAATAGAACATAAATGTGTGGAGCGGAGGAGTGGCCTAGTGGTTGGGGCAAGGTACTTCAGGCCGGAAGGTCAGGGGTTCAAATCCCACTAGAGGACAGCAACCTTGGGCCGGAAGGACTGTGGTTTCTAGTCCCACAGGTGCTCCTTGTGGTCTTGGGTAAGCCACTTAACCCTCCATAGCCCATGTTCCCTGTAAAATAGTTATCTCCAAGTTATAATGCCCTGCTCAATGTAATTTTAGTTTGTTCAATGTAAACCGCACTGATGCAGAATAGCGTGGTATATAAGAGAATGTAAATAAATAAATAAATGGAGATGCAAAAAGACTATAGATAATAAAACCTTTTACATGATAAAACTTAGTTTACAAAGATGCAATAAACACAGCAAAAAAGAGCTATCACTCAAAATTATTAACTAATGCCATCAATCGCCCAAGAGAAAACTTTTTCAACTGGTAAAAACCAATTACTAAGCCTCCTCAAGATACATCTTTCAAAACTCCAATCCAGCCTCAAATTCTAGCTGATTTCTATGCTAGCAAGCTAAACCACAAGGACTCCCTAAGTCTCCCGTTAATACTTTTTGACCCAGTTAATACAAACAGCTGGCATGTATTTCACACCATTGACATGAGACATATTTTGGTTATATTTTCAAATATTAACACAACATCCCTCTCGATCCATGTCCAGTTTCATGGATTAAAGTGACATAATCTGAAATTGCCCCGTCCTTTTACACATAGTAAACTAATCACTCCAGCAGGGAATCATGCCGACCGATCTCAAAAGATCTGTAAATCTAACCCATATTAAAAAACAAAAACCTCAACAAAGATGATCCTGCAATTTCAAGCACCCCTTTTATAGCTAAAACCAATCGATAAAGCAGTTCAACGTCAGCTCCAAGATTTCATAGACTCAATAGACGCCCTAGATGAACAATATGGATTTCGTCCATTCCATGGAGTCAAAACACTCCTTCTAGTCCTGTTTGACAAAATCATCCTCATTTTCCTGGATATAACTGCAGCATTTGACAATGTGAATCACAAGACCCTTATCACAAGACTCGACTCCATAGGCATAAAAGGACACACCCTCAAGTGGTTCACATGATACATAACAGACCGCATACAATACGTCCAAATCGAAAACAAAGCGTCAGCTACGTTCCCTCAAACCCAGGGAATACCCCAAGGATCTGCACTGTCTGCCATCCTGTTTAAACTTGTACATAAAACCAATCTGCTCAATATTCAAAAAACATAAAATAAATTATCACATATATGCTGACGACATTATGTTGTATACCTAATTGGACATAAGTAATCCGACTTATGATAAAATAGCAGCCTGCCTGAAAAAAACTCAAACCTGGCTACATGAGAATAATATGAGTACCAATTTAAAAAAACAGTTCATATAAAAAAAAAACAGAATTCAACGCTCCATCAACAAATTACCTAAATAACAATCAATTTCCAGTTAAATATCTTGGAGTCACATTGGATAGAACCCTCAGCATGGAACCCCACTTAAAACTCCTAAACAGAACCATATTTTATAAGTTATGGATAATATAACCCCTGAGAAACCTCATTGAGCTGTCTGACTTCAGAACAGTAGTTCAAGAACTCATAACACCATACTCAGACTATTGCAATAGCCTCCTGCAAGGAATATCCAAAAAAATATTAAACATATTACAAATGGCCCAAAATGTCACAGCCAGAATCATAATGAAAACACGACTCTCTGACCACTTTACACCTATTCTATTTGAGCTCCACTGGCTTCCAAATTGCATCAAGAGTAACATACATAGAAACATAGAAATATGACGACAGAAAAAGACCACATGGCCTATCTAGTCTTTCCTTCCATAACAACTACAACAGTCCCCTTTTTACCTTTAGAGATCCTCTGTGTTTGTCCCATGCTTTTTTGAATTCAGCTCCTGTCCTCATCTCTACCACCTCCACTGGGAGACTATTCCACGGATCCACTACTCTTTCCGTAAATAAATATTTCCGCATATCACTCCTGAATCTCCCTTCACCCTCATCCCATGTCCCCTCGTAGCAGAATTTGCTTTCAATTGAAAGAGGCTCTCTCCCTGAACATTTATGCCAGGGAGGTATTTAAACATCTCAATCATATCACCTCTATCCCGCCTTTCCTCTAAGGTGTACATATTAAGAACCTTGAGTCTGTTCTCATATGCTTTATAATGAAGACCACTAATCATTTTAGTAGCCACCCTCTGCACCGACTCCATCCTGTTCACATCCTTTTGAAGGTGCGGTCTCCAGAATTGCACACTATACTCCAAATGAGGTCACACCAAAGACTTATACAGAGGCATTATCACTTCCTTTTTTCTGCTAGCCATTCCTCTCTGTATGCACCCAAGCATCCTTCTAGCTTTTGCCGTCGCCTTTTCTACCTGTTTAGCTACTTTAAGATCATCAGACACAACCACGCCTAGGTCCCACTCTTCTTTAGTGGACAAAAGTACTTCACCCCCTATACTATATTGCTCCCTTGGATTGCTGCAGCCCAAATGCATGACCTTACATTTTTTAACATTAAATCCCAGCTGCCAAATTCTAGACCATTCTTCAAGCTTAGCTAGATCCCTCCTCATGTTATCTACCCCTTCCTGGGTGTCTACTCTATTGCAGATTTTGGTATCATCCGCAAAGAGGCAAACCTTACCTGAAAGCCCTTCCGCTATATCACTAACAAAGATGTTAAAAAGAATCGGACCAAGGACAGATCCCTGGGGCACACCACTGATAACATTCTTCTCCTCAGAGTGAGCTCCATTTACTTATTTATTTATTTATTTATTTAGCTGTATTTATATCCCGCTTTTCACCGGGTCAAAGCGGCATTACATAAAAAGGGGGGGGGGGGAATTTACGTGTAGGGGTGGGGCCGTCACCGGGGAGGCTACATTGATTATTTCAACATAAGACATAGGACAGACTTTGGACTTGTACTCTTTGTTGCCTCCCACCCAACCAATTTCTAACCGAAGCAGTAACTTTAGGGTCCATCCCTAGGGTGCTCAGTTTGCTTATAAGTCGCCTGTGAGGAACAGTGTCAAAGGCTTTACTGAAATCTAAATACACCACATCTAGGGCTCTCCCTCGGTCCAACTCCCTGGTCACCCAGTCAAAGAAATCAGATTTGTCTGACAAGACCTGCCTCTGGTGAATCCATGATGCCTTGGATCCTGTAATCCGCTGGACTCCAGAAACCTCACTATTTTCTCTTTCAGCAGCGTTTCCAATAATTTACTCACCACCAAAGTTAAACTAACCGGCCTGTAGTTTTCAACCACATCCTTACTTCCACTTTTGTGTAAAGGCACCACATGAGCCTCTCTCCAGTCCTTTGGCACCACTCCCGACTCCAATGAGGCATTGAAAAGGTCAGTCAGTGGAGCTGCTAGAACGTCCCCAAGTTCCCTCAGTATTCTCATGTGTATCCCATCCGGTCCCTTCGCTTTGTCTACTTTAAGTTGAGATAGTTTCTCACGAACACAGTCTTTTGAAAATTGTTCAAGATGTCCTTTGCTTCTGTTCATATTTGTGGGTGTTTTCTTAGGTCCTGCTCTTGGTTCTTCATCTGTGAACACAGAACAAAAATATTTGTTAAGCAATTCCGCTTTATCCTTATCAGCTTCTACATAATTCCTCCCCTGCACCCTTGAGTCTGACAATACCACTCTTGCCCTTCCTCTTCTCACTAATATATCTGAAAAATGTCTTATCCCCCCATTTTATTGCATTGGCTATTTCCTCCTCCTTTTGAATCTTTGCCTTGTTGACTACTTTGCTAGCTTCTCTAAGTTTTTCCAAATACAGATGCCTGTCTTCCTCTCTCTGTGATCTTTTGTATTTCATGAAGGCCTCCCTCTTTTTCTTCACTTTTTCAGCTACTTCTTTCGAAAACCATAGCGGTCTCCTATTCCTTTTACGTTTATTTACCATTTTAACAAAAAGGTTGGTTGCCCTTAAAATATCCCCTTTCAGTTTTTCCCACTGTTTTTCTACATCCCTCAGCTGTTCCCATCCAACTAATGACTCCCTGAGATATTGGCCCATCTTCGCAAAGTTTCAAATTGGTACAAAACTTAGCACCCTCCCACCTCATGCGGTCCATGGCTTTCACAAAGTTTTTCATCAAACCTAGTTTGATGTGAAGGGGTGGTAGCAGGATTTTGTGAGTCTCAACCAGAGCTGGGTGCTGGATATTCTTCTCTCCAACTGTTACGTTTTGTCTGCGATTCCATTCCTTCCACAAGTAGTGCCAATCCCTTGCTCGGCTATCCCACTCACATAAGAAACACATGTATTTTATATATCCCTGCTGCAGTCCCATTAAAAGGGCAACTACCTTCAAGTCACCACAGAGGTGCCAGTTGTACTTGTTATAGTTAATGGAAGTCAGTAGATGCTGTACTTTATCGTATGTCTCTTTCATGTGGACGGCATGCACTACTGGAATATAGTCTCCAGTCTTGTGGGTCATGAGTGATTTTTTAAGGCATTCATGAGGCTTTCAATATCGGAACAGAATACCAGATTCCTTTCCTTTCCGACTGCGTATAGTACACTGCTGACGTCAGATGGCTTTAGCAGCCGTCTGGCAGTAGTATTGCATTGCATTAGAAAATGATGCAATCAACTCTGGATGATGTGTGCATACTGGTATTATGCAATGTGATGCAATATTATATCATTCAAGGCTTATTTGGGATGTTATTGATGTCCTACTGGATAAATTTACACGGTGAAACGTCAAAAATGAACTACATGCAATATCTTCAAAACAAGAGCCAATAAAATTTTTTTAATGTTATATTCGTGTTCAACTCACCAAGATACTAGAGATTAGGGCCTTTTAAAGTCAGTAACGATTTCAATGTTGACCAGTGTTTTAGCAGTACGTTCAAATAAGCCTGCAGTAGCGTTCTCCTTAGCCGCTGAGAAGGCCTTTGACCGCACTGAATAGATATTTCTATATATTTCTATACAATATTCTGGACTGGTTCTGATGCGTTTCAGCTTTCATTAATTGGGTTAAGGTTCTTTATTTATCACCACATTCTCGGATAGCGGTCAACAGCCTTCTGTCTGAGCCTATATTACTGGGGCAAGGAACTAGGCAAGGATGCCCTCTTTCACCACTGCTCTTTAATCTGGCACTGGAACCCCTTTTTTTAAAATTAAAAGTGATATAGATATAAGAGGCATCAATTCAGAAGGATCCTGTTGCAAATTGGCTGCATGTGATAAAGACCTATTGTTTTTCCTCAGATCCTAAAATGACTTTTAGACCTCTTTTGGATCTGGTTGATAACGTCTCCCTTTTTTCAGAATTTAAGATCAATTGCTTCCATTAAATGACATTGTAGTGCAAAATGATCTTGCAGCTTTTCCAGTTAAACGGTCACCCATAAATATTAAATATTTGAGTGCACATTTCTGCACTTTCACCCACAGAAACTATTAAGTTTAATTGCAACAATATTCTTTCTGAGCTAAAGAACAGCTTGCAATGATGGTTCTTCTTTGCATCTTATACAAATTGAGAATGTTGCCTGGATTTTACAATATAACAGGAAATTTTATGAACAAATTGACAAGATCTTATCCTCCTTTCTTTGGAAGGGTAAGAAGCCATGCATAGTGCTGGCCGAACCTAAGCTCCTGAGAAAGAAGGGTGGAGTAAACTTTCCTGATTTTCTGTTGTACTGTATCATGCTTCATCATTGCTGCGATATGGGATATGCTGACTGCAAGATGATTTGTCACTCCCTTGGTAAGACATGGAAAGGATCTTTGTTAAACCTTTTAGACTCTTAGAATTGCCTACAATGATGATTTCTTATCAAAAATTAAAGACCACATATTATTAGCACCATTGATGCCTTTAAAAAATTAGACAATGTTTCACTATTCCTTATTCTAATTCTGAAGCATCCTCCCTCTGGTTCAATCCCCTTATGTGTATAAAAAGGAAAAAAAAATTTGGAAAGGATGGATTACCAAGGTTTTATATAGAATTGGCCAACTCTTTGATAGTGGCACCATAATTACCAAAATTCAATTGATAGAAAGTTATAATCTATCTGCAGCACAGGCTGCAAAGTTTGCTCCATTGACACAAAGTGTGATACATTCTTCCATTTGGTCCAAAATGTGCTTTCCAACATCAGACTTGGTTGAAGTTTGTCATAAAGTAGTGAAAGGAATGGGTGGGTCAACTTCCTTGTCTTATAACTTATTAAAAATGAATAATGGCCCTTGCCTTTTAGGGCTACAACGGGTTTGGGAATAAAAGGTTGATTTGGGGAGTTTTTTGTGGTCATACTATTAGGCCCACGCAAACATTATTTTTCTTAGCGCATAGTGCTGTGTGGACGCCAATTTGTATGGTTCGAGCTAGTCTGTTATAGTCTAACATTTATTGGAGATGTGCCACTGACATTGGGACACCGAACCATATGATATTTGGTGTCCAATGGTCAAACCATTCTGGGAAGATGTATTGAAATACATTTGTGACATTCTTCAACTTGACTTCCCTAGATCAGTTCAGGTTATCTTTTTCCATTCCCTAAGTGTAAAAACTAAGTTGTCTAAATACGACTGTATCCTTCTGGATTTTATGATATCAAATCTCTATACAGCATGTCATGTGTTGTTGGAAAGACTCATCCACTTTGAATGTGACCTTTTGTTGGCACAATATTTGTCTAGCCCGTAAGCTTGAGGGTGTTGCCTCTATCTCTATGAACTGCATTGGAAAGGTAGAAAACGTTTGGAGATATCTTGATATATATTTATCAGATTTATAGATTGTTCATTCTTATGATTTTCTGCCAGAATTATTATTGTTCATTTTTTTCCAAGTTCTGTTTATTAGAATCACAGCATAAAACAAACAGTACAAACAAAACCATGCTCTACAATTTTTGGTATAGTACTGTCTCCCAGGTGGGGCTGTATCTTGTCCACCACCTTGGGAGAGTAACAACGACACACAAAGATAAACAAAAACAGTACAAAGCAATACCACACAATATACCCCCCTATACCTCCCCCCTCCCAATACCCCCACAAGTACTGAAATCATAGCGATACTAACTCATCCAAAGAAGCAAACACGCACCCGAATTGACTACTGTCCAACCTTTAGCACCTCACTGCGGGTTTTAGGTCCCAGATTTTGAATATAAGGCAGCCAGATCAACAAAAAGGTGGCCCATCTCTGTGGGTGTCCTTGCGCACCTCTCCGTTCCATTAACATTTTATTTTTATTTATTTATTTATTTGCTTTTCTTATATACCGCGCTATTAAGATCAGTGCGGTTTACATTACAACTCAACAATGCAACAATGTTTTTTACATAACACAATGTGCTTACATAGAACAAGGGTACAGTCATAACGGGAGAATAACGGGGGAAACTATTTACAAGATATATACACATAAAATTTACATAGAGTTAAATACAACTGATATTTGGTTATAGCTAGATCGGATGGGGGACAGGATACAGCCATAGGGAGAGGGCGGCTAACCGTTTTCGTGTTGGGTTAGTGCGTTGGGATAATTAGAGCAGGGGGAGGATGCCTGCGACTTATGTTTTTCAGGACTGGTTTCGGGATAGTAGATTTGAAATAGATGGTGTTTTATTTCTTTTCTGAATGTGGTGAGGCTTGGTATGGATCGAATCCAGGTGGGAAGTTCATTCCAGGTTGTCGGAGCATAAATCGAGAAAGCTCTATTAGTAGTTGTCTTTGTGCACCTTGTGGTAAATTTGGGTACTATTAACATGTTGAGTAGTGCAGGCCGTCTTATTCTATTTTCAGGAATATTGTTAATATTGTTAATATTGTTAACATAAGTTGGTGTAGGCTATTACGCCACTCCCAAAAAGTGGGGACCACAGGCTCCCTCCAGTGACGAATAGGGCCTTTACCCACCAGACAAGCCTTTCGCACTAAGATCCTCTCCCATCTCCCCTTTAAATGAATTGGGCCCATCTGATCCAACACAACCAGCAGACATGTCCAGCTAACCCTTTGTCGCAACAGGTCACTAAGATATGCCCCAATTCGCATCCAATATCGACGAATATAGGAACAGCCCCACCACATATGGCCCAGATCCGCCAGGGAACAAGAACATTTAGGACAACCTCCCTCAAGTGTAAGATGACTTCTCAGCGCTCGCCTCGGAGAAAAGTGAGCATGAAGAATGCATTTAAATTGTATCTCACGCCATCGGGCTCCCTCCACCAACTGCGCAATCCGACTCAATGCACCCCGAATAGAACCCGGCGCTATCTCTCGGCCTAATTCCCTCGTCCACAAACTTTCCACTGCCGAATAGTCTGGAGGCGGACCAAGCAAATCTAACCTCTTCTTTAACTCCGCTATCGTCGGTGGAGACCCTACCCCCAAGGCAAGAAAATCAAGTATGCACGCCGAGTGCTCCACAGTTAATTCCCGATTGGATAATGAACTGACATAATGAGAAAGTTGCGCGTAAGCAAGAAAAGACACTCCCAAATTCAAATCATATTCCTTACAAAGCGCGCCCAGAGATTTACAGCTCCCATCCTGGTCCACCACCTGCCCAAGACGTTGTAGACCCAGCCGTTCCCACTGCCGAAAGGGGGCCGAGTCAAAACTCGGCAAAAAACAAGCATTACCCCGTAGAGGCAGCCAACTCGAAACCTCAGGGGAGCTACCCCAATATTTATTCAGCTGCTGCCATGTACACCGGGTCGCCTGCACCATATTGTTCATTTTTATATTCTTTTGGGGTTTTTTCCTTTTTTTGGGGGGGTGGGGGGATTTGAGATGTGTTGGAGGTGTCCCATGTTATCACGATTAGATGTAAGTTTTCTATTGTCCTTGTTTTGAAAACTTAAATAAAGTTGCATCCTTCACATTAAGGCTTGTAAACATGCTAGCTAGGTAGTTTCAGGATGATAATAGATTGTGTAAAACATAACCAACTACAATTCTTCCCGAGTGTCACTTAGTGGCACATTGTATGTGTGTTGTGTAGAGAAGCCCTGCCACCAAAGGTTCCACTTCTGGCACATCATAGGTTGCATGATGTAAAATGATATGTATCTATGTTTGTTTGTTTATTTAGCTGTGCTTTTATACCACTTTTCACCAGGTCAAAGCAGTTTACAATTAACTGAAAGTTACAGTAAAAACATGGCGTGAACATATATTAACTATGTTCCAGTAACTTAGTTACGTAACTTGTTTATACAAATAACTTAACAATATACATTGGTTTGTTTTCATTGAGGTGTATGTGGGGGTAGGGTTAAGTTGCAGGCCATTAGTGTTCGATGACTAGATGAGTCTTCAGTTGCTTCCATCTGATAGTAGCAGGGAGAGAGTTCCATAGGGTAGGTGGTACAGTTCAAATGCTCTTGCACAGGCTTGCTGGGTGCTCTTGTTTTTTAAGTGAGGGATAAGGGTGTTGCTGGTAGATTGGCAGCTGGCTCTGTTTGGTTGGAAGGGATGGAGAAGGCTGAGGAGGTGTGAGGAGGAGAGGCCCAGAAGTGCTCTGTGGGTCATCAAAGTTTTATATTTAATTGGACTGTAGAGGTGAAGCCAGTGGAGTGGCTTGAAGATGGGGGTTATATGCTGTTCTTTAGGAGCTGCTAGAAGAATGTGTGGGGCGGTATGGAGAGCTGTACGTAGTGGGACGATGTTCCATTAATAAATGGCATTTCTATCATTTTAGGGGTAAGACATTTCCTGAAAACTCTCCTTAGCTGGTATTCCTATTTATTTAGCAAGTGTAGGACTTGATAGCAGAATTTAGGCTGTGAACACTATTGGGGTCATTCTAGAACATGAATAAGGGGTTTGTATTTCCAGCAGGGACGTTTATCTGCCAACAACATCCCCGACTGTATTCTGAAACACTGCTGATATGCATGTCCATGGCGCTAGCATGGGGATCTCAGAACATGTGCAGGAGAGGGCAGAACGGGAGTATGGTCAGCCACCGACACATAGAAAGCATATTTAGGAAAGGCCCGTGTACATATTGTTTCCCGGAAATGGCCACGTTATTCCTACTGAAATTTGGTACGACTAGTGACTCCCACAAAATCCTGCTAAATAGAACTGCTCACGTTTATAAAAGTATTTTTTGTTGAACCAAAAGTATCCAAAAAGCTGTTATCAACTGCCGTTTCGTATATTAGGGGACCGAGAAGGGGACTGAGAAACTCATTTAAACTATAAAGAACAATGGTGGATTTTTAAATTGAATTCAATTACCCCCTCTGGTCTTAGTCAACAGACTGAATGGCGTACATTGCTTTGACATTTTTAATGGATATTATGAGTTTGAATTTACCCAATGGGGATAGAAAAGTCTGTCAACCAATCAGAATATTAAGGCACCCTACAGCCCTAGTTACC
This sequence comes from Ichthyophis bannanicus, assembly GCA_033557465.1. NCBI lineage: Eukaryota > Metazoa > Chordata > Amphibia > Gymnophiona > Ichthyophiidae > Ichthyophis > Ichthyophis bannanicus. The sequence goes on along the minus strand of CM066031.1, from coordinate 1,068,372,176 downwards.
ATACTTCAAGTTCAAAACATGGCAATTGGCGTTGTATGAATGAATCTTCTTAAAAAAAAAATCTTTATTGGATGGGAATTTTAAAATTTGTAGTATTTCCTAATCACTTAAAAATAAAAATAAAAAATGGACTAATATATGAAACAGCAGCTGATGGCAGCTTTTTGGATACTTTTGGTCTGACAATAAATACTTTTGTAAATGTGAGCAGTTCTATTTAGCAAGATTTTGTGGGAATCACTAGTGAAATAATTAAATCCTGTGTAGATTCAAACTGTATTGCAATTGAGAAATGTGATATAAGGCTAGGACTTAGCAAATATTCTGCTGTGCTCTGCAGTTCATCCCATATAGTAAAATGGTTGTGATACGTATGTTTTGAACTGGTGTGACTGCCGTCTGGAAAAATACAAGATGCAGTCTTAAGGTGCAGGAAGCAGAGGTGAGGGAATGTTGTAAGGTAAAGAAACATTTATAAATACCCTTACAGAAATATTATTAGAGCAATAGTGTTTATTCAGGCTATGCACCTATGTGCTGTTTGTGCTAAAGGAGCCAATCTATGGGACGCTAACCATTCCCATTTTCAGAAAAATGGGACTGCTGATGCAGGGACAGTATGGGTGTGAGCAGGGAAAGGATTCCTTTTTGGGTGAGAAACAGATCATATTCAAAGTCCTGGTAACCCATGCGATTCTGGTATGTCATAGCTGTTATATATACATATATATACAGTATATATAGGTTCAGGGCATCTCTAACAGAATCATGTTTTTATGACAGAAACAGAGTACATGGTTCGAGGGGTGCACGGGGGGTTCTGGTGTGCTCATCTGCAATTCAGGGGGGGACATGAAAGCCTGGCCAGTATCTGGACCGTATGGATAAACACAGCATCACCAGGTGCCAGTGCGATTGGGCAGTCAAACTCTGAGACAGTTCACTATGGCTACATGTCAAAACATATCCCTGTCAATAATAAGCGACCCTCAGAATAAGGGCACTCAACAGTGCAAACAACACTAATGCATGCCCATAATGCACATTTTTGGGACCAATGGTGCTGCTGTTGAACATGTATTAGTGCTGCTTGCACTGCTGAATGCTGTTATTCTGAGGGTTCCTATTATTGATAGTGGTATGTTTTGACATTTAGCCATAGGGAACCTATACTGATTTCTTCTGGATTATTTTACATAGGGTGCTCTAATTATATCAGAGATTGCTGGCAGTATGAAAGAGCAGCCATACATCCGCTGTGCCTGGCACTGGGAGACATGACTGATGTAGTGCCAAAATTCCCCAGATTTTCCCTTGCAGCCTACATCTCTACTCAGGCCAGGATTAATAATAGCTGCGAGAGTGGTGATATATCAGGAGTCTGGTTACTTGGTGTGATGGCACAGGGATCTCCCCTCCCATGCCCACACAGCCCTGACCAGGGGAGCAGTGCCTAAAAGCTGGCTGTGGGAAGGCAGACAGGGTTTGCCCACAAAAGGCAGATGTATACAGACCAACATACGTTATGATGAAACAGGTGTAGTTGCTATGAGAAATGCCAGTACCCGGATAGGTGAGCCTCAGATGCCATAGCCAGAAGGCCCTACTACAACTACAACTGCTACTGATCATTTGTATAGCGCTACAAGGCGTACACACCACTGCACAGACACATCTAAAAGATGGTCCCTGCTCAGCAGAGCTTACAATCTAGTCAGGACAGACAACACAGCAGCTGAGAAGAGGATACATCCAGGAGGAATGATCAAGACAGACAAGGGAGTTTAGGTAGATCTGATCCAACAGCAGCACTGATGAAGTGAGCGCTCAGCCTGGATTTTGGAGGGGCCAGGGATGAAGCCTGACGTAAAGACTGATAGTTTATTCCAGGCACACAGAGCAGCAAGGTGAAGGGAGAGACATCTGGATTTGGCAGTAGAAGGGAAGGGCACAGTTAGAAGCAATCTGACAGAAGAGCAGTGTTCATAGGGAGGGTTGTAGAGAGAGATAAGAGAGGAATGGTAGTGCAGAGCAGCAGAATGAGTGCACTTATAGGCCAAAGACACGAAAAGGACATATATTTGTTGCTCAGCAATATTATGCATCCTTTGGGGATCTGCAAGGTTAGTGCGTGGTTTTGTGGACTTGGTGAGGGTCCATCCCCAGCTGTTTAAGGTGTGTTTTTAGAGATGATCAGGGCAGGAATCACTGGGGCTGGTTCCTAATGCCACATACCATTTGATGCAAGGTATGTCCTGACATACATGTTCATATTTACATTCTTGTATACCATATCGGGGTGCACTGGAATTATTATCTAGCACTTTTCAGAGCATGAGGGGGGACAGGCATATGGTCGAGGTTGCAGTAGCTGTCATTTCTCATTGGTATTTAAGTCTAGTGTGCATTAGCACACTGTCTGTGATGGGCAGCTTAGGAGATGCACATTTTTCCCCAAGGGGCCTAGCGTCCGTGGTTATATCACGGGGACAGGTAGGATCCAAAATGTTTAACATTTCAGAATACGGTGGATGCGGGGATGTCCAAAAGGTTTACCCGCATCAGAGGCACGAGGCCAGCAGGATAGCACTTGCACGTGCCCGCTGAACACGTCTATCTCCCCGATTCCGGTCCTGCGGTCACATCCAGACCCACGGATGCAGAATTAGGTTCAAAGGGTACACATTTTTGATTTAGGCGTGTCCGTGGGCCGGAATTGCATTTTATGGAATCACGTTCTATGAGATCTGCTTCCTGTATAGTGTCCTTCCATTTCCTCTATACCACTCTAACATCTGACTGCTCCCTGATGACCTGATGGCTCCTATCCCACACCCCTGAATCTCGAAAGTGGGCTCCCTGATGGCTTGGTAGCCCCTATGCCCAAATCTCATAGTCTAATCCCCCCCATAACTTAATCATTGGGGGGCAGGGGCTATGCCCGCATGTTCCTGCCTCTCCACTGCCATCTTGGAAAATGGCAGCATCTGACCGCCAATGATTAAGGTACCGTGGAAAGGAGCAGACCACAAGGTGAGGGGTATGTTTATGTTTATTAGGCTTGCTTAACCGTACTTCACATTTGCAGCAGGGCAGTGTACCAAAATTAAAACAAATTTAAAAAACAAGGTAGACATTAACTCCATAAATAAAACTGTTAAAAATCAAATCATACCAGGGCAGAGTAAGCGTTGAGAGGGAAAGGGAGAGAATCAAGGAATGGGTAGGTTAAAGGCAATGATAAATAGGTGTGTCTTGAGCAACATCTTAAATTTAACATAGGAAGGATCCAGCCTAAGGGCAGCAGGCAGAGAGTTCCATAAGGCAGGCGCAGCAAACTAGGTAGGGGGTGTTGGGCCACCTAAGAGACCTCTTTGCAAATGGAGTCCACCAATTTAGGTGGTGTCGAGATTGCAAGGCAGACCCCTCCCAATGGTCTTCTGAGGAGCCATGTAAAGATTATGGGGGTCATTCCAAACAGCATTTAGCAGGGATGTATGTCCAGTTTGGACATGCATCCCCTGCCAAATGCCTGGGGCTGATGCTGCTCCCAAAGCTCTCCACATACAGAGGAGATATGCAGGAAGCTCTGGATGGGGGCCGGAGAGGGTGAGCCAGAGAATGAGTGTGGACGGGGTAGAAGCAGGCCCATGACCTCGGATGTACAGGGTCGATTCTGGTCATAGCCCTGTATATCCAGGCTTGAGGAGATAAGTCCTCCCAACGTCGGCAGCCAGCCTTGGAGGACCCCCTCCCCCCAACAAGGTGAGGCACAGGAGAAGGTTCCCTGCAGCCCATGCCTAGCCTTGGCAGGCCCCTGCAGGGGTAAGGCAGCAGGGAACAGCAGTTTAATGTGCCTCTGGGAAGCGGGGCTCCTGCATGGAGTCTCGGTGCCATGGCAATTGGACACCGCAACACCGAGGCTCCACACAGGAGCACTGGCTGGGCTAGCTTGGGATCCCACACGTGCAGTGGGGCTGAATTGGGGCACATCCAAGCCCTTTGCCCTGATTCTGCTCCCACGGGAACCTCTAGCTCCCGTGGGTACAGAATAGAGTGCAAATCCAAGCCATCCAGATTTTTGATGTCTGGATGGCACAGACATGTCCCAATCAGAACTGGCCTCTATTTGTCATCTATGCGCGTAAATCACATATTTTCAGTGACTTACACAAATTGATGAGCATTTACGCATGTACTTTAGCTGGTCGCAACTCTAAGTATACTTGTAAGGCTGATGTCATGTACTTACGCTGTGTGCATTTGCTTTGGCAGAATGTGTGCAGAGTATAAATTCAAATGCGTAAATTATAAAATGCTATAATTTACACAAGTTCTTGACAAACTGGGCATGGGCATTTACAACAGGGAAGGGCGGGTATAAGTGATTGTGCCTAGATTTAATGTATTTTTCGACCACTTATGTCCCTATTTTATAAAGTACGTGCATACTTATCTTTATAAAATACATGCGATATACACCGTTTAACCCAGGAATGGGCAAACTATGGCCCGCGGGCCGTATACGGCCCGGCAGACCTTTTAATCCGGCCCGCGGAGCTCATAGCGGTCAGAGGAGAATGGAGAGCTGAGAGGGACGAGTGCGAGGTAAGAGCTTCTAACGGTGGAAGGGGGGAAAGAGACTGCGGTGGGAGCGTGGCCACCTTGATCTCACGTTGTGGGGACGATGTCTCCTTCCTTAGCGCAGGGAAAGCGCGAGCCGTCACTCTCGCGCATCTGTCTATTGTCTGCCACACTGGCTCTGTCCCTCCTTCGCCGGCGGAGCACGATTCACGCAGAGCCCTTTTATTGATGCCCGAAGGGTATGTACGTATACAGTGTTATCTATCTATCTTGCCACTGGCTTGCAGCACAACACGGGCGTCTTGTTCATGCATTCATCTGCCTTCTGCAGCGGTATTTGAATTGTAGAGTCTGAGTGAGGTTCAAGTAAGCGGCTGGAATCGTTTCCGCTCTCTTTCTTGCATCTTGTTATCCCCGCTCTTGGAAGCGGTGGGCAAATCACACTGGCTAAAAGAGGAATTCGAAGGGGCAACAGACTGTTCAGTGGCTAAGAAGTTGTAAAGTAGAGAGCAGCGCACGCTATGGGTCTGACTTTCGAAGATGATAATGGGGGGAAGCGTTAGAAAATCGGATTCGTTAACAAAAATAAGTAGCTTGCCTTTCTCCAGCCCTCTTTGCTTTTCCTTACGTGAAACTCCTTACCTATAAGATAAGTTGTGGAAAAGCTTCTCTTTGTCTGTAATCATTTCCCATATCCTTTATCTTTATTCTGGATGTACTTCGTCAGTGTCGAGCTTGCAGGACAAGTTTCTGCTGACAAAGAATCACTCTTCCTTTTTTTTATTTTATTTTATTTTTTTTATTCAGGTCACCGTGAAGGTGTCTTTGTTTCCCAAGAATTATATCAGAACAAAAGGAAAGGGACTTGGTTTTGTCTACTAAATTACTTTTTTTAAAGAGAGTATCAGAGCTACTGGTTACCCAGTCCCAGGTGGGAGACTTTTTAGCCAGTCCTGGTCTTGAACTTACATTTCAAATGTAATGTATGGTTATTTGTAGTTTCTTTTTATATCCATTGAAATTGATGCTGCAGGTCCCAAAATGCATTAGAAATCTAGGACTGGCTTAAAAATGTCTGTCTTGGAACTGGCAACTCTGGAATATAGCTGCTTTTGTATTTTCATTTTTAGTGGATCCACCGCAGAGGCAATGGCTCAGGGTATAAAATATGTTTTTAAATACTGACTTGAGACCTATTTTTCATGACAGTTACTGAGACTTGTAGATAATATTCTAAGTATTTTGTAATTATTTCCTCAGACAGACAAATGCTGTCTAGAAAACACCCTTATGAGAGGCTAATTTTTCTGCTAAGTGGATGTGGTTTGTCTGCAAGAATTGCCCAAATTAGATCAGACGGGAGGTCCATCATCCTGTCTCAGATAGTGGCAAGCAATGGGGTGTTTAAGAAACAGCAGATATGTAGAACCGTCCGTCCACTGTTGTCCTGCATTTGATAAAGGTTAAAAACAAGAATCGGATCACAAGGCATGGAGCAGGCCAAGGTGATGCCATTGTGGTTGAGGAGTGTTCCTCAGAGCCATTAATGACCTTATGTGAGAATCCTAAGAGGAAGGTTCAAGACAATCCAGGAACATAAAACTTCTGAAATTAAGGTAAAACACTTCCAAATGGACCAGAAAAGATTTAACAAAGATCTGGGCATTCCATCATATTATAAACCATGCGGTTTTACAGCTTTCTCACTGTTTGATCACCCATCTACTCTTGGTCCGGCCCCCGGGTCCAATATATGAACCCATTGCGGCCCTCGAGTCAAAAAGTTTGCCCACCCCTGGTTTAACCTAAGCACTCCTTATAAAATTACACTCCATATGTCTTGGGCATCTGTCTGATCCCATCTGAGCCTCTATATTTTCTGTTTATTCCACTATTTTTGTGCACCCTTTGGGGTAACCTTGACCCCATCAGTAAAGGGCTACACACATAAGTGCAAACCTCACTCAAATCCAACCCCCAGCAACACCTCTGCTCAGATCAGAGAAACCTATGGGTATACAGGAAATACAGTATAGACATAGGTTTAGATGCATATACCCCAATTTTATAAATACTTATTTCTACACAAAAAGTACTGCTGTACTCACAGAAATAGCTTATAAATTTACCCCATTGAAGCTGTGCTTTATTTTGGCTGCAAGAACCAGAATTTCATTATCTGTTCTATAAGCTATCATGCACACACAGACTTTTGCATTAACTCAGCATTACATTGGGAACCAGAGCACCATTAGCATTAGCGGGAACTCTTTACAATTGCATAATGTTCCAGGTCATAAATCTATTGCCTACTGCTCTGACAAACCCTGTTGCAACCCAAACGTCTTGGTTCCTTCCCCATTCAGAGAGACAGACAAAAACTAAATGCAATCAATCTTACAAAAGATGGACAAACGATTGATTCCCAGTGTGATTTATATTTGTAAAATCAAGGAGATTATATAAGCCTTTTACCTGATAAACAGTAATAGCCAATGGATAATGGCAGCCAGTATCCAGATATTTGCTCTAGCTGGTGCTATCCATGGGTTTTCAGCAGCGCTATACAGATAGTGCCATTGAAAATCCTTCCAGACCACCCTGGCACTATTCGTGCAGTGCCAGGGTGTAGCGTGGGCATTCCTGGAAATTATCCAGATAGTTATCCAGATAACGAACTGAATGTCGCTACTATCTGGATAAATTTAAGTGAAGTAAAAAGCTGTCCTAAATTTATTTGGATAAATGTTCAGACAGAACAGTGAATTTCACCACTGGCTTGATAGCCTCAGCACTGACTACACCAGGAACCCTTTATTGATCCAAACCGGACATATGAATGGTTAAGAGGAAGTGAACTGAAACCGAAGGATGAGAGATTGATATATGCAGCCCAGGAAAGTAGATTAAAGATAAGATGGTTTACAGCAAGCACAGAAAAAAAACTGAGAAAACAGACGAATGTAGATTCTGTAAGAAAGAGCTGGAAACAGTGACCCACCTCATTGCTGGCTGCAAAGTTCTGATGGCAAAACATTTCTATACAGAAAAGCACAATAAAATAGCATGCCTCATCCGTTGGAAACTAGGAGACAAAGCACAACAAACAGCATCCCTACTCCCTGCACTTACAAAAAAGTAAATGATTCAGCCACCAAGAGAGCATTCTCACTTAGGCACCTATGACCTGTGAAGCTGAGATCCACCACCGACATGAAGGATTTTAGAAAGCAGCTAAAAACCTTCCTCTTTACAGATTATAACGAACTCACCTAACCTGAATTACAATTGACCCCATCTAACTCTGGAATAGATAAACCCATTCAACTCACATCATTGTATATATATTCTTTGTACCTAAGTTATGCTTTATTACTTTCACTTGCATGTCTCTCCTCTCCCTTCCTCCCCACCCTAGCTCCTTCATAAGCTAATGTAACTAAAAGTTCCATAAGTTCTCTGTAAACATGTGAGTTTGATGTAAACCGCTTTGATTTAATGATAAGGCGGTATATAAAATTGTTAAATAAAATAAACACTACAACATCACTGTGCCTGAAAAGTACTAGGCTCATGACCCTTAGAGAATTATGGAGAATGAAAAGGTTATGTATGATCACCTGGGATACTCCCATTCTGACCAATAAAAAGCTGAATGCAAGGAAGCCAAACTTAGTGGTAAAGGCAAAGAACACCAAAACAATATCATCAGTTCCACACAACTATTCTGTGAATCATGTTGAGAGGGAGAAGATCAAGTAGTACCAAGAAATACACTCCGAGTTAAAGAAAATGCATCCAAAAGATACCAAGATCATTCCCATTGTATTGGGTGCCACAGGCTTGATTAAGAGGAATTTCCATGCACCCTTTGACAAATTCATATTGGTTAGAACACTAGCTTGGGTAACCAAGAGACCAGGGTTCAAATCCCAATAGCACTCCTTGTGACCTTGGGCAAGTCACTTAACCCTCAATTGCTTCAAAAAAAGGGCTTGGCAATCTACTTCTGGTCACACCATTAAGAAAACCCAGGAGCTGCTGGGTCCCCAGGAGTTAGAACTGGCTCAAATGCACACATTGCATTGCATTTGTTACATCTTACGAACTCCAGAAGGAGGCTCTATTTGGCATGATGCAAGTACTACGCTGAGCATTAGCAGTAAATTTAAGAAACCAAGATCATACTCCATATACCCTGTCTTAGAAGTGAGGCTCATTACTGTCATGGAACGTGCAAAACTAAACACATTTGGAGAAATTGCTCTAGAGACAAACCCACAATCCATATAGAAACACTGAATATACAGATTATATTTAAATACCACAGCTGCCTATGAGAAAGAGCTGCATGAGCACAATAGAGCTGTTGGAATGACAGTCATGTGTAGTTCAGAGAGGGAGTCTGACGCACTCACAATGCTATGCTATCCTGGGAACACAAAGCAGGAAGTAACGTGTGCAGGTGTCATCTGTAGAGAAGGGCATGCAGAAACTGGGTCTGACAAGAATGCAGCTCACAAGGAGGGGTGCACACACAGATATTGAATAGTTAAGGGTGTTGTGTTGCTGAATACATGAAAATGTTGCTCAGAAAGATCACTGTGCACCTCAACCAGGGAACCATAGAGCCACTGTATTGACATGAGAAGGGCAGATGCAGGAATAGGACTGGGACCAGCATGAGATCAACATGGAGTTGCCCCAGGCAACTTACTGTTGACCCTAATAGGTCCACCAGCCTGAGTGGCCTGCTTTAGGCAATCCCCATATTCAATCCCACAACGTAGCTGCCCACATAGTACATGTAGGCCATGTGGCCTCTGCACAAGTGTGTCACTGCCCCAGTATTCACATGGCCATGTTGGCCAAGAAGGGCAGGGAGCATGAGACAGATGCCACAACCCTGTATGACACAGGACATTGCAGTCACCAGATACAATGCACAATAGTTGCACATCCTGATTCAACTGGCCACAGGTACCTAGATCTCTAGATCTGAGGAAAAGCACATGACAGCAATGTTCCCCATAAATCACCAGCACAAGAATTACAGGCAGATGAGCTATAGCAAGCTATGAAATAGTTGATAGAGTCAAAATTAATGTCAGAGCCACACATGCACATCTATGCCACTTAGGGATCAGTAGGTGGCACTAGTGGCCAGTCAGTTCCAACACTGCAATGGCAAAACTGCTCCCACATAGTGAGGTGCAACAGATGCAGAAGGTACTGTTCATGAAAGCCCAAAAAGGAAAGTTCTGCACACAGTAGTGCACATGTAAGATGGACTATTTGGAATTCAGTCTGGATGGCGTGGCCCTGAGGTCCAAAAATAGCATCCCAGACCAGGAATCAGCAGATGATCTATACCAGTAGATCAATGTAGTCCAAGCTATTTAAAAAAAAGTGTAAAATGTTGCTCACACATATTGCTGGGATCCACTGGGGGCAGTGTACAGATAAAGGACCTGGACCCTAAGGGGGAATCAAACCCATGATACTGTGATGCAACATCTGTGCTCACATCAGTTAGCCCATCCACCACTCCCAGCCACCAGCAGTCTAATGAAGAGTTGACATACAGCTAGTACACATACCATTGGATTCATCTAACCACAACCTCTTTGCCTCCCACTTACAGCTACTCCTGAGGACTCCCTGCCACCCTCCCCTGAGAGGTTTGAAGCTGACACCACAGAGGACACAGGGGACTCCACCCCCAAGCCCCAGTATGAGCAGAGGTGGCAACAGTGCCACCAGGCACACTAGCCACACTATTTGCAGCCCCACTGCGATGTCCAGTCCCTCCCCCTCGGAGGAGGCAGATGATGAAAAAGAGGGCGTTTCAGATGTTGCAGTGGTGTCCACCTTCTCCAAAGCAGAGCAGCCACATATCAGTGGACATGAGGGACCAGGTCCCCTAGCACAGATGGGGAAGTGGGAGATGGCAGGCATCAGCCAGGGAATGCAGAGGCCCAGGATGAGGGGGATGTGCAGGAGGAGCATGTCTGGAACCTTGTCCTGGAGCCCCTAGATGAGGGGGGGAGCCCCATGGGGATGGCAGCAAGGAGGGGGAGGCATCAGTGGAACAGGAGGATGAGAGCGGGGAGGGGAGGAAGCATCGGTGGTGCAGGGGGATGAGCGCGGGGAGGAGACAGCATCAGTGGAACAGGAGGATGAGAGTGGGGAGGGGAGGAGGCAGTGGTGGAGTAGGGGGATGGGAGCTGGGAGCTGGGGGGGCAAGGAGGCTATGGTGGGGAAAGGGGATGAAAGTGGGGCAGGGAGGAGCCAGTGAGTTGTGGGGGGATGAGCATGGGAATGGGGAGAAGGCAGTGATGGTGCAGGGGGGATGGGAGCTAGGGGGGCCAGGAGGCGGTGATGAAGGGGGATGGGAGCTAGGGGGGCCAGGAGGCTGTGGTGATGAAGGGGGAGGGGAGGAGGCAGAGATGGTGCTGGGGAATGGGGAGGTAGGGGAATGCAGGCACCTGGATGCCGCTGTCCGCTTCCCCTCCAGCTGCAGTGCACAATGAGGAGGCAACAGTATCCAGTGTGGGCAGAAAGACTCCTTGATGTCCTGGTGCTATCAAGTGGGCAATTTAGCAGAGTCTCATTGACCTGCGCAGGCACCTTGAAGGTCCTTGAGGGGAGGTGCATGGCCTGCGAGAACAGGTACGTAGCCTCCCACCACCACAAACATCCCTTCCGGCCTTCCAGTTGGAGGGACGGAAGGGTAGTAAGGGCAGCAGGTGCACTATCCATTTGTATCATCATGTATGGGTATCAAAGGAGTCCACATTCAGATATAATTGCTATACATGTTGTATGTCACCTATAACGTGCCCTCCACAGATTCACACATAAGTATACTGTGGTTTGAAATTCTGTCATAGGAAGTACCAAATTTGCAGTTTGTAGCCATCAGGATCACAGGGCCAAAAAGCATTACAATGTGAAATCCCTTCTGCATGTCCATTGTCCTCAAGTTTATCTACTGTACCATGCTGACATTCTCCATGACATGAGCATTCAGTTTCGAATTTTTGATACGGATGTTTGTTAGGTTGTGAACCTGAGTACAAATATGCAATGTTTACCCTAAACGTTGTTGATTTTTTTATCTGTGCCATGTGTTCTTCCTAATGTCGTCATTAGGTAGCCCTGAAAATGAAGGAACTACAGGACAAAGAAAATCCTCAAAACAACCTTGCAGTGTCTTACAAAGTTTACTTTAGTTTAGTTTATTCATGGATTTCATATATCACCTTTCATCTAAAAGGATATGTCAAAGCAGTTTACGATATAAAACAATAATAAAAAGAAATAGAAAATTAGAATCATTTCAATTATAAAGAATAGATTGTTCAACAACAGAGAAGAAAATGACAATGAGAGAAAAAGAGAGGAGCTAACTCTGGTGTCATCCCAAAGGCTTGTCTGGAGTCCTGCCCAAGGCTAGAGTGAAAAAATAGAACTTCAGAGCAATCTTAAAAACAAGAGTGGTTTAATTCCCTCCTAAAAGATGGGGGAATGAATTCCAGAGCAATGAACCATAAGAGAAGGCAGTGGCCGTATGAAAAAAAGTAGTGGTAAGTGGTTGGTAAGACCAATTGATTAACATTGTTTGAATGAGTTGGTTGGGATGAGTAGTGTAGCATCAAGAGATCAGAGAGATAGAGAGGGACATTAGCGTACAAGAATATGTGAATGATAAGACATATTGGACCAGATATTGATTTGGGTAGGCTATGCACTGCAACGGCATATAGCCCTGCCCACTGACCCCTAACCCTGGATATTCAATGCTGCGGTGACAGCATTGAATTTCTGGGTTTGGCACACATTCTCCGGAGCAATCGAGGCTAACCGGGTAACGGTGCCACTACCCAGTTAGCATCCGTGGCTAAAACTAGATGAGCTGATGATATCACATTATTGGCTGAAAGTGAAGATGATCTGAAACAGTCTTAAAATAGGCCTGCCCTTTAATGTAAAGAAGACAAAGATCCTGACAACTGGCAAAATCAATAAGTTCATCATTAATGGAGAAGAAATTGAAAGAGTGGACAACTTTAACCTACTTGGATCCACTTTCAATAAAGAAACAAGCAGTCAAGAAATCAGACGACCCATTGCTATTGGCAGAATGGCTATGAAGAACCTAGACAAGATTCTTAAGAGCAGAGATGTTTCTCTCCACACAGAGATTCAAGCCATGGTATTTTCAACATCTTATGGATGAGAAAGTTGGACAGTGAAAAATATAGAATTATGGTGCTGACAACGAATACTGTGTATACCATGGATTGCCTGAAGAACAAACCACTCAGTGCTAGAAGAGATCAAACCTAAGCTTTCTTTAGAAGTTCAGATGACAAGACTTCGACTTTTATACTTTGAACACATCATGCGAAAAGAGAGATCATTAGAGAAAGACATCATACTTGGCAAAGTAGAAGGTCAATGCAAAAGAGGAAGGCTAGCAACAAGATGGATCAATACAATAACAGCAGCTAAGGGTGCCATTCTGTCAACAATGAGCTACCTGACTGAAGACCGAACACAGTTTAGGACCAGGGCCGGATTTACCTTGAGTGAGGCCCTACGCCAACAAAAATTGTGGGCCCCCGGCAGGGGCGGCCCAAGGGGGGTGCGGACCTCATTTGCATAAGGGGCCTCATTTGCATAACTATTTGCATAATGTTACCATATACTAACTTTTAGTAAACGTGCCTCTTAATGAGTGTATGGATAAAGAAAGACTAAAAGATTTCTACATTACTATAATCCAGTGCCAACTGCCAGACACATTAGGAACTACTACAAACACTGCCCATAGTAAACCCGCCGTATCCTAACAGCACTACCAGGACTCACAAAGCACCATACTCTACCAATCAAAAGGCAACACTGCAAATATTAAACCAATACATTTCAGAGAACAACAATACATGACCTACTGGGGAAAGAGAACAAGTGGCAATGTCAAATAGGAATTATATAAACAGAACACCTCAGCTCAGTTACACATGCAGAACATAGACCATCACCAAACAAGTAATCACAATTTAGAAATAGGAAGACAATAATTAAACTGGGAATCCCAAAAGCCAAACTTAGAATGTACAACACTGTAGAAATAAAACTATACATTAATTTGCTCTTGTACTAAACAAAGCGCAGATGTTAATGATGCACATTTACCAGAGCTGACATATTCCAATTAATAAATTCAAAATAAAGAGATATTTTTCTACCTTTTGTGCATTTTTTTCAGCTGCAATTGCTCCAGCCACTTTCTTCTGGTTTCTTCGTGTCTTCTGCTAACTCTCCATCGTCTGCTGTCCATTTGTCCTTTCTTCTCTCTTCTAGATTTTTTTCCATTCTCTCTCTACATCTGCTTTAACATACTAATCTTTCTCCTTTTGCTCTTTCCTCATTCCTATTTCATCCACTCAAATTTTACCCCTCCATCCTCAATCCCCACTTACTCTCCCAATACCCGGCCAATTGTAGATTTTTTATCCCTCCCACACAAAATATTTTTCCCTTCTCCATTTTACTCTTCCAGCCCCATCCCATTCTAATCCTCCCCCAACATCAGCTCCCTTCTAGTTCCAGCCTCACCCAGCATCCATTCCCTTCTAGTCCCTGCATCAGCCCATTTCCAGTCCTAGCCATCCATCAGCCCATTTCCAGTCCTAGCAACCCCCCAACCCAATACCAGTCCTAGCCCCCCCATCACCCCACTTACAGTCCTTAACCCCCCATCACCCCATTTTCAGTTTAAGCCCCCCCTATAACCCATTACCAGTCCTAACCCCCCATCAGCCCACTTCCAGTCCTAACCCCATCAACCCATTTCCAGTCAGCCCCCCATAGCACATTGCAAGTCCTACCCCCCCCCCATCAGCCCACAGCCCTTTACCAGTCTTAAACCCCCCCCCCACAAAGCCCATTGCCAGTTCTAAGCCCCCCCAACAGCCCACAGTCCATTACCAGTCCTAACCCCATCAGCCCACCTCTAGCCTTAACCCCCCCCCCAGCCCAGCCCAGCCCATTTCCAGCCCCAGCCCCCCAATAGCCCATTACCAGCCCTACCCCCCCAGTCCAGTTCCAGCCCCAGCCCCCCCAATAGCCCATTACCAGTCCTACCCCCCCCATAGCCCATTACCAGTTCTAAGCCCCCCCAACAGCCCACAGTCCATTACCAGTCCTAACCCCATCAGCCCACCTCTAGCCTTAACCCCCCCCAGCCCAGCCCAGCCCATTTCCATCACCAGCCCCCCAATACCCCATTACCAGCCCTACCCCCCCAGTCCATTTCCAGCCCCCGCCCCCCAATAGCCCATTACCCGTCCTACCCCCCCCCCCCCATAGCCCATTACCAGTCCTACCCCCCCCCCCGGCCTAAAGTAAAATTTAATAAAAAAAAAAACCTGGTGGCTGCCGCCGCGGGGCCCCCTCTGCTGCCGCGGGGGCCCCGTCTACAAGCTGAAGCCGTCGGGTCGGGTCGGGTCTCTCTCCCTCCCTCGCTGCAGGCTGCAGGCTGCGAGAGACGCGAAGGGAGAGCGTCTCCTCGCGTCTGTGTTAAGCCCGCAGGGGCTGATGGGAAATCCCATCAGCCCCTGCGGGCTTAACACAGACGCGAGGAGACGCTCTATCTTCGCGTCTCTCGCAGCCTGCAGCGAGGGAGGGAGGGAGGGCGGGCGAGACCCGACCCGACCCGACCCGACCGGACGCTTCAGCTTGTAGACGGGGCCCCCGCGGCAGCAGAGGGGGCCCCGCGGCGGCAGCCACCAGGTTTTTTTTTTAAATTGAGTTTAAAAAAAAAAAACTGGTTCTTTTTTTGTGGGCCCCTGCCGGCTGTGGGCCCTACGCCATGGCGTACATGGCGTATACGTAAATCCGGCCCTGTTTAGGACAACTATCCAGAGGGTCACCATGAGTCAGTCAACACTAACTCAATGGCACTTAACAACAACACCACTAACCAGGTAGCGGTGCAATATTGCTGCTATCTAGTTAGCAGCAGTCTCCACCCCAGAATGCCACCAATATGCCCAGATGCTAACCGGATAACATCAGGGCATGTAGGGGACTTAGATGTGGATATTCAACAGGACTAAGCATGTTGGTGCCATTGAATATCCCCGTTTAAGGTATTTACATGGTTTACTGGGCTGTAAACCATGTAAATACCTTTCAAATATCGAGCCCATTTTGTATTGGATTCTAAACATGAAAGGAAGCTAGTGAAGTCTCTTTAAAGCAAGGGTAGCATGGTCAAATTTCCTGGTGTTGGACAGAAATTTAGTTGCAGAGTTTTAAGGAGATGAAGCCAATGCAGAGTAGAAAGTCGACAAGTCAGAAAACAAAGAAGTTTTTTCCCATCAATGTGGTCTACTTTCTCTTTATTTATTTCATTACATTGATGAGATATCTGTCTTAATAAAAAGCCCTAGGTGATGTACAAACCATTAGGAACCAAAACTGGTACCTGATATAGCAAAGGTCACTTTTACATTGAGAAGCCATTCCTCAACTGATCCACATTTGACAACAAAGCAAAGCAGGATACGAAAGGTAGAGGCAGTGAGAAATGCAGCTTTGCCTGAGCTATGCAAAGACTCCATCTCTGCTGAGCCTATCCAATCATAGTTCAGTATTATTCAGGACAAGATGAACATATCTGGATATGCTCTTTTTGGGAAGAACCATAAAGGAAGAATAAATGGTGAATCAGTGTTATACGTTAGGGAAGTAATAGAATGTCTCAACACAACACCAAACATACCCAGAAAATAATGCATAGTAATAGGACACACAGTCCCTCCCAAAGAGGTGAATTACCTGGGATAATGTCTCCCAATTGGTTAGTTTTCCACATTTCAAGACAGGAATGAATCTCACTCCTCTGCCAAAGTATGTTGGAGATAATCTCAGTCTCTCAGATTCACTGCTAATGCTTGTCTCAACATTTTCATTGTGCCACAGAGAGCCTCCTTCAGAAGTTTATAAGGTGTAATACCATCGATCATTCCTTGTTATTGATGAGGTTAGATGACATTGGGATTTCAGGGACAGTTTATTCACGATTCCATTCATTTTTGTCCAATCGAAAATTCCAAATTAGAACACAAAGATGACACCTTCCCATTCACTCTATTACTTCAGGAGTCCCTCTGGGATCCCTGCTATCTGCATTTCTCCTGTCTGTAAGGTGCTTGCTGGTTTAAATCTTATCACAGGATTTATGCTACTGATATTCAGTTTGTTGTCCCTGTTAATTCATCTATCGAGGATGCTTTGGATCATATAGGGTTATGTATTATTACTGTAAAAACCAGGGTTGACACATAATAAACTGTCAATTGATGTTAGTAAAACAGAAGTTTTATATCTGACATGGACTTTACCTGACCCTTTCTCTATGAGGTTAGAGATTGGTGATTGTATTATTCCAATTCAAACCCAACTGCATGATTTAGGTGTCCTTTTGGACTCCCAACTCATCATGCAAAAACATATTCCAAAAGTGGTTCAAACTGCATTTTTTTAAACTGCATTTGACCCAGAGGTTGAAACCTTATTTATCAGCAGAAATTTAATGACTCTTTCCTCCAAATTATTGTAATCATTTATATTTATGATTACCAATATGCACAGTATTATTCAACCTTTGAAATGATACAAAACAATGCTGCTTGTCTTGTGGTGGAAGATTTGACGAGTGGCTCAGTGGTTGGGACAGGTTACCTCAGGCTAGAGCTTCAATTCCCACGTAAGGACAAGTAACCTCAGGCCAGAGCGACTGGGGTCTCTAGTCCCATGGCCACTCCTTGTGGCCTTGGGCAAGCCACTTAACCCTCCATTGCCTCAGGTATGCTTAGATTGTGAGCCCCTAAGGGACAAGGGAATAAAAAGTGCCTGTTAGCATATATCTGTAAAACGCTTTGCTCCAGTGAAAAGCAGTATATAAGCATAGCTAAATAAATAAATTTCTACTTATTTGTATGAGCTACATTGGCTACCAATTAAGTCACTAATCTATATAAATAAAAATGTAAATGTCCGTTTGTTCAAAACCTCAAATCTCCAAAAGTTCTTCACCGATTGCTTTGAAAGTTTGACACAGCGTTGCATTCTAAATACGCGCGTGTTTTTAACCTACTATTATATAGATGTCACACCTGTGACAGGTAAAAACATGTTTTTTGTGGAAAAACAGCGCCATCTGTTGGACGTAAAAGCAACACACACTATAGTACATATTGTACGATGTATGTGCAATCGAGCTGCTTTAGTTCATCCAAATAATGCCTCACAGAAGATCAAATTTAGGTCGTCGTACTCGCCGAGCAGATGCAGTGCGACGAGTAATTGCAAATCAAACCGAGGAAGAACAGGCATCAGTGAACAAGCGAAACAGACAAAGAATGGCTCAAATACGTGCCGAGGAAGCAGCAGAGCGACGTGCAGCCAGACTTCAGGATGCACGGTTAAGAGCACAGAGATCACGCTCTGCAGCTTCAGATCTGATTCGTTCTGAACAGAAAGAATGCGACAGACAGAGTGGCTGAAAGACATCAATGAGAAACAGCGGATCAGCGTCAAACACGACTCCGTGCTCAGCAATCACGCGATTACAATCACTTTGCATTCCGGTACAACCCAGCTGATGATTATAGTTTGAGCCGGCATGTTCTCATCGGCACTATGACTGAAGTATGTCCTTATTGCAAGGCTATGAAATTTAATGGAGAAACGAAAGGCATGTGTTGCGCTGACGGAAAAATTAAACTGCCTCAACTGGGAGAACCGCCAGAACCATCGAAAACTTTGCTTGCCGGATATACCGCCGGCGTCCCAATTATGTTGCGAAATATTAACCAGCCAAAGCTTTGCAACAGCACGCAGCTTGCAGTAAAAGCATTGATGAGCAACGTCGTACAAGCAACAATCTTGACAGGACCTTTCAAAAGTGAAGATTTCCTCATTCCTCGCATTCCTATGATTCCAACAGATATGCCATTTCAATTTAAGAGATTGCAATTCCCAATTCGATTGGCGTTTGCAATCACCATCAACAAAGCTCAGGGCCAGTCTTTAGAAATCTGCGGTTTAGATCTCCACACGGATTGCTTCTCTCATGGACAATTATATGTTGCATGTTCTAGAGTCGGCAAACCAAGCAATCTCTATATCTGCACAGACAATGGAACAACGAAAAACATTGTATACCCACAAGCATTGTGAAATTAAACATATTACTAACGTGCGTTCTCTCTTTTCTTTCTTTTCCATTTAACCAGACTCAGCCACAGCATCGCGTGGCCGGGTACAGCTAGTTCTTTATAAAATTCTGATAGCATTTAAATTCTTAAATCATATTGCCCCGCTTAGTTTGGCTATCTCCTTAAAAGTCTATTGTCAGCCTCGTGCTTTAAGGTCTCAAGATGCTTTTCTTTTAGATATGCCATTGTTTTGACAGGTACATTTTCAAGAATTCAGAAATAGGGACCGTCAATGAAAACATTCTAAGTTGTGAAATCTGTTTACCAGCAGAGTTACAAGTATTATCTGAGCTGATGGTGTTTCAAAAGAAATTGAAAACTCATTTATGTCAACAGGCTTTTTCTAATTTCCACCTTATTTAAGCTTACAACTTTGATGACAAGTATACAGTTAATTACTATAGCAGTACCAGTGTAGTGATGATTTGTATTGTCTTATTTTTGTATGTCTGTGTTTGTTTCATGATTTTATGTATTTGGGATCCGCCTAGTGGATAATGTGAAACATAAATTCTTTTAAAATAAACAAACACTCAGAGGCAACTTGGAAATTCTTTTTAATCAGGTAAGTGGCACCCAGTGCCATTGGGATAATTTCTGTATCTTTCCCATCCCGTTTTCTTGGTTTCTGATTGTATTTATTGGTACTTGAAGATCTTCCCTGTCTCTGTACTTAGAATGCAATAGTCACTTCATAATGGCCTTCTATTAGTAATGTCATACTTGTACTTTTCTTCTTTACCACAATGTTCAGTTTTCTTGCATCAAGCTTTTTGTCGGTGGGAATAGGAATGAGACAACTGATGTGTAGTTTCCAAATAAAAAAAAAAGTAGTAATTAGACCTTACCTGCTAATTAGTGTTCCTGAAGGAGCTCCAGTCCAGTCCCTGTATTCTGGGTTGTGCTCCTCTTCCTGCAGCTTGGAGACTGAATCTGTCAATCTCTTGATGACATCAGGATATATATAGCACTGGCACCACTCACCAGCCTCAGTATCCTGTTGACAAAGCAAACTTAACGGAGACACAACTAGTTAAACTACTAACTATAATACTAACTAAAACACTAACTATAACACAGCCCCTCCCACTCCCTGAATGGAGCCGAACCCACCGCCCCCCCCAAGGAGGAGGAGGAGGAGGTTTACCTGACAAATGCCCTTACGAAAATGCCTAACAGGCTGCACATCTCTTCTTGTAGCAGGGCTCCGCTTTGGTCCAATCCGCCCTGCCACCAGACCCTTCGAGTAACACTGGCATCCACAAACTCCTGAGCCAGCTACCCCTCCTGAATGGCTTCGAACCAGCACTGAATACACTAGGTGGGATCAGGGTGTGGACTGGAGATCCTTCAGGAACACTAATTAGCAGGTAAGGTCTAATTACTTCTTCCTAATCATCTCTCCAGTCCAGTCCCTGTATTCTGGGATGTAACAGAGCAGTTCAAGCTTGGGATGGGCCTGCCAAACAGGATCGAAGCACCGCTCTCCCAAAACCTACATCTGCCGCCACCTGTACATCTAAACATTAGTGCTTAGCAAAATAATGTAGAGATGACCAAGTAGCCACTCTACAAATATCCAACAGAGGAACCAAACTAAACTCCGCCCATGACGTGGCCCGAGCCCGAGTGGAATGAGCTCGCAATCCCACCGGAACCTGCCTAGCCTTAAGCATATAAGCTGAGGCAATAGCTTGCCTGATCCATCTGGAAATAATGGCCTTGGCCGCCGCTTCTCTCTTGCGCAGCCTTCCGAATACAAATAAATGCTCCAATTTGCGGAAGGCCTTAGTACGCTTCAGATACTGCCTCAAAACTCTTCGAACATCCAGAAGGCGCAGCTGCACATCTCCCTCTTTCTGCCCAACACCAGCAAAGGAATGAAGCAACACAGACTGATTGACATGAAAGGGAGAGACCACCTTGGGCAAAAAGGATGGAACCGTCCTCAACACCACCTTTTCCTTAAAGAAAACGAGAAAGGGCGGATGACAAGACAATGCCTGCAATTCCGAAACTTGCCTGGCTGAGCAAATGGCCACCAAAAACACAGCCTTGAGAGTTAAATCCTTCAGGGAGACCTGCTCAAGTGGTTCGAACGGCGCCATGGCAAGGGAATCCAACACCAAATGGAGATCCCAAGGAGGCACCACCAAACTCTGATGCGGCCGCATACGTCTCACCACTTTAAGAAATCGCACCACATCGGAGTGTTGACCTAATGCTTTGCCCTTAACCTTGCCCTTATAACAAGCGATAGCTGCCAGCTGCACTCGCAAAGAACTGGTTGCTAGTCCCTTCAAGGCCGTCTTGCAAAAAGTCCAACACTTCCGAGACCAAAACTGTCAAGGGTCTCTTACCTCGCTCTTCACATATTTTATATATATATATATATATATATATATATATATCCCCCTGCAACACAGCACGACGCACTGAAAAAGTGCACGAAGGCCTCCGCGGGGAACAGTTTCTGTTTAGCAGCTGTTCTGTCCCCGCCGAGGCACGAGGCCACCACGCAGCTCGATCTAGCCTCCTTACCTGGCTTCCCCCCCCCCCCCCCCGCAGCACTCTTCTACACGCTTACCACTCCGGCGCGAGAAAGAGTGTACTTCACTGTCTTCCAGCCCTCGTGCTCAGCTGCCTCGGGGGCTTCGGCAACGAGGCGGGAGACCAAAGAGGAGGCCCTTCTCAGCAAGGAAAACCTCTGGCAGGCTAACAAAAAACTAGCCGGTCTCCGCTGCTGCTCAACTCGCTCTCCTCTTTTTCTTCCTACTGGGCTGAGTCGCCGCAAGCCTCCTCACCAAGGGGGAGGGGGAACCCAGAAAAAAGGACCTAACTAGGCTCTACAGGAATGAAATAAATGCAAAAAAAGGCTTAAATAAAAAACAAAGACCCCTTCTAAACCTAATGTCTCTCCAGCAGTCTGATTCTGCTAGCCTGCTGCTCTCTCCAGCTGCGCTTGGAGACTGAGTACTGAGGCTGGTGGGTGGTGCCAGTGCTATATATATCCTGATGTCATCAAGAGATTGACAGACTCCGTCTCCAAGCTGCAGGAAGAGGAGCACAACCCAGAATACAGGGACTGGACTGGAGAGACGATTAGGAACAAGTGATTTTACTGGTAACAATTAAAAAACAAAACAAAACAAAACAAAAAACCACACACAGCTCCAACAGAAAAGGCCTTCAATTGACCATGCAGAAAATACTGATAGTCTGTGATTAAACACTTTAAGAAAAATCATTATGGACTTAGATGTCCTGAGCAATAAATTTGGCAAACAGCAATAGCTTTTCGTCTGTTTCTCTCCCTTTTCTCTGAAGCCTGATAAGATGGTTAGTCACAACCTCTCCCAGATGCACTTCTCCAGTTTTCTATAACATCTTCCAGGGTCTTCAGACATGTGTAGGAACCCCTATACCTCCACCAGCTATAGAGTATATAGACCTCTAGTGGTCCTACTAGTTGTAAATGGTAACCTTGTGTCATCCAGTACTTACCAGAATTTGGAGGGTTCTCCTTACCAATGAGGTAATGGTAAGAGGAGAACTCGATTGGAAGGAAAACTGAAAGATATGAACATCCAATCCAAAGGCAGTGTCCTGTCTTTGACAGGCAAAGCTACTGCACCACATAAGGCTTTGAGTCTTGCCTGGTGAAGCCAACAGCCTAATAGAAGTTACATTAGAGAGTTGGAGACAGAGGGAGGCTTCTAAAAGACGAAGAGTCAAGGATTACTGTCCATCCTGGAGAAGAAGGGGAGGAGTCAGAGGAACACACTAGGAGCTAAATTCAAGAGGGCCAGATTCAAGGGACAAGGTGCTTGCAGCTTGTGCCAGTGATCAGTCTCTAGTGTAGAGGAAGATATATTGATTGCTGTTTGGAGAAGTTTGGATTCTCTTTACATAGAAGATTACCAGCAGAGAGGAGTTTCTCGGGCCACTGAGTAGAGACCAAGGAGAAAAGGTGAAGTGGCCTCAGGCTGGAGGGTGAGGGGTTGAAATCCTGCTAGAGGACAGCAACCTTGAGCTGGAAGGATTGGGGTTTCTAGTCCTACAGGTGCACCTTGGGCAAGCCACTTAACCCTCTGTTGCCTCAGGTACAAAAATCAGACTAGGAATCCTTTGGAACAAGGGATATATAAAGTATATATATATAGATAAATCTATATATACACATATACAGGGTGGCTCAAAAAAAGTGAGAACATCTCGTAGCATATAAGTTATTTAAAATTTTAAAAAGACAGTTGTAAACAATTGACAAATTTAAAAAAAAAATGGCGACCGGAAATTGTCGAAATAAAGACGTTATATAGCTAAAAAAGGTAAATAAGTAAACTATTTACGCTTTTAATTTATGAGATGTTCTCACTTTTTTTGAGCCACCCTGTATATACATACATACACAAACACAGTACCTGAATGTACACGCCTTTGACTTGTAGAAAAACAATATATAAGCCTAGCTAAATAAATACTGCATCTTCATTAATTCCTTTTTATCCTGACTAGAGGTAGAATGAATAATCCCAGGGGCCAATGGCCTCTATTCTAGAACTCTGTGATCCACAGGTAGTAGTGTACATCTGTGTAAGTTTTATGATTGTCCACTACCTTGAATGCTATGGCATATGGTAGCATAGAAATAAATAATCAGTACAGTGCTGCCTCCAATGGAGTATGTGCCCTAGGTCTTCCAACAGAGTACTCGCCAGTGTTTCGCAAACTGGTCCTGATATATCCCCTAGCCAGTCTGGTTTTTAGGATGTACAAAATGAATACAGTATGCATGGCACAGATTTGCATGCAGTAGAGGCAGCGCATGAAAATCTTCCCCATACATTCTCACTGGACTAGCTAAGGGGTACAGCAAAAGTAGTTTGAGAAATACTGATCTACAGCCAGTGAGGGACCACAGACTATAGGGGATACATATGCAGAGAATAGTAGAGGACAGATGTTATTTCTTAGATCTCTGCCACCTCTCCCTCAGCTGAGAAGAAAGAGAAAACGCCTCCTCTCTCGGAATAACTTTCAGCTCCATTTATATTGTGCCCTACCATCGGCTTGTGGAGCTCAGTCATAGAAACTTCCTCTCACATTAACACTCCATTTACACATCATATCCTACTAGCAAAGATACGGCATTCCTTCTAAAATGTTAACACACCCTACACCTGTAACAATCTCAAATATAAATTTCATAACCACCACAAGTACTCTTTCAAAACTGCACCTATGCCTGCAAAATCATTGGTCCCACACTGTATTTTGACCAAAATTATTTTTAAAGGCTTCACATTGATAGGAGCTTAAACATATGAAAAACAAACTAGAAAACAATTCAAAACATTCAAATACTAATAAAATGATACAGTTCAAGTTGTTTCCCCAAAGAGCAATAGTCTACAGAGCAAATCCCAAATATGGCCCCAACCTTGAATATTTGGGTTCAGAGTTCAGCGGCTATGACTAGCCACATTAAAAATGCTAGCCATCTCCACTGAATATCCCCCTCCATATTTTTATGTTTCTCTAAGAATTCAAAAAGTGTCCATTGTGATAGCAGGTGCTTCTAAATCTAGTGGGTACAAATATTTACTGCAAACAAACATCATGCCACAGGAATTTTATTTATTTATTTATTTATTTATTTACATTCTCTTATATACCGCGCTATTCTGCATCAGTGCGGTTTACATTGAACAAACTGAAATTACATTGAACAGGGCATTATAACTTGGAGATAACTATTTTACAGGGAACATGGGCTATGGAGGGTTAAGTGGCTTGCCCAAGACCACAAGGAGCTTCATAACAACCACCATATCCAAACCTTTTTTTTTTTTTTAAACTCAGTTAAACTACTAGCCTTGACCACATACTCTGGCAGCAAAATCCATAGTTTAGTTATGGATATACCGAAAAAAATCCTCTTTCTATAGTTTGCTTTAAATCTGCTGCAAGTTAGCATCACGGAATGACCCTAATTCTAGTAGTACTGTAAAGATTAAATAACTATTCTCCGTCAGTTTTGACACTCTACTCATTTTATAAGCCTCTCTCATATCTCCATATCTCCTCTCAGTTGTCTCTCTTCCAAGCTGCAAAGCCCTAACCTGTTTAGCCTTTACTCATAAGGGAGGTATCATTTTGGTGGCCCGTCTCTGAACCTTTTCTCGCTGTGCTATATCTTTTTGGTGACCATTACTGCACACAACACTCAAAGGTGTGGTTTCACCACGGATCAATACAGGAGCATTACTATATTCTCTGTGTTGTTGTCTATTCCATTCCTAATAATTGCTAGGATTCTATTTGCTTTATTACCACAGCCACACACTAAGCTGACGATTCCAAAGAATTGTCCACAATGACAAAGATCTTTGCTGAATGACCCTCTTTCTCCTCTGTGCCCTGAAATTCTCAAGTCAGTATCTCACGCAATGATTCTTGCATACACTCACTTCATGTACTGTTACATATTCCTGCACACATAATCACTTTCTTTTACATTCAAATGCAGACATGTTCAAATACCCTGCAAAACTACTATCCCATGTCCACTTTCGCTAACCCTCATGCCTAGTAAGCTATTCTCCTAAACTATTCCAGTTTTGGGGATTGGATGTGCAGGTGCTATACCCTCTTATTTATATATCAACCCAAAGTTATCACATTCTTGGCTGGCACGGCTGCTAAATGGTTGGTGGGTTGCCATAGCAACTGACTTTGCACAGGCTGTCATGCCCAGCCCACATTTCCCTCTGTCAGCCTATTTTTAGTCAGAAATTAAGAAACATTTTTCAATCACCACCTAGCAATAGCGAAGGCATGGCGTCCTCAAAAGAAAAGAATTAGATGATCAAAAGCTACAAAAGAACTCCACATTCAGGAATCTATAACAAACTCAGGAGATTTTATAAGAGGAAAGAGCCAGCTTAATAGAAGTTCAGCAATGACAAACATCCTGGTCTCTCTCCTATGACACTATTTGAGCTTGGCTTTTCTAATCTTAAACATAAATGGGAGAGAGAGCTACCACAGGAAATGACTAGTGTAGACGCATGCAGGGCTGGCCCATCAACTAGGCAGGCTAGGCGGCCACCTAGGGCAGCAGTTCTCTGTGGGTAGCAGGCCATGTGCTTCTACACACATAGCCTGCCACCCCCTATCCTCCCCCCTCCCGCTGTGGTGTTGCACCAAATCGCTGATAACTATGCATATCTATGGCATATTAGGCAACATCACAGTGCTAACTGTCAGGAGCAATGAAAGCACGTTTCCAGCAATTACCACGGTGCACACGGCCCAGCTGTGGCACGACAATAGCACAAGTGCCCTCAATGCCACCTATGGAGGTGGCTGTCAGTGCACCCATGCTACGTGCCTGCCATGCAAGTAGCGCGAGTGTGCTGACCGCATGACGCTCACCCCACCCATTCTCCACCCTAAGCCTCCACTTGCAACCCTAACGCACCATGGACAGTTAATGCCAAAATCCAGCACCGCCGCCATGGCCCCACGCTAGCTCTCAACGCCAGTCCAACATGCTCCAGACCCACACCGATAGCTAGTGCCCTTAATTAAAAGGGCCCTTAAGGTGGCATTTCCAGCAACGGCAGCAGCTCACGTAAAGCGATGGGCCATTGCCACTTTAAATTTAAACCTGGATAGTCTATGCTAGGTCCATATCCAACCACCAGCTTTGAGTATCTGGGAGAGCCTGAGTAGCCAAATAACAAACCAGTCAGCAGCAATATTCAGCCACTAGCTGGATAGCTAAAGCAGCTAAGGTTAGGACAGCCATTCAGATGTCCTAACTTTAGCCACTTAGAGTTAACTGGCCAATGGCTCAATATCTCTGCTGACTGACTAACACCCCCTTCCTCCAGTGCAGCCCTTGCTGCAGCCCCATAATGCCCCAACACTAGCCGGCTAGCATTGGGGCATACAAACCGGGTAGCAGGGGATATTCAGTGTCACTAAATGATTTGGTGCTGAGGAATATCCCGCTGGCCATGGTTTAACCAATTGGCAGGTCTGCTAATCGCTTTAAAACATGCCCCCCTAAAAGTTTTGACAATTAGAGATAATGAAAGACTTAATTTAAGTCACACAGAAGGATGTAGAGAAGACTACTGAATACTGTATTTCTTCATCAATCTGACAATAAGAACGTTACACCATCCCAGGTAAAGATAGTTCATATTCCACTGCTGAAAATGACGAAAGGATCTGCTTTGCAAGAATGATGAAGATTCATATTGCAAAGATGGTAGCTGGAAGCAACCGATGTTGTCCTCTGGAAAAGATCAAAAAGCACATTTTAGAAAGTATGTGGAGATTGGAATTGAGATGTCAAGGTCACAAGGTATGCAATTCCAGCAGTACTTTAGAAAAAGCACTGCTAGATGTGAAAGCTGTTCAAAAATAGTTCATGAACACATATGTATTTGCTATAGAGTCATTTTGGAAATCTATACATGGGAAAACCAACAAGTAAAACTCAACAACTTCCATGTGTAGGTGCTGGCACTTACATATGTGTGTCAGCCATTCTGCAATTCTACACATATAAATGCCCCAACTAACTACAGATGCTGCTATTTTTCTCTGATTACATTTTGGAGGGGGAAATAAAAAAAAAACAGATTAACAATTATAACTCCCTTAATCCCTCCTGTAAAGGGCTGGCCAAAACTGGCATGTTTTAAAAACCTATACGTAGGAGCAGCTGTAAATCCTAATGTCAACAAAGCAATTATACACATAGGGCTATGTTTACTAATCGGCAGTAGCGGCTTCCTCCATTTAATAAGCATACCCCATAGATGCCCTATATGAAATGGGGAATACAAGTGTAGATTTATTTATTTATTTATTTATTTATTTATTTATTTATCTATTTCTTCTATACCGCCCCTTCCAGAGATCAGGGGCGGTTTACATGGAACAAGTAAACAAATTTGTATACTAATGTATACATTACATGGAACAGAGAATTTTTAACTTTATACAGATAATAGTTATTATATTACACGGAACAGAGATTTATAACATTGTAACTTTAGACAAATAACTGTGCATTAATTGTCGGAACTATATACATTTTATATACATTAATACGTTTCTGTATCGTAGTGTTGATCAGAATTTTTCTACCTTTTTACAGGTAGTCAGAGTTTTCTACCTTTCATATGTGTGTGTGTGGAGGAATTTATTTCCTTTTTTTTCATCTCTTGAGAGTATTTTGGGGTGTATGTGGTGGGAGTATGTGGTGGGTGTATGTGTGTGGGTAGTTGAGTGTGATTTTAGGGCTTTGTGTTTGAGTGTTTGGGGATGGTGTGTGGTTGGACTTGGGGGTATGGGATTTCATAGTGTTCGGAGAAAAGGTATGTCTTGAGTTCCTTTCTAAATTGGGTGAGGTCTTTTATGATCCGAAGGTTTATTGGGAGATTATTCCAGAGCATGGGGGCAGTGAATGAGAAGGCTCTGGTGCTGGTGGATTTTTTAGTTTTTTTGAATGAATTTGGTATTTCAAGTGAGTGTGTTGCGTTTAGTCTGCGAGTTCTTGATTCTGATGGGGCATGTAATAGCATGGATAGATATGAGGGGGCGATGTTGTTCAGGAGCTTGAATGTGATTAGGAGGATTTTATATCTGATTCTGCTGTTTATAGGGAGCCAATGCAGTTCCAGCATTATTGGGGTTACATGGTCTACTAGGCGGGCTTTAGTGACTACTTTGGCACAGATGTTCTGGGCTCTTTGAAGTAGGTATGTACTTTTTTGTGGTAGGCCAATTAAGAGACTATTACAATAGTCAAAGTGTGGGGTGATGAGTGTGTTAACAACTGATCTAAAGTCATGGGTGTCAAGAAGGGGTCTTAGGTGTTGTATGGTTTTGAGTTTGTAGAATATGGTTTTTACCGTCTGTTTTATATGTGGTAGCATGGTGAGTGTATGGTCTATTATTACCCCTAGGTATTTTACCTCTTTTTTGACGGGTATAGTTGTATTTATGATTGAGATTGATGTTGGATAGGTGTCCTCAGTCACGGGTGATCTTGTTACGAACATTGCCTCAGTTTTTTTGAGGTTGATGCTAAGGTAGTTAGATTCCATCCAGGAGGTGGTCTCCACCATGCATTTTGATAGGGCATCGTAGGTAGGATTTTTGGTGGATATGGGGAGAGCAAGCATGATGTCATCAGCATAGATAAAGTGACTAATTTTGTGTTTTCTGAATATTTTTGTAATGGGTTGGAGGTACAGATTGAAAAGGAGGGCAGAAAGGGCGGATCCCTAGGGTATTCCTTGTCCTTGGGGGAAGGTTTCTGACACTTCCTGGTCTATTTGAACACGTATGAGTCTGTTTGTGATATAAGACTTAGATTTTTGACCCATCCAATCAATTCTCTAACCACAGCCCTGACACAGTCCCTTCCAGCTTCTACATAGTAAGGGCATCCATGTATAAATGCAGTCCTTTCTAAAATGGCTATTTATACATGAGAATAAGGCAACTAAAATGTGCCCCCTACCCTCAGCAAGTGAAGAAAAAGGGAAAATGAAATGGGATGCGGTCAGATGCAGAGAAATAGCTGATAGTTGTATTCTATTTTATTGTGAAAATCATTTTAAAAAGAAAATATCTGTCATGGTTTTAGTAACTATTTGTATTATCTTTATTGCCATTTTTTGATATATTTTTTTAAAGTTAAAATCAATGAAGTCTTGAAAACAGGCTATAGAATGTCAAACTGAAGTCAGTAGCATGACATTTTAACAAATCCAAAGAATAAATCAAAATAGATGCTTAGAGATACTGCCCTTAAAGAGGAGGAATTCAAAAATCAGTAAGCCTAGGAGCAAGCATAACTAGAAGAAAAAGGAATAAAGAAATTTCAGTAGATTTACCACAAATGTAAATCACTCTTATCAAACTATGCAGTGCTTCCCCACCAACCCACACAGTACAGTCTGGGAACATTATTATTGATCATTTCAGATATCACAGAGTTCAAGACAAACCACAATTGAGGGCATTCAACAAAATTTTTCTGTATATAAAAAAAAAACTCTTTAAAATTTCAAAATGCATTTATATAAAAGTGAGATAAAAACAATGCCCCAAGGGCAACAGCTTCCTGATGCATTCAGAATTTTGGCTCATTAATTGTTGACTATTTCTGGGGAAAAATCATATCGCTTTGGTTAGGTGTGCGAAGCCAGTGACCCCCATGTAAGGTGTTAAGGAGATAGCAAGTTGTTGAACAGGGTTTTTCCAAGGGCCACATAGGACATTTCAAATTTCGGACAGGGCCAGTGGGGGAGAGGGGCTCACACATAAGAGTTTGCTGAACAAGGTATGGGGACCCTCTTAAAGTTTGCTGAGCTTGTTGCCATGTTATACCACCATGACCTTCTTCAGCTGGTGGAGTGTGGGAAACCCATTAGCTTTGTTGCCTGTCTTACTGCTGTGCGTCAAAACCCCCCCAAAAAAAAACAAACAAAAAAAACCAAAGCAAAATGGATTCAATGGCATGCAACAAATGTATGGTAGGCTGGAAAATTGAAAACTAAGCACTGTATGAGGCCATGATCTGTAGTTTGGGAACCCTTGTCGTAGAATATACTATATAGGAAATGATTGATAGAACCAATGAGGTCAATTGTATGGATCCCAATACACTTGCTGCAAGGGGATGGGGAAAATATATAGTTAAGTTCTAGTACATCCTGAAATTATATCCTAACCTGCCTATCAGACCTATTCAAATTCTATTCAGATTCAAATAAATAAATTCACTAAAGTATGGTAACCCTCACTAAATTAATGTAGATCGCACTCGTTTTTAAAGCACTGTAATGCATGTGCTAATTGTTGTGGGCCCATTATATTTAATAGGTATGTGTGTGTTTATTTGAAAATTAAATGAAAAATGAAGCAAACCAAAAACAAACATCCAACAAAATGAATGAAATGGCATAAAGATGAAAACAAAGTGAAAAAATATATAGGAAAAGCATGCAGAGCTTAAGCACATTCCAATACTTATTAATCGATATCTTTGCATCCATCCGATAATTGCCTTTTAAAGTGTAGGAAGAATCTGGGAGAAATTTTATTGAATAAAAAAGGCTTGTTACCAGGCCCATGGCAACATATAGGGGTATGTTTACTAAACTGCGGTAATGTAGCAGCGGCTACGTTAAGGCGCGTTATGTAACATTAAGGCGCCTTAACATTACATAACACGCCTTAACATGCCCGGCCGCGGTAAGTCCAGAAAAGGGTGGAGAGAGGGCGGAGAGAAGGGGTCAATGGGTGGGGAGTGGGCGGGAGAGGCCCCTTTCACACTAACGCGGGGAAATTAAGGGCTGAATCCTAATGCAACTGAAAACCTGGTGTTAGTTTCTCTCTCTTGCAAATGTGTGCTATTTCAGTGTCAGCAATGTACAGCATAGGCAGAGAGCCCAAGAAAGGTGATAGTAGTGCTCCATTTGCAGCAACAGCATAGTGCCCAGGTATGAAAGGCCACTATGGTGATGGTGCAAATGGGGCATGGGGGCTGCAGGCGGGACATGCAGTGGGGGCTACTGGGGCACAGGGTGGACTAGGCGGTTGCCGAGGTGGCACATAGGAATGCAGAAAATGGAAACCAGCAAGACAGCAACTGACCAGGGTCAGACATGCCCATGAGTCTGTGGCCCATAGTGTCCCATCCAGGAGACATTACCCAGCAGGTTTCCCAAGGGGCACATAACATTGACAGGCGGTGCCGGGGGAAGCGTGGACATCTATGTAGGCACCCCAGAACTCACACCTTAGGCAGCTGCCTACCTGCCCCCTGGTTGGCGCACCACCAGCACCGACAGCATATGGTCATGGTGGCATGGCAGAGGGGGTGGGTGACTGTGCTGGAGGGAGCAGTGGCACCCACCTGCAGTGGACCTAGGCCATGCCCTGTACCAGTATGTGGTGTGTACTGCAACAGAAGAGGTCTGGCCGGGGAACATAAGGGTAGCCCCAGGGACAACTATGCTGCTGTGGCAACAGTGTGGTGCAGTACACCCAGCTAGCATGTCCAAGAGCAGAGGGTCAGAGGTTCAGGTCCCATCTGTGGATCATGCAGAGCATCTCCCCATAGTTTTAGCCCACAATGCAGCCACACCAACAACATGGGCAAACCCCAACGCAGGGGTGCACAGGGGTACGGACTCACAAGGGCTCCACTATCCACAGCTTCATGGAGTGTCAGGCTGTTAACTGCAGCTCTGTGCTGGGGCTATCACCAGAGCACTACTACTACCCCCTGCACAGATTAGCAAAGTCGGCACTGTGATCAGGACCAGTGCGGCAGGTAGGGTTGTCAACCACCTCCCATCTCTGCACAATGCCGAGATAGGTGTGGGAGTGTGCATATGTCTCTCCATTGTTTTGTGTCTGCCAACACCTCACTGAGCCCACATTGCTCACACTGCTTCCAGCGTTAGCCTGCAAATTTGCATAATGAGGAGCAAGGTATTGTGGGTATGGCCCAGACAGGGCAGATTGGCCAGGATGCATCTGCAGAGGGTGGAGGGCAATGGCTGAGAAACTGTAGTGCTCGACCATCACCTGCATGGACAGGGTGGCCACAGCATGTCACGCTGGGGGGGGGGTCACTCACGCTGACCGAGCATTGACCATGGCATGTCTATGTTCCCACATAGTGCCACATATTTGTTTCCAGTGCTACCTGTGTGTTCCCAGTTCTGGGGCCCAATCACAGGGATACCTGCTTGGTGTCTGTGCTGTGCATCCCACCTCTGGGTGCACAGGGTTCCTCCGAGCATGCACTATGGACTGGTTAGTGGGCTGTCTGCAGTTCACCTGTGCATGGAGGGGGGGGAAACACCTTGTAGGATGCTGCAGGTGCAGTCTGACTATGCTGTCTGTTGATGAATGGCAGACAGTGACGTGGGGCAGTTGAGCCTTCCCCTGCCTACCCCAAGCATCATTGCTGGTCTGCAATGGTCACAGGTATGGCACTGGCCCAGCAGCCCTGGAGGGCTGTCATCCGCCAGCAGGACTGTGGTTGCTGGTACTACAGCCATTCTGAGGGGTGCAGGCACCTGTCCCACCACACTCTCATCTACAAAAGGAGTGATTGAGGCCCCTTGGAGTATATAGTGCATACCACTTAGACCCATAGTGGCAGTACTACATAGCCCTCATGCAAGTCTAGACACCCCACTGCCCTGATAACAGGTACCCATGGCAGCCAGACCCTAACACCGGGCACGCACTAACCTGGGTGGTGTCTTGTCCCCCAGGGCCATATGTGACTGCAGAACACAGCTGGAACAGATGTACCTTCAGTTGCACTGCTAGGGACACCTGTCGCACACTGGCAGTGCTGGGGATGTGCAGCAGGACCTCCCTCTAGCACCACATGTACTGTGGACCTAGTGCTGGGCGCCCATCCTATCCCTCAGGGTGCACACGGAACCTGCACAATGGTATGATCTGTAGCTACTCTGTGCTAGTATCACGCACTATCAGTCCGTCTTACCACGCTGCAGTACCAGAGAAGTGCAGACCCCATTTGGTGGTCAGCTGTAGGCTGCTGTTCTGCATGTGCAATGCATCATGGGTGCTGGTGGGGTTACCCTATCCTGGCACACAGAGCAGACGGTTTGTGCGGTGACCTGCAGTCCTTCTGTACCCAGCCATTGCTGTGTAACAGGCCATAGAGGTATGGCCTACTGGTTAGTACACTGACGTTCTAGGTGGAGGTCATGGGTTCAATTCCTCGTTGTTCCCTCCTGTCCAATGCAGATATTTTGCTTGCCTGTGAGTGTCATATCTTTGCAGATCTGTGCTGCCAGCCCATAGTACCCTCACCACAGTTGCCAGCAATCCTTATAAGGCGTTATAAGGCTCCTAATTAGGCACAGTACAAGGCACATTACAAGGCACCTTATTAGGCACAGTACAAGGCGCATTATAAGGCACATGCCTTGTATTGTGCCTTATAATGCGCCTTACCTGACATGCTTGCCATAATGATGCCCCGCCCACGCCTTTATATGGGCATCTGTACCTTTACCGCGGAACCTAACGCACATGACATTACCGCAGTTTATAGTAAACATACCCCATAGTGATACCACCATTTGAGGACATTTTTCCTGGTGTGACACTGCTCTAACAGGTTAAGAATGGACATACCCGCTGTGGTAGTGCATGCGATGCGAAGGGGTTTTCTGAAGAACACAGACAGCAATTCAGGGAAAACAAAAGCAGCTTTACTGCTGTTCCAGCTTGTTAAACCTTGAGAAGCTGGTTCTCCCAGCCCTTCTTCCAGCCTCAGTTAAAGTTCCTACCTCAGAACTCCTCTGCATGGCTTGCCTTGTAAGGACTTCTGACTCCAAGAGCCACTCTCCCTCCTGCAGCCTGCTGGGCTGCAGACTCTCTTAAAGGGGACTGCTGATAATCCCTTTGGAGAGGGATGGGTAACATTCTATAAACCCCATCACACCCCTCTTCTGGACAGACTATTTACTCTCAGTATTTGGCAGATCATAAATCAACTTATGTGATCTATATAATTGCTTGCTCATTACATTTGGTATATGTTGGTCGGATAAAACAACATTTCTTTAAGGCTTAATGAACATAAATATAAGATCTTGACTACACAAGAATCGGCCCCCTTAGTACTACATTAACTTGAAAAAAAAATCATTCAGTTGATGATATCAACTGGTGGATTATTGATCATGTTCGCGATAAGTGTAAAAGGTGATGATTGAGAAGCAGCATTGAATAAAAGGAAACAGTATCGGATTTTCAGTTTACAAATGGTCCACTTGAGTGGTTTAAATTTGGAGGTGGAATGGCTGTCACTGCTGTGATTGGTGGATAGTACTGACCATGTGATTTTTGTCTCAGTGCATTTAAAGCTGACACCATGTTTTCTTTTTCAGAACGCTGAGAAAAGGATGCCGTGAGATGAAGCTGCGTTATGGGACCGAAATATAAGATTTCCCTGCTGCAGAAAGATAAGTTGTTGGTTGGCTTTTGAAACATGGTGCCATGTCGAACATTTATATGATATATTGCTATAGGAGTTTTGTATGAAATTTTGCCATTGTATGAATTTTTGCATATGAATGAACTAAATGGACATTTAGATGAATCTTTGCAGATAAATGGAGGGCAAACTTGCACATTTTAACTGAGAGATTTTAGATGAATGTTTTCCAAAGAATAAATGTAATTGGCATTCTAAAATTGGACCAGTGAGGAAACTATGGCATGCTGGCTGCTGTTATAGGCTTTGTTAAGCCGTGGTGCACAGAGTTGCCAAGTTACCAAGTTCCAAGAGTAAGATTTTCTGCCAGTCCTGAATTTCTCACAATCTCATTCTCATGGATTATGGGACCTGCAACAATGATTGAGAAGGGTAAAATCAGGGACTACAAATACCATACTGCATTGCAATGGAAATTTAAAACTAGAATTAGCAAAAAATCTCACTCCTGGAACTGGATAACTTGGCAACTCTGGGTGTATAGCCCATGAAAGCCTCATATTTGATTGTCCTAAAACATGTATTTAGAAGCTTAGAGGGGGGACACAGTTGTTAATATCAACTGTTAGAATTACTTCTCCCATAGAAATGTATTGGGACATTTTCATTTCTCTTTCACGCCCCACTACATGCAGAAACTTCACAACACCAGAACTTCCCCTAGCTCACCTCTTTCATTCTTGTGATAGAGCTACCTTCTAGTGCTCCTCCTCCTCCACAGCCTTCTCATTGGCTGGATTCTACCCACAGTCTCTGCTGTTAGTTTTACTGAAAGCAAGCAGGGCTGGTTCACTCACCTAAGGGGAGGCTTAGGGAAATGCAGACAGAGGTTTTAAACTCAGAAAAATGTCCAGTCACATTAGCCATCATTCTATTTTCTGGATATTACAGCAAAAATCTGTTGAATACTGAAAAAGCTAGACTGCTGGCAATCTTAACCTCCTGAGTTTGAGCATACAGTATCTCATGAGACCTCCCTAAACATATAGATCCATATTAGGAGCGTGGTTTGCCAATGCTTTAATTTGGCCCTGCTCGAAGCGACTAATTTTAGTTAGCTGCACCAGTGGCGTTCCAAGGGCCATGTGCACACAGAATGGGTACTACCCCCTAATGGCATGCCCCCCCTCACAGCACATGCCCCATTCCCTGCTGGGCCCACATAGCAGAGCCAGTATACAATCCTACCTTAATGTGGTGGGTGCCTTGCCACACTGTCTTCACTCCAGGTCCAGCAGCTTTTCCCTGCTGGACTGAAGTCTCCCTATTCTCAAACACCATTCTGTGGACATCTATGTAGTCGTCCCCTTGGACATCCATATGGGGCATGTCCACATTTGTGAAATCATGCTGGAACTTGGACATGACTGCTTTTTTTCAGAAATTCTGACTTGGATGCCCTTTATAAAATGTGCCTTATAGTATCAAATAATTTAACGCTCCACAATCCTAGCCAAAATCACCCAAACATTTCTACAACATGGAGAAATACCAACCTGTCTGAAAACCTCTTCAATCCCCCCCTTACTAAAGAAACCCCACTGACTCCTCCTCCTACAGGCCCATAGCAAGTCTACCATTCATAGCCAAAATAATCAAAAAGACGA
The DNA here is from genome assembly GCA_033557465.1 of Ichthyophis bannanicus. NCBI lineage: Eukaryota > Metazoa > Chordata > Amphibia > Gymnophiona > Ichthyophiidae > Ichthyophis > Ichthyophis bannanicus. The sequence goes on along the minus strand of CM066031.1, from coordinate 1,068,335,595 downwards.
TTCAACTTCAGGAATACCTCAACACTCATGCCATACTCGACCCACAACATGGATTCCGACTACACCATGGAGTGGAAACCCTCCTGATTTCCTCATGAACAACTTTGTCAAAGGAATCTAAAACATCCATTGAGGATTCATACTAATCCTTGACATCAACACCATCCTCCTACAATGCCTACCTTCCATAAGACTACAAGAAGCCATACTAAAGTGGTTCCAAGCCTACCTCAACAGGTTCAATGAATAAGAATCAGATCATCTTCTTCAACCCCATACCCCCAGACTCAAGGTATCCCTCAAAGATCCACCCTCTCCGCACTACTCTCTACATGCAACCCCTCTGCCCATTCATTCAAATCTTACAACATTAACTACCACATCTATGCTGACGACATTAACCTAACCAAACCCTCACACCAAGACTTACAACAATGTTTTACAGATGTCTCCAAATGGTAAACCGCGAACTGCCTATCAAACTTTGAGAAAACTGAATCCTTATTCATCACGAAAAACACCACATTCACTCCACCAACATCCATCACCTTCAACCAGAATGAAATCCAAGCCTGTCATGAAGTAAAATACCTGGGGGTCATCCTAGATTGTCACTTCTCCCTGAGGTCCCAAGTAACAAACACCGCAAAGGTGACTACTACAAAAACTGAACTCTACAGCATCTACGACCACTACTCGCCCCATCCAACTTCTGCTCTGCCTTACAAGTTCTGATGTTGCATGTTGATGCTCCTCCCTCTGCAAGATGTCCTCCACACAACAGTCTGGATCATCCAAGGAGCCTCCAGATATGATCACATGACCCCCCATCCTCAAACACTTGCACTGGCTTACACTACAAAGAAGAATACAATACAAAATTCTATTAATGATATTCAAAACTCTCAACAACTTATTTCCCCCCCCCCCCACCTTCAGACCCTTATAGGACCACCCCAAACAAACAGGCTTTGGAGACACCCTAGCCACCCCCCAAGTAAAAACTAAAAGCACTCAGACTTGTGCAAGATCTTTTGAGCTCTATGCCCCCACAATCTGGAATTTCCTCCCCAACACAATAAGGAAAACCAAAGACCTACTCACATTCCACAAGCTCCTCTAATCCTCCCCACTCTCCAACCCCACTCTTCAACCCTCTGTAAATAGTTCTATGGCAACATGCTCCTGTTAAATATAGTGTACAAAGTTACTGTTCTTTATAATTTCATTTAATCTGTTTAAACTCCAAGTTCTATGTGCATCACCCCATTCTATGTAAACATTGTTTAACCTATTTGAGTTTTATGTACACTGTTTTGACGTCTGCACAGCCAAATAAAGTGTCGCTTGATTTCTCAGTGACCGCAATTAACATGGTTAGCAGGTCTACTAACCATGTTAATTGCATTGAATTCACCCCCCCCCCCCCCACATGCTCTTATGTCTCCTTTTTTGTTATCAATAACTGAATATGGGATGAGGATGCAAGGAGGATATAAACATCAGGCATAAAACCCAGTATAGAATAAATGCTCATAACACTAACTCAATACAAGCTGGTTCCGTTCAAGTTAGAAACGAAAGTAATAGACACAAACTGCTAGACCAAAAAAGCCCCCAACAACTTATTCTACATAAATCTTACACCTGGCCAATGGCCACACCTACGGGTCTCTGAGGCTGGCTGCAGGAGCTGTGGATATTTCACAAAGCTAAGACTCTAATTTTCTTTCTGATCTCTGATGCTTTCTCGTTACCAATATAGAGTCTAACTGTCTGTTTTGTGGGAATTGTTAATATAAAGTTAAACTGTGGTTATAAATAAAGCTTGGGGATATTCCGACTGACTGTCTCCTTTTCTGGGTAGCCTTTGAGCAGATATCTGTGGGTGCCCCTAGTTCAGGAACAGCCTACTGGCCAGAGACAGACACTTAGGTTCCCGCCCACCCTACCCCTCATCCCACCCACCCCAGGGGCTGCATTGCCTATATAGTACTCGCATACGTTGCCATCTATCCTCTGAACTTGTGGGCTCTAACCCATCTTCTTCCTCCTTCCTTCTTCCTCTTCTCCTTCTAGGACTGCTTATTCAGCATGTCATGTATTCGGTGCAATAACTGCAGTACTTTCATTCCAAGATGAATCATATAGAACCTCAGAGCTTGTCCTATGTGCCTCAGGTCAGCTACCATGCATAAAGAACTGACTCTACTAAGGGAAGAACTAGCTGCCATGCATAAAGAGGTGATCCCACTCAGGGAGGAACTGGCTGCAATGAAGCGCACCTCTTCTAGGATACAAACTGAACAATGTCCACCACCGCTCCCACAAAGCATCAAACATCCCAGGGACAAGGGGATCACAGTGGGTTCTGGTAGATTGCGACCTGTAACGCACAGACATCATATGCATCAAACGATATCCCCACATAATGCCTTCTCTGCCTTGGCTAATGAGGATGACGAACTGAGGGAGGAACTGGCTGCAATGAAGCACACTTCTTCTAAGAAACAAACTGAACAAAGCCCAAGTTCATGTAGGGTTGGAGTTTGTCAGACGGCTGCCTGGGTGAGAATCTTCACACTCTTGGCAAGTGCATATTTCTATATGATTTGCAAGGTATTGTGGGCAATGTAGTTCATTCACACCAGACACAGCTGCTGACAATAATTTAGTTGTGCTCTTGGGTAAAGCCAATAAGATATTTATTTATGGGGTTATTTCTCCCAACACAGATATGCTTGGTAGCACATAAATCAGATAACTTGCTTTCAGTGTTAACTTGGAAAAACAAAGTCAAAATCAGGAAACAACAAATGAAAAGCCACAAAGCAAGAAACAAACTGTTCTTTTCAGGTTAACTTCTGATTATTTCCCACATAGATACAGAAGTGCTTCTCTCCTAGCTCACAAGCAATTAGGTAAGGCTTAATTGCTAGCAGTTATCCAGCTGAAACCCCTTTAGCTGGCTTGCTTTCTACTTTGTGAGTCAAATCCTGCTTCAGGAGCTTTTCTGAGTAGATTAAAGAACAAATTTGTATTTCTTTGTGATGGTTGCTGTACTTTATAACAGAAAGTTACCAACGGAGTTTAGATAGAGAGCAGTCCATATAAACAGGATCCTCATCTGCTATTATTCCCCCTTGTTCAACAAGCATGGGTTCAATATCATGGATTGGCACAGATGAATCTCTCAATGGAGCATTTTCAGGAGAATACTTGTTTCCCTGCTGTCTTTCAAGGTTATAGCTAGGGCATAGATCAGTATTCATACCTGAGCTTCCATTGCTGCTAGAGTTCCTCTCTATATAGCCTGGCCAGTATGTAGTCCAGTTCTTATGTCCAGCCTTCCAATCCAGATCCCTGGACACTGGATCTCTCTTCACATACCTTCTGGCACAGGTCTTAGGGTCCCTTCCACGTGCAGCCGTCTCCCTCACAGGTAGCCTCTGGTGATTCCTAGCTCTGCAGCACCATTCCTCTGGCTTTCCCAGTCCAATGGTATATGCTGGCCCTTGGAATACCTCCCAGTATACGTACTGCTTTGGACTCTTCTAGACCTCTCAAAGGCTTTTCTCTTCCTTCTTCCAAAGGGTCTCTTTCCCTCTCTGTCCGTCCGGTTTGGCTTCTGCTTCTGATGATCCTTCAGATGAAACTGATGATCAAACTCCAGCTGATTCTCAGGATACTGAGGACAATTCTCTGGATATCCAAGGTGATCATGAAGATGGTCATCTGTAGAATAAACTCTACTCTTATTCTGCTTGGATGAGTGCTCCTCCCTAATACAGCGCAGCTGTGCTGAATCAGGCCCTGCCCTTTGAGATGAGTGCTTAGGGATTACCTCATAGCCCTCCTGATTGAACACACGTTTCCCCACTTCAGCTCCTCTAATGGCTGTTGGAAACCTGGTGCATTCTGGGACTGGTAGTCTTTTATGGGAAAATTCTGTTTTCTTATTTCTACCAGAACTGACAGGTTGCTTGTTCAGAGTCACTTCACCTTTTCTATAGCTCCTTCCTGAGCTATGATAAGCTTCCTTATCACAAGTTGTAATGTATTTGCTTGACCTTGATGCATTTCTACCATATTGTTTGCTTGTGAAAGGCCTAAAATACTAATAAAGTCTCAATGAAATGAAAAAAATAATCCTTATGTACCAGGGAGCAGCTATAAATTCTGACATGGACATTTTTGGTAATGCACATGCAGGGGTGGCCCAAGGGGGGTGCGGGGCCATGTGCGGAGACTCGGTGCGGGGCCTCATTTGCATAAGGGGCCTCATTTGCATAAATATTTGCATAATGTTACCATACACTAACTTTTAGTAAACATGCCTCTTAATGAGTGTATGAATAAAGAAAGACTAAAAGACTTCTACATTACTATAATCCAGTGCCAACCGCCAGACACATTAGGAACTACTACAAACACTGCCCATTTAGAACCCATAGCAAACGCACCGTATCCTAACAGCACTACCAGGACTCATAAAGCACCATACCCTAACTATCAAAAGGAAACGCTGCAAATATTAAACCAATACATTTCAGAGAACAACAATACATGACCTACTGGGGAAAGAGAACAAGTGGCAATGTCAAATAGGAATTACATCAACAGAATACCTCAGCTCAGTTACACATGCAGAACATAGACCATCACCAAACAAGGAATCACAATTTAGAAACAGGAAGACAATAACACAGGTACACTAAAAAAAATTTTTTTTAAACTGCCTCTAATGTTTCGATTGATTTTTACATTTTTTGGTGCGCTGAATCCAAATCTGGTAACCAATTTGCTCCATCACGTACAGATCTTTTGCTACATTGGGTTAGCAGTTTGAGGTGAACGTTTCAGATTGAGTGCGATCGAGATAAAAGTTTCTTGGATGAATTCTTTATACTAATTGTTTAGTAGTTATTCAAATAAGAATAAAGAAAATTGTAACAAGGCAGCACATAAGAATAGAGTAATGTCAACAAAACACACTGTGATGGTAGCAAAATTGTCTGCACTTAAAACAGCCACATACATGTGCACAAACATTGAGCATATAAGAGCGAGGTTAGACACAAAGCAAAGCAAAGAAATGTGCAAAAAATGTTGTACAGGTATGTATGTAAGAATAGAAAACGCAAACTGCACCTTTGCAATACATGAAGACAAACACCCGATGGTGTGAAAATAAAATTCTAATAAATGAGATCCAACACTGTGGTAATAACTAGCAAATTTTTATTTCAAAGTTTAGTAAAAACACAATATTTGTCAACACAGTTTAGATTTTAAAGTCATTCTTGGGTCAATCAATCTCCTGGTGGGCCCGTTTCTTCTTCCCCCGAATGCTTCTCTTGGTGCGCTGCTTGGCGTATTTTTCATCTGGGGTTTCCCGCAGCAGCAACCAGCAGAAATCAGCCATCATAGTGGTGTTCCATCTTCCTTGGTACCTTCTCTCTGCGTCCTTGATGTCCTGGTGAAACCTTTCACCTTGTTCTTCACTGTACGCCCCCAAGTTTTCGGGAAAGTAGTTCACATGGGAGTGCAAGAAATGGACTTTCTGGCTCATGTTACAGCCTTGTTCTTTGAAGGCATTGAGCATCCTGGCAACAATATCCTTATAGTTCTCATCCCGCCTGTTCCCCAAGAATTTGAGAACAACATCCTTGAAGGAATCCCAGGCTTCTTTTTCCTTCTCAGACATCGTTTCAGCGAATGCTCCATCTGAAATGAGTTTCCTTATATCAGGGCCAACAAACACTCCTTCCTTTAGCTTTGCTTCAGAAAGTCAGGGAAACTTTGAGCAAAGGTAACGAAAGCACTCACCATCTTTTGGAAGGAACTTGATGAATTGCTTAATGAGACCCAACTTAATGTGGAGAGGTGGTAATAGAATTTTATCACGAGGTACCAAGCTCTCATGAAGAACATTTTTCTCACCGGGTCTCAAATACTCCCGAATTGGCCAGTCTTTTTTCCCCCAGTGTAGGTCGCGGGCCCGGCTATCCCACAAGCAAAGGAAGCAGGGATATTTGGTGAAACCGGATTGCTGCCCTAATAGCATGGATAGAATTTTAAAGTCTCCACAAATCATCCACTTATGCTCATCATAACGAATCTTCTGAAGAATCAATGAACAGCCGCCATTCAGCAGGATCATACTTGAGTTTAAACTTTTCCATCACTCCGTATATATCGTTGCAAAATACCAAATCTTCCTCTTTGCTGAAATACTTCAAAAATTGTGTCTCGCGGTTGCGGTACCAATAAAAAGTTGTTCCTGGTGACAATAGATTTTTCTATTTAAGCCGAGAACCTAGCAGTTGGGCAGCATCTTTTGGGAGTCCTAAATCCCGGACTAAATCATTCAATTCAGCTTGAGAGAAAAGTTCAGGTTTCGGATCTGGTTCAGTTTCAAACTCGGAAGTACTGGACTCATCGGGAAAAGCCATCTGATGAGTCTCATCATGATCAGAACCGTCCACACAAATATGATCCAAAGATTTTGGTGGTTCAGGCACAGGTACTTCGTTGCTATGAGGCATAGGCCTAATTGCTGAGGGAAGGTTGGGGTAACTTATTACGTTCTTATTTTTTAAGTTGTATCCCTTCACAATGCAAGAGCAAAAATAGCAGTCACTGCTGTGGTCTCTTTGTTCACGCCACATCATAGGTATTCCGAAATGAAATGCTTGTTTTTTACCTTTCATCCATAAGCGTAGATCTTCCTCACATGTCTTGCACACTTTGTGAGGAGCCCACGGTTTGTCTTGATCGCCTAACTTCAAACCGAAATAGGCGAAATATACTTTTTTAATAAATGCAGAAATGTTCCTCTGCCGCTTTTTCACGGTATTTTCCCCACAAATAAAACAAAAACTGTCCGGAGAGTTGACGCAACCTCTGGCTCTGTGAGCCATCACAAATACACAGCACTGCAAACTACAACTGTAGTGAACCACTTCGGAATAAAGCTGGATTACGACTGAGCAAATAAAAGGTAATAATGAACTTGCAAGAAACTGAAATTTGACAGGAACGTTCATGTCGCAACCACCGTGTTTGAGCGAGCGAGCGAACGAGGCGAGGCGAACAGGAAAGAACATGCGCCAGCGCGAGTACTGGATTTAGCCCCCCGCCTCCCAATTGTCCTGTTAATGTATAAAATGAATACAAAACACTCTAAAATATCATGAGGGAGTGTTTCTAGTTAGTTAACCATTACAACCTCTATTTTGGGCCAAGAAAATAAACTGCAGTCGGCTAAAAAGAAATTATGTGAACATTCCTTATATGGGTAAGAAATCTAATTTTGCAAGAAAACGTGACGTGATGGAACATTTTGGCTATTTTTCCTGGATTCAGCACCCCAAAATCTATATGAATCAGTTGCAAAACTGGAGGCAGTTTTTGGTAGTGTACCTGTGTAATTAAACTGGGAATCCCAAAAGCCAAACTTGGAATGTACAACACTGTAGAAATAAAACTATACATTAATTTGCTCTTGTACTAAACAAAGCGCAGACGTTAATGATGCACATTTCCCAGAGCTGACATATTCCAATTAATAAATTCAAAATAAAGAGATATTTTTCTACCTTTTGTGCATTTTTTTTCAGCTGCAATTGCTCCAGTCACTTTCTTCTGGTTTCTTTGTGTCTTCCGCTAACTCTCCATCGTCTGCTGTCCATTTGTCTTTTCTTCTCTCTTCTAGTTTTTTTCCATTCTCTCTCTACATCTGCTTTAACATACTAATCTTTCTCCTTTTGCTCTTTCCTCATTCCTATTTCATCCACTCAAATTTTACCCCTCCATCCTCAATCCCCACTTACTCTCCAAATACCCGGCCAATTGTAGATTTTTTATCCCTCCCACACAAAATATTTTTCCCTTCTCCATTTTACTCTTCCAGCCCCATCCCATTCTAATCCTCCCCCAACATCAGCTCCCTTCTAGTTCCAGCCTCACCCAGCATCCATTCCCTTCTAGTCCCTGCATCAGCCCATTTCCAGTCCTAGCCACCCATCAGCCCATTTCCAGTCCTAGCAACCCCCCAACCCAATACCAGTCCTAGCCCCCCCATCAACCCACTTACAGTCCTAACCCCCCATCACCCCATTTTCAGTTTAAGCCCCCCCTATAACCCATTACCAGTCCTAACCCCATCAGCCCACCTCAAGTCCTAACCCCATCAACCCATTTCCAGTCAGCCCCCCATAGCCCGCTGCCAGTCCTACCCCCCCCCCCATCAGCCCACAGCCCACTTCCAGTCCTAACCCCATCAACCCATTTCCAGTCAGCCCCCCATAGCCCATTACCAGTTCTAACCCCCCCATCAGCCCACAGCCCATTACCAGTCTTAACCCCCCCATAGCCCATTACCAGTTCTAACCCCCCCCAACAGCCCACAGCCCATTACCAGTCCTACCCCATCAGCCCACCTCCAGTCTTAACCCCCCAGCCCATTTCCAGTCCTAGCCCCCCCATAGCCCATTACCAGACAGCCCCCATCAGTCCACAGCCCATTACCAGTCTTAACCCCCCCCATAGCCCATTACCAGTTCTAAACCCCTGCCAACAGCCCACAGCCCATTACCAGTCCTAACCCCATCAGCCCACCTCCAGTCTTAACCCCCCAGCCCATTTCCAGCCCCAGCACCCCAATAGCCCATTACCAGTCCTACCCCCCCCCCCCCATAGGCCTAAAGTAAAATTTAATAAAAAAAATAAAACGCTGGCTGCTACCGCGGGCTTAACAGAGACGCGAGGGAGACACTCTCCCTTCGCGCCTCTCAAAGCTGGCACGGAGGGAGGGAGGGACGGACGGATTCAGCCGGGCAGAGGGGGCCCCGCGGGACAGTCCATGCTGCCGTGGCGGCAGCCAGCTTTTTTTTTTTAAATTTAATTTTAAGGCGGCTAACAATTTTTTCAATTTTTGTGGGCCCTACACCACGGCGTAGTTGGCGTATAGGTAAATCCGGCCCTGCTCCGGGCACACACCAATGTTGTTTAATCTCCTTCCAATACTCTTTTTCCAGCCACTTTGTGGATAGTCAGGGCTGGCCCTACCATTAGGCAAACTAGGTGGTCACCTAGGGCGGCAACTTCTTGGAGGTGGCAAAGAGCAAAGAATTCAAAGCTAAACCAATAGAGTTTGATAGCCAGGGAGAATATAAAGCTTAAGATTCTCCTAGGGTGCCAACACTTTGAACCAGCTATGGTGCCAGCCCTATGGACAGCAGCAGATTTGTCAACATGAGGATTTGTGAAACAATGCACACTTACGGCTCCAGCTTAGACGTCTAGCAGAAATTTGCATCAAGGTGGAGCAGGAACAGAACCAGGAGCAGGTACATGTGCTGCTTCACAATGCCTGTGCTACTTAACTGCTGCTTACACATGGGGAGAAAGGAAATTGGTCAAAATGGCTTCTAGCCTGGTGGGCCCTCAATTCAAGATGGAGCCCTTCTCTCCTCCTCCTCTTTTTCTTTCCCCTCCCCACTTTCCCACACCAGCCCTGGTAGTCATTTTCCTCCAGCACTGGATCAAGACCATGATTTCTCACCTGTAGCAGTGCTATCAGGTGCAACTATCCAGCATCTATAAGCACTCTGCCCTTTCGGTTCTTTCCTTTTTTGAATTCTCTTCCTGTTCTTTCCCCATTTGTGCTCTCTTCCCTTGTCCTCTTTGCTTTCTCTCTTGTCCCAACTGTTCCCTCTCTTCTCTTTCCATTTACAACTCTGACCACTTTACTGGGCAGGCTGCATGGACCACCCTGGTCTTTATCTGTTGTCATTTACTATGTTATTCGCTTCTCCATCTTATACTGTACAATTAACATAATACCATTCCATCAACAGAGGGGAATAGACAGCGAGCAGGAAGTACTTCTCCTAAATGCTGCTGCTTGGCACTTAATGCTGACAACTAATTAATTACAGAAGGAAGCAGAGCACAAGAGACAAACACTTTCTGCCCTACTTCCCTCAAGGCCCACGATATCACTGATACTACTGTATTAGATAAGAGAAACTGCTGAAGGGGAAAACAGAGGTGACTGTATATTAGCCACAGCCCTGAAAATGCTAAAAGCCATGCACACACCCAGAGACTCAGAGCCCCAAAATATGCTAGTAGTCTGGCTGCTAGTTTAAGGGTCATGCCAGTGTAACCCTCTTCTGGGCTCTCATCTGACAGCAAAGGGCTCACAACAAAGGCCCCTACTCCTCTGAGCTACTGGGAAAACCTAGCATAGATTCTGTGATGGGGAAAGATTAATCCACTCCAAGACTCAAGGTCTAGTATTCCCAACCAACGAAAACATTGTAGACCAGTGTTTCTCATCTGTAATACCTGAAGATTGGAGAATAGCCAATGCAACGCCAATTTTTAAAAAGGGTTCAGGGGTGATCCAGGAAACTACAGATCCATGAGCCTGACATCAGTAACAGGCAAAATGGTAGAAACCATCATAAAGAATGATTTTACTGAACATGTAGATAGTCTTGGCTTAATGGAAGACAGCCAACATGGATTTAGCCAAGGAAAATCTTGTCTTTACTAACCTGTTATATTTTTTTTAAGTTGTGAATAAACAGGTAGACAAAAGTGAGCTGGCTGATGTAGTGTATATGAATTTTCAGAAAGCCTTTGACAAGGTCTCTCATAAGAGACTCTTGGGGAAATTAAAAAGTTATGGGATAGGAGGCACTGTACTATTGTGAATCAGGAACTGGTTTAAAGATAGAAAGCAGAGCATAGGACTAAATGGAAAATTCTCAATGGACAAATGTGAATAATTGAGTACCCCAGGGATCTGTGTTGGGTCCGCTGCTTTTTAACATATTTGTAAATGACCTGGAAATGGGAATAAACGAGTGAGGTAATCAAATTTGCAGATGACACAATCTGCAAATTTATCAATTAGAAAATTGGATGTCCAAATGGCAGATGAAATTTAATGTAGACAATTGTAAAGGAAAAGTAGGAACCGCCACCAAGGAAAAAGATTTATGCGTCATCATGGATAATACGTTGAAAACCTCCACCCAGTGTTGCAGTGGCAGCCAAGAAAGCAAATACTGTAGAATGCTAGGAATCATAAGGAAAGAAATGGCAGATAAAACCAAACGGTATTATAATGCCTCGGTATTGTTATATGGTGGAATTCACCGGTTTTGGTTCATGACTAGTTGTTGAAATTTGAAAATCGAAATCATACTCCCACAGGTAAAGCCAAAACTGTGGTATGGTACATCAATGACACCTTTGTCACAATAAAATGCAACCAAATCAAACAAACATTCCAACTACTCAACAGCGTCTTCAAGGACATCCGGTTCATAATGGAAATGGCCAAGGACAAGAAACTCCCAACACGAAAACCAAAACCAGCGAATTCCACACAGTCTACAAGAAAGCAATACACATGGACTAAATCCTGAACTTTTACAGCAATCACTCAATGTGCCACAAACAAAGCTCCAAAAACCGCCACTCAGAAGAGTAGAATTCCACTGCAACGTGACAGAAGCTTAGATAGAAGATAAACACCTATACAAGGCATTAACAAGGAAAGGATACTCACAGAATTTCATTCACAGATGCCTGCAGCCAATGAAACTACAATGTAGCCCATTTAAGACTAATAAAAGAAAACATTTTTTCACTCAATGTGTAATCAAACTCTGGAATACATTACTGGAGAACGTAGTAAAAGCTGTTAGTGTAGCTGGGTTTAAAAATGGTTTGGACAAGTTTCTGGAGGAAAGCCCTTAAACCGTTATTAAAAAGAACCTGAAAAATACATTGTTTACCGCAGGACAAGCATTGTGGAACTTGTGTACCTTTGTGGGAACCAGCCAGATACTTGTGACCTGAATTAGCCACTGTTGGAAAAAGAATACTGGGCCTGATGGACCTTGATCTGACCCAGTATGACATTTCTTATGTTCTGGCTAGTGGGTACACCAGGACCAGCTTGAGAAAACTTGCTATAGACACAGGTGTAGAGTACCAAAAATAAATGTATTTCCTGAAAACAAAGGGCCCGATATTCAGCACAGGCGATTAGTGCAATTACAGCGGCTAGCCGCCGGTGCTAAAGAGATTGAATATCCAGGCAATGCCGGGGCCATATCCGGCCAACGGCATTGAATATCTGGGTTTGCTGCACAGCCTCCACCGGCACAGAAGCTAACTGGGCAGTGGCGATATTGAGCCACTGCCCAGTTAGCTCCTACGGGTAAAGATAAGCCAAATTTTCAGAAGGGAAAGCAGTCTGCGCTTGCTCTCTGCCTTGCAAGTTCCAGGCTTCCTTTGTTAAAAGGTCTGGGACCAGAGATTACCAAAGCCCAGATGAACTGCCGTCCAAATGGTGCAAACTAACCAGTGCATTTTTCCTGAAAGAAAAAAAGGTGCCAGTACTCATCTGCAGGGCTCTTTCATTAGTACATGACAACTACGAGTACCCCCACAAAAAAAAGCCCTGGATCCAACTACAAAGAACTTACAGTACTTGTGCAACATTCTCAACGATCCTTGGATTTCAATTACTAAAACTAGCAGAGTTAAAAAAAAAAATCTTAGTTTCTGTTGTCAGTGAGCAGTGCAAACTTTGAATTTACTTTACCGGTTCACCTAAATTCTTGATTTTGAAAGGTATTGTTTTTTTTAATGAGATACTTTTACATTGCTTTAGCGATTTACTCACCCCTAAAGCAAGAAACAAAACCTTGTGGTCAGGTCAAGGTCAGGCCAAGGAGACGAAGAGGGCGAATATTCAGATGTTGCAGCAATTCAGTGACATAAATGAAAATGGGATAGCACTGAGTAAATTTACTAATGCTGAGCTCTGATAGGTGATGTTTTATTCCTACAGTTATATGCAACGATAGCGACTATGTGACATTTAAATACACAGAATACTGTGGTGGAGGAGATATATATTTTTAGAAAAAAAACACACATTTATTATTTAATTTAGTCTTAAATGTCTTTTAAAGGACACAAAAAAGATGTCTCTATTGTCTGGTCATTAGGACTGATGATGAAAGTGAGAGCTTGTGAAAACTAATGTCACAAACAAAATGGTGACTAGTAATGGCTCTAATATGATGGCCCTTCTAACATTTATATATATGTTTTTAGGTAACAGTTTGTTGACCCCTCCTCCGTGGTATACTAGATAACATTTTTGAGTAGTTCCTGGAGATATTTGTTTGTATATTTCATTCCTTCAGTGTTTTGGGGATTTTTGTGGGAGTTCCTGTAGATTTTGAGCCACTGCAGGGCAGAAAAGACAGTAACATACTTTTTGTTCGAACCCGTCTCAGATTATCAAACAGCTGCTGTTCATTAGATTAATTCTCCTTTAGTCCCTATTTCTCCCATCAAAGTACTTGGGATTAGAGCGGTTTCTCAATTCCCTGATACTGTAATGATTCACTTTGCCTCACTTAGGTACCTTGGTGTTTGTCTCATTTTATTCTATGGTTCTTTCACCTGGTAGTGCTCATTGCAGATCCCAGTAGAAACCATTGTCTTTGGTGGTTTGTATATGCTCATGACAGGTTCATACCTTACTAATAGCTTTTCCAGTAATGAAATAAAATATCTTTAGCATCAATGTTATTACACACTATTCCCCTGAGAGCAGAGTCATTCTGAAGAAGTCTATGCTCATGAGATACATATGAAGAAGAAATCCTTGAGGTCTGGAAAGCATGTACAACATCTATGTACTTTTTTTTTTGTTTGTCCAAGAAAATATATCACAACCTCTAAAGGTATCTTAGTGTGACCTTTGCACCAACACAGGTGGAATTAGTGGTCCAAGCTTCCCGGATTCACTGGTAACTGAGTTTGACTTCTGGACACCAATCCTTCGGCAGATCAAGGCATAGCAAGATCCACCCCTCTATGGCTTTATTATGGATGATAATGCAAGATTTTCCAGGAAGCAGAGGCAAGGGAGTAGTACTAAAATAATAAATGTTATTTCTGAGGTAGGAAGGAGGGATATTAGGAAACCTAGTATTTTCATGCTGGTGACCAGGGGATGAATGAGACTTGAAAGAGTTTGAGCAGTTACAGGTTGGGCAAAACATCCAGTTATCCATATAGCCTTGCATTTTGAGGGATTTAGCTTTAAAAGATTGGTCTCCAACCACTGGGCTACTGCAGCAAGACGAGTATTTAAGGGTTGAAGATCATGGACAGAAGGGTCAAGAACTTCCATTAAATATCAACAAAAAGATGACCTCAGATTCCCAGTGGTTAGATAAAGTGCTAATGGTGAGAGGAATAGGATGGGGGGGGGGGCTGGAATCAAGTCCTGGGGGACTCTGCAAGTCCGGTGTATAGAAAAGATACCAGAATTTGTAGTTATGGTAAATGTGTGGTCCGTTAGATACGAGGTAAATCATTAGAGGGCCATACCAGAGGCACCAATATTGGCTAAGCGAATGAGGAGACGTCTATGACTGACTTAAGTCTATTGTGGTTGAAAAGGGGCATTGTAGGTGTGGAAACTGTTCAATTTGTTCGGTATCCTCAGATACCCTCAATTTTAAATATCATGATAGGGTGTATGAATTGAGGAAATCTACTTCTTGTGATTCATCGGGGTAGTGTATGGGATTTTCTGTCCGTGTGATCTTTTATATATTGAGAAGACTTTAAGAAGTTTCCGAGTGAGGATTTGTGAACATCGCAGTAGACTGCGGTGTAAAGTCCGTGAAGCCCCTTTAGTTCAGCACTTCCTCACGGCAGGGCATGTTTTTGAAGATATGAGGTGCTTTTGTAATGAGTTAGTTGAAAGAGGATTTGATGGTCGTTCGCGTGAGCAATCATTGCTCTTTTGCGAACAGCATTGGATCTTCCGCCTGGGGACTGTTGCGCCTGGTGGTTTGAATGCCCAGATTGACTGGGGGGGCGTGTCTTTAGGATCTTGGGTGGAGGTGAAGTTTTGGGTTGCTGCATAAGTGAATGGTTTGGAGTAGATTGCATGCGTGGCATTTTTTGTGAGTAGCGCTGTGGCATTTGAACCATCAGTGTTGAAGATTATCTGTTTGATCTTGATGTGGTAAGCGATAATGTTCTTACATTTATAGTTTGGTTGAGTTAGGGTATAGTCTTGGGTATTTTGTGAAGAGTATGTTTTTATGTGTGTTGGTTTTGTTTTTATGGCAGGCATGGTGGCATTTGGATCACCAGTGTGGAAGGTTCATTTGTCTAATCACAGCGTGTTTTCAGCTTTCCATTTGAAGAAGCATTGATTGCAAAACGCGTATTTCGGTGCCGGAGAGTACGGCGTTGGGATTATTACCAAAATGAGAAGGGATCATCATGATTAAGAGAAGTCATCTTTATATATTTTTGATAAGCCGAATCTCACTTTTCGATATGAGTTTCCTATTGTGTAGCTGTGTTTAATATAACTTGCCATGAAGCTGAGTTTAATAGAACTAACGGTGAGGTGGTTGGGTCGGTCCTTGATCTAACAGGGCTTACAAAGTGAGGTTTTCCTCAGTCTGAGTTGATGCCCGCTGTTCTGAGACCGTCCCTCCGTCTCCGTTTTTGTTATATTTAAGTGTTTTGGACATCCTTTACCTTTTTTCTTTTTGGTACAATTGGAGTGATTTTTTGGTTTTGACTTAAGTCGAGGCAGCTGGGGTTTGGAAAAAATTCCAGGAGCCATATTCTCCATGCTTTTCATAGTTGTTAAAAGATGAGAAGTGAAGTTACCTCCAAGAGGAAACTTTGGTACAAATATAGATTCAAACTACAATTTTTGAAGTTTAGAAGGCTTTTAATTTTATGCAGTTCATTAAAAATCTATATACACATTTACAGTAAATCGTGTGTACTAACCATATTTAATAAATACGTCATAATTAAATTTCTATTCATATCCTAATAAGTTCACTTTGAATTATGCAGACAAAATACAGTCTTTACCTCTACACACTTTTGTAGTTCCAGTCATTTCGTTCTTACCCTGTATGCTTAAAAATAAATATCTAATCTTATCTACCTACACCCTAGCAGTCCAAGGTTATGTTATAACTTTTGAAAACAGGGGCAGTAGAACACCTTTCTAGTAGTATCCCTGTCAATAATAGGAACCCTCAGAATAAGGGCATTCAGCAGTGCAAACAGCACCAATACAGCTCAACAACCACCCCATTAGTCCCACAAAATGTGCATTATGGACATGCATTAGTGCTGTTTGCACTTTAGAACGCCCTTATTCTGAGGGTCCCTTATTATTGACAGGGACATGTTTTGACATTTAGCTATAGTGAACCCTCCGAGTTTGACAGCCCAATCACAATGGCACCTGGTAATGCTGCAGTCATCTATATGGTACTGGCCAGGCTTTCATGTCCTCCTTGAATTGTAGATGAGCATACCAGATTCCCCCATGCACCCCTCAAACCACACACACACACACTTTGTCAGAAAAACATGATTCTGCTAAACAGATGTCCTGAACCTATACATAACAGCTATGATATAACATAATCATATGGGGTACCAGGATTACAAATATGATCTCTGTTTCTCACACAAAAAGGAATCCTTTCCCTGCTCACACCCATACTATCCCAGCATCAGCAGTCCCATTTTCTGAACATGGGAATGCATAGCCAGAATAACCACTATTGCTCTTCTTAATATTTCTGTAAAGGTGTTTATAAATGTTTATTTACCGTACAACATTCCCTCACCTCTGTTCCCTGAACCTTAAGACTGTATCTTGTATTTTTCCAGGCTGCAGTCATACCAGTTCAAAACATACATTACTTGTCACAACTATTCTTCTATATGGGACGAATTGCAGGAGCACATTTTCATGTTTCAGCAGGAACAACATGGATGTTTCTGGGAAACACTTACTACTTACATGGGCCTTTCCTGAATACATTTGCTACGTCTCTTTGGCTGACCATGCCCCCCATTCCACCCTCTTCCACACACATTCTGAGATCCCTGTGCTAGCACCACAGACATGTACGTCAGCAATGTTTCAGAATACAGTCAGGGACGTTTTTGACAAAAACATCCCTGCCGCACGTACAAACCCCTTATTCGTGTTCTGGAATGATCCCCAAAGTAAATAAATGTAAAAGGAAAAAAGGAGGCTACTATGATTTTCAAAAATATAAGATCACAAAAAGGGGATGATAAGCATCCATATTTGGAAAAACTTAGAGAAGTAAGGAAGGTAGTCGGGAAAGCAAAGATGCAAATAGAACAAAATCTAGGCAGTGCTGGAAAATAGGGGACAAGACATTTTTCAGATATGTTAGTGAGAGAAGGAAGTGCAAAAGTGGTATTGTCAGACTCAAAGGTGAAGGGCAGGAATATGTAGAAGCTGGTGAGAATAAAGCCGAATTGCTTAATAAATATTTTTGTCTGTGTTCACAAATAAATGACCAGGAGCAGGAACTCAGAAAAATAGAAATTACACTTACCTGGTAATTGTTGTTCCTTAAGGAACTCCAGTTCAGTCCTCCACCTCTGGGTAGTGAACCTCCTCCTGCAGCTTGGATACTGGGCATGTCAAAATCGTGACATCACTGCACTAAGCATTATTCAAGCCATAATCACCCCTCATTTTGACTTCGCCAACCTCTCTCTACTAGGCACATCAAACCATAACATCAGAAGACTCCAACTGGTCCAAAATGCTGCTGCCAGAACTATAATGAAGGTCCACCCTTTCGAGCACATATCACCCTACCTAGCCAAACTACACTGGCTACCCATCCAATGCAGAATAAATTATAAATTAATAATAACCACTTTTAAAGCACTAAACAACACTGCCCCAGAAACCTTAAATAAACTAAATTATAAAAGACACACCCCATAGTGCACATAGAAGAGGCAATGCCAACAAACTAAAAATGCCGAAAGAATTCACAAAATCCCAAAAAACAACAAATAAAAAGGCTTTCTCCCAAGCAGCCCCCACGCTCTGGAACTCGCTACCTGATGAACTCAGAGCATTAACGGACTTTAAAGATCTACGCAAAAATTTAAAAACTCACCTTTTTACCTCCTATTACGGCACATCAACTAACTCTCAACTCCAATATGAAAAGGGATAAACTATACAACACAAGTAGATCAGCACCGCAAGGACTAAAGATATTTTGACCTCAATATTGCCTATTATGCTTATACTGTTGAACTTCTCCTTCTATATCTGTATATAGTTAATTGTACATAGTTCCAAAAAGTTCAAAAAGTTTAAAGGTTAAAAGTTCAAATGTTAATTGCACATAGTTCATGTTATCGTTCAATGTAAAAACAGAAATACCTCTCTGTTTCCTTAACTGTTATATGTAAACCGCACCTGATCCTCGGAAGGTTGCGGTATATAAACATTTGTTAAATAAATAAAAAATAAATAAAATCACTGGATGTGGCATGCTGGCCTTTCCCTTCAGCCCCCAGTGAACTATTGACAAAGCAGACTCAAAAGGAGCAACAAATAAGTAGCTTTTAAAATAATTTCAACCTTATACTCAAGCTGAACTCATAACACAACTTATTTCACAATTAACCCCCCCTCAAGAGAGAAGGGACTGCTTTTTGCATGCTCTCCTTTCTGCCCTATGCCTAGCCAGAGACAAGAAAGAGCAAGAACAGAGAGAAAAGAGATAGAACGAATTAAGACGACTGCAAACCAATTAAGGGCTATACCTACCTGTAGCCTTGCACTTCTCCCAACTGGACAATCACTGCTAATGACTCCATCCCCGGGTGGGAATGAGGACTGAACTGAACTGGAGTTTTTATTTTTTTATGTTTTATACCGTGCTCTTTTAGAATCAGTGCGGTTTACATGTATATTAACAGGTACTTTTTTTATTCCCTTGTCCCCGAAGGGCTCACAATCTAAGTATACCTGAGGCAATGGAGGGTTAAGTGGCCATGGGACTAGAGACCCCAGTCCCTCTGGCCTGAGGTTGCTTGTCCCCATGCGGGAAAATGAACCCCCAGCCCTCTGGGCTGAGGTAACCTGTCCCAACCACTGAGACACTCCTCCCTCAAGGAACAACAATTATCAGGTAAGTGTAATTTCTATTTCCTTATCATTCCTCCAGTTCAATCCTCTACCTCTGGGATGTAACACAGCAGTAATTATTGGGAGGGACTTTTCCAGCCGGATCGCAACACCGCCACCTTGAAACAGGCATCATTCGCTGCCAGGACATCTAGGCGGTAATGCGTACTGAAAGTATGAAGAGAGGACCAGGTGGCTGATCTACAAATTTCTACTGGTGGAACCAAACTGTGTTCCACCCATGATGTCACTTGCGCTCTAGTAGAGTGAGCCCTTAAGCCCACTGGCACTGTACGGCCTTGCAAAAGATACACTGACGCAATCGCTTCTTTAATCCATCTGGAAATGGACGCTTTCGCCGCCGCCTCCCCTTTGCAGGGGCCTCCGAACACCACGAAGAGGCGATCCGACTTGCAAAAGGTTTGAGACTTTTAAATAGTGCCTCAGCACCCTCTTTATGTCTAAACGGCCTAAACTGCGGTCGGAGGCATTCCCCTCTGCCGAACTTAGAGTTTGAAGAGAAACCGTTTGATTTAGGTGAAACGGAGAAACTACCTTTGGTAAAAAACGATGGCACTGGTCGCAACACCACCTTTTCTCTGGAGAAGGACAAAAATGGCTCTCTACATGACAACGCTCCAAAATTCGCCTCGCTGAGCAGATGGCTACCAAAAACACTGTTTTTCAGGTTAAATCCTTAACCGACGCCTGGTGTAAAGGCTCAAATGGTTCCTTAACTAATGCCTCTAAAACCAAGTTAAGATCCCACAGCGGGACCATGACTCTACGAGAGAGTCGCAACCTGGATACCGCTTTAAAAAACGCAACACATCTGCATGCGAGCTTAGAGCCACTCCCTGGACTTTGCCTCTATAGCAGGATAAGGCTGCTAACTGAACTCTCAAGGAACTGGCTGCCAGACCCTTATCAAAGCCGTCTTGCAGGAAACTCAACAAGGGAACGGATACTGTAGCCGCACGAACTTGCCTCCGCAAGCACCAGTCCTCAGTCCTCAAAAATACACCATATGCGCACATATGCAAAAGATGTGGACTTTTTCCTAGCTCGAAGTAAAGTCGCGATGACTGCTGCTGAGTAACCTTTTTTCCCTTAACCTTGCCCTTTCAATGGCCTTACTGTAAGTAAGAAGCGATCCACCTGAGGCATTCGAAGTAGGCCCTGTAGCAACAGATTCTCCAACATCAGCAACCTCCAAGGACTCCCATCAAGCAACCGAATGAGATCGGCGTACCACGGGTGCCTTGGCCAGTCCGGGGCCACCATCAATACTTTTCCCTGATGGGCTTTGATACACTGAACCACTCGACCTATGAGCGCCCACGGAGGAAAGACACAGAGGAGACCTGACGACAGCCAATATTGTATTAGTGCGTCGATTCCTTCAAACATCCTCTCGCGGTGTCTGCTGAAGAAACGACCTGTGTTTGCTGACTGAAATGTCGCCATGAGATCCATTATGGGCTGTCCCCACCTGTGAACTATCTGCGCGAACACGTCTGGATGCAACTCCCATTCGCCAGCATCCACTCGGACCCTGCTGAGAAAATCTGCTATCACATTGTCCTTCCCTGCAATGTGTGCCACTGAGATCGCTGGTAGTCGAGGCTCTACCCAAGAGAACAGTGCCTCTGCTTCTTCTTCCATGGCCACACTTCCTGTACCGCCCTGTCGATTGATGTAGGCCACGTCACAGAGTTGTCGGACAGCACTCGTACCGCTCAACCTGCACCGTAGCTTCGAACGTTCTAATGCCAGGCAGACCGCTCGATCAACCATTTGCTCTCTTGTACCGTCCAAGTGCCTTGTGCGAAGAGATTTCTGCAATGTGCTCCCCATCCCGCAAGACTCACGTCCGTCAAAGGAAACCACTCCGGCTGTTCCAGAGGCATTCCTGCCTTCAGAGATCCTGGTAGCAGCCACCACCGAAGGGACTGCCTGACCTGGAGAGGACAGGGAAGTTGTTTGTTCAGCGAGTCGGACTGATGCGACCAACAGCGAAGTAGCGCTCTCTGCAATGGTCACATATGAAATCTGGCCCATGGAACTACTTCCAATGTCGCCGCCATAGTTCCCAGCACTCGAAGGTAAGTCCATGCTGAGGGCACCGGGATGGACCTGAACTTGCATACCAACTGCCGAAGGGCTTGAACTTGACGATTTGGCAGAAACACCGCTCCTCTCTTCGTGTCGAACCATACTCCCAGATATTCGAGATCCTGGGATGGAACTAAGCGACTCTTGGCCGCATTGACCCCCCATCCGAGACTCTGTAGAAACTTCACCACCTTGTCTGTAACCTGAACGCTCTCGGCCTTTGACTTCGCCCGAATCAGCCAATCGTCGAGATAAGGATGAACCAGAATTCCTTCCTTTCATAATGCGGCTGCTACCACCATCATAATCTTGGTGAAGGTTCGTGGGGCCGTCGCCAGACCGAATGGCAATGCTTGGAACTGATAATGTCCAAGGAAGGGCGAACTGAAGAAACTTTTGATTAAACTCTGATTGGGATGTGTAAATACACTTCTGTGAGATCGAGGGAAATCAAGTACTCTCCTTGGCGCAGCGTCACAATGACCGAACTCAATATTTCCATCCTGAAATAAGGCACTCAAGGCAGCAATTCACCCCTTTTAGATCCAGAATAGGACGGAGAGAGCCGTCTTTCTTTGGCACCACCAAATAAATGGAGTAGCGACCCATGCCATAATGCGCCATGCTCCCAACTGTAAAAGCCGGTCTAACGTATGACGAATCGCAAGAGTTTTCTGTTGACCTTTGCAGGGAGACATCACAAATGAGTCCAGCACTGGTCTTGCCAATTCCAGTGCATAACCTTCGCGAATGATCTCCAACACCCACTGGTCGGAAGTGATTTGGATCCAGGCAGGAAGAAATGCCTGAAGACATCCTTCTATCGGTTGACTTCCCACCAGGACCCGCCTCCTTTCATTGTGGTTTGAGTAGTCACTGAGGAAGCCACAGCGACATCTCTACTTGCTCCACGAAACCCATGAAACCCCTTGGGCTCTAGAAGCAAATCTTCCCCTTTGGAAACCACCCAAGCGAGAAGTACGAAATCTCCTGAAATCTCTAAACTGACCCCGAAAGGCCGGCAAAGACTTCCCTTGTTTAGGTTTATCCTCCGGGAGCCTTCTGCCCTTGGACCCTCCTAAATCCTTAACCAACTTGTCAAGATCTTCTCCAAACAACAACTTTCCTTTAAAAGGAAGCTTACTGAGACATGACTTAGATGAGCCATCGGCCGCCCAATTCCTCAACCACAGGGATCTCCGGGTGGCAACCAATGAAGCCATACTATTTGCTAGCGCTCTGATCAAGTCATAGTGCACATCTGCCAAATACGCTGATCCAGACTCTAGATGATCTAGCTCCCTTATACTTTCCTGCTCTAATTGCGGAGACTGGCGTAAGCGTTGAGACCATCTGAGACATGTTCTCGCCACCCAAGCTCCACAAATAGAAGCTTGCAAGGATAACGCGTTAGCCTCAAATGATTGTTTCAATAAACCATCTACTTTCCTATCCTGAGCATCTTTTAAGGCTGCGCTACCTTCCACCGGGATAGTGGGCTTTTTTGTGACCGCTGAGACTGCCGCATCAATTCACGGAGAACGGAACCTCTTTGTCCTTATCTGCTAAGGGATAAAGTCTATTCATGGTCCTGACCCCTCTTAGTCCTGCTTCGAGCTGATCCCACTCCTCCTGGATCATCCGATCTACTACCCGGTGGACGGGAAACACTACCTGAACCTGTCTCACCGCTTGAATGATGGTATCTTCCACTTCCTCTTCTTCCATCGGTTGTGCCATAGCGAGATTTAGCATCTGGAGGGATTCTGTGATAAAGTGCCATCAGTTCATCCTTCCTGAATACCCGAATGATTTTTACCTGATCCTCAGGCTCAGGGATTTCTCCTTCTTCCAATTTGTCCACACTGGCCTCGAGTTCTACTTCGGCCTCATCTGCCTCGTGCCACTCCAAATCTGGGGGAGAAAGTTCACAAGGCCTTGACCTCTTTGGGGCCTCGGAGAAATGTTACCAGGCTCAACTGAGCGGGGTTGCTGCAGAGGATTCGCCAGCAGCAATGGCTCAGGCAACTTCCCCTGATGCCTCAAACAGAACGCTTGATGCATAATTAACACAAAATCCGGACAGAAATCCCCTAGCTGCGGTTCTGAACCTACTGTAGGCAACGCACTTGAGGGGCCCGCGAGGCCCTCTTGAGAGGACCCTGGTGGTGTGACTATCAGTGCCTCATCTCCGGTCGCAGCCAATGGACTTAGGGAATCTAAAAGCACAGTATTCCCCATCTGCTGCTCCACGCTGGTAGAAACAGAAGCATAGCCCCGACAGATTCCAGTGTCAGCAACTGTGCCTCTGCAGGTACTGCAGACCACACACACTGTCGGCGCGATGACATTAGCTATACCCCCAACAATTGCTTTGCCAAGAAAGAAAGTCAGGAAAAGCCGTCCCCCCCCCCTTTTTTTTTTTAAACAGAAATGAAGCCCCAAAAACCAAAAGAATATAACTACTCAAAGAATCCCCCCACTAAAACTGAAGGGACCCAAGAATAAAAATAAACGAAATGTAGAAAACAGAAAATTAAAGAATGCTTTCTCTCTATGCCATGGAGCTTCTCAAAACGCGGGCCGCTGTAACTCCCTCCATGCGGCACTGATCGAGTGTAGAAAATGGCGCCGATCCCCGTCGGGCTTGATTTGGCGCCAAAAACTCTCATTGTTGAAATGGCACAAAGTATCCCTTCCGAGCCTGAAGGCCTTACCTGTGGTGCCGAAAATGAAAAGAAACGCTGCTCTTACTGTGAAGAGAGCAGTTTCTCAAGCTGCGATGCCACCCGGCGTTGCTGCGAGCAGCCGTCATGGCGAGAGCTGCTCTGCCAGATCAATAATTGAAAAATGATTCCGCTGCGAAGGAAATCTGCCGTCGTTCACACACACACAGAGTGCAGGTATGGCCCGCGGAGCTCTCCCCCGTACAGTCCAGGGGGAGAGATCCTAATTGGTGAGTTGACTGAACGAGGAGAAATAAAAAGAAAAGAAAGCTAGGTGGGAGGTTTTTTGTTTTGTTTTGTTTTTAAAGGGACAGTTCCTCAAATTAAATTAAGCTAAGTTAAATTATATTAAATTATATGAAAATGAATTAAATTTAATTAAAGTAATTAAAGCAATTAAAGTGAATTTAATTAATCCTTGCCAATTTAAATTATAAATCTGGATGATTTAAAGTTTAGAAAACCTAAACCCTGACTAAATTGCTCCTTATCTGTTCCTCAAGTGAGCCCAGCACCTAGGCTCACTACGTCCTCCTGCTGCATGGAGACTGGACACAATGGGGGCTGATGGGAGAGGCCAGCATGCTACATCCAGTGATGTCACGATTTTGACATGCCCAGTCTCCAAGCTGCAAGAGGAGGTACACTACCCAGAGGTGTCAGACGGCTGCCTGGGTGAGAATCTTCACAGTCTTGGCAAGTGCATATATCTATATGATTTGCAAGGGATTGTGGGCAATGCAGTTCATTCACACCAGACACAGCTGCTCACAATAATTAGTTGTGCTTTTGGGTAAAGCCAATAAGATATTTATTTATGGGGTTATTTCTCCCAACACAGATATGCTTGGTAGCACATAAATCAGGTTACTTGCTTTCAGTGTTAAACTTGAAAAAAACAAAGTCAAAATCAGGAAAACAACATTCAAACTTGTCAGGCATTAGCTAATGTTTTCTTAGCATATATCAAACAAACGAAAAGCCACAAAGAAAGAAAAAAACTGTTCTTTTCAGGTTAACTTCTGATAACTTCCCACATAGATTCAGAAGTGATTCTCTCCTAGCTCACAAGCAATTAGGTAAGGCTCAATTGCTAGCAGTTATCCAGCTGAAACCCCTTAGCTGGCTTGCTTTCTACTGTGTGGGTCAAATCCTGCTTCAGGAGCTTTTCTGAGTAGATTAAAGAACAAGTTTGTATTTCTTTGTGATGGTTGCTGTACTTTATAACAGAAAATCACCAAAGGAGTTTGGACAGAGAGCAGTCCATATAAACACATTCTTCATCTGCAATCATTCCCCCTTCTTCAACAAGCATGGGTTCAATATCATGGATTGGCATAGATGAATCTCTCAATGGAGCACTTTCAGGAGAATACTTGTTTCCCTGCTGTCTTTCAAGGTTATAGCTAGGGCATAGATCAGTGTTCATACCTCAGCTTCCATTGCTGTTAGAGTTCCTCTCTATATAGCCTGGCCAGTATGTAGTCCAGTTCTTATGTCCAGCCTTCCAATCCAGATCCCTGGACACTGGATCTCTCTTCATATACCTTCTGGCACGGGTCTTAGGGTCCCTTCCACGTGCAGCCGTCTCCCTCACAGGTAGCATCTGGAGATTCCTAGCTCTGCAGCACCATTCCTCTGGCTTTCCCCAGTCCAATGGTGTATGCAGGCCCTTGAAATGCCTCCCAGTATACGTACTGCTCTGGACTCTTCTAGACCTCTCAAAGGCTTTTCTCTTCCTTCTTCCAAAGGGTTTCTTTCCCTCTCTGTCCGTCCGGTTTGGCTTCTGCTTCTCGTGATCCTTCAGATGAAACTGATGATCAAGCTCAAGCTGATTCTCAGGATAATGAGGATAATTCTCTGTAGAATAAACTCTACCTTTAATCTGCCTAGATGAGTGCTCCCCCCTAATACAGCGCAGCTGTGCTGAATCAGGCCCTGCCCTTTGAGATGAGTGCTTAGGGATTACCTCATAGCCCTCCTGATTGAACACACGTTTCCCCACTTCAGCTCCTCTAATGGCTGTTGGAAACCTGGTGCATTCTGGGACTGGTAGTCTTTTATGGGAAAATTCTGTTTTCTTATTTCGACCAGAACTGACAGGTTGCTTGTTCAGAGTCACTTCACCTTTTCTATAGCTCCTTCCTGAGCTATGATAAGCTTCCTTATCACAGAGGTGGAGGACTGAACTGGAGGAACGATTTATTTATTTATTTTAATTTTATTTGTTTCTTTTTTATACCGCGCTCTTTAGAATCAGTGTGGTTTACATGTATACTAACAGGTACTTTTTATTCCCTTGTCCCCGAAGGGCTCACAATTTAAGTGTACCTGAGGCAATGGAAGGTTAAGTGGCTTGCCCAAGGCCACAAGGAGTGGCCATGGGACTAGAGACACTAGTCCCTCTGGCCTGAGGTTGCTTGTCCCCATGTGGGAATTGAACCCCTGGCCTTCCGGCCTGAGGTAACCTGTCCCAACCACTGAGCCACTCCTCCCAATGATAAGGAACATCCACAAATAGGAACAGTAGTGAAGAGGATCTTTAATTAATTTCAGAAGATTTAGTTTATCTAGTTCCTCATAAACACAAAGTAGACAAAGTGATAGGGCCGGATGGGATACATCCAAGAGTACTGAAGGAACTTGAGGAAGTTCCAGCATTTCCAGTGTCTGATCTTTCCAATATTTCTTTAGAGTCAGGAGTAGTCCCAGTAGACTGGAGAAAAGCACTTGTGGTCCCTTTACACAAAAGCAGAAGTACAGTTGTGGTCAACATTAATCGGCATCCTTATAGTTCAACCCCTTAATGTCCAATATCTCCTAAAAAGGTGGCGAGTGAAATGACTTGACTATATATGTACACATATTTGACACATAAAGAATCAAATCAAACAAGACTAATTAAAAAAGGACATAGTAGGAAATAATATGAAAACTTGGACATTGCCAGGACATGATTATTCCTATATCAAGATGACTTCATACCCTATTTTATTTTTTTTATTTTAGCTGTATTTATATCCCGCTTTTCACCGGGTCAAGGCGGTCAGTTGGGGGATACATTTAACACGAGGGGATATGAGACACATATGCTAATACTTACAGGGAACATGGGCAATGGAGGGTTAAGTGGCTTGCCCAAGACCACAAGGAGTGCCTATAGGACTAGAAATCCCAGTCCCCACGGCCTGAGATTGCTGTCCCCAGGTGGGACTTGAACCCCCGGCCCTCCGGCCTGAAGTACCTTGTCCTAACCACTAGACCACTCCTCCCTCCTCCCTCCACCCTAGAACTCTAAATGTCTTAACAAACAGACCAGTGTCCCTAACGTGTGTATGAAAGTTTTTGTCGGATTACCCACCATGAGAGGGACTCCTAAAATCAATTTAATAAAGACCCAAAGGCCTACAAAAACAGAACTGGCCGCATTAATGCATGCCGCTACATTTCTTTCCAGATACTCAATGATATAGACAACGTCTCAAACAGGGCCGGCCCGTCCATTGAGCGAGAATGTTTTTTGCACAGGTACCCGCGTTTCAGGGGGCCCCGTGCAAAAAACATTCTGATCTAAAAGTAAAATTTAAAAAAAAAAAAAAGCTGTCTGCTGCCGCTGCCGGGGCCGCCGCGGCAGAATCGAGTGTGCCGCGGGGCCCCCCCTGCCCAGCAGAGCCTGCCCTCCCCTGTATCACCTCTCTCTTTACAGCTGCAGTCACACGCACCGGCTTTCAGAGCGCGAGGAGAGCGTTTCTCCCTCGCTGCTCTGTTAAGCCCGCGGGGGCTGATGGGAAGTTCCCATCAGCCCCCGCGGGCTTAACAGAGCCGCGAAAGGGAAACTAGTTCCTTCGCACTCTGAAAGCCGGGGCGTGTGACTGCAGCTGTAAAGAGAGAGGTGATACAGGGGAGGGCAGGCTCTGCTGGGCAGGGGGCCCCCGCGGCACACTTGATTCTGCCGCGGCGGCCCCGGCAGCAGCAGCAGACAGCTTTTTTTAAAAAAAAATTCCCTGGGCTGGGCTGGGCTGGGGGGGTTAGGAGTGGTGATGGGCTGGGGGGGTTAGGAGTGGTGATGGGCTATGGGGGAGCTAAGTCTGTATATGGGCTGATGGGATTAGGACTGGGAGTGGGCTGATGGGGAGGTTAGGACTGGTAATGGGGAATGGGGGGGCTTAAACTGAAAAATGGGTGATGGGGGATTAGGACTGGAAATGGGCTGGTGGGATTAGGACTGGGAGTGGGCTATGGGGGGCTAGGACTGGTAATGGGTTGGGGGGGTTGCTAGGACTGGAAATGGGCTGGGGGGATTAAGACTGGAGGTGGGCTGATGGGGTTAGGACTGGTAATGGGCTATGGGGGGCTAGGACTGGAAATGGGCTGATGGGGGGGTTAAGACTGGAGGTGGGCTGATGGGGTTAATACTGGTAATGGGCTGTGGGCTGTTGGGGGGGGGGTTAGGACTGGTAATGGGCTATGGGGGGGCTAGGACTGGAAATGGGCTGATGGGGGGGTTAACACTGGAGGTGGGCTGATGGGGTTAGGACTGGTAATGGGCTGTGGGCTGATGGGGGTTAGGACTGGTAATGGGCTATGGGGGGGTTAGGACTGATAATGGGCTATGGGGGGGCGAGGACAGGAAATGGGCTGATGGGGAGGGGTTAGGACTTGAGGTGGGCTGATGGGGTTAGGACTGGTAATGGGTTGTGGGCTGTGGGGGGGGTTAGAACTGGTAATGGCCTATGGGGGGGTTAAGACTGGTAATGGGCTGTTGGCTGATGGGGGCTGTCTGGTAATGGGCTATGGGGGGGTTAGGACTGATAATGGGCTATGGGGGGGGCTAGGACAGGAAATGGGCTGATGGGGAGGGGTTAGGACTTTTTATTTATTTATTTATTACAGGCTCTTATATACCGCTCTATTCAGCATCAGCGCGGTTCACAATATAACAACAGACCAGAACAACAAACTGTTTGGTTTTACAGAGAACAAGGTCAGAGAACTTGGATAAAACATGGGACGTCATTACTGCAACTATTTACATGAGTATTTACAAGTATACACAACAGGATTTGTTATTAGTTATAGGGTAAGGATCGAGATTGGTTAGCTGGTCAGGTAATATTGGGGGAAAAGGTGGGATTTGAGTGCCTTTCTAAAAAGGGATAGATCAGTGATAGCACGAATCTCTGGAGGTAGGGCGTTCCAGCACTTAGGGGCATAGAATCTGAAGGCCCTGTTAGATGTCGTTGATAGGCATTTTGTCGCTGCTTTAGGGATAACTAGTACATTTGTTGATATCGTTCTCCTGGATCTATTGGGTGGAACAGTCTGAACGAGGTCTATTAGAGAGGAAGAGGTGATGATTTTAGTGGCCTTGAAGGTTAGTAGTAATGTTTTGAACAATATTCTGCCATGTATGGGGAGCCAGTGGAGTTGCTCTAGGATGGGTGTTATATGGTCCCTTCTTGATGCTCCGTAGAGGACTCTAGCAGCGGTATTCATGGCGAGTTGCAATGGGTTTAATGTGGAGTGTGGGAGGCCTTGGAGAATGGCATTAGCATAATCAAGGTGTGGTAGGGTTAAGGCTTGAAATATCGTCCGGAAGTCATCAGGATCAAGCAGGGGGCGAAGATGGCGGAGTGTCCGGATCTTGAGGTAGATGGCTCTGACTACGTTGGTTATATGTAGTTTCAAATCCATGCGCTGGTCCAAAGTGACCCCAAGGTAACGAATGGAAGGTTTGGATTGGAGCTCAGCTTCTTTCACCTTTATATGGGATGGGGGGGTGAAAAGTGGGTCCCTAGTGATGAAGAGAACCTCGGTCTTTTTGTGTTGAATTCGGAGGTTCTGGGATTGAAGCCATTCAGATACTGCATCAAAACATTTGGCTAGCGGGGAAAGGTCCATATGGACTGTGGAGAAAGGCATGTATAGAAGGATGTCATCCGCGTATATCAAGCATTCAACATTGAAGGACCTGATGATATTGCAAACAGGCTGTATGTATATATTGAAAAAGAGTGAAGATAGGGATGATCCT
The DNA here is from genome assembly GCA_033557465.1 of Ichthyophis bannanicus. Lineage (NCBI taxonomy): Eukaryota > Metazoa > Chordata > Amphibia > Gymnophiona > Ichthyophiidae > Ichthyophis > Ichthyophis bannanicus. Next base: position 1,068,305,636 of record CM066031.1, on the reverse strand, counting down.
TGTGGTACGCCTTGTTTTTGGTGGTAAGGTGCGGATGTTGCGGTTCCTGAGGTAACGTACTGCCATCTCTGATCAAGGTATGATTTACACCACTCCAGGGCAGTGTTATTGATGCCTTTTTCTTTTAGTCGCCCTATTAAAAGATCATGATGAACAGAGTCAAAAGCCGCGGCAATGTCTAAGAAGATAAGAGCAAAGCCTTGGCGGATGTTATCAATGCCTGTGATGATGTTGTTGCATAGAGTGGTTAGGAGGGTTTCAACAACGTGGAACTCTCTGAAGCCATGTTGGCATTGGTCAAGAGGGGAGGCAGTGTCGATGTGGTCCTGTATTTGTCTTTGAGCTTCCTTTTCAATTATTTTAGCTAGCAGGGGAATGCTAGCTATGGGTCTATAAGATTCAACCTTTTGTGGGTCGAGTTTGTGGTTTTTCAAGAGGGGTCTGATGGATGTTCTCTTGAGGACTGATGGGAAGGAACCAGTTGTAAAGGATAAATTCATCATTTTAGTGATGATGGGGCTGAGATCTTGGCGTAGTTCCTTTATCCAGTGGGCTGGGCAAGGGTCAGTTTGTGCGGTGGTAGTGTTAAGAGCAGCGATGGTGACTTCAACATGTTTTCTGGATGGTGTGGAGAACATAGATAAGTTTGATATACATACGGTGACTTGAGAAGGGATTGTTGCAATGTTGTTGGTTTGAAGCAGCTTGGATTGCAGGTAATCGGCGAACGCTTGGGGTTGAATGGGTTCCGGATGTTCTGGTGAAGGTTCTTTAGATAAGATTTTGACTAGATTGAAAAGATCACGTGGTTTATTTAGCGATCTTTTCAGCGTATCAGTATGGAATTGTCTCATCTTGGCCATGACTGACTCTCTGTGCACAGATAGGTGTACTCTATAGGCTGCTTGGTCTTCAGAAGAGTGTGAGCGACGCCATCGTTTCTCCAATTTTCTTAGGTGTGTGAGGGAGGCTCGTAGGTCAGGGGAGAACCAAGGAGAGGATTTTCTTTTCTTTGGGTTGTTGTCCTGGACTGGTTGTAGTGCAATGGTACTGATAGTGCTGTTCCAGGATGCGATCAGATTTTCGAGATTGAGAGAGGTGTCATGTAGGAGAGGGAGGGTTTCTGTAATTATATGCTCTTTGTTGAAGGTTTTGAATTTCCGAGATGTTACTTTTGTTGAGTCAATGGAGTTTTTGTTGATGTATGATGACTGTTTGCCATTGGTGAGGATGGGGAAGGTGATTAAATTGTGGTCTGACCAAGGTACTGGGGTTACAGAAGTGTCGAGTCTATTGTTGGAATCAAGGGCTGTCAGAGGAGCAAAAATCATGTCAAGGATGTTTCCTCTCTTGTGCGTGGGGGCTTCAACAATTTGTTTGTAGCCCAACTCGTTGATTGCTTCAAGGAGGGCTGAGGCGTGGCTAGGATGCAGTGTTGGGAGATTGAAGTCTCCTAACATCCAGTTGGGAATGTTGGGCTGGCGTGTGTTGGTTGCTAAGTCTAGAATGTTAGGAAGGTCATCCGTGGAGGGTGAGGGTGCTCTGTATATTAAATTGATGAAGCATTGCTCATTCGTGATGGTTAAGACGTCCATGCTGTTTGAGCTTGTGGAGTCCACAGTGTGGAAGTTTAGGTCATTCTTGGTAAGTATGAGAATGCCTCCACCTCTCTTGCTCTCTCTATGTTGGGAATGGACGGAGAAGTTGGGGGGTATGAGTTGGTTAAGGATCACATTATCTGTGTCGGATAACCAGGTTTCAGTTATCATGAGGATGTCTAGATTGTAGGAAGAGATTGTGTCAGTGATGACTGGCCATTTCTTGCGGATAGACCTTGCATTTATGAGGGCACAGTTTAAGCAAAAGGGGTGAAGGGGTTCCTTTTGTTTATTTTTCTTTGGTTGTTGAAGAGCTATATATATTAGATGAGAGTGGCGTGTGGGGGCCTCTATTCTTGAGTTGGGATAGGGAGATTCAGCCCTTCTTTTTCCATGACTCCGAAGTATTGGAATTTGGTGAGCTGTGTGATATAGTGCAAGGGCTTCGTTGAGCAAACATAGAAGAAGGAAAAGGCAGATAGCTAGGGTATTGAATGGTAGTGCCATTGGGGTTTTTGTTGATGAGGATGAGGTAACTTCTGTGAGGGATTGGAGGGGATATTATGTTTGTTATTGTGGATATGCTATTGTCAAAGGAGTAATTGGCAATGGGCTTCTGACAGTGGTGTTGAGTAGCTATATATTATGGAGAAATAATGGGAGAGCAAGTGAGACACTTTGTGGGAGTGTTACTGGTGACTGGGATAATTGAGTGCTAACTGGCCACAGTAAAAAGTGAAAGCTACAGAACCAGTAATAATTGCATGCAATAGTGATAATTGACTGGTACTGACAACAGTAAAATAGGAAGCAACAATGATACATGGATACTACTGGCAACAGTAATAAATGAATGCAAGTGAAATAGAATACAACAATGATACATGGATACCATTGGCAACAGTACATAAATGGCTAAAAGGCTACTACTGGCAACAGTAATAACTGGCTAAAAGGCTACTACTGGCAACAGTAATAGATGAATGCAAGTACAATCAAATAAGTAGGCTGTGGAAGAAAAGTCAGTTGAGTCATATGAGGCGCGTATACTTGCTGTGGTTGAGATTGTGTGGAGAGGGTAGGATAAGCTGGTTCAACCGTATTTGTATGTAGCTGTTGGACACATTTGTGTGGACGCTTGTCTTAAGCAGGCTGTTGCTTCGGCTGTCCAGGGCTCAGTGGAATGAGGAGATCGGCGGATTTCTGGTGTTTTTCTCTCGGTCCCCGCCTAAGGGCCACGCCAAAGGGCCCTCAGGCGCGGGCGCGCCCGATGGCGCGAAGCTTTTTAATTGCAGGCCTCTGCCCCGATTGGACAGCGCTGTGCTGGTGCTCCTCCTGCCGCCGGAGGCTCAATCCCCGGGCTGGGGAGAGCTGTGGATGGCGGTGGGAGGCCAAAGGAAGGGCGCCCGATGGCGCGAAGCTTTTTAATTGCAGGCCTCTGCCCCGATTGGACAGCGCTGTGCTGGTGCTCCTCCTGCCGCCGGAGGCTCAATCCCCGGGCTGGGGAGAGCTGTGGATGGCGGTGGGAGGCCAAAGGAAGGGCGCCCGATGGCGCGAAGCTTTTTAATTGCAGGCCTCTGCCCCGATTGGACAGCGCTGTGCTGGTGCTCCTCCTGCCGCCGGAGGCTCAATCCCCGGGCTGGGGAGAGCTGTGGATGGCGGTGGGAGGCCAAAGGAAGGGCGCCCGATGGCGCGAAGCTTTTTAATTGCAGGCCTCTGCCCCGATTGGACAGCGCTGTGCTGGTGCTCCTCCTGCCGCCGGAGGCTCAATCCCCGGGCTGGGGAGAGCTGTGGATGGCGGTGGGCTGATGGGGTGACTTGAGGTGGGCTGATGGGGTTAGGACTGGTAATGGGCTGTGGGCTGATGGGGGGTTAGGACTGGCAATGGGCTATGGGGGGCTGACTGGAAATGGGTTGATGGGGGTTAGGACTGGAAGTGGGTTGATGGGGGGGCTAGGACTGGTATTGGGTTGGGGGTTGCTAGGACTGGAAATGGGCTGATGCAGGGACTAGAAGGGAATGGATGCTGGGTGAGGCTGGAACTAGAAGGGAGCTGATGTTGGGGGAGGATTAGAATGGGATGGGGCTGGGAGAGTAAAATGGAGAGGGGAAAAATATTTTGTGTGGGAGGGATAAAAAATCTACAATTGGCCGGGTATTGGGAGAGTAAGTGGGGATTGAGGATGGAGGGGTAAAATTTGAGTGGATGAAATAGAAATGAGGAAAGAGCAAAAGGAGAAAGATTAGTATGTTAAAGCAGATGTAGAGAGAGAATGGAAAAAACCTAGAAGAGAGAAGAAAGGACAAATGGACAGCAGACGATGGAGAGTTAGCAGAAGACACGAAGAAACCAGAAGAAAGTGGCTGGAGCAATTGCAGCTGAAAAAAAATGCACAAAAGGTAGAAAAATATCTCTTTATTTTGAATTTATTAATTGGAATATGTCAGCTCTGGTAAATGTGCATCATTAACGTCTGCGCTTTGTTTAGTACAAAAGCAAATTAATGTATAGTTTTATTTCTACAGTGTTGTACATTCCAAGTTTGGCTTTTGGGATTCCCAGTTTAATTATTGTCTTCCTGTTTCTAAATTGTGATTCCTTGTTTGGTGATGGTCTATGTTCTGCATGTGTAACTGAGCTGAGGTATTCTGTTTATGTAATTCCTATTTGACATTGCCACTTGTTCTCTTTCCCCAGTAGGTCATGTATTGTTGTTCTCTGAAATGTATTGGTTTAATATTTGCATGTTTCCTTTTGATAGGTAGGATATGGTGCTTTGTGAGTCCTGGTAGTGCTGTTAGGATACGGCAGGTTTGCTATGGGTTCTAAATGGGCAGTGTTTGTAGTAGTTCCTAATGTGTCTGGTGGTTGGCACTGGATTATAGTAATGTAGAAATCTTTTAGTCTTTCTTTATCCATACACTCATTAAGAGGCATGTTTACTAAAAGTTAGTATATGGTAACATTATGCAAATATTTATGCAAATGAGGCCACTTATGCAAATGAGGCCCCGCACCGAGTCTCCGCACATGGCCCCGCACCCCCCTTGGGCCGCCCCTGGTCTCAAATGTATCCCCAAGAGAAGCTTGTGACCAAATAGCTTGGCTTCTTAATCAAACTTGTTGTCGATAAAGTTCTATAACAAAAGACTTAGCTTTGTGAAGGGGAACAAGCATCCCACTTAGCTCTTCTTCAGGCAACTCAGCTTGAAACACTACTTGGTGTTGCGGGACCTGGTCGATTTTCATCTAGCCAACAAAAGCCATCAGGATTTACTCAGTTGTTATGGCTATGAAGGACAGTCTTGCCGTTGGAATGGAAATCCTGTGATATCGCTTTAGCAGTTGGATGCTTGTTCCCCTTCACAAAGCTAAGTCTGAAATAACTCGACATCAACAAATGAATAATGGCTCTAATGTTTAAAATGGCCACATTCACTCCCTGTTTCATTTTCACAAGAGAGCTGCCCGAGATTGATGTCCAGTGATAATGTCTTTTCTGACAAACTTCAAAGGGGTACAAGACTGTCTCCAAAGACCTTGGGATTCCTGTGCCTACAGTTTGCAGTGTTATTAAGAAGTTTTCTGCTCATGGCACTGTCAAGAACCTCCCAGGATGTGGTGGGAAGAGAAAAATTAATCCAAGAAGTCTTCGAAGTTGAGTGTGAACTGTTAAACACACCACGTACAACATCCCAAGAGCACACTAAACAAAGAAAGACTTCATGGGCAAAGGCCAAGGAGGATCCCACTGCTCAAAGACAGACATAAAAAGACACGGCTGATCTTTGCCCAAACCCACCTTGGGAAACCACAATCCTTCCAGGAAAACGTTCTGTGGACTGATGAAACCAAACTTAAGCTCTTTACATTTACAGGTGAAGAAATGAAGCTTATAAGAAAAAAAAAAAACCACCCTTCGTACTGTTAAATTTGGTGGAGGTTCCATAACTGTGGGGCTGTTTTGCTGCCTCAAGAACTTGAGGCCTGGAACATATTAAAGGAATTGTGAAGTCAGAGGACTACCAAGATATTGTGAAGTGAAATGTGCTACATAGTGTCAGAAGATATACATCCAAAAGTAGAAAAGAATGATTAAAAAGGAACAAATGGACTGTTTTAAACTAGCCAGCAATGAGTCTTGATCTCAATCCAATCGAGAACCTTTGGAAAGAGCTGAAATCTGCAATTGGTAAAAGGAAGCCTGGAATCATTCATGAGCTTGAACAAAATCACAGTTAAAGAGTGGGAGAAACTTCCAGAAGACAGATGTATGAAACTTATACGAGATGGTAGATGGTTACAAGAAATGTTTGGAGGCTGTTATCACTGCCAACATTTGTGCAACCAAATATTAGTGAAGGGTGCCATTAATCCTGTCCAGATCATATTTTTTCCCAGAAATTGCTACATCTAAGCAGCAGACATCTTTTTTTTATCCTGTATACTTTTGAACTATTAAAATATTACAATGACAGAGTCCATCTTCGAAGGCTCCCCCACACGAACATGAGCATCCATGGGACCGGTAACTTTAACCGCTTTGGACTGAGCAGACGAAAGATTCTTCTTTTTCCTTTTCCCCATATCAGATTGATCTCAAAATGCGCAATTAATGCACCACAGTGCACCGAAAGGGCACCAAAGGGGCGGAACCTGCCCCTTTGGTCATGCCCCTTCGGGCACGCGCCCTCAGGGACGCGCCCGCAAACGCGTCCCGCGTTAGGGCAGCTGATCTTATAGCCCAAGAGCAGACACAGTCCAATCGGAAGGGTCCTCCACAGGCACCAGGAGCCAATGAGATGAAGTTCAGGAAAAACTACAGGAAGCAGAGCACCTCGGCGTCCCGCGTTAGGGCAGCTGATCTTATAGCCCAAGAGCAGACACAGTCCAATCGGAAGGGTCCTCCACAGGCACCAGGAGCCAATGAGATGAAGTTCAGGAAAAACTACAGGAAGCAGAGCACCTCGGCGTCCCGCGTTAGGGCAGCTGATCTTATAGCCCAAGAGCAGACACAGTCCAATCGGAAGGGTCCTCCACAGGCACCAGGAGCCAATGAGATCAAGAAAACAGCAGAGAAATTTTGTGGGCAACCGTTACAAATTTTTCCTGATGTCTCCAGAGCCACGCAGAAACGCCGGAGGGCTTTTTTAGAGGTACGCCAGCGTGTCTTGGCTCTGGGGGCATTATTTTATTTAAAGTTCCCTTGTAAATGTCATGTGGTATTCCAAGGGAAACGATATATTTTTTTTGCAGTGGAACAATTATTAGATTTTTTGAAAGATAAGGAATAACATAAGGTATGGATTAATGTTAGTTATTTTGTGTTTCTTGATTATTCAAAGGAGTTCTTGTTTTTTTTTTGCTTTCAGGAACCAGTGAAATGGCTTGTCTTATTTCTGTTGCGTATCACCTCCTTGATGTGGGCTTGGTTTATGTGCGATGTATCATGTACATATAATGATGTTTCATGAATGTATAATGACGTCGCTATAATTTTCTTTCTGTATAATGTAAATTGTTCTATAAATAAAAAATATATATATATTAAAATGAAATACAGCTGGAATATTTCCAATTATTTCTCAAGATATTGTACACAGCATACCTAAAATGCAAGGGTACCAATGTTAACCACAACTGTAAGGATGAAGCTGAGAACTACAGGCCGGTTAGTCTGATCTCTGTGGTGAATAAATGAATGGAAACAGTGTGAAAACAAAAGGACAGTGAGGTTTCTGGAGTCCAATGGATTGCAGGATCCAAGGCAGCATGGTTTTACTAGGGACAGGTCTTGTCAGACAAATCTAATTTCTTTGACTGGGTGACTAGAGAGTTGGACTAAGGGAGAGCCCTAGATGTGGTGTACTTAGATTTCATTAAAGCCTTTTGACACCATTCCACACAGATAACTTACAGTATAAATAAATTGAGCATCCTAGGAATAGATCTGAAGTGACTGACTGGGTTAGAAATTGGTTCAGTGGGAGGCGACAAAGGATACAGGTATATAGAGATTAGTCTGAGGAGAAGGATGTAACCAGTAGTGTGCCGCAGGGATTTGTCCTTGATCTGATTCTTTTTAACAGTGATATTGCAGAAGAGGGGTTGGGTAAGCTTTGCCTTTTGCAGATACCAAAATCTGCAACAGAGTAGACACTCAAGGAGGAGTAGATAAAAACATAAAATAAAGAGGGATCTCGCTAAACTTGAAGAATGGTCAAGAATTTGGCAGCTGAGATTTAATGCTACAAAATGCAGGATCAAACAAATGGGCTGCAAAACTCTAAGGAAGCCATACAGTATATGGGCTGAAGTACTTCTGTCTACAAAAGAAGAGTGGGACCTGGGCGTAATTGTTTGATGATCTTAAGGTGGCTAAACAGGTAGAAAAGGAGACGATGAATGCCAGAAGGATGCTTGGGTGCATAGAGACCTTGTTAGAGTATTGTGTGCAATACAGAAGACCACACCTTCAAAAGGATATAAACAGGTTGGAGCCTGTGCAGAAGGTGGCTACCATACTGGTCAGTGGACTTCATCATAAGGCATATGGGGACAGACTTAAAAATCTCAATATGTATACTTTGGAAGATAGATGGTAGAGGGGAGATATGCCATGGAAGCATTTAAACATCTCTATCATAAGTGCACAGAAGGAGAGCCTCTTTCAATTGAAAGAAAATCTCCAATAAGGGGGCATAGGATGAAAGTGAAAGGGGATAGACTCAGGAGTAATATGCAGAAATATTTCTTTATGGAAAGAGTAGTAGATGCGTGGAAAAGTCTTCCAGTGGTGGTAGTAGAGTCCAGGACAGTATCTGAATTCAAGAAAGCAGGGGACCAAAACAGAAGGCAGCTCATTCCCAACGGGATGTCCATCCCCGCTATTCATGCCTCTCCCGAACCGAACTAACTTCCCCACGCGTTGTACAGGGAAGTTAGACGGGGCAGGGAAAGAGCAGATCAGGGGTGGGGTTAGGGAGGGCAGTGGGTGGTCGTTGGCCCCAGACATACAGGGCCAATTCCAATGTCAACCTTGTACGGCCTGGGCCAGCAGCTTGAACAGTGAACTTATTTCACCTCGGAGGTGGAATAAAGTTCCCCTAGTAGGCGGAGGACAGTGGGCCTGGGGCAGGAGGGGGCAGAGGACATTTCCTTAGGCCCGACCCTAGCCTTGGGAGGCCAGATTGGAGGTTGGACTGTGGGGAAAGCACTTTTTTTTTTGGATTAATCTTTTTTATTGATGATTCCAAGAGCAATAATACAAATTTACATTAAAAGAAAATATATAGAATCTATATAGTCCACATCTAGGGGAGCAATGTCAACTATATACAATATAAGAAAATCATTACAAATAGGAAATCATGCATAGAAGGGAGTCAATGCCCTAAAAACTTGTACAAAACTCTAATTTTAACTTGTTGACTACTATAACAAAATAATATACATTATGTCTGTGGAACATGATTTATAATAAAGGATTCTAAAGACGAGGCCTCAGAGAAAACAAACATACTTGGTGCCCCCTAATGTAACCAAACATTTACAGGGAAACTTAAGGAAAAAGGATGCACCAAGTGCAAGAACGCGTGGCTTTAACAAAAAAGCCTTGCGCCTAAACTGAGTTTGCCTTGAGACATCTGGAAAAATATTAATTTCCCCCCCCCCCCAAAAAAATTCAGTATTCTTGTTTAAAAAACAAAAACAAATACATAACTGTTTTTATCAACCTCAGAGAAAAAAAGACACAAGAAGAGTGGCCCGGGTAGGAATCACATCATAAGAAGATTCAATAAACTCAGAAACATCTAGTGAGTCCAGCGAAGAGATAGGAGCGGCTCGCTGGGAAGCACCACCTGGAGACGCCCCTGTCATGGGCAAATAGCAGCTTATTAATAAGCGGTTTAGTGTTATCTTGATACCCTAAGACTTCAGATAAATATTTATCAAACTCGCATACGTTGCCATCTATCCTTTTAACTTGGATTAGAGCCCACATCTTCTTCCTCCTTCTTCCTCTTCTCCTCTAGGACAGCTTATTCAGCATGTCGTGTATTTGGTGCAATAACTGCAGTACTTTCATTCCAAGACGAATCATATGGAACCTCAGAGCTTGTCCTATGTGCCTCAGGTCAGCTGCCATGCATAAAGAGCTGACTCTACTAAGGGAAGACCTAGCTGCCATGCATAAAGAGGTGACCGTACTCAGGGAGGAACTGGCTGCAATGAAGCACACCTCTTCTAGGATACAAACTGAACAATGTCCACCACCACTCCCACAAAGAATGAAACACCCCAGGAACAAATGGATCACAGTGGGTCCTGGGAGATTGCGACCTGTGACAGAGGCATCCTATGCATCAGGAAATATCCCTGCATAATGCCTTCTCTGCCTTGGCGAATGAGGATGCCCAATCCAAAGAAACTGAAGGGCCCTTAAATGAGACAGACAATGCCCAATCTCCAGCTAAAGGACCAAATATGAAGACAACCTCAAACAGCAAACTACTACTACTTGGTGATTCCATCTTCAGTGGCACCAACTTGGGAACACAGTTCAAAGGAGAGAAGATAGTCAAGTGCCTCCCAAGCTCTTCAGCCAGCAGGAATACAAACCACGTTGTTGAAATATTTAGCGCAGAAAGTGAACACTCCAAACTTGATGTTGTTATACACTTGGGCACAAATGACCTGGCTAGAAACAGTACCTCCACAGTCCAAAAGAACTTCCAATCTCTGGGAGAGAAACTCAAGCCCATTGTTAACACTGTTGCATTCTCAGAGGTTCTACCTGTGCTTGGTAAGGGGGCAAAAAGGCTGCATCGCATCAGCAGCTTTAATACATGGCTCCAGACCTGGTGCAAACAAGAAGGATTCAGATTTATTGGCGACTGGGGTAACAGATGGAACAAGAGACTATACTGTGCTGATGGACTACATCTCTCTGTCGCAGGGAAAAGAATCCTAAGTGAAAAATACAAGCAATATGTGGATATGCATTTAAACTAGAACAAGGGGGTGATGGATGTGGAAGGTCAAGCTCTGGACATCACCCCCTGCAAAAGCAGATTAAAATCAGAAACAGCCACACATTTAAACCACACATCAAAAAACAAGTGGGAAGATGTAGGCAGAACAAAATCAGTGCTAAATACATGCAAGCCAGTTAAAAGCTGGAAAGCAATGATCACAAATGCTTGAAGCTTAGCCAACAAAGTTCCAGACCTAGCAGCCCTAATGATGGAAATGGATTTGGACATTGTGGCCATTACAGAAACATAGCTAAACGAATCGCATGATTGGGATATAGCCATACTTGGCTATAATCTATTCAGAATAGACAGAGAAAAACGGAAGAGGAGGAGGAATAGCCTTGTATGTCAAAAGCAATATTAAAGATACTGAAATGCAGGGGGCATGGGGAAAAGAAGAAGCGCTCTGGATTGTGTTGGAAAGAGGAGATGGCACTGTCATCCATACTGCTGTAGTCTACAGACCTCCGACACAAATTGAAGAGATAGATAACGAATTGATTATAGATATTGCCAAGATAGCCACAAAGGGGGAAGCGATCATATTGGGTGACTTTAATCTACCTGATGTGGATTAGATTACTCCTTCTGCAAATCTGGAAAGAAACAAAAAAAAAAATTGTGGATGCTCTCTAAGATGCGTTACTTAGACAAATGGTGATGGAACCAACCAGGGAAAGCTCAACACTGGATTTAGTGCTCACCAACGGCGATAGCGTGTCAAATGTCTGTGTGAGTGCCCCTGTGAGTAGCAGTGATCATCACACGGTGTGGTTTGAGATAAAAGCCATGGTACAGGCCAAACATAGCAAGCTCAAAAGTCCTAAACTTCAAAAACACCGACTTCAATAAAATGGCCGAGCACCTAAAGGAGGAGCTGACAGGGAGGAAGGAGATAAGGGAAGTGGAATTGCAATTGGCTAAACTAAAGGTGGCAATAAAAGGGGCAACAGATAAATATGTAACAGTAAACAAAAACAAGAGGGGAAGAAAACCTATTTGGTTTACCAAAAAAGTGGCTGTTCAAATAAAGGCAAAACACAGCTTTCACAAAATTCAAAAGTTCGCAGAGGAACACAGAAATGAATACAGGATCCAACTCAAAGAGACAAAGAGAAATAAGGATAGCAAAATTAAAGGCAGAGGAAAAGATGGCTAAAGACTTGAAGTGTGGTGACAAAACCTTCAGGTATATTCGGGAAAAGAAGAAGAAGATCAGAGGTGGAATTTCAGGACTCAGAAGTGCTGCGAACGTACTCGTGGAAAGTGACATTGAAAAAGCAAAATTGCTAAAATGAATTCTTTAGTAAAAACAGAGCAGAAGTAAGTCCTGGAGAAGAACCACCTGTGACTCCCAAATATAAAAATGGGAAAGAAGTACTTACCACACCATTCACAGAAGATGAGGTGTTAGAACTTCTTGCAAAACTGAAAGTGGACAAGGCCATGGGACCGGATGGGATACATTCCAGGATACTGAAAGAGCTCAGAGAGGTTCTTGCAGGGCCATTAAAGGATGTTTTCAACAGATCCTTGGAAACAGGAGAGGTTCCTCAGGACTGGAGAATGGCTGTGGTGACAGGGAAAAAGTGTCAAACTACAGGCCTGTGAGCCTTACCTCGGTTGCGGGAAAAGTCATGGAGGTGCTCCTGAAAGAGCGAATAGTGAACTTTCTCAAAACCAACAGGTTGCAAAACCCGAGGCAACATGGCTTTACCGAAGGACGATCTTGTCAAACAAATCTGATTGAGTTCTTTGACTGGGTGACCAGGGAGCTAGATCAGGGGCATGCGATGGATGTCATCTACCTGGATTTCAGCAAAGCCTTCGATACTGTTCTTCATAGGAGGCTTATCATTAAACTCGGTAGCTTGGGGATGGATCCTAAGATGGTAAATTGGATCAGAAATTGGTTGACTGACAGAGGATGATGACAGAGGATGATGGTAAATGGAGCTCACTCGGAAGAAGGGAAAGTGATTAGTGGGGTGTGTCCCAGGGGTCGGTCCTGGGCCCGGCACTGTTCAATGTATTTGTGAGTGATATTGCTGAAGGACTGACTGGAAAAGTCTGTCTTTTTGCAGATGACATGAAAATTTGCAACAGAGTGGACTCCCTCGAGGGAGTGGTTAACATGAGGAAAGATCTACAAAAGCAGGACGAATGGTCTAATGCTTGGCAATTAAGATTTAATGCAAAGAAGTGCAGAGTCATGCACTTGGGTAGCAGAAATCCAAGGGAATTGTACACGATAGGGGGCGAGAGGTTGATGTGCACGGATCAGGAGAAAGACCTTGGTGTGATTATTTCTGAAGATCTCAAGGTGGCAAAACAGTGCGACAAGGCGGTGGCAAAAGCCAGGAGGATGTTGGGCTGCATACAAAGAGGAATGAATCACCAGCAGAAAGGAAGAGGTACTTATGCCACTGTACAAGTCACTGGTGAGGCCTCACTTGGAATACTGTGTTCAGTTTTGGAGACCGTATCTTGCAAAGGAAGTAAAAAGACTGGAAACTGTTCAGAGGAAGGCGACCAAAATGATTTGGAGCCTGTGTCAGAAGCCTTATGAGAAGAGACTTGAAGACCTAAACATGTATTGGAGAAGAGGAGGGACAGGGGAGATATGATTCAGACCTTTAAATACTTAAAGGGAAATAATGAACAAACAAACCTCTTCCAAAGACGGGGAAGCTGTAAAACTAGAGGGCATAACAGGAAGCTGCAAGGTGGTAAATTGAAAGGCAATGTCAGGAAATACTTTTTCACAGAAAAGGATGGTAGATGCTTGGAATGCCCTCCCGATGGAAGTGGTGGGGGCAAACACGGTGACAGAATTCAAAATGGCATGGAACAGACACAGTGGATCCCTTTACAGCAAAAGGATAAAATCAAAATAAACTGAACCATCTAATTTCTCAACAAATAGGGGTGTCCTTCATGGAGTGGTGGGTTCACCCCTAAACAGGGACGTGGGGAGGGGTGGCCTGCACGGAGCGGCAGGTACACCTACTCTTGCCATTGTGCTGGTCAGACTAGATGGACCATGCTGATCTTTATCTGCCATCATTTACTATGTAACAGTATCTGAGGGGTCAACAACAAGTATAGGGAAAGTTTAAACATCTAATATTCGTTGCCCTCAGAGTATTTTCTAATAATTCTTGTTGGGTATGCAAGATAAGACTATCTTTAATAAAAGGACAAAGAAGAATACTGCAAAGTAACACACTGAGTTTCCAATTTCTGACACTTAATATTTAACGCTGCTAATTGAGAATCATGCTGAGCCATCTTAGCTACTGAGCCTTTTGAAAACTCTGAGAACTGAGATACCTCAATTCGTGAGAGGACAGACCATACATTGGATAAAGGAATATTTTGAATGTCCACAGGTATACTAGGTGTACCATCTGGATGAGCCCTCAGAAGATCCTCCGGTACCTGAAGAGCCTGTGGCACAGGAACAACCACAGGTTCTAAAGTACTCCCAAGGAGGATAGATGGAGATAAAATATCCCCACGTCGAGACTGCTCCTCCACCATAGGATTAGTCGTCACTGGGCCGATGGAATCCAGTTCAACAAGTGGGGCAGAGTTTAAAACCCCCGATACTGAGGAGACATCAGAGAGAGGCAAAGACTTGGTGGCAACAACAGGAATCCCATCTACACCATTCACAGACACGACGTGTCTATCCATAGGCCCAATGATTTTAACAACTTTAGAGGGATTCACTGTACTCACATTAAGATGCCGTTTTCTACGCTTGCCCATTCCAAGAACACCAGATCTGGAGCTCCTCGAGCGCCAAAAGAGCACAAAAGGAGCTTGAACAAGCCCCTTTAAAGCGTGACCGCTACCACGTGACCACGGAGCAGGCCAGAATTTAAGGCCCCCAAGATGACATCGGGGCACTTTTTGAGCCGGTGGCTGGGGACTGCGGCTTTTGAATGGAGCCATGGTGCCATTCAAAAGCTCTTACTGAGTTATCCAGGCAAGGCCTGTACATGCAGGCAGACCTGAATCGGGGACCCGACCTGCACATACAGACCTGGACACTATTCCAATCCCGCAGGGCACAACTCTGTGCATCCGGTTCTGACCGGGCGCACAGAGGGCCAGGACGTCCGGGTCTGAATTGGCCCCAAGATCTCTAAAGGAAAAAAAGGCAGTATAGTAGTTGGTATGGAAGGGCAGACTAGATAGGCTATATGTTTTTTTTCTGCCGTCATAAAATAAACAGAAGAATGGTTCTTGCTTCAGTGCATGTTTCTCCCTCCATTTCAGCAGGCAAACAATAGTGCAGCAACCAATATTAAACTAGTTGTCTACTGCAGGCATCCCTATTCTTGTCCATCTGAAGGAGAGACCTGCGGGTTCAGTTGCAGGTAGCCCCCTTATCTTAAATTATGGAACAGGTCTAGGTTCCGTAAACCACTGTTTCTCAGTCTAGTCCTGGTGTAACCCCTAGTCAATCCAATTTTTAGGATATCCACAATGAATATGCATAAAAGATCTGCATGCAATGAAGGAAATGCATGCAAATCTATCTCATGCATATTTATTGTGTATATCCTGAAAACCAGACAGGTTGGGGGATACATCAGGACTGGTATGAGAAACTGACATGGGCCTTTTTAGGAATTCACAGCATCAGCACCGAATATAGTTTTTGGTCCAAGATTTCCCTACTGATTCAGCTATTTGGGTAAGACAGTTAAGGCCTGATTCTGTCCTGCACATACATCCCCTTTGTACGTCCGGTCTGAGTCTGATTCTGTCCCATTGGGAGGTCCATCTCCACTATTCGTGGCTCAGAATAACCCCTTTAATCTCTTCGGTTAGACTCTGGCCCCTAGTTGGATCCCACCCACTCCCTCAGCTCTGAGTGTCTCAAGAAGCCTCACTTTGGAGCTAGCCCACTCTTAACTCAAACCTCCACACCATGCCAAGTTACCTAGTTCTGGGACAGATTTTTTGCCATTTCTGGTTTTAAATTTGTATCGCAATAGGAGTATGGTATTTGTAGTCCCTGATGTTACTCATTGGAATCAGTGCTGCTCGTCCCATAATGCATCAGAATGAGCTTGTCAGAAATCCAGAATTGGCTTAAATTCTCACTCCTGGAACTGGTTAACTTGGTAACTCTGCCCATTTTTTCTAGGTGTTACATGTCTGTCTGTCATATGAGATTTTAATCTCCAAGAAGCAGGACCGTCTCTAGTATATGTCTGTAAAGTACTGCTACACAGGTAGATTTAAGCAAATAATAATAATAATAATAATAAAACTCGGTGCATATGCACTCTATTTCACTGCTTTTTTTTTTTAATTTATAGACAAATAAGTGATGTCATCACTGGGCTTCCACAAAGCTCATAATAGAGTATGTTCCTGTGCATGGCTGAATGGGAGGGAACACCAGGTTCATGAGTCACAAAAGGGCGCCTTTCTAACTTGGTACGGTCCTGTTTCTATGTTCTCTGACCAAATATAACCCAAATCCCCCATGTAGATCTTTTGATCCCCCTTTTGGGCTTTTATATTTACACATCTACACAACTCTCAACCACAGCAAGTATACAGACTAATCGCATAAATGTACCATACCTCATAACCACTTTCATCATCTCTGTGGCACTCAATTATTACTGTTGCCAGTAGCATCAAAGTATTACTGTAGCCATAGCATTCAATTATTACTGTTGCCATAACATTCAAGTAAAGCTGTTACCAGTAGCACTCAATTAGTACTGTTGCCAGTAGCCCCAATCATTTTATTACCAATAACATTCAACTTTACTACTGCCTAGAACACCCAAGTATTCTGATACCAACAGCATTCAATTTTACTGCTGCCTATAGCATCCAAGTATCAAAGCAACAATCCTCCCTCCCAAAGTCTGCCCTGCCCAATCAGGGCCGAGCAGCCATCGCTTAAAGAGAGCACAAGCAGGCACACCCGCGCCTAGCAGGCCTCACCTGAAGACCATTCAACGTGCCCTTATACCGTAACCCTACAGGAATAACACCAAAAGATAATCATGACTACATCAACCATAACGCTCATTTTTCTCTATACTATTGCCATGACCATTCATGACTCTGTATCATACATACCTGATCATAACCCTATCCCAGCACTCCTAGGATCAAATAGAAAACATCACTACAACTATCATCAACCTTACCCAAACCTTCAACACAAGAGACAATCACGCCTGCTCTACATAACACTGGAGACCATTAATAACAAAAAGACCAACAAAGACCACCTGCAACACGAGCTTAGATGTACACTCATCAACGCACGGTCTGTGCGCAACAAATGGCCAGCCATCACAGACCTAATATCCAACTACAATCTAGACCTCCTAATGGTCACTGAGTCATGGCTCTCTGACTCAGACACTGTCTTAATTAACCAAATCACGCCCCCCAATTTCTCACTCTTCGCTTGTAACCGAGATAATAGAACAGGGGAAGGAGTATTCATAATAGCAAAGTCCGAGTTGCAATACCGAGTGTCCCTAACCAGGAGCTCCCAACATCTAGACACTATAACGATCGCAAATAGAAGCAACTCTATCAATCTCATCTATTCAGCACCAAACGCAGTATCAGAAGATCTCTCAGATATAATAAACTTAGCCTGCAATCCTGACAACCCCAACAAACCAAACTGGTTGTTAGGTGATTTTAACCTTGCCTCTCTACATCACGACTTATCCAGTACATTCCTCGATGCCATGACAGACCTTGGATACAAACAAATCGTGCACAACCCCACACACAAACAAGGGAACATCCTCGATTTGATATTCGTTCCATCAGCAGTCTCAAGCTTATATAATTACACCAAACCATCTATTATCCCAGTCCCTTGGTCAGACCATAGCCTGATCTTATTACAGATTCCAACAAATTCAAACACACTCGCCCAGCCAGTCACCTCAACAACAAGCGCAAGGCGATTTAAGCCGTTGGACATAGAGACCCTCACTAAACAAGCATTGCCAAAACTATCCAAGCCAACAGACAATCTAAACGAGCTGATCTCTAACTGGAACGACACTCTCTATCAATATGCCCATCAACCAAGCATGAACAAGAAGCTCCCATCCAGGAATCGCTCCAATAAAAAGCAGGATGCCCCTTGGTTCTCCAGAACTACGTACATCTCTACTCCAATTAAGGAAGTTAGAAAGAAAATGGAGACACACCCACAACAGCCAGGATCAAGAAGAGTATCTCACCCACCTCAAAAAGCACCGCGAACTAACTTGGACTACAAGGAAAGAATTCCACTCCAACCTTCTCAGCAAAACAATAAACAGACCACGCGATCTCTTCAATTTAGTAAAAACATTAACCAAAGATCCATCGCCACCTCATCAAGAATCTGTACAACCACAGCTATATGCTAATTTCATCCAAGCCAAAATGGTCAAGGCGAACACAACGCCATCACAAATACTAATCCAACTCCCGCAAGCTCAAGCATCACTCGATAAATTCTCACCACCATCAAGAAAAAACATCGAAGAAATTATCGCTACCATAAACACCACCACGGCACCAAATGACCCATGTCCAGCACACTGGATCAAAACCTTACGTGCTGAGCTTAGCCCTTACATAGCTAAGATCGCAAATATCTCATATCTAACTGGGATCTTCCCTACCGCCCTTAAACAAACATCAATTCGCCCTCTGCTAAAAAACAACCTGATGGACCCAACGAAGGAAGAGTCCTACCGCCCAATCTCCAGCATTCCCTATCTAGCCAAGATACTTGAAAAGGAAACTCAGAGGCAGATCCAACACCACATTGACACAGCAGCCCCGTTAGACCCATGCCAACATGGATTCCGAGAAGCTCACGGAACAGAAACACTCATGACTTCACTACTTAACAAACTCATTTGTGGGATTGACAACATTCACATGGCCATTGCAATGATTTTTCTGGACATATCAGCGGCATTCGACTCAGTTGACCATAAGATTATGCTAGCTAGACTTCATGAAAAAGGCATCCGTAACCAAGCCTGGAACTGGTGCAAATCTTACTTAGATGAGCGCTGGCAACAGGTCCGTACAGGCAACATTACATCTGAACCCTTCAAACAGAAACAGGGAGTACCTCAAGGCTCATCTCTATCTGCGTTGCTTTTTAATATATACATGCAACCAATCTGCCAAATCACCAGAGACTTCGGTATATCCTGCCTACTATACGTGGATGACGTGCTAATATTCACACCGATCAATATATCAAACCCTGACTACTCTCCATTAATCAACTGTTTCAACACAATAACCGACTGGCTTCTCAATCAGAACATGAGAATAAACTTCAAGAAAACCGAAGTACTCATAGCCACAAGAAACAAGCAATTTGCTCCGCCAACCACCCTCATAGTAAGAGATGCAGAACTCCCAATCAAGGCCTCCATAAAGTACCTCGGTGTGATACTCGACCAAAAACTCAATCTTAAAGAGCACATAAAGAACACAGTAAGGTCAATTTACTACAAGCTAAAAACACTGCGACACCTGAAACCAATGATGGAGACAAAGGACTTCCGTACAGTCTTCCAAGCAATAGTCACACCTCATTTTGACTATGCGAATATCATCCTTCATGGCCTCCCCAAGAATACACTAAATCCACTTCAACTGGCGATGAACGCGGCAGCCCGCATCTTATCTGGAGCTTCTATAAGAGATCATATAACACCAATACTGATCGATCTGCACTGGCTTCCAATAAACTGCAGAATAACATACAAAACCCTCCTCATCACATTTTGTGTCCTATGCTCCCAAGTGCTGGAACAATCTACCTCCAAACATCAGATCAATCAGGGATATCACCCAATTTAGAAAGTCCATCAAGCACTATTTATTCACTTTGCACTTCAGGCTACCATACACACAATAGAACCGGCTCTCGCCCACTCAGATAACTCCAACACATAACAGCAATCCAGAACAAAGGATCAAAATGTGAAAACACTGTATTCTTGTCAAATATCGAATCTTGATGTAACCTATTCAATATATATATAATTATGTAGATAGTTATCCCCAGTTCACACCCAGTTTATCTTCCCTGTTATATGTAAACCTAGATCAGTCATGTATTGGCAGGTATATTGTTGTTCAATGTAAACCGCACTGATGATGAATAGTGCGGTATATAAAAAATGTTAAATAAATAAAATAAATAAATAAAAATTGATTTAACTTTGCTCTATGACCTTTAGCCATAAGTATATCATGCAATATCCCAGGCACTGTGCTGGCACCTCCAGGGGCACCAATGGAAGTACAAAAACAGAGAACATAATGACAGATAAAGACCAGCAGATCCATTTGCTCTGCCCATTTTTCTTTCATATTTCTAGAGACCTAGAGTTCACTGATCAGCCCCAGCAGTTTCTTAATGACGTAGGTCAAATGAAGGTTCTGATAGAATGTGAACCAGCGCAGGTCAGAGCTGTGGAAGGCTGAAACTTTACTAGGCTGAGTCAGACTTCTGAGGAGGAGGCTTCAGCTGCTTAGATCTAACTTCATTTCTCTTACATATTGCAATCAAACCTAAGTACAAAAGGCAGCATCACAGCAGCATCTCCAGGCAAGCATGAGCGTTCAGCGAGTACACTGCATCCTCTAGTGGCTCTCAGAAGCACTTTGAAATAAGGCTCCTTAGGTTTAGGATTCATAAAAAGGCATTTGTCCATTTAGTGTACCATTGGCTTATTTATTTCCACACACATGAAAATGATCAGGTGAACTGCAGTGCTCTTCTGATCGGGTCCACCCTGAGGAGTTTTTGCCCCCTCCCCCAACACCAACCCCAATCAGCATCTCCTTTTGATTTACTTATTATGGAACATTTATACAAGAAATAGCCTCAGAAAAAATAAATTCAGAATTTAGAACTGAAAGAATCCTAAACGACCTCCCTTTCTGACTTGCTGGCTGTGCCCATGTACTGGTTATGCTGTACAGTTTTGATAGATATAGGAAGATATGTTCTTTGTATTTGTGATTTTATCTATAATTTGTTTATTTTTTAGTTGACTGCATTCCATGTTGAGTGGGCACACATACTCTGTAAAGGCGGAAAACCGCCCCTGATCACTGGAAGGGGCAGTGTATAAAAACGTTTAAATAAAATAATTCTGAAATTAAATGAAATTAAAATTGAGATGCAAGAGAGTGGAATGGGAATGCATATAAAAATCCCATCAGGTCAAGGTGCTTGGGGCCAGTGTTAGCAACAGCAGTCACCTGGCACTTCTGAAGGGGCAGCTTTGCAAGCTGAGCCAGAGAGACTTTATCCTCTCCACGCCCACTGCTGCTCTTCTGCCCCCAGTGGTCCTGAGGCCATTACTGCTGCTGCAGATTTCCCTTTCCTCTGCCCCCTCTACTTGGCAGCCCTGATGAGGCTACTTCTATTCTACCCTGAAGTTCCTGCCTCACACCACTTCATTTAGCATCTAATTCCTCCGATGAGCAGGGCAAGTCTCACGGAATGAACAATGAGATTTGTGTAGCTCACATTTTGAGACTAGCCCCATGCAGGAAGCAATCAGAAGCTGTATTAGGTGCCACTGGAACGAGTTAGCATGGCTCATGGGGGATGGGAGGGAGAGGAGAAGCATAGGCAGGGCTGGCTCAAACATTAGGCAAATTTGGCAGTCGCCTAGAAGGGCAGATTCTGGGGAGTGGAGGGGGCGGCAAAGAGCAGGGCATTCAAAGCTAAACAATAGATTCTGACAGCCAGGTGGGGGGGGGGGGGTCATAAGGCTTAAAATTTGCCTTGGAACAACTCTGGGGCTAGCCCTGAGCACAGGTCAAAAAATCTGAAAGGGTCCAGAACAGGAACAGTAGTATGATGATAGGTTTTGTGAAAGCTTATTGAAGAGGTAAGAGGGAGCACTATGAGAGCTTGGAGGGAGGGGGAGCACTGTGAGAGCTTACTGGGGATAAGAAATTTTGGGAGAAGAGCGAGGGAGCACAGGGACAACTTGGGGTTATGGAGCATGGTAAGATATTTGGGGTATGGAAAAGGGACTACAGTGAGAGCTTGTAGAGAGAGAGAGAGCGCTTAGTGAGAGAGGGAATAGGGGGAGAGCCTTCTAGGGGTAAGAGGATGTGGGGGAAGACTCATGGAGCAGGAATATAGGGAAGGGTTGAGAGAAGGCCCAGGATGTGAAGAAGGGGGGTGCAAAGAGAAGGTGATGCACAGGACCAGAGACTAAGGAAAAAGAGACATCTAAAAAAGGAGAGGAGGGAAGGAGGTTTTGTGACAGAGAGAGATGATCAAGGATGGAAGGAGAGGTAAAAGGACTAGCTATCAAGTGAAGGGAAAGGGAGAAAGGAAGGATCCATGAAGTGGGAGAGAAAGAAGAAAGGATAAAAGGGAGAGGGGAGGACTGTGAGCCCAGAGAAGGCAGGAATAAATCCAAGGAGATAATGTAGGGAACATGGATGAGATATGAAGAAGACAACTTAAGAGAAAAAGGAGAGAAAGAAGTAGGCAGGAAGAGGAGACAAGGAAAATGAGAAGAAAGGGCAGAAGCAAGAGAACAAATAGAAGACAAAGAATTACAATATTCACTTTGAAAAAAAATGAAACAGAAGGGAGCAAATGAACTGACAGAAAAGAAAAAGAAAGAAAACCAGAAAGAGATAGTGAGAATAAAAAACAACATTTTCAGGATTAGAAAAAAAAAAAAAAAAAAAAACCACGACATGTTGAGCCAGAAAATCACAACAAAAGTTGAAAAAGTCTTGCTTTTTGGAGAATATTGGTAACTCGTAAGTGTGAAATATTCAGAGAACCAGTTCAAGCTTTCTGACCTGGACGTGTCATCCACAAAGTCTCTGGCCTGGATGTGACTCCTGCATAGACTTTACATGTTGGGAATAGTTGGTTTCTGTTGGCCGATTTGTTTTTTTCTGGTGTATAATTCTCTTCTATGCTTCCTTCAAGAAGTGTTCGCTTTCACAAGTTCATAAAGTTATTGTTACCAAAAGAGAAGCCTGAGGAAGGCTCTGTTAGAATTCACAGTATGCTTTTGAGTGTGTGTATGTGCTGGGAAGGAGGGTGGTGGCAACACAGTGCTCATTAGACTCAGGAGTACTATGCGGCAATATTAATTTACAGAAATAGTTGTAGATGCATGGTATAATCTCCTGCTAGAGGTAGCAGAGATGAGGACTGTATCTGAATTCAAGAAAGCATGGAACAAACAAAGAAGATCTCTAAATGAAAAGAGGGGACTATAGAGTTGGTATGGAAGAGCAGACTGGATAGGCCGTATGGTCTTTTTCTGCCATCATCTTTCTATGTTTCTATCTTTCTATTTGCACCTGGCTCAGACTACAGTACAGTCAAAGCCAAACCATGTGTCTTAACAGCTACAGAAACTCAAGAACCATCAGCAAGTACTTTTACTCACGGGGATGGTGGACAGTTTTCAAATAGCTCATTTATTCAGGTAAATGTTTTTTGGAAATAGGCCTGCTTAGAAATGCATATGCAAACAAAGTTTAATATTGTCAGCTATAACATCTGATTATGCATTTTTACAGGACTATACTGCAAGAGTTGCTACTGGGGTACTCATGACTGTTGAGTTCAATTATCAAATTAGTGCGTGCATCTGACTCTAATTCGCCTTGAACTCTGATTTGGAAAAAGGTAAGCGATCTAAATATAGAATCCAAAATTTCAGGGGGAGTCTAGGACCCTGCAAAACAACTGGGGCAGAGACCAAGGCTGAGAGTACCTTAACTCCTTGCACTGGCCCTAAGAGTGCTGTGATTCAAGCCAATGAGACATACACTCTTACATCAGGCAAAATCTGGAATAGGTTTTGCAGAAACCCTAACTCCTCACTCTGCTAGTAAGCAGACCACAAGCATCTTAAACTTAGTTGTAGCATTCTGGGGCTTCAACCACTAGAATCAACTCAACACCATCCTACCCACAACAGTCCTGGAAAAATGTATAATTGGACATCATATTTTTAAATTATTAAACTTTGCTTTGTATGAATGTGTGCCCCCGTTCTCCCTGCAGGTAAAATAATATACCGATGGTTCTTTGAGTCGATGTGGCTGTCAGGGTCTACTGTTTTGCTTTGACTGCTGCTGCTCCTTGCCACCCCTCAGAAGCAGTTGCCCAATCTTACCTAACGGTTGGGCCAGCCCTGCAGAGAAAATAGTCCACAAAGAAGTGCGAGGGGCTGCAGAGGCAACCTACAACACAGGACATGACCTCCATCTGCCTCTGTGACTTCCATCACACCTTAAAGGGGACGGTTTTCAGACTGTTTACTTTAGGACAGAGTCTGTGCATAGTTTATACCCGTGGATTTTGCACCAGGCTTCAGTGAGATACCATGTGTGTATCTCGTCTTCAAAACATGCCATCAGTACAAAGCCTCTGCAACTGCTTTTTTATTCATTCCAACCCAACAAATGTTGCAAAGAATTATACAGAAGGAGGTTGAGAATGTCCGACTGTCCTGGGGCAAAATAGCTCTCCAGAAACTTAACAAAATGGAATCAAATTTGGCATGGTGAGATATCGATGAAAAGACACATTGAGTTTGAAAATGGGCCAGATAGGGTGAGGTTCCCAAGAAATAAGTCACCCCCAAATAAATGGCCC
Source organism: Ichthyophis bannanicus (assembly GCA_033557465.1). Taxonomy (NCBI): domain Eukaryota; kingdom Metazoa; phylum Chordata; class Amphibia; order Gymnophiona; family Ichthyophiidae; genus Ichthyophis; species Ichthyophis bannanicus. The sequence goes on along the minus strand of CM066031.1, from coordinate 1,068,281,303 downwards.
AATGCATTTCTATGGGAGAAAGGGACCCAGAAGCTGGAACTCCAATTGCTATATTTCACTGTTTCTAAGTTTCTATGCTGCCAAAGCTGCCAAAGCTGCCCAAGTTGCTTGAAGCGATAGTCGCTAAGCAACTACATTATTTGAATGATCGTGATTTGTTAAATCCAGCACAATCAGGATTTTGAGCCTTGTTTAATACCGAAACTTTACTTGCATTATTGATATAAGATTTGAGGTTAATACTAGATAAAAGCGGTCAAGCAAGTGTGATGCTGCTAGATTTATCTGCTGCTTTCAACTTGATCAATCGCAATTTGCTGTTATCTGAGTTGGATAACAAGGGAATTGCAGGCCCACTGCTTAATTGGTTCACTGAATTTCTTTTAAATAGAACATATCAAGTACAATGGAGTTAGCAGCCTCATGGCTCGTCCCTCAGGGTTCCCCTTTATCTCCAATTGTATTTGATGTCTTTTTAAGTACCATTAGTAAAGGGCTGTCAAACTTGGGTATCTTATTTTTTTCTGCTGATAAATGAAAGTTACACTTACCTGGTAATTGTGGTTCCTTTAGTGACTCCAGTTTAGTCCTCCACCTGCAGCTTGGAGACTGGGCATGTCAAAATCATGACATCACTGGATGTAGCCTGCTGGTCTCTCCCATCAGCCCCAGTGAACTACTGACAAAGCACACTCAAAAAGGAGCAACAAATAAGTAGCTATCATATAAAACATTTTAACTCTATACTGAAATTGAACTTATAACTATTAACTGTGTAACAAACTTCCCCCTAGGAAGGGAGAAACCGCCTTGCACCTTACCTTTCCACCCAATACAAAATTAGGAAACCACAGACTAAGCAGAGACCTACCGGTAGACTTTCAGCTCTCCCAAATGAACCTCCACTGCCATACAACCCCAGGCAGGAATGAGGACTAAACCTGGGTCACTAAAGGAACCACAATTACCAGGTAAGTGTAATTTTCATTTCCTTATCGTTCCTCTAGTTTAGTCCTCCACCTCTGGGCTGTAACAGAGCAGTAATCATTGGGAGGGACCTTTCCAGCCGGCTCAACACCACAGACCCGAAGCAAGCATCATTCACCGCCAGAACATCTAGGCCAGTGGTTCTCAACCTTTTTTGTACCATGACCCCTTTTACCGTTGGTCAACCTGTGGTGACCCCCAATGATAAAATCAAATGCGTCTCTCTTCCTTTACCGTTAACGCATTGTCGCTGTAATCATTTGTTGAATTATTAATATATTATAGGCCTTTGCAATATGTTTATTTATAAAATACTTATTTAAACCACAATTAACAACAAGAAGTAACAATATTTGATTTCAAAATTATGATGATTTTGTAGTCAAATCACTAATATGAAATAAAATTATTTTTTCTACCTTTGTTGTCTGACCATGCTGGTCCCGATCTGAGGCTTCTGCTTTCCTGTCTTCTCTTAGCTCTCTTTCTGTGGTCTATGGTCCATCTGCCATTTCTTATCTCTTCTTTCATTTTCTTCACTTCTTTCCATCAGCCTATTTCCAGTCCCAGTAACCCTCCCCAGTATCAGCCCCTTTCCAGTCCTCACTCCCAGTACCTTCCAATGTCAACTTGCATTCCCATGACTGCCACTGGTGTCCATTCCCTTCCAGTCTCCCTCCTTCCCCACTGACCAGTCCCTTCTAGTACAAATACCATGGCAGCCCCTCTCAGATCCACTCCCTTCCAGTTCCATTCTTCCATCCCCTCAAATCAGCCCATTTGTAGCCTTAGCCCCCAGTTTTCTTCCAGGGCCAGCAGCTCTATCCTCCCCTCCCCACAATCAGCCCATTCCCAGTCAAAGCCCCCCCCCCCAATCAGCTCACTTCCAGTGCTAATCCCCCCTCAACCCCATTACCAGTGCTAGCCTCCCCTAATCAGCCCAATACCAGTCCTACCCTCCCCCCATCAGCTCATTACCAGTCCTAGCCTCCCCTAATCAGCTCATTTCCAGTGCTAGTCCCCCCCCCTCAACCCTATTACCAGTGCTAGGCTCCCCTAATCACCCCATTACCAGTCCTACCCCCCCCCCATCACCAGTCCTATCCCCCCTATCAGCCCATTACCAGTCCCAACCCCCCCACCTTGATCAGTCCATTCCCAGTCCTAGTCTTCCCTAATCAACCCATTACCAGTCCTAGCCCCCTCCCATCTGCCCATTACCAGTGCTAGCTCCCCCATCAGCCCATTATAATCCTAACCCGCACTGTCTCTCGCCTCTGTCCAGCATTTATCCCCTGTCTGTCCAGTATGTCCCCGTCTCTCCCTTTTGTGCATGCCAGCCCCCCTCCCTCCATGTCAGCCCCCCTCTGTCCATGTCAGCCCCCCTCCCTCCATCTGTCCATGTCAGCCCCCTCCCTCCCTCCCTCGTCAGCCCCCCTGTCCATGTCAGCCTCCCTCCATGTCAGTCCCCCCTCTGTCCATGTCAGCCCCCTCCCTCCATCTATCCCTCCCTCCATGTGAGCCCTCCATGTCACCCCCCTCCCTCCATCCCTCCATATCAGCTCCCTCCCTCCATATCAGCTCCTTCCCTCCATGTCAGCCCCCCTCCCTCCTTCCATCCCTCCATATCAGCTCCCTCCCTCCATGTCAGCCCCTCCCTCCCTCCATCCATGTCAGCCCCCCTCCCTCCCTATCAGCTCCCTCCCTCCATCCATGTCAGCCCCCCTCCCTCCATCCCTCCATGTCAGCCCCCCCCCCCCGTCCATGTCGATGTCTGCCTCCCTTCTAATGCAGCCACGGCTCCCTGCCTCTTAGGGAACCACGGCTGTGCCTATAAAATCATTGCGGAGCCCTTCCTGTCTCGACGGGCTCCGTGCAGCATTGTCCCACCTCCAAAGGAAGTTGTTTACCACTTCCTTTGGAGGTGGGACAATGCTGCACGGAGCCCGTCGAGACAGGAAGGGCTCCGCAATGATTTTATAGGCACAGCCGCGGTTCCCTAAGAGGCAGGGAGCCGCGGCTGCAGAAGGAGGAGTCGGTGAGTTTGCCGCTGCCAAGACGCGGGCTCGGCAGCGGCAGCAACTTCTGCGCATTAAAATTTTTTTTTTAACGAGGCGACCCCCGCTAAATCCTGTGGCGACCCCCATGGGGGTCGCGACCCACAGGTTGAGAACCGCTGATCTAGGCGGTAGTGCTTACTGAAAGTATGAAAAGACAACCAGGTGGCCGCTCTACAGATATCCCTCGGAACTAAACTGTGTTCCGCCCAGGAAGTCACTTGCGCTCTGGTAGAATGAGCTCGCAAGTCTGTCGGAACTGCACGACCTTGCAACAGATATGCTGATGCAATCGTCTCTAATCCATCTTGAAATGGACGCTGTCGTCACCGCCACTTCCCTTTTGCGGGGCTCGCCGAACAACACGAAGAGACGGTCAGATTTGCGAAAGGACTCCGAAACTTTTAAGTATTGCCGTAACACATATTTTATGTCCAACCGGCGCCCATTACGATCAGAGGCATTCCCTTCCAGAGAACCTAGAACTGGAAGAGAAACCGTTTGATACAGGTGAAAGACAGACACCACCTTTGGCAAAAATGATGGAACTAGTCTTCAACACCACCTTCTCTCTAGAAAAGGACAAGAACGGTTCTCTACAGGACAACGCCTGTAACTCCGAAACTCGCCTCGCCAAACAGATAGCTACCAAAACCACCGTCTTTAAAGTCAAATTCTTCACCGACGCCTGATGCAAATGCTCAAAAAGGTTCTTTAGTCAATGCCCCTAAGACCACATTGAGATCCCATGGCGGAACTATGACCCTCCTGAGGGCCGCAGTCTGAGACCTGCCTTAAGAAAGCGCAAAACATCAATATGAGCACCTAGCACAATTCCCTGCACTTTTCCTCTATAGCACGAAATAGCCGCCAACCGGACTTTCAAGGAACTGGCCGCTAGCCCCTTATCAAATCTGTCTAGCAGAAAACCTAAAACTAGGGGGACGGATACTGTAGCCGTTCGAACCTGCCGCCGAGAACACCAGCCCTCGAAAATACGTCCGATACGAATATATGCCAGAGACGTGGACTACTTTCTTGTGTTCAGCAAAGTGGCGATCACTGCCCCAGAATAACCTTTTCTTCCCCCCCCCCCCCCCCCCGGGCTCCTGAGGCATTCGCAGCCGACCTTGTAGCAACCGATCTTCTAACACCGGCAATCTCCAGGGATGTCCGTCGAGCAGGCGAATGAGATCAGCGTACCACAGACAACTTGGCCAGTCCGGTACTACCAATAGCATTCTCCTCTGATGAGCCTCGATACGCTGAATTACTTGCTCTATGAGCCCCCACGGTAGGAAGACATATAGGAGACCTGCCGACAGCCAGCGCTGCATCAAGGCGTCGTTCCCCTCCGACATCCATCCCGTCGCCAGCTGAAGAAACAACTGGCCTTCACCGAATGAAAAGTCGCCATGAGGTCCATGAGAGGAGGTCCCCCTCTGTGAACCATTTATAGTCTTTGCTGGCCAAAAAAAGTCACCATGAGCTCCCAAGATCGGCAGACCCCATCTGCCGGACTTATGTGAGCAAACACCTCCGGATGGAGCCCGAACTCTGGCATCCACCCGGACCCTGCTGAGGGAACCGGCAGTCACATTGTCCCTTCCCACAATGTGCATCGCCGAGACCTTATGTACCAGAATCTCATGAAAGCAAACCCCACTCCTGCTCCCTCTATGGCCACACTTTCCGTTCTGCCATGCCGGTTGATGTAGTCCACCATCGCAGAATTGACCGAAAGCCCTTGAACTGTCTGGTCCTTTACTGCAGACTCCAACGCTTGCAGCGCCAGAACCACTGCTCGCTACCCGAGAGGGTTGAGCGACCATTGACTCCCTGACCTGACGAAGTCCCTCGCATGAAGGCGCTCCACACCACACTCCGTAACCTGCAAAACTCGCATCCGCCAAAACTGGGAGCTACTGCAGTTGCCACACGGAAGGACCCGCTCTCCGATGTCCTGGAACCCATCCCCATTGAGGGGACCCCCTGACCCGAAGAATACAGGAAGATGCTTGTTCCGCGAATCACTCTGGTAATTTACAATGGCCGCAAGTGAAACCTTGCCCAAGGAAACCCCCTCCAGGATTTCCGCCATTGTCCCCATCATGCAAAGACATCCCCAAGATGACGGTTAAGGGGTGGAAAAGAACTTGCGTATTAGTTGTCGAAGTGCTTGAGCCCTCTGCTCCGGCAAAACAACCCCAGCTCCCTTCCAGGTGTTGAAGCGTACCCCCAGGCACTGGCGAACCTGGGTCGAGACCGACCGGCTCTTGGTTGGCATAACCACTCAACCGAGATCTTGCAGGAACTGCACCACTTTGTCCATAGGTGCTCGCTGCTGACCATGGACATCGTCCGGGTCTACCAGTCATCGAGATCGAGGTGCACTAAGATGCCAACCCTTCTCATGCAGTCTCGTCCCTGGATATTGGTCAAATCGGCCAACAGCCGAGGCAAGGGAAATAAGGCTCCTCCTTTTTCCGCAGAGCCGATGCAACCACTACCATGACTGTGGTGAAGGCACGCGGGACTGTTGCCACAGTGAAGGGCTAGCCCAACCTTGCAAAAGTCCCCAGGGGAAGGCCACGCTAGAACCCTCTGAAGATCGTCCCACTGAAACGTGTAAATGTGCTTCTGTAAGTTCGAGGGATGGACAATTCCCTTGGTAGAGCTGTCCTCACTACCAGACGCAACGGTTCCCTACTAAAAGAGACTCCTGAAGACAGCAATTTACCTTCTCCAATCAAGCAAAACCAGAGAGGGCCATTTTTCATTTGGAAGCTTGAGACAAACAGAGCTGCGCCTGACGTCGAAACCCTACGGGACTGGCCCAACTGCTCCTAGGTGCCAGAAACTACCCGAAGGATGTTGAATCGCAGATGTACATAGCATGGCTATAAGGGAGTACCGCTTCCCTTACCAGAGCACCTACCGCTCTAATAGAAACATACTGAGGGCTAAGAGACAAGCCTATCAGAATGCTCACTGACCATCGACAGATGAAAGGAACTCCTTTGCCTCCTATATACTCTCTATTGAAATACGTACATTTCGTGTATGCAGATACTGTCTGTTTTCCTCAGAACTGAAGCTACTACAACCTATGTGCCACACTTTAATGAATGATTTATTAATTATGCAACTATTGCTTTTGAAACACTCTGAAATTTGCCTAGGAACCAGAAGAGCCTAACAGATTAGGCCTTCCTCCCATGTGTGCATCGTCAGCGTGCGCTGAATACATATTGTATGCAAATGATATGAACGGCCCCTGATCCGATCCAACTACACTACAACTATTAACAAATCATCAACCTTTCAGATCACCTGGCGATCTCCACAGCACCCTGAACTTCACGCCGCTACCACCATGGCGAATGGAATAAAGCCTTTCCTATAGGCCTGCCTCAAGGCAAAGGGCGCTGAACTAGTATTGAACTGCATAACGCCAGGAATGCTTAATGACCAAGCGGGGGCACCTCCCCCTTGATACCATCCCATAACAGGCACTGTGACCTGACCAGCATGATGGAACGGGCTGGGAACACCAACCCCAAACCACCCCTGGTTATGTAACAGGATCTCCTGCCATGTGCATCCCCACAGAGTCAGGTACAATCTGTGGAAGCCCTAAAATAAAAGCACTTCCAGCAACTAAAACCACAACTTACGCCCCCCCCCCAGAAAAAGGGCTGCACCCTGCTGTAGTCCCCGGCGTCTATCTCTCCTTGGCCCAGCAAACACAACTGGGGAGTAATCACCTGCGAACCCAAGGAAATAGTCTACCCGCCTAAATACCGCTGGTAGCCATGAGACAGAGGGCTCTGGGCCTCCGAATGAAAGGCACTGAAGAGCCCCGCAGTGCCAGAGGCTGTGTCTATCCACCTTAAGCCAGCTGATGCGCTCCACACCCCTGCCTGCACGTTGTAGAATAGGGGAAAAGAAAAGAAAACTCCTGGTGGTCAACAGGGCCGTGCATTTGGGCACAGAGCGTACAGACCAAGGCAGGAGTAAACGGCATTAGCTATAAAGGGACAGGATTAAACCTCCTACATGTGTTTGCAGTGAAGGACGCCCCTCTGAAGAAAGAACCATTGTGTTCTGTTTTGGTTTGGGGTTTTTTCCTCCAGACCTGAATACCTCAAGTTAAACTGTACCCCATTTTAACCTGCCCCAACAATCCATCCAATGAAAACAAATCATGAAAATAAAGAATGAAAATAAAAGGTATTCTTCCATAATTAACGAAAAGAAACAAAAATGCTATTGTAAAATGCGGCCTATCCGTGCCCTGGTAATGCGCGCGAAAAGGAAAACAACCAGGCACCTCCACTGCTGTACCTGACCGCCATCGCCGACAGCCATTGCCTGATCGCGGCTCTCAGTCAACTCTAATCGGCCAGTGCCAATAGGCACATCCCTGTACTGCCTTTCCAAATTCATTCTAATGCACGGCCTGACAGCGAATCCGAGGACCAGTCCCCAGCACTGTCCATGTTTTGTTTTGGTTTTGGTTTTTTCTAGGAACTCCTCCTTATCAATCAAGTAACTTCTCCAACAGTCCGAGGATTCCCTTAAGCGCCAAAGGTGAAATTAACCTTTTAAAATGGAATTAGGGAAGCCACCAACCATAAACGTGAACTAAAATCCCCCCTGACAGGATCTAAAACATTAAAATCCCCTCCGGAGCTTGTGGCATGCGGCGACCACGCTAACAAAATGGCCGCCGCTGCTGCCGAGAGAAAAAAGGGTGCCAAACGCGAATCAAGAGAAACCAGCACTGTTATTTCATGGTCCCCTCCCACCGAAGCGATGATCAGCCCCAATCTTACCGAGAGGACAAGAAACTCACTGGTCTTGAATGGGGCTCAATTCGGACACGAGCAGAAAACCGCCGGAAGAGCCTCCCATCAGCGTGTCGTTGCGCTAAGACAGATAGCAGCCATCTGAACAGCCGGAGGATCTCCCCTCGTTCCTGCAGCAGAGCTCCCCCATCCTGTCCAGGAGGAGAGATCCGAATAAGGGAGCCAACAGTCCCGCACAAAAGAGACAGACAGGAACCGGCACCAGAGTAAAGCTTCTCTAGTATTTTTCTTTTTTTTTTTTTTTTTTAAAGGGACAGTAAATAAATTAAAATTTAAAGGCAAGCAACCGAATTTAAGGGAAAAAATTGAGTAATCTATTCTAAACTACACTATTGCTCCTTATGTGTTCCTCAAGTGAGTCCAGCACCTAGGCTCCCTACGTCCTCCTGCTGCATGGAGACTGGACACACTGGGGCTGATGGGAGAGACCAGCAGGCTACATCCAGTGATGTCATGATTTTGACATGCCCAGTCTCCAAGCTGCAGGAGGAGGTGCACTACCCAGAGATGGAGGACTAAACTGGAGGAATGATAAGGAACGTTATTTTATTAAGTCCATTCCAATAAATTTGACTTTAGCTTCAACATATGCCTTATTGAAGAACTGTTCTTAGTTGTTGAAAATTGGATGGTGGCACTTCACTTGAAACTCAGTAAAGACATATCTTCAGTTATGCAGTAGTATTCTGTAGTATATGTTATCGTGTTTCTTGTCTTTTTGATAAGCCCAAATAGACTGCATTAAAATAGTCAAAGATGAGAGTCTGGGCAACACCTCTAAAATTAGCTTCAGTCAGATAGAATTTTACTTGATGCTATAATCTCAGAGTGTCCTTTGCTGTCTGGAGTTTGTATTTCATTGGTCAAGACGTTGAACATTTTGGGCATTATTCTTGATTCTATCTTTACAGTGGAGGCCCAAGTAGGGGCATTGGCCAAGAGGACTCTTGGGCCTCTTTGATTATGGCATCAAATAAAACTCTAATCTGACTGAAGCTAATTTTAGAGGTGCTGCCCAGACTCTCATCTTTGACTATTGTAATGCAGTCTATTTGAGCTTATCAAAAGAAAGGAAACAAGTTTACATGTATTCAGAATACTACTGCATAACCGATCTTTGAAGGTAAAGGTTAGAAACATAGCCTATCTAGTCTGCCCTTCCATAACAACAACTACAACAGTTCCCTTTTTTCCTTTAGAGATCCTCTCTGTGTTTGTCCCATGCTTTTTTGAATTCAGATACTGTTCTCATCTCTACCACCTCCACTGGGAGACTTCCACGGATCCACCACTCTTTCCGTAAAGAAATATTTCCACATATCACTCCTGAATCTATCCCCTTCACCCTCATCCCACGTCCCCTCGTAGCAGAGCTTGCTTTCAATTGAAAGAGGCTCTCCCCATGTACATTTATGCCATGGAGGTATTTAAACATCTTAATCATATCACCTCTATCCCGCCTTTCCTCTAAGGTGTACATATTAAGATTCTTAAGTCTGTACTCATATGCTTTATAATGAAAACAAACGAATCATTTTAGTAGCCATCCTCTGTACCGATTCCATCCTGTTTATATCCTTTTGAAGGTGCGGTCTCCAGAATTGCACACTATACTCCAAATGAGGTCGCACCAAAGACTTAGAGGCACTAACACCTCCTTTTTTCTGCTAGCCATTCCTCTCCTTATGCACCCAAGCATCCTTCTAGCTTTTGCCGTCGCCTTTTCTACCTGTTTAGCTACTTTAAGATCAGCAGACACAACCACGCCTAGGTCCCGCTCTTCTTTAGTGGACAAAAGTACTTCATCCCTATACTATATTGCTCCCTTGGATTGCTGCAGCCCAAATGCATGACCTTACATTTTTTAACATTAAATCCCAGCAGCCAAATTCTAGACCATTCTTCAAGGTTAGCTAGATCCTTTCTCATGTTATCTACATCTTCCTGGGTGTCTACTCTAGTGAAGATTTTGGTATCATCCACAAAGAGGCAAACCTTACCCAACAGCCCTTCCGCTATATCACTAACAAAGATATTAAAAAGAATCGGACCAAGGACAGATCCCTGGGGCACACCACTGGTAACATCCTTCTCCTCAGAGTGAACTCCAGAGTGAGGGAGGAGTGGCCTAGTAGTTGGGGCAAATTACCTCAGGCTGGAAGGTTGGGGGTTCAAATCCCACTAGAGGACAGAAACCTTGGGCCGGAAGGACTGGGGTGTTTAGTCCCACAGGTGCTCCTTGTGCTTGGGCAAGCCACTTAACTATTTTACAGGGAACATGGGCAATGGAGGGTTATCTCCAAGTTATAAAGCCCTGTTCAATGTAATTTCAGTTTGTTCAATGTAAACTGCCTTGATATCATGAAAGGTGGTATATAAGAAATGATAAATAAAAATTTACCTGTACTCTTTGTTGCCTCCCACCCAACCAATTTCTAACCCAAGCAGTAACTTTAGGGTCCATCCCTAGGATGCTCAGTTTGTTTATAAGTCGCCTGTGAGGAACAGTGTCAAAGGCTTTACTGAAATCTAAATACACCACATCTAGGGCTCTCCCTCGGTCCAACTCCCTGGTCACCCAGTCAAAGAAATCAATCAGATTTGTCTGACAAGACCTGCCTCTGGTGAATCCATGCTGCCTCGGATCCTGTAATCCGCTGGACTCCAGAAACCTCACTATTTTTTCTTTCAGCAGCGTTTCCAATAATTTATTCACCAACAAAGTTAAACTAACTGGCCTATAGTTTTCAAACACATCCTTACTTCCGCTTTTGTGTAAAGGCACCACATGAGCCTCTCTCCAGTTCTTTGGCACCACTCCCAACTCCAACGAGGCATTGAAAAGGTCAGTCAGTGGAGCTGCTAGAATATCCCCAAGTTCCCTCAGTATTCTAGGGTGTATCCCATCCGGTTCCATCGCTTTGTCTACTTTAAGTTGAGCTAGCTTCTCATGAACACAGTCTTCTGAAAAGTGTTCAAGATGTCCCTTGTTTCTGTTCCTGTTTGTTTGTGAGTGTTTTCTGAGGTCCTGCTCCTGGTTTTTCATTTGTGAACACAGAACAGAAATATTTGTTAAGCAATTCTGCTTTATCTTCATCAGCTTCTACATATTCCTCCCCTTCACCCTTGAGTCTGACAATACCACTTTTGCCCTTCCTCTTCTCACTAACATATCTGAAAAATGTCTTACCCCCCCCCCCCCCCCCCATTTTATTGCATTGGCTATTTCCTCCTCTTTTTGAATCTTTGCTTTCCTGACTACTTTGCTAGCTTCTCTAAGTTTGTGTATAGTATATGACACCTTTCTAGTACATGTAGAGAGAGATCTAGCAGGTTCAACACAGTTACTTACCTGTAACAGGTGATCTCTGGGAACAGCAGGAATAAGTCTTCACATATGGGTACGTCGGTACCGACGGAGCCTGCGCGGGAACGCTCCCCAGCGTCCAATCAGAAAGCTTTTGGGAACATCCCTCAGAGCCTGCGTGCTGCATTCCCACCTTTCCAACTGTCTCTCCTCAGTTGAGTTTTATAGCTGAGACAAAGAGAGAGAGAGAGAGAGAGGAAAGGAAAGATATATAGAGAGATACAACTCCTAGGGGAGGTGGGTGGGTTGTGAAGACTTATTCCTGCTGTTCCCAGAGATCACCTGTTACAGGTAAGTAACTGTGCTATCTCCAGGAACAAGCAGGAATGAGTCTTCACATATGGGGACTCCCAAGCTAAGATGCCTGGAGCCCTAGCATGTTGGAGATTGAAACATGCTACACCTCATATGGCCAGGCATCCTGAGGATGGAGGGTAGGAGTTGAAAAAGAGAGGAGCTGTAGAAAACAGCTAACCTAAGATAGGACTACAGGCAAGGAGTCCTTCTATGTATGATAATTATCATGAAATATATTGAAATGAACAATCACAATATGGACCTCACCTACTGGATTGCAGGAAGTAGAGAGGCTGATGGAGTCTACTGGGGATCCAGTAGACTAGTAGAGGAATCTTCAAGGTGACCTCACTGAAGTGAAGGTGAAGGTCAAAATCTGGAAGTGACAGGTGACCCCAGGATTCAACTGGGGTAGTACAAAAACGGTAGGTCTTTAGTGGGAAGCTTTATGGAAAAAGCCGAAAACTCTTTTGGCTACAGAGTTACTCACAGTTAGGAGCAAAAGAGGAAGACTGACCGATTTGGACAAACTGGCCTAGTCCTTGAGGGAAGAAGGGGTATGGGAAAAACCCCGTATTCCCAAGAAAGGACAGATGTCTGAGGAGTTGAAACCTCAGATCTACTGAAGATCCACCATGTCTTTCCTAACTGGTGAGAGGTAGGAAGATATTGGAGCATGGAGCTTCAGGGATAACTAAACCTAGGGTTATGGTAGGAGCTGTCAGTACCACAGCAGTGGTTGTGTGCATAATACCCCAAACATACTGTGGAACAGTATGAACATGTGCAAAGCCCACTGTCTGGAACATATAGGAAGGTAAAACCTTTATGAGCATAGACAGTTAGAGAGATAAGTATGTAAATACATATCTACCTATAACGAAGCATCTTGACAGATATATATATGTCTATAGTGAGATCTAGAGGGGCATAACATATGCACACACAGCTGACAGACATATGTATCTATAGAGATGTATATAGATATATATACATATATGAATATATAGGTCTAAAGATAAATGTCTGCAATTAAGCAGACAGAGATATGCCTATAAGAACATTCACATGGGAGATGTGAAGAGGAAAGATTCATCCAATAACAAGAAGGTGGAACCTACTTGAGAAGATATATAGAGAATCTATTCCCCCTGGTTAAGATGGTGCAGGAATGCTATCCAGTGAAATAACCAGAATGGTTGCGTGAAAAAACAGAGGATAATATCAGTCTGTAAACAGCAAGTCCTGAGTCCTGTAGAACTCTAACATGGTAAATGGACAGAAAACGCATAGGATGAGATACCAGGTTGATCCACTTGAGGGACAAAAAGGGGTATCATGCGTTTTTTAGTTAAATATGTGCTGTCCATGAAGGATTAGGATACCATGAGGACAAGCTGCAAGGAAAAAAGAGCATATTCCCTGTAGGAATTGGAGAACTCTTTAGACTTTCACGTAGAGAAGGCTTATGTCCTTTATTTTAAAAGGAGATAGTAGGGTGTGAAGAACCCTCACAGTCATGGGGAATGACTGAGGAAGCCTTTTTCAACCATATAGGATAGTCATTAGAGAAAAAACCCCATGCTCTCTAGCAAGGGCCCATAGTAGAGAGCTTCTCTGTAGGATTGCAGAGAGCATTATGCAGGAGAATTGGGAGATAGAACTGGCTGTTGAAAAAAACCAGCAGCCACGTTAACTATGCTGCCAAATCCAAAGGAATTGGAGATGGCAAGAATAGAAGATAGTGTGATAAGCCTGAAGTGATAAGGATTATCCAAGAAAGATGTATGCACTGTCTTGGAATCACTACTAAGGCCAGACAGAAAGTAGTGGAGGACAAGACTGGAAACTTGTGGAAAAGTACCAGTAGTCCAATCACTGGAACTCCTGCATGGGCAGCTGCTGAATAAGACAGCAGAGAGAATCTTTCTGTGTAAAACAGAAAGAACAGACAGAACAAGAGAAGAAATTCCTGTCCCTGTCTGATGAGCTGCCCAGGCAAAAGGAGGGAGTTTACTCAAGAGAAAAAAACTCCACACTGGAATGGAAAGAAAGACTAGAAAGGCTAAAGAAGCCCTCCAGTGGTATGGTACCACTCTTACAGGGGAAACCCTGGATAAGAGGGTAGAGAAACAGGAGCTGAAGGGTGACTTACCATATGGTAAGTCTGTGGAAGGAAAAAATTTATGTTGGTACAGAAAACTATCATGGGATAGTTGTTAAACCTCTCTTCTTGGCAGGAAGAAGAGGAGAAACCTGTGACCCATAGACATGAATATCCTGACAGCTCAGCATACCTAGGAGCAACTGGATGTCCTGAGAAAAGGAATCCATGTGTAGAGTTTTGAATGAAAAAACAGTGAAAAACGTCTGCTGAGAAGAAGTCAACTGTAGGTTGTAAACTCCAAGAGGCAGAAAACAGATTAATCAGAACCCTATGGTTGCTGGGTTTGTTTAGCCTGGTGAGAGTTTGGATTCTTCAGACCAGGGCGATGTTTCCCCTGCTTGGGAACATCTGTATGATGGGCAGGAGAAGAGTAAAACCTTCTCCTCCTAGGGAAAGAAGGTTTGGTAGGGCATTTCCTACCTACTGGGGAAGGAGAAGGCTTAGGATAGCCTTCAGAAACAGGGAAGTCAGTGGAGCACTGAGCAACCTGATATAAAGACTCCTTATTGAAGAGATTTTCTCCAGTGCAAGGAGTATTACCCAGTCTTTGTTGTGCCCATTTGTTTAAGTCTGAAGCTTGGAGCCAGGCTCTACGTCGTGCCCCTATGGCTATAGCATAAGTTCTGCTAACAGACTCAAAGGAGTCTAGGGAAGCACGAGTAAGAAACCAAGAGATACTTTGAATATGACTAAGTAGTAAGGAATAGTCTGCAGTCTTGGGCTCTGAAAGAAAAGGAGTCAAAAAGATATAATTTCTTTGTGACCTCCTGAAGAGATAGACTCATATAAAAAATATATGAGAGAATCCTTGTTGACAGCATGGATGTCTGGAAGGTTTGACGTCCAAAGGCATCTAGTGTCCTAGACTCACGACCTGGTGGGTAAGAAGAGTGCTTCTTCTTACTTTTCACCTTCCTTATTGCTGATTCCACCACAATGGAATGATGGGGAAGTTGAGTCTTTTGAAACCCTGGAGAGGGGGGCACCTGATACAGAAGATCAGTTGTTCTAGAAGGTGAGGGTACCTTTAAAGATGCTTCCCACATTCTTAGAAGAAGATCCTGCAAGGAATGATGTAAAAGAAGCATTATGTTTTCCTTTTCTTCAGTAGAAACAGAGCCTTGTGTGGGATCATGGCCAGGGATAGGAATAGCAAGAGATCTTGCCATATCCAGGAGGATATTCTGAAAAGAAGGATCTCCAAAGGGAACCGTCCCTGGACAGGCTAGACCTGAAGAACTAGCCTGGGCACCGGAGGATCTACTTGAGTATATAGGAATATAAGATCCTGCACGGCACAAAAAAGGATCCTTAAGGGATGGATGCTGGTACTGGAGGTCAGGACCTGCGACAGTCAGTACTGCATCGTCCATGCCAGGTATCGACTCCAAACTTGGTATAGAAAGGAGCGACCCTGGTGAAAGAAGCATGGAAGGAGCTGGCCCCGATGCTACTGCGGATACCGGTACCGATACCAATACCGGTAGCACTGTCGGAATCGAAGGCGACACCGACATCGGAGCAGTCATCGGTGGCTGCTCAATCGGTACCGAGGTAACCGAAGGCCTTTGGTAAACACCCTCGGTACCGAGCATCCGGTACCGGTAAGCATTGGTACCGAGACGTGCCGGTACCCAGTCTTCCAGACTAGAGATCGATTCCAGACTCGGCATCGAAGGAAGCGAGTCTATCGATGCATGTCTAGAGGGTACCGACGTTGGTAGTAGTATCGGCGTTGATGCCGATACTGGAAAGTCAATCTGGAGCGTATCCACCGGTCCCGAAGGTACCGAGAAAGCCAGATGACGATCCCTGGTGAGGAGTGTATCGTCCAACACCAGTGCCGATGCCGGGTTATCGGTACCGCTCAAAGCGGATGCCACCACCGAGCATGGCTCAGGTATGTTCTGTGAGGGGTGAGCCCCAGGAACAACCTGAAACCCCTCATAGGCTTTGGAGGCCGAAGACTCCCGCCGGGGTTTTGAAGCCAATGGACCCTCGAGGGCAAGGCTGGAGCCGTCATCATGCTGTGCATGAGACCTACCACTCAAGGGTTGGCTAGTCTTAACAGACTGTTTGTGGGTTACCTGATCTTGTGGAGAAGAAGAAATGGTCAGTGCCCTGACACTGGAAGGGAACTCGGTATCGAGGGAAACTCGAAATGGAAAATCTCTTCTCACAATACTGTAGCCTAATGGCTCCAGAGGAAAACGGTCAGGACCCAAACAGGTTAGACACCAGTTCTTGGAGTTTAAAAATAAAACTATACCGCCACAGCTTAGACATTTCTTAGGAAAAGAGGTTGGCGGCTCCATGATGGAGAGGCCTAGAAGGCCCAAAATATTTAAGACAGAAAACTGAGGGAAAAAATTCCCTGGATTTAAGAAAAAGAAAAACACCGGCGGTACCGGTGGAGTCAGGGAGACAGCCGCGACCACAAGAAAACAAAAGAATTAAAGAAAAATTTTCTGCGGTGACAGGAGGTCGTCCTGCCTGCTCCGCGGAAAAACCAAAACTGAGGCGAGACAGTTGGAAAGGCGGGAAGGCAGCACGTAGGCGCTGAGGGATGCTCCCAAAAGCTTTCTGATTGGACGCTGGGGAGTGTTCCCGCGCAGGCTCCGTCGGTACCGACGTACCCATGTGACGACTCATTCCTGCTTGTTCCTGGAGATTGCCTTATATAAGTGGAAGAGACCTCTGGTGGCTCTACAAAAATATTACTTTGAGACTTGGTTTATGCCACCCAGTGTCTTCAGAATATGGGAGGGCTCTGCTAACCGAAGGAGTAGACGTCAGTTGGAGGGAAACCTGACTGAAATAGAGACCAAGCCCAAAGACAGTTTCCTGTCTGGCTGGCATAGCCATTGTACCACAGCAGCCCCACAATTCTGCATCACAAGAGAGAAAGGAGGGGTTCCTGATTTATTCAGCCAGAGAACTAAAAGAAATAGTAACAAGGGCAGTTTAGGCCACTGCATTATACATTAAAGAGTAAAGGAGAAAGCAGGAGAGAAGGAATCTTGGAGACAGAAGGAACAGCAGAAAATCCTGATCCTGGAACAAGAGATGAGAAGGATACAGAAGTCAACCCTTGAAGCAATGAAAAGGCCTAAGAGGTGCAAGGTCTATGATCACATCTAAGTCCAGCATTCAGCTCTACAGGTAGTCTGGGGAAGAAGTTAAGAGGAAAGGGGTCAGTGAGACGGAATCCCCAAAGCAGGGATAATCCCATCGAAGGAGAAAGAAAGAATGTAACTGATGTTTTATGCGCTGCCTTTATACTGTTTTTCTTGTCAGTGATACCTCAATATTTTCAATAAATCCTAGGTTCAGAACCACCAAATTCTGGCCTGGACTAATTTACTAGAGTGAGGATTGGAGTGAATGGCTCTAAGATGCCAATAGCCTTCCAGTTTATACTGGTACCATCCTAGAACCCTCAAATTTGCAATGTGTTAAACCTGCAAGGACAGTGTTATCTCCCTGAAGTTGAGTCCCCAGTCTGCCAAGCAGCTGCAAATAGCCACTGTGAGGGATTCCTAGACTGGTAGGCAGGGCCGGCCCCTCCACTAGGTACCTGCCTAGGGTGGCAGACCTGTGTGAGTGTCATGGCACGGCACCCATAGCAGGCCATGTCACTGGAATGAATTACTAGATGGTATTAAAAATACTGACATATATGCCATTCAGGATACAGCTAAAGATGTGGTTATTTCCAAAACATCCAGGATAGAATGCCTGACTTGAGTTAGTCGACAACCTATTTTGTTAGAATTTTTTAGTGTACTTTTTAGTACTGACTGAAAATATCTGTTCATTACACTGTTGAGTTATTTGCTTGTGGTTTTCTTTGTTTATATAACTGACCATATTAGTTTTCAAATTGGCATTAAATTATTGTTTTGTCCTAATATGGTCTCATTTTAAATGGATTGGTAAGCAACCTTGAATTGATTGTACTCTCATGCTGCATTTTTCCTCAGTGCAATACTAAGCCGTTAGCTAAACCAGTTTGAACAAAGTAGGGTGGTTGCCATTTTAGTCCACTTGAATTGTTGATAAAACAAAAAGATAAAAAAGTATAAATCTTTATATTTTTTTAGACTAAGACCCCAATTCAGGAAGGAGATTAGCGGGACTGTACATCCCAGTGGGATGTGCAGGCCCCCAGCTAACCTGCCCGAATCCCAAGACAAAAGTCTCCCACAAGCACAGAGGCTCTGTATGGGGAGATGGAGGCAGCATGGGGGCAGAGCGTGGACGGGGCATTTAGCGCCTGTGGTACAGAATCCATCCTGTTTGGGGCCATCTAGACAGCCCAGATGTGCCCCGTCCAGGATCGGGTTCCACATAAATATTTTTTTAGACTAGTTCTTGATGTTTTTTCCCCTCAGGTCAGGACAGTATGAGCAAAAGATAATAAATACCACAATATATAAGTAAACCACAAAAGCATTCCAGTCTCAGGAGGAGGAGGTGATGGGGGGGGGGGAACAGTGGGAGAGATGAATGGGTGGTCAGAAGGTGACAGAACAGTAAAAATTTATGATTTGTAATGCGATAGGAAACCCATGTCTTTAAAGCCCAGCATGGATGTTATTTAAAAATTAATACTACTATCTTGGAAGCTCAGACCAGCTGTTTTCCACACTTTAAGAAAAGTGGAAGGAAGTTCACGGTGTAAAGGTGAGGTCAGAGAGGCTGTTATAGCCAAAAAAGCATCTTTCAGGAAATGGAAAAAAAGGAGCCAAATGACGAAAACTGGAAACAAAACCACACTGGCAAGTTAAATGCAAGGTACTGATAAGGCATGCAAAGAGAAAATTTGAAAAAAGGTTTTTTTATTATGTGCTTTTGCTTCCATGGCAAGGTTCCCCCCCCCCCCCCCCCCCCAAGTACAATTGATAGCAAAAATCCTTTGAAAGAGTCATTTTGATCATTAGATGATAGAGGGGTAAAAGGGGCACTAAGAGGGGGCAAGGCCATAGTGGGGAGACTGAATGAATTCTTTGCTTCACTCTTTACTGAAGATGATGTAAGGAACTTACTCATGACTGAAATGGTATTTAAAGGTGATGCATCAGAAAAATTGAAAGAAATATCAATAAACCGGAAAGATGTATTACAACTATTTAATAAACTAAAGAGTAGCAAACCACCTGCACTGGATGGTATACATCTGAAGGTGTTGAAAGAACTGAAATATGTGATTGCAGACCTATTATTAGTAATCTGTGAACTCTCATTAAAATCATCAATAATACCGGAAGATTGGCGAATGTCCAATGTAATGCCAATTTTTAAAAAGGTTCAAATTAGGCAGAGTCAAGATGGTGGCACCTTAGGTGTGCAGCACCTCAGATTTTTCCTTTTGCATTACCTTGTTCGATATGGCTCCTAAGCAGAGTGGTAACCCCAAGGCCAAGTCGACTAAAGGAGTTTCCCCTGCAGCAGGGCAGCAGCAGATTGAGGCGCTCCTTCTGAAGGCCCTGGCATTAGAGAAAGCTGTTTCGGAAGGCTCGCTACTGTGGAGTGCTAATGGGGAGACGTCCACAGTTGAGCAACAAATATCGGACCCGCAGTCATGTTCTGCTGCCCCACTCGACCAAGAGTCTTTGGAACCAGGTCTCATTGACATCCATCTACTGACCTCCGATGGAGGGGAAGGTGACGTTGTGGGACAGCCAGCCTCATGTTTAACACCGCGTTCGGCTCTTCCGGTCCAGGGCGAGCTACTTGTGGAAGGTCCCGATAAGGCTGGAGAGCTAGCATCATGTGATTTGCCGGTTGTGAGAAAGAGTTTGCATTTGGAAGTTTTGCCCTCAGTTTCTCAACAGAACTCTAGTGAGATTTCATTGTCTACTATATACATGTTAGTATATACATGTAAACAGCTCTGATGCATAAGTAAAGGGCGGTATATCAAATGCCTAAACCATAACCATACTATTTGGACTATGTTACTAAAGCTTGAAGCTACCATTTTGAAGTGTGCATCAGATGTCTCTGCTCTAGAGCAAGTAGTGGCTCAAAACTCTTTGCAACAACAGAACTTTGAGAAAGAAACCCATGAGAGA
This sequence comes from Ichthyophis bannanicus, assembly GCA_033557465.1. Taxonomy (NCBI): domain Eukaryota; kingdom Metazoa; phylum Chordata; class Amphibia; order Gymnophiona; family Ichthyophiidae; genus Ichthyophis; species Ichthyophis bannanicus. The sequence continues at coordinate 1,068,261,480 of CM066031.1, read as the reverse complement.
CTTGGTGAACTTGCAAAGGAAGTCAGTGACTCTAAGACTGTAATAGATCAACTTGTGAAAGACAAAAATTTCTGTTCATCAGAAATTGGAACAGTTTGAGAATAAGTTTAGGAGGTTAAATTTGAGAATTTTAAAATCTCTCAGGTTGTAAATGTTTCTCCTTTAGATACTTTCAAGAAATGTGTGAGGTTCTTTCTACTCCTGATTCTGCATTTCCTCCTATAACTAGAGCTTATTTTTTTACCTGTGAAGAAAGTTGGTCAAGATTTATCTATCCCTGATGTTTCTGATAATTTGTCTAATTTTCTTGAAAGTTCTTCACAGTGTTGGCGCGATCGACCTTACTGGTTAGTTTTGTTTTTGAAACGGATCTTTCCAGGATTTTGTCACTGTATTTCAAGAATATTTATGTACCATTCATGGGCGAGACTAAGAATTTTTCCTGACGTGAGCTATGCTACGCAAGAGCGAAGACGTCAGTTCTTAGCAATGTGACAAGAGACGGTTGCTTTGGGGGCCAGCTTTCGTTTGCGTTACCCCTGTAAATGTTTTGTATGTTGGGGTAAAATATATATTTTCTTTGCACATGAGCAGCTTCGGGCCTTTTTGGACCTTAAGTCGCTGACACTGGCGGAATTGGGTCTGGGTTGTGTTGATCAAAAGTAGGCAATGCATTGTATTGTAGAAACACTAGGGTGTGTGCCTATTGCCGGTATATGGATTTCAGTTGATATTTGTTTCTTTCGGTTTCCCCATTTGATATTATTCTGCCCTCTTTATTATTGGGGTCTAATTTGAGATGGATTGTAGTTTGTTTTGGGGGCCTTCCCCCCTCTTTGTTATCTATTTTTCCTTTGCTTTATTATTCTCATATTTGTCATAAGAATTATACTTGCAATTTTGTTAAAAACTTATAAATAAAAAAATTTAAAAAAAGGGTTCCAGTGGTGATCTGGGAAACTACAGTACCAGGAAAAATGGTAGAAAACATTATAAAGAACAAAATTACTGAACATGTAGATAGTCATGATTTAATGGGAGAAAGCAAACATGGCTTTAGCCAAGGAACATCTTGTCTTACTAATCTGTTATATTTTTTTGAAGGTGTGAATAAACAGACAAAGGTGAACTGGTTGATATAGTGTATCTGAGTGTATAGTGTCATGAGAGACTCTTGGCAAAATTAAAAGTCAATGGATAGGAGGCAGTGTACTATTGTGGATCAGGAGCTGGTTGAAAAATTAGAAAGCAGAGGGTAGGGCTAAATGACCAATTTTCTCAAAGGAGAAAGGTGAATAGTGGAGTTCCCCAGGGATCTGTGCTGGGTGCGCTGTTTAACATTCATAGATTACCTGGAAATGGGAACAACGAGTGATGTAATCAAATTTGCCGATGACACAAAATTATTCAGAGCTCTTAAAATCCAAGATGGCAAGAGGACCTTGATAAATTGGAAGACTGGACATTCAAATGGCAGATGAAACTTAATGTGGACAAGTGCAAAGTTATGCACCTGGGAAAGAACAACCCAAACTATGGTTACATAATGCAAGGTTCCACGTTAGGAACCACCACCACCCAGGAAAAAGATTTAGGCGTCATCGTGGATAATACTTTGAAACCCTCCGCCCAGTGTACAGCAATGGCCAAGAAGGCAAATAGAATGCTAGGAATCATAAGTAAAAGAATAGAGAATAAAACAAAAGGATATAATGCCTCTGTATCGTTCCATGGTGCAACCGCACCTCGAATATTGTGTGCAATTCTGGTCGCCGTATCTTAAATAGGATATAATGGAATTAGAAAAGGTCCAAAGAAGAGCGACCAAAATGGTAAAGGGGATGGAAGGATACCCCTATGAGGGGAGGTTTAAAAAGTTAGAGCTCTTCAACCTGGAAAATAGACAGCTGAGGGGAGATATGATAGAGGTCTATAATTTAATGGGGACGGGTAAACGTAGTCCGTCATCAAAAAGTAGAAAAAGACTAGGGGACATGCAATGAATCTACAGTGCAACCCGTTTAAGACTAATAAGAGAAAATATTTTTTCACTCAACACATAATCAGACCCTGGAATTCGTTACCGGAGGATGCAGTAAACGCTGTCAGTGTAGCTGAGTTTATAAAAAAAAAAAAAGAAGGTTTGGACAAGTTCCTTGAGGCAAGGTCCATAAACCAATGGCCTTTAGAAAACCCTTGAAAACCTCTCTTTTCCAGGATCACTATGACCAACTAGAGAATAACTCTCAAACTACTACATAATTCTAACATCAAAACTCCACTCTATGTATAAGTGGATCCAGCTAATCTGTGTCCCTTCTCTCCTCTTTCCCCCTCACCTCCCCTACTACTACTCCCTTTACTACCTCTAGAGGATAAATGCCCACTTCACCTCAACATTACCCGCTATTACACACTCCCCTTTGGTTCTCCCCTCTCCTTCCTGACATTACATTTCCCTTGTTCTCTCTCATCTCGGAAATCTGATTTGATGTACATTATCTCTGCATAATCCAAGTTCAATATCCTGTTCAATGTAAAACACTAACAGGCTTATTCTGTCCCGGACATAGATCCCCTTTGTATGTCCAGTCTGAGCTGGATGTACAGAGGGGATCGGGATTCTGATCCCGCGGGGCACGTCTAGCCCTGCGGGATCAGAATCGTGAACAGTCCTGTATGTGCAGGCCGGGACTGCGATTCAGCCCGGCCTGCATGTACAGGACTGTCCCAGCTAACTCAGTCAAGTCTCTTCTATGGAGCCGTGGCACCATGGCATCATGTTGCAATGGCACAGTGGCTCCATTTAAGAGCCACGATGCCAGCCACCAGACTTCAGGGACTTATTCCCCTCAGCCTGACCCGGCCTCCTAAGGCCAGGGTCGGGCTGTGGGGAATGCCTTTGGGCACCCCCCTCTGCCCAAACCAAGCCCCAGGCCGCCGATCCTTTACGTACAGGGAAGTTATTCCACCTCCGATGGGGAAGTTATTCCTTTGAGGTGGAATAACTTACCCGTACAAGTCGCTGGCCCTGGACGTCCAGGGCCGGTGACCGCTCACTGCCTGCCCTGCCTCAGCCTCTGATCCTCCCCTTCCCATCTAACTTCCCCGTAAACCGGCAGGTAAGTTAGATGCGGGCAGAGAAGGCACAAATAGCGGGGATGGACATACCATTGGGACGTCCATCCCGTTATTCGTGGCACAGAATTGGGCCCTAAATGTTAATGTGTTATATGTAGTCTGCTTTGAATATAAGAAAGGCAATATATAAAACTTGTTAAATAAAGAAATACAAGCATTGTGGATCCTGTGTCTTTTGGGCAAACTGCTAGATATTTGCGACCTAGACTGGCCACTGTTGGAAACAGGATACTGGGCTTGATGGACCTTGGTCTGACCCAGTATGGCATTTCTTATGTTTTTATATGCTTAAGACTTTTTTTGTCAGTCTCAAAGTGTTTTATTTTAACTTCAAAAGTTTTTTATTCTTGGATTGTTTTGAAATTTCCTTTTAGTATCCTGGTTATAAAGTCAATGATGTAGTATCCTAGTCCTGAAAAATGTCCCCCCATGGAGCAACTTGGGCTGCTTTGAGGTATCAATGCTGTGGGAGTTGATTCTTGGGTCCGATATTCAACCCTCAGCAATCAGTGTTTGTAAAGTGCCTGGCCACCGTGGGTAAAAGTGAGACCGAATATTCAGCACCAGACTGCAGATATCTGGTTTCAATTCTGATCTCCACTGCTGTCTGGACTAGCAAAACCTCAAAGTTCGGACAGCTATCGACATGTCCTAACTTTATGCAGTTACCTATCTGGATAGAAAGCTGATAATCGCCACTACCCAGATAAGTGCTCGGACCACCCCAGTCCCACTCACAGATTGCCCCAGCACCTCCTGCTTGTGCCAGGGAGGTCTATAGAGATATTCAATAGCACTGGCTGGTTATTGCTGCTGTATATCAGGCTTAGGGTGTTTTATCCAGTTAGCAGATCTTGTTAACGGGATAAACCCTTTTGAATATTGGACCCCTTGTCTAACATTTGGCCTGTCTGTCCAACGTAGCAACCTTCTTGACATTTTCTGCACTGAATATATATATTACATATTACAGAAAAACTATGGGTAGAATCCCCTTATGTTGAATGTGTCTGCCAGATGGGTAACTGTGGGGTCCTGTGATATGAACTGTCACAGTCTGCAGCGTGGTCTATTGCAATGGCATGTGCCATTCTCTTCTTCTTGAACTTTCTTGGCTTTCTTTCAGCATATAGGGCCATAGGATGCATTCATTCTGGCCCTTCAAGTTGCTGAAACACCAGAATTTATGCATCTGGAAGAAGGCAGGATTAGGGCCAAGCCAGAAGAGAATAGAGAAATTCAGCTATATTCCATGAGCCCGATATTGAGTGAGGCAGGCTATGCGCCCCTACGGCACATAGCCCTGCCCTCTGACCCTTAACCCCAGATATTCAATGCCAGGGTCATATGTGACCCCAGCATTGAATATCCGGGGATTGCAGCACACTCCGGAAGCCACAGTAGCTAGCCTTTTCCTCACCTATCTTTTAGTCGCAGATCGATAGCCAGGCAGCATGCAATATTGCCACTGCCTGGTTAGCGACAGTCTGCCACTGCTCTGCCCCGGAATGCCCCGATGCTAACCGGATAACATCGGGGTGCGTAGGGGAATTAGAAGGGGATATTCAACGGCACTAACTGCCATTGAACATCCTCATTTAAGGCATTTACACATTTTACTGGGCTGTGGTGGCAGCCAAATAATAGACATAAAAAACTTTATATAGATACATATCCATACAAAGTTAAGTGTATCATCAGTGGCAGCATTTGATCTTTTACCACCAATGAATATATGGGGATCTTTTAGTAAGAGTTAATGTGCATTCGCTTCATTGATGCACATTAAAACCGTTAGAATAAGGGCCTGTATGTTTACGCCTTAAGCCAATTCTCTCCCAAGATCACTTCCGATCACACCCATATTGGACTACTGCAACCACATATACCTTCGGCTCCCAAAACACGCACTCCAGCCTTTGCAGATGGCGCAGAACATCGCTGCTTGCAAAATAACTGGTTCAGCAAGGCACAATCACATCACCCCCATTATGAACCTTCTCCATTGGCTTCCAATCAGCTCTCGCATCCGATATAAAACCCTACTGAACATCTTCAAAATCAAACAGAACCTCTCAGCGAACAGTCTGCAGACCATCATCAGCTCTGACTCAAGCACCAGATCCAGGAGGAGAGGCGCCACAGACAGACAGACACCATCACAACCCCCAAAGACTTCACCAAAATGAAGCAAACCACTTTAAAAAGAGCAATATCCCTGGCTGCTCCCGCCCTATGGAATTCCCTCCTGGTCTGCCTAAGATCAACCATGGACATTAAGGACTTCATAAAGTTACTCAAAACCACGCTCTACATAGAACATTACGGCGATATCACATGACCTAACCAAAGACCCCTTAAATCTAATTGTTCCTGCCACCACTCACCCCCGCCCCTCTCTGCCTTGCTCCTACTCCTCATCCCTAGCCAACTCCATACCTCCTCCTTGTATATAGCGCAACCTGTATATAGAGCATTCTGTAATTAAGTTACACTTGACTTATACCTACGCAAACGCCACAATATAGCTACTGCATGCCTACACCCTCGCACTATGCAGCTTGATACGTTTGAAGTGTAAACCGCTTTGATTTTAGGATAAAGCGGAATATAAATCCTTTTAAATAAATAAATGAATAAGTTGTCTGTAGAAAGTCCTATGGCTGCTGTGCCACTGAAAATTTGCCTCCATATGCAGTACATAAAGGGCCCGATATTCATCTCTGTTGGCTCTGTGCTGCTACAGCACACAGTCATCTGCGCTGACCCTTAACCCCAGATATTCAACGCCTGATCATATGCAGCCCCAGCATTGAACATCCAGGTTTGCCGCACAGCCTCCTGGCCGCAGTAGCTAACCAGGCAGCAGCAATATCCCAATTAGAGACATTTACATGGTTTACATGGCTGTAAATGCCTTTCCAATATCAGACCCAAAAGGATTTATAGGGTTCAAGGTTCCCCCTTGAGCTTACAAGGAAACTTGCCATGGATTCTCTGATACCAAGGAGGATTGCTCAACTCCAAGACCCATGCCATATTTCTCTTCACCAAATGAAACACTGCAGACACGGGCATGGTATTCCAAAATGAAAATCTCTACTAAGAAAACCCTCGTCTACTTAGAGGTTGCAGACCCCAGATGTAAATGCTAGGTAGGTAAATCCATGAAAGAAACAGATTAGGGACTAGATCCTGTCCTTGTGTGTTTTTCCTAACTACTGGAAAACCTTCCTTCCTTCCTTTTCCTTTGGAATTTTGGGCTTCCTTGTAACACTGGACTCCCTGAACCTCAAGGACCCCCTTTTTGCTTCATGAAAAGGCCAATATGAGTTCACTCCCTGTTTGGTACAACCATACACTCCTTCTTTGTAATACCTTGGACTCTTGGATCAGCATCAATAGGGTAGATTCCACTTTATTCCTTTGCACCAACTGGAACATCAACACACACAGTCTGGCTAAATCAGAAGGCACCTCAGACAGACAGACTCCTCTGCTAAGCCCTCTATTTCCTCAGTCTTCACTCCTTATAGCCAAGCCAGGACTGGATCTAGACACCAGCAAAGCAAGCACATTCTTAGAGTGGTACATTTACAGGGGTGGTAGCCCAGCCATCATTTTTGACAAGCGAAGATTAGGAATGGGCATTCGTTCACAAGCATTCCATTAGTTAACATCCTTTCTAAATTGTAGTATGCACAAAATCAATTTAACCTATGACTTAATACAATCAATTTGCCTGGGTTAAAGCTTTAATGCACATTTTCAAAAAATGCAAAGCACAGGCATGGGTTAAAAACTAACATACAGCCAGAAATTGCTGGCTTTGGAGCAGCAGAAAACCTAGTATTGACCCCGTTTTCATCCCAGAGTCTTTCCTTCCTGGCTCTTTTAACCACAGACTGGCTCCTCATAGAACAAGCAAGCTTGACTGTGTATGTACGTGTGTGTGAGAGTGTGTGTGTGTGTGTTGTCACACCCCCTTTCTCAGCGTATAGGCGGTTGCCTGGGAGAGTGGGAAATGTGCCAGATTATCCTTGTAAGTGTTGATGCTTGGTATCCCTGTAGTTGTGGCCCAAACGAAAGACAGCCAAGGTTTTGTGTGATAACAAAAACTTTATTTGTTGCACAGGATTCTGTCATCTATCCTCCCCTAACCAGAAACAAAACGGTGGATACTTTTATATGCCAATATAAAGTCCAACTGAAATACAGTCCAACCTGATCCTTCTCAGGGTTGTCAGATTATGTACAAGGTAAATTCAACTTCTTCTCATCAATGAACAGCTTTAGTAGCAGCTAATCACTTCCATAGCTTTCACCATATTCAGCTGCTTACAGACATTGAGTTTCACTCCAGCAGAACGCTGCTTCTCTCCGTGCAAACTCAGTAGCATGAATTACTTATCAGCACTTCTCTTATACAATACTATTAACAGCTTCACTCTTGGCAACACATAGCACAATCTGCTTCCATGTCAGAATAAGACCTATCTGATTTGGTTGAACCTAACTGCATGGATTCAACATCTGAGTCAGACGTCTCATGATTCAAATCAGGGTACTGCAGATCAACAGGAAGTAACAGAGAGAATTAGTTCGGGATTGAGACTAAGATCGTGTGAGAGCTCGTGTGGGAGAAGGAGATTGAGTTCTGATCTGAGGAGAGTTCGTGGAGGAGCAGGAGGAGTGCCTGGGAGAACAGGAAGTGTTCAGGCAGGAGACTCAGGACCTGACTCTGACCAAGAGGCAGAGAGAAACAAAGGGTGGAGCAGCCATTGCCAGGATAGCACATGGTGCTGGGAAAGTTGCCATCCAGACTGCTGTGAGACACGGAGGTCTCTGAGACAGCAGGGGAGCAAGCTTCCTCTGAGAGAGAGAGAGGTCAACGCGAACCAGACAGCCAGGAGAAGCAGAGGAAAAGGAATAGAGAGTGGAAACAGCTTAGACACCATTTGGAACCATGGAAGCCTGTTGATCTGCAGTACCCTGATTTGAATCATGAGACGTCTGACTCAGATGTTGAATCCATGCAGTTAGGTTCAACCAAATCAGATAGGTCTTATTCTGACATGGAAGCAGATTGTGCTATGTGTTGCCAAGGCTGTCCTATCCGGTTTGACTCCGCCCCCTTGCCTCTTACGTCAGCTCCCCTGTTTGTCCTGGAGCTGGGGTGTGGCTCTCTCACTGCCTTTCTGTGCAGAGAGTTTCTCTGGGTTTGTGCTTTAACCCCTTCCTTGCCTGCCTTAATGTGTGCATTAGAGGAAAGCTGCAGTTTTAAACCCATTTTCTCCCTGTCTAAAGCCTCTGCATCATCACATAACCCCCCATTTAAGATATTTCGGGCTGGCTGGACATCTCCAGAACAGCACGAAATCCTAGCTCTCTGACCGTAGCTGACAAAAGCATTACTCTCAACATCTGTTATAGCCAAATGAGCTAGGGCCACCCGCTCATGCCATGGCCGTAAAACATTGATATGGTAATTTTGTTGTTTTCCTTTCCTAGTTTCTACCGTATATGTAGCTGGCCCCACCTGTTTGACCACCCGACAAGGTCCTGTCCAGGTACTTTGAAATTTTGAACTCCGACCGGGCACCATTATAATAACCTTTTCTCCTATGTCTAAATGACGGGGCCGTGTGCGGCGGTCATAATACCTCTTTTGACGTACTTGACTTGGGATAATAGTGTCCTCAGCGCTAAAGATGTCAAATCCGGCTGCCTGCTCTGATGCTCTCTTAGGTATTTTTGCATTCGGGGTAAGCCTGCAACATTTCAAGAGAAACTTTGTCTTGCTGGGAGAACTCCGGCTAGGTGTCTTCTCCCTACCTGGCTCTTCTCTAGGTTTCGCCAATAAAGGATCTGGTACTATCCTGGACCTAGGTTTCTCCTTATGAGTGGACGTTACTTGTCTTTCCTTTATCTCCCTCTTTATGGGTTCTCTCTCTACCTTCCGTGAACTAGGGTCTTTGGCTTCAGTGGAAATGGCTAGCCCTTTAACTAGGCCCTTCCGAAATCGAGGCCAGTCCCTACTTTCTACCTTCCCTGAACTAGGGTCTTTGGCTTCTGTGGAAACGGCTAGCCCTTTAACTAGGCCCTTCCGAAATCGAGGCCAGTCCCTACCTAAGACTAGAGAATGTGGTAGTCTTGGCACTACTGCCACTGGAATTTCCTTTTTCAATCCCAGCCCTTCCACAGTAACTAAGTGTAATGGATATGATGCGGCTGCGCTGTGTACACAACGAATTTTAATCTTTCCCTCAGAGTGTCCTACAGAATCCTTACTCTGAGCTTTTATCTCCCTCCATAGGCTATCAGAGATCATCGATTGGTCAGCGCCCGAATCTAGGATCGCTTCAACCTGAATATTGTTAACCAAGACTTTCAGTACAAACCCCTCCCCAACCTCCTTGGACTGGGTGGTTACTAAAACAAGCTTGGCTTTACAGTCCCTTTGTAAGTGACCTTTCTGACCACATGCAAAGCATTTACGCTGTTCCCTATGACTTTTGAACAGGGGTATTCTAGACATAGCTTTCCCTGACCTTACTTCCTCCCTCTTCTCTGGAACTTTCAAGACTGTTGACACTGAAGTACCCATTTGCTTCTGACCGACGGCTTTAGCCTCTAAGAAACGGTCAGCAAGTGCTATGGCGTCTCTCGTGGTCTTACAATCTTGCAAAATTAAGAAGGATTGCAATTCTACAGGTACAGCATCTAAGAACTGTTCTAAAACAATATCATCTAATACTGAATCAATGCTTCTCCCCTCTGGAGTAAGCCACTTGTACACCAGTGTTTGAATCCGATGGCATAAGCTCTGTGGTGTTTCACCAGGGGTTAACTTGCACCCTCGCAAAAGGCGGCGATATACCACTGGAGTTAAACCTAACCGGGTTCTAATGGCTTTGACTACTGCCTCATAGTTAGCAAAATTGTACCTAGTTAATTAATGTTTCATGTATTTAGCAAAATTGTACCTAGTTAATTAATGTTTCATGTAAAACAGACCTGTTAATCTGTTCATTCCTTGTTCACTGTAAACCGCACCTGATCTGTGGAAGGTAGCGGTATATAAGCAACTGTTAAATAAATAAATAAATAAATAGTTGTTCACAAGATCATTGGGTACCGCTCTGTAGGCTGCCAGCGCCTCTCCCGTTAGGGATGATGCTAAGCGTATAACCCACTGGTCTTTTGGCCAACTGCTCATGAGTGCAATGCGTTCAAAGACCTCCAAGTAGTCATCAATATCATCATCACTTAACAATTGCCTTATAGATAACATGCCCTTGTTTAAGGTTTCAAGACCTGTTAAACTGCCTAGTGAACTTGACACAGTCTTAATTGCCTACGTAGTTTGCTTCTGCTCTCCCATCCATGTGCCTAGCAGATCCATCAACGGCTGTTGTTGCGCCCGCAGCATCTCCGCTGTTTTCTCCTGGGCCCCTGCTGACATTTGCTGCTGCTGCTGGAATCTCTCCGCTGCCCAGTTCAATAACTGAGCTGGATCCATCGCTGTCTCAGCTGCAATAAAACAGAAAGCAAACACCAAGTGTGGCTTTTCACACAACACCCCTTCCCTCAGCTTCCACCACTCTGCAATACCCCACCTCCTTGTAGCAGTGTCCTAGGTAACCCTTCTCATCTACCGGTTACCTGCTACAAGTGGTGAGTCTCGCTCCTCAGCACTGCAGAATCCAGGAACCTCTGCTCCAAACCGCCTCAGCTGACACTCCACTCCGAGTTTGCAGAGTTGGTAAGCTCTTCCTGAAGGTATCACTTTGTGTGTTGAAAAAAAAAATTTCTTTTCCCCTTTTTTTTTTTTTTCTTCCTTCTTCTTGGACTTTGGAAAAGTTGTTCTTCTTTAAAACTTTACTGGCAAATTTGTATCAGTTGCTTATTTCTGTGAGGTGGTAGCTTTAATCCTGCCAACTACGCCAAAACCTGTCACACCCCCTTTCTCAGCGTATAGGCGGTTGCCTGGGAGAGTGGGAAATGTGCATCATCACAGTGTGTATAGAGATAGATGCGCACACACATCTACTCAGGGACCTAACCACTACTAACAGTGCTGTAAGGGAATATGCAGGCAGTGATTAAGCCCAGAATCTATCTACATTGCTACTCCTCTATGACCCATACACTGTCCTCTGTGGGGAAGTATAGGTCATCCTACATCCTTATGCCTCCCAAAAGGGAGTATAGGCAATTGGTAAGGGGAAGTAGGGCAACCTTACATATGTGAAACCTGTAATTTTGATAACAAAAGCATTGATCATACCTTCTCGACAATCATGTAAAAATACATAATTGGGCATCAGTGTCTTAAATATACAACTCCAAATGAATATTCTAATTTTGATAACACCTCAGTAACAGCAATACAGCTTCCCTCCACTGCTGGGCACATTATGAAGTAATACACAACCCTGTAAAATTCACAACAGCCTATACCAAACCTGAACACTATAAGAAGACTCACAGCAACAGACTCCTACATATGGAAAAGCAGAACTGAAAATATAAATTGTAACGTCATGCTTGCAGAAAAACAAGGAGATGTGGGAGAATTTCATGATGCTTAGCTTTCTTCATTGGTATAGCACTTTGCACATTATCACAGAGAAATTCTGTTAACAAAAATCACATTAAGCACTCTGTAGTCCTTCTAGATATCCTTGACTCTGAGGGGAAACCAGGTATGGATTCTCTGACAGGTAGAAGGTTTTCTCAACTTCCAGGTCCTAGACATAGTTCCCTTGTTACAAGGGACTTGGATTTGGTATTTCAAAATTAGAGGGATATTCAAAGGCATTAACATGGAGTGTGGACCTGCAAACCACATAAATGCCACCTACCATGATATTCAGAGGTGCTAACCTGGTTAGTGTTGCTGAATATCCCTGGTTTGGGCTGCTAAACTCCCCAATGCTAACCATTTAGCGTTGGGGTGTTCTGAGGGCAGAGCGAGGACAGCACCATGGGTTAACTGGGCAGCGGCTGAAAATCAGCACTGCTTGGTTACCCTAACCAGCTAAAGTTAGGACAGCTGAATGGCTAAATATCACTGCTGACTGGACTGCAAGATTACTCCATTAAAAATCCGGGTTGCCTGGATAGCAGAGTAGCTGTCTAATGGATAGAGCGCTGGTTTGGGAACCAAGAGACCAGGGTTCAATTCCCACTAGCACTCCTTGTAGCCTTGGGCAAGTCACTTAATCCTCCATTGCCTCAGAAAATCCAAGTTATCAACGTCCCTGTTAAATGTACATTACCAAGTTTAAGTTAAAGTTCATGTAAACTGCTTTGACTGAAATGATAAAGTAGTATAAAAATCCTGTTAAACAAATTTAGTGTCGGGGTCTAGATATGGCTCTGGCATTGAATATCTGGGTCAAAATTAAAGTGGTAATGGCCACTGTTTAAGGGTGCATGCCGCCCTACTGAAAATCCCCCCCTCCCCCTCAAAGGTTTTACTGAACAGTCTCCTACTCACAAATAATCTAGCCAAACCAGAATGTGTGCAAGGGGGTAGAATCTTTCTTCTGCCTCATTTCTTTCTCTGGACAGCTCCTATTCCCCTCCTCTGGGTAATGAGCTCCCTGGACCTCAAAGATTCTTTTTAGTATCGGAATTCCTCAGTCTGGCTTTGTTTCTACCTCGCCTTCTCCCTGGACTCTGTTGGACTCCTGGATCATCTCCAGGGCCAGCCTGTCCATTGTGCGAGAATGTTTGCACAGGGCCCCGCGCTTCAGGGGGCCCCGTGCCAACAATATCCAGCACTGAATACCGGCAGGCAGGGCGGCTTTTTCTTTCACTTCAGCAGCTGTACTGTAGTTTAGGATGCTGCCGCGCTGAGTGCCTGGAAACAGGAAGTCTCCTTTGACTTCAGCACGGCAGCATCGTATAGCTGCCGAAGAAAAAAGGCGCTCTTCACTTCAGCAGCTATTAGAGGTGAAGCCGTTTAGACAGCCTTAGAGCTCTTCGGGAGGGGAGGGGGGCTTGGACTGGAAATGGGCTGATGTGGGGAACAGAAGGGAGCAGATGCTGGGTGGGGCTGGAACTAGAAGGGAGCTGATGTTGGGGGGAGGACTAGAATGGGATGGGCTGGGAGAGTGAAATGGAGAGGGGAAAAATAGTGTGTGTGAGAGGGAAGAAAAATCTATGATTGGCCGGGTATTGGGAGAGGAAGTGGGGATTGAGGCTGGAGGGGTAAAATTTGAGTGGATGAAAATGGAAGAAAGAAATGGAGGAAAGAGCAAAAGGAGAAAGATCAGTATGTTAAAGCAGATAGAGAATGGAAAAAAAAACTAGGAGAGAAGAAAGGACAAATGGACAGCAGACAATGGAGAGTTATCAGAAGACAAGAAGAAACCAGAAGAAAGTGACTGGAGCAGTTGCAACTGAAAAATAAAATGCCCAACACAAAGAGGTAGAAAAATACTATTTTAAATTTTGAATTTATTAACTGGAATAGGTCAGCTCTGGGAAGTGTGTATCGCTAACATCCTTGCGTTTTTGTTTAGTACAAGAGGAAATTAATTTATAATTTTATTTCTCCAGTGTTGTTGAATATTCCAAGTTTGTCTTTTGGGGTTCCCAGTTTAATTATTATTATTATTATTATCTTCCTACTTCTAAATCGTGATCCCTTGTTCTTTGTTTGGTGATGGTCTATGTTCTGCATTTCTAGCTGAGCTGGGGTATTCTGTTTATGTAGTTTCTATTTGACAGTGCCACTTGTTCTCTTTCCCCAGTAGGAGATGTATTGGTATTCTCAGATGTACTGGTTTAATATTTGCAGTGTTGTCTTTTGATAGGTTGGGTTTGGTGCTTTGTGAGTCCTGGTAGTGCCGTTATGATACGGCAGGTTTGCTATGGGATCTAAATGGGCAGTGTTTGTAGTAGTTCCTAATGTGCCTGGCGGTTGGCACTGGAGTATAGTAATGTAGAAATCTGGTAGTCTCTTTATCCATATACTCATTAAGAGCATGTTTACTAAAAGTTAGTGCATGTTAACATTTATGCAAATATTTAGGCAAATGAGGTCCTTTATGCAAATGAGTCCCCACACCGAGTCTCTGCACATGGCCTCGCACCCCCCTTGGGCCACCCCTGATCATCACTGAATGGGTAGCTGTTCCTGTACTTCTTTAAGATTGGAACAAACATTTTATACTTTTAGGAATTAAAAGCAAGCACCTTTCACGGTCTCCTGTGCAGGATATTCGTCAACCTGAGACTCAGATTCTCCTTAGGCATAAGATTCAGGGAAGCCTCTATCTCCTTCCTTATCCAGCAGTTCGCTCCATGGGGTACAAGCAGACACAGTCTACTATATGCCTAAAGGCGCCAACTCCAGGAGCTGAGACGCCACATCCAACTCCCTCAACTCTTTGGAGCTCATTAACAGGCAATTTTTTAATCCCTCCTGCTGTCACTCTGTTGTGGTACATTTCATATATTTCTTAGTACCGAGCTGCCAAGCTACACAGTTCTAGAAAGGAGGCTTTTTGATCAGCCCTGGTTTGAATTTACATCCCAGTTTGGTATTTAAAATGTCCCAATTCTACCCATTGAAATTAATGCCACAGGTTCCATGATACATCATAATGGGGATTTAGGAAATTAAGGTCTGGCTCTAAATCTCCCTCCTATATCTGGGTAAAATTAGCAGCTCTGCTAAAAAGGGAAACATAAAGGTTCCCTTACAAATAGGCATGTTTCTTTATTTCTAAGGCTTGTGTATCCTTTTACTGGAGTGCAGTAAAGTTTTACACTTCTGTTAAATGCAAAAATGAATGTGTGGTTAAGTGCAAAGCCTGTGCAGTTACTATGGGGACGTTCCTGGTATACTCCCATATAGTTACTGCACAGAAACATATTTTACTGAGTGATAAGTACAGTTACAGGTAGCGTGGATGCACTTACCGTGTCCCATTTAGGAGGTGCTAAGTGCACCCATGCTATCTGCACCAGTGACCATACATGGTAACTTCTCGTGCACTGACTGCACGGCACAGCCCACGCCCACAACTTGCCCATTTCCCACCCTATAACAGAGTGTGCAGATACTGTGTGAAATAATGCATGCTGTCAGGCCACTGCTGTAATCGTTACCACGGCTGTCTGCTAACTACTACATGCCAATTCATTTGCTAAATGCTTAGCGCACGTTAATAAAAGGTCTCTTGGTTTTCCTTATAAGAAAGTAGGCAAGAAATGGAGTCAGCTGGTGATCACAGGCACTAACCAATAGCAAGCTTTACAAATGCTTTGTGCCAAGCAATGGCAAGGCAACATTAGAAGTGTTTGATGACAAAACAGTGTTTGATGATAAAACAGCACACATCAGCCAACAGCCTACACACCCTCATTCAACCAGACAACAGCACTCGTCCTAGAAGAAAACAAACACGCAACCGAGTCAGCACCCCAGGTGAATTCAAACACACACGCAAGGACACAACAGACAGAGCTCTCTCCATGGCTGCTCCAACTATATGGAACAAACTACCAGACGACTTGAGGACAACTACAGACCTCAAAGACTTTAGAAAACAGCTAAAAACCATGCTGTTCATAGAACACTATGGACACATCACATAACCTAAGAGAATGTATAACAGCACATACTGCTGCCTGTACAGATAATGTTTTACTGCACCACTGTATATAGCCCACACTGTACATAGCTCAAACCATTCTAGCACGCAACACACCACACCTTGTACATAGCTCACCCCAATCTAGCACACGATACAACACACACTCAACTAAATTGCACCCTCACTGCATGATTAACACACTCACTTTACCCGATTGTTTGCTGTGATACCACCTTGATTAATATGATAAGGCGGTTTAAAAATACTGTTAAATAAATAAATAAATAAATCACCATGTGCTAACAAGAACTGAATTGGCCTGTTTATATACAGGAAAATGAGAAGAGTTTGAATCGTCAGGGGGGAGGGGGGTCAGAAGTATATCAAAAGCGTGAGCCAGGGGAAACTGGGTTTTATTGTGGCAGAAATGTGAATGAAATTAGATGGATGGTTTAAAGGTTATAATGGGGGGAGGGGACAGAGACACACAAGCACATTGATCTTAAAAAGACCAGTTTCCCTATGAGAAATTAAGACAGAGAAGGAATGGATTCCAGATAGTGGTTTCTACAACATTTAGAACCATAAACCAGATTCTTCTTCATGTGCAATATGGAATCATCTCAAAAGTTTTATAATTTGAAATTAAACCAAGTAAGGGATTCATGAATGGATGGACAGCTCTTTTCTTGACAAGGAGAAGGGATGTGTTTTAGCAGTTAATCCCTTGGAACTGAAGAATCTGTAGCGAAAAGTGCTGTAGTCCCACACTTTTGTTCCAAATCCAGAAGGAAGATTATTATGAGTAAGAAAGCTTCGGAAGGAAAAAAAGTTTCTTCTATTTTTGGAAAAATGCATTTTGTCTAGATTCTGAAAATAGAAGTTATGCTTGAATTAATTATTGTTCAAACATCAAATTCACAGAAAAAAAAAAAGAGGAAGTGGCTAACAGGTTGCGTCAAAGCTGTCTGTCTCCTGTGAAAACCGTGTCCTCACAATACAGGATTCTATCATAAACTACCTTTTCTAAAACTAGACTAAATAGAGCTTTCAAGAAGAGATTATAATTCCTTACTGTGAAATGTTTTACCTGTAATACAGAATTTTTATTGATAAAAATGCAAGTTGCACGCCTTTAGTCCAGTTACAGAGGCAGTGGGGTAAACATGACAGGATATGTACAGTCAAACCTCGGTTTTCGGTTGCCCCGGTTTTCGTCGGTTTCGGTTTTCGACGTGTTTTCAGACGGCGATCTTGTCTCGGTTTTCGTCCATCGCCTCGGTTTTCGTACTGCAATACAGTACACGCTTGCCTGCCCAGTCCCGGCAGCACTACCCCCCCCCCCCCCCCGACTCACCGATCGCGTGTTGAAATGGAGCAACATCCTCGAGCCAGAGATGCAAGGATTGCAGAGAGGAAGGCCCCGATCTCTCCACCGCCTGCCTGTTCTCTGGAGCGCCCCCTCAGGCTCGGAGGTAGCAGGGTAGCAGGAGATATTGAATGGGTAAGCAGGAGATGTTGAATGAATGTGGCAGGCAGTTCTTTCTCTTGCGGGGTACGCTGTTGAGACGGAGTCAGCGATCAGATTAGTGTCCTAGGTTATCTGTGTGTTTGCTGTGCTGAGCGGGAGAGTGGTGTTTCCGGTGGCTGTGGCTGGTGCCTTTTTTTTTTGTGGATCCTTCTTTTTTTTTTCTGTTTTCTTTAAAAATTTCTGGATGTTTTTTTGCTGAAGATTTGCATCTTGACTGTGCTGTTAATCTTTCTCCCTTCTCAGCAGTTTAAACAATTTGTCTGCCAAAAATACCTCTGGAGCACCATCTTGTGGCCAGAAGTGGGATTGACTCTCTATAAAATGTATTTTTTGTCAATATTTTTGGGTGTCTGGAACGGATTAATTGAATTTACATTATTTCTTATGGGAAATCTTGCTTCGGTTTTAGTCCGTTTCGGTTTTAGTCAGACTTTTTTTGAACGGATTAATCATGAAAACCGAGGTTTGACTGTACATGGAAAGCATTTCTTGCACTGGAAAAGACATTAAGTTCATGACTTTCCAAATAGTAGTTCCAGGTGAGTTACATTCAGGTACAGTAGATATTTCCCTGTGCCCAGAGGACTTACAATCAAAGTTTGTACCTGAGGCAATGGAGGATAATATGACTTGCCCAAGCCCACAAGGGATGCCAGTGGGTTTGCCTCAGTAAACATGGAGTATGCTGTGGTGATTTTCAATTATTTGGAAACCACAAAATTCCTGTGGCCACAGAAGTTGCAACCTTCTTGATCCTAACAGAGTGTAGTCAATACAGGCGGCATGAGTAGCGAGTGTAGCCAATCCAAAGATGAACTGTGCTCCTGAACTCCAGCAACCTAGTAAATGTGCATACAAAGGGAGACCTGTCCTTACCTTCTGCTTGGGGTCCTGAAGGGTGAGGGAAAAATTGTTCTTCAGGGATCTAGTTCACTGGACAGACTCCACATTCCTGGTATCTCATCTCTTTGTCTTAGGGTTCACAGTAACTTCCAAGAATCCATCATCCACTCCAGAAAACTCAATGTAACACTACTGTATATTTTAAATTGCTGCAAATCAAAATAATGAATACAATTCATCTGTTGCTTTAGAGTAGTTACTCACCTGTAACAGGTGTTCTCCAGGAGCAGCAGGAATCAGTCCTGACATATGGGTGTCATCGACGCCGATGAAGCCCTAGCAGAGCATTTCCCCAGCTTTCCATGAAAGCCTTTGGGAATGCAGGCACGCATGCGCGGTTCCCTTCCCGCCTAAAGGTGCCATCTTACCTCAGTCAAAATGACATAGCTAAGAACAGCACACAAGAAGTAAAAATAAACTATGTACAACTGCAACTCCCAGGGGAGGAGGGAGGGTTGTGAGGACTGATTCCTGCTGCTCCTGGAGAACACCTGTTACAGGTGAGTAACTTCTTTCTCCAGGACCAAGCAGGAAGTCAGTCCTCACATATGGGCGACTCCCTAGCTCTGGGCTACCAAGGAACCAGGCTGAACAAGAGAACTCCCTCTAATCCCAGCAGCAAAGAAAGGCTTTTCACTGACACAACCTCCAGCGGTAGCCAACGGAGGGCAGGAGTTGCCTAATCCTCAAAGAGATTTCGGAGTAGCTTCTGGGTCACCAGGAGTCAGGACTGACTCGAAGGCACACACTGCATTTTTGCTTGGCCAAAAGCACTGTCCCTACGGGACTCCCTCTCCAGACAGTAATGGGCCGCAAATGTCTGGCTTGAAGACCAAGTTGCAGCCCTGCAGATGTCTACCAACGGTACAGAGCGGAGATGAGCCACAGAGGCAGCCATTGCCCTGACACGGTGGGCCGGGACCCGACCCTGCAAAGGAAGGCCAGCAGCCTTGTAAGCCCAGGTGATACAGTCAGCTACCCAGATGGACAAGGTACGATTGGACACAGCCAACCCCAACTTATTAGGGTCAAAAGACACGAAGAGCTGAGTAGCCCTTCTATGCCCCTGCGTACGGTCAAGGTAGAAGGATAAGGCCCTCCTACAGTCCAGGGTATGCAGAACTGCTTCAGCCTGGCTTGCATGAGGCCTAGGGAAGAATGTTGGAAGAACCACCTCCTGGTTGAGGTGAAAAGAGGAGACAACTTTAGGGAGGAACTTTGGATGAGTCCTAAGGACTACCCTGTTCCTATAGAAGCGAGTGTAAGGCCTGTCACAGACCAGGGCCTGAAGCTCACTCACCCGCCTGGCTGAGGTTAGGGCTATCAAGAAGAGTGTCTTCCAGGACAGGAAGGGTAGGGGGCAAGTAGCCATCGGCTCAAAAGGTGGGCGAGTCAGTTGCTGCAAGACCACATTCAACTCCCACTCAGGAGCAGGAGGACGGATTGGAGGCTTGAGCAAAAGCAAGCCTCTGAGAAAGCGGGACACCAAGGGGTGAACCGACAGAGAATGTCCTTCCACTAGTGAGTGGTGAGCTGCTAGAGCTGAGAGGTGGACCCGAACAGAATTGGACTTAAGTCCCTGATTTGATAAGTGCAGTAAGTACTGAAGCACTACTGGTACAGGACAGAAGAAGGGATCCTCTGTACGTAACTGACACCACACAGAAAACCTTTTCCATTTGAGAGCATAGGTTTTCCTAGTGGACTGTTTCCTAGAGGCTAGGACAACCTCCTCAACTTCCTGAGGTAGGCCCCAGGGAGCCAAAACTACCCTTGCAGCCTCCAGGCCATCAAATTGAGAACTTTGAGATTGGGGTGCAGAAGGGAACCCTGATCCTGAGAGAGAAGGTCAGGTTGCAACCCCAGAGGCAGTGGAGGATCCACTGCCAGCTGAAGCAGAAGTGGAAACCAAGGCTGTCTCGGCCACCTGGGAGCTACCAGCAGGACCGAGGCCTTGTCCTGAAGAATTTTGAACAGAGTTCGGGCCACCAAAGGCGTAGGAGGAAACGCATACAGGAGGCCCTGAGACCATGGTATCAGAAAAGCATCTGCTGCTACCCTCGGAGGATGCGGCTGTCTGGAGCAGAACCTAGGCAGCTGTTTGTTCAATGGACTGGCAAACAGATCTATCAAAGGAAGACCCCATTTCAGGAACATCTTCTGAACTACCAAAGGATGGAGCTGCCACTCGTGGGGCTGCAGAATTCTGCTCAACCTGTCGCTCAGGTAATTTTCCTGGCCTGGAAGGTATACCGCCTTGAGGAGCATGTTGTGCTTGAGGGCAAATGAGCAAAGGTCCTGTGCCTCCTGACAAAGGAGCCTGGACCCAGTCCCGCCTTGCTTGTTCACATAAAACATGGCTACCTGGTTGTCTGTCTGAACCGGGACAGATTGATGAGCCAGGGCAGGACAGAAAGCTCTGAGTGCTAATCGAATAGCCCTGAGTTCGAGGAGATTGATTTGCTGTGCGGCCTCCCAGGGAGACCACAGACCCTGGGTGCACTTGTTCAGACAAATGAGCCCCCCAGCCCTGCAGGGAGGTGTCTGGTCAGTACCACTGTGTACCCAGGAATTTGAAAAGGCACCCCTTTCAGTAGATTGGGTGGGTGCTGTAATCTTCTGGTCTTGTAATCTTCTAGTCTAGTTTTCGCTTGGTCCTGGGTTCATTTCACAGAGACAGTAAGGTAAGCATCACAAATAAGATAACCAAACAGGTGTGGCTTGGAAACAGGTCTTTATGTAGAAATAGGCTTATTACATAGTGAAGTAAGAGAGAATAGTCTATATGAAAGACTCTGTGTGTGCATGTGTGTGTGTGAGAGAGAGAGGTAAGAACATGTGGGTCAGAGCCTCATGGCAAGGTGTGTCCGATGACAATAGGAAGAGAGAGAGAGAGAGAGGGGGGGGAGGGGTGAAGAAAACTGATTATCAGAGCCTCCTGTCCTTCATGTCCGATGAATAGTGGAAGAGAGAGAGCAAGAGGAAGTGTTTCTGTCCTTTATAGTGAATTTTCTCTAGCAACTCCCTTTGAGGTCTGCCATTCTTGATTTAGCAGGGAGGGGCTGCAGACCATTCTCAACAGGCTTGGAGACTTACATCAACAGGGGGTCAGAGTTAATCTCATCTTGTAAACTACTCTCATTAACTTTAGAGACTGATATCACCAGAGTAACAAAGCTGCATGAAATCCAAGGTCTGGGGAAAAAGCCATGACTCCTATGTCATGTATGCTGACAGGTGCAACCACCAGCTGAGGGAGTCCAGAAAAGGTCTGGACACTCTTATCCTGTCTCTGAGGCTGCCTGTGGCCTGTGACCACTGACTCCGAAGGCACCACTGTGCAGGCCTCATATGGAGCCTGGCATTGGGAGTCACATGTATTGTCGAAGCCATGTGGCCTAGAAGCCTCAGGCAGAGTCTGGCGGAGATCAGTGACCTGCTGAGAAACTGGTTTGCTAAGTTTGAGTCTTTGAGCTCTGTCTTTTGGCAAGAAGGCCTTTGCCAGCAGAGAGTCCAACCTCGCCCCTATGAACTCCAAGTTCTGGGAGGGGAGCAAAGTGGACTTTGCGAAGTTTATCACAAACCCTAAGCTTTGAAGAAGAACAAAAGTCCTGAGGGTGGCCTATCGGGCCTCCTGGCACGTCTGACCTCTTATGAGCCAGTCGTCCAGATAAGGAAAGACAAAGATGCCTTGAGTTCTCAGGTAGGCCACCACCACTGCCAGGCATTTGGTAAAGACCCTGGGAGCGGAGGTTAGGCCAAAAGGCAGTACTCTGTACTGATAATGGTTTCCTCACACAATGAACCTGAGGTACTTTCTGTGGTCTGGATGAATGAGGATGTGAGTGTACGCATCCTTTAGATCTAAGGAGCATAGCCAATCTCCCTGCTGGAAGTAGGGCAGAAGTGTTCCAAGAGTGAGCATCTTGAACTTTTCTTTCTCTAGGAACTTGTTGAGATTCCTGAGGTCCAGGATAGGTCGAAGGCCACCAGTTCTTTTGGGTACCAGGAAATATCTGGAGTAGAACCCTTGACCTTGCATTGGAAGGGGCACAGGCTCCACCACCCTGTCCACCAACAGACCTTGGAACTCCTGGAGGAGAAGATCTGTGTGCAGGGGAGGCCTTGGAGGCTCTCCTGGAAAATATGGAGGAGGCAGTTGGTGAAAGTGTAGTGCATAGCCCCTGTGGACGATGTATAACACCCAACTGTCCCCAGTGAACTGAGGCCAGTGGTGGGCAAAGAGGGCGAGGCGAGGCGACCTCCTGTGCAGGGTTGGGGGAGCAGGGACAGAGAGGCTATGCTTGAGGAGTCAAAAACCCCCACCCTGCTGGGTGGGAGCAGGGGCCGGAGGCTTGGGGGTCCTCTGCCTACAGGGCCCATTACCCTGCCCCTTGGCTTGCTGACCCTGGGGTACAGCTTGGGCAGCCTGATACTGAGGGCACTGTTTGTAGGCAGTGCCCTTCCTCGGGTAAAAGGGCTTTTTACACGAGCCCTTCTTCTTGTGAGAAGGGGCAGAGGTCTTCCTAGACAGCCTTGTCCTTGTAAGGTGCTCGGTCTCGAGCTGAGCAGCCTTCTCGGCCATGGGCTTGCCAAAAAGGTTTTCACCTCGGCAAGGGACATCGACCAACTTGTCCTGAACCCATGGCTCGAGGTCCGATGACTGCAGCCATGCCTGGCGTCGAGCCGCGATGTCGGCTGCCCAACTCGGGCCGAAGCCTCGAAGCCATCGTAGGCGGCGCAGGACATGAACTTGGAGCATTCCCGAATCCCCGAGACCAAGGACTTGAATCTCTGCAAGGGTTCCCCGGAGAGACCAGCAGAGAACCCAGCCAACTCCTTGGCCAGGTCTCGCAAGTACATGCCCATGTACAGCTGGTAAGACTGGACACGGCAAGCAAGCATGGTGCCCTGGAAGCACTTTCTACCAAAACCATTGAGGTTTCGGGCCTCCCTGCCAGGAGGCACCGCGGAGTGCATCTTCTGACTTTTCAGGCGATGCACGGCCGATTCCACCACCATGGAATGGTGTGGTAGCTGTGCCTTCTGGAAGCCAGGGCTCTTCCTCAGTCGATAGATCGAATCGACCCGCTTGCTTAAAACCGGCGCCAAGGCCGGTGCCTCCCACATCCGGAAGAGGAGCCGTTCCAGCATCGGAAGAACCGGGACAGTAAAGGCCTCCTTTGGAGGAGAGTCGTACTGCAGGGCCTCGAGCTCCTCGGCTCGAGGCTCTTCCTCGGGGTCCGCCGGGATAGCCAACGCGGCGGCCATATCCCGGACAAACTCTGAGAACCGGGTATCCTCCGGAGGGGATCTACTCCGGGGTTCAGACTGCGGCGAGTCCGACGGGACGCACCGAGTCTTGAATGTGTCGGGGGACTCCTCATCTTCCGTCTCCCAGGCGGACTCGTCCGACGAGGAGTCAGGGTCTGACCCTGCGGGGCCCGGGAGCACCCGCCCAGACGCCGGAGGCACCGGCGTCGACACCCTCGGTCCCAAACGGGAGGTCGAGGGAGACCGCGACCGAGTTTGACCTCAAGCCTTCATGGTCTCGAGTATCGGCTCGGTCTCCGGGGTTGACTTCGAGGTCGATGTCCCGGTGGTCGGGGCAGATGCGCCAGACAGACTGGCCATCAGTGCCCGCTGCTGCTCGATGAAGGCAGACAGTCTGCACTCCAAGGCTGTCATCCTGAGACTCAGCTCGGGAGACGCAGCAGCCACAGACTTGGGCCCCGGCGGCTCTCTGGGAGGAGAGTCCTCAAGGACAACAGGACTCACGTGTCCAGCAGACTCCGGTTCCACGCGAGGAACCTTGGCAGGCTTCTCTTGTTCCACGGGCCCGGGGCGACGGTCGGGGGTCTTAGACCTGGCCCTCGAGGAGCCAGGGACATCTTCCGACGACGCCCTCACGAGCCGCTTCTTCCTCTGGCGTTCCCGGTCGGGGGACCCCCTGTCCGAGGAGCCCCGACGGTGCTCGGGATCCGATTCCCGAGATGTCGAGGCCTCAGACGAGGTCCGGGCCCGGCCAGAGGCTGAGTCAGAAAAAAGCCTTTCTGCTGCTGGCGACTTCGCAGTGCCTTGGAAGACATCTTCCCACATGGTCCACACGTCTTAAAGTCGTGATCAGGACCGAGGCACCGAAGGCAGCAGTTGTGTGTGTCGGTGAGAGACATCAATTTCTTACACCGATCACACTTCTTAAAACCGCTGGAAGCCATCAGGGAAAAAGAGTCCCCGCGAGGTCAAAGGACCGGCCTTCCAGGGAAAAAGCAAAAAAGGGTGCGAACGCCAGCCACGAAGGGAAAAAAACGAAAAAGTAGAAACGGACTCGATACCGATGTACCGAACCCAGCGGGAGGGGAACCGGCATCGAATCGGGAAGGAAAAAATAGCGAGAATTGCCGAAAAAAATCTAACTTTTATCCGGGATGACAGGACACACGTCTGGTGGGCTTCTCGGAAAAAGAGAGACTGAGGTAAGATGGCACCTTTAGGCGGAAAGGGAACCGCGCATGTGTGCCTGCATTCCCAAAGGCTTTCATGGAAAGCTGGGGAAATGCTCCGCTAGGGCTTCATCGGCGTCGATGACACCCATATGTGTGAGGACTGACTTCCTGCTTGGTCCTGGAGAACACAGATAATACGCAGACACAAGACACCACTTCTGCTCTCAGACTCTCTGGTTCCTCTTCCTGAATTCCTCTCATCTTTAGGAATTCACAAGATCCTCTAACAAGACTTCCTTCTCCCACCATCCTCAGACCCTGATAAATACTTACAGGCACCTCTCACCCCAGCTCTTTCCTATAGGGGTTCCTTGAACCCAGGGGGCTCCAGTCTGGCAATCTCCCCAAACTTCCAGCTTTGGCTAAGTACTAACCTCTTCTGTAAGCTCCTGCATATCCCATCTTTTTCCCTGCAAAGGTTGCCCACCTCTGGTATTGTTCCCTTTTAATACTCCATAAAGTATATCCCTTGCCTGTGACTTCTACTCCTGGCAAGTCATCGTCTGCAGATACCACTCCACCTTCTTTTTCAGGTCACAAAGAATGTAAGATCACATGCTCTCTTTTTTTTTCTTTAACCCAAGCCTTGTTCTGGTACTTAAAGGGTCCACCTTCCATATTGCAGAGATGTCAAGGAGTGAAACCATTCCAAAAAGCACAGTATAATACAATGAATAAAATTCCTCTGTTGCTTTCAGACAATAGGCAAAAAGCCCTGATCGACGGTCGGCCACAGGGCAGCGGGAAGAGGGATTTCCCCCCCCCCCCCCTGCAGCAGAGGCCAATCAGGTTCACAGAGGACTCAAGTTTCTTCAGTGCTCACAGGCGTGCCCATGCCTGTGGGCCTCACCAGAGGGCCCTTTGGCTCGGCCCTTAGGTGCGAGCCCGCAGAAAAGGGCCGCAAACATCCCATCAGAGCGAGTAAGCCACCAACACACCGGCACCCTGACCAGCCTCAACTGAAAGGTAATCTCTCCTCCCCTTCTAATGCGACCCTCTGCTCAGGAGTAGCACACTCACACCAAATACGAAACTAGCAAACCCATATCCAAACATGCTATTAATATACGCACTACTCTACATGCTCCTAGCAATCATTCTACTCGTCTCTGCACACAAACCTCAAGCAAAACTACATGCCCCAACAACAAACCTAGCATACCAATGATCAGATCACATTCACACAACACACACATGGGCCCTCAATGACTGATACTCATAAAGAACCTTCCCTACCACAACTACTACAACCCCACTCTCATCCCCTCATGCACACACACTGCACTGTGCACTTAACTCACGCTCAATTTGGAACAAAATGCAGATCATAAGGGTCCTCATAAGAACCAAAAACAGATATACTGGGCCCGATTTTCAAAGGCCTTTACACGGGTAACTTCCCTAGTTGCCCATGTAAAGGTCTAATCTGGGATTTTCAAAGGGCACCTACATGGGTGGTGCCCTTTGAGAATCCCGGATATGTCCCTAATGCACCCAGATGCTATGTAGGTAGCATCAGGGCATGTTAGGGGCATTCTGGGGTGGAATAGGGGTGGAGGAAAGGGCTACACGGGTAGCAGCAATTTTCAATGCTACCCGCATAGCCCTCTGCACCTTAAAAATAGACAAGGATTTTCCTCACCTATCTTTCAGGCGCAGAGGCTATGCGCATAGCGTCAAAAAATTGCTGCTACCTCTGTGGCTGCAGGCACGTCCAGACAACCCCAGATTTTCACTTCCGACAACACAGAAGTGAAAATACAGGTTATGGGGAGGGGGGGGGGTCGTCGGCGGGCAGGCTATGCTCTTAGCCTGCCTATTTGAAAATTGGGCCTACTATGTATAACCGAAACATGGATAATGGAAACTGACAATGTCCTACTGAACAAGCTCACACTGAATGGATACACCATCCATCAATGCCCAAGAACACAACATCAAGGAGGCAGAGTAATGATTATAGTCAGAAACAACCTAAACTTCCGAAACATTGCTCTGGATAGTACATATGAAGCAGACTATCACCATCACAACAAACTGGCAACTGCCTGCTTCATATACAGGATGCCATTAGCCAGTGCCAACGACCTATCAGTTATCCTGGACAGAGTGATAACTGCAACAAAAACTGGAAAGGACCGCCTAGTACTAGAAGATTTTAAACTTCCCCTCGCTACAACAGAACCATGCCCTCACCTTCTCCCAACTTCTGTCAGCAATGGACCTCATACACAACTAGTGAACACGTCCACACTCACAGAGGGCAACAGCCTAGACCTAATTTTCTCCAACCACCATACAATGCAAATGGGTCCCCCACACTTCATTCAAACATACCCAGTACCCTGGTCAGATCAAACTAATCCACTTCTCCCTCTCACATACTGTCATCAACAGAAATCACAACACACACCCATCAATACAGAGATTCAAACCTTTCAATAAGGACAACTTCATTCGAGACACCCTAACACACCTTCATGATGGACCCATGAACCCAGATATCCTCACTGAAAACTTGAACACCATTACCAAGGAAGCAGCCATCATCCCCAAGTCCACCATGCCCAAGCTCACAAGAAAAACAAAACTGAATGGTACAGCCCAACTCTCTGCTATCAAAAACAAACAATTCCGCAAACATGAACGAAAGTGGCACAAAACAAAAAGCAACGAAGACAGGCTCCAATACCTTTGACTTCTAAATGACTACCTTGCTGCAACAGACAAGGCAAGATGGGATCACCACACCAAACTGCTCAACTCTGCAATCAACCAGCCAAGGAGAGCTCTTCAACATCGTAAAACATCTAACAAAAGCACCATCTACTGAAAACACTGAAATAAATGCTCACCCCTCAACAGCTGGCTAAATACTACAAGCAACTGCACCCTCAACCGGAAGCCCCTCTCACACCCCTTCTCAAAGACAATCTCACTCTCATGGACCGCTGGACCTCCTTCAGAGATATCAGAAAGCGACAAATAGAAAATACCATTGCATCCCTAAACACAACCACCTCTCCTCTGGATCCCTGCCCCATCTCATGGATTAAGGCAGCCAAGAAAGTGGAGCACTTGCCAAAATCACAAATGCAAACTACAACAAGGCACTATGCCCACATGCCTGAAGACATCATCCATACATCCAACTCTGGTGGGGAGGAAAAAAAAAAAAACCCAGCCTGGACCCATCCAACCCTTCATCATACAGACCCATCACCAGCCTACCCTTCACTGCTAAGATCATGGAGAAAAAAAATTGTTCAACATCAACTTTCAGACCATATTGACCAGCACAACCTCCTAGCCCCCCAGATTCCATCCACATCATGGAGTGGAAACACTTTTTTGACCACCCTGGTCAACACTAGTTCAAGGAATACAGCACATTAAGGCTTCCTACAAATCTTTTCAGACATCTCATCGGCATTTGACACTGTAAACCACAATATCCTCTTGCAACGTGGGTCACTTCCTATCTCACAGATCAACACCAGCAAATAAAGATTTGACAAAACATCTCCGTTCCTTACAAGCAGACCCAGGAGTTCCCCAAGGATCCACCCTCTCTGCTCTTCTTGTCAACCTCTACCTTCGACCACTCTGCACAATCGTAAGATCTCACAACCTATACGTCTACATCTACACCAATGATATCATGATTTATGGGCCAATCAACATACACCAACCCACACTATCCGCCCACTCAGAATGCTTCAAAGACATAACCAACTGGCTGAAAGATAACAACTTCAAATCAACTATAACAAAATGGAGGTCCCTCTACATAACAAAAAAAAAGAAAGATACCACCTTTGTCCCCCCCCTTCCCCCCCAAACATAACATTGAACACCACAACAAATAAAACCCAGACTGAAGTCTGGTATCTAGGGTTACCATTGATCAACACCTCACTTTAAAAGCCCACATCAGCAAAATCACCAAGCCAATCTACTTCAAAATGAAGACTCTACAATGCCCCCAACCACTCCTTGCTTGCAGGACAGTCCGGAAGCCTGTTAGTTCATCTATAATACCCCACCTGCATTTCTGCAATATTATCTACCAAGGCCTGCCACAGACCACACTCCTCCCATTGCAAACAACTCTCCACTCAACAGCAAGGACTCTACAAGCAGCAACAAGACAGGGTCATATCATCCCTATACTCAAAGAGCTCCACTGGTTCCCCCATTACAGAGCCGAATAAAATTTAAAAAAAAAAAACCTCTCATCCTAACCCACAAAGCAATTCACACCGACTCCCCCACACACGCTTCTTCAGACCACCAAGCAACACAGATCTAGATGGACCTCCACTATGAATACCCTGGTCATCCTCCACCTTAGAACCAAATCTAACCAGCAAGCAGGTAAACGAGCCTTCCCACTGTACGCACCCTCTATATGAAACACTCCCAGACCATCTCAGGAACATCACAGCTCTGAGAACCTTCAGAAAACATCTGAAAACACACCTATTCACCGAGCACTTCACCCCCTTAACATAGATTATGTGCAGGTGCATTCAACTGGTCTAAGTCTTTATAATGTACATAGATCAAAACAGTATATAGTTAAACTCTTATGTATCAACTGCATGTTATATATGGTTGAAGATGCTGTTACATGGTATTTTCTCTCTTGTTCGATGTAAAACGCCTTGACATGGCGAAAGGCAGTATATAAAATACAGCTAAATAAATAAAATAAATAAATAGGCAGACTCGAGACTAATTCCTCTTCTGCTCTCAAACTCTCTAGTTACTCTTCCTGAATTCATCTCATCTTTAAGAATTCACAGGATCCTCTAACAAGATTCCCTTCTTCTTTCAACCATCCTCAGCCCTGATAAATACTTTTAGGCACCTCTCACTCCAGCTCTTTCCTCTAGGGGTTCCTTGATGCCAATGAGTGAGGTTTTTCTCATGGCACATTTGCAGTATAAATTTGGAAGGATCTGCAGGTTATATTCCTTTTCAAATGAAAGGAGCATCACAAAATGATATTTAGCTTTCTATTGTATCTTCTAATTTTCACTCCCTCCCTCCAGATCAAAACTAAGACATTTCCCTGTAGAACTCACCATGCAAATAAAAAAAAAAAGTCTGACAGTACAGCATCAAAAACCTTCTCCAGTACCAGGAGTATTGTGAAGTAAAACAAAACCCTACAAAGCCTGTCTGGATAGAACAAATTTACCATTCTGTAACAGTACCAATGAAAAACTACCTAGGAGAAGGCAGCACTATGAATACATCTGTAGTAATCCAGCTCATTTAATTTTTCCAATAGCTGGTACTGATCCCTATACACAGGGCCGGTTTTACCTTGAGTGAGGCCCTACGCCAACAAAAATTGTGGGCCCCCAGCAGGGGCGGCCCAAGGGGGGTGTGGGGCCTCATTAGCATAAGGGGCCTCATTTGCATAAATATTTGCATAATGTTACCATATACTAACTTTTAGTAAACGTGCCTCTTAATGAGTGTATGGATAAAGAAAGACTAAAAGATTTCTACATTACTATAATCCAGTGCCAACCCATAGCAAACCCACCGTATCCTAACAGCACTACCAGGACTCACAAAGCACCATACTCTACCAATCAAAAGGCAACAGTGCAAATATTAAACCAATACATTTCAGAGAACAACAATACATGACCTACTGGGGAAAGAGAACAAGTGGCAATGTCAAATAGGAATTATATAAACAGAACACCTCAGCTCAGTTACACATGCAGAACATAGACCATCACCAAACAAGTAATCACAATTTAGAAACAGGAAGACAATAATTAAACTGGGAATCCCAAAAGCCAAACTTGGAATGTACAACACTGTAGAAATAAAACTATACATTAATTTGCTCTTGTACTAAACAAAGCGCAGACGTTAATGATGCACATTTACCAGAGCTGACATATTCCAATTAATAAATTCAAAATAAAGAGATATTTTTCTACCTTTTGTGCATTTTTTTTCAGCTGCAATTGCTCCAGCCACTTTCTTCTGGTTTCTTCGTGTCTTCTGCTAACTCTCCATCGTCTGCTGTCCATTTGTCCTTTCTTCTCTCTTCTAGGTTTTTTCCATTCTCTCTCTACATCTGCTTTAACATACTAATCTTTCTCCTTTTGCTCTTTCCTCATTCCTATTTCATCCACTCAAATTTTACCCCTCCATCCTCAATCCCCACTTACTCTCCCAATACCCGGCCAATTGTAGATTTTTTATCCCTCCCACACAAAATATTTTTCCCTTCTCCATTTTACTCTTCCAGCCCCATCCCATTCTGATCCTCCCCCAACATCAGCTCCCTTCTAGTTCCAGCCTCACCCAGCATCCATTCCCTTCTAGTCCCTGCATCAGCCCATTTCCAGTCCTAGCCACCCATCAGCCCATTTCCAGTCCTAGCCACCCTCCAACCCAATACTAGTCCTAGCCCCCCCATCAACCCACTTCCAGTCCTAACCCCCCATCACCCCATTTTCAGTTTAAGCCCCCCCTATAACCCATTACCAGACCTAACCCCCCCATCAGCCCACTTCCAGTCCTAACCCCATTAGCCCACCTCCAATCTTAACCCCCCCAGCCCATTTCCAGTCCTAGCCCCCATCAGCTCACAGCCCATTACCAGTCTTAACCCCCCCATAGCCCATTACCAGTTCTAACCCCCCCCAACAGCCCACAGCCCATTACCAGTCCTAACCCCATCAGCCCCCCTCCAGTCTTAACCCCCCCAGCCCATTTCCAGTCCTAGCCCCCCCATAGCGCATTACCAGACAGCCCCCATCAGCCCACAGCCCATTATCAGTCTTAACCCCCCCTCATAGCCCATTACCAGTTCTAAACCCCCCCCCCCAATAGCCCACAACCCATTATCAGTCTTAACCCCCCACCAAAGCCCATTACCAGTCCTAACCCCCACCCCCCCATCGGCTCAAGTAAAATGAAATTTTAAAAAAGCAAAACCGCTGGCTGCTACCAAGGCCGCGGCAGCATGGACGGTCCTGCGGGGCCCCCTCTGCCCTGCCGAATCCCCGGCTGAGCCCCTCCGTGCCGACTTTGAGAAGCGCGAAGGGAGAGTGTCTCCCTCGTGTCTCTGTTAAGCCCGCAGGGGCTGATGGGAAATTTAGGTGTTAGCAGCTTCTAAAGCTGAGGAGGTCACTGGAGTCAGCAACCTACTGTGCTCAATTAAGGTTCCCCTAAAACAGCAAAAATGAAGTAACCTTGCTTTTAAAAATATACACAAAACCCTTTTAAGAGCTCCCAGTCAGAGAGCTAGCAATGTAATAAAAACAAACCAAACAAAGAAACCCTCAAAACCTTACTTACTGTTTGATGTGTGGAGCCCTGGTTAGAAAAGCCTCAAAGGGGCAGGGCACAGGAGCCTATTTATGCAGGCTTCAACTGCACTCAGGAAACAGGCCCACTAACACCTGATTAGGTGTTAGCAGCTTCTAAAGCTGAGGAGGTCACTGGAGTCAGCAACCTACTGTGCTCAATTAAGGTTCCCCTAAAACAGCAAAAATGAAGTAACCTTGCTTTTAAAAATATACACAAAACCCTTTTAAGAGCTCCCAGTCAGAGAGCTAGCAATGTAATAAAAACAAACCAAACAAAGAAACCCTCAAAACCTTACTTACTGTTTGATGTGTGGAGCCCTGGTTAGAAAAGCCTTAGGTTTGAAAGGAGACTGATGCTGGAAAATACTAGGTTAGGGGTGAGAAAAAAAAAAAAAAGGAGGGAGATGTTGGGGGAGTGAGAAGGGAAATGAGGACAGATAGATATTTTTTATACACTGCACTCTTCAGAATCAGTGTGGTTCACATGTATACTAACAGGTACTTTTTATTCCCTTGTCCCTGAAGGGCTCACAATCTAAGTGTACCTGAGGCAATGGAGAGTTAAGTGGCTTGCCCAGCTTACATCACAACACCCTTTTGGACCGTCTGGCCTCGCTAGGTATAACAGGGACCCCCCTGAAATGGTTCGCTTCATACATATCCAATAGGATGCAACAAGTGCAATTCAACAACGACAGAGCTGATGCTTTCCCCCAAACCCAAGGGATCCCTCAAGGGTCTGCCCTCTCATCCCTACTGTTCAATTTGTATATAAAGCCGGTATGCAGTATTTTCCAGAAATACAACATCAATTACCACATATATGCCGACGATGTGATGCTATACACACAGCTTGTCATAACACAGCCTAACTTCAGTCCACTAGAAGAATGCCTTGACATGCTCCAATTATGGCTTCAGCAAAACAACATGTCAATAAATCACAAAAAAACAGAGGTCATGTTCATGTCCAAGAAAGCCAATTTCATCCCGCCCACCACAGTCACACTAAACAAAAAAACATATACGATACGAAGCCTGTAATAAAGTATCTAGAAGTCCTACTAGACAGCAACCTCAAGATGGACAAACACCTCAGAACAGTTAACCGAGCCATCTTTTACAAACTCAAAATCCTTCAACCACTTCGCAATATCCTCGAGAAATCCGACTTTAGGTCTGTTGCTCAAGCATTAATCATTCCCCACCTGGACTACAGCAATGCCATTCTACAAGGGCTTCCAAAGAGCACACTAAGCATCCTACAAATGGCTCAGAACGTGGCTGCAAGAGTCATCATGGAAAAGAAAGTCACCGACCACATAACCCCAGTTCTAATGGATCTGCACTGGCTCCCAGTGGCCGCCCGCATCACCTACAAACTACTCATCACAACATTTAAGCTCATCAATGGCATCGCACCATCCTACCTCAATAACCTAATCACTATTCAACCTAGCAACAGGAGCAGGAGAACTATGAATCTCAACATCCTATGTATCCCGACCAGCATAAGATCTGTCAAGGCCAAAACAAGCAATAGGGCGTTCACATACTCAGCGCCAACCCAATGGAACCAACTACCGCATGAATTAAGGCGCACAAACAACCTGAGCGAATTTAG
Organism: Ichthyophis bannanicus; assembly: GCA_033557465.1. Lineage (NCBI taxonomy): Eukaryota > Metazoa > Chordata > Amphibia > Gymnophiona > Ichthyophiidae > Ichthyophis > Ichthyophis bannanicus. Next base: position 1,068,227,809 of record CM066031.1, on the reverse strand, counting down.
ACGAAAACTTAAAACCTATCTGTTTCAAACCCACTACAACTTGATCTAACTGCAATACCCTACCTCAACCAGATCTCCTCTGCCACACATGGCAGCATATATTCTAATAGCATATAGTCATGTATAGCCTGTACACCTTGGCAATTAATTCTGTACAAATTGTATATATGGGGCCCCCCCCCCCAATCTATTGAAATCAAATGTATACCCTGAGGGAGACCACGTGATGCGGACAGGGTAGAGGTCGCATCTTGAGAGTGTCCTGCAGCCTTTGGCCTGAGCCGGCGATAAGTACCGTACTAAACCCACATTGCTTTGCCAAGAAGGTAACTAACCTGCTTCGGAGTGCCTGCGGTTCCTCCCGGAGTGGTTGGAGTGACTCAAACACATGGCGACAGCAGTTAAGGCGCTGCGAAAGGACCGAGAGCGGGGAGCCGGCTCGAGTAAGATGGCGGATACACCCTCGATGCCGGCTTCACCCGGGTCTCCGACCTCACTGGAGGAGCTGTCAGCAGCTGTGGCGACGGCTTTCAAGCCTCAGTTTGATGCCCTGCACAGTAAAATGGATGGGATACGGTCATCGGTGGATCTGCTGGGCAATCGGGTGCAGGAGGCTGAAGCCCGCGTGGCCCGGGTGGAGGAGCAGGTGGATACGCTGACCACAGAGGTGGTGGGCCTGAAGTCTCAGCTAACCCAACAGGCCGCCAAACTTGATGACCTGGAAAACAGGTCACGAAGAAATAATCTGCGTTTTTTGGGGATCCCCGAAACAGTCACGGATGCCGATCTTAGAAATTACCTGGAGAAGCTAGTCCTGCATATTGTGGCAGAGGGGGAGCTCGGGGAGAAGATACACATTGAAAGGGCGCACCGGGTGGGCGCGAAACAAGTGCGTGACCCTCGCCCCAGAATCGTCTTAGCGAAGTTTCTGCACTACCCGCAAAAGGAACTGATTCTCAGGGCTGCGCGGCGGACGGGGGAACTGACTTACAATAATTTTAAAATCCGGGTGGCGCAGGATTACTCCATGGCGCTGAGCCAGAAGAGACGGGAGTATGCCCCCTTATGCGGTAAACTGATCGAAGCCGGAATCCGCTTTTCCGTGCAGTATCCCGCCAAGTTTCACGTGCTCTGTGATGGTGCTCACCGCTCTTTTGAATCGGCAGCTGCAGCAGGAGATTATGTGCACCAGATCTGCACCCAAAGGAAGGCCGCGGCGCAGCGCCCCACACCTGAAGCCTCCCGGAGCTCTTTGGACTGCCTGACTGAGAAAGCTCCCCTGGGGGAGTGTAGACTGGGGGAATACATTGTGGCGCTGGCCAATACATTTGGTTATTGGTCCGGCTTAGACCGGCGCTACAAGTCACAAGTAACATTGTGGTGGTTTTTGTTTCTTTTTGACTACTTAACTGCCTGTAATGGGGTAAGGTAACAAAGTTGCTTAATTTCTGACACATCTCTCTCCCTTTCCCCCTGATAAGAACTGGGGCTGTAGATGACATATGTTTGGTTCCCTGATGGGGTGATATGGTGCCAACAGAGATACTCTGTTAATTCAGGCAGGGGGCGAGATGAGTATCTCTGTTAAGGTGGCGGTGGGCGCTGCAGTTCCCCTTATTGGGCAAGGAGGGAGGGATCTCTCCAGCCGGCCTAGCCAGGGGGTACAGGGATTATGGCTCCTCAGTCTCCTTTGCTATCATATTCCGTCTCCCCGGCACGGTGTGTGGGGGAGACGGTAGAGGCAGCTGGGCGGAGGCGGGGAGGGGGGGGGGAGTATTTTAGAGTGGAAGGGGCTGCTGGCTCGGCGGAGGGGCCTACACTAGGCCGAGTGAGTGGGTGGCCACCCAGGCCTGGATATTGGCGGCGCGGGTGGCGGCCCTCCCCCCTCCCTCCCCCCGCCCCAGCATTTGTTGTGTCCCGCAGGAGACGGCACGTTTGCTGAGATTGTGAAGAGGCTGTTTGGAGGGGAGGGGGGGACATTAAGCGAGGAAGAGGAGCAGGGGGTGGGGTTGGAGGGGGGGGGTAGGCGGCTTAGGCCGGATCGGAAGGGGGGAGGGGAAGGGATACTAAGTACGGCGGCCGGGCCGCGGGGGTGTGGTAGGTGCTGGGCATTACGAGGAGGAATACTTCCTTCGGTTAATCGAGGGGAGACTGTTGAGTTGTGGACGGATGATAGACATCGAGGCCTGGGGTGCAGTGACACGCTCAGAGGGGTTTCGTGAGGACTTCCTGGGTGGGGATAGGAGTAGGGAGTCCTGTAGTTAGGAGGAGTAGTTGGAGCAGGGATAGGGGGGGATAGAGGAGGGGTAGGGGAGGTTTAGGATGGAGAGAGGGGGGGATGGGGGAGGGGGTAGTAGTGGGATTGAGGGGGGGCGGGGACGGGGGGTGAGTGGGGGGGGGAGGGGGGTCTCTGCACCCTGAATTCTAAGCGGATACACAGTATAATAAACCTTGGTGACACTGGGGGAAGGCTCCTGGCTGGGAGGGTCTCCCCAAGCACGTTGTGTTGGCAGCTAAGCCGTAAAAATATTACAGTACTTTGAGAGTCATAACTTGGAACGTATGTGGCTTGGGCAGCCCCATAAAGCGATATAAAATACTTAAAGCTCTGGCTAGGCATCATTGTGACATTGCGCTACTCCAGGAAACTCACCAGACTGCTGAAGAACATGCTAAATTATGTAGAGATTGGGTGGGGCAGGTGTGGGGAGCGCCTGCACTAGGGAAAAAAGGGGGTGTGGCCATTTTAATTCATAAACGGGTGCGTTTCACGATGCAACGACAGGTGGCCGATCCCCATGGGAGATTTGTGTTACTGCATGGCCTATTGGAAGACCGTGAGATAGTATTGGGAGATGTGTACGGTCCCAATTCGCTGGATCGGGAGTTTTTTGACCGTTTTGCTGCCAAAGTGGAGCAATTGCCTGATGTACCTTTGTTGCTGGGGGGAGATTTTAACGGGGTATTTGAAGTGGGTCTGGACACCTCCAGTGGCAGAGATACGAGAGATAGAACGCTAGGCTCGCAGGTTTTGCAACGACTTCGGACCCGATTGGGCCTCATAGATCCGTGGAGATTGTTGCACCCCTCCGAGAAGGAATTCACGCATATCTCGAGGGCGCATGGGACTAGCGCGAGGATAGATTATCTTTTGCTATCTAACAGCATGTTCGCACGGGTGGAAGAAGCGCAGATAGGACCCCTGGAGATTTCGGACCATGCCATGGCCTGGATTGAGGTGCAATGGGGGGGAGGACTTGGCGCATCCCGCCTGTGGCGGTTCCCCATTGACTTATACCATGACAATCAATTTCGGCAATTTCTGGGTCAACGCTGGCGTGATTTTGAATTAAACCATCAGGTACACAGAGAAGACCCGGAATTGGTTTGGGAGACTGCCAAAGTGGTGTTGAGAGGTGACATAATCGGGTTTGTGGCCCGGAAAACGTAGACTGTTGGCAGAACAAATTGTTCGGTTGGAGCAACAGGTATCTCAAGCGCGTATACTCAGTGGTCACGCGCCTACCGTGTCTAATAGAAAACGTTTGTGGGAACTGCAGGTGGCCCTAAATGAATTGCTCCACCAGAGAGCCAAGAAATCTTTGCTGTATTATAAATATCGGTTATATTGTTTCGGCGACAAACCGGGGAAGCTACTGGGACGTTGTTTGAGGGGTCCTCGAGGAGGGAGGGGGGTGGTGGCAGCTCTTCGAGATGACCGGGGAAACTCCAGCAAAGCCGGGAGGGGATTAATGCCATATTCAAAGACTTTTTTCAAAAACTATACGCTCCAGGAGAGTGTAGTCCCTCTACTATGGAGGCCTACCTCCAAAGGTTGAAGCTCCCACAGGTGACGGCGGCGCAACGGGATCAGTTGGGACTACCGGTAACCTTACAGGAGGTACAGTCTGTAATTGCACAGGCTAGTTGCTTTAAGACCCCGGGCCCGGATGGGTATGGGGCGGAGTTTTATAAACTCCTATCGCCCTGGGTGGGCCCAGTATTGGTAGATACATATCACCAGCGAATAGGGAGGGGGGGTAGGCGCTGGGGGGATAATCAGGCCTATATTACGCTGATACCCAAGCCGGAGAAGGATTTAACGCACGCCGCCTCATACCGACCGATTTCTTTGTTGAACTACGATATGAAGTTGTTGGCGAAGATTCTGGCCGAGAGACTAGCGGGAATCTTAGGTGACGTTGTTCATGAATCACAGGTGGGTTTCGTACGAGGCCGTTATGCAGTGCGTAATATACGCCGAATACTTACATCTCTGGAGTGGGTGCACTGCCACCGGTTGCAGTCACTCCTAGTGAGTTTTGACGCCGAAAAAGCCTTCGACAAAGTCGATTGGACATACCTAGAGTATTTACTACCATTATACGGTCTTGGGCAGGCATTCTGTGATATGGTTAAGAGTTTGTATGATACGCCGACAGCTAGGGTACTTTGCAATGGGGTCTTATCGGCTCCCTTTCCCTTGTATAGGGGCACTAGACAGGGCTGCCCACTGTCCCCCTTACTATTTGTCATATCATTGGATCCATTAATACGGAGTATCGAATTGGACCGACAGATTCGCGGGATTGAGGTGGGCAAGCAGGGATTTAAGACGTCGGCCTTCGCGGATGACATGTTAGTACACTTGCTGGAGCCCCGGGAATCTTTGCCGAGATTAATGGCCGAATTTCGGAGGTTTGGTAGTTTTGCCGGTCTTACTATAAATGCCGACAAATCGGAGGCCTTGGATGTCTCAGGTTGGCTGCGGGAGGGCTGGGGGGTAGACTTTCCCTTGAAATGGTCGGATCATCAATTCAAATACTTAGGTATTGTGTTGACGAGATTACCGCAGGATCTCTATCATATTAACTTGGAAAAAGTCTTGTCTGGGATGCGGCGTCAACTGAGAGCTTGGAACCCGCTGCCGCTATCATTATTGGGGAGAATCGCGGCAGTTAAAATGGTAATTCTACCCCGCATTCTTTACTGGTTACAAATGTTACCCGTCTGGTTATTACGTCGGGATTTGCTTAGATTGGAAAAGGAGATCCAAAGGTTTCTGTGGAAGGGGGCCAGAGCGCGAATCCCGATGTCCCGTATGATTGGTAAATGGTGCAGGGGGGGCCTGGGGCTGCCAGATTTGCGACTTTATGCCTTGGCATGTCAAGCGAGGCATGTTGGCGATTACTTGGGGGACACGGAGGTATTTACACCACGGGCCTTGGAGGCGGCATTGGTGGCCCCTTTCTCACCGGTGGGGGCTCTACATGTGGATAGTGCACGCTTGCCAACTCGACTCACGCGCAATATTATGTTAACTGCGCTGAGACGTACCTGGCGACATTTAAATAATTACTGGCAACGCAACTGGCAGGTGTCCAGCTGGCTGCCTATACGAGGCAATGTACATTTTTTACCGGGTTCTGATACTCAGATGTTTCAGACATGGCACCGACAGGGGCTACGATATATAGGGCATGTGGTAGACCTTACGGGTAAATGCAAACCGTTTTCGGCATTACGGGAGGAATTCCGGCTACCTCCCACTCACTACTTTGCGTATCTTCAACTCACCCACTATGTGGCGACGTTACCTAGGGAGGAATTGGGGGAGGACAGGTCGGCGCAGATCATCGACTTCTTCGAACTCGGGGGAGAGGCCCACCCGACCATAGCTGGATTGAAGGCCCGGCTGGAGTGCTTTGGGGGTTTACCTGACTATGGGAGGGTGGAAATGGCCTGGGGGGGAGAAATGGGACGGGAAGTACAGCCTGGCACGATTTGCAAGGCGGTAGGGCGGATTGTGAACTTAGTGGAGGGAGCAAGATGGCGGGAAGTACAATATAAAGCCCTTACCCGGGTGCATTTTTCACCGCGCCGAGCCCTGAGGAGTCATATCACGCAAGATGGGTCTTGTCCTCGATGTTCTAGTCCAATGGCCACTTTAACACACATGTGGTGGCAGTGCAGGCGCATCCTCCCTTACTGGGCCCAGATCCATAGATATATTATGAGACTACTGCAGCAGCGGTTCCCTTGGACGGGAGCATTGGTCGCCCTTGACCAATTGCACCGAACCTTACCCACAGGGCGGTGGGGGCGGTTACTGGTGCGTAAGGCATGTTTGGTGGGGAAGGGTCCGATCCTACGCCGGTGGAGGGATCGGGACCCACCTACTTTCTTGGAGTGGCGCAATAGTTTTCACCAGCTGCTATTGACCGAGCGATGGAGGGCTCGGGGTTCAGTGAAGAGATGGTCTACCTTTATGTTGATATGGGAACCCTATATTCAGAGTTTAAGCGCCCGGTGCCGGAGCGACATAGTAAATGTGGGCCACTAGGGTCTGGGGATACTGGGAGTGGAGGGAGGAAATGGGATCTTGGAGAGGGTATTGTTGTATTGTATGTGGAATTGGGGTGCGGGGACCCGGGGGGGGGGAGGGAGGGGGGCGTAGAAGGGTATGGGGGGGGGAAAGGGGTAGGGGGGCACAGCTATCATCAAAAACGGGGGAAAAACTATCTAACCATGGTTGTATCATACTGTGAATTAAGTATTGATCTAGATACATAACTGTATAGAGCTGTAGCTCCAGCGGAGATCAGAGTCCACTCTGCTGTAGCGTGTTGCTTGTTTTATCTTACTGTACCGATTGTTATGTTTATGATGGTTAATAAATAAAGTTTAAAAAAAAAAAAAAATAAATAAAAATGTATACCCTGATCTGTGTGCTATAATCAAATGTGTATCGTATCCAAATGCTCATCCCGTGTTACGTAATCAGTGACTAATCAAAATGTAAAACTGAAAATCTCAATGTACTGTACAATACATTATGATTCTGTAAAGTAAACCGCTGCTGATCGTAGGAAGCAGCGGTATACAAGTGTTTACTAAATAAATAAAGAAATAAATAAATAAGAAGTGGCCATGGGACCAGAGACCCCAGTCCCTCTGGCCTGAGGTTGCTTGTCCCCATGTGGGAATTGAACCCCCAGCCTTCTGGCCTGAGGTAACCTGTCCCAACCACTGAGCCACTCCTCCCTGTGGAGAGGGTGGAAGATAGGGTTGCCAACTGGCTCCTGATGCGCCCGATAGGCTTGATCCTGTCCTGGGTTTACCCCATTGCATGCAGTGACTTGTAGTTTTCCTTTTCTTATGGAGTGTAATGAAGAAATCAGAACTACATATCCCTGCATTCAATGAGGTAAACCCAGGACTGGATCAAACCTGTTGGGCACATCTGGAGCCAGTTGGCAACCTTAGTGGAAGAAGAAATGGTTGAGAGGGAGTGGTATAAGAATGCATGCTGGGGTAACAAGGAGAAAAGACAGTTTAATAAGTGGAGTGAAGGGGTAGCCTAATGGTTAGAGCACTGGCTTGAGAACCAAGAGACCAGGGTTCAATTCCCAATAGCATGTCTTGTGGCCTTGGGAAGTCACTTAACCCTCCATTGCCTTGGAAAAATCCAAGTTAGCACTGCCCCTGTTGAATATACTGCAGTCAAGTAATGATACTAGATTTTACAGCAAGTAGGAGTTTTAAAGAAAAAACACTTTATTTTCAGGATAAAACACCCAAGCAAACTGCCCTGGCCCTTCTTGGGCTTGCAGTGCACCTAGTGTTACAGACACACCCTTGTCCCAGACTTCCTTCAGCTGCAGCAGTTCCTTAGTCAGTCTCACCCAGCAGACCAGGGCTGCTAAGACTAAGAACACTGTTCCAGCACAGCCAGTTCTAGGTTAAGAAGAAACTGCTTCTTCCTACCTTTTCAACAGTCTCTCTTTTAAATGTAACTGATCACTGCATATTCCAGAGACCCCCAGCGACCTCTTTCTCCAGGTCCTTTGCTTTCTGGGGACTGGGATAAAGCCTAGAGCCTGGCCACACCCTTCCCAGGCATTCTCCAACCTTTCTTCTTAAAGGGACAGGGGTTTACAGTGCAATACCTCACTTGTGCTAGCTTGGCTGGGAAGTTTCCCTGTGGGGGATGGGGTGCTTTCCAAACACTATCACATATACATTACCACATTTAAATTACAATGTAAACCTTCTTTGACTGAAATGATAAAGCAGTATAAAAAACCTATTAAATAATGAATGTTGGAGAAAGAAGATGGGTGGGTGCTGGAGAAGTGGAGTAAGGGGCAAGTACTATTACAACTATTCATCATTTATATAGCACTACAAGGCATACAGAGAACTGTACATATACAAATAAGAGACAGTCCCTGCTCATCAGAGCTTAGAATCTAATTAAGACAGACCACACAACACAACTGGGAACTAGGGTACTTCAAGAGGAATTGCAAGATACAGATAGGTGATAAGTAGGAGAATAAGATCAGGATGCAAATGCAGCCTGGGAGAGTTGGGTTTTTAGCCTGAATTTGAATAGGGCCAGAGAAGGAGCCTGGTGTTAGGGTTGCCAACTGGCTCCAGATGCGCCCGACAGACTTGATCCAGTGACTTGTAGTTTTCCATTTCTTATGGAGTGCAATGGAGAAATCAGAACTACATATCCATGCATGCAATGGGGTAAACCCAGGACTGGATTTACCCTGTCGGGCGCATCTGGAGCCAGTTGGCAACCCTACCTGGTGTACTAACTCAGGTAGTCTGTTCCAAGCATATGGAGCAGCAAGATGGAATGAGCAGTCTGGAGTTGGCAATGGCAGAGAAGGGCACAGATAAATGGGATCTGCCAGACGAGCACAGTTCCCAAGAAGGGGTGTAGGGAGTGATAAGAGAGGAAAAGTAGCGAGGAGCTGCAGAAAGAATTCACTTATAAGTCAATATGAGACGTTTTAATTGAATACAGAAATGGATAGGAAGCCAGTGAAGTAACTTCAGAAGAAGGGTTATGTGAGCATAGCGAAACTGGCAGAAGATTAGCTGTGTGGGACATGGGATATGGGAAAGCAGGACTCTCACAGGTGAAGACTCTAAGACTGGGTGAGAAAACAGAATAAAGACTCTAAGATAGGTCAGGTATTAGAAGTGTAAGTGGAGACTCAGGGCTTGGGTGGGATTGTGATTGCAGACTTGGAGTTGCCTGGAGGGATAGTGGGGACTAATAAATTGACTAGAATTTAGGAGGACAGTGGGAACAAGGTGATTGGGTGAGGGATATGAGTAGAGCTGTGAGACCGTGCAGAACTATGGGGAGGGGAGAAGGTTTGAAGGACCTGGAGAAGTTGGGGGCAGTTAAAGTGGACACAGTGCTATGGAGTGGATGAGAACAACAGGAAGGGATAGGTCTTCCTTGAAGGAGATGAGAGAGGGTAGAAATGAGAGAAGTGAAAGGGGAAATGGAAGCCTGGATGGGGGTAAGACATTAAGTTGTGGTCAACATTATTGGTACCCTTGCAGTTCAACCACTTAATGTACAGTATCTCCTAAAAGAAAAGTGGCCAGTGAAATGGCTTTGGACTATATATGCACACATATTTGATACATAAATGAATCAAATAAAACAAGACCAATTAAAAAAGGAAATAGTAGGAAATAGTATAAAAACTGGGACATTGCCAGGACACGGTCAAGGCCTACATTTCATGATCTTCGTTGGCGGGTAATAGACCATGTTCCTCTAAATATGAGGGGAAGAGACCGTATTGCACATTTACTATACCATGAGCAATCATGGATTTGTAAATTACAAACTATGACACTGAAAGGATTGAATCTGGAGATAGACTGGTGGAGTTTGTTATAAAATGTCTATTTTACCTTATATGGCGACGTATGGACTCGTGCCAAGGATGGATTAATTTGCTTCAATTTGCATTGGATTTTAAATTGCAACAGCTGTTTGAGTGATGGAGTGATGTCAAATGGGGTGCTCATGTAACACTGTTTGACGTTGATAGGTTAGAAGAAGGTGGTCTGATGCCATAAAGAGGCTGCCAGTCTACTTGGGGAATCACTGTAGTTGGAGGTTCCACATTTTGCTAAGTATTCGCTTGATGAAGAGCTGAGAATTCACGGAGGCTGGAAACATGGTGCTATGAGATTTAATTATGATTTGCATGGTGAGAAACAGAGGCTGTTAATGGCTGAGTAAAGGACTGTTGGATTATTGAAGACGGGGATACCATCCTGTTCCTGATTCCTGGTTGCAGCAGCCATTAATTTAGCGCATTAAGCTTCAACCACCATAGGATACTGAACAGTTCAGCAAATAAGTAACACTGGGGACTCACAGAGTGCGGGATTCTTCAGGTTTTTTTATTTATAACAGTTTGAGCAATCGTGTTGCTCTTAATAAAGAGAAAAACGGAGGCCTTGCCCGAGAAAGGGGCTTCTCTCAAGGTAAACGATCCGAGAAAATAATATTTATAGATTGTTTTTTCTAGATAGTGGTTCGATAGGAAATAGTTAGGACCACATGTAATGAATTTGTAGGTGTTTACCAGGGTAGGACATAATTATTGGCACCCTTACAAACAATTCAAATCAGTTTGAATAGAATACCCACATTTCCATTGCAGTACAATTAGACACACCTGTGATGAATTGTCAGTAGTCATATAACTTGAATCTACTACTACTACTACTATTTAGCACTTCTATAGCGCCACGCAAGCAGCACTGTACAGTTAACCTACAAGAGGTAGTCAGCATACATGAGACAGTCCCTGTCCATCAGAGTCATGCTCTTCGGAGCTTACAATCTAGTTAGAATATTACTTTAGTTAAAACAGTACGGAGCATCAATCGGTTCTATGCGAGCATTAATCGGTTTTACGCAAGGTACAGTGAGATACAGTTTGGTCTGTAGTTGGTGATAAGCGTTGACGGGGGTTGGGGTGAGAGGAGGAAAGAGTCAGGATCTGAATGCAATGGTGAAGAGGTGCGTTTACAGCTTGGACTTGAAGAGGGCCAGGGAGGGTGCCTGGCGCACAGAAGCAGGTAGGCTGTTCCAGGCGTGAGGTGCAGCAAGGTGAAAGGAACACAGTCGGGAGTTCGCGGCGCAGGTGAAAGGCATTGATAGAAGTAATTTGTTAGCGGAACGCAAATTTCGAGAGGGGACGTAGGGAGAGATAAGAGATGAGAGGTATTGAGGGGCCATAGAGTGAATGCATTTATAGATCAGCAGGAGAAGCCTGAACTGGATGCGGAGCTGGACAGGGAGCCAGTGGAGTGATTTGAAGAGAGGGGTAATATGGGCATGGCGAGGCTGGCAGAAGATTAGTCGAGCAGCGTGATTTTGTATAGATTGAAGGGGAAGGAGATGGTTCAAGGGAAGACCAGCAAGGAGTAGGTTGCAGTAATCGAGGCAGAAGGAGATTAAGGAGTGGATAAGCATTTTGGTGGTGTGTTCAGAGAGGAAGGGGCAGATTTTGCCGATGTTGTAGAGAAAGAAGCAGCAGGTCTTAGCTACAAGCTAGATATGTGTGGAGAAGGAGAGAGAGGTGTCAAAGATAACCCCTAGGTTGCGGGCCGAGGGAACAGGAAGGATAGTAGATCCATCCACAGGGATTGAGAGAGGGGGAAGTGGGGGGGAGGAGATAGGTGGAAAGACAAGGAGTTCAGTCTTGGCCATGTTCAGTTTTAGTCGTCGATGGGACGTCCAGGCAGCGATGTCCGAAAGACAGGCAGAGATCTTGGACTGGGTTGCCGGAGAAATATTAGGTGTAGAGAGGTAGATTTGTGAGTCATCGGCATAGAGATGGTACTGAAAACCATGGGAGGAGATAAGCGCACCAAGGCCTTGGGTATAGAGAGAGAAGAGGAGGGAGCCTAAGACAGATCCCTGGGGTACACCTACATGGAGCGGGGTAGGGGAGGAGGAGGAGCCACCAGAGCATACGCTAAATGAGCGATGGGAGAGGTAGGAGGAGAACCAATCAACCAATGAATGATGGCTCTAATGTTTAAAATGGCCACATTCACTCCCTGATCCATTTTCACAATGGTGAAGACAAGAGAGCTGCCTGAGACCATCAGAAAAGTCATTATCACCAAACATCAAATTTTAAAGGAGTACAAGGCCATATGCAAAGACCTTGGGATTCTTGTGTCTACAGTTTGCAATGTTATTAAGACGTTTTCTGTTCATGGAACTGTCAAGAACCTCACAGGACATGGTGGGAAGAGAAAAATTAATCCAAGAAGTCTTCAAAGGTTAGTGCGAACTGTTGGAAAAACACCAAGTACAACATCCAAAGAGCTTAAGGCCGACCTTGAGCAATCTGGAATGGTGGTTTCAACATGCACCATACGCCTTGTGCTAAACAAAGAAGGACTTCATGGGCAAAGGCCAAGGAGGACCCCACTGCTCAAAGACAGACATAAAAAGGCACAGCTGATCTTTGCCCAAACCCACCTTAAGAAATCACAATCTTTCTGGGAAAATGTTCTGTGGGCAGATGAAACCAAACTTGAGCACTTTGGCAATGCAGACCAGCGATACATTTATAGGCAAAGAAATGAAGCTTATAAGGAAAGAAACACCTTTCCTACAGTTAAATATGGTGAAGGTTCCATAATGTTGTAGGACTGTTTTTGGTGCCTCAGGAACTGGAGGCCTGGAACATATTAAAAGAATCATGAAGTCAGAAGACTACCAAGGTATTTTGAAGCAAATGTGCGACCTAGTGTCAGAAAGCTAGGTCTGGGTCAAAGATCATGGATCCTCCAGCAGGGCAATGCCCCAAAACATACATCCAAAAGTACAAAAGAATTGTTAAAAAGCAACAAATGGATTGTTTTAAACTGGCCAGCAGTGAGTTCTAATCTCAATCCAATCGAGAACTTTTGGAAAGAGCTGAAATCTGCCATTGGTAAAAGGAATCCTGGAAACATTCATGAGCTGTAACAAATCTCAGTTGAAGAGTGGGAGAAATTACCAGCAAACAGATGTATGAAACTTACTGCTGGCTACAAGCAATGTTTGGAGGTCATCATCATTGCCAAGGATTGCACAACCAAATATTAGTGAAGGGTGTTATCACTCCTGTCCCGGTCATATTTTGTTTTTGCTCAGAAATTACTACATCCACATTGCACAGACATCCTCTTTTTGTTGTATACCTTTCAACATACTATTAAAATATTATGATGGCATACAGTTGGAATATTTCCAATTATTTCTCAAGATATTGTACACAACATATCTAAAATCCAAGGGTGCCAATATTGCTGACCATAACTATAAGAAAGGGCCTGGAGGTGGAAAGAGGATAGATGGGGTTTATTAAGGAATGAGTGGCAGAAGGTGGTAGATGAGGCTGGGAAGGGAATGAGTTAGAGGGAGAAAATGGGGTGAAAGATAAGGAGATAGGATTCAGCTGAAGGAATGAGATAGATGTGGAATGGAAGGACTATGGAAGCAAGATTAGGAAATGGAAAGCTGTTAAGTAAACAGTGAAAAGAGGGAGACTGAAGAGTGAAGGAGCTAGAAAGAGGAATGGAATGAAGCTATAGTTAGGTAAAAGACAAATGAGAAAAACAGAGGATCGATTTCGGAGACAGATGTAGCAAAGGAAAGGACAAAGACAGAGTATAAAGAAACAAAAAATGGAAACAGAATCCTGGAAAAAGACTTAGAATAAAACCAACAAGAGGAAGTGGAAAAGAAAGATTGGGACCAATCCAAATGGAAAAATAAAATGTCAGACAACAAAGGTACAAAAGAGTATCAGTTTTTAGAGAGTGAAATATGTTGATTTTGAAATGTGCATTTCTCATAGTTCATTAGAGAAGGAAATGCATTTCTGTTTCTCTTTCTTAACTGTTTCACAGCTAACTATATGCAGGGACGGCCCAAGGAGGGTGCGGGGCCTTTTGCGGAGACTCAGTGCGGGGCCTCATTTGCATAAATATTTGCATAATGTTTACATGCACTAACTTTTAGTAAACATGCCTCCTAATGAGTGTATGGATAAAAAAAGACTACCGGATTTCTACATTACTATTCTCCAGTGTCAACCGCCAGGCACATTAGGAAGTAGAAACATAGTGTCAAGCCCCAGCCCTCCACCTAGGACTCAGAGGGTTGGGGTTGCCATTATATGCTCCTTGCAGAAGGTGAGATAAAACCTTTGGCTCCCGCTATGCCTGCTGGGAGTGGTAGTTCTTTTGCCCTCTGATAAGGAAATAGTTGTGAGACCAGTGGTAAGGCAAAATGACAAGAATTTATTCCCCAACAAAAAGATTCAGTGCAGATTAAATCAGGATACTCTTCAGGTGTTTGCTCGATGATATTTACAGAACTTAAACTAATTGAGCTTCACACTCTTTGCTCATAAAACGTGCAATGCATATCACATGTAACAGATAGAAAACATTACAGCTTCTTCTCACAAAGAAAAATATCTTCTTTCCCTTTGTTCACACTCAGCTCCCTCATACACCTTTAGCAAAGGGATTCTATATCATCTGCCAAACACAGTGTACAGTCCATAGGCACTTCTGCTGAGTCACTCTCATTAAAGTCCTGTTGCGTCTCTTCAAACTCTGGAACTATGGAGTTTGGCTTTAAGCTGTTATTATACGGCTTAGGATAATTTCCCCCTAAGACCTCTGGTGCTTCCTTTGGACACAGTTCTATATGGTAAGGATTGGAAATACCTGAGGTTGTGGAGATTCCTCTCTGACTTTGTTCAGCTATATTTTTCCAGCTGTAGGGAAACGCTCTCTGATTCCCTGTTTGGAGTTCTTGTCTGGAGCACTGCTCTGGTTCCCAGTCCCAAACTGAGCTTTGCAAACTCCTGGGTTTAGTGCTAGGTTCCCACCTGTGAGCTCCTTGAAGCTCTTTATCTGGCAATGAGGTCTGAAGGTCTCTCTGCTCTCTCCCTCTAGGCAGGTTTCTGACAGCAGTCTGTCCCTTCTCTCCTTCTGCTCTGTCTGCTTCAATTCCAGAACTGCAGCTGGGTTTCCTCAAAGGTCTCCTCCCAGCTCTTCTCCAACCGTCTCTCCAACCACCTCTCCAGTCAATACTCTCATCAACACTCTTACCGGCTCTCTCAGCGAGACTCCAATCACCAACTCCTCCCCTCTTGCTTTCTCCTAGCCCGGGTTTATATTCCTGTTCCCTGAGCCTTGGGTCTACCTTCCTGAACAGGTGTGTGTAATTAGGTTCCAGGCTTGCAGTTACGTCAGAGCTTGGGTGTGTCAGCCTAGCTGTTTCCCTATGCTTGCCTCTCTCTTGAAAATGCTGAAACGTGTGTGCAGCCTGACTGTCAGTTTGTTTAAAGGAAAAATAATCCTTTACTTCTACTTCCATATGTTCAGTATGGGCTTCTTCATCACAATAGAAACATAGAAATATGACGACAGAAAAAGACCACATGGCCTATCTAGCCTGTCCTTCCATATCAACAACTACAACGGTCCCCTTTTTACCTTTAGAGATCACCTGTGTTTTTCCCATGCTTTTTTGAATTCAGTTATTGTTCTCATCTCTACCACCTCCACTAGGAGACTATTCCATGGATCCACTACTCTTTCCGTAAAGAAATATTTCCGCATATCACTCCTGAATCTATTTCCCTTCACCCTCATCCCATGTCCCCTCGCAGTAGAACTTGCTTTCAATTGAAAGAGGCTCTCTCCCTGAACATTTATGCCATGGAGGTATTTAAACATCTCAATCATATCACCTCTATCCCGCCTTTCCTCTAAGGTATACATATTAAGATCCTTAGGTCTGTCCTCGTATGCTTTATAATGAAGACCACTAATCATTTTAGTAACCACCGTCTGCACCGACTCCATCCTGTTCACATCCTTTTGAAGGTGCGGTCTCCAGAACTGCACACTATACTCCAAATGAGGTCGCACCAAAGACTTAAACAGAGGCATTATCATCTCCTTTTTTCTGCTAGCCATTCCTCTCCGTATGCACCCAAGCATCCTTCTAGCTTTTGCCGTCGCCTTTTCTACCTGTTTAGCTACTTAAAGATCATCAGACAAAACCACGCCTAGGTCCCGCTCTTCTTTAGTGGATAAAAGTACTTCACCCCCTATACTATATTGCTCCCTTGGATTGCTGCAGCCCAAATACATGACCTTACATTTTTTAACATTAAATCCCAGCTGCCAAATTCTAGACCATTCTTCAAACTTAGCTAAATCCCTCCTCATGTTATCTACATCTTCCTGGGTGTCTACTCTATTGCAGATTTTGGTATCATACGCAAAGAGGCAAACCTTACCCGACAGCCCTTCCACTATATCACTAACAAAGATGTTAAAAAGAATCGGACCAAGGACAGATCCCTGGGGCACACCACTGGTAACATCCTTCTCCTCAGAGTGAGCTCCATTTACCTGTACTCTTTGTCGCCTCCCACCCAACCAATTTCTAACCCAAGCAGTAACTTTGGAGTCCATCCCTTGGGTGCTCAGTTTGTTTATAAATCGCCTGTGAGGAACAGTGTCAAAGGCTTTACTGAAATCTAAATACACCACATCTAGGGCTCTCCCTCGGTCCAACTCCCTGGTCACTCTGTCAAAGAAATCAATCAGATTTGTCTGATAAGACCTGCCTCTGGTGAATCCATGCTGCCTCAGATCTTGTAATCCGCTGGACTCCAGAAACCTCACTATTTTCTCTTTCAGCAACGTTTCGAATAATTTACTCACCACCAAAGTTAAACTAACCGGCCTGTAGTTTTCAACCACATTCTTACTTCTGCTTTTGTGTAAAGGCACCACATGAGCCTCTCTCCAGTCCTTTGGTACCAATCCTGACTCCAACGAGGCATTGAAAAGGTCAGTCAGTGTAGCTGTTAGAACGTCCCCAAGTTCCCTCAGTATTCTAGGGTGTATCCCATCCGATCCCATCACTTTGTCTACTTTAAATTGAGCTAGTTTCTCACGAACACAGTCTTCTGAAAATTGTTCAAGATGTCCCTTGCTTCTGTTCCTGTTTGTGGGTGTTTTCTGAGGTCCTGCTCCTGGTTCTTCGTCTGTGAACACAGAACAGAAATATTTGTTAAGCAATTCCGCTTTATCCTTATCAGCTTCTACATATTTCTCCCCTGTACCCTTGAGTCTGACAATACCAATTTTGCCCTTCCTCTTCTCATTAACATATCTGAAAAATGTCTTATCCCCCCCACATTTTATTGCATTGGCTATTTCCTCCTCCTTTTGAATCTTTGCTTTCCTGACTACTTTGCTAGCTTCTCTAAGTTTTTCCAAATATAGATGCCTGTCTTCCTTTCTCTGTGATCTCTTGTATTTCATGAAAGCCTCCCTCTTTTTCTTCACTTTTTCAGCTACTTCTTTTGAAAGCCATAGCGGTCTCCTTTTCCTTTTACCTTTATTTGCCATTTTAACAAAAAGGTTGGTTGCCCTTAAAATATCCCCTTTCAGTTTTGCCCGCTGTTTTTCTACATCCTCCAGCTGTTCCCATCCCACTAATGACTCCCTGAGGTATTGGCCCATCTTGGCAAAGTTAGTCTTCCTAAAGTCTAAGATCCTCAACTTTGAATGGATTCTAACAGCCCTAGTCCTAATACTGAACCACACCATCTGGTGATCACTGGATGTAAAATGATCTCCCACTACAACATCAGAAACACTTTCACCATTGGTAAGCACCAAGTCCAGTATGGCCCCTTCATGTGTGGGGTCTGTTACCAATTGCCTGAATAGTTCTCCCTGTAGAGAATCCAGGAAATCCTTACTTCTAGATGATACTGCAGCAGGAATGTGCCAATCAACATCTGGTATACTGAAATCTCCTATCAGTAGCACTTCCCCTTTCCTAGCAATGCTGCGTATGTCTTCAATTAACTCTCTGTCCACCTCCTCCTCTTGTGAGGGAGGTCTGTATATCACACCAATGCAAATAGATTTCTCTTTCCCTCTTTCTAGTTTAACCCACAATGCCTCCTCTCTCCCTTTTAAGCTCTGTAATTCCAAAGCTTTAATAGTAGTTTTTACATATAGTGCACTCCTCCTCCCCTTCTTCTTACCCTGTCCTTTCTGAATAAATTATAGCCAGGTATAGTTACATCCCAATCATGGTTTTCTGTGAACCATGTTTCTTTAACTGCCACTAAATCCAAGTCAGCCACTCCCACCAAAGCTTCAACATCAGGGATCTTATTTCCCATGCTACAGGCATTTGGTTTTTTTGAAAACTTTATTTAAACCCATACACAGTACAAACATTAAAGAAAACAGCATGCTGACTCCGAGCAGGGTTGGTTCTGATCCCCGACCCGGAGACCAATGAACGGTACAGGTACATTTTCAAAATATATCCTCCCCACCCAAACCCATCCCACCACCCCCCTCCCCCCTTCCCACAGTCCCCATCCAACAGTCAAAGTAGACTTCCAGGGTCGGCACCGCAGAAGCCATCAATGGAGGTCTATGAAGATAGGCTTCATTAAAGACCTAGTTGCAGCACTGCATTGCGACTACCAGGGCTCAAGTTTTGGATGTAAGGGTCCCAAAGTCTCTGAAAAGCCGGCCATCTCCGAGCACTACACCGGGCGCATCTACACTCCAAGAGCATTAATTGATGAAAGCTATTGCGCCACTCCCAAAAAGAAGGTGGGCACCATTCTCTCCAATTACGTAACCGGGCCCTTTACCCACCAGACAAGCCTTACGGAGCAGTAAGCGAGCTCAAGTCCCTTTGGGTTGCGTGGGATGTAAATTATCCAACACAATAAGAGAAGCATCCCACCACACCCGCTGCCCCAAAATCTCTGCCAGGAAGGAACCAATTTTCGCCCAATAGAGGCGTATGAACCGACATCCCCACCACATATGCAGCAAGGTCGCCAGTGGCTCAGAGCAGCGCGGGCAACTCCCATCAGAGGTAATATGACAACGAAAGGCCCGTCGCGGGGACATATGAACCCTGGTTATGCATTTAAATTGTATCTCCCTCCAGCGGGCTCCAACCGCCAGCTCCCCGATCCTACGGAGAGCTCCCAAAACCATACCAGGGGGAAGCTCAGACCCCATCTCCGATACCCACCCCAGTTCCACACCCCGGTAATCGGGAGAATCTCTAAATTGGGCTATCCGAGTTTTCAACACTCTCATAGATGGCGGGATCTCACCCCCCAAATCCAGAAACTCCAGTATCTGTGCCGAACGCTCCACTCGGAGTTCCCCCTCTGGCAACGAGGCCACATAATGAGCAATCTGCAGGTAAGCAAAAAAAATGACCAGGCTGCAAATCATATTCCCCAGATAAAGATGTAAACCGCTTACATTTCCCCGAAGGGTCTACCACATGGCCAAGGTTGCAAATTCCTTTTCGATCCCATTCCCGAAACGTCGCTGAGTCAGTACCTGGGGTAAACTGTCCATTGCCTTGAATAGGTAACCAACTCGAAACCCGCCAGTTCTTCCCCCAATAGATATTAAACTGCTTCCAGGTTCGCCGGACTGAACTAAGCAATGCACTATCCCCAAAGGTACTCCAAAGTAGACGGTTCTCCTGATGTAAGAGGGCCAGTAGGGCATTAGGCGCCACCAGCGCTTCCTCAAGGGCCCTAGGCGTATACACTTCAGTCCCTCCTAACCAATCCCCCAAGTGTCGAGCCTGGCGAGCCAGGGCATAAGCTCCAAGATCAGGCAGCCCCAACCCCCCCTGATGCCAGCTGCCCACCAGACGGCAAAAGGGGATTGGCGCCCTCCCTCCCCGCCACAAAAACCCCCGAAGCACCCCTCCAGGCGCCGGAGATCGCGTTTTAGTAGCCAAACAGGAAGAGTCTGCAGCCAATAAAGTATCCGCGGTAATACAATCATCTTGATCGCCGCTACCCGCCCAGTCAAAGAGAGGGGAAGGGACCTCCACGCCTGAAATTGAGCCTGAAACCAAGTAATGAGCCGGTGAAAATTACACCGATATAGGCGAGAGGGTTGACTGGTCAACACAATCCCTAAATAGAGAAATTGGTTCTCTGCCCATTGCAATGGGAAATCCCCTGGCCAAACATCCCGCAATTGCCCCAAGACATCCAGGGCTTCTGATTTTTCCTTGTTAATGGATAGACCCGCAAACTGTCCAAACGTACGGAATTCCCGCAACAGGAGGGGCAAGGAATGACTGGGCGCTGACAAATGCACAAGAAGATCATCTGCAAAGGCAGACACTTTAAATTCATGTGGACCTATACGGACCCCACGGATCTCTTGCGACAGCTCCACCCGACGTATGAAAAGGTCAAGGGACAGGACAAAAAGAAGGGTGGAGAGAGGACACCCCTGCCGGGTCCCACGTTGTAAGTAAAATCATCCGATAAAACCCCATTGCAGCAAATCGCCGCAGACGGCATAGCGTAGAGGCCGTTAACCATATTACAAAAGGAAGGTCCGAGACCATAGCACGGGAGTAGGTATTGCTAATACTGCCAGTCTACGCGATCAAAGGCTTTTTCTGCATCAAAGCTCACTAACAACGAAGGTTGCTTTCTGCTATGTACCCACTCCAGTGAGGCTAAGATCTTACGCAAATTGCGCACCGCATACCGGTTTTTCACAAAGCCAACTTGAGAGTCGTGGACCAAATGACATAAGACTCCCGCCAGTTGATCTGCAAGAACTTTCGCCAGCAATTTAAGATCAAAATTAAGAAGGGAGATGGGACGATAAGAAGACGCCTATAAGGGATCTTTTCCTGGCTTGGGAATAAGGGTGATGAGAGCATGATTACCCCCCCCCCCCCCCACTTAAAATAGCCCTGCTCAGATCGTTGAGTGTGAAGTGCCACTAAGGTTGGAGAAATGAAATCACTGAGGATCTTGTAAAATTCAGCACCAAGCCCATCAGGTCCCGGAGTTTTATAACAACTGGCCTTAGAAATAACAGTTTGCACCTCTTGAACCGTCAACGGTTGATCTAATAAGTCCCTCTCAGCGGCGCTCAAACTAGGGAGGTCAACACCCCTCAGATATTCCGTCATCCGGGTAGGAGAACCCGGCTCTGCTGTATAAAGTCGCTGAAAAAAGGAACGAAAAACCCTGGCTATCTGCAAACTGTCTCTATGAAAGATCCCCTGACGATCACGAAGAGCGGGAATCAGATTCGATGTCCGAGGGCCCCGTAAACAGCGAGCTAATAACTTTCCCAGTTTGTCTCCGTGACAGTATAGTTGATATCGATAGTACATCACGGATTTCTTCGCCCGCTGGTGTAGAAGCTCATTCAATGCTAATTGGGTCTCCCAAAGCTTAGTCTTAAGAGTGGCGCTCGGATTACGGGCGTTTGCCCTCCTCAACTGCACAACTGACTTCTCAAGGCGGATGATATGATCAGCCTGCAGTCTCCGCTTCCGCGCCATAAAGGCAATAATATCCCCGCGCAAAACGACTTTTGCGGTTTCCCACACCAATTCGGGATCCCCTTGATGCCCGCTATGATCAGACTCAAATTCCTGCCAGCGTCGTGTCAAAAAGTGATGGAACTGGACGTCCTTATAGAGCTCTAGTGGAAAATGCCAAATCCGCGTCCGAGGGCTATCTCCACCCCAGCTCAACTCAAGCCAAATGAAAGCATGGTCCGAGATCTCGACCGGCCCAATCTGCGTGTCCCCTACAGCTCTAAACAGGCCTCGAGAAATCAACAGATAGTCAATACGTGCACTAGTACCATGAGCTCGAGATTGGTGAGTATAATCTTTCTCTTCCGGGTGTAGCAACCGCCATGGGTCAATAAGCCCGAGCCGAGTACAAAATCGGCACATTGCCTGAGCCGTCTGCTGTCGCTCCCTGGGCCCCCTCCCCGTGGATGTATCAACCTCCATGTCCATCACGCCATTAAAGTCACCACCCAGTATCAGTGGGAGTTCGGGCAATTGTTCGATTTTAGCTGCTAGTCGACAATACAATGCAGAATCTAGCACATTCGGGCAATAGAGGTTTCCTAGAATAATGGGGTTCCCATCCAATACACCATGCAGCAAAATAAATCGCCCAGCGGGATCAACAATATCTTTCTTAACATCCAATTGGACCTTTTTATGTATTAAAACCACCACACCACCTTTCTTCCCAAGGGCTGGAGCCCCCCACACCTGACCCACCCACCCCCGGCAAAGCTTACTGTGTTCTTCAGCTGTCTGGTGGGTTTCCTGAAGTAGAGCTATATCGGCCCGTTGCCTGGCTAGGGCCTGTAAGATTTTGGATCTCTTAATTGGGCTTCCTAGACCGCAGACGTTCCAGGATACTATCTTCAGGTTATAGAGGTACTAGGAGGGCCTGCTACAGAGATACAGAGCAATGTCTCAGAGGGAGCCCCCCCAGCCTGGGGCACCCTCCATCCAGTATATAGTTGGCTGTCACAATGCCTACTACATTTGTTGAGGATGTGACTAAACCCCCCCTCCTCCCTCCCCTCCTCTCCCTCCCCCCCACCCCCACCTCCCCTTACTCGCTGCCTCTCTATCTTCCCCTGATCCAGGAAAAGAGGAAGATAACCACCCAGAGATCACTGAGATGCGTGCGGTCCCCCCCCCCACCCCCCCCAATTACCAAAAGACAATACTACTACTCCCCATGACCCCAAGTAGCAATTAGGCCTCAAGCATGTCCAGGGGCCCAATACCCACCCGATATAACAGACAAAAGCCAAACTCTAACAATAGGCACATAACATACTTAGGACAGAGCAAACCCCCAGAGTGCCCCCCCCCCCCCGACCAGAACAAGTCCCCAGGGCGGCAACAGACCGGCCAGCCATTCAGCCCTCATCCCAGCCCCAACCAGGAGCCAAGTAAGATGGAAGTCTCCTTCCCCCCAAGCCCCCGACCCCAATCAACCAAGGCCAACCGAGTGCAAATTACGCGACAGGCCTTAGGGGGTCTGGGGAACCAACCAAAGCTTCCAGCGCCACCCAAAGCGGGAGGGCAGCAAGCAATATCGTCCCTCCGGAATCCAGTGGAGGCTCCGAGACAATTAACAGGCCAGAATCTAGCTCTCTCCCAGGGAAGCAAAGAGAAACCCCCGAATGGGACTCTAGCCCCAATTCCATCCCCTGTATATAAGGGGGAAGGTATACTGCCCATACATTGCCACAGACAGAGACCAAATATGAGAATGAGGAAAAGAAAACAAGTAAAACAGCAATTTATCGCAATAGGCAGATAAAGCAGTTCAAAATCCAGAGCAGTTCAAAGCCCATATGGTATGTAGAGCTGTCCAATTGAACGGTTCCCCCTTCACCACCATCACCATTTGGGGGAAGGCTAGGCCCACAACTATGGGCTGGACAAAATCAGCTCCTGAAAGCATACACCGTCTCAGTACTCTTCACGCCCATCCAGGCGTCTGCCCCCAGGGTCCACAAAGAGAAGATGGGGGGGAAGGAGCAGAGAAACACCAGTGGACTCCCCAGATCTCAAAGCTAGGCCAAAGTTTGCTTTCTCTCTGCGCAGCCGAGGTATGCATCATGTAAAATCCAAGCTTCAGTACAAGCACGGCCGCTCAGGAATCAGCCGGAGACAATTGCTCTTCATGCCCCAACGTCGCAATATAGGGGCCTGCCTCTTCTGCAGACTCGAAGGAGCGACAACCACCGGCATGGAATACATGCAGCTTCGCGGGGTATTGCATTGAGAATTTAATGTGCAAGTCTAGCAGTTTTTGACACAGGGGAGCGTATGCTCTACGTTTCTGACTCACAGTCGCAGAGTAGTCTTGCGCAAATCGAAGCTTCATATTATCATGCAAAATCTCCCCTTTTTGTTGTGCTGCTCGAAGGATGGCTTCCTTCTGAGGGAAATATAGAAATCTCACTAGCACCACTCTCGGCCTCTGATCTCGAGATTGAACTCCCACACGATGAGCACGTTCTATAAGCAATTTACCGTCATTTTCAATACCCTCAAAGAGCTGGGGAAATAAGGTCTCTAAATGAGTCTTCAGCTCCTTATCCGCAATCGAGTTCGAGATACCCATCACCCGGAGATTATTCCGTCGGGAGCGGTTCACTAGATCGTCAATTTTCATTTCTTGTGCCTGTACCTGTGATCGCAGAGCCCCCAGATCTTGGTTCAGGGCCTCCAGACCATCCTCTGCCTGCCCAATGCGGTCTTCCACTTCATGGAGGCGAGTTCCCAAAGCACTAACCGAAGTTTGCAAAGTATCCATTTTCCCATGGAGGGCAGTGAATTGAGAGGAGAGTGCTTCAGCTACGGCCGCAGAGACCTCTTCCAGAAATTCAGGAGAGGTCGGCGATTTAGGCATGGCCCTGCTGTCGGCCATCTTAGGAGCTGGGGTTCCACGCTCCCTCTCCCGCCGCGTGGTTTTCACGGCGGTTGCCATCTCTCCACCTCTCCCCCGATGACAAATCTGGCCAAATTCGCCAGGGTGGCTAATTAGATACTAGTTTTAGCTAAAAATGGCAATATAAACGGCATTAATCACCCGGTATAGGCTGCGGGGACCGGAGCGCAAGCAGTGTCCGTCTGCTGCCCTCACCGCATCACGTGATCCATGCTACAGGCATTTATACACACTGCTTTCCATATGTTACCCCTGTTACCCATTTCCATAAAGGTATTTAATGTATCACCTGCCTGGGGGCTTTCACCTGCCTGGGGGCTTTCTTCACCCATCCCCAATGAATCTAGTTTAAAGCCCTCTTCAGTAGATTAGCCAGTCTGCTACCGAAGACGCGTTGACCTTTCTTGGACAGATGGATGCCATCTCTGCTCTGCAACCAACAAACACTGCCCATTTGGAACCCATAGCAAACCCACCATATAATAACAGTACTACCAGAACTCATAAAGCACAAAACCCTACCTAAAGACTATGGGCCCAATTTTCAAAGGCATTTACATGGGTAACTGCCCTAGTTACCTGTGCAACTGCCTTAACCAGGATTTTCCAAAGGCACATATACGGGTAGTGTCTTTGTAAAATCTGCTTAGCATCGGTGGATGCTGGTGTATCCAACCAAACCCGGATTTTTACTTCCGTCGTCATGGAAGTGAAAATCCAGGTTAAGCGGTTAGAGGGCAGGCTATGCGCTGACGTGGTGCATAGCCTGCCCAACTGAAAATCGGGCCCTATATGCACAAAAAAGATTTATAAAATTACCCTCCACATGTGCACAAACATCTACAGATTTCTCTGTTGGCATGTGTGGTACTGGGGCTAGATCTGAGTGCCAATTTTATAAAGACACTGCAATAATAATGGCTACAAACTACATAGGCAACTACACAAGGGAGCCACACAAGATGGAGGACAACTAAACAAAACAGAATCTGTATAAGTTTGGCCATACTAAGTGAGCTTGGTCCATGAGCAGGATGATAGATTTATTTATTTATTTATTTATCAGAGCCTCAACTGACCTTTATTTATTTATCAGAGCCTTAACTGACCTTAAAACCCTACGTAAAACTTTAAAAACCCACCTCTTTATCTCTCACTACAGCCCACTACAGCCCAAACTCTCAATACCAAAATGAAAAGGGATAACCTATATACACATAGAAACCAACTTCGTAACTGCCTTATGATATTATGACCTTTGACACTGTCTTTGATATAACTACCTACACTGTTGACCTCATCTCTACTATCTGTATATAGTTAAATGTACATAGTTCTCCAAAGTTAAAAGTTTTTAAGTTTTAATTGTTAATGTATATAGTTCACGCTATGTTCATTGTAAAAACAGAACTGTCTTTCTGTTCCCCTAATCTGTTATATGTAAACCGCACCTGATCACTGGAAGGTCGCGGTATATAAACGTTTGTTAAATAAATAAATAAAATAAATAAATATCAAAAGTCAACTCTGCAAATATTAAACTAATACATCTCAGAGAATACGAATACATCTCCTACTGGGGTAATAGAACAAGTGGCACTGGCAAATAGAATACCTCAGCTCAGTTACACCATCGAAACATAGACCATCACCAACCAAAGAACAAGGGATCACAATTTAGAAATAGAAAGACAATAATTAAACTGGGAGCCCCAAAAGCCAAACTTGGAATGTACAACAACACTGCAGAAATAAAACTATAAATTCATTTCCTCTTGTACTAAACAAAATACAGACGTTAAAGACGCACATTTCCCAGAGCTGACATATTCCAGTTAATAAATTCAAAATAAAAAAGTATTTTTCTGTCTTTTGTTGTTTGTGCATTTTATTTTTCAGTTGCAATTGCTCCAGTCACTTTCTTCTGGTTTCTTCTTGTCTTCTGCTAACTCTCCATTATCTGCTGTCCATTTGTCCTTTCTTCATTTTTTTCTATTCTCTCTCTACATCTGCTTTAACATACCGATCTTTCCCCTTTTGCTCTTTCCTTCATCTTTTTCTTTATTCCTTTTTCACCAACTGAAATTTTACCCCTCCATCCTCAATCCCCATTTACTCTCCTAATACCCAGCCAATCATCAATTTTTCTTCCCTCCCACACAAAATATGTTTCCCCTCATTTCACTCTCCCAGCCCCATCCCATTCTAATCCTCCCACAATATCAGCTCCCTTTTAGTTCCAGCCCCACCCAGCACCTGCTCCCTTCTAGTTCCCGCATCAGCCCATTTCCAGTCCTAGCCTCTCATCAGCCCATTTCCAGTCCTAGCACCCCATCAGCCCATTTCCAGTCCTATCCTAGCCCCTCCATCAGTGCATTTCCAATCCAAGCCCACCCCCATCAGCCCGTTTCCAGTCCTATCCTAGCCCCTCCATCAGTCTATTTCCAATACAAGCCCCCCATCAGCCCATTTCCAATCCAAGTCCCCACCATGAGCCCATTTCCAGTCCTATCCTAGCACCTCCATCAGTCCATTTCCAATCCAAGCCCCCCCCATCAGCCCATTTCCAGTCCTATCCGAGCCCCTCCATCAGTCCATTTCCAATAAAGCCCCACCATCAGCCCATTTTCAATCTAAGCCCCCCCATGAGCCCATTTCCAATCCTAGCTCCCCCATCCATTTCCAGTCCTATCCTAGCCCTTCCATCAGTCCATTTCCAATCTTGGACTCCCATCAGCCCATTTCCAATCCTAGCCCCCCATCAGTCCTATCCCAGCCCCTCCATCGGCCCATTTCCAGTCCTAGCTCCCCCATCCATTTCTAGTCCTATCCAACCCCTCCATCAGCCCATTTCTAATTCTAGCCCCCCATCAGCCCATTTCCAGTCTAAGCCCCCCACTCAGCCCATTTTCAGTTCTAGCGCCCTCCCAATTTCCAGTCCAAGCCCCCCCCCACTCAGCCCATTTCCATTCCAAGCTCCCCTCCCCATCAGTTATTTTCAGTCCAAGCCCCCCCCACTCAGCCCATTACCAGTCCAAGGCCCCCTCCCCATCAGCTATCTCCAGTCCAAGCCCCCACTCAGCCCATTTCCAGTTCTAGCGCCCCCTCCCACAATTTCCAGTCCAAGCCCCCCACTCAGCCCATTACCAGTCCTAGCTCCCCCACTCAGCCCATTTCCAGTCCAAAGCCCCTTCCCCATCAGCTATTTCCAGTCAAAGCCCCCCTCCACTCAGCCCATTTCCAGTCCTAGCTGCCCCCCCACAATTTCCAGTCCAAGCCGCCCCACTCAGCCCATTTCCAGTTCAAGCCCCCCAACACTGAGCCCATTTCCAGTCCGAGCTCCCCCCACAGCCCATTTCCAGTCCAAGCCCCCTCCCCATCAGCTATTTCTAGTTCAAGCCCCCCTTCACTCAGCCCATTTCCAGTCCTAGCTCCCCTCCCACAGCCCATTTCCAGTCCATGCCCCCTCCCTATCAGCTATTTCCAGTTCAAACATCCTCTACACAGCCCATTTCCAGTCCAAGCCCCCTCCCCATCAGCTATTTCCAGTTCAGGCCCCACTTCACTCAGCCCATTTCCAGTACTAGCTCCCCTCCCATAGCTCATTTCCAGTCCAAGCTTCCCTCCCCATCAGCTATTTCCAGTTCAAGCCCTCACTCCACAGCACATTTCCAGTCCTAGCTCCCTCCCTTCATAGCCCATTTCCATTCTAAGCCCCCTCCCCATCAGCTATTTCCAGTTCAAGCCCCACCTCCACTCAGACCATTTCCAGTACTAGCTCCCCCCACAGCCCATTTCCAGTCCAAGTCCCCTGCCCATGAGCTATTTCCAGTTCAACCCAACCCCCCAGCCCTTTTCCAGTCCTAGCTCCCCCCCCCCCCCCCACAGCCCATTTCCATTCCAAGCCCCCCTCCCCATCAGCTATTTCCAGTTCAAGGCCCCACTCCACTCAGCCCATTTCCAGTCCAAGCCCCCCCCCCCCCCTCATCTCCCGAAGAGCCCTGGGGCTATCTAAAATGCTTTAGAGGGAGCCAGAGAGGTCCCGGCTCACCTCTAACAGCTGCCAAAGTGAAGTGCGTCTTTTTCCTTCTCTTCGGCAGCTGTACTGAAGTTTAGAATGCTGCCGCGCTGAGGTCAAAGGGGACGTCCTGTTTCCCAGCGCTCAGCACGGCAGCGTTCTAAACTTCAGAACAGCTGCCAAAGTGAAGAAAAAAAACACGCTTCACTTCGGCAGCTGTTAGAGGTGAGCCGGGGCCTCTCCGGCTCCCTCTAAAGCCGCCCTGCCTGCCGGTGTTCAATGCGGGATGTTGTTGGTGCGGGGCCCCCTGAAACACGGGGCCCTGTGCAAACATTCTTGCCCAATGGACGGGCCGGCCCTGACTATGGGGTTTGTTTACAAAGCCGCGGTAATGGTTTCCTATCATTATCGGAGCCACGGCCCCATTGAAATCAATGGGGCAGCGGCTCCAATAACGATCGGAAACTGCTACCGAGGCTTTGTAAACAAGCCCCTATATGTTTTTGGGGTTAGCCATTTCAATTTTTGTCTATACATTTGTTTCAAATTTTGTAGTTTCTTATTCTTTACTAGGTAATAGCCTGTGTTTTCTATGTGTAGCCAAGAAAAGGGATTCTGTTAACATGCAGGATCTTTCTAGGAATCTGTAGTAGTTCAGCTTGTTCCCTTTTTCCAAATGGAGGTTGCTTATATCCTAGAATATTTGTAGTGCTGATTTTCCATAGGTAGGGTTGGTACAATTTGAGGTCTTGATGCTGGTGTCAAATGTCCATTTGCAGGTTTTAATCTTCAAAAGCTAGTGCAAGAATGTATTTAGTCCAATAAAAAGATGTCACCTTATTTTCCTTTTTTGTTTCTCCTATTATCTAACTTTCATTAAAGTAGACTAACACATTAATCACATTATTGAATTTAAGAAAGCACTGGAGAAGCACAGAGGATTTCTAAGGGAAAATAAAGGATTGTAGAGCTTAGCTGCTGATATGTATTGATGGGAAGACTGGATAGGTCAAATGGACTTGATCTGCCATCATTCTCTGTTTCTCTGTTTCTATGCTGTGAGCTCCTGCAGCTCTCACTGCAGGTATTGCTTCCTTATCAATACCAAAAAGAGAGCAGGAGAGCTACTTCAGCTTCCTGGATCCTCCACCTCACCAGTGCAACCAGTGACCATGACACGCCCTCTTTTTGTGGGCCCTGGTGCAGCTATCTCGCTGTCCACCCAATATCTTTGTTCCCCTACAAAGGGAAACAAACAAAGAACCTGGGAGATTTTGCATGGCCCCAACCTGACATTTTTTTTAATATACTGTAATTATGAGGGCCTCACTCAAATAAAGGTTCCAGCCCTTGTGTCTAATGAAAACTGACTGTTAAGATTTACCATTTCTGGAGTTTTCCTTTCTTGATGGGAGTAAATCCAGACATGGATACCTTGCTGCCTGCTATGGGACTGAAGGCAAGCCTGCAGACAGCTAATAGAAAAACCCAAAGGGGTCTCTAGTAGCTCAAGCCACAGAAGCTCAAAGGAAGTGTTGGACTAACTTTAACCCTATCAGCAGTAGAGGGGTTAACGTCTACTTGGAAACAGCACTCTGAGATGCCTTTGTAGTTCCTTGAGTTCATTTTGAATTAAGTGAGTTGGTTGGGCTGAGAGAAAGGAACAGACAGAATGTGAGGAGGAGCTGGGACTCAGCTCCCACTGGGTCAGAGAGAAGGATGGAGCAGATATTTGCAGGCAACTGTGCAATCCAAGGCTTCCTTGATCTCAGAGTTGAGCCCAGCCACACCAGAGACCAATTGGTACCCAAGAGGGATTTCTAACTGAGGTAACCTGTAGGTTTGCAGCTTGTCGTGCTGTGAGGGCTTGCGTGCATCAGTGATGCTGAGAGCTAAACTATCGGTAGTTTAACTACTGGAAGGGTCTCCCAAGATGGACAGGTCTCAGCTGAGGTGCCAGACCAAGACAAACCACTCATCTGGGCAGCAGCAGAATGGGACAGTGTTGACGGCGGAGGATCACATTTTTGTGACAACGGCAACAACACCAAACTTAAACTGCGCGGAAGAAAGGCCCGGCAATCTACTTCTGTATCTTGCCATGAAAACCCAATGGATAGTTACAACAAAACAAATTGTGCTATGGTGCTGGAAGATGAGACCCCCAGGTTGGAAGGCACTCAACTAGCTACTGGGGAAGAGCTGAAGACTTTCAGAGTAAAGCCAGCATTTATGATGTGGTTGGATCAAAGCCCTCGGGAAGTCTGACTGCTGATGTAGCTGCGCATGAAATGAGAGTCAGAAGCTGTAAAGATGTCTTACACATTGGAACATGGAACGTACGAAGCATGAACCAAGGGAAGTTGGAGGTGGTCAAGAATGAAATGAAACGTGTACAACTTGATCTGTTGGGTGTCAGCGAACTGAAATGGACTGGCATGGGGCACTTTGCATCAGATGATCACATGGTCTACTATGCTGGAAATGAAAGACAAAGAAGAAATGGTGTTGCATTTATAATAAAGAAGAAACTTGCAAGAACTGTAATGAAATACAATGCAGTCAGCGAACGCTTAATCTCTATTCGTCTACGCGGATTGCCTATCAACACAACTATAATTCAAGTATATGCCCCAACAACAGCTGCAGAAGAGAATGAAATTGAAGAGTTCTATGAACAAGTACAAGCTGAAATTGACAGAACATGCAAACAGGATATCCTGATCGTCATGGGTGACTGGAACGCAAAAGTTGGCAACAAAGAAGAAGGCAAAGTAGTTGGAAAATATGGACTTGGCAACAGAAATGAAGCTGGAGAAAGACTGATAGAATTCTGCAAGACCAATGATCTATTCATCTCAAACACCTTCTTCCAGCAACACAAGCGGCGACTGTACACATGGACTTCACCCAATGGATTGTATAAAAATCAAATTGACTACATCTGTGGAAGTCAATGATGGAAAAAGCTCTGTAACATCAACAAAGACAAAACCTGGAGCTGACTGTGGTACAGATCATCAACTACTAGTATGCAAACTCAAGCTAAAGTTGAAAAGAGCAAACCACTCATGAATGCAGCAAAATATGACCTTGAGAATATACCACTGGAATTTAAAGACTGCCTGCAAAATCGATTTGCTGCTTTAGATACAAATGACAGAGCTCCGGAAGAGTTATGGAATGACATCAAGAAGGTTGTGTTGGAAGAAGCGAGAAGTCTCTACAAAAGGTGAAAAAGCAAAAACGGCCAAAATGGATGATGGAAGAAACTCTGAAAATTGCCCAGAAACGCAGAGAAGCTAAAGCCAGAGGAGAAAGAAAGACAGTCGCAGAACTCAACAGAGATTTCCAACGTGCAGCAAGACAGGACAAGGAA
Source organism: Ichthyophis bannanicus (assembly GCA_033557465.1). NCBI lineage: Eukaryota > Metazoa > Chordata > Amphibia > Gymnophiona > Ichthyophiidae > Ichthyophis > Ichthyophis bannanicus. The sequence continues at coordinate 1,068,196,206 of CM066031.1, read as the reverse complement.
AAGTACTACAATGACACTTGCAAGGAAATAGAAGCAGAAACTATTAGAGGAAGAACAAGATCGGCTTTCCTAAAGCTACGAGAGTTAAAGAAAAAGTTCCAGCCTCGAAATGGAATGTTACAAGATGCTCAAGGTTCTATGTTGAATGATGCTGAGAAGATCAAGAAAAGGTGGAAGGAATATACAGAGTTTTTATATGATAAAGATCAAGTGGACCAACAGCCGTTTCAACCTGTACCTTATGATCGGGAACCATTGGTGATGAAAGAAGAAGTTGAAGCAGCATTGAAAGCCTTATCAAAGAACAAAGCACCAGGCATTGATAGCATTCCCATAGAAGTATTGCAGCAATCTGATGCAGCTGTTACCGTACTCACAAGGCTCTGCCAAGAAATATGGAAGACAACATCATGGCCAACTGACTGGAAAAGATCTGTGTTTATACCAATACTAAAGAAAGGTGATTCAACTGACTGTGGAAATTATTGCATAATCGCTCTGATCCCACATGCCAGCAAGATTCTACTGAAGATTATTCAAAAGAGACTACAACCATACCTGGAACAAGAACTACTTGAAGTGCAAGCAGGGTTCAGGAAATGGCGAGGAACGAGAGACATCATTGCAGATGTGAGATGGATCCTTGAAAAGACTAAAGAATACCAAAAGGATATCTATTTGTGCTTTATCGACTATAGCAAGGCTTTTGACTGTGTAAACCATGAGAACTCTGGGCCACATTAAGAAGCATGGGTATACCAGAACACCTGATCGTTCTCTTGCGCAATCTGTACATTGATCAAGAAGCAACAGTTCGAACGGAACAAGGAGAAACAGAATGGTTTAAAATAAGCAAAGGTGTAAGACAAGGCTGCATACTTTCCCCCTACCTGTTTAATTTATATGCAGAACAAAGCATCAGAGAAGCAGGATTGTATGAAGACAACAGAGGTGTGAAGACTGGTGGAAGACTCATCAACAACCTTCGCTATGCTGATTATACCACATTACTGGCTGAAAGTGAAGATGATCTGAAACATTTGCTTCTCACAATCAAAGAACATAGTCTCAAAATGGGCCTGCACCTTAATGTAAAGAAGACAAAGATCATGACAACTGGCATAATCAACAGGTTCATCATTGAAGGAGAAGAAATTGAAATTGTGAACAACTTTAACCTACTTGGACCAAATAAAGAAGCAACAAGCAGTCAAGAAATCAGACGACGCATTGCTCTTGGCAGAATGGCTATGAAAGACCTAGATAAGATTCTTAAGAGCAGAGATGTCTCTCTCCATACAAAGATTCGACTTGTTCAAGCCATGGTATTTTCAATAACATCATATGGATGTGAAAGCTGGACAGTGAAAAAGACAGATAGGAAGAAAATTGATGCCTTTGAATTATGGTGCTGGTGGCGAATCCTGTGTATACCATGGACTGCCCGAAGAACAAACCAGTCGGTACTAGAGGAGATCAAACCTAAGCTTTCTTTGGAAGCTCAGATGACAAGACTTCGACTTTCATACTTTGGACACATCATGCGAAGAGAAAGATCATTAGAGAAAGACATTATGCTTGGCAAGATAGAAGGTCAACGCAAAAGAGGAAGGCCAGCAATGAGATGGATCGATACAATAACAGCAACTACAGGTACCAGTCTGTCAACAATGAACCGCCTGACTGAAGACCGAACACAATTTAGGATAGCTATCCAGAGGGTCGCCATGAGTCGACTCCGACTCGACGGCACTTAACAACAACAACAACCTGTAGGGACAGAGAGTATCCCAGCAGGACTTCTAAGTATTTGCACCTACAAACATACTCATCCCTCTTCAGTGCACCAAGAAATGTTTAAGTGACTTGAGTAAAATACTTTCATTCCAATAGAAACATCCTTTGACTGGGTGCACATCCTGCATAGTTTTGATGAAGTGAAATATTTACCTTCTTTTTAGTTTGGAGACATGTTTTAGTTCTACGGTCCGAGAGTGCAGGCAGACCCTTTATTAGTGCTACCAGGCCTGGATTTTCATTTTCCACTACTGTGTATGTTTCGGTTACTGAATGCTCTAAGTTTATCCCTTGGAGGTTGTCTTGTAAATACTTTTATAATCTGCTTTGTAATATGTTGTTTCTAAGTTATGCCAGTAAAGCAATTGTGTTTAAATACTGCCTGTTCTTTTATTGCCTTAATTAATACCAGCCATCTTTACTCTAGCAGGCAAAAGTCCCTGAATCCAGGTACTGGAGAGTTTATCCAAAGTGCATCAACCTTCAGCAGCCTGAAGGAGTCTAGGGCCTGTCTCTTGCAGGACACACACAGCTGCGGAGTAGATAGGACGAGCTCCTGGATACATAATATTACTTACCTCTCCACACTGAAGTGGTATACCATTATTACCCTTTGCCCCATGTCCCAACTTATCTTCCATTTTCTTGGACCTTATTATGGAGAACATGCAATGTTATCTCACTAGACTATTAAGGAAGCATTTCAAGACTTTTACCTTTCCTAGGAACAGTGAAAACAGTCATCAGTTCTGTATGTTCTCACAATTCAAATGGACTTCAGGGAGCAATGTCCCCAGATGGCTTCATTTTGTGCATAGTAGTACTGGAATAAACCTCACCGCTAGCCAGGCTGTATTGCAGATGATCTCATTCTCTCAGGTTCACTGCAAATAAGAACATAACATAAGAACATAAGATATGCCATACTGGGTCAGACCAAGGTCCATCAAGCCCAGTATCCTGTTTCCAACAGTGGCCAATCTAGGTCGTACGTACCTAGCAGTTTCCCCAAAAGACACAGGTTCCGCAATGCTTGTACTGGGTCAAGCATTGATATCCTGGGTCCCTTCTTAATAATGATTTATGGACCTTTCCTCCAGGAACTTGTCCAAACCTTTTTTAAACCCAGCTACACTAACAACCTTTACTACATCCTCAGGTAACAAATTCCAGAGTTTGATTACACGTGAGTGAAAAAATATTTTCTTTTATTAGTCTTAAATAGTTTACCCTGTAGCTTCATTGCATGTCCCCTAGTCTTTCTATATTCTGATAACGTAAACAATCGATCTACGTTTATCCGTTCCACTCCATTCATTAATTTATAGACTTCTATCATATCTCCCCTCAGCCATCTCTTTTCCAGGTTAAAGAACCCTAACCTTTTTAGCCTTTCTTCATAGGAGTATCCTTCCATACCCTTTACCATTTTGGTGGCTCTTCTCTGAACCTTTTCTAATAAAGCTATATCCTTTTTAAGATACGGCGACCAGAATTGCACACAATATTCAAGGTGCGGTCTCACCATGGAACGGTATAGAGGCATTATAATATCTTTTGTTTTATTTTCCATTCCTTTCCTTATGATACCTAGCATTCTATTTGCTCTCTTGGCTGCCGCTGCACACTGGGCCGAGGGTTTTAACATGTTATCCACAATGACGCCTAAATCTTTTTCCTGGATGGTGGTTCCTAATGTGGAACCTTGCATTGTGTAACCATAGTTTGGGGTGTTCTTCCTTAGGTGCATAACTTTGCACTTGTCCACATTAAATTTCATCTGCCATTTTGATGCCCAGTCTTCCAATTTATCAAGATCCTCTTGCAATTTTCCACAATCCTCTTGGGTTTTAACAACTTTAAATAGTTTTGTGTCATCTGCAAATTTGATAACCTCACTCGTTATTCCACTTTCCAGGTCATTTATGAATATGTCAAAAAGCAGCGGACCTAGCACAGATCCCTGGGGTACACCACTATTCACCTTTCTCCATTGGGAAAATTGGCCATTTAGCCCAACCCTCTGCTTTCTATCTTTTAACCAGTTCCTGATCCACAGTAGTACACTGCCTCCTATCCCATGACTCTTTAGTTTTGCCAAAAGTCTCTGATGAGGGACCTTGTCAAAGGCTTTCTGAAAGTCCAGATACACTATATCAACTGACTCACCTTTGTCCACATGTTTATTCACACTTTCAAAAAAACATAACAGATTAGTAAGACAAGATCTTCCTTGTCTAAAGCCATGTTGGCTGTCTCCCATTAGGCCATGACTATCTACATGCTGAGTAATTTTATTCTTTATGATGGTTTCTACCATTTTTCCCGGTACTGACGTCAGTCTCACCGGTCTGTAGTTTCCCGGATCACCCCTGGAACCCTTTTTAAAAATTGGTGTTACATTGGCGATCCTCCAGTCTTCAGGTATTAGAGATGATTTTAATGATAGTTCACAGATTACTAATAGCAGGTCTGCAATCTCATATTTCAGTTCTTTCAACACCCTTGGATGTATACCATCCGGCCCAGGTGATTTGCCACTCTTCAGTTTATCTAATAGTTGTAATACATCTTCCCGATGTATCGATATTTTCTTCAATTCTTCCGCACCTTTAAATACCACTTCATTCATGGGTAACATCCCTACATCTTCCTCAGTAAAGACCGAAGCAAAGAATTCATTCAGTCTCTCCGCTATCTCCTTGTCGCCACTTAGTGCCCTTTTAACTCCTCTATCATCTAATGGTCCAACCGACTCTCTCACAGGTTTTTTGCTATGAATGTACTTGAAAAAATCTTTATTCCCCATTTTTGCTTCCGCAGCAAGCTTCTTCTCAAATTCTCCCTTTGCCTTCTTTATCAATGCCTTGCATTTGACCTGCCAGTGCTTGTGCTGTTTCCAGGTTTCGTCGTTTGGCTCTTTTTTCCATTTCCTGAAAGATGCTTTTTTGGCAACAGCCTCTCTGACCTCACCTTTAAACCATGCTGGCAGTTTTTTGGACTTCCTTCCACTTTTCTTAAAGCGTGGAATACAGCTGGCCTGGGCTTCCAAGATAATATTTTCAACAACACCCAAGCTTGATGTAAGTCTTTAACCTTTGAAACTGCTCCTTTTAGTTTTTTCTTAACTATTTTCCTCATTTTATCATAGTCTCCCTTTCGAAAGTTAAAAGGTAGTACTGTGGATTTCCTTACTGTCCCTCCTCCACTAATTAAATCAAAGGCGATCATGCTATGATCACTATTGCCAAGTGGCCCCAACACCCTTATCTCTTGCACTAGATCTGGTGTTCCACTAAGGACTAGGTCTAATATGGCTTCCCCTCTGGTCGGTTCATGAACCAGCTGCTCCAAGAAGCAGTCATTTATGTCATCTAGGAACTTTATCTCCCTAGCATGTCCTGCCGTGACACTGACCCAGTCAATACCGGGGTAATTGAAATCACCCATTATTATTACCGAGCTGTAACTTTTGTTAGCTTCCTTGATTTCTTTGAGCATTTCATCATCCATTTGTTCATTCTGGCCAGTACACCCCCACTGCCATCACCTTCCCCTTTTTACATGGAATTTCAATCCATAGAGATTCTACAGCAAATTTTGTTTCCTGCAAAACTTTAATCCTTTCTGACTCAATGCCCACTCTAACATAGAGCCAACCCCTCCACCAATTTGATCAGCTCTATCATTACGATATAGTTTGTACCCAGATATCACAGTGTCCCACTGGTTGTCCTCCTTTCACCATGTCTCTGATATTCCAATCATATCTAACCTCTCATTTAATGCTATATATTCTAACTCTCCCATCTTATTTTTTAGACTTCTAGCATTTGCATACAAGCATTTTAGAGACTGTGTTTTATTCATATTAATTTGGCTATTGGTAGACATGGGTAATTTGGGATCTTTAAGCTCTGTCTGCTCCATACTCAAGGGCATTTGGGCTACTTTACTCTTTTTTGGAACCTCTCTGCTTTTGGTAGTATCCTTCAAGGATACATTCTTCCGAACCATCCGCTCTTGGGCGACTGTCGGCTTTCCCCTATTATCTAGTTTAAAAGCTGCTCTATCTCCTTTTTAAAGGTTAATGCCAGCAGCCTGGTTCCATCCCGGTTAAGGTGAAGTCCATCCCTTCGGAAGAGCCCCTCCTTTCCCCAGAATGTACCCCAGTTCCTAACAAATCCAAACCCCTCATCTCTGCACCATTGTCTCATCCACGCATTGAGACTCCGGAGCTCTGCCTGCCTTTTGGGTCCTGCACGTGGAACGGGAAGCATTTCAGAGAACGCTACCCTGGAAGATCTGGATTTCAACTTCCTACCTAAAAGCCTAAATTTAGCCTCCAGAACCTCCCTACCACATTTTCCTATGTCATTGGTACCGACATGTACCAAGACAGCAGACTCCTCCCCAGCACTATCTAAGACCTTATCTAGGTGGAGCGTGAGGTCTGCTACCTTCACACCAGGCAGGCATGTTACCAGGCGATCCTCACGTCCACCAGTCACCCAGCTATCTACATGCCTAATGATCGAATCACCAACTATAACAGCTGTCCTAACCCTTCCCTCATGGGCACATGGCCTGGAGAAACTTCCTCGGTGCGAGAGGGTTTTACATCACCTGGAGGACAGGTCCTAGTTACAGGATCACTTCCTGCCACACCAGGGTGATGCTGTCCTGTCACGTGACCTCTCTCCTCCATGGCAACAGGGATGCTGCCAGACTGGAGGTGGTAATTCAGGACTATATCCCTGTAGGTCTCGTCTATGTACCTCTCTGTCTTTCTTATGTTTTCCAAGTCTGCTACTCTAGCCTCTAGAGAACGGACTCGTTCCCTGAGAGCAAAGAGCTCCTTGCACCTAGTGCACATGTAAGACCTCTCACCAACTGGGAGAAAATCATACATGTGACACTCAATGCAAAAGACTGGAAAGCCCCCATCTCGCTGCTGGACTGCTGTCTGCATCTTAGTTTTAAGGTTTTGTTTAGATCTTTAAGTTCTTTACTTACTAAGGGTTGCTATGGATATCTATACCAATAAAACTGTACCTAATACGTTTAATATACCTTGTTCACCTGAAGCTTAATTAATCTCAGGTCCTTAGTGTATGACTGATTTGGATAACGAGTTTCACCGGAGAGCACCTCCTGTCTTTTAAGATGTGTAAGTACCTATAAAGCTACGATTATCCCAGGGGTGGGTGTGTGTGGGGAGGGAAATAACACTTATTAAAAGTGGGCTGCTACACAGTACCCTGTCCTGTGCTGCTGAGGTAAGCTATATTCTTATTTGATTTAAATTATAGCTCTTTGCTGCTGCTAGGCTCTAACTTATTATGAAATTTAAACTACAAGCTCTCTGCTGGGATTCTAAATTTAACCAGAAAGCTCTCTTCTGTGTTTTAAATTGAAACTAAAAGTACTTTGCTGATGCTAGGCCCTGAGTGACTATTAAATTTAAACTACAGCTCTCTGCTGGGTTCCAAAGTTAACCAGAAAGCTCTCTGCTGGGTTCCAAAGTTAACCTGAAAGCACTCTTCTCTGTTTTAAATTTAAACTAAAAGTACTTTGCTGATACTAGGCCGTGAGTGACTATTAAATTAAAACTACAAGCTCTCTGCTGGGTATGAAATGTAACCAGAAAGTTCTCTTCTGTGTTTTAAATTTAAACTTAAACTGCTGCTACTAGGCCCTGACTGATTGAACAAAAAAATAGTGGGTTCACGGATTAAATAGCTTTAATATGCTCGAGGTGAGTTAGCAAAGCTGGTATGGATTATATTAAAATGTCCTACCCCCAGCTAATCTTCACCTCCTGTTCAATAAATAAGCTGGGGAAGGAAATGCAAAATATGAAAGCATGATAAATTTCTTAGGCCCTGGCACTTAACAGAAAAGAGGAAAAATCAGGGAAAGATCCAGTGCTGTGAAGGTAGTGGTTGAGTGTATAATGTATAGGGTTAAGAGGACAACAAACCTTTTTGTTAGGAAAGTAAATAAAAGTAAGAGGAAAAGGAGGCCACTATGCTTTTCAAAAGAGGTAGCTGAAAAGGTAAGGAAAAAGAGAAGAGCCTTCATAAACTATAAGAGACTGCAGAAATAAGAAGACAAACAACAATATCTGGAGAAGCTAAAGGAAGCTAGCAAAGTAGTCAGGACAGTAAAGATGCAGATGGAAATAGAAACAGCCCATCCAATAAAACATTGGGACAAGACTTTCTATAGGGATGCTAGTGGCAGACAGAAGTGCAAAGGTGGAATTTTGAGATCCAAGGGTGAAGGAAAGGAATATGCAGAAACTGATGTTGACAAAGTGGATTGCTTAACAAAGACTTATGTTCTGTGTTCACAGATGAAGGTCCAGGAATGAGACCTCTGAAAACAAACACAAATACGAATGGAAGTGAGGAAGAACTCAAACTATTTTCAGAAGACTGTGTTCGTGAGCAGCTATCAAAACTAAATGTGGACAAAGTAATGGGGCCGGACAACATTCAACCAAGCTTATTGAAAGGACTTAGGGGGTATTGACTGCTCTGCTGGCTGACCTTTTCAATGCTTCTTTAGAGTCAGGAGTGAACCCATAGGACTGGAGATGGTCAAATGTGCCTCCTGTCCACAAAACTGGAATTAAGGAAGAGGTTGGTAACTGTAGACCAGTTAGTCTGACTTCTGTGGTGAATAAATTAATGGAAACTCTGGTAAAGCAGAGGATGGTGTGGTTTCTGGAATCCAAGGAATTATGGGATCTGAGACAGCAGGGTTTTACTAGAGGAAGGCCTTGTAAGAAAAATCGTATTGACTTCTTTGACTGGATGATCGGGAACTATATCGGGGGAGAACACTAGATGTGGTATACTTAGATTTCAACAAGGCCTTTGACACCATTCTGCATTGACTCTAAAGTGAGTGACTGGATAAAAAACTGGTTGAGTGGGACACACGAGAGAATAGTAATAAATGGAGTTCACTCGGAAGATAGGGGCATGCCTCAGGGATTGGTCCTGTTGTTTTTAATATTTTTGTAAGTAATATTACATAAGGTCTGTTGGGAAACATATGCTTCTTTGCAGATGATACCAAAATCTGCAAGAGAGTAGACACTCTGAAATAAAATAGGAATTAAGATTTCATGTTAAAAAATGCAAGGTCATGCATTTTTTGGGCTGCAAAAACCAAGGGAGTGGCACAGTATAGTGGATGAAGTATTTCAATGCAGAAAAGAAGAGCAAGAACTGGGGGTGATCCATCAGGATCTTAAGTGGCCAAGCAGGTAGAAAAGGCAACGGCAAAAGCCAAAAGGATGCTTGGGTGCATAGGGAGAGGAATGGCCAGCAGGAAAAAGAAGGTGATAGTGCCTTTGTGTAAGCCTCTAGTGAGACTTTATTTGGAGTACTATGTACAGTCCTGGAGACTGCACTTTCCAAAGGATATAAACAGTATGCAGTTATCCAAGGGGCAGCTACTAAAATGGACAGTGGTCTTCGTTATAAGTCATAAGCAGATAGATTTAAATTTCTCAATATGTATGCTTTGGAGAAAAGGCAGAAGAGGGGCTAATATGATAGAGTCATTTAAATACTTCTGTGGTATAAATGCACAGGAGATGGCCCTCTTCCTGTTGAAAGAAAGCTCTGTAACGAGCCCTCATGGAATGAAAGTGAAAGGAGATAGATTAAAGAGTAATCTGAGGAGACATTTTTTTATGGAAAGGATGATGGATGCATGAAACAGCCTCCCAATGCAGGTGGTAGAGATGAGAACTGTATCTGAATTTAAAAATGCATGGGACAAGTACAGAGGATCTCTGAGGGAGATTAAGAGTTGTCGAACTTAAGAGTTCTTATGGAGGGCAAACTGCACAGGCTGTATGGTCTTTATATGCTGACATTATCTATATTTCTATTTTTAGAAGCATTCCTACATCCAAAAAGCAGCACTTAAGTTTATGTTTATTTAAAACTTAATATACTGCCAATTCGTAACCATCAAGGCAGTTTATAATAGAAACAATGGGGCTTGCTTACAAAGCCGCGGTAGCGGTTCGCGATTGTTATCGGAGCCGTGGCCCCATTGATTTCAATGGGGCCGCGGCTCCGATAACGATCGCGAATCGCTACCGCGGCTTTGTAAGCAAGCCCCAATGTGTAGATTGGCCTACAAGTGTATATGACATTTTAGAAAATGGACTTTTCAAACATTAGAATGCTTATCACATCTAAATTACCTGGGAAAGTGATGAGGGCAGAGAGAGGGAGTGGTTTGGGCAGGCCTATAATGTAATGTAGAGTTCCCATTTCATGTTGGCAATCCATGTCTTATTGCCAATTTTTAGACATCCAAACCAAAGGATCAACATTACCCTATTCCTCTATGTGCTTCTAAAGCTAAACCTATCTAATAGTGCTAATGCTTCTAAAGCTAAATAAATTTTCATTGGAGTCCGTGCTATGAAAGATCCTTCTTTCTCATGGTACTAGTCTCCATTTTGATCTTTTGTTACAAAAGGGAAACCAAGGGATAACATTATTTTGTCCCCCAGGATCTCCGTTGGTGGATTATAGATCAAATAAAGGGAAAAACCAGAGGGGGGGGGGGGACCGACAGTCCTATCTACAATATAGAGAGCAACAATGGATTTACAAGTTACGATCAGTAGCCCCCAGGGGCCTGAACTTATCACAGGATTGGTGGAGTGTGATATAAAGTATGAATGGGGAAAGAAGATTGACAGCTAACACCCTGAGGACGTAGAACATCACATGATCTGTTGTTAGCGTATAAGATGAGGTTACTGCAGTGACGTTTTTAAAGCGTCATGAGTTTTGAAGAAGGGCTGGGAGATTCAGCGGCCAGAAACACAGCGTTGTGTCGACGATGATATGATTTTAAGAATACTGAGAAATTGGATATTCCAGGAAGGCACATCAAGGATTCAATGGACGGGAGAGGCGGATGATATACAACTCCTTCAGACACAGAGATATGAAGTTGACGTTAATCGCTTCTGAATTTTGATCTGGAGTTAAACTGCCGTGAGGATTTAATAACTTTGCTGAATAACTGACAACCTTGGCGTTTAGCCCTGCTGGATGGAGCTAAGTACTAATATAAGAATCGTATACATTAAAGTGGATAAACTGTTATGATCTGAATAAGTTACATTTTTAGACATCAGCACAACAGCAGAGGGTGGAAAATTGGCATAATGATGATGATGAGAGAACGAAGACCCCCAAAAAAAGAGACAGGACTCTTAGGGCCCGATATTCAGTTGGGCAGGCTATGCGCCCCTGTGGCGCATAGCCATGCCTGCTGAACCATAACCGCAGCGATGGCATTGAATATCCAGATTTGCCACACAGAGGAAACCACCACAGAGCCTAACCGGGTAGTGACGATATTGCATTGCTACCTGGTTAGCTCCTGTGGATAAAACTAAGCGTAGCAAAAGCTGGTCTACTTTTACCCACAAGTCGCTATACGGGTAAAGGTGCAATATCACTGCTACCTGGTTAGCGACAGTCTCCACCTCCACTCTGTCCTGTAACGCCCACAACATGCCCCAATGCTAACCGCATAGCATCGGAGCATGTAGTGGGGTTAGAAGAGGATATTCAACAGCACTAACCATGTAAGTGCCATTGAATATCCCGATTAAAGGCAATTACATAGTTTACTGGGCTACTGTAAACTGTGTAAATGCCTTTCGAATATCAGGCCCTTAATTTTTAATAAATTAAGTTTAAAGATCCAACATGGCCGTGGTTTGGTAGTCACCAGGTGTTCTAATCTCTGTTAATAAAAATATAGAAAACTTTAAACATTGAAGGGTGCATAATTAAAAATTAAATGAAATTTAAATAGTATTCAAGACAAATCATAGTTATAGAGATCTATCTCTTTTGTAAATCCACCAGTTGTGTTTTCCTTTAAATGTATTACACCAACATTTAATACCTTAGATGATAAACTAAAAATAGGTTTTAAATCAAATCATAAATGATAAAGCAAAAAAAAATAAAAAGTTGACTAGGATAATAAGTACATTTTACCTTGAATGTTAATCAAAGATCACATGAGGCTCTTCAATCAACCTTCCTGAAGGATATGTCTATTTATAAAAAATCATGGAGATGTGTTATATATCTATTAGCTTGTCATTGCGCCATCTATTTTATAAAACCAGAATATCTAATTGAAAGTATCTTCTTTTCATAAAACAAAATTGCACAAACTTCTAAAGAGATTAGAAAGTATGAGGCAGATACACTAAAATCCATTTTTGAATGAAATTATATTAATAAAAATCCTTTCAGAGTAATTGATTAATTATTTTATTATAGGACCTTAAATGAAGACTGCACAAAGTTAACAATGAATTACACAAAAGAACCACTAAAAACAACCACATTTGAATTTCAATTCCTAAAATGGCCTAGTTAAATTTCTCTATTAAGAAACAGTTAACCCAAGCGTTAAACTTCATTGGCTAAAAACACTACCAAGTTATTTCACTGAAAGACAGCGTGATTCTGATTAAAACTTTACCTCTAAAAACTAGCTAGAACATTCGGATTCATTGTTCTTATAAACAGATCAATGAAATGAAGGGCCACCATGTGAAATTTACATGTAACTCCAAGCTGACAGCATCTTCAAAAGGTAGCAAAGGAACAGACTGCATACACCATTTTAAGGCACTTCTTTATGTACTATGGCCAGGGCCGGATTTACCTTGAGTGAGGCCCTACGCCAACAAAAATTGTGGGCCCCCAGCAGGGGCGGCCCAAGGGGGGTGCGGACCTCATTTGCATAAGGGGCCTCATTTGCATAAATATTTGCATAATGTTACCATATACTAACTTTTAGTAAACGTGCCTCTTAATGAGTGTATGGATAAAGAAAGACTAAAAGATTTCTACATTACTATAATCCAGTGCCAACTGCCAGACACATTAGGAACTACTACAAACACTGCCCATAGTAAACCCGCCGTATCCTAACAGCACTACCAGGACTCACAAAGCACCATACTCTACCAATCAAAAGGCAACACTGCAAATATTAAACCAATACATTTCAGAGAACAACAATACATGACCTACTGGGGAAAGAGAACAAGTGGCAATGTCAAATAGGAATTATATAAACAGAACACCTCAGCTCAGTTACACATGCAGAACATAGACCATCACCAAACAAGTAATCACAATTTAGAAATAGGAAGACAATAATTAAACTGGGAATCCCAAAAGCCAAACTTGGAATGTACAACACTGTAGAAATAAAACTATACATTAATTTGCTCTTGTACTAAACAAAGCACAGATGTTAATGATGCACATTTACCAGAGCTGACATATTCCAATTAATAAATTCAAAATAAAGAGATATTTTTCTACCTTTTGTGCATTTTTTTCAGCTGCAATTGCTCCAGCCACTTTCTTCTGGTTTCTTCGTGTCTTCTGCTAACTCTCCATCGTCTGCTGTCCATTTGTCCTTTCTTCTCTCTTCTAGATTTTTTTCCATTCTCTCTCTACATCTGCTTTAACATACTAATCTTTCTCCTTTTGCTCTTTCCTCATTCCTATTTCATCCACTCAAATTTTACCCCTCCATCCTCAATCCCCACTTACTCTCCCAATACCCGGCCAATTGTAGATTTTTTATCCCTCCCACACAAAATATTTTTCCCTTCTCCATTTTACTCTTCCAGCCCCATCCCATTCTAATCCTCCCCCAACATCAGCTCCCTTCTAGTTCCAGCCTCACCCAGCATCCATTCCCTTCTAGTCCCTGCATCAGCCCATTTCCAGTCCTAGCCATCCATCAGCCCATTTCCAGTCCTAGCAACCCCCCAACCCAATACCAGTCCTAGCCCCCCCATCACCCCACTTACAGTCCTTAACCCCCCATCACCCCATTTTCAGTCCTTAACCCCCCATCACCCCATTTTCTGTTTTAGCCCCCCATATAACAAATTACCAGTTCTAACCCCACATCAGCCATCTTCCACTAATAACCCCATCAACCCATTTCCAGTCAGAGCCCCCTATAACATGGAATGTCCGTCCAACCCCCCCATCAGCCCACAGCCCATTACCAGTCCTAACCCCATCATCCCACCTCCAGATTTAACCCCCCAGCCCATTTCCAGTCCTAGCCCCCCATAGCCCATTACCAGACAACCCCATCAGCCCACAGCCCATTACCAGTCTTAACCCCCCCAAAGCCCATTACCAGTTCTAACCCCCCCCAACAGCCCATTACCAGTCCTAACCCCATCAGCCCACCTCCAGTCTTAACCCCCCAGCCCATTTCCAGTCCTAGCCCCCCCCATAGCCCATTACCAGACAGCCCCCATCAGCCCACAGCCCATTACCAGTCTTAACCCCCCCAAAGCCCATTGCCAGTTCTAAGCCCCCCCAACAGCCCACAGTCCATTACCAGTCCTAACCCCATCAGCCCACCTCTAGCCTTAACCCCCCCAGCCCCGCCCCGCCCCGCCCATCCCTTTTCCAGCCCCTTCCCCCCCTTTGCCCATTACCAGCCCTCCCCCCCCCGCCCATTTCCAGCCCCAGCCCCCCCAATACCCCATTACCAGTCCTACCCCCCCCCCCATAGCCCATTACCAGTCCTACCCCCCCCCCCCCGGCCTAAAGTAAAATTTAATTTTAAAAAAAAACCTGGTGGCTGCCGCCGCGGGGCCCCCTCTGCTGCCGCGGGGGCCCCGTCTACAAGCTGGTCGGGTCCGGTCCGGTCCGGTCCGGTCGGGTCTCTCTCCCTCCCTCGCTGCAGGCTGCAGGCTGCGAGAGACGCGAAGGGAGAGCGTCTCCTCGCGTCTGTGTTAAGCCCGCAGGGGCTGATGGGAAATCCCATCAGCCCTCTGCGGGCTTAACACAGACGCGAGGAGACGCTCTATCTTCGCGTCTCTCGCAGCCTGCAGCGAGGGAGGGAGGGAGGGAGAGAGACCCGACCCGACCCGACCCGACCTGACCCGACCCGACCCGACCAGCTTGTAGACGGGGCCCCCGCGGCAGCAGAGGGGGCCCCGCGGCGGCAGCCACCAGGTTTTTTTTTTAAATTGAGTTTAAAAAAAAAAAACTGGTTCTTTTTTTGTGGGCCCCTGCCGGCTGTGGGCCCTACGCCATGGCGTACATGGCGTATACGTAAATCCGGCCCTGACTATGGCTTTGATTGGCAGTTGCCACAGTAACCACGCAGCATACCTGTGACTCTTTGACAACACAGTATACCATTATATTTATGAGTAAAGAGATTACAATAATAAAAGCCTTCTTAGTATTTAAGAGAACTTATTCCTTTAGCATTTCCACAAGGGGTCGGTCATCAGAGACATTTTGGATTGAGCCACATGTTTAGCAGTTACAAGTGGCTCCTGTTCTCACTGACCATCGATGACCCCCAGTAAGCCCACGGATGGGGATCAGAGAGCAAGCAGTCTGCTGGGGATACCACTGGGGAGCTTATAGTTGTTGGGGGGTTAGATAAAGGGTATTTTGTTCAAGGGGGACCCTTGGGGGGGCAGGGAAAATAAGCTGCTTGGGGGAAGGTTTTGGACAATGTGCTTCAGGGTGGTAGGGGAGGAGATAGAGGTCTGGGGTTAGCAATGGGTGGTCTAAGGTTGGGGCAGTGATCAGGCAGGCCCCCATCCTGTGGTACTGAACTGGATGCGCCTTCACCTCAGGAGCAGCAATTTTAAGAGGCTGCCCATATGCATATGTGGGCAGTTTCCACGTTTTTTCCCCATGAAGTCTCTTAAAATTGCTGATCCCGCAGGACGTCAAAAAGCATTCTCGTGCAGTTCTACTCCTATTTTACAAGATCTACATTTGGCTGAGCTTTCTGTAAAATACTGTCAGAATTCTCCATGTCCTGAAATGGATGTGTGAATTCCCTTCTCCATGTCCTATCTAAAATGTGCTTTTAAGTGTCCTCCTTTCTTACACACCCAGCAGCCACCAGGAAATGGAAACTGGATTTAGTAACTCTTATTATTTATTAGCAATGCAGAAAGCAAGAAACAATGCAGAGGCAAAAATAACAGAGCTTGCCATGGCCAAAAGATTCTCACTTATAAAATACAACATACAATTTCCTAAAGCATTAGTGCATCCATAAATGGAAGCATAAAAGCTTGATGATCCAGGGGGCTAGTTACTAAGGTGCACTAACATTAATATGTGTTAATTCACCATAACACATCATTTTAGCTCAGATCCCACGTTATTCAATGAGACCCAGTTTCTAATAATGCTCCTTAATATTAGCGCCCCTTAGCAACCAGCCCTCCTAATCTCTTATATCACAACACAGGGGTCACCAAACTATGTATCATTAGTATATGTTATTTATTAGAGATCTAAAATATTGACCTTTCCTGAACTTTTCCCTTTCATTTTGATAGCCAGGTTCTGCCGACATCTTACTGTGGCAGGCACAAACTCAGTGAATCATCAGTACATAGCCTCCATGTTCTTTGGCTTTCACTTGATGACCATGAATGAAAGACACAGGCCTCCTTCTCAGTTGTTAACAACATCTCAGATTCCCATCTGGGCAGGGACAGTTTATGGGGGGCGGTTAGAAGCAGCTGCATTTAAGGCAAATCAATAGTTTCTGGCAACTACACAAATTCAAAGATCCATGAGTTCGCAGTTTTACCATAAGAAAAGTAAGCAATCTTCATATAGCCTATTTTTCTAGGTAAATGTTAGAAACTGCCTTTATTTTTTTCTTTATTTTTATTACCTTTTCTTGTTATAAGACCAAAGATAACATACAAAAATAAAGAAAGCACACTTCTCTTGTCACATAAGGTAAATAAAGAGAAAAATACAGCCAAGCGTTGAAAGGGTGGGAAATATTACAATGTAGAGCTGCACAACCATCGAAGAGCCTACAAACCCTTCAACAGAAATATATACTGATGTTACTATTTAAGTATAATAGAAACATAGAAAAATGACGACAGAAAAAGACCACATGGCCTATCTAGTCTGTCCTTCCATATCAACAACTACAACAGTCCCCTCTTTTCCTTTAGAGATCCTCTGTGTTTGTCCCATGCTTTTTTGAATTCAGATACTATCCTCATCTCTACCACCTCCACTGGGAGACTATTCCATTGATCCACCACTCTTTCCGTAAAGAAATATTTCCGCATATCACTCCTGAATCTATCCCCTTTCACCCTCATCCCATGTCCCCTCGAAGCAGAACTTGCTTTCAATCGAAAGAGGCTCTCCCCCTGTGTATTTATGCCATGGAGGTATTTAAACATCTCAGTCATATCACCTCTATCCCGACTTTCCTCAAAGGTGTAAATATTAAGATCCTTAAGTCTGTCCTCATATGCTTTATATTGAAGACCACTAACCATTTTAGTAGCCACCCTCTGTACTGACTCCATACTGTTCACATCCTTTTGAAGGTGCGGTCTCCAGAGTTGCACACTATACTCCAAATGAGGTCACACCAAAGACTTATACAGAAGCACTATCACCTCCTTTTTTCTGCTAGCCATTCCTCTCCGTATGCACCCAAGCATCCTTCTAGCTTTTGCTGTCACCTTTTCTACCTATTTAGCTACTTTAAGATCATAAGACACAACCACGCCTAGGTTCCGCTCTTCTTTAGCGGACAAAAGTACTTCACCCCCTATACTATATTGCTCCCTTGGATTGCTGCAGCCCAAATGCATAACCTTACATTTTTTAACATTAAATCCCAGCTGCCAAATTCTAGACCATTATTCAAGGTTAGCTAGATCCCTCCTCATGTTATCTACACCTTCCTGGGTGTCTACTCTAGTGAAGATTTTGGTATCATCCGCAAAGAGGCAAACCTTACCCGACAGCCCGTCCGCTATATCACTAACAAAGATGTTAAAAGGAATCGGACCAAGGACAGATCCCTGGGGCACACCACTGGTAGCTTCCTTCTCCTCAGAGTGAGCTCCATTTACCTGTACTCTTTGTCGCCTCCCACTCAACCAATTTCTAACCCAAGCAGTAACTTTAGGGTCCATCCCTAGGGTGCTCAGTTTGTTTATAAGTCGCCTGTGAGGAACGGTGTCAAAGACTTTACTGAAATCTAAATACACCACATCTAAGGCTCTCCCTCAGTCCAGCTCCCTGGTCACCCAGTCAAAGAAATCAATCAGATTTGTCTGACAAGACCCGCCTCTGGTGAATCCATGCTGCCTCGTATCCTGTAATCCGCCGGACTCCAGAAACCTCACTATTTTCTCTTTCAGCAACGTTTCCAATAATTTACTCACCACCAAAGTTAAACTAACCGGCCTGTAGTTTTCAACCACATTCTTACTTCCACTTTTGTGTAAAAGCACCACATGAGCCTCTCTCCAGTCCTTTGGCACCACTCCCGACTCCAACGAGGCATTGAAAAGGTCAGTCAGTGGAGCTGCTAGAACGTCTCCAAGTTCCCTCAGTATTCTAGGGTGTATCCCATCCGGTCCCATCGCTTTGTCTACTTTAGGTTGAGCTAATTTCTCACGAACACGGTCTTCTGAAAATTGTTCAAGATGTCCCTTGCTTCTGTTCCTGTTTGTGGGTGTTTTCTGAGGTCCTGCTCCTGGTTCTTCATCTGTGAACACAGAACAGAAATATTTGTTAAGCAATTCCGCTTTATCCTTATCAGCTTCTACATATTTCTCCCCTGCACCCTTGAGTCTGACAATACCAATTTTGCCCTTCCTCTTCTCACTAACATATCTGAAAAATGTCTTATCCCCCCATTTTATTGCATTGGCTATTTCCTCCTCTTTCTGAATCTTTGCTTTCCTGACTACTTTGCTAGCTTCTCTAAGTTTTTCCAAATGTAGATGCCTGTCTTCCTCTCTGTGATCTCTTGTATTTCATGAAGGCCTCTCTCTTTTTCTTCACCTTTTCAGCTACTTCTTTCAAAATCCATAGCGGTCTCCTTTTCCTTTTACCTTTATTTACCATTTTAACAAAAAGGTTGGTTGCCCTTAAAATATCCCTTTCAGTTTCGCCCTCTGTTTTTCTACATCCCCCAGCTGTTCCCATCCCGCTAACGACTCCCTGAGGTACTGGCCCATCTTCCCAAAGTTAGTTTTCCTAAAGTCAAAGACCCTCGCTTTTCAATGGATTCTAACAACCCTAGTCCTAATACTGAACCACACCATCTGGTGATCACTGGATGCAAAATGATCTCCCACTATAACATCAGAAACACTTTCACTTTCACAATTGCTAAGCACCAAGTCCAGTATGGCCCTTTCACACGTGGGTCTGTTACCAATTGTCTAGACTGGGTCTCTGTAAATGTTAGTTATGCATATACGTTTCTTCCCCTCACCTGAACTTGCCCCCAGAAATTTATTTTCAGAGGCACTGAGGGTGACCAATTTTCAGATAGTTGATTTATGTGGTAAAATGATTTTTACACATGGAAACTACTTAGAAATGATCCCTATTGGGTTTTAACGTTTTGGAATGAACTCTAGAGTCCATAAATTACAGCAAATATTAGGAAACCATGGATGAGAATCATTCTCAGCATCTTATGAAACAAACTACATTTTAATATAAACTTAAAGTTTGTAGTATTATTGAACATTCATATCATATAAACAAAATGAGAGAACAATCAAACCCATAACTACTTTTGAAAGGATGGGCACATAATATCTTAACAAATATCTGTGTAAAAAATATATAGTGACGCGCACCCTTCAAAAACAGAAACAGAATGTGTGCACTTAGAATACACAGTTCAGAATAGAGGACATCTGTTGGTTGAAAAGAGTATTATACCTTTTTAGCCATACCCAGAAAGATTATTCATTTCGCTGAGTGTGCTTACTGTCATGTTTCTTGATCTTTATTTTCATACATGAGACTTACAGGAAATCAGAAATTAGCTTCTGTAATTATAATCAGGCATTGGTAAATGGTTTAAGATGATAAAAAAATAGTCATAGGTCTAGATATTTAAAAAAATTCTTTCAAGGTAGCATGCTATTAAATTCAGAAAGCAAATGTTTACAGAATGCAAACTTAGTATAGCTTAGTTCTTATCACTGAAATGTTAGACAGTAGTGGGGTCATGATGGCTGCCCTCGTTGGGTTTTGAAAAGGCCAGCCTAAAGCTAAGCTGATTTTACTGATCTGGTTTTTTATAGTCCCAGTCTTTCTAGTCCTGTTGGCTATGTTTAATGGATTCAAACAGCTTGCTCTATTGTGCTGAAGAGAGCTTTATCTTTTGTTGAAAGAAAATGTCACACAGAGGTAGGAGGCATTTAAAGAGACTAAGTTACTCAGGCAAAAATGCCTCAGTGGATAATATGTGACTGGATTGTGAATGCTGATGGAAGCTTGGGGATTCAACTTCATGGCACTGTAATATCTGATCAGCCACCAACCTTTCCCCTCAGTTTCCCCTTCAGATTATCACTGGAATGTCTTCTATGATTCACTTATATTCAGAGCCATACCAAAGACTGTGCAAGTAGTGCGGTCACACAGAACGCAAGTACCTAAGGGGCGCTGATGTCATCACTGAGCTTCTAGGAAGCCTGATAAGAACGAGTTCCTGCGTGCACCAGGCTTATGAGTCACACAAGGCATATTTCCAGCTTGGAACTGCCCTGCTTCTATTTTTCAGTATTGCCATCTTTTACTTATTTTATTCTGACTTGAGGAAGGGGATGTGACTTCCCAAAAACTAGTCAAGAATTGTGTTCAGCTAGTCCAATACAAAGGTATTACTTGATAGGTTTTATATTTCTTGGTTTTTGTTTTTATTTATTAACCTTTGTTTCTTGTTCTATGAGGAATGGACAAGAGTGGGCTCGGCCACTGGGTGGCAGAATTTCCCTTCTCAGAATATGGAGCTCATCTGGACTGATTTGAGCTTGCACAGAGCATGCTGTATGGAAAAAAGTATTTTCCCATTTTGTTTCTGTGAGAAAAACATTTAGGAGCATGTTTACTAAAGTGCGCTAAAGAGTTAACGAGAGCTTTAGCACAGGATTACAGTAATGGCTACTATGCGCTAAAACCAGCCAGCATGGTAAAAATTCTGCATTAACCGCTTAGCACACATCGGGGTGTGGACTGAGAAGGTTAGGGGCACAGAGTGGGTGATTACACATTGTGGTTAGTGCAAGGATAATTAATGCTTGCTATCCAAAATTTACCAGATATATCTCCAAATAGTGGTCTCAATATCGCCACCATAAAGATAGTGGCAGTGGTCACCCCTCTATTTGGATATTCCGCATCGGCCACAATCCGGATATTGGATTATATTTAAACACCATAGCCAATGTGTTTAAAAAATGCCAAATGCAGTGTTTAAATATTGGGCTGTCTATTTTCAGGCTTTGCTACAACCCAGACCTGACATAAAAGAATACATGGATTTGATTTGCCTCCCTAGGTTTTACCCTAAATATATATTTTCTTTAGCTTAAAGGAGAACTAAAGCCTTCAGTTCCAATATTTTAAAGGCATTTACATGTCCCGATGCTAACTGCTTAGCATCGGAGCGTGTCGTGGGCGTTCCAGGGCGTGTCATGGGCAGCAACAGTTGTTAACTGGATAGTAGCAATATTCTACTGCTACCCGGTTAGCAACTTGCATGTAAAACTAGGCGAAGCAAAAGCTGGTCTAGTTTTGCCCACAGGAGCTAATCGGGCAGCAGTGCAATATCAACACTACCCATTTCACTTCTGTGGCATTGGAGGCTGTGCGGTGACCCTGGATATTCAATGCCAGGGCCGCATATGACCCTGGAATTGAATATGTGGGGTTAGAGGTCGGCGGCTACGACTATGCGCCGTAGCGGCACATAACCTTCCCAATTGAATATTCGGCCCTTCCTTCCCTGTTGCAGCCACCTAGTTTGTATTATTTCCTGTATAATGACAAATTATGGGAGCTGGCCCATGCCACTCTCCAAGACTGTTATTTTTGATGTGCAACTTGTGTGGCCGTACAGGGTACCACGCATGAGACAGTGCTGCCATGCTGGTCCTTTATATCTTTCTACATCCTCTAGGCAGGGAGAAAGTGAGAGGGGGATGGGAGAGGATAATGGTGATAGGCAGAGGGAGGGTAATGCTGGGTAAAAGGAGGACTAAAAGTTGAAAATTGGAAAAGGGAAAGTGTTTTTAGACTATGCTGACCTCATGAGTAATCCAGGGTAAAAAAATAAATATTTGCTTGCCTGTTCAGGCATCAGGGGGCAACGGGATGTCGTGCGGGCTGAACTGGCTCTCCACCAGGAGTTGGAGCTGCTGGGAAATGGCTGTGGGCAGAATCGGGTGCAGCCATGGTGATCGCGGCTGTTCCCGATCCAAGCATTTGGGAGCCTGGGGATAATTGCAATTATTACGACTCCTCTGAATGGGGGGGGGGGGCATATGACTGTGGTGATTTGGCGGTAGGAGATTGGGAGGGCCTGAAGGTGGGTCAGGTGGCCACAAGTTGAGCAGGCTTGTTGTAGGCCTCACTTTGGAGGCGGACCTGGCCTTAAAGGGGCCAGACCCTCCATGAACAGCCAAAATCATTTAATAAAGGTTTGGGTGTTTTCAAGGGGGTCTTGAGGGTCCAGAGAGGTAGACCACAACAGAGGAGTCCATAAAAAGCTATTTTGTAAATTTTTAAAGCTGTTTTTGGCCACGATTATCAGTATTTGAAATGGCAGGGGAGCTGTTCTCCCTAGGTGCTGGGGACTCACTGGAGGCTTGGTGATATTAAAAAATGTTTAAATTGTATAGTAAAGGCTTTAAGAAGATGTTCTTAATAAAATCAAAGTTGTATGTTTAGAAAGTATCCGGATGTACGAGGAGGGGAGGGATCTCCCTTAGAAACTTTGTTGCAATGTGGCTCAGCTGGAAGAAGGGTTTGTAGTGACATAGTTTTGTAAATGATCTTCCTTTTAGCTGCAGCCTTAAAAAACAGTCTTAAAAATTTGTAAATGACTCCTGTAGGATAGTTATAATGATACTTTCCAGGGAATTTGAAGATTAAGAATTTATTTATGTAAGGCTGGAACTATTTGATGATCTAAGCAGATGTATGACTGCTTTCCAATAGTAGTTTTGGAATGTTGGTGAGTATGAGTTTTGAGTCAGTTAGGGTTTGATTGCTGAGTGGTGTGATGTGTGCTGGGGTGTATGGTGGCAGAGACCTCTGAGAGCGGGTTTGTTTGGAAATGTTATTTATTTATTTAACAGGTTTTCTATACCGTCTTGTCCTTCAAGCAAAACAGTTTACATTGTAACTTTGAACAGTTTATATTTCAACAATGAGACAGGGTAGGAGAACATGACAATCGGTAATTGCAGAACAACAGAACATATATAATATGTATATTATGTGGTGGGGAAGGCCTGGGAGTAATTAGCTAGAGTGGGCTTAAGAGCATACTGGTGTTAGGGGGCACCACTACAGGAGCGGTTACTACACACTAGGTGAAGCTACCAAAGTGTTCTATATATAGGAACGTTTTTAATTTAAAATTAGATGCTTTTGAGTGGTTGTAAGTGAAGGTGAATAGATTTGAATGTTTGTGAGGGTTTTTTTGGTGGTTGTCTGCAAGTGCTACAGGGATTGTTCTCCTTCGTAACAAGGATTGAGATAAATTTAGTTTAGTTTAGAGAAAAAAATGTTTCTTGAGTAACTCCAAGGAAAAACTTAGAGAAGCTAGCAAACTAGTCAGGAAAGCAAAGATTCAAAAAGAAGAGGAAATAGCCAATGCAATAAAATGGGGGGATAAGACATTTTTCAGATATGTTAGTGAAAAGAGGAAGGGCAAAAGTGGTATTGTCAGATTTAAGGGTGAAGGGGAGGAATATGTAGAAGCTGATGAGGATAAAGCGGAATTGCTTAACAAATATTTCTGTTCTGTGTTCACAGATGAAAAACCAGGAACAGGACCTCAGAAGAGACCCACAAACAGGAACAGAAGCAAGGGGCATCTTGAAGAATTTTCAAAAGACTGTGTTCGTGAGAAACTAGCTAAACTTAAAGTAGACAAAGCAATGGGACCGGATGGGATACACCCTATAATACTGAGGGAACTTAGCTGCTCCACTGACTGACCATTTCAATGCCTCTTTGGAGTCGGGAGTGGTGCCAAAGGACTGGAGAGAGGCTCATGTGGTCCCTTTACACAAAAGCAGAAGTAAGGATGTGGTTGAAAACTACAGGCCGGTTAGTTTAACTTCGGTGATGAGTAAATTGGAAACGCTGCTGAAAGAGAAAATAGTGAAGTTTCTGGAGTCCAGCAGATTACAGGATCCGAGACAGCATGGATTCGCCAGAGGCAGATCTTGTCAGACAAATCTGATTGATTTCTTTGACTGGGTGACCAGGGAGATGGACCGAGGGAGAGCCCTAGATGTGGTGTACTTAGATTTCAGTAAAGCCTTTGACACCGTTCTTCATAGCCAACTTATAAACAAACTGAGCACCCTAGGGATGGACCCTAAAGTTACTCCTTGGGTTAGAAATTGGTTGAGTGGGAGGCGACAAAGGGTACAGATAAATGGAGCTCACTCTGAGGAGAAGAAAGTTACTAGTGGTGTGCCCCAGGGATCTGTCCTTGGTCCAATTCTTTTTAACATCTTTGTTAGTGATATAGCGGAAGGGCTGTCGGGTAAGGTTTGCCTCTTTGCAGATGATACCAAAATCTGCAATAGAATATACACCCAGGAAGGTGTAGATAATATGAGGAGGGATCTAGCTAAGCATGAAGAGTGGTCTAGAATTTGGCAGCTGGGATTTAATGTTAAAAAATGCAAGGTCATGCATTTGGGCTGCAGCAATCCAAGGGAGCAATATAGTATAGGGGTGAAGTACTTTTGTCCACTAAAGAAGAGTGGGACCTCGGTGTGGTTGTGTCTGATGATCTTAAAGTAGCTAAACAGGTATAAAAGGCGACAGCAAAAGCTAGAAGGATGCTTGTGTGCATAGGGAGAGGAATGGCTAGCAGAAAAAAGGAGGTGATAATGCCTCTGTATAAGTCTTTGGTGTGACCTCATTTGGAGTATTGTGTGCAATTCTGAAGACCGCACCTTCAAAAGGATATAAACAGGATGGAGTCAGTACAGAGAGTGGCTACTAAAATGATTAGTGGTCTTCATTATGGACTTCCTACAACTCATAAACACCCAAACTCATGATAACGGAAACATACTTGACCTACTGTTCGTCCCTACCAACCTCCATCACCAAATCATCTGCAATGTATACCCAGTACCCTGGTCCGACCATCATATGATCACCTTCAATCTACCAATCAACCCGACCCAACCAATACACAATTGCTCTAACAACTGAAGACACTTCAAAGATTTCAACAAAGACATTCTCCTAAAGCAACTACTTCCAAACCTAGACAACACCTCCACAGATCTCCCATCACTTAAAACTAACTGGAATAGCACCATCGCTTCAGCAGCTATTGCACCACCCATGAATCACACAATCCAAAGAAGCAACAAAGCCCCCTGGTACTCCACCGGGATAAGACAAGCAAAACTCACATTACGAAGCCTGGAATGCAAATGGAGAAGAACTAAAGATCAGTCAGACAGACACGAATATACAGGGTGGCTCAAAAAAAGTGAGAACATCTCGTAAATTAAAAGCTTAAATAGTTTACTTATTTACCTTTTTTAGCTATATAACGTCTTTATTTCGACAATTTCCGGTCGCCATCTTTTTTTTAAAATTTGCCAATCATTTACATCTGTCTTTTTGAATTTTTAAATAACTTATATGCTACGAGATGTTCTCACTTTTTTTGGGCCACCCTGTAGAGCAAAGCAAGAAGAATACAACAAATTAATACAGGACCACCAGAAACAGCACCACACAAACATCATAATGAAATCACTCAACCGACCTAGAGAGCTATTCACAATAGTCAAAGACCTAACCAGAACGCCCCACAACAACACTACAGATGCAATAACCCCTGAGACATATGCAACACACCTACAAAGCCACCTTAACTGTTCTCATAACTCTTCAAACTCAACTCCCTACTCAGCACCATCACCACAATCACAGGATACTTCAAAGAAATGGACACTATTTCATTCAATCTCTGAGGAATACTGCAATACTTTACTAAAAGCTCTTAACACCACTGCCTCGCCTCTTGACCCCTGCCCAACCACATGGATAAAAGCTTTGTCACAAGAGCTAACACCAACACTATGCAGGATAGTAAACCTTTCCCTCGAACAAGGAATTATGCCTCCACAACTCAAAACCTCCTCAATAAGACCAATCATAAAGAGCTCAACCTCTGATCCAAACTCACCATCCTCATATCGCCCAATATCAAGCATACCACTCTTCTCCAAGATAATAGAAAAAGCTGTACAGCGCCAGCTCCAGGACCACGTGGACACAAACTATCCACTCGACCCACAGCAGCACGGATTCCGAGAATCACACAGAGTTGAAACCCTATTCACATCACTGATGAACACAGTCATCAAAGGGATTGAAAACACCAAACAGGGCTTCCTACTCATTTTCATTGACATCACCGCAGCATTTGACTCAATAATACACTCCTCTCTCCTTGACAGACTGGTAGAGATTGGACTATGTGACACCACACTGACCTGGTTACGTTCCTATTTGACAGAAAGAACAGCAGAGGTGAAGATAGGGAACAGCAAATCAATATCATTCAATCTCCATCAAGGCCTACCGCAAAACTCAGCCTTATCAGCCTTACTCTTCAACATACACATTCAACCAGTCTGCAAGATCATACAAAAACACAATATGCATTATCACTTATATGCAGATGACGTTATGATATACTCCTCAATAGATACTACAACCCCAGACTTCTCACCCATCTCCGCATGTATAACAGAAGCAACTAAATGACTATCCCAGAGGAAGTTATCAATCAACTACAAGAAATCTGAAGCCCTTGTGATCACAAGAAAAGCCTCATATACACCTCCAAATAATATACCAATCGGAAGCTGCCCAATCCCAATAAAGAACGAAGCAAAATATCTGGGAATACACCTGGACCAGACGCTCAATTTCCAAGCACATATCAATAGGACTACCACCAAAGTTTATTACAAGATCAAGATGCTACAAAACCTACAACCCATACTGGAACAGAACCACTTTAGAACCATTTGCCAGGCAATAATCATCCCGCAGCTAGACTACAGCAACATGATACTCCACGGCCTTCCCAAGAGCACAACCCACTCACTGCAACTGGCACAAAATACAGCCGACAGATTGATTACTAGATCAAAAAACACGAGCACATCACCCCCTCCTTAAAAGATCTACACTGACTACCTATCAGAGCCAGAATCAACTATAAGGCCTTAATGATCACATACAAGATAGTAAATAATCAGTCCGCTGAATGCCTAAATGACCTAATCAGAAGAGTAACAAACACGCGCTCAAGGAGAAAACCCCACCAAAATACCCTATCAACAGCTTCCATACCAGCAAACTCCATACAAAGAGTACTCCACAGAGCATTTGAATATTACTCACCATCACTGTGGAATTCACTCCCATCCAACCTAAGAGAGATCACAGACATCGCTGACTTCAGAAAACATCTAAAAACCTACCTCTTCAAAAACCACTACAACAACATATCAGATACCCAATCACAGGATTGAACCCAGCACTCAACTGTCCCCCTCAAACAAAAGTCTGTATCACTATACATAGTTTTAGAGCTTAAACTGTTAAATGTAAATAGTTCTTAGAGTTGTAAACTGTTAAATGTAAAGAGTTATTCTACCATTCAATGTAATAATGTTCTGTTCTCTGTGAACCACTTTGATAAACTTGAAAAGCGGTATACAAAAAATGTTAAATAAATAAAATAAATAAATAAATTATAAAGCATATGAGGACAGACTTAAGGATCTTAATATGTACACCTCAGAGGAAAGGCGGAATAGAGGTGATATGATTGAGACGTTTAAGTACCTCCGTGGCATAAATGATTGAAAGCAAGTTCTGCTGTGAGGGGACA
The DNA here is from genome assembly GCA_033557465.1 of Ichthyophis bannanicus. NCBI lineage: Eukaryota > Metazoa > Chordata > Amphibia > Gymnophiona > Ichthyophiidae > Ichthyophis > Ichthyophis bannanicus. Next base: position 1,068,168,330 of record CM066031.1, on the reverse strand, counting down.
TGGGATGAGGGTGAAAGGGGATAGATTCAGGAGTGATATGCGGAAATATTTCTTTACGGAAAGAGTGGTGGATCCGTGGAATAGTCTCCCAGTGGGGGTGGTGGAGATGAGGACAGTATCTGAATTCAAAAAAGCATGGGACAAACACAGAGGATCTCTAAAGGAAAAAAGGGGACTGTTGCAGTTGTTGATATGGAAGGACAGACTAGATAGGCCATGTGGTCTTTTTCTGTCATCATTTTTCTATGTTTCTATGTTTTCTATGTTTCTAAGGGACTTTAGAAATGGAAACTGTGATTTCCTTTTCTTTTACTGCAAGTTCCTGTGAAGGCAGGGTAAGGTTCTAGCTTGAAAGGCTATGACAATTTGACAGTATGACGGTTTGAAAGACTGAGGTCTCAGAGAATTAAGTCTGTTTGATAACTATGGCTGATAAAGCAGAGGTATTTTTTATTTTGCCATCTTCTGAAGAGTCTTGAAGGATTACCAAAAGTGACTGCTTCTTCTGGAAAGAAAATCTGTGTATTTTAGAATCCAGTGTATTTGTTAACTCAATCAGGGCCTAGAATCAGCAGAGAACTGTTTCCTTCTTTCTTTCAGTCTTAACATACTGCTCAGACAGAGGTGCATCAGAGCGGTTTACAAAATAAAAGGATTTGTACTGCTAGGAAAAGGAAGTCAGGAATGCCATAAAATAATAGGAAAGAGAGGATAGACGTAAAAGAGCCAAAGAGGCGGGTGCACTGCTCAGGGGACAGGGAGGGGACAGGGGCAAGGGGGAAGGTAATTTAAATTTAAAACTGAGTCAGGGTCTAGTATCAGCAGATAGCTTTCAGTTTAGATTTAAAACCCAGCAGAGAGCTTTCAGTTTAAGCTTTTAGTTTGCTTTTAAAACCAGCAGAGAGCTTTTAGTTTACTTTTAAAACTCAGTCAGGGCCTAGAATCAGCAGAGAGCTCTTAGTTTAAATTTAAATCAAATCAAAGTATAGCTTAGCATACAAGTAAGAATAGGGTAAAATATTGTTTGAGTTCAAAGAAATAAATTGTTTCTAGATACCTTTACAAAGAGGCCTTCCACTTACGAGACAAGAGATCTGGGAATTTCTTTTAAATAGGTGTTAAAGCCAAGTGAAAGGTCAAAGGAGCAATTTGACAGGCTCCCTCTATTAAACCAAGGACTGTGTGAATCACCCAGGAAATTGTTAACAGATTACCTTAGAAGTGCAGGGCTGGACCTCTGTAGCAAGCCAGCCTTTACTAAGTGTTAGTTCCCTACCACCTACCCCATTTCTCACACACCCCAGGCATAATCTTAGCTTTATAAGCTCTTAAACCTATTAAAAGGGAAATGGTGGTCAAAGTCACTTTCAGGTTCAGCTGGTTATCATCACCAGGAACAGATTAAGGCCCTGAAGTTAATTAATTTTGAGGTGAACAAAGTCCCTTAAAGGTAATTGGTATAGTTATTTCAGTACAAGTATCCCTAGGAGCCTTAAGTAAACAACTTAATTAGCTAAACAAAACCTTAAAACTAAGATGCAGCCAGAAGTCCAGCAGCGAGATTGGGGCTATCCAGTTTTTTGCATTGAGTGTCGCATGTACAATTTTCTCCCAGTTGATGAGATGTCTTACATGTACACTAGGTACAAGGAGCTCTTTGCTCTCAGGGAATGAGTCCGATCTCTGGAAGCTAGAATAGCAGACTTGGAGGACATAAGAAAGACAGAGAGGTATATGGACGAGACCTACAGGGGCTTGTACTGAAGTCCCACCTCCAATCTGGCAGCTTCTCAGTTGCCATGGAGGATAGAGGTCACATGAAAGGAGAACATCACCTTGGTGTTGCAGGAAGTGATCCTGTAGCTAGGACCTGTCCGCCAGGAGATGTAAAACCCTCTTGCACTGAGGAGGTTTCTCTAGAAATATGTGCCCATGAGAGAAGGATTAAGACAGCTGTTAAAGTTGGTGATTCATTCATTAGGCATGTAGATAGCTGGGTGGTTGGTGGACATGAGGACAGCCTGGTAACATGCCTGGTTAGTGTGAAGGTAGCAGACATCACGTGCCACCTAGATAGGTTTTTAGGTAGTGCTGGGGAGGAGTCTGCTATCTTGAACATGTTGGCACCAATGACATAGGAAAGTGTGAGAGGGAGGTTCTAGAGGCCAAATTTAGGCTTTTAAGCTTGGAAGTTGAATCCAGAACTTCCAAGATAGCATTCTCTGAAATGCTTCCGATTCCACATGGCAGGCAGAGCTCTAGAGTCTCAATGCATGGATGAGACAATGGTGCAAAGAAGAGGGTTTTGGATATTTTAGGAACTTGGCAACATCTTGGAGAAAGGAGGGGCTCTTCCGAAGGGACGGGCTCCACTTTTACCAGGATGGAACCAGAGTAAAAGGGGCATTAAGAGGGGATAAGGCCATAGCAGAGAGACTGAATTATTTGCTTTGTTCTTTACTGAAGAAGATACAGGGAAGTTACCCATGCCCGAAATGGTATATAAAGGTGATGTAGCGGAAGAACTGAAAGAAATATCGATAAACCAGGAGGATGTATTACAACTGTTTGATAAACTGAAAAATAGCAAATCATCTGGACTGGATGGTATACATCCAAGGGCGTTGAAAGAACTGAAATATGAGATTGCAGACCTACTGTTAGTAATCTGTGAATTATCATTAAAATCATCTGTAGTACCTGATGATTGGAGAGTGGCCACTGTAACGCCAATTTTAAAAAAGGGTTCCAGGGATGATCCAGCAAACTACAGATAAGTGAGTCTGATGTCAGTACCAGGCAAAATGGTAGAAACCATCATAAAGAATACAATTACTGAACATGTATATAGCCATGGTTTAATGGGATAAAGCCAACATAGATTTAGCCAAGGAAAGTCTTGTCGTACTAATCTGTTATATTTTTTTAAGGTGTGAATAAACAGGTAGACAAAGGAGAGCCAGTTGATGTGAAAGCCAATTCTGTTCTGGGCGTCCCCCGCCTACCTGGGTGCCCAGAATCTGGATATGCCCCGGTTGCACCCGATTCTAATCCCGCAAGGGTTAGAGATGCTCGTGGGATCAGAATCGGGTGCAGCCATCCAGATGTGCAGGCTGTGCCCTGATTCTGGGCACCCAGGTGTCCAGCCCATTACTCGGCTAGCCCAGTCGGGCTCCTGCATGGAGCCACAGTGCTGTGCATCCTGTTACCATGACACCACGGCTCTTTGCAGGAGCCACGATCCCTGGCAGCCCCAAAATGTTCCTTTCCCTGCCGCCCGCCCACCGATCAGGCCTGCCGTGGTCAGAGTTGGGCCATGGGGAACTCCCTGCACCCACTCACCTTCCTTTCTGGGCCCTGATCCTCCGTCCTCCATCGTCCAGGGGGACGTATTCCACCTCTGAGGTGAAATAAGTCCCCAGTGCAAATGGCCGCCCCCGGAATCAGCCCTATATGTCTGGGGTTCCTGCCCACTCCCCGCACTCACTCCTCCTCCAGCCCCTCCCTCCTGCCTATGAACAGAGCTCCCTGTGCAACTATATATGCAAGGAGTTTTGTCTTCCGGACCAGCATCATGGCGTTCAGTGGGTCTGACATTTGGATCAGACGTCCAGCCCCACTAAACACTGATCAGAATAGACCCTATAGTGTATCTGGATTTTCAGAAAGCTTTTTACAAGGTCCCTCTTGAGAGACTTTTGACAATATTAAAAGGTCATGGGATTGGAGGCAGTGTAGTAATGTGGATCAGGAACTGGTAAAAAGATAGAAAGCAGAGAATAGGGCTAAATGGCCAATTTTCTCAAAGCAGAAAGGTGAATAGTGAAGTAACCCAGGGATCTGTGCTGGGACCGCTGCTTTTTAACATATTCATAAATAACCTGGAAATACTGTAGGAATAATGAATGAAGTGATCAAATTTGCAGATGACACAAAATTATTTAAAGTTGTTAAAATGCAAGAGAATTGTGAAAAATTGCAAGAGAACCATGAAAATTTGGAGGATTGGACACCCAAATGGCAGATAAAATTTAACGTGGACAATTGCAAAGTTATACACCTAGAAAAGAACAACTTGAACTATGGTTACACGATGTAAAGTATCACCTTAGAAACCACCACCCAAGAAAAAGATTTAGGCGTCATCATGGATAATACATTGAAAGTCTCCGCCCAATGTGCAGTGGTGGTCAAGAAAGCAAACAGAATGCTAAGAATCATAAGGAAAGGAATGGAGATTCAAACAACGGATATTATAATACCCCTGTATTGTTCCATGGTGTGACCACACCTTGAATATTGTGTGCAATTCTGGTCGCCATATCTTAAAAGGATATAACTGGGAGCCCGCTGCGAGATGGCCGCATCCTAATTGAGCTCCGTCCCCATCACCCAAAAACTTCAGCAAACACGTGCTAACTGCCGCAAAATCCCCCATCTTTACCTGCCCTGGGTCGGCATAGGCAAGCGGTGCCCTCCGGAGTCGGGTTAAATCGTTCATCAAGATTCCGGGCGGCTGAGAAGCCGCGGAGTCCGTCCCCGGAGCGCGGCCTGCCGCTGCGCGCTTCTTCCCGACGCATGTTCCAGGCCGGCCTGACACCATAGCAGACTCCTGTGACCTGCGCGGACCGGACGGCACTTGTGCGAAGTCTTTCTGGACTGTGTTGCTGGGCCCCGGGAGACGGGTCGGAGGCCGTGAGGCAATCCACTACCAGGCGGAGCACTGCACTCAAGGTGGGGGCGCCTGAGCGCGGAGACGGAGCCCTGACTACGGAGCTGAGGAGCAGGCCTGGAACCCGTGTGACAACTGCTGAAGCCCATCGCCTTCTCCCACCAGTGTGAATCCCCCTGAAGGGGGTAAGTACGAGGGTTACATCCCTTTTTCTTATACCTTCGGGATTAAAAACGCCGCCGGAGACAGTGGTATTTATTAGCTCATCAGTGCCCCGCCGAGGCCTCGGCTCTGCAACGTGGACCCCGGAGGCCCTGTTAAAATGCCTCTGCGTTCTCCTTAATCTCAGAACTGCCATCGGAGCCTAACATCGGGCAGTAGTGGGCCCTTAGAGCACTGTCTTCACATAGCTCTGCAGAGCACTCTGAGTATCATCTCCGGCGGCTCGCCCCTTCAGGAAGGCCAGGAGCAGCCCCCATCTCATTGCCCCGCTGTCTCTCCAGTACCCTGGGTTTTGCGGACATTGACTTTATATATCTCCCAACACTGTGTGGCAGTGACTGCTTGGCGGGCCTGTGAGGTTCTGAGCACTGCTATCCCTCGGAGTTACTCTGGACAATAAACTAAACCTCAAGCCACACATAGACAAAACAATCCAAAAAGTCTACTACAAGATGTGAATCATCAGGAGACTAAAACCACTCCTCGCCCCAGAACACTTTCGTACCGTCTGTCAAGCACTGATAACCCCTCTACTGGACTTCTGCAATCCGATATACCTTGGACTACCGAAACAAGCCCTCAAACCACTCCAGCTAGCACAAAACACTGCAGCACGAATAATATCCGGTACTGCAAGACAGGAGCACATCACACCTACCTTAAAGGACTTACACTGGCTCCCAATCGGTGCACGCATCAGATACAAAACTATCATAAACCTATTTAAGATAAATCAGCACACATCAGCCAACAGCCTGCACACCCTCATACAACCAGACACCAGCACACGTCCTAGAAGAAAACAAACACACAACCGAGTCAGCACCCCAAGTGAATTCAAACACACATGCAAGGACACAACAGACAGAGCACTCTCCATGGCTGCTCCAACAATATGGAACAAACTACCGGACGATTTGAGGGCAACTACAGACCTCAAAGACTTTAGAAAACAGCTAAAAACCATGCTGTTCATAGAACACTATGGACACATTACATAACCTCAGAGAATGTATAACAGCACATGACACCGCCTAAACACTGTATGTATAGAAAATGTTTTATACACTGTATGTATAGAAAATGTTTTTTGCATCACTGTATATAGCCCACATTGTACACAGCTCAAACCACTCTAGCACACAATACAACACACATTGTACATAGCTCAAACCAATCTAGCACACAATACAACACACACTCAACTAAATTTCACCCTCACTGCATGTTTAACACACTCACCTTACCCGATTGTTTGCTGTGATACCACCTTGATTAATAAGATAAGGCGGTTTAGAAATACTGTTAAATAAATAAATAAATAAAATCCCCCTAGTGACTTTGCCCTTGCTGACATTGGCGGTATCTCTCTCCCAACACTGTGTGATACAGGGGGCCCAGTGGGATGGCTGCCAAAGCTAAAAATTCTGAAATTCGGGAAGGGATGCGTTCCTCCCAGCGACTTCAGAACAAGTCTGGGGCCCCAAGCAGCCCACGTGAACAATCTCCTCCATCAGGTACTGATGATGAGACTGTCAGTGAAGAGGAATTGGACTCCCACAAACAACTCTCCTCTGCCCAAATCAAGCAGGAACTCCGTAAAGGCTTTGCGGAGTTAGCCAATGAGTTTCGCTCGCTACGGGAGGAGTTGTTGAAAGATGTCGCAGAACTCCGGACCGACATCAAAGAGTTGGGAGCCCGAGTGGAGGACATGGAGACCAAAATGGTTGATCATGATGGAACTCTGATGGATTTACAATGTGCACTGGACCGGCAACAAGCGCAAGCAATGGAACTGACTTATAAAATTGACGACATTGAAAACCGCTCCCGACGCAACAACGTGCGTTTTCGCGGAATTCCAGAAGCGGTAGGGGGCGGAGAAGATTTGCCAACTGTGCTTAAGCTGTTGATAGTGGAGTTCCTCCCGGCAGAGGACCTGGCTGCGCATGCTTCTGGGATGGAAATAGAACGAGTCCACCGTGCCCTGGGAAAACCTCCCAACAACCAACCTCGTGATGTCATTGCGAGATTTTTGCGATACTCTGATGCTGAGATGCTCATACGTCGAGGCCGGGAGAAGAAAGCGGTTCGATTCCAGGACGCGACAGTGTCCATCTACCAAGACCTTTCGACGTTCACCCTGGCACGCCGGAGAGAGATGAAACCAGTCACAACGGTCCTGAACAGCAAGGGGATTCGCTACTCCTGGTCCTTTCCATTTAGGATGAACTTTCTCCTGGGCAACAAAAAGATTTCCGCAAAAGACTATACTGAAGCTTGGCGAGCTCTTCGCCAGGCGGGACTAGTTGATGACAATGCTCAGCCTCACCCGCCGCCCCCTAAGCCCCAGCACTCCAAGTGGACTCGAGTGGGCAAGCCCGCTTGATTCCCCTTTTTCTTTTTTTTTTTCTCTTTTTTCTCTGTGTGTAAATGTAGAGCTTTTCTTAGTGTTTTGGGAGCCTTACTCTGTGGGCCTCCTGAACTCTGGATAAGTGGTGGAATGACTGGCCATTGGTACTTGGCTGTTTTCTTTTTGATTGTCTTCCCTCCCTTCTGTTTTTGTAATATTTCTTACTGAGTTATTGGCTATTGACAAAGATCAGCCTGGGCCCACACTCCGCCATACACAGGGGGCGGCGGATGACCTGCAAATGTTTTGCTGATGATATTGTCCTGATGGGGAGGCATGATGGGATTGATGACTCAGGGTGGGTGGGAGAGTGGTGGGGGGAATGTTACTATATGTTGAGGTTGAATTGTTGCTTTGTGGGGTTTTGGGGGGAACGGGGTTTGTGGTCCACTTACCGTGTCCTGTATTAACTTCGACAGGCAGGTGGTATTGACGGGAAGGGGGGGGGGGGCTTGGGTTGGAGGGAGGGTTTTTTCATTTGGAACTGGTGGGTATGTTTGGATTTGGGAAGAGGGACTATGGCTCTTATTTCTGGAGGATGGAATAGGTGGGCCCGGCTAACTAATCCTCTGGGCTTGCTGGGGGGAAGACATCACCAGGATCTTCTGGGTAGCTGGAGGATAAGAGGGTCTAGACTGTAAATATCAATGGTGCGCTTCATCTCTTTCAATGTTAAGGGTCTTAATTCCCCAAGGAAACGGTCGCTGCTGTTCTCAGAATTGCGCACTTTGCAGGGGACATTGTTTACTTACAGGAGACCCATCTTCAGAATTGTAAGCAGGGCTGGCTAAAGAGGTCCCCGTATACTGAGGTGCGGGTGGCCTCAGATGCGCAGGGACGGAAGAAGCGGGGAGTGGCCTTACTATTTCACCAGAGCCTCTCTCTACAGATAGAGGAGATAAAGCGAGATACTCTGGGGAGGTGGCTTTTTTTGAATATCCGCTTAGAAGGACACTTGCTAACTTTAGCTAATGTTTACGTGCCCAATACAGGTCAGGGGCTCTTTTTAACACGATTGAAAGCCTTACTGGCGGATTTTGCAAAGGGCCCCATTGTTCTGGGGGGGGGGATTGTAACACGCATTTGGTACCCCACCTGGATTCCACAGGTCGCGCTGGGGGGAGAGTGGGGGGGTCGGCAAGAGCCCTTCAACGCTTTATGCTAGACCTAGGTTTGCGGGATGTCTGGAGGGACACCCATGGGGGGGAGAGAGGCTATACGTACTACTCTCCGGTCCATCAGGTTCACACTCGCATTGACTATTTTTTATTGGATCAGCGCCTGATGGACGGGAGAGTGAAGGCTGGACATGGAACGCTGACTTGGTCAGATCATGCCCCGTGCTGGCTTGCTCTTCCGGCCGGATTGTACAGTGAGCACCAACGTCTTTGGCGCTTAGACGTGAGGTTCCTACGGCGGCAAGGTGCAGTGCAGGACCATGTCCATTTTATCACTGAATTCTTTGAGCTTAACAACTCTGGGGATGTTCCCCTCCCCATGGTGTGGGATGCTTATAAGGCTACGGCTCGAGGTCAACTCATGGCTGAGGTGGCCCGCACGCGTAAAATGTGGATGCATGACCACGACCAGTTGGTGAAGGAGTCTACTCGCCTAGGTTTGGAACACGCCCGAACTGGTTCGCGTCAGGTGCTGCGCCAGTGGCGGACTGTTTGAACCAACTTGGATGCGTGTTTGCAGAAAGAATTAGATAATAAATGCCGGAAATTACGGCAAACGTTTTATGAGCATGGGAATAAAACAGGCCGCTTCCTAGCCTTGCGTCTCCGGCAACAGCAGTCCGCGAGAGTGGTTCGCGAACTGCGCAACTCTGGGGGACGGAAGAGGGTTATTTCCCGGGAGATACGTGATCTCTTTGCTGACTATTTGGAGCTGCTCTATAAGGCAGAGCCCTTTGATCGGGATCGTGTACAGGACTATTTGCAGGGGATTGCTCTGCCGCATCTCTCTGACCCTGACCGAGCTCAGTTAGATTCTGAATTAACGGTAGACGAAGTGGAAATTGCGATCCGGCGATTGAAAACTGGCAGTGCGCCGGGTAGTGATGGCTTCCCAGCAGAATATTATAAGAAGTTTCGGGCACAATTAGCGCCAACCTTGACTATCTTGTTCAATGAGATCTTGGGGGGGGTCTCTCTACCATCATCCCAGGCATTGATAATGATGATGCCCAAACCTGGTAAACCACTGCACGATGCGGCGTCGTACCGCCCCATTTCCCTGTTAAATGTTGACGTTAAAATATTTGCCTCTGTGCTGGCTGCGCGCTTGAATCGGGTCCTTCCGGGCTTGGTTCATCCAGAAAAGGATGAATTTGTGCCGGGTCGCCAGGCCGCAGATAACATTAGGCGTATGTTGCAGGTCATTCACGTAGCCCAACGGGAACCACAACCAGCCATGCTGGTGGGGATTGACGCAGAAAAAGCTTTTGATCGGGTCGACTAGGAATACCTATGGTGTGTTCTGGAGACAATGGGCTTTGGCTCTAATTATATCCGTTGGGTTCGTAGTCTTTATCAGATGCCCCAGGCGTGCGTTCGGATTAATGGGGGACACTCAAGACACTTCTTTCTGGAGAGGGGCACGCGACAGGGTTGCCCTCTTTCGCCTCTGCTCTTCGCACTCGCGATGGAACCCTTGGCTCAGAGCTTTCGAGAACATCCAGGCTTGCAGGGGGTCCACATTGGCCCTGCGGAATATCGGATTGCACTCTTTGCGGATGACATCATATTGTCCCTGGTGGATCCGTCCGCTTCCCTTTCAGTTGCGATGCAGTTGTTCGAAAACTATTCTCGGGTATCCGGTTTCAAAATTAATTACACTAAATCGGAGATCTTGAATGTTGGGGTCCCCGGGGCGGTTTGTGCGGAGCTCCAAGCGGCTTATCCTCTTCGCTGGGTGTCCGGAGCCCTACGTTATTTAGGTGTGCATTTGACTGTGGAGCGGGCGGACCTCTTTAAGGCCAATTATGATCCCCTGCTTCGTCAGATTCGGCGGGACCTAGAGGTTTGGAATGGCCTGCTCCTTTCCTGGTTCAGGCGTATAGCCGTAGTCAAGATGGTGGTCGTTCCCCGCTTTCTTTATTTTTTCAGGTTCTACCGTTTCCCATTGCACGGGCCACTTTGGCGACCTGGCAGCAGCTGCTTATGAAATTCATATGGCATTATCGTCGTCCGCGATTAGCGCAACATGTTCTCTATGCCCGTACGCGTTCTGGAGGTATGGGCATGCCCAATTTGCACTGGTATTATGCGGCGGCACAATGTCGGGCGGGGGTGGAGTGGATGATTGCTGATAGCACTAAGCGATGGGTACAACTGGAAATGAGCTTGGCGGGGGGAGCGGGATTAGGAGACTGGCTGTGGCTTGGTCCAAAACTCCGGCGTGGTAAATGCACCAGTAACCCCTATGTTCTTCATACCCTCTGTTGCTGGGACCAGCACTTTCGGCCTCGAGACATGGACTTAACCCCTTTAGCCCCTATAGTAGATAACGCTTCTTTCCCACCGGGGCTAAGCGATAGTCTTTCGGCAGTGGGGACATCACGGCCTTAGTCGGGTCGGACAGCTCTTTGATGACGGTCGATTACAATCTTTTCGTGCGTTACAAGATGAATTTGACATTCCGGCTAGGCATCTCTATCAATATACGCAAGTGACACACTGGGTTCGATCCAAGCTTGTTCGGCCCCAGGTTGCTCGGGCCCTGACGGATCTGGAACGTTACTGTGAGGGGTGCACCACCACTAAGGGACTCGTGGCGACCCTGTATGCCCACTTGCAGGGGTCCCAAACGTGTTCTACTAGGCACAGGGAACTTTGGAACTCTGACTTGAACCTCTCCTATACTGAGCAGCAGTGGGAGAGGGCGGAAACACACTTGTGGAAGAGTGCGGTAGCGATTAATGCCCGTGAAACCAATTATAAAATACTGTACCATTGGTACATGACCCCGGCACGGATCGCACGTATATATCCTGGGGCGGTGGACCTCTGTTGGCGTAAATGTGGGCAACGGGGTACCCTAGGGCACATTTGGTGGGCTTGCCCCCGCATTCGCGCCTTTTGGAGGGGTATACAATTCCGGCTGCAATTGCTTCTGGGAGTGAGTATCCCTTGGGATCCGGGGATTTTCCTGTTTGGGGCCTCGGTGCCGGGTGCACGGGCTCTGCAGCTTGCTCTACTCCGCCATGGCCTGAATGCAGCTAGATTATTCCTTGCAGCAGCCTGGAAGTGTGCCTTGGCCCCCTCCTTTCAGGCTTGGCTGGAACGGATGTGGGATATGTATACCATGGAGCGAGGGGTAGCGGTCAGTAGGATGCGCTTGGCGCGCTTTGAGTTGGTGTGGGCACCCTTTGTCTCTCGTTATGGTGTGTGACTGTGCTGGATGAGAGGGGGGGAATACGCATACTTTAAAGGGAGCTTGCCCCCTGTGTGTGCCTCTTGCTCACCATCTTCCCGTGCTTAAACACTAGCAAGCCATAGTTGGGGGGATTGGGAGGTTGGGAGGGAGGGCGGTCCTGGGCTAGGGAGGCTCTGGGGGGGGGGAAAGGGAGGTTGGGGGGTTATTGCTCCCCGTTTCCTTATCTTAAAACTGCAAAAATGAAGGCATATTGTTGAATGCTGTTGTGATCGGACGTTATGCTGTTACTGTTGCATTTTCTTTGAAGATCTTTGTGGTTTATGTTTCTATGTATTTTTTGGAAGCCTTTCAATAAAAAAAAAAGGATATAACTGAATTAGAAAACATATAAAGAAGAGCAACCAAAACAGTAAAGGGAATGGAAGGATACCCTTATGAGGAGAGGCTTAAAAGGTTGGGGCTCTTAAACTTGGAAAAGAAACGTTCCAGTTCATTCATTAATTTATAGACATCTATGATATGATAGAGGTCTATAAATTAATGAATGGAGTGGAAGGGGTAAACTTAGTTTGGTTGTTTACACCATCAAAAAGTAGAAAGACTAGAGGACACACAATGAATGCAACCCATTTAAGACTAATAAAATAAAATATTTTTTTTACTAAATGCGTAATCAAACTCTGGAATTTGTTACTGGAAAATGTAGTAAAAGCTGTAAGTGTAGCTGGTTTAAAAAAGATTTGGACATGTTCCTGGAAGAAGCCATTATTAAAAAGGTCCCAGGAAATCCACCTCTTGCCCTGAGACAAGCATTGTGGAATCTGTGTGCTTCTTGGGAACCTGCCAGATACTTGTGACCTGGATTGGCTACTGTTGGAAATAGGATACTGGACTTGATGGACCTTGGTCTGATCCAGTAAGGCATTTCTTATGTTTTTATGTTCTTAAGTGCGGTATAGTGATCTGAAACCTCAGAGCTGAAGTTGACGGGGATTTTGGGAAAGGATGGGAAGAATTATTTTGGGGAAGAAATAGGTTTTCTTTGGGGTAGTTTCCAAATGGGTTAGTTTTGCGCGTACTATGGCAGTCGAGAACCTCACTTCTAAGAATATGATCTTAGTCTCTCAAATTTACTGCTAATGCTCGGCGCAATACTTGCATCGTGCCAAAGAGAGCTTCCTGTTGGAGTTCGTAAGATGTAACATGTATGGGTAGTTTGTCAAGATGTACTTGGGAATTCTTTATCAAGCTTGTGGCTCCCAGTACAATGGGAGTCCTGGTGTGCTTGTGCACTGAGAGAGTCTGACAAATGAAGAAAGCTATAGAAGCTGAGGTTTTGTGGAATGTTCAGAGTGGGAAGTTTTTTTGTAGTGCTGTAATTCAGATGTGCTTCTGAGGTTATGTGACAGTGTGAAAGAGAACTGATTGAATGGGAGTGGATGACAGTTTAAATGACTACTGACTAAGAGTTAGAAGAGTTGTTTGTGAGAGGGAAGGGGAAGATTTTTTTAATTCTAGCAAGCTTGTGAAATTTCCCATTTTTGCATTGTTTATCTTAGGGACGCATAAAAATAGACCGGATTTGGGTTTAGGAAGCCAATGTTGATTGTAGATGAATACTAAAATTTGCATCATAGAGAAAGGACTTTCAGAAGCCATACGAAAGAGCCTGTTTCTGGAAGAAGCCGTCTGTTGAGACCTGGGCCCCAACGATAGAAGACTTCAGAGGATAAGTAGTGCTACACACCTTCCTAACAATGAACTGTACAAATATTTGAGCTCAAATATAACTGTAACAACCCTTGTAATCAGGGGTTGATTGGTACTGTGGACTGTATGCTAATTACACAGCTTATGCTGAGGGTTCAACCAAAGGGAATTCTTATTGTTGAACCTTTTAAAGAATATATGGACATGAATAATTTCTGAGAATTTAAGTTGCAAGTGTATGTTTATTTTGAACATCTGAGTTTTTCAGAACCTATGGGTTTGGGGTTCTGGGGAAAAAATAAGAGTAGGAAACACTGTTATTACTTTCAAACTTTATTAAATTTTGAACATAAAGATAACCTGTGTTACAATTACATCAATTAGTTTGCAAATTAGTAAAACATTATCGTACCACCTTCTAATTAGGACATAAATAAAATTCAGTAAATGTAACATCCTGCTGGTCCGAATCCCTTATTCAAATTCTGTTATATTTGTCTTCCAGCTGTTGTTCTCCTTCTCTAAGAAAGGGAGTATTCCAGTGGAACTCAGTGCTTGTTCCCTGAAAGTCACTCTCTGTGAGGCAAACGATTTGAGGTAACCATCTGCCAAGCGTGTAATATACTTTAAAAGGGGAAAGTAGAATTGTATTGCCTTCAGAGCCAGCGGTTGCTTTGTAAAGTCCTAGCAGAGAGCAGGTGGATTAATCAGGAAGTGAGCAGACACTTGGAAGAAGTTTCAGCAAGAATTGCAGCCTTCACTTTTGATTCCCACCACTCAGCTGGTTGGGGAAAAGTAGAAATGCTAAGGCTTGTGGACCAAGGATGGGAAGTGCTGCAAAGAATTTATGAACAAGCTTTGGAGGAGCCTGATCTGTTGGGACACCTTCAAAGTAGCTCAAATACAACGATGATGGATTGGGTTGAACAGCTATTTGCTGTGAAAGTATTCTTCTCAAGGAGTACTCCTTGAACAGCCTTATACTTATTTGCTAAGTTTTTTTGCTGTCTATCCATCTTGACCCCTGATACAGGCAAGTTTGTCAAAACTCAGGTGAGTGGGGTCTCCCAACAAACATTATAGATTTACACTTCCTCAGCTGTAGCTGTGGTCTACCTCCATTTGTTTTTCTTTTGTCTTGGAACAAATGGAAGTCTGGAAAGCCCAGAGCCCTGCAGCATCTGAGACCCTCTCAAGCAGAGTAGCCTAATGGTTAGAGCAGTGGGCTGAAAACCAGGGAACCCCCATTTTGAATCACACTGCCACCCCTTGTGATTTTGGGCAAGTCACTTGACCCTCCATTACCTCAGATACAAACTTAGATTATACGCCCTCCAAGGCATAGGACAAATACCTACTGTATCTGAACGTAGTTTGCCTTGCGCTACTCCTGAAGAAGGCATGAGCTAAATCCAAAATCCAAATTAAAAAGGATTTTGACATTGGCTTACCAATCTTAGACTATGCTAAGAAGACCTAGAATCCCTAGTGGAGGGCCCAGCCTCTTCAATTTGCACTATATGGTCTACCTCTAGTCCTGAGCCTGTCCAATGTTCATTAAAAGGTAGCTGTGGATCCAGCAGCCAGGGGAAGTAGAGTATCTGAAGAGGGAGTTTGGGGTTTAGAAAATGATGTAGTCAACCTCTCCATCATACCAGTACCCTCTGAACTCAAGAGAGACTCCTAGATTGAGCTGGGTTGCCCAGGTGACCGGAAACTTAAAGATTGGTCCAGGTCCAACAGATGCAGCAGGCACAGAGTATTAGAAGTATGGCACGTGGCTTACCCTTATGGAGGTCATTCCAGAACCCGAATAAGAGTTTATGCATGCACCAGGGATGTTAATGTAACGAAAACGTCTACGGATGTATTCTGGTACATGGCGCCTGCGCATGTTTATCTCACTTGCACGGAGATGTCAGAACATGCCCAGAAGGGGCAGAATGGGGGTATGGGTTTGCCACAGAGACATGTGTAATGTATTCAGGAAAGGCCCATGTACATTTACCAACTTTCCCACAGACATGGTCATTATTCCTGCCAGTGAAATGGAATAAGGTCAGTATTTAGAAAATGTTCTTCTGTGTTCTACAATTCGTCCTTGCAAGTGAGAGTGTGTGTGTGTGGTTTGAGGGTTGCAGAGGTGGATCTGGTATGCTGATCTGCAATTCAGGGGGGACATGAATGCCTAGCCAGTACCTGGACCTTGTGGATAACCACAGTGACACCAGGTGTCACTGTGATAGGGCAGCCATACAACAGCTGTGCCAGGCACTGGGAGACCTGACAGTTGTTGTTCAAATATTCCCCAGATTGTGCCATGCGGCCTATATCCTTACCCAGTCCAGGATCTATGCAAGCTGCGAGAGTAGTGATATATTTGGAGGCTGGCTACTTAGTATGATGGCACAGGGATCCCCCCTCCCATGTTCACACAGGCCTAACCAGGGGAGCAGTGCCACAAAGCAGACTGTAGGAAGGTAGGCAGGGTTGCTCCACAGATAGCAGATGTATACAGACCAACATAAGGCAGGACAGAGAGTGGACATTGTAAGGGACAGGTGTAGCCACATGTATGGAGCTACTGTGAAAAATGCCAGTACACAGATATGTGGGAAACAGATGCCATAGCCTAAGGCATTAGAAGAGCATAGTTATGTCGCTCAGCAAAACAATGCATCCTTTGGGGAATGCAAAGTTAGTTTGTTTTTTTGTGAGGTTGGTAAAGGTCCATTCTCAGCATTTTAAAGAGTGGTTTTAGAGATGACCAATGCAAGAATAGTTGAGGAGTTGTTATAATGCAATGTATGTTTTGATGCAAAGTATGTCATGACAAACATGTTAATATCTATTTGCTCTTATTATACCTTAGAGTGCACTGAGATTACTTTGCAGTGTTCTGGGCATGAAACAGACTAGTATATAGAGTCTAGTTTTCATCAGCATTTATGTATCCAGGACTTATCCAAGGTTTTGTGTTGTCCTAGGCAGAAACCCCGGCCTTGCTGCCACCCCAGCTGCCGCCGCCACCCCACCAGATGCCACCCCCCCCCCCCCCCCAGCTGCTGCTGCCACTGCTCCACCCAGCTACCACCGATTCTGTCTTGGGAGAGGGAGGCGGGCAGTGGCAACAGCAGTATTTCAAAAAGTGGCAGCAGCAGTATTTCAGTGTTGGCTTTTTGCTGCCGCTTTTAGAAATACTACTGCTGCTGCTGCTGCCAGCCTCCCCCCCCCCAAACGGAATCAGTGGCAGCTGTGGAGAGGGCAGTGTGGCCGATCATGTGTGCTGCTGCCACTGCCCACCCAGGCCAGCTCCCCTAGGCAGACGCCTAGCTCACCTAGTGGACGGGACGGCCCTGTATGTATCATCAGTATTTATGTCTAGTTTACATCAGCACAACACTATCAGTGAGAAGAGCAGCTTAGGAGATACATGTTTTAACCGAGGAGGCATGACCATCAGAGGTATCCACTGGTATATCACAGAAACCGGCAGGTTTGGAAACATGCAACTTTCCAGAATACAGTGAGCATGGGGACACCCAAAACAATTGCGGCATTTACCCGTGTCCTGAAATATTAGAGGGGACGGGTTTCTCTGCTTTACTCTATGACCTGTGCCTGCACCCATGTGCATGCCTTGCACTGGATACGCACATGGGCTATCTGAACAGCATGTTGGGCATGCCACACCAGACATGTCTACATGCCGATTCCATAAATGCGGACCTCTGCAGATGTGGAATTGGCATGGAATCATGCCCATTTCCGATTTAAACATGTCCACGGGCCAGGCGTGGAATTTGTGGAATCTGCTTCCATGTGAATCTGCAGATTATGAGCATCATGGAAGCAGAGAGAGAGAAGAAAGGGCCCTTAATGAAAATATGTAATCAAATGAAGCCTGACCCCAGTTTTACCACTAATAGCAAGGATGGCACACTGGTGAGAGCCACCATCAATACCCATATTCACTAGTGGCAGGTCAGAAAATCCATTAGAAAACATGAGGTCTTAATAGTTGGAGAGCATGAAAGATCAGACACTATTCAGTGAGTAGGATCCTGCCAAGACGAGGCTTGGTCAGGAAGCCAGATCCAAGCTGGTAATATGCTTTCACTGGCTCCAGAGGATATTCTACAGACTGCATTATGAATTCTTGCATAATGCAGTGGCCTGTTGTCTCTTTATCCTTTGTTCTCTTTGTTGTATGTCCTGGACCCAATTTTCGCCAGGACATCTATGCATTTGCTTAGCACTGCGCAATATAAGCACCTGGGTGTATGCAAAAGTATGCTCATAGTTTAAATGTCTGGATGCTGAAAATGGCACCTATACATTTATATTATATTTTGGCTAGATGCTCCAGATTATACAGTACCTAGTTTTACAGCGTCTAAACCAAACATATAGTTTAGATATCTAGGTGCCAAAAATCAGAGCTTAGATGTATAAACTATATGTTTTGATAGCCCCACCCCCAGAATGCTTCCAATCTATCGTCCTTACAGAACTCATAATATTATGGGATATTTAATTCCTGCTCTACATATAATGCTGTCAAAAATCGGAAAACAAATCGCCTAGATGTTCAGCACAGTGCCAATGTCTAGTTGTTTTTTAAATATTGAAGGGGTCTGTGTTTATTTGCAAATGCATGCTATGCACAGTGGATGTCAGAAGTGAGGCAACTGTCTGTATGAAGGACCTCGGTTGACTAAATGGACCGATTCAGTAGGAAATGCAGGTAAATCACCAGTTTCCATAGTTTAGGCAGAGCAATTGTTGTGATATGTGGTTCCTTGATTTGTTTAAGAAAGAGAAAGTCTTAAAAATGCCTGTTGTAAGAATTTACAGAATGTTTGAAAAATGTTATAAAAAGTATAAAATGTTAAAAACTTATTGCATAAAAATTTATAAAATGAGAAAATCCATTCTATAAAAAATACAAAAAGACCATACATATTCTGAACCATTTCTGTCTCTTTACTATTATATTTTGCATTAGTTTGCAATAATGTACTTAACTTTATTTGCCCATTTCTATTTTAAGTGTCCTTATTTAAAATATAAATATTTCCCTTTACAGATTAACAACCACCTTACTAAATACAAAGAAACTCTAGACAGCACAAAGAAAAAATACTATGCTGAAATACTATCTAAATCATATAACAGACCAAGGGAGTTATTCTCCATTGTCAGAAATCTAACCAACCCTCAAACGTCTGGCAATGAAATTACTGATATCTCAGTACAAACTTTAGCCGACCATTATCAAAACAAAGCAAAAATGCCGTCAATGCCTATAGACACTATTAACATATCACACCAGCCCTCAGACGAATGGTCAGAGTTTCACCCTATAACTAAAGAGACACTAAAAAATATCATCTCCAGTCTTAACACTACAACTTCTTATCTAGATCCATGTCCAGTAACATGGATAAAAAACACTCTTCCAATTTTATTACCCTACATTCTCCCAATAGTTAACCTCTCACTAACTCAAGGCTACCTCCCACCTTCACTCAAACACGCACAAATACGCCCAATCCTTAAGAACAGCAAACTTGATAAGACCTCACCTGCACTGTTCCCTCTAAGCTGTGCGCGTGTGCGCGCGCACACACCTCGCCGAGCGAGCGCACATACTTTACAACAGAGCGCACAAAAATTACAGTTCTGATTCTGATAGAAAACAACACAGACGTCTTAAAATTTAAAAGTTGTTGTGTATTTATGGTTTTCACAAGTTCTACAATGTTTTCTAGTGCAATCAATGTGGTGTACATACTGTATTCTGATGTGTAGTCAAATTTTAAAGTATGTAACTCTGAGTGTCGTTATGTGGCGCACAAAAATTTAACCTTCCTTTAAAAGCTGCACAGCTGATATTTTATGCGCACACAGCCTACAGAAAATTAGAGGGAACATTGCTCACCTGTATCATATAGACCCATCTCTAGCATACCATTCTTGGCTAAAATAATTGAAAAGGTGGTTCAATTACAGACACAGGATTTTCTAGACTCATCTTACCCACTTGATGAGCAACAATATGGTTTCCGGCCCCGCCACGGAGTTGAAACACTCCTTACAGTCTTAATTGATACACTACTAAGAGGGATTGACAATCACAAACAGGCCTTCATTCTACTTTTCATTGATATATCAGCTGCTTTTGATAGCGTACACCACACAATAATGCTCAACAACTTGAGACAAATAGGCTTAAACTCCACAGTACATAAATGGTTCTCGTCCTACTTAAATAATAGAACGCAAAACGTAAGAATTGGGATTCAAACCTCAACAATATATAAACAAGAAATTGGATTACCTCAGGGCTCAGCGTTATCAGCCCTACTTTTCAATATTTACATAAAGCCAGTCTGCAACATTTTCAAAAAATTTGGAGTACAATATCATCTATATGCAGATGATATTATGATGTACATTCCATTCACGATACCCAATCTACCACTTCAACTCCTATCGGATTGCTATAATGAAATCACAACTTTGCTAAAAACACAAAACCTCCACATAAATCATGCTAAAACTGAAGTTCTAATTGTGACTAAGAACAAATCCTTTATCCCCCCAACACACATAAGTCTTCAAAACCAAGAAATCAAAATAAAAAATGAAATAAGATATCTAGGTGTCATACTAGACACACACCTTACGATGGAAACACACATTAGCAATACCATAAAGAAAATTTATTTCAAACTCAAAACCCTCAAACAATTACGTCCACTAGTATTTTCACACGACTTTATCAATATAATCCAAGCCACCATAACTCCCCATTTTGACTTCGCCAATCTAATACTAATAGGCATATCAAAACAAAATATCAAACGAATGCAATTGGCACAAAATGCAGCTGTTAGAATTATATTGAAAGTTAATTCATTCCAACACATAACACCAATACTAGCTTCCCTCCATTGGCTGCCAATTCAAAGCAGGATAAATTACAAAACTATAATAACTTCATTCAAAGCCTTATACGATATGGCTCCAACCACGCTATGTAACTTAATACACAAAGAACCAGCTAAGAATACACACAGAAAAGGACAATTAAATAAACTAAAGATTCCGAAAGATTACACAAGGGCTCATAAATCAACAAACAACAGAGCCTTTTCTCACATAGCCCCAACTATATGGAATTCTTTCCCAGAGGAGTTACGAACACTATCTGAGATCATGGAATTCCGCAAAAAATTGAAAACTTATCTATTCACCAAACACTATAACAACATAGATTATCCCTCACCCACATTAGATAAAGGCTAAACTGGTATCTGACTGCTCCAAATTAAAACCCTTCAACTCCAACAGATAGTACACTTAGTTAAGTCCTTTTAATGACCCCACTTCTTATATCCTGCATTCCATACATATATTTACATATATATATTTGTATATAGTTTACCCTTTTTCTGTATTGTTTTACATTGTTTAGACAATATATTCTGTCTAGTTAATTACCTTGTTCCTCAATACATATACTGTTCTGTTAAGCATTATACTTATAACTTGACGTTCCTTGTAAAATATATTCTGTTAATCATTATACTTATAATGTGATGTTCCTTGTAAAACAAACCTGCTTTGTTAATTGTTGTTCACTGTATACCGCGACTGAACTCTGGAAGATGCGGTATATAAATGTGTATAAATAAATAAATAACTCTGGAAAGATCAACAATTTATATGTGGGTTGCCACTCCAATAGATGCCCCACCTGGTGCAAGGAGGAATATATGGGTCTCTCTTAATATAAAGACTTAAATATGCAATATTAAGGTGCAGTGATATCTCCCAATCTGAGATTTATTGAGGAAGTTAATTGGATTGTAATTTATTTAATCCAAGAAATATTACTATAGGTGTGAGGAGACTCTAATCTAGAGGTTTACCAGAGAAATAAAATTGTATTTTGTGTTCCTGTTTAGGGGGAAGATGTGAAACAGAGATAGTTTTCTGTGTAAGGTCAAAGTTAATGACCCTGCAACTAAGAAGGGTTTTGGAGAGTATTGTGTTTTCCTCTTGCTGTACATGAAAGCATGAGTGTTTCTCATTGAGATTTGAGATAGTATGGTGCCTTTCTCCTGCAACACAAGGAAGCAAGTATGTCTCAGTAATGCTGAGAAAGCTGTGTTTCCATCTTGACTTGTGTGAGAGCATTGAGGATTCTCATTTATAAAGTTACCAGATGTCCCTGATTTTCAGGGATTGTCCCTGATTTTAGAGCTGTGGCCTCGACTCCCATCTCTTTGGCAGCCTCCTGTCTCGATTCTAACAATGGGGCAGAAAGGGTAAAAAAAAATTGTTTGATCAATTTAGTGATTTGAATATGTCATTTTTTTTAAATTTATATTCATTCTCTTTAAATTGTGCACAGTACAGGAGAAATGTTTCTATTTCTCTGTGGATTTGTCTGCTTGGAAGCGATATTGTTCCTGTCATGAGATGGATGCTTTGTTGCTCAAACCCCTTCCTCCTCTCCCCGATACTTCAGATAAGTGTCCCAGATTTGCCTGCAAAAAAATCTCGTAACCTTACTCATGTAGTTGATTGTTATTAAAGGAATAAAGATTTTTCTGTAAAATGTTTCTCTCACCTATGAGTGAGCAGCAGCATCCTAGGCCTGTAACATGGAACTCGCAGGTGGAATCAGCTATTTGCATCTTCTAAACCAAAAGAGGCCTCTGAGGGAATGGAAGGGAGAATGTATTTGACTTGTTTCTTTTCCAGGGATAGTTCCTTTGCTGTGCAGAGACCTAACTAACAGGCCAATGTAAAAGTGGACGCTATCAGTTTTTTAAGCCTGTTTGCAGCACACCGATAGCACACGACTTCAGTGCAGCTATGCAGAAAGAGTTCATATGCAAATGAGCCACGCATTAAACTGTGCGCAAAATAGCAGCATTAAACTAGGAGAGCAAGCCAAACACGTGCGCACAAGAAATCGGCTTTGATTTGGCATGCTCTCCCAGAAAAAAGGGCATTGCATGGCTAATTTGCATATCAGCCACAACAGTATTTTGAGGGGTAATCGCGGTATCGGGAAAAGCCCCCGATACCATCAAAGTACTGTCGGGGGCTGGTGCCCCGACAGAAAGTCACTCCCTGGTGGTCTAGCGGCCCCAGAAACCCCCATACCATCCCATTTTTAAAAAACTAACCTGGTGATCTAGCAGCCCCAGAACCCCCCACCTACCACCCCACTTAAAACAAAACTAACCTAAGAACATAAGAATATAAGATATGCCATACTGGGTCAGACCAAGGTCCATCAAGCCCAGTATCCTGTTTCCAACAGTGGCCAATCTAGGTCATAAGTACTGTGATAAGGAAGCTTATCAGGACCCAGGAGACAGGGATAAAGAGAAGGAATTCACCCTTATCAAAGGACCTATTTTACAAGGTCAGAGACACAAAACTCCATTTACACCTAGAAAACAGGAAATTCCTAGCTGCAATAGGTTGCAGAATGCCCCTAGTGGAGAAAAGGAGAGGGAATGCAGGCCCAGGGTAAGGAACCCTTACGTCACTGAATTCCCCAATTGCTCAGCTGCCACGAGGCAGTTTGATCTCCAACACCTGAGAGGAGAAGGGGTGGGGCTGGAGCCTGAGAGGTTTAAGACTAGGTCCGATTATCCAGAGAGAGAGAGGAGTAGGAATGCTTACTGGAAGAGGAATGGAGCTGGAACAGTAAGAACAGCAGGAACAAGGAACACAAGTTGGAGGACAGGACAAGGAAGCTCAGGTGAATGGTGGCCAGAACTTGAGAGAGGAGAAGCTGATACAAGCCTTGACCCAGGTAGGAGCATTAGAAGCTTGTCTAATTTGGAGCACTACAGAGTTGCAAGAGACAGCTTTTGCCCTAACGGGAGGCAGTCAACCAAGCCCTCTGAGCCAGACATGAAGGTAGAGCCTATGCAACTGGGTGAACAAGACCTAGCTGTAGAAGAAGAAGACTCATACATGGATTGCTCTTTATGCCAATCTTCAAATACAGAGAGTTTGGAAGGGAGTCAACCGTAAGAAAAACCTCCAGAGTCCGGTAACCCTGAGAGCCTGTAGATAACTTGAGAAGGTCCTGTATTAAAGGAGAAATACCTTTGCTGAGAAAACTGCAGCTATCTAATTGAAACTTGTTAAACAGCTGCTAGCCAGTGCAGTGCACAGCCTGAAGCCGTGCTGATGGTGAAAGTAAGAAAAGCTTTGATTTTGTTTTCACCATTCCTGAAAGCCTTGCATAGAGAATTGTTTGCCTATGAAGAGTTTAACTTCTTGTTGAAAGTTTTTACTGTGCTTAAGGAGACAAACAGCCGGGAAGTGTTCTGGACTGAGAGAAAAGAAACCTGCTTTAGGAAAAGCTGTTTCTGTTTGTTTTAAAACAGCACAGCTAGCCATATCTGATAGCATTGGCTGTTGTAAGGACTTTTCTTTATGCTGAAGAACATTATAAGCTGTTTTGTTTTGAGTTCAGTTATATCCTGATGTATTTTTGAAAGAATCCTGGAGAAGCAATCCAAAGGTGTTATTTTGTGAACTTTGCGTTACCCCATAAATAAATATCTGTCAAAGCCTTACCAATCAAGCCAACTACAAATGTGTTTTTTTTTACCTGAAGCCAAGTACCTCCTGACTGAACTACCTTTCCCATGAGGCATTACAAGGCAGCCAGTCAGGTATTTATTTTATTATTATTTATTTATTTTCATTCTCTTATATACCACGCTATTCTGCATCAGTGCAGTTTACATTGAACAAACTGAAATTACCTTGAACAGGGCATTATAACTTGGAGATAACTATTTTATAGGGAACATGGGCTATGGAGGGTTAAGTGGCTTGCCCAAGACCACAAGGAGGAAGGTGCATTGGGAAATGAGGTAAAGGCTAAATGGTGAATCTTCCCTATGACAAGCACGCCCCTCCATACTGTCTGTAAGGGGCTAAGGGCGTGACAGTACCTAGCAGTTTCCCCAAAAGACACAGGTTCCACAATGCTTGTATTGGGTCAAGCAGTGATATCCTAGGTCACTTTTCATAATGGTTTATGGACCTTTCCTCCAGGAACTTGTCCAAACCTTTTTTAAACCCAGCTACACTAACAGCTTTTACTACATCCTCCCATAACAAATTCCAGAGTTTGATTACATGTTGAGTGAAAAAATATTTTCTCCTATTAGTCTTAAATAGTTTACCCTGTAGCTTCATTGCATGTTCCCTAGTCTTTCTATATTCTGATGATGTAAACAATCGATCTACGTTTACCCGTTCCACTCCATTCATTAATTTATAGACCTTTATCATATCTCCCCTCAAATGTCTCTTTTCCAGGTTGAAGAGCCCTAACCTTTTTAGACTCTCTTCATAGGGGTATCCTTCCATCCCCCTTTACCATTTTGGTGGCTCTTCTCTGGACCTTTTCTAATAACGCTATATCCTTTTTAAGATACGGTGACCAGAATTGCACACAATATTCAAGGTTCGGTCACACCATGGAATGATACAGAGGCATTATAATATCCTTTGCTTATTTTTCATTCCTTTCCTTATGATACCTAGCATTCTATTTGCTCTCTTGGCCGCCGCTACACACTGGGCGGAGGGTTAGAACATGTTATCCACAATGACGCCTAAATCCTTTTCCTGGGTGGTGGTTCCTAATGTGGAACCTTGCACTGTGTAACCATTGTTTGGGTTGTTCTTTCCTAGGTGCATAAATTTGCACTTGTCCACATTAAATTTCATCTGCCATTTGGATTCCCAGTCTTCCAATTTATCAAGATCCTATTGCAATTTTCCACAATCCTCATTGGTTTTAACAACTTTAAATAGTTTTGTGTCATCTGCAAATTTGATAACCTAACTCGTTATTTCCTTTTCCAGGTCATTTATGAATACGTCAAAAAGCAGCGGACCCAGCACAGATGCCTTTCTCCATTGGGAAAATTGGCCATTTAGTCCTACTCTCTGCTTTTTATCTTTTAACCAGTTCCTGATCCACAATAGTACGCTGCCTCCTATCCCATGACATTTTAGTTTTGCCAAGAGTCTCTGATGAGGGACCTTGTCAAAGGCTTTCTGAAAGTCCAGATACACTATATCAACTGACTCACCTTTGCCTAACTGTTTATTCACACCTTCAAAAAAACATAACAGATTAGTAAGACAAGATCTTCCTTGTCTAAAGCCATGTTGACTGTCTTCCATTAAGCCATGACTATCTACATGTTCAGCAATTTTGTTCTTTATGATGGTTTCTACCATTTTTCCGGTACTGACATCAGGCTCACGGGTCTGTAGTTTCCCGGATCAGCCCCAGAACCCCCTCCTGGTATCTTTCAAAGCTGAAGCGCCACCTACGCACTCCTGCTCTCGGTCTGCCATCTTGGAAAATGGCAGCACCTGGTCCCCCCGTGGTGCATCCAGGGAAGCACCAGGCCAGGTCAGACTGCCAAGAGGCACTGCGCAGGGCCAGGCATCACCATTTTCCAAGATGGCGGACCGAGAGCGGGAGCACATAGGCGGTGCTCCCAGTTTGAAAGATACCAGGAGGGGATTCTGGGACCGCTAGACCACCAGGTTAATTTTTTTAAAGTGGGGTGGGGGCTGGGGGTTTCTGGGGCTGCTAGACCACCAGGTTAATTTTATGTGTGATGGGGGGTTAGGATCCGGCTGCTAGACCACCAGGGCATGAATTTCTTTTGGGGCACCAGCCCCTGACAGTATTTTGATGTCACCGGTCTCGGAACTCTCGAGATCCAAAATTCTGACTAAATGTCCGAGCCCGAAATATTCGGGATCTGCGTACCATAGCAGAAAGAAAATAACTGTTATAACATACTGAATAAGACGGGTACAATTTTCCTGACATATTCAAAAATTAACCCGGCTGCAGAATGTGGATTAAAAATTTAAAGTAAGCCTTCAAAGAGTTAAGAGCTTTTCCCAATGTCACGATCGCCAATGTTCCCTCCTTCAGTTCTGAGACAATTACGAACTAAGGTCTTTTTCAAGACCTCCAATCATTCTCATATGGTGCATTATGTAAGTGCACTCTCTGTAGTTCTCCTTATTATATAGAATTAGTTGTTTGCATTATTTTAATTATTTATTTGGCTGTTGTTGTTACTTATGTGTTTATGTATTACATATCTTTTATTCTTTTACTTTTTATACTTATTTTTTAAGTATCGTTTGATATTTAGATGCACTTTTTATGCATACATTGTTTTACATGTTTTTTATACACATCTATTTATTGATGCTTTTCAACATACAGTTTTATTGGTTTTATCTGTTATCATTTATCACAATTGTTTTTAGATGCATATCCCCCTGATGAAGGCCTCACCCTGAAACGCATAGGGTATTTTTACAAATAAAATTAGCACTTGTGACCTCTACTTGTCTTCGCCCGTTGTGTTACCCTGCTTTGCTCCCTTTGTGTTCCCACGATCGCCCCTGATGCCATCAAAATCCTGTCGAGGGCATGCGCTATAGATTTAAGCCACCTCAGATCCAGGCATAGAGAGATTGTTCCTAAAGCGGGTTGCAAAATCCTCTACGCCTGTCTCTGCATCAGGTGCAGCAATCATTTGCATACCAGATTATTATGTGCAGCTCATTTGCCTGCAATTTAAATACATTTAAATACTCGTGGCATTAATTGTGCACTTTTTTCTATTGCCATTTACGCACACGTCCATCTCTTTTCTGCATTTGACGTTAGCTTAAATGTGCTTAAAGTGTGCTTAAACATGCCATTTTCGGTGCTTAAAGGCCGCGCTACTTTTCTGCATTGGCCTGTAAGATAGCTGCTTAGCATTTCCCTGGCATTGAATCAAGACTAATGAGGAAGGTGCATTGGGAAGAAGTGACTGCGCTATACTGTTTCACCCTACAATCTCCTTGGGAACTCCGCTCTTATGGCAAATCGTTTCTATCTATTCTATCTATCTCTTCCACTGCCAACTTCAGACTTCGATCTTTCTACCTTGCTGCTCCTTATGCCTGGAACAAACTACCTGAGGCAATATGTCAGGCTCCATCTGTGGCCCTGTTCAAATCCAGGTTAAAAACTCACTTCTTTGAGACTGCTTTTGGATCCTGATCCACTTAGTCTACTCTTCACCTCCTATGTGTTTCCTTACCATTCCCCTCAACATATTCTAGTCCCCAGTTGTTGTGTTGTCTGTCTTGACTAGACTGTAAGCTCTTATGAGTATGAACTGTCTCTTACATGTCTCAGTACAGCGCTATGTACACCATGTAGCGCTATAAAAATTATAAGTAGTAGTAGCAGTAAAAGTGCGGAGACCTCTCTGGCTCTGCGTTATCTAAGCAGCAGAGGCCTCTAGTGACTTTACTCAAATAATGCTTGGGACTTTCTCCTGCCACCCTCAGCTCAGTGCAGCAAAGTTGCCGCATTAGCACAGTGTTTGCGCACAATTTTCTGCGCTAGTGTACGTGTAGAGTGCAAGAAGGGATCTAAGGTGAGCAATACGGGTCTAAGGCCTGAGGATACATTTAGGGTTATCTCACAGGTCTGCGGTCAGTGCTAGTGAGCAATTTGTGTCTATTCCTTGAGCATACAGCACCTATAACATTTTTCCAGCTTTGCTGAAGAGAGTGCTGAAGAAAACGGCAGGGAAAGTGTGCTGGAACTATTTTATGTGCATATGCTGGAATGCTACCTACTGCATAAACATCGGTATTCTGATATTGCTATATGTCAGATAGCATTCCAAAACATATGTACAAGTGCCAAAATGTTTGGGTTTTTTGCGCAAGATATCGGTGCTGCTAGCATGGACCCCTATGCCTAGCTTCCTCTCCTTGTGTACAGACTTTTTGTGCACAGCTTATTTGTGTGCTGTTTTAAACTAGTGTTAGGAAACCCTGAGTTATAGCTTTAGCATTGGGCTCTAGCACAGAGTTTCTGCATTGTTTGACAGGGTTTCCAGAACATGGGAGGGCTCTCCTAGCCAGTGATGTAATGGTAGCAGGAGACCTCACTTGGAGGGAAACCTGACTGATATAAAGACCAAGATCAAAGGCTGTCTTTGGCTGGCATAGCCGCTTTATCACAGCAGCAGGTGCCTCAGGCTCGACAGCCATGCACCACAAGGGTGAAAGAGAGGTTCCTCGTTAATCCTGCCAGGGAACCAGCAACCTAAGTGGTGACAAGGGCAGTTTAGGCCACTGCACTGCTACTAAAAGAGAAAGCAAGAAAGAAAGAGCCTTGAAGACATAAGGAACAGCAGGGAGCCCTGATCGTGGAACAAAAAAAGAGAAGGATACAGAAGTTACCCCACTGGAGCAAAAACAAGGAGGACAAGGTCTGAAGGGATACAAGGTCTGCGATCAAATCCAAGTCTAGCATCCAGACAGGGCCGGTGCTAGGGTTTCTGGCACCCCCCTGCAACCTATAGATCAGTGCCCCCTCCCTCATTATTATTAATGCTGGCTACATCCCACCCTTTTTCCCAAAACTCCTTTGTGAACTCTTCACACGATGCTAGTATTTCTCCTACAAGTCAATTGTTGAAAGAAAATTGCTGCGAAGGGGCAAATGCATAGCCAGAATAAAAATAACTACTGAGCAGTAAATACTTAGCATCATATGAACAGGCTGTGATAGTCCAAGTGCAAGCTAAATTTTAGATATGGATCAAAAGAAAAACTGTACGGACAGCTCAAAAATATTTTACTCACTGAAAAAATATGCAGGAATCAAAAACATGATAACTATACAGTCAATATACATCTAGAAACTATAAGCAAAATTGGTATAATGATGTAAAGAAAAGTCGCAATATAGGAAGACAGTAACAGCATTAATGTATTGATGATTTAATACACATGTGTTAAGCAGGTTTCAATGACAAACCAATAAATCTATGCTTTCCCCTGGCGGGATCATAGGATGTGTTCTCATTTCTTGATCAAGCTTCACTTCCTACTGGTAGCCATGCAGACAATGTACTGGCAGTAGAAAAGCAAAAATAATATGGCCACTTTCTGGCTGGTCCAGGGAACAAGTTCCATGCTCTTTCCATTATTCTTAGGTTTTCAGGATGTACTTCCCAAAATAATACTTTCCTCCAGATTGAGGTTAGAGAAAGAACACTCACACGCAGGCATCTGCATTGAAGGCAGTAACTAACATAATGGCTCAGCCCAAGAAGTGTGGGTGCAACTAATGCCATCTCAGTGGGTGGCCTTAATTGCTCCTGCAGCCATTTTTCCATGCTGAAATGTGGTAACTGCAGGGGGATGTAACTATCTCCTTGAAGTTAGCCTATGGTCCCACGCCAGTAAGGTGATCCACACATGTGTTACTAGTACAGAGCTTAGGAAATATGCTGCTAAATGTGCCAAACAATAAGAGGGGTTCAACAGCACCAACACAGCAGCACAAAAATAAGAAGAGCGACTTGGCGGCCCCAAACACAGCATTTTCCACCTTCACAAAAACAAGAGAGTCTCAGTGGCCCCTACACAGCATGTCCCATCCTCAGAAAATCAAGAAGGGCTTTATGACCCCAACACAACACTTCCTACTCCAACATAATCACCAAGAAGGGCTTGGCATCTCCAACATGACTCGAAACTGCGCACTGGACCAACATGGTGTTAATGTAAATATATATTCTGCAAAACACAAAGGAAATGCAAGATGTTCGCATACAAAGGAACTAAAAGAAAAAGCAAGAACCACAACACAGTTTATAATGCCAAATTATTAAATTATAACTCATTTTATTTTGTTGTTATAAACTGCATTATGCTTCTTGCTTTTACTTTTTGAACATATATTCTACATCCACAGAACACCCTCCCTCAACAATATGTGCAGAGCAGAACTAGGACATTTGCATACAGAACTTAATATCTAAAAAAAAAATCTGATTCTGGTCATCTCACTAACAACAACATAAACATTATCCAGTACCAGGCATATTGTGAACTAATACAAAACCCTACAACAAAGTCACTGAGGATTTATAGAACAAATCTATCATACCAGCACCAGCTTCCAAAACTCACATAAGGAGCCCACCCAAAAAAGCATCACTGTAAATACTGCAGTGGGCCCTGGAACATCCAAACACCAATTTGAAAAGCTGAACCATTCAGATTACTATAATACAGATCCTTACGTACAAATTCCATGCTAACAGAACACCTGGCCTTGGTCACACACTCAAAATCCAGACTCTCACCAAGTACAGAGGAAGTGGCCATAATCTAAAAATAAACATATGTAGATAAAAATTAAACTGCAACCCCAATAAACCAGATTCTGCATACATCAGAGAAACAGAAAGAGATGCATTTCCCTGTACTGTATAAAATATAAAGATTGATAATAAAATTATTTTTTCTACCTTTGTTGACTGACCATTTTATTTTCTGATCATGCTGGTCCCAATCTGAGGTTTCTGTTTTCCTCTGTCTTCTCTTAGCTCTCTTTCTATGGTCTCTAGTCCATCTGCCATTTCTTGTCTCCTCTTTTGATTTCTTCACATCATTCCATCTTGGATATTGATCTTTTCCCTTCAGCTTTCTTCCATTTATTTTTTTTATTTTTCTGTCCACTCAGACTTCACTACTCTTTCTTACTATCCAGTCCTCAATCCTCCTCTTTTTTACTCCATTTACCTACCACTTTTCAACCCTCACCCCAGTCCTCCCATTCCCCACCTTTTCTTTCCTGGTCCATTATTCCCCATTCTCACTCACTCAACCCCCCCCCCCCTCCCCATCCAGCATATCCCTTCTCTCTTTTTCTCCCTCTCTCTGTCCTCCCCACTGGGAAAAAATATCATGCGACACTGTTTCTGGTATCTTCTTTCTTTTTCTGAATCAGCAGCAGAAAGATCTCATAGCACCATCCCCAGCTTTATCTTTATTTCTCAGAGTCAGCACGCAGCAGCCAGTGCTGCCTGTAGCATTCAATTCCAGTGAATGGTCCCACGCACTGGAAGTGAATGCTATGGGCAGCATTGGCTGCTGTTGCTGACTCAGAGAAAGAAAGATTAAGCTGGGGATGATGCTGCACAATGCTGGAGCTGCATGCACAGTGAGTTATGCCAGCTCCTGGGCCCACCATCTGAGTCTCCATTTCCTCTTCCCATACCCAGCCAATCTTAGATTATGTCTTCTTCTTTCCCCCCCCCCCCCCCCCCAATTTTAAGTCTCCACCTAAGTCCCAGTCCCTGCTCTCCCTCATCTCCCTTTCCCTCCTACATCCCTTCTGCACATCCACCCAGCTACTTCCTTCTCCAGTGTTCATTAATGCTGCCTTTCCTCCTTACCCCAGCATTCATTCTTATGCCCTTCCCTCTCAACTGTTCCCACTGTATGACCTTTTTTCTTCCCTCCCACACAAAATATCTGTCCCCTCTCCAACTTCACTCCCCCACTTCTTTTTTTCTCCCCTGCCCCAGCCCCACTCCCTTCCAGTCCTCCCCTTCTAGTTTCAGCCCCTCCCAGCATCATCTCCCCTTCCATTCCCAGTCCCCCCATGCCCCAGCATCAGCCCATTTTCAGTCCCAGACCCCCAGTATCATTCTTGCTCCAGTTCCTCCATCCCCCAGTTTTAGCCCTTTTCCAGTCCTGGCTCCCCAGTATCAACTCCCCTTCAGTCTCAGCCCCTCCCAGTCCCTCCCAGCATTATCTCCCTTTCAATAGCAGTCTCCCCATCCCCTAACATTAGCCCATTTCACATTCTAGCTACCAATCCTCTTACAGGGCCAGCAGCTCTCCTACACCACAAGGGGCCCCACGTGCATCTGACCAGCTTCAGAGAGAGCCGGTGCATCCTGAAGCCTGGCTCCCTGGCTTACTTCTACACAACTGTAGGAGTAAACAGCGACGAGAGCTGGGTTTAAAAGAGGTTTGGACAAGTTCCTGGAGGAAAAGTCCATAAACCATTATTAAAGAGGACCATGGAAATCCACTGCTTACCCCTGGGATAAGCAACATGGAATCTGTATACCTTTTTGGGAACTGACAGGTATTCGTGACCTGGATTAACCGCTGTTGGAAACAGGATACTGGGTTTGATGGACCCTTGGTCTGACCCTGTATGGCATATCTTATATTCTTATGATCTCATTTTCATTTTCTGTTTCTTCACACTCTCTTTGTCCTTTCCTTCCCTACAAGTCTCTCTGACACTGATCCTTTTGTTTCATCTTTTTTTCTCTGCTTCTCTCATCTGCCTTTAACCTAATTATATAGTTTCATTCCATTCCATTCTCTCCCTCTTTTGATCTTCAGTCTTCCTCTTTTCACCATTAACCTGTTTATCAGCTTTCCATTTCCTAACCTTACTTCCCGTCCTTCCATTCCCCAACCTGTCTCATTCCTTCACCAGCCTCTTATGCCCTCATCTTTCACCAGCTTTCTAGTCCCTCATTTCTTTCCTCTGTATTCCTCCCACCCCAGTCTCATTTACCACCTTCTTCCTCTCATCCCCTAATCAGCCCAGCTCATTCTCTAGCATTCATCCTCATTCCAGCTCCAAGCCTTATCTTATGTCTTACTTCCTATTCAGGCTTCCTTTTCCACTTTCATCTCCCCAATTACTACCCTCTCTCACCTTCTCCAAGGAAAACCTATCTCTTCCTATAGCTCTCACCACCTCCTCTGTCCTTTTCAACTACCCCCCAAACACTCCAGGCCCTTCATACTTTCTCCCCTCCCCATATTTTTGGACTTAGTGTCACAGTCCTACTCATACCCCTCAACCAATCACCTTTCCCCCACTGTCCTCCTAATCTCTGGCCAATTTCCTAGTCCCCACTACCCCCCCCCCCCGCCCCCCGGCAATCCCAAGTCCCCACTCTTGCACCCCACCCAGTCCCTGTATTCTCATTCACAATCCTACCCAAGCCCTGTGTCCCCCACTTACATTTCCAATACCAAGCCTATCTTATTGTCTTTCTTCTGTTTTCTCACCCAATTTTAAATTTTCCACCTAAGTCCCTGTTCTCTCACATCCCCATGTCCCCAAAGCTGATCCATCTACTTTCCTCTCCAATATTCATTAACCTTGCCTTTCCTCCTCTTTACCCCAGCATCTGTTCTTATACCCCTCCTTCTCAACCTTCCCCTGGTTATGACTTTGCTTCTTCCCCACCCCCTACAATATCTGTCTTCCTCTCCCTTCTCACTCTCCCAGAATCTCTTTCTTTTTCCCACCCTGACCCCAGCATTTGCCAGCATCATCCTCCTTTCAGTATCAGTCCTCCCAGCCCCAGAATTAACCCTCTTCTAGTCCCGTCTCTCAGATCAGTCCCAACCACCTCCAGGATAAGCTCATTTCCATTCCCAGACCTAGAATCAGCCCATTTCTACTCCTAGCCTCCCCCCCCCCCCCCTAGTATCAGCCCATTTCCAGTTCCAATCTCCTCCAGCCCCAGTATTAGCCCATTTCCAGCCCCAGTAAGAGCCAATTTCCAGTTCAAGTCCTCCCTCCAGAGCCCATTTCTAGTCACAGTCCCCCTTTCAGGATTAGCTCTCTTTCAGTCCCAGTTCTCTCCACCACTGTCAGCCCATTTCTAGTCCTAGTGCCCCAGCCCCCTTCCAGTCCCAGCTTCCCCTCCTCAGTTCTCAGCATCATTCCAACAGCCACCTCCTTCCACATCACTCCCAGCCAGCCACCTTCTCTCTTCCTTTCACTGCCCCCGCCGCCATGTTTGCAGTAATGCTTAATACAGCCATAGGAACATTTTTGTTTGGTCCTGTGGCTGTGCGGTACTTTTATAAAAGCAAAAATAAGCATGTCCTGTCTTAACAGGAGTGTTTATATTTGCTTTACTAAAAATACTATTGTGCTGAGCAGCTTCATCACAGCAGTTGTGGGAGCAAATGAGAATGCTCTCGCAGCTGTGTTAAGCATTAATGTGATTGCGGCAGCATAAGGCAGGCAAAGGAAGTGGCTGGCTGGAAGCGAGCCAGTGAAGCAGGTTTTCTGTGCCCTTATTTTTGTGTGCCCCAGTCAATGCCTCACTGGCCCGCCTCTTAAACTGACCCTGTGGCTTCCTCTTCTGACACTTTTCGTTTTAATAACAGAATTTCAGCTCAGTCTCTGCAGTCTGTGATGCCTGTTGCATAACTGTGGTCCCCAAGGAAACAGGTTCAAACTCTGACACTCTGTATATAATATTTTTTGTTTAAAAGACCTTTGACATGGGAGCTCAGTGGCAGTATAATCTAAATCTGTTCTAATCTGAGGTTTATAGCCCACTTTTCTGGTACACCAAAGGACCACCTAGTACAGTTTGCACCAATACAAAATATATAATCAGGTCTTGTGCTCCCTGGATAAGGTCTTTTACTCTTTGTATCAGTTGGAAGTGGGGAAACTATGAAGGAAGTGTTCGCAATCTCTTGAGAGATGGCATCTTGATCATTATTCAAGGGTTACACCTGTCAAAATTTAGAGCCCAATATTCAAAAGCATTTACACAATTTACAGAGCTGTAAACTCTGTAAATGCCCCTAAGTGGGATATTCAGCGGCCCTAACACAGTTAGGGCCGCTGAATATCCCTGAGTAATGCAGCTATGCACCCCAATGGTAACCACTTAGCATCAAGGAGTGTTGGAGGCGTTCCAGGGGCTATACCTAGGGATAACCGTACAGCGGCGATATTCAGTCACTGCCCGGTTATCCCTCAGCGACAAAAGTTAGTTGCAGCAAAAGCTATCCTAACTTTCACCACCAGAGCTCACCGGCTGAAAATTCCCACTGCACGGTTAGCTTCTGCGCTGTGTGGCAACCCCGGATATTCAATGCCGATGACCGGATATGGCCCCAGATTGAATATCTGTGGTTAAAGTTTGGCGGTGATGGCTATGCTCCTTAGAGGTGCATAGCCATCACAAATGAATATCGGGCCCTTAGAATTTAGGAGGCAAGAGACCAGATCCCTGAAACAGCAGATTCACTTTACTACAAAGTCAACAAAAAAAAATAGACTGCAGACGCACACAAGACTTTCAGTGTCAGCCAGCTGCTCACTAAAAATCTGCCTTAGCAATCCTGTGCAGGAGCTTATACTGTATAGTAGGTGGGCTTTCCCCATGTCATCATGACTCTTACCAATCCCTTCTGCTCTCATATCTTCTTTCACCATTCACACACATCCCTAAGCTCCCATACATGGAAAAGCTCAAGTCTGGCTCTTAGCTAATCACAGTAATATATTAGTGTAATTCCCATATATTACATCCGCTTCACAGCTTAGCACATGTTCAGTAGTGTTTTCTTTGTTCTCTCAGGAGCAGCCAAGCAGCCATCTTAAGCACATGGCTTGAAACAAAGGACACAGCCCAAAAAATCTGATTTATCCTCACACCTAAAGACTGGATTTATGGCCTATGTTTGCCGAGTTATCGAAGGAACACTGATGCATGGCCCATGGCAGAAGACTGTCACTGCATAGACTAGGCTAAGTGCTTTAGAGAGGTTATATAATAAGGTAAAAATAAATGAATGTTCATGGTGCTGGGAGCCCAACCTTGGTTCTGATTTAGCTGGAATCTCAAAAGATGCAGGAAGAAATTGCTGGCTCAAAACATAAGATTTCTCAAGACAATCTGATGAATCTGGGCATGTTTTATGTAGGTGTCAAGTAGGTTAACAAATCTTTATTGTATTCAAATCTCTCTTTGTCTCTTTATTATAGAAAATGTGCATGTTTCTATATGTTATTTATATTAGATACAAAGGAAGTATTTGTGTTCCATTATTTTAGTTTAGTTTATAACGTATATATTTGAGTTTCCTGTGCTCTGCTTTTCAGCCCTACGTTTTGTTTGTGTTGTACAGTTCAGTTTGTATTTTACTTATTTTTTTATTTTTTATACATAATATTATATTTGATTTATATATGATGTTTGCCGTTATACATTTGAGATCATGCCATTTGGTTTTAATTGTTAGATGTTATTGTGATTTTAATTTTGTTCTTGTTTTCATTGTTTGTTTTAAGTGTTAATTCCCCTGAGGAAGGCGTTGCCGAAACGCGTTGGGGTCCTTACCAATAAAAGACTCATTAGTTCATCCAACGTCTCCTGCCTCTTGTGTCTTTTGGTGTTGCCTGCAGGAGGCCTGCTCCTCCTTGTGTTTTCTGCTACTATGAAAGGCCTGTAAGTTAGGCCTGGATCCAACTCCCATTGTAGCAGCAGAGCGCAGACAAACCAATAATACCAGGAGTCTGTTCAGAAGGTCCAAATCATTTATTTGTGCACAAGACTCAAGCAGAATCACATTCAAAATGGCTGAGCAATGGTTTCTAGCAAAACAACAACTTTTATAGCTTTCTTTCCCATTCTAGACATAGGCAAACTTTTCATTGGTCCCGGTAACCCCTTTCACCCCATCTATTGGTCCCGGTACCAATACGTAGCTCCAATGAGGACCTTGATCTGGGCTTAACACCTGCTTACCCCCCTTACAGTCCTCATTACAATGATCATTTCTTAGGCTCTTGATACAATTCTCCTCCAAGGTCAACTGGCTAACTAAAACATGTGGGAAAGCAGGGCACTGTAACTTTTCTTTCAGCAGAGTTAATTTATTTATTTTATTTATTTATTTAACATTTTTATATACCGCGCTATTTATTATCAGCGCGGTTTACATAGAACTACAAAACATCAGATAAGATACATATATCTGTTTTTACATGGAACAGGAAGAAAAACTTGGAAAACCGGGGTAATTATAACAAAGGATAATAAACATTGAACTATATACATATGATAGTAATATTACATGAAAAGGTATCTTGTTAGATAGGAACGGGATTAGAGCTATTTGGATGAACTTGTGTTATTGTGTTCTCTGGAAAGTATTGGATGAAAAGGTGATGCTTCAAGGCCTTTTTGAACTGGGGGATATCAGAGATGGCCCTAATGTGTGGTGGGAGGGAGTTCCACAGTTTTGGAGCACATAAGCTGAATGATCGGTTCACAGTTGCAGAGATGTATTTTAAGGATTCTTTTGGAACTTTGAGCATGTTTAGTTCCGAGGTTCTTCTAAGTCTGTTGGAGGGGATAGGTTGTATCAACTCTGATAGAGAGGAGGGAGCAAGTCCTTTGTGAGCTTTGAAGACTAGTAGCAGGGTCTTGAAGATGATTCTCGCTTGGATAGGGAGCCAGTGTAATTGTTTCAGGAGAGGTGTTACATGTTCTCTTTTTGGTACCCCGAAGAACACTCTTGCAGCACTGTTTAATGCTAGTTGAAGCGGGTTGAGGGTTGATTGGGGGAGCCCTTGTAGTATACAATTTGCGAAGTCAAAGTGTGGGATAATTAAAGCCTGGTAGACAGTACGGAAATCATATGGATCAATTAGTTGGCGAAGGTGTCTAAGGGAGCGAATCTTGAAATAAATTGACTTTACAGTGTTGGCTATGTGGGTCTTCATATCTAGATTTTGATCCAGGGTAACACCAAGATAACGGATGTGGGGTTTTACTTGCAACTTAGCATCATGGACTTCAAGGAATGTAGGTGGTGTGAACTTGGGGTTTCTTGAGATGAAAAGTACCTCTGTTTTCTTGTTCTGGATTCTGAGATTTTGAGTCAGTAGCCAGTCTGAGATGGCGTTAAAACAGTTGGATATGGTGGTGAGATTCATCTTATCGATGCAGAATGGCATATATAATAGGACGTCATCAGCATATATCATGTAATTGACTTTGAAGGACCTGATAATGTTGCATAAGGGTTGCATGTAGATGTTGAATAACAATGATGACAAAGAGGAACCCTGTGGGACTCCTTGACCTTGGTGAAATGGATCTGATGTTTCACCATTTGAGCGAACTTGCTGCCATCTTTCTGAGAGGTAAGAATTGCACCATTCAAGAGCATTTCCACAGAGTCCCTTCTCTCTTAGGCGGACAATAAGAATGTCATGACAGACCGAGTCAAAAGCAGCCGCAATATCTAAAAAGATGAGGACAAAACCCTGTTTGATGTTGTCGATGCCAGAGTTTAAGCTGTTGAGAAGTGAGGTGAGGAGCGTTTCGACCCCGTAAGATTCCCGGAATCCATGTTGACAGGTGTCCAGAGGTGCTTCAGTGTCGATATGGTCTTGCAATTGTCTGTAGACTATCTTTTCGATTATTTTCGCAAGGGTGGGTATGCTGGAGATGGGTCGATAAGAGTCTGTTTTTTGCGGATCTAATTTGAGGTTTTTTAGTAGAGGCCGTATGGAGGTCTGTTTGAGGGCAGAAGGGAATGAGCCAGTGTCAAATGATAGACTTATGATTTTGGATATTGTTGGAGCAAGTAATTCCATAGAAGCTTCACTCTCTTATCAATACCAATTAAACTTGTTTTTCTATATTCTCTAAGTTTCGATTCTGCTTAGCTGTACTTAATTGTGCTCTGTTAAGTTTCGATTCTATGGTAGCAGCATTTGGGGAAATGTGTAATTCCTATGGGCCTCTCCACAGGCTTCATTTACAGGTCAAGCTGTTTAGGCTCCCTGCTTATTTCAGACACCATGGATCACAGGCCTTCGCCTACCACACCATTATAGCTAGAAGAAGAACCAAAAATCTGTGAAAAATGAGAAGACTGTTTTAAACTGCTTAATAAGAAGTTTTACATGAATTCATAAGTCTTTCATTATTCTCTTGTGTGCAAAAGAAAGAAATGTTTCAATACATGCATTCCTGAAGCTAGGGATAACCTTGCAGTAGAGAAGTATCAAAATCAAGAACTGCACCATTGTTAGAACAATCCTAAGGGAGGGGGCTGGTTGCTAGGCCCCGGAGGGATTTCTAATTGGACAGGTACAGGGAGTGTGGAACCAATGAGAAGTTTGCATGTATCGAGCTAGGACCAATAGAAAGTTCTCATGTATCAAACTGAAAAGGAGGTATAAATGGTTACGTCTCTGTAAAAACTTTGCTCAGTTCCTTTTGAAGCTTTGACTGACTGGGCCTGTGCACAATAAACTGGCTTGGACCCTGTCAATTGACTCCTGGATTTATTCATTGATTGCACTTTGCTGCAGCAGTTACAGGTATTAAATTTATAACAGAATGAAAATACAATCTATATACAGTAATGCCCCTCTGCCCAGGCCACCATGCTGGTGTATCCCTGGGTCCAGGATCAACCCGGCATGAGTTCCCCTTAGATGGGCCTAAAGAAACCACCTAGGATGAATATTGCTGAATAACGCAGCAGCTGTATATGAATAGTCAGGAACTGTAAGTTTGTTACACTTATATTCAGTATTTCAGACACATGTGCAGTGCTGACGAATATACTGTAGGTATTTAAAAGCAGACCAAGTAATCACCTAGGTTATACATATACAGGATCATTCCATCCCGGATGTACAACCCCTCTATACTTCCAGTTTTAACTGGACATTCAGAGGGTTGCGATTCTGATCCCGTGGGCCCATCTAGTCCGGCGGGACCAGAATCGCGAACAGCCCTGTACATGCAGGCTGGGACCACGATTCAGCCCAGCCTGCATGTACAGGGAAAGCCCGACTAACTCAGTCAGGGCTTTACAATGGAGCCATGGCATCTGGTTGCCATAGCACCGCGGCTCCATTGTAAAGCTGCGATCCCTGCCGCCGGCAGAACAAAAGTTTTTCCCACAGCCTGACCCCCGATCCAGCCTCCTAAGGCCAGGGTCGGGCTGCGGGGAATGTCCTCAGGCCCCCCTGCCCCATCCAGGCCCCGGGCCTGCAGAAAAAAACACCATCCAGGGAAGTTATTCCACCTTGGAGGTGGAATAACTTCTCCACACAAGTCGCTGGCCCTAACTCCACCCCCGACACGTTCCTTCCCCGCCCCCATCTAACCTCCCTGTACAACCAGCAGGGAGGTTAGATGCTGGCAGGTAGGGTGTCCATCCCCGCTATTTGTGGGACAGAATCTAGCCCATAGAGAGCAATTTTATAAAGAGGCACCTTGTTTTAGGCACCAACAATGCAGAATGTTGGCATTTTAGTCATTTATAAGCATAAGTGATGACTGGCATGTGTCAAGGGTCTCCTATAAAATACCAACTAGCGGGAAAGTATCCACATTGTTTGCACTGTGCATACATTCACTGTGGGCATGCACATGGACAGAGTTTGGGCAACTGCTAGCAAGTACGCATTAAACTACTACAATTTACGCATGTACTGGTCTAGTTCTATAAATATAAACATACTGCTGAGACTAGATGATACCAGGGTAGAAACTCTGACTACCCCATGTTTTAAAGTCTCTATATAAATTCAGGTCAGGATATTTCACCTCTCATGCTTGCAATGGAGCACAGCTTATAGGAAGAAGGAGGTCGCTCCCTTTGAGAGTATCCTTTGGATTAGGGTGAACTTAAGAATGTGACCTGCTTTTGAAAGCTCAGAAGAATTGCAGAGCCCACCAACCAGAGGCTCAACCTCTGATCCCAGGCCTGAACCTGGTACTCAAGATAAATGTTTCCATTCCTTTAAATGTCTATGTTCTCAAGCCGAAATGGAGTGAGTATTTTTGTTCCTGCATTCTATTGCTACATAAGAACAGTGTAAATAAATATAGCTTGAGCTGTATGCTGCTGTGTTTTCCCTGTGCTATGCTCATCCACCTCAGGCTCTCACATATGGTGGACAGACATAGACTCTGATGCTTTCCCTGGAGGAAAGAGAAGGCAGATAGCAAGGGGAAAATGCACTACAAATCTTTTTCTCATTATTTATGTGATCCACTTCACTATTCTCTAAATACCCTAGAAGACTGAATAAAGAAATGTTTCTGACAGGAAAAGAGGAACCCAGAAACCTGTCTCGGTATAATGAAAATGAAGAAAATCCTGAGTATACGCCTAACTTAAAGTGCATAAGCACTGCAGACAAGCCGGTCATGTTGATAGGAACTATCATTTTATGGACCTAACTTCCACATATCTTTCTGACTCCACTTCTGGATTCAGAAACCTGGGGGGCTTATATAGGTCCTTATACCAGTGAATGAGATAAACTGAAAATGACTAATTGACTGATTCAGAACAGATTTTGGTGTAACAAGCCTCCAGGGCAGACCCTGCTGCAGGACAGTTTCTGGGGATTACATAAACAAGTTTTAATGTTTTTGTTGCGGGTCTTTGAGCAGTGGGAACTAGCAAACCAAGGCCAGGCTTTGAGAGCACCATGAGAAATAACTGCAACTTCCCATTAATATGGACCCATTGATGCCAACTGTTGTGAAGTGTACATCATGTATATATTTTGTGAAACGTTCTTTAAGTGAAGTAGGTGCTTGGCTTCATTAGTAAGTACGACTGATTAACTCTCCTCCTTCCATGCAGTAGATAGGTAGTTCTCCTTTTCTCACACCATTCACTCACAAGTGGAGCTTAAGCCTTCAGGCTGGTTCCTAGGGGCCCTTCCTCCTACGGTAGCAGGAATGTATCTTGGGGCACCTGCAGCTCTCTGATTTTTCCTTCCCCTCTTTAACCGTGTGGTGGGCATCTCTTGGAGCCCATTCTCGGTCCTTTCTTCTTTGTTCTTTTGTTTGCCTCCAGTCCAAAGTGAACCTGGAGACCCCACTGTGTTGTTGTTAAGTGCCGTCGAGTCGGAGTCGACTCATGGCGACCCTCTGGATAGCTATCCTAAATTGTGTTCGGTCTTCAGTCAGGCGGCTCATTGTTGACAGACTGGTACCCGTAGCTGCTGTTATTGTATCGATCCATCTCATTGCTGGCCTTCCTCTTTTGCGTTGACCTTCTATCTTGCCAAGCATGATGTCTTTCTCTAATGATCTCTCTCTTCGCATGATGTGTCCAAAGTATGAAAGTCGAAGTCTTGTCATCTGAGCTTCTAAAGAAAGCTTAGGTTTGATCTCCTCTAGTACCGACTGGTTTGTTCTTCGGGCAGTCCATGGTATACACAGTATTCGCCGCCAGCACCATAATTCAAAGGCATCAATTTTCTTCCTGTCTGTCTTTTTCACTGTCCAGCTTTCACATCCATATGATGTTATTGAAAATACCATGGCTTGAACAAGTCGAATCTTTGTATGGAGAGAGACATCTCTGCTCTTGAGAATCTTATCTAGGTCTTTCATAGCCATTCTGCCAAGAGACCCCACTGGCACTGACTATATCAGCAAATAGGCCAGCTCAGTAGAAATGAACCGCTTAGGGTGGCAGCCTTCCTGTTGTACATACAGCGATGCTTCACAGGGTGTGAAAGCAAATTCCAAATAACAGGTCAGCTTTCCAGAATAAGGCTCCACTATATAGCACTATATAAGTGGAGTGGAGGAGTAGCCTAATGGTTAGAGCACTGGCTTGATAACCAAAAGACCAGCAATATGTCGCACCACAATGTTATTAAGTATGCAGTGTCCTAGTTATGTGCTCTGCATGTGCAGAGTATAGAGTGGCTGCAATACACCTGTACTTTTTTAAATCACATGATGTTTGGTATCGTGTAAAAGCAGTTCATCAGATTTACAATGAGTGAAAAAATTGAACAGCAAATTTGCATTAACTTCTGCCAGAAACTTGGAGATTCGTGCAAAGAGACTCATGACAAATTACAGCAAGTGTATGGTGATGAATGCATAAGTTGTGCTCGAGTTTATGACTGGTACAAACGTTTCCAAGAGGGCCGCCAAAGTGTTGACAATGACAAATGTTCTGGAAGGCCATCCACAAGCAGGAATGAAGACAAAGTTGAAAATGTACGTGCTGCAATACATTCAAATCGTCAATTGACTATCAGGGAGCTTGCTGAGGATATGGGCATCAATTTTGGGGTCGTACAGTCCATTCTTACTGTCAATTTAGAGATGAGACATGTATCTGCAAAATTTGTTCCGAAACTCCTATCCCCTGACCAAAAAGAAGATCAACTGTCTACAGCTAGGGAGTTGTTGGACTTGAAAATGACTCAGATTTCATAAAAAAATTTTTTACTGGTGATGAATCATGGGTTTATGGTTATGACCCGGAATCTAAGGCTCAATCCTCACAATGGAAGACTCCAAACTCTCCCAGACTAAGAAAGCTCGTCAGGTGAGGAGCAATGTCAAGGTCATGCTCCCAGTTTTCTTTGATTATCATGGTATTGTTCATCATGAGTATGCACCAAAAGGCCAAGCCATGAGTGCTATCTCCAAGTTCTGACTCATTTGAGAGATTCAGTTCATCGTAACAGGTCAGAGTTGTACAGGAAGGGTGAATGGTTGCTTCATCACGATAAAGCCCCAGCTCATGCATCACATCTTATCGAGGAGTTCTTGGCCAAACACCAAATCAAGAAAGTCCGTCAGCCTCCGAAATCATCTGACCTCACACCCTGTAACTTTTTCTTGTTTCCAAAACTGAAATTATCACTGAAAGGAAGGAGACTGAACGACCTGGAGACCCTTGAGCAAAATTCAACACAGCTGCTTCACAGCAGAACAAAAGAAACATTTCAAAATTGTTTCCAGCAGTAGCAGGAACACTACAGAAAGTGTGGTTTATCAGAAGGGGACTACTTTGAAGGAGACTGAGTGCAATAACTGTCAGTGTTATACTTCTTGTGTTATTGTACAAGTCTCAATACTTTTTGATCGTACTTCATAAACTGCTTTGACTAAAATGATAAAGCAGTATAAAAAACCTGTTAAAGGAATAAGAGGGCATTTATTCCTTGAATCTGCCATTTGGATAAGGTTGGCAAGATACTTGCTAAAGGAATTCAAAAAGATACTGTCCT
This sequence comes from Ichthyophis bannanicus, assembly GCA_033557465.1. Lineage (NCBI taxonomy): Eukaryota > Metazoa > Chordata > Amphibia > Gymnophiona > Ichthyophiidae > Ichthyophis > Ichthyophis bannanicus. The sequence continues at coordinate 1,068,124,140 of CM066031.1, read as the reverse complement.
TCTAAAAATAATGGCATTCATATTCCCAAAAAGATTACCTTCCAGTCCTTCCTATGGGTTGAGTTCCCTCGGTACAATCATGTAGAATAACCAATCCTTATTATTATACTGTATTTCAACAACTAAAGTAAAACCTCTAGACGGGCAAGACCAGTCTCCTCTGTCTTTTGATAGTTTGGATTTAATTGGTTTCTTGGCGAGATCTCCTTCTGAACCGAAGGTGACTGCTACTTGGTTAGTTATAGTGGCTCAGCCTGAAAGAGACAGATTACTCAATGTTCTTTAGTCACAACTTTTATGGATTGCAGAGTAAGGATGTTTCTAGATGTGTCTAGGGCAGCACAGGAGAAAATGAATTTTTCTTTTGTTAAAATTGGGTATACTTCAGTTGGGTTGTTTATTTTTCCTCCATTTTCCATGTAAATGCCTGGTAAAGCTAAGAGGTTTTAGTTCTATATTTTTCAAACCACAACTGTTTGCATTCTTAGCCTTCAAAACTGCTGTTGTAACCTTCAGTTGTGTCATTTCTTACAAAGACAAAAGCTATGGCAAGATCTATGGAGTAGTAGGGGATGGTTTGAGGTACTATGCACAGGGCAAGTGGGTCACAAAGGAGCCTTGTCCAAAATTTTTAAGGGGCTTATGGAAAGGGGAGGGGAAAGTGGATTACATGAAAAAATGGGAGGAGGAGCTAGGAATAGTATGGGATGAGCAGGCTTGGGAAAAGGTAGTACGCACAGTGGCGGGTATTTCCATAACCACCCAAATAAAAGAGAATACATATAAAGTGTTGCTTAGATGGTACTGGACACCAATTTGTACATGGCAGGCGGGAAAGGGACAGACAGATAGATGTTGGCGGGGATGTCAGGAGAGGGGTACCATGCTACATATGTGGTGGGAATGTGGGGAAATTCGCCAATATTGGGAGAAGGTCAGGGACATAATACAAGAAATGACGGGATATAGGTTGAAGAACAAACTCGAAGTGTTCCTGCTGCATAGAAGATGAGATATCAGAAAGGGATAAGGCAGTGTTACATTACTGTATTGTGGCCGCACGCAGTGTAATAGCGAGAGTGTGAACAGGGGCAAGCCAACTGAAGAGCGGAGAATTTGTGAGAAGGGTAGCAGAGATGTGCTTGATGCATAGATTGACAGGGCTTCGGAAAGAAAAAGAAGAACAATATCTAAAGCCTTGGAGAAAGGTCCTTAATTGGATGGAGAGGTGGAAGGGGGGAAGAGGGGAGAAAGGACCAGTAAGAAAGGCGTTGGGTAGTGTGGTGACGAAACTGCTCTAGAACCCATGGACATAGAGAAAAACACAAACATTTACCTCCAAGCAGAAGGGAAGTGCAGGGAGCCGTGACTTTAAAACTTCAGCTAAAGTAAAAAAAGACATACCCAAAGCTGCTGTCTTCAGGCCACGCCCAAGCTCCATAGCAACTAGGGGAGGTAACGAGAGACAGCTGGGGGAGGAGTGGAAAGTTGTAGGGCAGCCCCACTCATTTAAGCCCCAGAGAACAGGAAATAGAGAGACCAGCAGGGAAACAGAAGCCGAGGAGATCCCGAGAGATACAGAAAGAAAGGATTCTTTCAGAGAGACCGGGAGAGAGAGGTGCTCCAGAGACAGCCTAAGGAAGGATTCCCCTCATAGCCAACACCACAGTCCTGAACCAAGCCAGTGCTGTAGAGAGACTACAGCTGACACTGGAAACAGGAGGTTTTATCCTAAGGAGGCGGCTGCCTATAAGCCAGGTACGGGGACAGTCCAGCAAGAGTCGTGGCGAAGAGCTTTATCTCAGGGAAGGCCGGTAAGAAGAACTGCTCATAGAAGGGAGGTGACCCCTTTAGAAGCTTTAAACAGTCTACTGCAAGATAAGGATCTCCAAAGCCCTGCTAACACCCCTGAGTCAAGAGGGAGGTCTCGCTGGGAAAGGGTTTTTAAGTTATTGGAAGAAATCAAGCCCACGCTATCCCAAGCTGTTGCCAGTCAGGAGACTGCAGAGCCTGACTCTGAAAGCATGCAAGTAGATAATTATGATACTGAAAATGGTTCCATAGAATGTGAAATGGATTGTAGAATGAAAAGCTATAGACTTTAAGCCTGAAGAAAACCCAGAAGTTATTATATTTGAATGTCTGCAGTTAAGAAGGCTAAGAATGTTTGAAAATGAAGTTGCTGTTTTAAAAAGCACTTGAAACATTCAAAGGCTTGATTTTGAATGTGTCTGGAGCAACTATCTGAAACATATAATAACCGAAGTAAAAAGGAAGCTTTAATGTGCAGGTTGTGCAGTTAAAAAGCCGTTGTTTATACCTAAAGTCAGCAAAGGACTGTTAAGTGGTGTTTGTCTGCTGAAGAAAGAAATTGCATTGCTGAAGGAAGCAAGTGTAACTAGTGGCACTGTGAAAGTTTTTGTATAGAAGTTTTTTTTCTTTTGAGGGGAGAAGTATCCCAGCTTATGTGTTGTGCTGAGCTTCTACGGAGGTTCCTTTGAGCAAAGGAAGAAAATAAAATTTGTGTGTTGCCTTCAAAAACCCTCGGCTCAATCATTCATTTGTTCACAACTACAGCTCTTTGGTCATCAACTACAACTCCCAGAAGCCCCGGCTCTGGGAACCCATGTAAAGGGACATTATAAGGCATACCCCCACCTATAGGCAACTGCCTAGGCAGCTGGGAGCTATACCACAGTAGTATGTTATGGTATTTGGAGCACGAAAGTGTCTTGAAATGAGAAGCATAGTAACAACATGAAGAAGGTTGGAGTCACAGGGTTGTGACAATATGTATAGAGATAAGATGTGAAAACTGTCTAATAATAAATGAAACAAGTAAATGACTAATATCTCAATGTAACTAAGAGTGGGTAGAAGGGGGAGGGGGTCAATTGAAGAGGCTAGGAGCAAAAGTAGCTGTATTAGAAGTGGGACATAAACGCATACGTGTAAAAGGAAATAGATGAAGTGCATAACTTTACAGTTTGGATATAGTCAAGTTATTATGAAAAATCAATAAAAATTGAAATGGAAAAAAAACCTGCTGTTGTACAGGCTACTATGGGACATGGTACTGGGAGAGGTCCAACAACTTAGGGAGATTTCCATATCAGTTATTGTATTGCTATCACTGCTTTTAACATTTCCTTTTTGATTTTCCTTTGATTTGTTCATTGCTTTCCCCTTTCTTGAGGACATGTATTTTTTTTTCTTATTTATTATGGTAATTGAATCTCTTTTTTCTTTGTTTCGTATGGTAAGACACTTCTCTGTAACAAGAGTTGTTCTTGTGTTTAAATTGTAAATAATCACAGCATATATATTGTGCCTTTGATGTGCAGTATATCAAGTAAATAAACTATAAACTATAAATAAAAAATTAAAATAAAAAAGTGACTCTTGCATGCAAACTGAATCACTGTGTGCCCTGTCTAATGGAAAAAGAATGGATACTGCAGCAGTGTCAGTCACTTTACGCTCTGTAATATGGACCCACACAGCATACCACACTATGGAGTTAATTTTATAAAACATTTCCTGCATGCAAAATACGTTTTACATGTAGGAAAGGATTCTTATAAAATTACAAGCATGTATACTTTTAAGCAATCTGTACATAGGCATTCCCAGAGGCATAGCTGGGGTAGAGCAGGACTAGAGTTGCAATGTCAAAAAGATTCTTGTTTCTTCCTTGTCCCTCCTCAAGACAGCTCCATTGTGTTTGATCAAGCTAAAAGAAGACCATGCACTTGGCACCATAGACTACAATTGTGCTAAAAATAAATAGACAGGAATGATTTTTGGCTGATTTGGGATCCATCCACATCCAATTAGTTTAAAAGGAACAAACCTGAAAATGACCTCATTCGCCACCTTGCACCATTTGTTTTTAAATCCATGCTGTAGGATGCTGCGAGTGGGTCAGGACAAAAACCCCCACAGAGCCAGGCAGAGGGTTAAAGGAAAATGCTTTTTTTTTACAGGGAGTGCACAGCAATGGTAGCAGAGAGACAGTTCTCACTTCTCCAAAGTTCTTTCATTCTGGGCTTCACAGCAGTAGCAAAGAAACAGTTCTCCCCTCCCCCAAACTTCTTTCACTCTCGGCTTCACAGAAGTACATAAGATATGCCATACTGGGTCAGACCAAGATCCATCAAGCCCAGTATCCTGTTTCCAACAGTGGCCAATCTAGGTCATACATACCTAGCACTTTCCCCAAAAGACACAGGTTCCTCAATGCTTGTACTGGGTCAAGCATTGATATCCTGGGTCCCTTCTTAATAATGGTTTATGGACCTTTCCTCCAGGAACTTGTCCAAACCTTTTTAAACCCAGCTACACTAACAGCCTTTACTACATCCTCCGGTAACAAATTCCAGAGTTTGATTACACGTTGAGTGAAAAAATATTTTCTTTTATTAGTCTTAAAAAGTTTACCCTGCAGCTTCATTGCATGTCCCCTAGTCTTTCTATATTCTGATAACGTCAACAATCGATCTACGTTTACCCATTCCACTCCGTTCATTAATTTATAGACTTCTATCATATCTCCCCTCAGCCGTCTCTTTTCCAGGTTAAAGAGCAACCTTTTTAGCCTTTCTTCATAGGGGTATCCTTCCATCCCCTTTACCATTTTGGTGGCTCTTCTCTGAACTTTTTCTAATAACACTATATCCTTTTTAAGATACGGCGACCAGAATTGCACACAATATTCAAGGTTCGGTCTCATCATGGAACGATATAGAGGCATTATAATATCTTTTGTTTTACTTTCCATTCCTTTCCTTATGATACCTAGCATTCTATTTGCTCTCTTGGCCGCCGCTGCACACTGGGCCAAGGGTTTTAACATGTATCCACAATGACGCCTAAATCTTTTTCCTGGGTGGTGGTTCCTAATGTGGAACCTTGCATCGTGTGACCATAGTTTGGGTTGTTCTTCCCTAGGTCCATAACTTTGTACTTATCCACATTAAATTTCATCTGCCATTTTGATGCCCAGTCTTCCAATTTATCAAGATCCTCTTGCAATTTTCCACAATCCTCTTGGGTTTTAACAACTTTAAATAGTTTTGTGTCATCTGCAAATTTGATAACCTCACTTGTTATTCCACTTTCCAGATCACTTATGAATATGTCAAAAAGCAGCAGACCCAGCAAAGATCCCTGGGGTACAACACTATTCACCTTTCTCCATTGGGAAAATTGGCCATTTAGCCCTACCTTCTGCTTTCTATCTTTTAACCAGTTCCTGATCCACAATAGTACACTGCCTCCTATCCCATGACTCTTTAGTTTTGCCAAAAGTCTCTGATGAGGGACTTTGTCAAAGGCTTTCTGAAAATCCAGATACACTATATCAACCGACTCACCTTTGTCCACCTGTTTATTCACACCTTCAAAAAAACATAACAGATTAGTAAGACAAGATCTTCCTTGTCTAAAGCCATGTTGGCTGTCTCGCATTAGGCCATGACTATCTACATGCTGAGTAATTTTATTATTTATGATAATTTCTACCATTTTTCCCGGTACTGACGTCAGGCTCACTGGTCTGTAGTTTCCCGGATCACCACTGGAACCCTTTTTAAAAATTGGTGTTACATTGGCGATCCTCCAATCTTCAGGTATTAGAGATGATTTTTTAAGCGTGGCCCTTAGGCGTTGGTCCTTGGCGTCTCTTGCTGAGAGTCGCATCGATGACATGGACCTGGTTGATGTGTTCCTATGTCGTGGTAATTTGCTGTTCCATGTTCCTCCTCCTCTTTTATCTGTCTGACTATCTCTGTTCTCTATTCTGTCCTATTATATAAATGGCGTTCCTTTCCTAATTTCCTCTAATGATGTAGCATTGTAAACCGCTCTAATGCCTCTGGCCTGAGCGGTATATCAAATTCTATTAAACATTAAACATTAATAATAGTTCACAGATTACTAATAGCAGGTCTGCAATCTCATATTTCAGTTCTTTCAACACCCTTGGATGTATACCATCCAGCCCAGGTGATTTGCTACTCTTCAGTTTATCTAATAGTTGTAATACATCTTCCTGATGTATCGATATTTCCTTCAATTCTTCCGCACCTTTAAATACCACTTCGGTCATGGGTAACATCCCTACATCTTCCTCAGTAAGACCGAAGCAAAGAATTCATTCAGTCTCTCCGCTATCTCCTTGTCGCCTCTTAGTGCCCCTTTAACCCCTCTATCATCTAATGGACCAACTGAATTTCTCACAGGTTTTTTGCTATAAATGTACTTGAAAGTCTTTATTTCGCATTTTTGCTTCCGCAGCAAGCTTCTTCTCAAATTCTCCCTTTGCCTGCCTTATCAATGCCTTGCATTTGACTTGCCAGTGCTTGTGCTGTTTCCAGGTTTCATCATTTGGCTCTTTTTTCCATTTCCTGAAAGATGCTTTTTTGGCAACAACAGCCTCTCTGACCTCACCTTTAAACCATGCTGGCAGTTTTTTGGACTTCCTTCCACTTTTCTTAAAGCGTGGAATACAGCTGGTCTGGGCTTCCAAAATAGTATTTTTCAACAACACCCAAGCTTGATGTAAGTCTTTAACCTTTGAAACTGCTCCTTTTAGTTTTTTCTTAACTATTTTCCTCATTTTATCAGTCTCCCTTTCGAAATTTAAAAGGTAGTACTGTGGATTTCCTTACTATCCCTCCTCCACTAATTAAATCAAACGTGATCATGCTATGATCACTATTTACCAAGTGGCCACAACACCCTTATCTCTTGCACTAGATCTGGTGTTCCACTAAGGATTAGGTCTAATATGGCTTCCCCTCTGGTCGGTTCATGAACCAGCTGCTCCAAGAAGCAGTCATTTATTTTATCTAGGAATTTTATCTCCCTAGCATGTCCTGCCGTGACACTGAACGTAATTAACCACCTAACTAAAGTTTTTCCCACTATACAATTATTAAGAAATGGAAAACTGTATAACCTAAGTCAAAAGACTGACGTATGTAAATGTGCAAATGTCGGAAGTATAGCCTTGAGACAGTTTTCTATCTCTTGTAGCTATCTTTCCATTTTACTCAAAATTGAGCTCAGACTTGAGCTTACGATAAATAAGGTTCCACACTACTTAAAAGTGTCACCAATAAGATAATATCATAAAACACTGTAAAGTTTTAAGATAGGGGTCAAAATCGTTGCACTGTTAACAGGATACTTAGCTGAAGTCGTTCCGTCATGCAGTCAAAGTCCCATTGTAACGAAATGTGCAATTCGCCCCAGAATTTAAACTGTAGTAGAAGAGATTCTCCAAAATGATAAATCAGCGCATTTGAGTAGCCAACTAGCTACTGCATGACGGAACGACTTCAGCTAAGTATCCTGTTAACAGTGCAACGATTTTGACCCCTATCTTAAAACTTTACAGTGTTTTATGATATTATCTTATTGGTGACACTTTTAAGTAGTGTGGAACCTTATTTATCGTAAGCTCAAGTCTGAGCTCAATTTTGAGTAAAATGGAAAGATAGCTACAAGAGATAGAAAACTGTCTCAAGGCTATACTTCCGACATTTGCACATTTACATACGTCAGTCTTTTGACTTAGGTTATACAGTTTTCCATTTCTTAATAAGTGACACTGAACGTAGCAGAGAAACAGTTCTCCCCTCCCCCAAAGTTCCTTCACTGGGCTTCACAGCAGTAGCAAAGAAACAATTCTCCTCTTCCCTAAAGTTCTTCCACTCTGGGCTTCACAGCAGTAGCAGAGAAACAGTTCTCCCCTCCCCCAAATTTCTTTCACTCTGGACCTCACATCAGAATCAGAGAAACAGTTCTCCCCTCCCCCAAAGTTCTTTCACTCTGGACTTCACAGCAGTAGCACCGCAAGCCTGCTGACCAAAGTGGAAACACCCGGGTTCCTACCTTCCCATAGGATCTCCTTAGAAGTAGGTGGTCAGTCCATACTCTGGAACACCTCAGGCTTTTCTCTCTCCTTCCTTGTCTCTTCCCTCCTGGTTAAAAGGGCCATCCCCGGCCACAACCTTCCAAGGTATATTCAAGCCGGGTTCCCTAAAAGGGACCCAGCTTCTGGTGCTTAAAGGGGCATGTCCTTAGTCTGGCTGGAGGTATATCAATACGGGGGATGGGGAGCTTCTCATACACCCCATCATATACCCTCCCCCTCAGCGCAACCCTGCAAGGGTGAGTGTCCAGTAGCCCTGGGGAGCCCAAGCAGGGCAGAAAGTCCACGTTCAGATGTGCCTTGCCAGCCTGATGTTGTACCTCATAAAGAAAAGGTTGGAGGGTGAGGAACCAGCACAGGATCCAACTGTTGGTGTCCTTATGTTGTGCCAGCCACTTGAGCGGTTGATGGTTCATAACCAACGTAAAGGAGCAACCTAGTAGATAATATTGGAACGTCTCTAGGGCCCATTTGATTGCCAGGGCCTCCTTCTCAATTGTAGCATACTTTTGTTCCTGAGGCAGCAACTTCCAACTAATAAATGCCACAAGGTGTTCTTCACCCTCCACATCCTGGGTCAGGATGGCCCCAAGACCCATCATTAAAGTATCTGTCTGCACAATGAAGGGTCTTGTGAAATCTGGACTGACGAGGACCAGTCTAGAGCACAAAGCTGCCTTTAACTTTCCAAAGGCCTCCTCCAATTCAATAGACCAGAGGATCTTTCCAGAGCCTTCTTTTGGAGGAGCCAGGTCAGGGGTACGGCAGTTGCTGCCATCTGCGAAATGAACCGGCAATAATATCCAACCATACCCAAAAAGGCCCATATTTGCTTCTTATTCGCAGGCACTGGTACTTGGGAAATGGCCTCCACCTTCATGACTTGCGGTCGAACTTGCCATTCCCCACTGTATATCCTAGATACTGAGCCTCTTTGCCTCCCAGGAAGCATTTGCAGGGGTTGGCCATCAGGCTGTCCTTACTCAGACTTATCAGCACGGCCTGTAGATGGAATAAGTGTGTTCTCCACTCGTGACTGTAGATTATGATGTCATTGAAATAGGCGGCTGCATATCCCCCATGGGATCTTAGTAGGCAATCAACTAGGTGCTAGAACATAACAGGAGCTCCATGAAGCCCAAAAGGCAGGACTCTGAAGTGAAAAAGACCTTGGGACATTGAGAATGTGATCTTCTCCCTGGCGGCCAGCATTAGGGGAATCTGCCAATAGCTCTTTGTCAGATCCAACTTCAAAATAAATTGGGCTCCCCCGAAACACTCAATAAGGTCATCCACCTGGAGCATGGGATATGCATCGCACTTCAAAACTGCATTTACTTTCTGGAAGTCAATGCAAAACCGAATGCTTCTGTCTGGCTTGAGCACTAGCACAATGGGGGATGACCAGTTGCTTTGGGATTCTTCTATCACACCCAACTCCAGCATTTCTTCTACTTCCTTCGCTATGGCTTGTCTCCGTGCTTCCAGGAGTCGGTAGGGTTGTTGGCGTATCGTCACACCAGGATCTGTGATGATATCATGGTAGGCGAGGTGGGTATGTCCTGGAACCTGGGAGAACACATTCTTATTCCTCTGGACTAGCTGTTCTAAGTCCCTCTTCTGGGTATTTGTCAGGTTTTCTCCGAACAGAACTTGGCCCTTTTCAGAGGACCGCTGTACAATAGGCCCAAACTCCTCTTCATAGAATATCGTTGCTGGTGCCGAAGTCCACTTCTTCAAAGATTGACATGGTAGATCGCCATCTTTTTCCTTTCGTCCAGTTGTGCAACCTTGTACCATCTGTTCAACGACTTCATATGGGCCCTGCCATTTACAAAACAGTTTACTCTCCGAGACCGGGAGTAACAGCAATACCTGGCCCCCGGGCTGGAAGGTTTGCTGCACTGACCCCCAATTATAGGCCTGGACTTGGCTCTCCTGGGCTTTCTCCAGGTGCTGTCTGGCTGATGCTCCCACTTTCTTTATGCATTCCTGCATTTGCAGGACATAATCCACTAGATTCCGGCCAGGGTTGGGTTCCTCTTCCCAGGTATCTCGCAGTATCTGCTTGATCCCTCGGGGTTGTTGACCGTACAGCAACTCAAAGAGGGAAAACCCAGTTGAGCTCTGGGGTACTTCCCTGATAGCAAACAGAAGGTAGGGGAGTAACAGATCCCAGTCTTTCCCTTCTTCAATCATAAACTTAAACATCTGTTTTAATGTTTTATTGAAGCGTTTGACCAGGCCGTTTGGGGATGATATACAGATGTCCGCAAGAAAGACAAACGGTGTTCCTTGGTTCTGGCAGCTGTTTTTAGCTCCACTTGCGTCATCGGATAGGCCCGCTGATTATCATGGATCCAACTTAGAGTCACAAGGTTCTCATAATTAATTTGATGTTTGGTCCTGGTGTCCCTGCTAACAAGGGTCCTTACACTTCCCGAGTCCACGAGGGCTTGCAGGTGAGTGTCCTCAAGTTTTACCGGTATCACAAACAACCCGTGGCTCATTAGGGATGCTTCCACAATACCGCATTCATGTGAGGCCGTAACATGTGTGTCCATGGGTTCCCCCATTTCTATGGGGCAATTATGGGCATAGTGACCTTTTCCTCCACACCTGAAGTAGGTCAGATAGCTGGCCCTGGCTGTTCGGAAGGCTGGGGAGCATTGAGTCCTTGCTGCAGTGGTCCTCAAGGATTCCAGTCTCGATGTCTGGCCCCCTTGGAACCCGGCCGGCCTTGTCCCCCTCATCCTTGGTGTCTCAGCTACCGACTGTGCTTCATAAAAGCCTTCCGCTATCTCTACAGCACTGTCTAGGGTCAGCTTGGCAAACTGGCACACCCACTATCTCATAGTGGAAGACAAGCCTTCTAAAAATTGTTCGAGCAGGACGATCTTGGCTACTTCCGCTTCTGTCTTCTCTTCTGGCCATAGAAACTTCCATGCCACTTCCTTCAGCCTGTAGAAGAGACTCTGGGGGTTCTCTGTAGGCCCCAGAGTTCCCTTCCAGAACCGCTGATGATAGGTTTCTGGCATACAGCCCGCTCATTTTAGTATAGTGGTTTTTACTGCCACATAGAGGGCCCTTCCATCCAGGTTGGCCTCTTGGTAGGCAGCTTGGCAGCTTCCTGTCAACAGGTTCCCTAGGTAAATAGTCCAGATCCCTTCTGACACCCAGCCAGTCGTGCAGTTCATTCACAATTTATCAGGAAGGAGTTCAGGTCTTTGCCCTCCACCATTTTCGGCAGGGTGGAACTGACAGGTGGGGCTGCCATTCTTGGAGTATTTGAGACGTTTGTGCGAGAGAGCTTTGTTGTAGTTTGAAAGACTTTTATAGTACTTGCTGTTGCTGGATCCCTTGCGCCTGCATGAATTCTTGTAGCATCTGATGCTGTTGCTGCTGGTGTTGCTTTTGTTGCTGCTATCCTTCCACCAGGGCCTGGGCTAATCCTTCCATTCTGGCTCTATCAGTTTCCACCCATCCAGTTAGGAGAAGAAGGAAAGAAAAAAACTCCTGCCTGTATGGCACTAACTATACAGAAGGTGTGCCCTAATTCAGGCAGGGCTTGCCCCTTTAGCCATATACCAAAACCCTGTTTCCATGGGTGGAGGTCTGAGCCCCGGAGGGACATAGGGTGTCCTTCTGTCCTTTGGTTAAGAAGAGATCCCACCACTACCACCATATGTAGGATGCTGCGAGCGGCTCAGGACACAAACCCCCATGGAGCTAGGTGGAGGGTTAAAGGAAAATGCTTTATTTAAAGGGAGTTCATAGCAGTGGTAGCAGAGGCAGTTCTCCCCTCCCCCAAAGTTCCTTCACTCTGGGCTCAACAACAGTAGCAGAGAAACAATTCTCCTTTCACTCTGAGCTTCACAGCAGCAGCACTACAAGCCTGCTGACCAACAGGGAAACAACCCGGACCCTATCTTCCAGTAGGATCTCCTTAGAGGTAGGGAGTCACTCCGTACTCTGGAACACCTTGGGCTCTTCTCTCTCCTTTCTTATTTCTTCCCTCCTGGTTAAAAGGGTTGTCCCTGGCCACACCCTTCCCAGGAATATTCAAGCTGGATTCCTTAAAGGGGCCCAGCGTCTGGTGCTTAAAGGGGCATGTCCTTAGTCTGGCTGGAGGTATATCAGTATGGGGGATGAGGAGCTTCTCATACACCCCATCACACATGCTCATCCCTAATATGCCATAATTGAAAAGGTTTGTTTGGCAATCAAGGAACTATATGTTTGAGGATCATTGTCTTGAATAGGCTATTGATGCAACATTTACGCCCAAGGGCTAACAGAAATATATTTTTCATTTCTGGTCCTCTCCCCTCCTTCATTCAGCATATGCACGCTCTTCTCCAAGGGGTCCGTTCTCTCTGGAGGAAGGGATTCCTTTCAAGGCCCAGGTGAAGATTTCAATTTCAGCACAAATATTCAGTGACTGATATGGGATCCTCCAACTTACTCACTGAAGACTGTAGCAAAACATATGCTGCTTTGAGGTAATCTTTCTGTGCTGAAGTTTAACAGGCTCAAATAGACACCATTTCAGTATAGCAGTAGCACACCACACAGCTCCTTCATTTGTGTCTGTGATCCTATTTACTTAAAATTACCAGCTGTCCCCAGTTTTCAGGGATTGTTCCTGATTTTAGAAAAGTGTCCCTGTCTTCCAACTGTTTGGCAGGGCCTGATTCCAGCAATGAGGACAGAGGAGGTAGAAAAAAATATTTTCAATTTATTGATTTGAATATGTCCGTTTTCAGAATTTACATCGATTATCTTTATATTTTGCACAGTACGGGCAAAATCCATCACTGTTTTTATTTCTTTGTGGATATGTCTGCTTGGAAGTGATTTGTCTGCTCTGGCATCCCTAACAGGACCCCATTGCAAATAAGGTAATACTGTGTGGCTTTTAAATACAAGCTCTCAGCCTGAAAGCTCGTAAAGAAGTCTTGGCTTTCATTTTTAAAAGCTAATTCTTTTTCTATACTGCAAAGGGGGAATTTTTTTTGTGGTGCTGGGCAAAACTCTGTCAGTTACAGTTCATTATTTTTTGTTCAGCTACCCAGTCACAGCTAGCTCTTTGAAGCCACTGACCTCATCAGGTGTTCGATCCCTCCCTACCCACTCCATGTGGGCATTCTTGCTTTATAGGGCAACTCCCCAATTAGCTACACACAGGGACATAGAACAGCGCTGTTAGATCACACTTAAAAGAGGTTAACTGTTTTTTCTCTTAAACGACAACTGAGGAACAGGTAGGGACTTTGGCAGGTCTCTCTCTTTTACTTCAACAGATACCAAAGCTCCACCAACTGAACAAAGGCTGGGAAAAAATTGTATTGCCAAAGCTGTTGCCCCATTATAGCTTCTGCCTCTGTGCAGACAGAAATTCTAATGTCAGTTGAAGGACCGGTTCCATGTGCAGGATACCCGCATGCTGAAGTTCTCAGAAAACAAGCGGAAGAGCTCAGAGAAGGGGCGGCGAGGCTGAGAAGCATTCGAGACAGAAAGAAGTACATTGATGAGATGCTTCTTGAAACATCCAAGCTCTCCAACAGAGGTGAAGATGGGAGGCTACATAATGAAGAAAGTTGGATACGAGTCACCAGAGCCTACAGAATCAACACCCCAACTCCTCCAGCCCTGGAATTGAAAAATCAGTATGCTGCCCTGGAAGTGGAGGAGGTGAAAGCATTCCAGGAAAGGGAAGAACCAGAGCTTGAGCACCCCAAAGTTGCAGAATCAGTGACAAAGAAGCGAAGGGTAGTGGTGGTTGGTGACTCTCTTCTGAGGGGTACTGAGGCGTACATCAGCCGACCAGACTTAATGTCCAGAGAGGTGTGGTGTCTGCAAGGTGCCAAAATCTGTGAGGTTATGGAAAGCTTGCCGAGACTCATCAAGCCTACTGACTATTATGTGATCTTGCTCATCCATATTGCCACAAATGATACTACTAGGCATCCCTCTGAGCATGTAAAAAGTGACTTCATGGCTCTGGAACAGAGGGTGAAGCAGAGAAGTACTCAGGTGGTGTTCTCTTCAGCCCTCCCTGTTGAGAAGCTCACATTCTGGAGATGAACATAGATGGTGTCAATGAGAGCCTTTTGGTTTCATGGAACATTGGATGATGTTCCAAGGGCTGCAGAGCAGAGATAGCATCCATTTGTCCAAGAAGGGTCGAAGTGTCTTTATCAGCAGATTGGCTAACCTACTGAAGAGGGCTTTAAACTAGATTTGTTGGGAATGGGTAAAGAAAGCTCCCAGGTAAGTGAAAGATTAAATACCTGTGTAGAAATGGGTAAAAGGGGCAACATCTGGAAAGTGGTGTGTATGAATGCCCGTAGCATGGGACATAAGATCGCAGATGTTGAGGTTTTAATGGAAGAGACAGACTTGAATTTAGTGGCAGTTACGGAGACATGGTTCACGGAGAACCATGGCTAGCATATAATTATACCGGGCTATACTTTACTCAGGAAGCACAGGATAGGAAAAAGGGGAGGAGGAGTGGCACTATATTTAAAAAATAATAAGCTATAGAATTACAGGGCTTAAAGGGAGAGAGGAGGCACTGTGGGTTAAACTAGATAGAGGGAAAGAGAAATCCATTTGCACTGGAGTGATATATAGATCCCCCTCACAAGGAGAAGTGGTGGTTGGAGATTTAATAGAAGACATACGCAGCTTTGCCATGAAAGGAGAAGTGCTACTGATAGGTGATTTCAATATGCCAGATGTTGACTGGCACATCCCTGCTGTGGTGTCATTTAGAAGTAAGGAGATCCTGGATTCTCTACATGGAGAACTATTCAGACAACTGGTAAAAGAACCCACACGTGAAGGTGCCATACTGGACTTGGTGATTACCAATGGAGAAAGTGTTTCTGATGTTATAGTGGGAGATCATCTCGTATACAGTGAGAATCAGATGGTGAGGACTAGGGCTGATAAAATCCATTCAAAAGTGAGGGTCTTAGACTTTAGGAAAACTAACTTTGCCAAGATGGGTAATACCTCAAGGAGTCATTAGTGGGATGGGAACAGCTAGGGGATATAGAAAAACAGTGGGCAAAAATGAAAGGGGATATTTTAAGGGCAACAAATCTTTTAGTTAGAAAGTTAAATAAATGTAAAAGGAAAAGGAGGCCGCTACACTTCTCAAAACAAGTAGCTGTAAAGGTGCATAAAAAGAGGGAGATCTTCAGGAAATACAAGAGATCACAGACCGAGAAAGACAGGCATCTATATTTGGAAAAACGTAGAGAAGCTAGCAAAGTAGTCAAGAAAGCAAAGATACAAAAAGATATGTTAATGAGAGGAGGAAGGGCAAAAGTGATATGATCAGACTCAAGCGTGAAGGAGAGGAATATGTAGAAGCTGATGAGGATAAAGCGGAATTGCTTAAAAAATATTTCTGTTCTGCATTCACAGATGAAGGCCCAGGAGCAGGACCTCAGAAAATCCCCACAAAAAGGAACAGAAGTGACGGGGAGTTCGAACAATTTTCAGAAGACTGTGTTTGTGAGGAACTAGCTAAACTAAAATTAGATAAAGCGAAGAGTCTGGATGGGATACATCTGAGAATACTGAAGAAACTTGATTCTGACTCACAGGGCAATTCACACCCACAACCGCACTACCTAACTGACTCACTGCAGTTTTGTTCAATGCCTCGCAGTCTTCGGTCTATCCACATCAACCGCCTTGAGCTTCTTTTCCCTGCATGTGCCCATCTGGAGCGCACCCGTAATTCTGCCTTCTTCTTCCTAGCACCATCCTTATGGAACTCCTTCCCTCCTCTCCTCCATTTGGAAACATCCTATTCCAAATTTAAGGCACTCCTTAAAACACATCTGTTCTGTTTGCCTATGATCTCCCACCCAGTTCTCCCAACTAGTTTTTCCTCTCTTCTCGCCTGCTCTCTCTCCCTTCTTTTGCTTCCTCTTCCTGTCTGGTGCGCTTGCTGCTGTCCTATCAAGAATTGTAGTTCTTTTCCTTTTCCTGGCCATGCCTGGCCCTATATGTTTTTGAATGCATTGTAAACCGCCCTGCTGATTTCTGAAGGTGCGGTATATTAAGAAAGTCAATATAGATAAAGATAAGGACGTTCTAGCAGCTCAACTGACTGACCTTTTCAGTGCTTCTCTGGAGTCGAGAGTGGTCCCCGAGGACTGGAGAAAGGGACATGTGGTCCCTTTACACAAAAGTGGAAGTAAGGATGAGGTTGAAAACTATGGGCCAGTTAGTCTAACCTCTGTGGTGATTAAATTATTGGAAACACTGCTAAAAAAGAGAACAGTGAGGTTTCTGGAGTCCAATGGATTGCAGGATCCGAGGCAGCATGAATTCACCAGAGGCCGGTCTTGTCAGACAAATCTAATTTCTTTGACTGGGTGACCAGGGAGCTAGACCGAGGGAGAGCCCTAGATGTGGTGCACTTAAAGTTCAGAAAAGCTTTTGACACTGTTCCGCACAGGCGACTTATAAACAAACTGAGCACCCTAGGGATGGACCCTAAAGTTGCTGATTGTGTCAGAAATTGGTTGAGTGGGAGGCGGCAAAGGATATAGGTAAATGGAGCTTACTCTGAGGAGAAGGATGTTACCAGTAGAGTGCCGAAGGGATCTGTATTGGGTCAGATTATTTTTAACATCTTTGTTGGGTGATATTGCAGAAGGGCTGTCGGGTAAGCTTTGCCTCTTTGTGGATCATATCTAAATCTGCAATAAACACCCAGGAAGGAGTAGATAACATGAGGAGCGATCTAGCTAAGCTTGAAGACTGGTCTAGAATTTTGCAGCTGAGATTTAATGGTAAAAAATGAAGGGTCATGCATTTGGCTACAAAAATCCAAGACAGCGGTATAGTGTAGGGGGTGAATTATTTCTGTCCACAAAGGAAGAGTGGGATCTGGGTGTGATCGTGTCTGATGATCTTAAAGTAGCTAAACAGGTAGAAAAGGTGATGGCAAAAGCCAAAAGAATGCTTGGGTGCAAAGGGAGAGGAATGGCCAGCAGAAAAAAGGAGGTGATAATACCTCTGTTCAAGTCTCTGGTGCAACCTCATTTGGAGTACTGTGTGCATTTCTGGAGACCACACCTTCAAAAGGATATAAACAGGTTGGAGTCGGGATAGAAGATATCCATATCTTGGACCACACAATGACCTGGATAGATATTCGGTTCTCCCCCCTATGGAGTGGGCACAGCTGCTGGCACTTTCCATTTCATTTAAAGGGGGACACCGCTTTCGTACAGTTTCTGCGGGAGCAATGGGCTCTTTTTGAGGAAACTAATGCCATACCCAAAGACAACCCGTGCCTTTTGTGGGAAACCACTAAAGCCTACGTGAGGAGAGTCCTGATTGGATATGTCAACTGGCGAAACAAAGACTTCAACCACAAATTGGTGGAGTGGGGTGTCCAGCTCTGTACACTTCGCAGGCAGCTTGGTCATCACGATACAGACGACAATAGGATGGCCTATTTGACACCCCAGAGGCAATTGAATACCCTTATACATGCTCGGGCAAAGTGTTCTATGCTACACTACAAATATGCTCTCTACCTATATGGTAATCATTCGAGCAGACTGTTGTCCTCGTTGGTCAAAACAGGAAATGGTGTTCGAACGGTGGCAGCGATTAAAACCTCAGATGGGATGGTGCGGACCTCACAGGTGGCGGTGGAGGAGGCCTTCCTAACCTACTACTGCACCTTATATGCAGCAGATAGACGTGATGGTCAGTAGGCGTCCTCTTATCTAAATCAATGTAACCTCCCCAAACTAACTCTGGACCACTGTGCACAGCTAAATGAACCTTTTACTTGTAGGGAGATACAAGTGGTCATTAAAGGCCTCCGCACACCGCGGACCCTGGTCCTGATGGATTTAGCATGAAATTTTACCAGCTGCTTACCAATAAACTTTTCCTGCCACTAATGGACATGTCAAAATAGAGAAAAAAACCTTGATGTGATCGATGACACTAGCCATGCAATGAAACAAAAAGTCATCAATAATATTGTCTCTGCCACCAAATCAATAAATATTTGTCAGGCTAAACGGACTGGAACAGCGAGAGTAAAACTCCCTGCTCAAAAGTGTGAAACGCCCATTTTTTTGAGAGATTTTTTTGTGCTTATAAAAAGAAATGTTTTTAGAACTTATCTCAATCCTCAGCGGTTGTAAAGCCGATCCATGAAAATTCTGGCTTAGAAATGCACACTAATAAATTCTATGAACCCAAACGGTGATCAATATAATGAGATAAGAAAAAGTAGATCCCGTGAATCCCTCAGCAAATTTACAATTTTTTTGTCGGACATAAATCGTGTAGGGCAGGCATTGCAAACCCTTGCCCCAATACACAATACATATCCCTTTTATTCAAACCAATAGGTTATTCAATAAAACTTCTCAGAAGACCAAATCCAAATGAAAACGGCACTTATCTGGATAACCATGCGCGACGTGCACGTTTCGGGGGAGAAACCCCTGTATCAAGCGCTCTCTGATCCACTTGTATAAACTTTTCCAAGCCAAGGTGGCTTGGAAAAGTTTATACAAGTGGATCAGAGAGCGCTTGATACAGGGGTTTCTCCCCCGAAACGTGCACGTCGCGCATGGTTATCCAGATAAGTGCCGTTTTCATTTGGATTTGGTCTTCTGAGAAGTTTTATTGAATAACCTATTGGTTTGAATAAAAGGGATATGTATTGTGTATTGGGGCAAGGGTTTGCAATGCCTGCCCTACACGATTTATGTCCGACAAAAAAATTGTAAATTTGCTGAGGGATTCACGGGATCTACTTTTTCTTATCTTAGAAATGCACACGACATGCATGTTTCGGGTTCCAGAAAGACCCTGTATCAAGTGTTCTGCCGCTGTAACATGGAAATGAATGCAAGGAAATAGAAGCAGAAACTATTATAGAGGAAGAACAAGATTGGCATTCCTAAAACCACGAGAGTTAAAGAAAAAATTACAGCCTCGAATTGGAATGTTACAAGATGCTCAAGGATCTATGTTGAATGATGCTGAGAAGATCAAGAAAAGGTGAAAGAATATACAGAGTTTTATATGATCAAGCTGAAGTGGACCAACAGCCATTTCAACCTGTACCTTATGATCCGGAACCATTGGTGATGAAAGAAGAAGTCGAAGCAGCATAGAAAGGATTATCAAAGAACAAAGCACCAAGCATTGATGGCATTCCCATAGAAGTATTACAGCAATCTCATGCAGCTGTTACCATACTTACAAGGCTCTGCCAGGAAATTTAGAAGACAAAATCATGGCCAACTGACTAGAAAAGATCTGTGTTTATACCAATACTAAAGAAAGGTGATCCAACTGACTGTGGAAATTTATTGCACAATCGCTCTGATCCCACATGCCTGCAAGATTTTACTGAAGATTATTCAGCAGAGACTACAACCATACCTGGAACAAGAACTGCCTAAAGTGCAAGCAGGGTTCAGGAAAGGGCGAGGAACAAGCGCTATTATCGTGGATGTGAGATGGATCCTTGATTAGACTAAAAAATACCAAAAGGATATCAATTTGTGCTTTATTGACTGCAGCAAGGCTTTTGACTGTTGAAATCATGAGAAACTCTGGGCCACATTAAGAAGCATGAG
Source organism: Ichthyophis bannanicus (assembly GCA_033557465.1). Classification (NCBI taxonomy): domain Eukaryota; kingdom Metazoa; phylum Chordata; class Amphibia; order Gymnophiona; family Ichthyophiidae; genus Ichthyophis; species Ichthyophis bannanicus. The sequence goes on along the minus strand of CM066031.1, from coordinate 1,068,104,550 downwards.
TATACCAAAACACCTGATCATTCTCTTGCACAATCTGTACATTGATCAAGAAACAGTTTGAATGGAACAAGGAGAAACAGAATGGTTTAAAATCAGCAAGGGTATACGACAAGGCTGCATACTTTCCCCCTACCTGTTTAATTTATATGCAAAATAAATCATCAGAGAAGCAGGATTGTATGAAGACAACAGAGGTGTGAAGACTGGTGGAAGACTCATCAACAACCTTTGCTATGCTTTTGATACCACATTACTGGCTGAAAGTGAAGATGATCTGAAACATTTGCTTCTCACGATCAAGTAACATAGTCTTAAAATTGGCCAGCACCTTAATGTAAAAAAGACAAAGATCATGACGACTGGCAAAATCAATAAGTTCATCATTGATGGAGAAGAAATTGAAATTGTGACAATTTTAACCTACTTGGATCAACAATCAATAAAGAAGCAACAAGCAGTCAATAAATCCGTTGACACATTGCTCTTGGCAGAATGGCTATGAAGGACCTAGACAAGATTCTCAAGAGCAGAGATGTCAATCTCCATACAAAGATTCGACTCGTTCAAGCCATGGTATTTTCAATAACATCATATGGATACCAAAGTTGGACAATGAAAAAGATAGCCAGGAAGAAAATTGATGTCTTTGAATTATGGTGCTGGTGGCGAACACTGTGTATACCAGGGGTCCTCAAACTACGGCCCGCGGGCCACATGCGGCCCACCGAGGTCATTTATCCGGCCCGCTGGGTGTTTTTGCCGCCGCTGCCTGTCCTCAGGGGCGGCTCTACCATAAGGCGAAGTGAGGCGGCTGCAGTTGCTGGTTGTGTGGCAGGCTTTCCCTTCATACCTAGAGGCGCTTTGCCTTTCTTTGATGTTCCGGTGGCCTGATTTGTCTTGTGAGGGTGATCAGGGAGGGGCTTCGTTTCCCGCTCACCTCCCCGATGTCGATCGGGACTGCTGCAGTTGCTGGTTGTGTGGCGGGATTTCCCTTCGCGCCTAGAGGTACTTTGACTTTCTTTGGTTTTCCGGTGGCCCGATTGGTCTTGCGAGGGTGATCGGGGAGGGGCTCCACTTCCCGCTCACCACCCCGATGCCGACCATAAAAATGGTAGGGGGTATTAGAATACCTTCTTGTCTATGGCAGAATGAGAACTTTTCTGATGCGTATTCATGTCCTGGAGGAGGTACTGTATAAACTTGGATTCAATATGTGAAGGGCATTGCTGAAATTGGGTGTGGACATCCAAGGTCTTGGGAAAGCCCCAAACATGCCTCTATTCAGCCTTGGATGTTTTCGCGCTGGTGACATCCTTAGAACTGCTTTATAAAATGGCTCCAGGGATGCCTCTATACTTTGAACATCTGTATGTCCATTTTCAAAGCAAGAATAGTGTTCTTAAAATACTCCCCCCCCCCCCCGATATTTATCATCTTGATTCAAAACATCTCATTCGAGTTTATTTCAGAAGTAAAAATACAATTAGGCCATACTTCTCCCTAAAGAAGGACTCTAGCTTCCTCTTTCCTATAGAATTTATTAGTTGACTGGAGAGCAAAAGTGGGCAACAAAGAAGAAGGCAAAGTGGTTGGAAAATTTGGACTTGGTAACAGAAATGAAGCTACAGAAGGACTGATAGAATTCTGCAAGACCAAAGATCTATTCATCTCAAATACCTTCTTCCAGTAACACAAGTGGCAACTGTACACATAGACTTTCCCCAATGGATTGCACAAATATCAAACTGACTACATCTGTGGAAGTCAATGTTGGAAAAGCTCAATAACATTAACAAAGATAAAACCTGGAGCCAACTATGGTACAGATCACCAAAATAAGATATGTGCAGTGTGCACAGGAATTTGTTCATAGTTTTTTTTTAAACTATAGTCCGGCCCTCCAACGGTCTGAGGGTCAGTGAATTGGCCCCCTGTTTAAAAAGTTTGAGGACCCCTGGTGTATACCATGGACTGCCCAAAGAACAAACCAGTCAGTACTAGAGGAGATCAAATCTAAGCTTTCTTTAGAAGCTCAGATGACAAGACTTCGACTTTCATACTTTGGACACATCATGCGAAGAGAGAGATCAATAGAGAAAGACATCATGCTTGGCAAGATAAAAGGTCAAAAGAGGAAGGCCAGCAATGAGATGGATCGAAACAGTAACAGCAACTACGAGTGCCAGTCTGTCAACAATGAGCCACCTGATTGAAGACTGAACACAATTTAGGATAACTATCCAAAGGGTCGCCATCATTCGACACCGACTCGATGGCACTTAACAACAGCAACATGCAAATGATGACTGCACATGATACAGAGACAATCGTAGAGGATTTTGCAACTAGCCATAGCACCAATATCTTTACGGCTTGGTCTGAGGTGACTTAAACCTCTAACGCATGCCCCCAGCAGTATTTTGATGGCACTAGGTGCTTTCCCCAATACCTGGATCATCTTCCCCTCAGATGATCCAGGCATCAGGTGAAGCCCCTGATGCCATCAAAATAGAGAAATCAAATCCTTGGTAGTCCAGCAGCCCCAATCCCCCCACCCGAAAGTATTTTGATGGCATAAGGGATGATCGCAGCATCGTAAAAAGCCCCCAATGCCATCAAAAAACTGTTGGGGGCCAGTATACTAAGATGATATGGACCTGGTTCCAAGAGTACGTTGAGTTAGTGAAGGCCCAGAAGGGACCCTTGCACATAGAAAAACTCTGCTATTACCTATGAGAGCCACCTTTAAACTAGTGACAAACTAAATACCTCTTTCATGGATACAGCCATTTAGATAAAGTTACCATATGTCCCTGATTTTTAGGGATTGCCCCCGATTTTGAGGTGAGGTCCCCAACTCCATTGACTATAACCACCTGTCCCCGATTTTAGTGGGGACAGAGGCAAAGGACTCTGCATCTCCTGTATACCCCTCTAATTCAGTCTTCTCAATCCAGGTATGACAAGATATAAAATTAACTTCTTTTCTGAAAAAAGAGGAGGAATTTTAGAAATATATATAATATTTATCAATATGTATAAAATAAAGTTTAAGCATAAATGTATGTATGCATGCTTATAACTCAAGAAGGGCTGCTACTGTCTTTTGTAAACTTTAGAAATTACTGAATGCTATGTCGACTGGTCATTTCAAAATATATGGAGAAAAGATGCCTGAGGAGGAAGGACACCTGCCCCTCCCAGCCCAGCTCAGTCCTGCCCAAGTGTCCCAGCTTTGCACTCCAAAAATCTAGTAACTCTACATTTAAATATAAACTTAAGGGTAACCCGGGGGTAACTAGCTCTCCAGTCCTACCTAAAAAAGATTTGTTACCATCTAGGAAATGGAAAATGCAGGCTATTTCCTTTAAATACAGCGTGAAGAGTCAGACTTTTATCAGTGCACTTGCACAGGAGGAAGGTACTATTGTGGTAGGCGAAGGCCTATGATCCATGGTGTCTGAAATAAGCAGACAGGCCTAAATAGCTTGACCTGTAAATGCAGCCTGTGAAGAGGCCCATAGGAATTGCACATTCCCCAGAATGCTGCTACTATAGAACTGAAACTTAACAAAGCACAATCAGCTTAGCTGAGCAGAATCGAAACTCAGAAAAATATAGAAAAATAAGTTTAATTGCTATTGATAAGAGAGCACAGCTTCTATGAAATTAATTAACTCTGCTGAAAGAAAGGTTACAGTGCCCTGCTTTCCCACATGTTCTAACTAGTTAAATGGCCTTGGAAGAGAAAAGTATCTAAGTTGGTGAACTGACCATTGTAATTGGGACTATAAGGGGGGTAAGCAGGTGCTAAGCCCAGTCAAAGGACATCATTGGATAGCCATATCGGTACCGGGACCAATAGAAGGTGTACGGGGGGTTACCGGGACCAATGAAATGTTTGCCTATGTCTAGAATGGAGAAGAAGTCTATAAAAGTTGTTGTTTTGCTAGAAACCATTGCTCAGCCATTTTGAATTTGATTCTGCTTGAGACTTGTGCACAAATAAATGATTTGGACCTTTTCAACAGACTCCTGGTATCATTGGTTTGTCTGCGCTCTGCTGCTACATATTCTTGGTGCGTTGGCCGGGAACGGTGTGGTAATAGAGGGTATATAGGGCAATATACCACGACTTTCCGCCTCTACAGGTTTGATCCTGCCGTGATCGCGCCCTTCCGACGTGGGCTCGCTCCCAGGCACCACTGGTCCCTTGCATCGGAGGGAGCTGGCCGGACCTCGGCAGGTGCCGAGCCCGGACGGCACCAACACCTCGAACCCGAGTGAGGGGAGTCCGAGGTCCAACTCTCGCGCTTGCTTGGGAACTTTTGGAACCGGATCCGGTAAGTATAGTTTTGTTTTAGATATGTCTAGACAGACGAGTCAGAGCAGAACTGCTGTTGGAACTTTGATTTTGACTTGGTAAGAGAGCTCTCAAGGCGGTCCGATTAACCTCGCATGAGTATGCGCGAGGCGAAACAACCGTCTTTTTGATTTTGACTTTGATTTTGATTTTGACTTTGATTTTGATTATAGCCTAGTCAGCAGAGACAGGATTGGGCTGGTTTTGGGATACGTTGCTAGCATGATTGTGTGAATGAAGTGTGAATGAGAGGTCTGGCAGCACGGACCAAGCGAAGGCGGACTCCTGAGTAACGCAGTTCCTGGCCGGGCGACCGCGTCCAGGTCGTGAAAAGGAGGAAGCGCTTGTCGTCTTGTCTTGTTAATTGTTTCCCTTAAATGTTTCTAGGGCCGTGAGGACCCCTTACCCACGGTCCGCCCTCCTTTTCCCTTCTGTCTGTTGTTGCGCACACACATCGATATGGGAGGGGCGGGGTCTACTAGGAACACTCCGTTAGAATGTATGATTAAGCATTTTAGTAAAGGATATACAGGAGATTATGGAATAAAGATGACAGCCTCACGATTACAGCTTTTGTGTACTAGGGAGTGGCCCGTTATAGACCCCTTATGGCCCCAAGATGGAACATTCAGCATAGGAATTATTCGATCAGTTCACCAGAAGGTGCGAGTAGCGCACCCTGATCAATACCCCTATATAGATTCCTGGTTAAGTATTTGTGAAAGCCCACCCCCTTGGGCGAAGCGCTGTTATGAAGAACAGTGCAGAATCCTGTTAGCATTAACAGATCAGGCCCCGAAGGCAGGGACAGCAGAGAAATCTAGTCAGAAACCTATTCTGGTAGATCCTGAGTCCTCGGAAGTCATAACTAGGCAGCCTCAGGCCCAGCACCCAGTAAAAGTACCCCCCCGTCCTGCGGCAGTCCCGCAGCGACAGCGAGACCCAACTCCGGAACCCCGTCCGGATGAACCAGCAGAGGATCCCCCTCTTAGTGATGAACCAGACACGCCCGAGGATCCTGAAAAGGTTGAGTCAGAAGAAGAAGAGGACGAGTCCTCTCAAGGTGATACAGATAGTGTAATATCAGTGGCCAGTGTAAGCTCACCTGTAGCGAGCGAAGCGCCCCAAGTTAAACGTACTGTGCACAAGAAATCTATTGCCAAGAAAGTTTCTGTAAGGCTGAAGAAAACTTCTGTTAAGAAAATGATGCCATTACGACAAGTCCCGGGAATGCCCATGCGAGATGAGCACGACCAGATAGTTGCGGGACCCCTGAGTTTAGTGTATGTGCCTTTCTCCACTGCTGATTTGATGAACTGGAAGGTACATTATGCATCCTATACTAGTAAGCCCCAAGAACTAACAAAACTGATGCATACTATTATGGAAACTCACCAGCCCACTTGGGCAGATTGCCGTCAGCTCCTGTCAACCTTATTTACTACTGAGGAGCGGACACGAATAAAGCGAGCAGCTGTAGATTGGCTGGCAGATAATCCCTTAGTAGACAGGGATGAAGTAGGGATAGACAATCGTGAAGCAGCCCAGAGAGATTTCCCTAATGAAGATCCAAAGTGGGATCCGAATACCGAGAGAGGATCCAGAGCTTTATCCCGGTTCCGTCAAGGCCTTATGCAAGGTCTGAAAAGGGGTGGCCAGAAAGCTATGAATCTCTCAAAGGTGACCGAAGTTAATCAGGGTGCAGATGAGAGCCCAGCAGCCTTTTATGAAAGGTTAACTGAAGCATACAGAATGTATACTCCCTATGACCCAGATGCACCAGGAAGTCTGTGCATGGTAAATTCTGCTTTTGTAAACCAGTCACAACCAGATATTAGACGCAAGCTACAGAAGCTAGATGGGTTCGCGGGCATGAATGCAACACAATTACTGGAAGTCGCTCATAAAGTGTATGTGAACCGTGACAACGAAAGACAGAGAGAAAGTGATCGAAGGATGAAGAAGAAAGCGGATTTTTTGGCTGCGGCCATAGTGGAACAGAAATGGGGGGGTGTCCCTAGTCGAAGGAGCAGAGGAAGAGGGAGGGGCCAAGGAAATGACCGGCCCCAGCTAGGCACGAACCAATGTGCTTATTGCAAGGAGGAAGGACATTGGAGAAACGCATGCCCGCGACTCGAAGAAACCTTCCAGGAAGAAGAAGAATACGCCCCTTCGAGGGAAAGAGAAAGAGGCCGACTCCAGAATCGCAGAGGAACCAATCAAGAACAGTTTCAACGAGAAAGGGGGGAGGCCATCCAAGGAGTGGCAGCCGCCACAGCCTATGAGCTGGATGAAGCAGATTAGGACAGACCGGGCTCCGAATTCGCTTTAGGTCTCCAGGAGCCTATGGTCAGTATACAGATAGGAGACCAATTTATGGACTTTATGGTTGATACTGGAGCAGAACATTCTGGAGTAGTAGATAGACAAATAGCTCCTCTTTCTACACGAGCAGTCACCATTGTGGGAGCAACTGGCGCAAAAGCCACAAAGTCTTTTCTTCAAAATCGTATATGTAATTTAGGAGGGCAGCAAATAACGCATCAATTCCTTTACATGCCAGAGTGCCCAGTGCCATTACTGGGACGAGATATGCTAGCCAAACTTCAAGCCCAAATATCCTTTACTGAGAAAGGAGAAATGCAAATGACCGTCAATTCCCAGTCAAAACCTGCTGGATTGATGTTGCTTACCGTTCCACGAGAGGAAGAATGGAGATATTATAGTACTGAGCCAGGTACTGAGCCTCCAATCATTGAGACCTACTTTGAGCCTACTTTGAAAAGCATTAATGCCCCTCCTGGAGTATTGGAGTATGGGCAGAGGGCAATCCACCAGGCCTGGCCAAACATATAGCTCCAATAATTGTGAACCTCAAGCCTAGTGCACAGCCAGTACATGTTAAGCAGTACCCACTTCCGAGAGCAGCAATTGAAGGCATTCATCGTCATTTGTTAAGACTATTGGAGTATGGCCTACTTAAAGTTTGTCAGTCACCATGGAACACTCCTCTCCTGCCAGTAAAGAAGCCTGGGACAGGTGACTACCGCCCAGTGCAAGATTTGAGGAGAGCGAACGAAGCAGTTGAGACTATACACCCAGTCGTGCCAAATCCTTACACACTCTTAGGATTAATTCCTGCTGAAGCTACTCATTTCACTGTTTTGGACTTGAAAGATGCATTTTTCTGCATACGACTAGCCCCAATTAGTCAATTACTGTTTGCCTTTGAATGGCAGGACCCTGTCTCGGGAAGACGGGGCCAACTCACCTGGACACGATTAACACAAGGATTCAAGAATTCACCCACCATCTTCAGTGCTGCACTAAACCAAGATCTTTCAAGCTACCCAGTGGCCCCTGAGAAAAGAGTACTCCTCCAATATGTAGATGACTTGCTGATAGCTGCCACATCAGAAAGTGAATGTATACAAGCCACCACCGACCTTTTGCAACTATTGGATGAAGCTGGATACAAAGTCTCCAGAGCAAAAGCACAGCTATGCCAAAAGAAAGTCAAATATCTGGGCTTCCGTTTGACCCAAGGAAGCCGACAATTGGGACAAGAAAGAAAAGAAGCCGTGTGTAGTATCCCAACCCCAACCACCAGAAAGCAAGTCAGAGCCTTTCTGGGAGCAGCAGGATACTGCCGGATATGGATACCCAACTTTGCTCAGATTGCCAAACCACTATATGAAGCCACCAAGGGAGAAGAGAAATTGCCACTTGAGTGGGGACCTGAACAAGATGCCGCTTTCAAAACCTTGAAAGAAGAATTGATGTCGTCGCCAGCACTTGGGTTGCCAGATGTCCATAAGCCATTCCATCTATTTGTACATGAGGTACAAGGAAATGCCTTAGGCATGTTGACTCAGAAGTTGGGACATTGGGAGAGACCCGTAGCATACTTATCGAAACAATTGGACACTGTGGTCAAAGGATGGCCACCATGTTTAAGAGCAGTTGCAGCCACAGCTTTACTAGTGAGTGAAGCAGATAAACTCACCTTAGGACAAAATCTACGTGTTACCGTACCACATGCGGTACTTGCCCTTATGGAACAAAAAGCAAACCATTGGCTCACCAATTCCCGAATGCTGAAGTACCAAAGCATGTTATGTGAAAATCCCCAAATACAATTGAAAGTGAGCCATGCCTTGAACCCAGCTACACTGATACCCGTCAGTGAAGAACCCCCAGAACATGACTGTATAGAAGTCATGGATACTGTATTCTCAAGTCGACCTGATCTGACAGATGTGCCCTTGGAGAATCCTGATCAGACTTATTTTGTAGACGGAAGCAGCCTCATCATAGATGGACGACGCTGTGCCGGGTATGCTGTAGTCACCCGGGAGAAAGTCATTGAATCATCAGCCCTGGCATCAAGCACATCAGCTCAGAAAGCAGAATTGATTGCACTCACCCGAGCATTAGTATTGGGTGCAAAACTTGTGTTAAATGTGTATACAGATTCAAAATATGCTTTCACCACTCTGCATGCACATGGAGCTCTATACAAAGAATGAGGGCTCATTACGTCAGGAGGCAAGTCAGTTAAATATGGCCCAGAAATACTGATGCTACTAGATGCAGTATGGGCCCCTACACGTGTGGCCGTCATACATTGTAGAGGACACCAAGCAGGAAAAGGAGAAGTGGCCCAAGGGAACAGATTCGCTGATGCTTCAGCACGAAAAGCAGCCATGACAGGCCAAATTTCACCACAGGCCACGCCAATACAAGCAGCATTGTTTCCAGTACCCCTTAATTTATGGACACCACGATATACCACCAACGAATTGGATTACTACTGTAACAAAGAAAAAGGAGTATTGAAAGATGGATGGATTGAACTGCCACCTCCAGAGGGCAGTCAACCTCCAGGACGAATAGTGATTCCTGAGCTTCTGGGACCAGCTTTTGTCAAAGCCTTTCACCAAGCTACGCATTATGGGAAAAGTGCTATGGAAAAAGCACTTAGACCACATTTTGTATCACTTTATTGGCAGCCCTGTCAGCCTCGGTAGCTCGCCAATGTCTAACTTGCACCAAGAATAATGCAAAACAGGGTCCCACGCCACCACCCCGAGTTCAGTCAGGAGGGGTTACTCCCATGCACCACCTACAGATAGATTTTACTGAAATGCCAAAATCTGGCGGATACCGTTACATGTTAGTATTAGTCTGTATCTTCTCTGGGTGGGTGGAGGCCTTTCCCACCAGGACTGAGAAAGCCCGAGAAGTTATTAAAGTCTTGTTGAGAGAAATTATCCCCAGATTTGGTATGCCAGCAGTTATAGGGTCAGACAATGGACCCTCATTTGTATCTCAGATTACCCAACAGTTAGCGAGTGCCTTGCAGATACAATGGAAATTACACACAGCATATAGACCTCAGAGTTCTGGGAAAGTTGAGCGAATGAATCGTACCTTGAAAGCCCAAATGTCTAAGCTTTGTCAGGAGACTCGCCTAAAGTGGCCCCAAATGCTCCCAATAGCTTTACTTAGAATACGTTCAGCCCCTGTGAAGTCATCAGGATTTTCCCCTTTTGAAGTTCTGTATGGCAGACCTCCACCAATAGTGCAGGGAATAAAAGGTAGTTTGTCACAGATTGGTTCAGAAATAACCCGACAAGAACTTCTAGCTCTTAGTTCTGTTCTGCAGACTCTCCATACGTGGATACTGGACCAGTTGCCTATCAATCTGACGGAGCCGTTGCACCCCTACAAACCTGGAACCTCGGTGTGGGTCAAAGATTGGAAGAAGACACCGTTGGAACCACATTGGAAGGGGCCATATACCGTCATCCTGTCTACCCCGACTGCAGTAAGGGTAGCAGAAGTCGATTCCTGGATCCACCACAGTAGAGTCAAGCCAGCAGCTGTTCCAGATCAGGACATGTGGACAGCGGAGCCGCACCCTGATGTTCCTTTGTGTCTCACACTACGGAGGCAGCCAGCAACCTAGAATCTTTTGAGGACACTTATGAATTATAGTGTCCCACTGCAGCCAAGTCTTTCGAAGAGGATTGCTGTTTCTAATACAGAAAAAAACATTTGTTTTCTTCATCGAATAACTGTGCTTCCATAAACTTTCGTCAGCCCAACTGTAATTGATAAGTTGGTGACATTTGAGGATCTTCAATCAATATCGACACCCGTTGAATTGCTTCATTAGCGAACGGGCCAGCATTGTGCAAGGAAGAGGAAGACGTCGTGGTCAAGATTTTCCAGCGGAGATCCAGAAGAACTACAATCAACATGCATCTTTATTTCTACTATGTTCTGGTTGCTTGCGTGGGGAACTTTGAACTTGTTCTTGCTTTACCCCCATGTACTGCCTGCATTACTTCCACACGGACTGGAATGAAAGTAACTCAGACCTTGCTTTACCATTCTTACTATACCTGTACTGGTACGGTAAGCCGGTGTATTTATAACACCACCGAACTGAATGTTTGTACTAAAGGAAACATCAAAGTTTGCTATAATCCGCATCAAAACCCATCTTACTACACTTTAGAAATACGATGGAATGATGCAGATGGAGACTTACTTAATGCTACCTCCCCACTCCCCGACCCTACTAAGCTTGCTGTATTGTACTTTGATGCTTGTGATGCTATCAATAGGGATAGTCATTCAAAATGTGCTGATTGGGAAAAAACTTATGCTCTTAATGATAAGTATATGTGTCCAGAGGGAACCACTGGATGGGGAGAATGTACAGGTAAACGAGCTTTAGCCAATGAATATAGCACAGCCCCGGTTGCAGATTACTATTGCCCAAGGTGGGAATGTGTTTTCTATGCCACATGGAAAACCGGTATGGTAGAAAATACCAGAGACAATCGAATGGCGATTTTGCAAAAGCCATATGTGAAGGGTATAGAAAAGCATTGCAAGAAAGGAGCTTGTAGTCCGTTAGAGTTTATTGTAGTAAATCCCAGTGCTTGGAAGCAAGGGTATAAATTTGGACTCAGAATTGCAGGTTCCGGGTCAGATCCCGGAACCATTGTGTATATTAGATTGAACACCCAGGCCCATAGATCGTCACGATACCATATACATAACACTTTTTACGAGACTATGCATGTAAATAAGTTTGATATCCCTCACCCTTCCCAGAATTTGTTTCTAGAATTAGCGGGAGCAGTAGTCTCCAGTTTACATATTTCAGATTGCTATTTTTGTGGTGGAACTAAGATGGGTGATCAGTGGCCATGGGAAGCCAAAGAATTGAATTATTCACTGACTTATAATCACACTGAACTGCATAAGACTACTAGTGAATGGGTCTTAGCACACTCGATAGTTGGACGTCTATGTTATGCCAGAACTGGACCTCAGTTCAATCTACAGGTGGGACAGCTGGTCTGTCTCAGTCAAAAGTTCTATAATGACACCACGAAACAGACTTCTTGGTGGTCAGGAGTTAATGAATCTGAACCCACCAATCCATTAGCAAAATTTCCTGAACTTGCTGATCTATGGACAAATCTTGCCCTACCCCATGCTTGGCAAGCCCCACCTGGCTTGTATTGGATCTGTGGAACCCGAGCATATGCCCGCCTCCCTCTCCACTGGGGAGGAGCATGTGTCTTAGGAACCATTCGACCTTCTTTCTTTTTGTTACCCACAGAACATGGAGAGCAATTAGGATACCCAGTATACACTAAGAGACAGAAAAGAGCAGCTCTCCAGATAGGTAAGTGGCAGAAGTGGGATGGAGATGATTGGCCACCTGAGAGAATAATTGCCTATTATGGACTGGCCACATGGAATGACGATGGTATGTGGGGCTATCTGACCCCTGTATATTTGATTAATCGTGTTATCCGCTTACAAGCAGTAGTTGAACTCATAACTAATGAAACTAGTCAAGCACTCACACTCTTAGCTAGACAGAGCACACAAATGTGTACCGCAATATATCAAAATCGCCTGGCGCTAGATTACTTACTAGCAGCTGAAGGCGGGGTATGTGGAAAATTGAATTTAACCAATTGTTGTTTAAAAATAGATGATAAGGGTCAAGTAGTTGAAGACATTGCAGAAAATATGAGAAAACAAGCTTATGTGCCAGTACAAACCTGGCATGGGCTTAGAATACCTAATTGGTTTGAATCTATCTTTTCTGGATTAGGGGGACTCACTACTTTCTTTATGATAATCCTAGTAGTTGTAGGTTTGTTTCTATTATTACCATGTATAATCCCTTGTTGTATGCGCTCCATTAACAGTGTCATTGAAAACACCGTGGAGCGGAAAGCCGCGACTAAGATTTTAGCCTTATGGCACCCTAATCCTACTATACATGGTCGGAACCCGACCCCAGTATAATTATTGAGTGATTTAACTCTCACACCTTATCAGTAATAGGGTGAGATTAATCAAAGGGGGGAATGTGGTAGGCGAAGGCCTATGATCCATGGTGTCTGAAATAAGCAGACAGGCCTAAATAGCTTGACCTGTAAATGAAGCCTGTGAAGAGGCCCATAGGAATTGCACATTCCCCAGAATGCTGCTACTATAGAACTGAAACTTAACAAAGCACAATCAGCTTAGCTGAGCAGAATCGAAACTCAGAAAAATATAGAAAAATAAGTTTAATTGCTATTGATAAGAGAGCACAGCTTCTATGAAATTAATTAACTCTGCTGAAAGAAAGGTTACAGTGCCCTGCTTTCCCACATGTTCTAACTAGTTAAATGGCCTTGGAAGAGAAAAGTATCTAAGTTGGTGAACTGACCATTGTAATTGGGACTATAAGGGGGGTAAGCAGGTGCTAAGCCCAGTCAAAGGACATCATTGGATAGCCATATCGGTACCGGGACCAATAGAAGGTGTACGGGGGGTTACCGGGACCAATGAAATGTTTGCCTATGTCTAGAATGGAGAAGAAGTCTATAAAGGTTGTTGTTTTGCTAGAAACCATTGCTCAGCCATTTTGAATTTGATTCTGCTTGAGACTTGTGCACAAATAAATGATTTGGACCTTTTGAACAGACTCCTGGTATCATTGGTTTGTCTGCGCTCTGCTGCTACACTATATGTAACAGGGTGTACCATTGTTACCAAAAGTCTATATTTAAATTAAGGCCAAGAAGTTTCACTCCCTTGGCTGAAACAGGCTGAAGCTTGCTTAGGATTGCAACTTGCATGGCGAAGAAGCTGCTAGCAGGTAAGAGCACTCCCATATTCAAGGAGAAGCGTAATGCCTGGACTGCTGCCTAAAAATCAGAAAAGCTGCAGAACGCACAGACCTGAGTCTAAACCTTTGTTTCTAGAGTCTAAACCTGATATTTATGGTAAATATTTGGTTCCTTTCAATTTGCATGTTCTCATGCTGAAGGGAAGCTGCTATAGTTTGTTCCTACTTTCTGTTACTGCATCTAGACTGCATAAGCCAATGTTGCTAGAACTGTAAGTCAGAGATGCCAAAGTGAAGCTATCTTTGAGTCAGAATTTTAGCATATGCCTCCCAGCCCCACCCTACTCTGCCTCCTAGCTCCACCCCCTGCCCCACCTTCACCCCATGGCCATGCCAGAAAATATCTTAATTACAGTGTTGACAACAGGAATGGATGAGAAATACAGATAGCTGATTCCCCTGAGAGAGGACAAGAGACAAAGTGTCTGTGCCTCCCCTCTCTCCCTTCCCATCCCATCTTCTGCAGCTGTGACCTCATGAGCTCTGTGCTGTATGGACACCAGCTAGTACAAAGACAGGATATTTTTTTTCTAAGGATCCTTAAATGAATAAGAGAGCCTCAACCGACAAAGGCTAAGAGCATTTAAGAAAGGTAGGTGAGAGCCCTCAGTAGTGCCATGCCACCTCCTCCAGACTACTCACCACCAGTCTGTTGTCTTCAGTGTCAGCCAAAGCAGAACAACTTCCTTTTTAGAACCAGAGACCCCCAGTCATGCACTGCTTTCAGAACTGCTGTAGGCCGGGTCTACCTACAAAAGGATCTCTAATTTTTCATCAAGATTGCCTGAGCACATGGGAGCCGTGCACCAGGAAAATAAAAGAAAAACTCAGATCACAGTCACTTGTCATCAAAATTCCTTTATTCAGTACAAGCAAAAACTGCAAGCACAGATACACAAGTGTCTGTCTGAGGGACCCAGGTGCGGACAGCGTTCTTAACCTCCAATACAGTGGTGGGGGCAAGAAGGCTGCCCCTGATGCTCCACAGTAGCACTCTTATATACCTCTCTATAGCAACATTTTGAATTACTGACGTCATTGGCCAAACTTGCAAAAAACCAGCAAAACCTGCTAAGTCAGAGAACTTCGGCCAGTGCAACCTTCAGACCCCTCCTATGTTTATCACCAAGCAACAGATTACTAAACAACAGTTGGTATTCCAAGGTCTGCTTAAGGTCAGCTTATCAGCTGGTCACAGCCCCTCTTATCTCTGCCTGAGTCCTGTATGATCTGACACTGTGCTCTTCAGGGTTCAGAGTAGGGTTGCCAACTGGCCGGTTTTCAGCCGGCCTGGCCGGTTTTTCCACGGCCAGGCCGGCTGCCGGCGCAGAGGCAAAACCGGCCCTTTAAAAGCCGGTTTTTTTGCTCTGGCCGCAAGATCGGGAGCGGCCTGAGCAAAAAAAACGGCTTTTCTCCGCTTCAGAGGGAGCCGGGGAAGCCCGCGCGAGGCCCCGGCTCCCTCTGAACAGCCACCAGCGTGAAGAGCCTTTACCTTCACGCTGGCGGCTGTTCCTGTGAAGCCGCGAATGCTGGGAAAGGTTAAAGGTTGCCCTTTAACCTTTCCCAGCATTCGCGGCTTCACAGGAACAGACGCCAGCGTGAAGGTAAAGGCTCTTCACGCTGGTGGCTGTTCAGAGGGAGCCGGAGCCGGGGCCTCGCGCGGGCTTCCCCGGCTCCCTCTGAAGCCTCAGACAGCCGCGATGCTGGTCCGGGGGGGGGGCAAGGACTGCATGGGCTGTGATGGGGGGACCTGGACTGGAAAAGGGCTAAGGGGGGGGGGGACTTGGACTGGAAAGGGGCTATGGGGGGGGGGGGGGACTTGGACTGGAAAAAGGCTAAGGGGGGGGGACTTGGACTTGGACTGGAAAAGGGCTAAGGGGGGGGGGGGACTTGGACTGGAAAAGGGCTAAGGGGGGGGACTTGGACTGGAAAAGGGCTAAAGGGGGGGACTTGGACTGGAAAAGGGCTAAGGGGGGGGGACTTGGACTGTAAAAGGGATAAGGGGGGGGACGTGGACTGTAAAAGGAAAATGGGTGGGGGACATGGACTGGAAATGGGTTGTGATGGGGGTGGAGGGGACCTGGACTGGAAAAGGGCTATGGGGCGGGGGGAACTTGGACTGGAAATGGGCTATGGTGGAGGAAGGGGGATCTTGGACTGGAAATAGGCTGTGATTAGGGGGGCTAGGACTGCAAATGGGCTGTGATGGTGTGGGGGGACTCGGACTGCAAATGGGCTGTGATGGTGCGGGGGGACTCGGACTGCAAATGGGATGTGATGGTGGGGGGGCCTAGGACTGGAAATAGGCTGTGATGGGGGACTTGGACTGGAAATGGGCTGTGATTGGGGGGGGGGAGCTAGGACTGGAAATGGCCTGTGATGTGAGGGCTAGCACTGGAAATGGGCTGATGAAGAGCTGGAATAGGACTGGAAATGGGCTGATGTGGGGCATGGGAGAATGGGACTAGAAGGGAGTGGATGCTGGGTGGGTCTAGAACTATAAGGGAACTGATTTGTGGGGAGGACTAGAATGGATGGGGAATGAGAATAGAGAGGGGAAAAAATATTTTGTGTGGAAGAAAAGTCTATGATGGGCCGGTATTGGGAGAGTAAGAGGGGCTTGAGAATGGAAGGGTGAAATTTAAACGGATGATAAAGGAATAAGGAAAGAATTGGGGGAAAGAGCAAAAGGGAAACAATCAGTATGTTAAAGCAGAAATAGAGAGAGAATGGAAAACATCTGAAAGAGAAGAAGAAAGGACAAATGGATAGCTCGCAGAAGACACGAAGAAACCAGAAGAAAGTGACTGGAGCAATTGCAACTGAAAAATAAAACGCCCAAACAGAAGGTAGAAAAATACTTTTTATTTTGAATTTATTAACTGGAATATGTCTGGTCTGGGAAGTGTGTATTGCTAACATCTTTGCGTTTTTGTTTAGTGCAAGAGGAAATTACTTTATAGTTTTATTTCTCCAGTGTTGTACATTTCATGTTTGGATTTTGGGGTTCCCAGTTTAATTATTATCTGACCAAGGAAGTTAGCCTACACGTATCCTCGGTAATTTTTGTGGGTGGGGCTGGGGGCGGGGCAGGGGTGGGACTAGGGGCGGGGCAGGGGTGGAGCATGGCGAGCCACAGGTGTCGGGTTTTTCTCGGTGAAAAAGTTGGCAACCCTAGTTCAGAGTATGGCTCAACTGACAGTTTTGTTTTTTCAGCTTCTGGGCCTGAATTCCATTTGACCTGTTTTCCTAGGCCCACATCCTCTTGTACACTTCTGTTCAAAAGTGTGGTTCACCAGGCTCTCCCATACAAGGCCGCAAAATACTCTGTTTCATAACCCACATGCGTGTCTTCTTGTGTCAATCATATGTTGCTGTGTATAATTTTCAGGCAGGTAAGGGCAGGCAGGCAAGGGTGCAATCATACAAAGCAAACCTATAGAGCAGGCTTGAAATCCAGACTTGGACTGATATCCCTTCACTGCTCAGGCACGGAGTCTGAAATCTGATGTGCACCACTGACGGCTTTGTTCTCCTGCCCCTCAGAAGCAATAAGTTTATGTCAGAGGAGACAGAACCAGAAGAGCCATCAGTGGTGTGCATCAAATTGCAGGCCCCACTTTTTTTGTGTGTTCTATTGCTGCTGGGCAAGCAGCAGCACCAGAGAGGGGCACTGGTAGGAGGAAGGAGGGAGATGCTGAACTGGAGAGGTCAGGGCTGAAAGGAGTCAAGTGAGACTGCTGCTGGAGGATCATCAAGTAGATACAGTGCAAATATGTGAGGCTCATGGGCAAAGGCATGTGAATGTGACAGAGGGGACGAATGCATGTGTCTTGCTATGTCTGCATCATGCTCTATGACAGTCCTCCAGCAGCCAGCATCAGATCAGAGTGAAATCTTCAGGAAGTAGTCGGTTCTGGGAAGCAAATAAAGCAGCAGGCCTGTAAATATTCGTTGTCTTTCTTTATAAAATATAAGCTATCTTAAATCTCATGAGCCTGTTGGGATTCAGCCACATGAACATGGGTCAAGAAGCTGAGTGCCTCAATAAACAAAGAGCCAGCACGATTCAAGAAAGATTCCTCAGACATGGCTGCGAGTCTAAATCTAATCCCTGGGCCTATGGCAGGAGCAGGTGATGTATTCAACAACTGGATGTTATCCAGCGCACACTGGGACAATTAAACATTGCAACAAGACTGAATGAAAAACACAAGAAAATAGGGGTGGTGATCCTGATAGCTGTAATGGGGAAAGAATGCCCTATACAGTTGCAACAAATTCATATGTCACCAGGAAACAGGGACGATACATCTAAAGTTTTGAATGCACTCAAAAAGCATTTTCATTCCCTCATAAATGTGATATATGAATGCTTCCTCTTCAATAAAGGTTTAAAATAGGACACCTATATGAGAAGTCCAAAAAGGCACCTATCTTAAGCGCATTTTATAAAAAGCAACATAGCATTGTGGGGCTAATTGCTTATGTGTAACTAATGAATAATGCACTCTAATTTTCAGCTGCCCTGGCTGAGTTATAATACCTAAGTAAGCTAATTTATTGATTCAAAACACAGGAATTTCTGCACCAAATTAAAATTTATTCCAGGTCTGATCAGGAGGGTCATAGTATGATAGATCACATCTTGGGTTATTTCTGGTTAAGAAAATAAGAAATGCCTTACTAGATCAGACCAAGGTCCATCAAGTATCCTGTTTCCAAACGTGTCCAATCCAGGTCACAAGTACCCAGCAGGTTCCCAAAGAGGCACACAGGTTCCACAATGCTTGTTCTGGGGCAAATAGTGGATTTCCTGGGTCCTCTTTAATAATGGTTTATGGACATTTCCTCCAGAAACTTGTCCAAACCTTTTTTAAACCCAGCTACACTAACAGCTTTCACTACATCATACGATAACGAATTCCAGAGTTTGCTTACGCATTGAGAAAAAAATATTTTCTCTTATTAGTCTTAAATGTTAGGCTTCATTGTGTGTCCTCTAGTCCTTCTACTTTGTGATGGCGTAAACAACCGATCAACGTTTACCTGTTCCACTCCATTCATTAATTTATAGACCTCTATCATATCCTCCCTCAGCTGTCTTTTTTCTAAGTTGAAGAGCCCTAACCTTTTAAGCCTCTCTTCATAGGGGTATCCCTTCCATTCACTTTACCAGTTTTGTTGATCTTCTTTGTAACTTTTCTAATTCAGCTATATCCTTTTTAAAATATGGTGACCAGAATTGCACACAATATTCAAGGTGCAGTTTCACCATGGAACGATACAGAGGCATTATAATATCCTTTGTTTTATTCTCCATTCCTTTCGTTATGATTCCTAGCATTCTATTTGCTTTCTTGGCCGCCGTTGCGCACTAGGAGAAGGATTTCAATGTATTATCCACGAGGACGCCTAAATCTTTTTCCTGGGTGGTGGTGGTTCCTAATGTGGAACCTTGCATAGTGTAACCATAGTTTGGGTTGTTCTTTCCTAGGTGCATAACTTTGCACATTGTCTCAAGGAAGTGACCCACTGGCTATATGAACACTTGCTCGCACTGAATGTAAGCAAAACTGAGGCACAGGTTGTGAACAGAAACCCCAATTGCATTCCAATAGAGAATCTTACCTTCAACAACCATGATATCCCTATCAAATCTGAAATCAAATACCTAGGTGTGATACTAGACCGGAAACTCTATTTCCAAGCACACATTAAGAAAATAAGTGCAGCAACATATCAAAGGATAAGAAACCTGCATAAACTCCGCCTGTCGCTGGACTACAACCTTTTCCGCATGGTCTACCAAGCAATCATTACTTCTATCTGGGACTACTGCTACTCAATACTTCACGGCCTACCAAAAGGTACACGCCTTCCACTCCAGATAGCACAAAACTCTGCAGTTTGCCTAATATCACCTAGACAAGAGCACATTACTCCAGTATTAAAAAAACTACACTGGCTGCCCATCCTAGCTCGAATACAATAGAAAGCAACCATGAACACCTTCAAGAATATACATAACCTAACCACAGCTGTCTACAATCCCTCATAACCACACCTTCAGACAAGAGACCAAGAAGAGACCAAACCATGAACCTCCTTAAAATCCCCAGACAGAAAACAACCAGTACACAAGAAATATGCCATCGCGCCTTCTCCATATACGGACCTACTCTATGAAACTCCTTTCCAGCTAATCTCAGAGCAACTGATTAAAGGACATCAGGAGAATGCTGAGAACACACATATTCCAGAAATATTATGGGACAGACTGCTAAGCTCACTCACAACCAAAACACCGAAACAAACCTAAATGACTGAAATACAAAAGTATGGACTCTATACCACTCAAATGTAAATAGTTGTCAGTCCACTGATCAGACAGTAAATACATTACTGCCTATCAGTTAAAATGTAAATAGTTAATTGCACAGTGATCCAAGTTGCCTGTACTCGGTTAGTTGTACCGTGTTCCATGTAACTCTTGTTTTTGTTCAATGTAAACCGTCTTGATACTACTGAAAAGTGGTATATAAGAAATGTTAAATAAATAAATAAATTTCATTTGCCATTTATATATCTGGTCTTCCAATTTATCAAGATCCTCTTGCAATTTTTCACAATCCTCTTGCGTTTTAACAACTTTGAATAATTTTGTGTCATCTACAGATTTGATCACTTCACTCATTATTCTTATTTCCAGGTCATTTAAGAATATGTTAAAAAGCAGTGGACCCAACACAGATCCCTGGGGTACTCCACTATTCACCTTTCTCCATTGAGAAAATTGGCCATTTAGCCCTACTCTCTGCTTTCTATCTTTTAACCAGCTCCTGATCCACAATACTACATTGCCTCCAATCCCATGACTTTTTTAATTTTGCCAAGAGTCTCTCATGAGGGACCTTGTCAAAGGCTTTCTGAAAATCCAGATACACTATATCAACCGGTTCACCTTTGTCTACCTGTTTATTCACACTTTCAAAAATATATAACAGATTAAAGCTACTGAAATGCAGGGGGCATGGGGAAAAGAAGAAGAGCTCTGGATTGTGTTGGAAAGAGGAGATGGCACTGTCATCCATACTGGTGTAGTCTACAGACCTCCGACTCAAATCGAAGAACTAGATAACAAATTGATTATAGATATTTCAAAGATAGACACAAAGGGGGAAGTGATCATATTGGGTGACTTTAATCTACCCAATGTGGATTGGAGTACTCCTTTCGCAAATCTGGAAAGTAGTAAAAAAAACTGTGGATGTTTTCCAAGATTCGTTACTTAGATAGATGGTGATGGAACAAACCAGGGAACGCTCAATGCTGGATTTAGTGCTCACCAACGGAGATAGCATGTCGAATGTCCAGGTGGGTGCCCTTGTGAGCAGCAGCAATCATCACACGGTGTGGTTTGAGATAAAAGCCAAGGTGCAGTCCAATCATAGCAAGCTCAAAGTCCTAGACTTCAAAAACACTGACTTCAGTAAAATGGCCAAGTACCTGAAGGAGGAGTTGGCAGGGTTGGAGGGGATAAGGGAAGTGGAATGGCAATGGGCTAAACTAAAGGTGGCAATAAAAGGGGCAACAGATAAATATGTAAGGAAAGTAAATAAAAACAAGAGGAGAAGGAAACCTAATTGGTTCTCCAAAGAAGTGGCTACTCAAATAAAGGAAAAAAACACAGCTTTCACAAAACTCAAAAGCTTGCAAACAGAGGAACATGGAAAGGAATACAGGATCAAACTAAAAGAGACAAAAAGAGAAATAAGGAAACCAAAATCAAAGGCAGAGGAAAAGATGGCTAAAGATGTGAAGTGTGGCGACAAAACTTTCTTCAGGTATATTCGGGAGAGGAGGAAAATCAGAGGTGGAATTGCAGGACTCAGAAGTGCTGGGAACAGACTCGTGGAAAGTGACATTGAAAAAGCGAAATTGCTAAACAAATACTTCTGCTCTGTTTTTACTAAAGAAAATCCTGGAGAAGGACCACCTGTGACTCCCAAATATAAAAATGGGAATGAAGTAGATACCACACCATTCACAGAAGATGATGTGTTAGAACAATTTGCAAAACTGAAAATGGACAAGGCCATGGGACCGGATGGGATACATCCCAGGATACTGAAACAGCTCAGAGAGGTTCTTGCAGAGCCTTTTTTAACAGTTCCTTGGAAACAGGAGACGTTCCTCAGGACTGGAGAAGGGCTGATGTGGTACCTCTTCACAAAAGTGGTGACAGGGAAGAAGTGACAAACTACAGGCCGGTGAGCCTTACCTCGGTGGCAGGAAAAGTAATGGAGGCACTCCTGAAAGAGTGAATAGTGGACTTTCTCAAAACCAACAGGCTGCATGATCCAAGGCAATATGGTTTTACCAAAGGACGATCTTGCCAAATAAATCTGATTCACTTCTTTGAATGGGTGACCAGAGAACTAGATCAGGGGCACGTGATAGATGTCATCTACCTGGATTTCAGCAAAGCCTTTGATACTGTTCCTCATAGGAGGCTTATCAATAAACTCAATAGTTTGGGGATGGGTCCCAAGGTGGTAAACTGGATCAGAAATTGGTTGACTGACAGACGTCAGAAGGTGATGGTAAATGGAGCTCACTCGGATGAAAGGAGGGTGATTAGCAGTGTGCCCCACAGTTCGGTCCTCGGACCGGCACCGGCACTGTTCAATGTATTTGTGAGTGACATTGCTGAAGGACTGAATGGAAAAGTCTGTCGTTTTGCAGATGACACAAAAATTTGCAACAGAGTAGACTCCCCTGAGAGAGTGGATAACTTGAGGAAAGATCTATAAAAGCTGGAAGAATGGTCTAATGCTTGGCAGTTAAGATTTAATGCAAAGAAGTACAGTGTCATGCACTTGGGAAGAGAAATCCAAGGGAAATTTATGCAATAGGGGGCAAGAGGTTGGTGTGCACGGGCCAGGAGAAGGACCTTGGTGTGATTATTTCTGAGGATCTCAAGGTGGTAAAACAGTGCGACAAGGCAATGGCAAAGGCCAGGAAGATGTTGGGTTGCATACAAAGAGGAATTACCAGCAGAAAGGAAGAGGTACTAATGCCACTGTATAAGTCACTGGTGAGGCCTCACTTGGAATACAGTGTTCAGTTTTGGAGACTATATCTGGCAAAGGATGTAAAAAGACTGGAAACGGTTCAGAGGATGGCAACCAAAATGATTTGGAGCCTGCGTCAGAAGCCGGATGAGAAGAGACTTGAAGACCTAAATATGTACACTCTGGATGAGAGGAGGGATAAGGGAGATATGATTCAGACCTTTAAATACTTTAAAGAGTATTAATGAACAAACAAACCTCTTCCAAAGACAGGGAAGCTGTAAAACTAGAGGGCATAACATGAAGCTGCAAGGGGTAAATTGAAAGGCAATGTCAGGAAATACTTTTTCACTGAAAGGGTGGTGGATGCTTGGAATGCCCTCCCGATGGAAGTGGTGGGGACAAATATAGTGACAGAATTCAAAATGGCCTGGGACAGACATAGTGGATCCCTCTACAGCAACAGGATAAAATCAAAATAAACTTAACTATCTAATTTCTCAACAAACAGGGTGCCCTACATGGAGCGGTGGGTTCACCTCTAAACAAAGACATTGGGAGGGGTGACCTGAATGGAGCGGCAGGTGCACCTACTCTTGCCATCTTGCTGGGCAGACTAGATGGACCATACTAGTCTTTATCTGCTGTCATTTACTATTTTACTATGTAGATTAGTAGGCAAGACTTTCCTTGGCTAAATCCATGTTGGCTTTCTCCTGTTAAACCATGGCTGTCTACATGTTCAGTAATTTTATTAATTATAGTGGTTTCTACCATTTTGCCTGGTACTGACATCAGGCTCACTGGTCTGTAGTTTCCTGGATCACCCCTGGAACCTTTTTAAAAACTGGTGTTACATTAGCTATTCGCCAATCTTCCGGTACTAAAAATGATTTTAATGATAATTCACAGATTAATAATAGTAGGTTTGCAATCTCATATTTCGGCTCTTTCAACACCCTTGCTACTCTTAGGTTTATCAGACAGTTGTAATTCATTCTCTCATTTATCGATATCTCTTTCAATTCTTCCACTACATCACCTTTAGATATCATTTCAGGCACCGGTAACTTTCCTACATTATCTTCAGTAAAGACCGAAGCAAATAATTCATTCAGTCTCTGCGCTATGACCTTGTCCTCCCTTAGCGCTCCCTTAACCGCTCTATTATCCAATCGTCCAACTGACTCTCTCATAGATTTTTTGTTACAAATGTACTTGAAATAGTTTTTATTATGTGTTCTTACTTCCATGGTAATCTTCTTTTCTAATTGTCTCTTTGCCTGCCTTATCAATGCCTTGCATCTAACTTGCCAATGTTTATGTAACCGAGGTACCCGGAAGCCCAACCCCGCACTTAACAACCCCAATAAACCAGTCCACACCAGATTATGGTAAACAGATGCTTGGTCGCAGCTTTATTAAGAACAGTGAAATTCCGGCCCAACATGAGCCAACTCAATATTGCCCAACATTGCAAACATCCCCCCCCCCCCCCCCCCCCCCACCATTTCCGGATGATACCCCACCAGCCATTTCTAGCAAAGTGGAGCATCATCCACCCCCCCATTTCCCTGCCGCCCGCCTCGCCATGTTATTAGCAGAGGCAGGCTCCCGTTGCCTTCACCGGGCAGAGACCCCCAGCCGGAACGTCTCTCCCACCCCGGGAGCTGAACCGCTCCCACTCCAGGCGGCAACAGCCTCAAATGCCCCGCCGGGTCAACGAGCGCCCGCTCGTCATCCCGCCCCAATCAGCTAACCAAGAAGTATACCCCCCCCCGCTGCGACAACCACCCCCATTATGGGAAACGAGGGAGGGAGGGAGGGCACCTTTCTCCGGAGGCGAGCAGGATGAGAGAGGGTGAGTACGAGGACCTGCACCCCTCTCGCAGCCTGCCGCCCCGCCTCCCCCGCAATCCCAGCCAATCCGGCTGCGCGATGCCTGCGACGCGGCCCGCTCTTGCTCCCCCTGTCAGCCCCCCCCCCACCAAGGAAACCCGTCCCCACGTGCAGGGTAGTCGGGCCCCGGGGACCCGGTTACAAAGCCGGCCTCGGGACCCGGCCCTGCGGCGACGGCGGGATTAACCGAGGTACCCGGAAGCCCAACCCCGCACTTAACAACCCCAATAAACCAGTCCACACCAGATTATGGTAAACAGATGCTTGGTCGCAGCTTTATTAAGAACAGTGAAATTCCGGCCCAACATGAGCCAACTCAATATTGCCCAACATTGCAAACATACCCCCCCCCCGCCCCCGCCCCCATTTCCGGATGATACCCCACCAGCCATTTCTAGCAAAGTGGAGCATCATCCACCCCCCATTTCCCTGCCGCCCGCCTCGCCATGTTATTAGCAGAGGCAGGCTCCCGTTGCCTTCACCGGGCAGAGACCCCCAGCCGGGACGTCTCTTCCACCCCGGGAGCTGAACCGCTCCCACTCCAGGCAGCAACAGCCTCAAATGCCCCGCCGGGTCGACGAGCGCCCGCTCGTCACCCTGCCACCGGCACAAGGGAAATACTAACCTTGTGCCGCCCCCACCAAAGAAAGCTGCGACCAGCACCAACCCTCTAACGCCTCCTGCCAATCGTTCAATAGCAGGTCCTGCCCAACCGGGGCAAGGTGCACCCCATCTAGCCGGTATAGTCCGGCACACCGAACATCCGCCCACGGATGCAACACCTGACGCCCCCCAGACTGCTGGACCCAAGCCCGATCTGCCTATTAATCTTGGTGAGGCCTCGGGACCAGCGCCGCTGGGACCAGCACGCAGGACGAGGGATAATGTCTGACCATATAATGGCCATGCCCGGGAGTAGCTCCCGCACCAGTTCAATGTCCCGTTGCACAGCTCTGATGATCTGCCGACACGACCAGTTCGCCAAGTCATTGCCACCCAGGTGTAGCAACAATCCAACCGTGATGAATCCAGCTTTTCACAGGGTCTTTTCCTCTGGGACAGCTTCCTGGAACAACCACTTTTCTTCCAAAGTGCAGATGAGGGAAAGAAATCTTCTTACAGCTTTAAACTTGACTTTTATTTGTAATCCACAACAAGTAAATCCTCTTGGTGCAAGAGCAATCCGAAAAACTACGCCATTTGTCAGACGGCTGCCTAGGGTGAGAACTTACACAATCTTGACGATGCATATATTCATATGATTCTTGCAAGGTATTGTGGGTATTGTAGTTCATTCACTCCCAAACACAGCTGATGACAATAATTTGAGTTGTGAAACCAAGTGGTAAGATCAATAAAATACTTCTTTTATTGATGGGGTTTAATTCACCCAGCACATGTATGCTTGATAGCACTATAAATTAGGTTACTTGCTTGCAGTGTTTAAAATGGATAACAAAAAGTCACAAAGTAAACCAGAAACAACCTTCAGCTTGTCAGGCAATTAGCTAATGTTTTCTTAGCAAATAATTACCAAATACAAAGGCACAAAGTAAAGAATAAACTTTGCTGGTTAGGTTAACTTCTGCTTATTTTCCACGCCGATCTCAGCAGTGATTCTCCCTTGCTCACACACACAATCAGGTGCAGCCCTAATTACTATCAATGGACCAGCTGAAAGCCTTTAGCTGGCTGGCTGCTACGGTGTGAGCCCAAATCCTGCTTTAAGAGCTGTTTGCAGTGGAAATAAAGAACAAAGTTAGGTTTCTTTGTGATGGCTGATATGTTTGCTCATAGAAAACTAGCAATAGCATTTGGGAAAAAGCGGTATAGAAGAAAAGCATAAATAAAATAAATAAATAAATAAATAAAGATAAAGAACAGTCCATGTAAATAGTTTCATCTGCTGTATTTCCCCCTGCATCAATCAGCATATGGTCAATATCATACATTGGCACAGATGAGTCTTTCATTAAGGCACTATCATGAGAATGCTTATTCCCTTGCTGCCATTCTCTATTATAGATAGGGTCTGGATCAGTGTTCATACCTGAGCCTCTCCTGCTATCATTATTCCTCTCTGTATAGCCTGGCCAATATGTAATCCAATTCTGATGTCCAGCCTTCCAATCTTGATCCCTGGACGCTGGATCTTCTCTCACATACCTTCTGGTCTTGGTCTGAAAGTCCCTTCCACATGCAGTCTTCTCTCTTCCAGGTAGCCACTGGTGATTCCTATCTCTGCCACTCCATTCCTCTGGCTGAATCCAGTCCAATGGACTCTGCTGGCTTTTGGAATACCTCCCAGTATGAGTACTGCCTTGGAATCTCCCAGACCTTCCAATGGCCTTTCTTCTCTTCCTTCCAGAGAGTTTCCTTCTCTCTCTATCTGCTTGGCTTGGCTTCTGTTTCTCCAGGTGATACTGGTGCTTGTAGCCGTTGCTGTCTCTGTATCTCTTCCTCCCTCTGTAGCTGTTATCTGAAGAATAAGCTCTATTCTTATCCTGTTCTAATGTGTGCTGCTCCCTAACACAGCGCAGCTGTGTTGAATCAGGCCCTGCCCTTTGAGATGAGTGCTTAGGGATTACCTCATAGCTCTCTTGATTGCACACACATTCTCTCACTTCAGCCCCTCTCATGGCTGCTGGAAACCTGGTGCATTCTGGGACTGGTAGTCTTTTATGTGAAAACTCTGTTTTCTCACTTCTACCAGAACTGACAGGTTGCTTGTTCAGAGTCACATCATCTTTTCTATAGCTCCTACCTGAGCTATGATAAGCTTCCTTATCACAAACCCAACCCCCTTTCCCAGCCTGATCAGTCTTAGAATGCGAGACATAGATACACACTGCAGATGCCTCCACTGTCACATGCTCTAAGTCGAGCCCGCCAAAAGCGCCCTGCCGCGCCGACCGCGGGACGAGCTCACTAACCCGAAACGCCCCAAAAAACGCGGTCACGAACAATGCACGGAAAAGACTATACTCAAAATCTGAGGACGCGATGCGTGGTAACGCCTCGCAAATCCGTAACAGTAAGTCATGGGAAACAGGCAGCCGCCAATCCCGCAGCCGGGGCTGCACGCGAGCCCAACCCGCCAGCAAACGCTTGACCAGGAAGGACACCTGGGGGTTCCCCCAACCGGCCTCTTTGCAAAAGAAGGAAAATCCCGCTAACGCAGCTACGACCGCAGACCGCGCCCAGCCAGCACCCTTCGCCCACAACACAAACTGTCCTACAAGCCCGTCCGGCACCCGCCCGCCAAACCAGCCCCTGTCGCCCAAAAACACACTCACCTGGGCATAACCGCGCCGATACCCCGCCCAGGTACCTCGCGCCACCGATGCCGCCAGCAACGCCATTACGTCAGGGTCCCAACGCTCCAAAGATGCTCCGGAACCAGCGACGCCAACTCCTCCGCCTCTGGCGCCAGGCGCCGGAACTGCTCCCACTGGAAACGGGACAGAGTGTCAGCAATGGAGTTCTGTGAGCCCGGCACGTGCCGCGCTCTGGCAGCCACATTCAGCCGCAAACAAGCCAGCACAAAAAGTCTCATCAAAGAGGCGACCCGGGGACAGCGAGGCGCATGCCAATTGATCACCTCGACAACCGCCACATTATCGCACCAGAAAACTACCCGCCGATTCCGCAGGCGATCAGGCCAGACCCACAGAGCCACCACAATAGGAAACAGCTCCAGAAAAGCGACATTGCGTACCAAGCCCGACTGTACCCAAGCCGCCGGCCAAGGCTCCGCGCACCAAGCCCCTTGGCAGTACGCACCGAAGCCGGAACTACCAGCCGCATCGGTGAATAAATGTAAATCGCGGTTCGAGATCTCCGGCAATTGCAACACCGAGCACCCATTGAAGGTGGCCAAAAATGAGTCCCACACCCGTAGATCCTCCCGCATGCCGGCCGACACGCGAATCCGGTGCTGCGGGAGCCGCACCCCAGCCATGGCCAACGATAAGCGCCGCGAGAAAGGACGGCCAATGGGCAGAACCCTGCAAGCGAAATTAAGGTGCCCCACCAAGGACTGCATGACTCGCAAGGTCGTCCTGGTCGCGGACCCCACGGATGCCACCAGCTCCTTCAACCTCTCAACCTTCTGAGCCGGCAAGCGAACGACCATGGCGACGGTATCAATCTCGATCCCCAGGAAAGTGAGGCAGGTGACCGGCCCTATGGTTTTGTCGGCCGCTATGGGAATGCCGAACTCCCCCGCCATGCACTGGAAAGCCTCGAGCAAGGGAACGCAAGCGCGGTCACCCCCCGAGCCCATGAACAGAAAATTGTCCAAATAATGGACTATACTGCTGAGGCCCGTCTTCCGTTCCAGCACCCAATGCAGGAAGGTACTGAAGGCTTCGAAATATGCGCAGGAAATGGCACAGCCCATAGGCATGCACTTGTCGAAGTAAAACGCCGACTCGAAGCGGAAACCCAGCAACGGGAAAGCAGAAGGGTGAACCGGTAACAGCCGGAAAGCAGATTCAATGTCAACTTTCGCCAACATCGCCCCAACCCCAAACCGCCGGACCAGAAGCACGGCTGCGTCAAAGGAAGCGTAACGCACGGTACACCGTTTGCGAGGGATGCAATCGTTCACCGAATCGCCCGGGGGGCAGGAGAGGTTGTGAATCAGCCGGAACTTACCCGGCTCCTTCTTGGGAACCACCCCCAAAGGTGAAATTGTGAACAGCGAAAATGGAGGGTTGCAAAAAGGCCCCGCGACCCTGCCCAACGCGCACTCCTCAGCGATCTTCCGCCTCACCACCTCGACGTGGGCCTTGACTGAACTGGCATTACGCGAACCCCCCCCCCTGCCGGGCAGCCCTCGCATGGGATACGGAAACCCTCCGAAAAACCATGCAAAAGCAGCCGCCCCACCCCACCCCGTCGCCCTCGCCCGTAACTGACCAGCCAAGGTTGCATAACTGACACCCTGACCGGCGTGGGGGCCATAGTACCGCAAACCCCTTCACTTACCCCCGGCGGGGGCACCCGCCACGCTTTTGCGACTGCACTTAAGGGCCGAGTGCCCGCTCCCGCACAAGGAGCAGACGTGCCGAAATTTACAGTCAGGGAACGGGCACGACGCCTTGTTGAAACGCCAACAGACGTCCCCCCCCCCCGGCACCCCCTTTTTGCAGAGCCTGCGCGGGAGCAGAGGCGCGAAAGGACCGCGCCCCCCCCGCCGAAGGAGACGACCCCAACCTGCCACTCCCCCCCCGACACCCCCGCCCCGCGGGCAAGCGGACATCTGCATCAACCAAAGGTTGATGTCCTTCGTCCCCCACGATAACTGCCCGTTCTCCTCCATCATGTCCCGAAACTCCTCATCGTAATTTAACCAAGCCCACCCCTCGTGAGCCTGGGACGCCGCTAAAATTGCATCCGCATACGCCAACAGGGCCCCAGCTTGATCCGGGAAATAGTGACCCCAGACACTAGCCAAATGCAGAAAGGCGCGAGTCCAGTTCAAGGTGTTACGAGACGCCCGCCGCACCCTGACAGACTTCTCGTCCTCCTTGCGCTTCTTACGGCTTTCACCAGAACGCTTTCTGCCATCCAATAAACGGAAAATATCGATGTACTTGCGCCGCTTAATCCGATGACGCAGCTTCCGCGGCACGCCCTCCCAGAGTTCAGAACAGCGCACCACCGCGGGTCCCCCCCCCCGTCGCCCTTCCCGCCCCCCGCCGCCCCTGAATCGCTTGAAGAAACCGACGAGGACGACGACGACGAGGAGGACGAGGAAGCGCGACGACGAGGAGGACGAGGAAGCGCGACGACGAGGAGGACGAGGAAGCGCGACGACGAGGAGGACGAGGAAGCGCGACGACGACGACGCCCCCGCTTGCGCTTCGATCTCGCCTTCTTAGCCACGCCACCCTCCGCCTCAAGGGCCGGCGCCACCCCATCCCCCCTGTCATACTCACCAGCTGCAGAGAAGGAAGCCACAGGAGCATCCCCAGGCCGGGGCGCTGCCGCCACGTCGGTCCGCACCTCCGCGGCGCCGGCCTGTCCCGAACCCGGCACCGTGCTCTCCATAGTCGCCCGAGCCTGCGACATTGGGTGTATCTGCAGGGGAAGAGGAGAAGAAAAACCAGCAGCAACATGCCCAGACGCGCCCAGTGTAGGGGCCGGCCCACCACCCCAGCCCCAAGAGGAGGAGCCAAGACCACCCGCGTCCCATGCCGCTGGGCCACAAGCCCCGGAGCCGCCGGACCCCCCATGCCCCGCAGCAAACCAGTCACCCCAAGGACCCCTCCAAGGCCCCATACCAAATGCCCACGGGCCCCATGACCCGAAGCCCCCCGGATGCATCAACTGCCCCGGAGAAGTCCCACTGGGAGACCCAGAGGGAACCCCCGGTCTGGCCGTGCCCACAACCTGCACCACTGCCCCAGGTGCACCCCCCGCCGCCTCACCCACGGCACCCATGCCCCCTCCGGCGTCAAGCCCCGCTCCGCCCCCCGCCCCGGGAGACAACTGCCCTGGGCCTCCCACCCCGGAGTCCCCCACCGCCCCCCCGGGCACCCTGGCCTGCGCACCCTCCCGCAAAGCCCCCTGGCCCCTCCCCCGCTTTACCCTCCCCCTGCCACGCTCTCCGCACGCCACACCCAGCTCCCCCCCTAACCGAGCCCCCACACCGGAAGCCCTCCCCCCATTGGACACCGAGCCGTGACCCTGAGCTGCCCGTGCCCCTTTCTGTTTACCACCAGCGCGGCCACCAGTCCTGCGCAGAGTAGCGCCCCTGCCCATGCTGTCCAGGCAAAGAAGCAGCCCCCCAGCCTCAATACCCCAGGCACAATCCCCCAACCAACCCCCAGCCAGGCCGCCCACGGACTAGTGGGTACCGTTCAGGCCCTCAGCAGGACACCCGGCAAAATTCCCCTGCAATCCCCGTTGTGCTAAGTAAAACCCCGGTCCCAGCAAGTAACGCCGTGCCAAAATTACTGCCGACCCACACACCCGGAGGAAGGAGGACGGCCCCAAACCCACAGCTCGAGAACGCACCCCAGCAGCCCAAAAAAGCAGGCCGCCGCACGTGCAGCCGGCCCACGGAGCACGCACACCCGACGCCAACCGCACGTCACCACCAACGGCCCGCAGGCACCAGCAGGAAGAAAGAGGGAACCGTGCACCTAACTTGCTGGCGAGAGCCCCACGTGCTCCCCACGAACCCTGATGTAGGCCGGGAAACCCCCCCAGGGGTACGAGTACGAGGACCTGCACCCCTCTCGCAGCCTGCCGCCCTGCCTCCCCCGCAATCCCAGCCAATCCGGCTGCGCGATGCCTGCGACGCGGCCCGCTCTTGCTCCCCCTGTCAGCCCCCCCCCCCACCAAGGAAACCCGTCCCCACGTGCAGGGTAGTCGGGCCCCGGGGACCCGGTTACAAAGCCGGCCTCGGGACCCGGCCCTGCGGCGACGGCGGGATTTCTTTCCGGTGTTTGTCATTTGCATCTAATTTGCCAATGCCTATGTTCTTTCTGGTGTTCATCATTAGGCTACTTTTTCCATTTCCTGAAGGATGGTTTTTGGCAAAAACAGCCTCTCTGACTTCACCTTTAAACCATGCTGGCAATTTTTTGGCCTTCCTTCCACTTCCACAGAGCATCTCTAAAGGAAAAAAGGGGACAGTTGTAGTGGTTGATATGGAATGACAGACTAGATAGGCCATGTGGTCTTTTTCTGTCATCATGTATCTATGTTTCTATGTTTTCTTAAAGCGTTGAATATATCTGGTCTGGGCTTCCAAGATAGTATTTTTTTATATATAAAGCATTTTTAACATTAATTACTGAAACCAGCAAAGAAAAATTAAAAAAAGAAACATAAGAATAATATCCTAGAATAGGAAATAGGAATAATAGTCCACATCAAGGGATCCACTTAACCACCCTAGTTCACTCCCCTCTGTCAAATATATATTTTTCAAGATGGGAAACATCAATAAAGAAAAAAGTATTCCCATGCAAGGTGACTACACTCCGACAGGGGAAACAAAAAAAAAGTAACAACCAAAGCCAAAACTCTGGGTTTTAATTTAAGAAATTGCTTCCTCCTAAATTGCGTACTGCAAGAAACATCAGGAAACATATTTATACACTGTCCACAAAATTGGACATCCTTCTTTTGAAAGAAAGCTTTAAGAACTTTTACCTTAGTAGATTCAGAGAAGAAGGTTACTAATAGCATGGAAAGGTGAGAAATATCATCAGTGGTATCTTCCAGGAAAGCAGTTCGATTCTGAGTGATTGAAGGTGACAAAACATCAAGGCCTCCCTCAGAGGGATTTACCACCCTTTGTCGAGTAGGTAAATACTATGCAATAGAATAATCAACAACCTCAGGAAAACACAAGACTTCCAAGAAATATTTCCTCAGTAATATATTTGGGGAAAGCAAATGTGTCTGAGGAAAATTCAAAAACTTTAAATTGTGAGCCCAAGTGGCATTCTCCAGCAACTCCAATTTGGCATGTAACATTAAAGAGTCAGATATATGTGCAACATAAGACTTCTGTATTGGAGGAAGCTGAGACTCCACTCGGGACACTGCCTGATTGGTTAAAGAAATATTTTTATCCAAAGCTTGCAAACAACCGGAAGTGTGAAGAAACAGTAAAACCCAATGGGTCCAGTGCCCTAATAGCACCCCAAATATCTGAGGGAAGGGTCTGAAACTCACTACCAGGCTTAGACTCACCTTGTGACACAAGTGTAGGAAAAGAAATCACAACAGAATCTAAAAACTGCTTACCTGGGGATGCCAAATCAGTAAAGATAGACGACATCATAGGGGCCAAACAAGGTGGAGGGGTCCTGCCATCTGAACTGAGCAAGGCCCCATCAGGTGGAGACTGCAATGGGATAGGAACTAGGTGGCGGTCCATTGGACCAGCTACTTTGCAGCAGCACCACCGATGGAACCACACACCACAGCTCCATCCTTTTTCTTGCGCTTACCCATTAGCAACTTATACATCAAAGTCATGGATCAAACTAGCAAGAGAGGCAAGAAGCAAACCAACAAGTTGCAGTGTCGCCACTTTGTCACTGAAAGGGCGCTAAAGGGGTCTATCAGTCGCCTTGGATACGCCCCTTCAGATTGCACCATGTGGTCGCATTCTGCTGTCACGAAACACAGAAGAGTAGTTTTAACAGCTCCGGAGGGGGTCCTTCCACACCAAGGCTGCCCCCTCCATGCCAGTCCAGAGACTCCCAAGAAGGCTCCCTCCTCAGCACACCAACATGAGTTAGGCAGTCCAGCGCCGATGTTCGGGCAGTCGAGCACACCTCCTCTCACCCTTTACAGCAGATCCGGGGAAAAATGCTGTGCGACAAGTTTCTTAACAGTCCCGAAGGGGGTCCTTCCACACCAAGGCTTCCCCCTCTGTGTCAGTCCAGAGACTCCTGGGAAGGCTCTCTCCTCAGCACACCAACGTGAGTTAAGCAGTCCAGCGCCAATGGTCGGGCACACCTCCTCTCATCCTCAGAGCAGCTCTCCCAAGATAGTACTTTTAAACAATGCCCATGCTTGATGCAAATCTTTAACGTTTGCAGCTGCTTCTTTTAGTTTTTTTCTTAACTATTGTCCTCATTTTATCATAGTCTCCCTTTTGAAAGTTAAAAGGTAGTACTGTGGAATTCCTTGTAGTCTTTCTTCCATTTATTAAATCAAATGCGATCGTGTTATGATCACTATTGCCAAGTGATCCCAAAATCCTTATCTCTTGCACCAGATCCTGTGTTCCACTAAGGACTAGGTCTAAAATAGCTTTCCCTGTTGTTACTTCATGAACCAACTGCTCCAAGAAGCAGTCATTTATTTCATCGAGAAACTTTATCTTTCTAGTATGTCCTGCTGTGACATTGACCCAGTCGATACCAGGGTAATTGAAATCACCCATTATTACTATGTTGTAATTTTTGTTAGCTTCCCTGATTTCTTTTAGCATTTTATCATCCATCTGTTCATTCTGGCCAGGCAGTTGGTAGTTCACCTCCACTGCCGTCGCCTTCTGCTATTTACATGGAACTTCTATCCATAAAGATTCTACAGGGTATTTTGTTTCCTGCAAATTAATCCTATGTGACTCAATGCCCTCTCTAACAGAGAGCGCAACCCCTCCACCAATTGGATCTACTCTATCATTGTGATATAGTTTGTACCCAGGTATTTCAGTGTCCCATTGGTTGTACTCCTTCCATCAAGACTCTGAGATGCCAATCATATCTAACCTTTCATTTAGTGCTATATATTCTAGCTCTTCTATTTTAGTTTTTAGATTTCTAGCATTTGTATACAGGCATTTTAGAGGTTGTATTTTATTCCTATCAATCTGGTTATCATTTAATAGGTGTAATTTGGAATCTTTCGGCTCTGTACTGATGGACATCTGGGTTACTTTTATCTTTGTTGGAACCTCTTTGTTGGGATGCCCTAACTTCCCTGTTTTGCTAGTATCCTTCAAGGATATATCCTTCCGAACCATGTGCTTCTGGGTGACTGTCGGCTTTCCCCTACTATCTAGTTTAAAAACTGCTCTATCTCCTTTTTAAAGGTTAATGGCAGCACCCTGGTTCCATCCTGATTAAGGTGAAGCCCATTCCTTCAGAAGAGCCCCTCCCTTCCCCAGAATGTTGCCAAGTACCTAACAAATAAAAAACCCTCTTCTTTGCACCATCGTCTCATCCACGCATTGAGACTCCGGAGCTCTGCCTGCCTTTTGGGTCCTGCGCATGGAAAGGGGAGCATTTCGGAGAATGCTACCCTTTAAGTTCTGGATTTCAACTTCCTACCTAAAAGACTAAAATTTGGCCTGCAGAACCTCCCTCCCACACTTTCCTATGTCATTGATGCCAGCATGTACCAAGACAGCAGACTCTTCCCCAACACTATCTAAAACTTTGTCTAGGTGGCGCGTGAAATCCGCTACCTTCGCACCAAGCAGGCATGTTACCAGGCGGTCCTCATATCCACCAGCCACCCAAATATCTACATGCCTAATGATCAAATCGCCAACTATAACAACTGTCCTAACCCTTCCCTCATGAGCA
Source organism: Ichthyophis bannanicus (assembly GCA_033557465.1). Lineage (NCBI taxonomy): Eukaryota > Metazoa > Chordata > Amphibia > Gymnophiona > Ichthyophiidae > Ichthyophis > Ichthyophis bannanicus. The sequence goes on along the minus strand of CM066031.1, from coordinate 1,068,068,922 downwards.
CATGGCCCTGGAGAAACCTCCTCAGTGCGAGAGGGTTTTACATCACCTGGCAGACAGGTCCTAGCTACAGGATCACTTCCTGCCACACCAAGGTGATGCTCTCCTTCCACGTCACCTCTCTCCTCCATGGCAGCAGAGAGGCTGCCACATTGGAGGTGGGACTTTAGTACAATGTCACTATAGGTCTTGTCTATATAACTCTCTGTCTTCCTTATGTCCTCCAAGTCTGCTACTCTAGCCTCCAGAGATCGGACTCGTTCCCTGAGAGAAAAGAGCTCCTTGCATCTAGTGCACACGTAAGACACCTCATCAACTGGGAGAAAATCATAAATGTGATACTCAATGCAAAAGACTGGATAGCCTCCATCTCACAGCTGGACTGCTGTCTGCATCTTAGTTTTAAGGTTTTGTTTAGCTATTTAAATTGTTTACTTAGAGTTGCTAGGGATACATGTACTGATACAACTATACCAATTATCTTTAAGGGACTTTGTTCACCTCAATATTAATTAACTTCAGGGCCTTAGTGTATTCCTGGTGATGATAACCGGCTGAACCTGAAAGTGACTTTGACCACACTTCCCCTTTTAATAGGTTTAAGAGTCTATAAATCTAAGATTGTGACTGGGGTGGGCAGGAGTCAGGGGGGTGGTAGGGAACTAACACTTAGTAAAGACCGGTTTGCTACACAAGTCCCAGACCTGTGCCTCTAAGATAATCTGTTAACAATTTTCCTTGGTTTGATAAAGGAAGCCTTTCAAACTGCCCCTTTGACCTTTCACTTGGCTTTAACACCTATTTAAAACAAATTCCCGGATCTTTTGCCTCCTAAGTGGAAGGCCTCTTTGTAAAGGTATCTAGAAGCAATTTATTTCCTTCATTTCAAAGAATATTTTACCCTATTCTTCCTTCTATGCTAAGTTATGCTCTGATTTGATTTAAATTAAAAGCTTTCTGCTGATACTAGGCTCTGACAGATTTAAATTTAAATTAAAATCCTTCTGCTGGTTTTAAATTTAAATTAAAAGCTGTCTGCTGATACTAGACCCAGCTGGTTTTAAATTTAAACTAAAAACTCTCTTCTAGTTTAAAAAATAAACTAAAAGTTCTCTGCTGAGTTTTAAATTTAAATTAAAAGCTCTCTGTGGGTTTTAAAAGTAAACTAAAAGCTTAAACTAAAAGCTCTCTGCTGGGTTTTAAATTTAACCTAAAACTGTCTGCTGATACTAGGCCCTGACTGAGTTAACAAATACACTGTATTCTAAAATACACAGATTTATCAGTTTTAACCCCAAAAAAATCCTTTTCCCAAGATTTAGAGAATTTCCCAGAATTAAATAATTACAAGTGCAGATTTCTTTCCAGCAGAAGCAGTCCCTTTCAGTAGCACTTCAAAACTCTTCAATTAGAGTTGAGAAAAGTGCATTCTGTCATCATAATTCCCACTAGTTAGGCAAACAAATTATACACAGACTAGCTATCTATCCCACTCAGGAAGATGACAAATATTTAAACTGTACCTTAAAGTATATTGCTTGCAGACCTCCATTGCTGGGAGCTCTGTACTTTGTAGCAGGGCAAGATAGAGAGACAGAGGCAGAAAGCTGAGTTCAGGCTAGGAAGGCACTTACATGTAGCAAAATGTGGAGTAAGACACAGAGAGAAAGGAGAGAGAGCAATGCTCTTCAGGGAATCAGTGTTTTCTTAGGTAGCTGTGATCAGAGTCCTGGCAGGAACCTTGTCCATCCCTTCTTTTGTTCTAAATGTCATTATATCATCTTATTCCTTCCTTATGGTCAGTCTGTTTGCTGGTGTGTCTCCAGGTGACTGGTCCAGGCCTGGATCCAAGGGTTCAAATCAGCAAATCAGAAAGTATCCTTTGGATACCAAGGATTTGCATGACGGCCCTCTGATGCTGATCAGTGCTGCTACAGTTCTGAGAATTTGACTGGTCTGTTTATGGTCAAGGATGGGCTGGGCCCCATGGAAAATTCCAAAGGTGTCTGTTTTATGTTAATATCCACCACTGTTCCCTCTAAGCTGTGCGCGTGTGCGCGCGCACACACCTCGCCGAGCGAGCACACATACTTTACAACAGAGCGCACAAAAATTACGGTTCTGATTCTGATAGAAAACAACACAGACGTCTTAAAATTTGAAAGTTGTTGTGCATTTACGGTTTTCACAAGTTCTACAATATTTTCTAGTGCAATCAATGTGGTGTACATACTGTATTCTGCCGTGTAGTCAAATTTTAAAGTATATAACTCCGAGTGTCGTTATGTGGCGCACAAAAATTTAACCTTCCTTCAAAAGCTGCACAGCTGATATTTTATGCGCACACAGCCTACGGAAAATTAGAGGGAACATTGATATCCACCCTTAAGACAATGGTTTCAGTGATTTTGTCTCAGTGTTTGTGCCATATGTACATAAGAACATAAGATATGCCATACTGGGTCAGACCAAGGTCCATCAAGCCCAGTATTCTGTTTCCAACAGTGGCCAATCTAGGTCATATGTACCTAGCAGTTTCCCCAAGGGACACAGGCTCCACAATGCTTGTATTGGTTCAAGCATTGATATCCTGGGTCCCTTCTTAATAATGGTTTATGGACCTTTCCTCCAGGAACTTGTCCAAACCTTTTTTAAACCCAGCTACACTAACAGCCTTTACTACATCCTCCGGTAACAAATTCCAGAGTTTGATTACACCTTGAGTGAAAAAATATTTTCTTTTATTAGTCTTAAATAGTTTACCCTGTAGCTTCATTGCATGTCCCCTAGTCTTTCTATATTCTGATAAGATGTCATCCTTAGTATAGCCAAACTTATACAGATTCTATTTTGCATAGCTGTCCTCCATCATGTGTGGCTCCCTTGTGCAGCTGCCCGTGCACAGAAACGGATGTCATTCATCTTAAACCTAACTACTAGCTAACAGTACAAATGGGAATTTGTGAGATAATGATTTTTATATAAGTGGTTGAACTCTTAGTACAATACTACTAGGTTAAAGTGACTACAATACTGATTGTCAATATTTCTACATAATACATCTTACTTTGATGTAGCAATATTTCCAATAGTATAAGTCACTTAATTATGGCACTTAGCTATATAGCCACATATAGAGACATATTCCATTCAGGCCGTCCAGCCCCTGTACATCCAGGCAGAATTGGGCCATGCAAAGCTAGACCCGATTCTGATCCCGTGACTCCCGCAGGATCAGAATCGGGTCTAGCAGCTAGATGTGCAGGCTGGGCCTTGATTATGACCGGCCGCACACCCAGCCACAACCCGACTAGCTCAATCAGGCTCCTGAATGGAGCCACAGAGCCATGGCATCCTGTCATTATGGCCCTGAGGCTCCATTCAGGTGCCACGAATACCGGCCACCATTGAAATCTTCCTTTCCCCACAGCCAGACCCTATATCCGGCCTCCCATGGCCACAGTCCGGCTGTAGAGAACTTCCTGCACCCCTACCTTTCCTGTCTCTGCCGGCCGCCGGTGAAACGCCATGTCCAGGGGGACTTATTCCACCTCAGAGGTGGAAAAAGTCCCCCATCTAGATCTGAGGCCCACGATGTACAGAACCAACCTTTGAATCGGCCCTGTATGTTTAGGGTCATGGCCTGCCCATGCCCTGCCCGTGCCCTGCCCTTATCTAGGCCTCCCCGTACAAACCTGCTGTTCGTACAGGGAGGCTTTTGCCAGGGCCAGCAGGGGTGGCAAATAGCAGAGATGGACGTCCCAACAGAACATCCATCTCCACTATTCGCAGGACAGAATGACCTCCATAGTGCACAGTGCACACATAGTAACATAGTATATGACAGCAGATAAAGACCAGTATGGTCAGTCTGCCCAGTAACGTGGATAGAGTAACTGGAACTGCCGCTCTATGCAGGTCACCCCTCCCCCCCCCATGCCTCTGCTTAGAAAAGTACCCACTGTTCCATGCAGGTCACCCCCCTCTATGCCTTTAGGGTTATACCCTGCTACAAACTTGCTACTTTATTGTGCGTTTTGGTATAGAAATGTTCTGCCTTCAGAACTTCACAGTCAGTTATTAGGTGAGTGACTGTTTCCACCTCTTTCTTACAGAATCTGCCAGTTTTTCCAATGCTTGCTGGGAACCATCTCATCCATAATTTGCTGTCCTGGACTGCAGCTATCAAGCTCTCCTCCTTCAATTTCAGTTCATCTCTTCTTAATTATTCATGTGTCCGGTTTTGACTGACAAAGGGTTCCTGGAATAACACTTTGTATTTCCCACTATATTTGTGTATTTGCCACTTGTTTTTCCTTGTTTGCTTATCTAATTTGGATTGATTTCAATGGGGCCGCGGCTCCGATAACGATAACGATCGGAAACCGCTACCGTAGCTTTCTAAACAAGCCCCTATATCTTCCAGCAATGAATTCCAGAGTTTGAGTACGCATTCAGTGAAAAAATATTTTCTCTGATTAGTCTTAAATGTGCTACATTGTACCTTTATGGCATGTCCTCTAATCTTTCTACTTTTTGAAGGAGTAAACAACCAATCTACATTCACTCATTCCACTCATTCATTATTTTATAAACCTCTGTAATATCTCCCCTTAGCCCTACTCTCCTTATTCTTTTAAGCAATTCACAAATCAAAATAGTACACTGCCTCTTATCCCATTACTTTTTAATTTTCTCAAGAATCTCTCTTGAGGGACCTTGTCAAGAGCTCTCTGAAAATCCAGATGCACTATATCCACTGGCTCACCTTTATCTACCTGTTAATTTCATATTTCAGTCCTTACCTGTGGTGGATATGTACGTCTTCAGGATGCTAATTAGCTCCCTCTGCTGTCCAGATGGTTGTGGATGGTATGTTATGCGGAACTTATTCTTCACTCCTAAAATTTTACACATGTGTTTGATCACTTGTCCAGTGAAATGTGGACCTTGATCAAAGTCTACATGCATGAGCAGACCCTGTCAACTGAAAACATGATTCAGCAATAAGGCAGCCATGGTTTTGGCTATGCAATTTTGTGCTGGAATATACTCTCCATTTGATAAATGAACAGACAACTACCTCAGGTGGATTGGATGACTGGTCCAATCCAGTCTACTTGGATGTCAGATCAGGGCATGGTTATCCCTTTCTCCTGCAAGGATCCCTGTATGTGGAGGATGAAGGATGGAATTTACAAGAGGTTAGTGTGTACCTTCACATCTTGATACAGGTGAGGTCAATATGCCAGCAATTTCAGCACTTCATAGGTAATCTTATCACCTCTCTGACAGGCACAGGGTTCATTATAGACATACTGTAGCATAATCCCTCTAATAAGAGGCCAGCACTACCCACTGTCTTATGCCCTGTTTATGTTTTCTTGATTAACAGATCATTCTGGATATAAACTATATCTTGGGCGATGTGGAGCTCCTCATCCTTTTGGAATTTTTCCAGGGTCAAAGGATGAGTCTGGGAATCCTCATTATAGGCATAGAATTTACCTATAATTGGGTCAAACCTTTGTGCCTTCATTAGGCCAAAGGAAGAAGCATACTTGCTTAGCTGTAGTATTGGAGGTGTGGTTTGCTTAGCCTGCTGCTTGGTGACAGCTTTAGCTGCAGAATCCCAGAATTTTTCCAAAGTAGTGCCTTCCTTAACCAGTTGATCTGCCAAATCATTACTGCTTTTATCTGACCTCCTACTTTGGCGTGATCTTTAACCTTTTTCCAGTATACAGTCATGTTATGCTCCTGTATTAGCTGATCTTTAGCTGGGATCAGTTCCTTATGTTTCACTGACTGCCTATTGGAATTTAGCATGCCATATGTTTTCCAATCTGGTAGACGTGAAAAAAAGTTCTGACAGACATAGTCAGAGTCCATATAGATAGTCAACGCGTGGATGCCCCCCTTTGCTGCAGATTATAAGGCTACCAATGCAGCAACGAGTTTGGAATATAGATTGATCTTGCAGCTTAAGATGAAAATGAGATTCTGTCTCTTCATGGGAAGCTGATATGTTGATGGTTTGTTTCAACCATCAACTTCTCATCTTGGATATATCTGTGGAAGTGCTGCAGTGCCCAGCACTTTTTCCCAGTCTGAGTACTTCATTTATTGAGTTTGTGATAATCTATAGCAATCCTCCAGATTCCAGAATGTCTAAGGAGGGGAAGCAGGAGAGTCTATTGTAGGTGCTATTATACCAGCAAATGATCCCTCTAGCTTCTGGGGTGCTAACAGAATCTCTTGAACTGATTAAAATGCCATACTGAGTCAGACCAAGGACCATCAAACCCAGTATCCTGTTTCCAATAGTGGCCAATCCAAGTCACAAGTACCTTGCAGGTTCCTAAAAAGGTACATAGGTTCCACAATGCTTTTCCCAGACTAAGCAGTGGATTTCCACGGTCCTCTTTAACAATAGTTTATGGATCTTTCTTCCAGGAACTTGTCTAAACCTTTTTTAAACCCAGCTACACTAACAGCTTTTATTACATACTTCAATAATGAATTCCAGAGTTTGATTAGAAACATAGAAACATGATGGCAGAAAAAGACCATAAGATTCATAGGAGTCTACGGTAATTTTGTACTGGCATACAAAAACTAGCTTGCAATGTGGATGTGTAAGTACCTGTGTGACATGCAATTCCGTCAGGCCACAGTCACAGGCACCAGTGGCAAAGATACCTTGATAATGGGACAGCAGAGCTTTTAGTTGAGCTTTTTCCACTTCACTGGTACATGAATCAGCTTGTTAAATTGAGCATTGACCACCTTGTAAACCCTAACTGTGGGATACAGGGAGAAATCTCTTATTTTTCCTTGACTGTCAGGCTAACTGCACTGATTTTGGAGGCAGAACCTATCTCAGGAATTGTCACTTCCATTTCAGGGACTTACAGGGATGACTAAGCAGTCTGCCTCAAACTGAACTTGAAAAGTGTGTGACATAAGACTAGATGCACTGGAGAGTCACTGGGCCTCCAGGGGATGTCTGTACAGTGATAGACGATTTGTCCTCTGGACGGTCTTCCTCAGTTCTGTCATTTTTTCCATTGATGGGCAAACTTAGCTCTACATCATAGAAGGATTCAGCTATTAGGAATCAAATGGGTTTGCCTTCAGAAAGGATTACTGCCTCAGGATGAAGGTTGGTAACCAGTGCGTACTAGTTATTTCCACATATCTAACTCCATGAATATCAGGTTAGGATGAAAAAAGTCTAATTTGCCTAGCACCTTTTGGACCTTTGGTATGTGAACCTGGAAGGTAATCCTGTACTCTCCCAGGTAAGCACAGTTACTTACCTGTAACAGGTGATCTCTGGGAACAGCAGGAATAAGTCTTCACATATGGGTATGTCGGTACCGACGGAGTCTGCGCGGGAACGCTTCCCAGCATCCAATCAAAGAGCTTTTGGAAGCATCCCACCACGCCTGCGTGCTGCCTTCCCGCCTTTCCCAACTGCCTCTCCTCAGTTAAGTTTTAAAGCTGAGACAAAGAGAGAGAGAGAGGAAAGGAAAGATAGATAGAGATACAACTCCTGGGGAGGTGGGTGGATTGTGAAGACTTATTCCTGCTGTTCCCAGAGATCACCTGTTACAGGTAAGTAACTGTGCTATCTCCAGAAACAAGCAGGAATGAGTCTTCACATATGGGGACTCCCAAGCTGAGATGCCTGGAGTCCCAGCATGTCATAGGCTGGAACATGCTATCTCCCAGAACACCAGGCATCCTGAGGATGGAGGGTAGGAGTTGAAGAAAGAAGGATGCTGTGGAACAGCTAACCTAGCATAGGACTGCAGGGATGGAGTCTATGTGTGGATGATGATGGTCATCAATAATATTGCAAAGGATATTGCAATATGGACCTCCCTTGACAGGATTTCACAGAAGTATGGAGGTTCATGGATCTATTGGGAAACCTAGTAGAGGAACTGTGAAGAGGACCTCACTGTAAGTGGAGGTAATAATCCTGTAGGAAAACCAGTGGAGGACAGAATCTTGAAAGATAATAGGTAACCCCAGTAGGGAAAACTGGGGTAGTCCAAAACGGTGGGCCTTCAGCGGAAGGCTTTATGAGAAAAACCCTAGCTCTTTTGCGGGCAGAGTGAGTCACTCTTAGGAGCAAAAAGAGAAGGCTAACCAATTTGGACAAACAGGCACAGTCCTTGTGGGGAGAAAGGGTGTGGGAGCTCCTTGTATCCCAAAAAGCGAGGACAAATGCCTGAGGCGTTGAAGCCTGTGATTAACTGAAGATCCACAATGTCTCTCCTAACTGGGGTAAGCTAGGAGAGATACTGGGCACGGAAAGCTTCAGAGGTACCTAAACCGTTAGGTTATGGTATAAAAATTGTTGACTACCACAGGAGTGGTTGTGTGTGTAGAAACCCAAACCTATGTTATTTATCTAATCATATGCCCTTGTGGGTTATTTTATGTGGGTCGTACTACTCGCCAAATCAAGATTCACCTGGGGGAGCATGCTTCTCGTCTAAGAATGAAAACAGTTTCGGCACCTATGGTGATTCATTGCCTTCAAGAAAAACATCTTTTTCATCAACTGCGATGGCGAGTTTTGGATCATATTCCCATGGATCCCCGAGGGGGTGACCGAATTGTAAAATTACAGCGCATTGAGCAGCGTTGGATATTTCAATTAGATACTGTTTCGCCTCGTGGACTCAATGCCTCTGTGGAATGGCAGACAATATTATGATGTGTTTCTGGTAATAACTGACAGTAATGGGATTCCCTGGCAGTGGGTTTTCCCTCTACTCTTTATGCTTGCAACGTTCAGAAGATCGATTGGTTGCATGATCTCCACGTATGCAGTGACGTCACACGCCATCTATATAAAAAAGCCTAACCGTTGAGGTGTCATTATAAAGCCAACTTTTTTGGGATTCAACAAACTTCACCTGATGCCGGGCCACCGATGGATGGCTCGAAACGTGGCACGTTGTGTCTTTGGAATTCTATGCTGGCTGAGTTGAAGTGAATAAGATAAGTGTTCAAGCATTTTAAAATTATTAAAAAGGACTGACCTCGGCGAGGGGTGGGTAAAATCCTGCTCTCTCTTGCTTGGTCATTCCGACAAAAAGAAAATGTTAAAACATAGTTTTTGATTTTTGTAATTAAACTATACGGCAGGTTTTTGTGAGCCGGGGTACTTTCATTTTGGATTTTGTGTTTTGCCCTGTGCTAGGGTTCTTTTTTTGACCGGTGAAGGAAGGTCAACCAGTGGCAACTCAATCGGCCTCAAAGGAACCGAGAGTTGTGAATCCGAATCATCGGAACCGAGCCTTCGGTACCGCCGAGAGCCGGTACCAAGTCCTCCAGACTGGAGATTGATTCCAGACTCGGCATCGAAGGAAGCGAGTCTATCGATGCACTTCTAGAGGGTATCAACGGCAGTGGTAGTATCGGTGCTGGTACCGATAATGGAAAGTCAGTCTGGGGTATATCCAGCGGTCCCGAAGGTACCGAGGACGCCAGATGACGATCCCTGGTGAGGAGTGTTTCATCCAACACCAGTGCCGATGCCGGGGTACCGGTACCGCTCAAAGCGGATGCCACCACCGGACACGGCTGAGGTATGTTCTATGAGGGGTGAACCCCAGGAACAACCTGAAACCCCTTATTTGCTTTGGAGACCGAAGACTCCCGCCGGGGTTTTGAAGCCAGTGGGCCCTATCACGCCGCCCGCTCCCTAACCTTGGGGGTTTAAGGAGGGGTTGCCTTGTGATGCCCTGGAGGCAATTAGTTGTAGTTGTGTTTAGTGTTTAGGAAGAGTCCTACCGCCCAATCTCCAGCATTCCCTATCTAGCCAAGATACTTGAAAAGGAAACTCAGAGGCAGATCCAACACCACATTGACACAGCAGCCCCGTTGGACCCATGCCAACATGGATTCCGAGAAGCTCATGGAACAGAAACACTCATGACTTCACTACTTAATAAACTCATTTGCGGGATTGACAACATTCAAATGGCGATTGCAATGATTTTTCTGGACATATCAGCGGCGTTCGACTCAGTCGACCATAAGATTATGCTAGCCAGACTTCACGAAAAAGGTATCCGTAACCAAGCCTGGAACTGGTGCAAATCTTACCTAGATGAGCGCTGGCAACAGGTCCGTACAGGCAACATTACATCCGAACCCTTCAAACAGAAACAGGGAGTACCTCAAGGCTCATCTCTATCTGCGTTGCTTTTTAATATATACATGCAGCCAATCTGCCAAATCACCAAAGACTTCGATATATCCTGCCTATTATACGCGGATGACGTACTAATATTCACACAGATCAATATCTCAAATCCTGACTACTCTCCACTAATCAACTGTTTCAACACAATAACCGACTGGCTTCTCAATCAGAACATGAGAATAAATTTCAAGAAAACCGAAGTACTCATAGCCACAAGAAACAAGCAATTTGCTCCGCCAACCACCCTCACAGTAAGAGATGCAGAACTCCCAATCAAGACCTCCATAAAGTACCTCGGTGTGATACTCGATCAACAACTCAATCTTAAAGAACACATAAAGAAAACAGTAAGGTCAATTTACTACAAACTAAAAACACTGCGCCACCTGAAACCAATGATGGAGACCAAGGACTTCCGTACAGTCTTCCAAGCAATAGTCACACCACATTTTGACTATGCGAATATCATCCTTCATGGCCTCCCCAAGAATACTCTAAATCCACTTCAACTGGCGATGAACGCGGCAGCCCGCATCTTATCTGGAGCTTCTATAAGGGATCATATAACACCAATTCTGATCGATCTGCACTGGCTCCCGATAAACTGCAGAATAACATACAAAACCCTCCTCATCACATTCAAAGCTATTAATAAATTATCTCCTGCATCGATCTCAAACCTCATCACCCTCACACCAAACAACAGACCCAGGAGACTAGTAGCAGAAAACACACTAGTTATTCCTAGCATCTCCACAAAATGGACACAACAAACTACTAACAGAGCTTTTGTGTCCTATGCTCCCAAATGCTGGAACAAACTACCTCCAAATATCAGATCAATCAGGGATATCACCCAATTTAGAAAGTCCATCAAGCACTACTTATTCACTCTGCACTTCAGGCTACCATACACCCAATAGAACCGGCCCCCACCTCACTCAGATAACTCCTACACATAACAACAACCCAGAACAAAAAATCAAAACGTAATAACACTGTATTCTTGTCAAACTCAAATTTTGATGTAACCTATCTAATGTATATATAATTATGTATAATTATGTAGATAGTTAGCCCCAGTTTACACCCAGTTTATCCTCCCTGTTATCTGTAAACCTAGATCAGTCATGTATTGACAGGTATGTTGTTGTTCAATGTAAACCGCACTGATGATGAATAGTGCGGTATATAAAAAATGTTAAATAAATAAAATAAATAAAAATAAAATAGTGCTTCGAGCAGTAAGGCATGGCAAAGAGAAATTTATTTTTCATGAGGTTTATTTGCCAGTTGTGCAGTTCAAATGGTACAGACGGTGCAGAAGTATAAATCCAAAACAAGAGTAAAGAAACTTGCTAAACAGACTTGCAATGCTGTGCTATATTCCGGAATTCACATTCACTTCATGTGATCCAATCAAAAAAGGGTGAGACAGAAAAGTTCCTACAACAGTAGTGCTACTGTTATAGCAATCACTGGTACATTGACTCATTCACTTTCTACCAGCTTCTTGTATAGGACGAGTTAAGTGCCTCTGCTATATTGCTTCATATAACAGGTAAACTTTTCTCCTTAATTGTCTTTCTCAATTAAGCATGTAGAACAGTCCATTAACATATCCTCTTCTGAGGAAGACAGAGAATTAGAAATAGGCATTCCTTCTTTACAGCCAGTAACTGGTTCTGGAGCACTGTAGTTAAAACTTGCCTTATGTTCTAAAAACTCTCTGAACTCGTGGAGAAGTGATTCAGCTGGAGACTTCCCTTCACTTAGCTGGCGTTCCTTTTCTCCCGTGAGCAATTGTTTGCTGAGCCTCTCTATCTCAGGCTGATTAGTATATTTGTTTGTGTCAGGAAAACAAACATTCAATGTGCTGCTAACGTTATCTCCCCACCTTTCTCTACACGTGGGTGCTGTGCTTAGATACTTAGCAGTAATGGGAGAGTCTTTAAAGAGACATTTAAAAGCACTGACGTCAGCCCTTTCCTGGCTAGGTTCTTCAGCTAGCTTGTAAGAATATTCACTTTTATTCAAAGCTTCTCCTTGCTGAAAACAGCTGCCACCATTTTGTCTGACTTGGCTTTTAAAACTAGGGCACACTCTCTCTGGCTTTGGAGCATAACACTTATCCACTACTTCTCCCCCACTGGGTACCTTGTATAGAAGCTTTCCCTTGGAGAATTCTTTGTCCTTCTGCCTTTTATTCCATAGCTCTGCCTGGTCCTGTAGCCTTGGATTTCTCAGCGTTCTGAAAGTATTCTGCCTCCAGCAGTTCCTTTCCTCTTCTGAGTCTTCCACCACGCTACCTGCTAGTTGCAGACTATTGGAGGAATCACAGCAGCAAAGATATTTCCTTCCAGACTTTCCCTCTGAAACTCTTGTTTCTCCTTCTAGAAATTCTCTCCGTCCCTGTTGTTCTCTTGGCTTCTCTCTTAGCCTCTGTGGCTCTCCTAGTTTCTTTTGCTCTCTTTCACTTCCTGGTTTCAGACTATTTAACCAGGTGCTTCTAGCTTGCACTGCCCGCCTCCTCTTGGGGCGTGCCCAATCAAGAGCTTTACTACTCCCTTCCCCCGAGGTGAGTTGTTCTGCTTGATTAGTTCTGAGTTTTTTTCTTTCTGCAGAGAAATCCCTGCTTTCTCCTGCAGTACCGGCTTCTACCACCGGATGCTTATCTGTGTCCATTGGTTCCTGGGGAGCTACTGGGTCACAGCCCTCGAGGGCAAGGCCGGAGCCGTCTTCATGCTGTGCATGAAACCTACCACTCGAGGACTGGCTAGTCTTAACAGACTGTTTGTGGGTTACCTGATCTTGTGTGGAAGAAGAAGGGGACGGTGCCCCGAAGTTGGAGGGCAACCGTGTATCGAGGGAATCTCGATATTGAAAACCTCTTCTCACCAAACTGTTGTCAGGACCCAAGCAGGTTAGACACCGACTTTGAGGGTCTAAAAATAAAGTTGTACCGCCACAGGGTGAACATTTCTTAGAGAAAGTGCCTGGCGGTTCCATGAAGGAAAAAGAAGAGGCCTAAAAGGCCTAAGAGACCGTGGGATACTAAGAGGAAAAAATATATCCCGTGGAAAAAAATGTATTTCAAGAAAAGAAAAGAAACACCGGTGGTACCGGTGGCGTCGGGAGACAGCCGCGACCACAAGAAAACTAAAAAATAAAAACAAGAATTTTCTGCGGTGACAGGAGGACGTCCTGCCGGCTCCGCGGAAAAACGAAAACTGAGGAGAGGCAGTTGGGAAAGGCGGGAAGGCAGCACGCAGGCGTGGTGGGATGCTTCCAAAAGCTCTTTGATTGGACGCTGGGAAGCGTTCCCGCGCAGACTCCGTCGGTACCGACATACCCATATGTGAAGACTCATTCCTGCTTGTTCCTGGAGATCCTTGACATCATTGGCAGTCATCACATCACAGACTTGGGGAACAGACTGACCTCAAGCATGGTAACAGGGTAGCCACCCAAACAAATCCACAGGATATCATTTATGAGGTCGAAGTAGGCTCCTAGCCTAACAACGAAGTCTGAGCCTAAGTACAGGGGCAATTCTAGCCCTTCCATTATGAAGAACTTGTGGGTGAGACTAGTATTCCCCACTGTCAGATGGAGACTGCTATTTCCCACTAAGATTTTGGTTTCCTGCCCAAGTATCTCTATTGCCTCAGTCTGCTTTACCGCCTCCAAGGTCACTTTGTTTCGAAGTCGGTGGTAGAGCAATTCACTAATCAGGAAATTATCACTAACCAGTAACAGCTGAGCCCTTCTTTATCTTTATCTTTATTGCGTCATTTGATAGACCGCTCTTGTCAAGACATTTGAGCGGTGTACAATAAAAGGCAATACGCCACTAAGCTAAGGAAAAGGAACGCCAAATTATAAATAGAAAGAGAGGGTAAAGGACAGAATACAACAGCAGCAAAAGAGCACAGAGACATAACAGACGAAGGATTCAAAACAGACAACAGGTACAGAAAGGAAGACAAAACAATAAAAGGGAGACAACAATACAGGACTAGACAACAGCACCAAGGATAAGCAAACAAGGACTGAGGGTTTCAGGAGGGGGCATCCGGGGAAGGTCAAATGCTTGCTGAAACAGGTGAGTTTTCAATTGCTCTTTAAATTTGGAATATGAAGGTTCTAGTCGGAGGGAAGGAGGCAAAGCATTCCAAAGGGAGGGACCCAGAAAAAAGAAAGCGGAGTGACGGGTCTGTTCTAAGTGTGCTTGTGATGGAGAGGGTAAGGATAGGCAATTAGCATGCAGGGAACGGAGTTGACGGTAGGGTGTGTGCAGAGAAATAAGATCGGCCAGATAACGTGGAGTAGAGGTGTAGATAGCTTTATGTGTTAGGATAAGGAACTTATAACGGAAACGAAAGCGGAGGGGCAACCAATGTAAACGGAATAGGATGGGAGTAACATGTTCGTAACGATGGGAAAAGTTGATAAGACGAGCCGCTGTATTTTGAATTAATTATCTTCTAAAGGATTATCTTCAAAACACTACTCCTTTCATTCAAAGCCATCAAATGCCTATCCTCTACTGCCCTTACTGAGCTTATCCACACAGTGCCCCCCAACAGATCCAGGAGGTCAACAGCACTAAATCTACTAATAACCCCGAAAACCATGACTAAATGCAATAGTACAACAGCAAACAGGGCTTTCAGTCTTTACGTTCCCAAACACTGGAATGCGCTCCCACCAGACATTCGAGCTATTGCAGACCTAACCCAATTCAGGAAGGCAATCAAACTTCACCTTTTCCTACAATGCTACCCTGCCAGCAATGAATCTAAGTTACCCCTCCTAAGAAACATCCATTCGTAGTCTCATTATAGTCTCAAACCCCATCCTGCAGATCAGGCTCACACTGTCTTAAGTTCCCATGGTATTACATATAGCTCATCGGTCTCATTCTTATTGTATATAGTTCAACCCTGTTATAGGTTTATTATTTCATGTATATAGTTCAACCCTGTTATCCAAGTTTGTACCCCTGTTCGATGTAAAACCAAACAGAGTGTTGTCTTGGTCGTTTTGTTATACTGTAAACCGCGCTGATACCGAATAGTGCGGTATATAAGCAACTGTAATAAATAATAAATAAATAAATAATTGAAGACGCTTAAGTTGAGTGGCAGGGAGATTAGCTAGGAAAACATTGCAGTAGTCAAGTCTGCTGATGACCAAGGCTAGAACAAGAGTAATCAGTGCAGTAGAAGGGAGAATGGACCGAACAGTTCTAATTTGTCGTAGGACTGCAAAAGACCGGTGGGTGAGAGTGGAGATGTGACCAGAGAAAGAGAGAGTGGAGTCTATAGTAACCCCCAGGTAACGGAAGGAGGAGACAAGTGGAATTAGAGTGGGGCCGATCTGGGGAGCGACCGTCGGACAGGAGCCGCTCAAGGAGACCCACATAGCTGTAGAGTTTGCTGGGTTGAGGTGCAGGAGGTTAAGGGAAAGCCAGGAAGCAATATGAGCAAGGCAACGATTAAACGGAGAGATGTCAAGGTTCAATGGTGAAGTGTGATACAGGAGAATAATATCATCGGCGTAGATGTATGATGAAACTGGATATTGCTGGATCAAGAGAGGGAGAGGGGAGAGAAAGATATTAAACAGAAGAGGAGAAAGAACCGAACCCTGGGGAACACCACAGGCAAGAGGGAACGGAGAGGAGCGCTGGTTGTTGGAATGGACGGTAAAAGAACGGCCGGAGAGAAAAGAAGAGAACCATTTCCAGACCTCACCACGTAACCCCAAATCCGCTAGACGAGAAAGAAGAATGTGGTGGTCGATGAGATCAAATGCCGCAGAAAGGTCGAGAAAGACAATGAGGGTAATATCTCCACGGTCATGGGCGACGTGGAGTTCATTGAGTAGGGCCAGTAGGACGGTTTCCGTACTATGCCCTGAACGGAATCCTGCTTGGCGTGGGTGTAAGGCATTAGTAGCTTCAACGTGGGAATTGAGTTGTGTAAAAGCAAAGCGTTCAAGTAGTTTAGCCAGAAAAGGGAGGTTTGACACAGGACACCAATGAGAAGGAGTGGAGGAATCAAGTGATGGTTGTTTCAAGAGAGGACGCACTATGGCAGACTTCCAAGGAAGTGGAAAATGGCCGGAGGAAAAACTAGTATTAAGAATGGTAACCATGATAGGAACTAATTGCAAGGAGGGTTCAGCCAGCCAGTGGGAGGGAATTGGGTCGAGCTGACAGGTGGTTTTCCTAGAACTAGAGAGGACTTGTAGGAGCTCAGCAGAGGTGATGGGATAGAAGAAGGACCATGTATGTGCTAGTGCCCGATTCGATGGGGAAGGGGGTGAACCTAGTGGGGTAGGATTTGACAGCCCAGCAGAGGGTGCAGCAACTTAACTGCTTATACACTAGGATTGTTTTGCTATCCTAGTATATGTAAGAACGTTTCCCAGGGTGTGACATAATAACACTCTTAGAAGTACGTAAAGTTACCTCTGGAGCTCCGGTTGCATCTACTCTCTGGTCAGACTTAACCAGAGGTTCTTTCAAGAATATCCTCAGGATGTCAACATTAAGAACAATGTTAGTTACTGAATCTCTTTTGATGAGAATCACATTATTCTTCGTACCCATTTTTCCCTGGGCTCCCTCACATTTGACCTCTTATAGGATCCCGTGATCCCTGAAATTTATTATGAGGAAAGTATCCTTCTATTCCACTGAAAAGATATTACATAACCCCCTTCCTGACTTTACTCTTCTGTAAGGGATGGGTCACTTGACCTGCATCCAAACTACTTCTTAAACATAGTCAATAGGAGACAACCTCTTTTGGAACTCATTCCTGATCAGGAATTCTTCCCCAGGAGTGGGGATGATTATTACTGAGTGTTTGAGGGAGAACTTGCCCACCTGGAAAGTAAGCCAGATCTGTCCCACTGTCTCAGTGTTCTAGCCCTCATATACTAGCAGGCAAAGATCACAAGGAGTCACTCTCAGCTTAATTTGGCCCTCAAGGGTAGCAGTGAGTTTCTCAAAAAGACTCTTAATCATTCTGGATCTATTAAACTCTCACAATGTAACACCTTTTGTACCTGTATGCAGGGGCGGCCCAAGGGGGGTGCGGGGCCATGTGCGGATACTCAGTGCGGGGCCTCATTTGCATAAGGGCCTCATTTGCATAAATATTTGCAGAATGTTACCACACACTAACTTTTAGTAAACATGCCTCTTAATGAGTATATGGATAAAGAAAGACTAAAATATTTCTACATTACTATAATCCAGTGCCAACTGCCAAGCACATTAGGAACTACTACAAACACTGCCCATTTAGAACCCATAGCAAACCTGCCGTATCATAACAGCATTACCAGGACTCACAAAGCACAAGACCCTACCTATCAAAAGGCAACACTACAAATATTAAACCAATACATTTCAGAGAACAATAATACATGACCTACTGGGGAAAGAGGACAAGTGGCAATGTCAAATAGGAATTACATAAACAGAATACCTCAGCTCAGTTACACGTGCAGAACATAGACCGTCACCAAACAAGAAATCACAATGTAGAAACAGGAAGACAATAATTAAACTGGGATCCCCAAAAGCCCAACAACACTCTAAAAATAAAACTATAAATTAATTTCCTCTTGTACTAAACAAAGCACAGACGTTAATGATGCACATTTCCCAGAGCTGGCATATTTCAGTTAATAAATTCAATAAAGAGATATTTTTCTACCTTTTGTGCATTTTTTTTCAGTTGCAATTGCTCCAGCCACTTTCTTCTGGTTTCTTTGTGTCTTCTGCTAACTCTCCATTGTCTGCTGTCCAATTGTCCTTTCTTCACTTTTCTAGTTTTTTTCCATTCCCTCTCTACATCTGCTTTAACATACTAATCTCTCTCCTTTTGCTCTTTCCTCATTCCTATTTCATCCACTCAAATTTTACCCCGCTATCCTCAATCCCCACTTACTCTCCCAATATCCGGCCAATTGTAGATTTGTCTTCCCTCCCACACAAAATATTTTTTCCCTCTCCATTTCACTCTCCCAGCCCCATCCCATTCTAATCCTCCCTCAACATCAGCTCCCTTCTAGTTCCAGCCCCACCCAGCATCCACTCCCTTCTAGTCCCCGCATCAGCCCATTTCCAGTCCTAGCTCCCCCATCCGAGTCCCTCCATCAGCTCATTTCCAATCCCAGCCCCCATAAGCCCATTTCCAGTCCTATCCTATCCTAGCCCTCCATCAGCCCATTTCCTGTCCTAGCCCCCCTCACTCAGCCCATTTCCAGTCCTAGCTCCCTACCCTCACAGCCCATTTCCATTCCAAGCCCCCCTCCCCATCAGCTATTTGTAGTTCAAGCCTTCCTTCCACTCAGCCCATTTCCATTCCAAGCCCCCGTCCCCATCAGCTATTTGCAGTTCAAGCCCTCCTTCCACTCAGCCCATTTCCAGTCCTAAGCCCCCCATCAGCCCATTTTCACTCTTAGCCCGCCATAGGCCATTACCAGTCCTAACCCCCATCAGCCCATTTCAAGTCCTAGCTCCCTCCCCTTACAGCCCATTTCCATTCCAAGCCCCCCTCCCCATCAGCTATTTGTAGTTCAAGCCCTTCTTCCACACAGCCCATTTCCATTCCAAGCCCCCGTCCCCATCAGCTATTTGCAGTTCAAGCCCTCCTTCCACTCAGCCCATTTCCAGTCCTAGCCACCCCCCAGCCCATTATCAGTTCTAGCCCCCCCCCATAGCCCATTACCAGTCCAAAGCCCCCCATCAGCCCACTTCCAGTCCTAAGGCCCCCCCATCACCCCATTTCCAGTCCTAGCCCCCCATAGCCCATTTCCAGTCCTAGCCCCCCCATAGCCCATTACTAGTCCTAACCCCCCATCAGCCCATTTCCACTCTTAGCACCCCCATAGCCCATTACCAGTCCTAAGCCCCCCCCCCATAGCCCATTACCAGTCCTAAGCCCCCCATCAGCCCACTTCCAGTCCTAAGGCCCCCCCATCACCCCATTTTCAGTCTTAGCCCCCCCCATAGCCCATTACCAGTCCTAACCCCCATCAGCCCATTTCCAGTCCTAGCCCCCCATAGCCCATTTCCAGTCCTAGCCCCCCCCCATAGCCCATTTCCAGTCCTAGCCCCCCCCCATAGCCAATTACTAGTCCTAACCCCCCATCAGCCCATTTCCACTCTTAGCACACCCATAGCCCATTACCAGTCCTAAGCCCCCCATCAGCCCACTTCCAGTCCTAAGGCCCACCATCACCCCATTTTCAGTCTTAGCCCCCCCATACCCCATTACCAGTCCTAACCCCCATCAGCACATTTCCAGTCCTAGCCCCCCATAGCCCATTTCCAGTCCTAGCCCCCCCATAGCCCATTACTAGTCCTAACCCATCAGCCCATTTCCACACTTAGCACCCCCATAGCCCATTACCAGTCCTAACACCCCCATCAGCACATTTCCAGTCCTAGCCCCCCATAGCCCATTACCAGTCCTACCCCCCCATCAGCCCATTTCCAGTCTTAGCCCCCCCATAGCCCATTACATCCTAACCCCCCCTCCATAAGCCCATTTCCAGTCTTAGCCCCCCCATAGCCCATTACATCCTAACCCATCAGCCCATTTCCAGTCCTAACCCCCCATCAGCCCAATTCCAGTCTTAGCCCCCCCATAGCCCATTACCAGTCCTAACCCCCCATAGCCCATTGCCAATCCTAACCCCCCTCCCCCATCAACCCACTTCCAGTCTTAGCCCCCCCCCATAGCCCATTACCAGTCCTAACCCCCCCATAGCCCATTACCAGTCCTAACCCCCCTACCCCCATCAGCCCTGATAGATTTTTAAAAAAAAACCGGCTGCTGCTGCCGCAGCGGCAGAATCAAATGTCCCGCCGCAGGTCCCCGCCTGCCCGGCAGAGCCTCCCTGAGCTCCCGAGTCCCTCCAAATGCGCGGGCTTTCAGAGCCGCGAGAGTTTCCCTTTCTTCTCGCGGCTCTGTTAATTTCACCGGGGCTGATGGGATTTTCCATCAGCCCCGGCGGGATTAAGAGCCGCGACTTGTTTTGTAGCTTGTCGTGCTGTGAGGGCTTGTGTGCATCAATGATGCTGAGAGCTAAGCTATCAGTAGCTTAACTATTGGCAGGGTCTCCCAAGATAGACAGGTCTCAGTTTATTTGCCAGATAAATCACCAATCTGGGCAGCAGCAGAATAGGACAGTATTGGTGGTGGAGGATCACATTTCTGTGACAATGGCAACAACACTAGCATTACCTGTGCGGAAGAAAAGCCTGGCAATATACTTCCGTATCTTGACACGAAAACCCAGTGGATAGTCACAACAAAACAAATTGCACCATAGTGCTGGAAGATGAGTTCCTCAGGTTGAAAGGCACTCAACTGGCTACTGGGATGAGCTGAAAACGTTTCAGAGTAAACCCAGCATTTATGATGTGCTTGGATTAAAGCCCTTGGGACGTCTGACTGCTGTTGTAACTGCGCACGAAATAAGAGTCAGAAGTTTCAAAGATGTCTTACATATTAGGACATGGAACATATGAAGCATGAACCAAGGGAAGTTGGAGGTGGTCAAGATGAAATGGAACGTGTACAATTTGATCTTTTGGGTGTTGGTGAACTGACATGGACTGGCATTGGGCACTTTGCATGTGACGATCACATAGATGGAAATGAAAGACAAAGAAGAAATGGTGTTGCATTTATAATTAAGAAGAAACTTGCAAGAACTGTAAGGAAATACAATGCAATCAGTGAATGCTTAATTTATATTTGTCTATAAGGAATGCCCATCAACACAACTATAATTCAAGTATATGCCCCAATAACAGCTGCAGAACAGGAAGAAGTGGATGAGTTCTATGAACAAGTACAAGCTAAAATTGACAGAACATGCAAAACAGGACATCCTGATAGTCATAGGTGACAGGAACACAAAAGTTGGCAACAAAGAAAAAGGCAAAGTGGTTGGAAATATGAACTTGGCAACAGAAACGAAGATGGAGAAAGACTGATAGAATTCTGCAAGACCAACAATCTATTCATCTCAAATACCTTTTTCCAACAACACAAGTAGCAACTGGACATGGATTTCACCCAATTGATTGTACAAAAATCAAATTGACTATATCTGTGAAAGTCAACATTGGAAAACCTCAATAACATCAACAAAGACAATACCTAGAGCCAACTGTGGTGCAGTTCACCAACTACATGACTGTAGCAAAATATGACCTTGAGAATATACCACTGGAATTTAAAGACTGCCTGCAAAATCGATTTTCCAATTTGGTTACAAATGACAGAGCACCAGAAGAGTTATGAGATGACATCAAGAAAGCTGTGCACAAAGAAAGCGAGAATTCTCTATAAAAGGTGAAAAAGCAAAAACAGCCAAAATGGATAATCAGAAACTCTGAAAGTTGCCCAGAACTACAGAGAAGCTAAAGCCAGAGGAGAAAGAGAGGCAACCACAGAACTCACAAACAAGGAGAGGTACTATAATGACACATGCAAGGAAATAGAATCAGAAACTATTAGAGAAAGAACAAGATTGCCTTTCCTAAAGCTACGAGAGTTAAAGAGAAAATTCCAGCCCAAACTGGAATGCTATAAGATGCTCAAGGATCCATATTGAATGATGATCAAGAAAAGGTGGAAAGAATATATAGAGTCATTATACCATAAAGATCAAGTGGACCAACAGCCATTTCAACCTGTACCTTATGATCAGGAGCCATTGGTGATGAAAGAAGAAGTCAAAGAAGTATTGAAAGCGTTATCAAAGAACAAAGCACCCAGTATTGATGGCATTCACATTGAAGTATTACAGCAATCGGATGCAGCTATTACCATACTTACAAAGCTCTGCCAGGAAATTTGGAACACAACATCATGGCAAACTGACTGGAAAAGATATGTGCTTATACCAATACTGAAGAAAGGTGATGTGACTGACTGTGGAAATTATCGCACAATTGCTCTGATCCCCCATGCCAGCAAGATTCTACTCAAGAACATTCAGCAGAGACTACAACCATACCTGGAACAAGAACTGCCTAAAGTGCAAGCAAGGGTCAGGAAAGGGCGAGGAACGAGAGACATCATCACGGACGTGAGATGGATCCTTGAAATGACAAAAGAATACCAAAAGGATATCTATATGTGTTTTATTGACTACAGCAAGGCTTTTGACTGTGTAAACCATGAAAAACTCTGGGTCACATGGAGCCCGGTACCGTGGCATCCCATTGCCATGGCACCGGGATGCTATGCAGTAGTTGTGCTCACCCCGGACCCAGAATAGCTTGCTTTCCATGCTGCCCAACGCCCAAATGGGCCTGCTGAGGCCAGTGTCAGGCTACGGGGAATCTCCTGTGCCTTCCCTAACTTTCGGGGTGGCCCACCACCACAGATTGCCGCACTCAAGGTGACTTATTCCACCCCTGAGGTGGAATAAGTCACCGGTCTGTTTCATCCAGCCTGGACATACAGGGCCAGGGCCACGACCAGAATTGGTCCTTTACATCCAAGATCCGGGTCCCACCTCTGGCCCAGCCTGTCTCCTCCCCTTGCCCGCACCCATCCATAGCTCCCCGCACTGCAACCCTGAATGTATGGGGAGCTCTGGACCAGGAATTGGGTCCCGGCGAATAGCGGGGGGTTGTCGTCCACCCCGGATGTCCAACCCTGCTATGAGGGACTCTGCATGGCCACCCATAGTCTTAAAATGGGCCTGTACCTTAACGTGAAGAAGACAAAGATCCTGACAAATGGCAAAATCAAATAAGTTCATCATTGATGGAGAAGAAATTGAAATAGTGGATAACTTTAACCTTCTTGGATCAATGATCAATAAAAAAACCAGTCAAGAAATCCAATGACGCATTGCTCTTGGCAGAATGGCCATGAAGAACCTAGACAAGATTTTCAAGCATATATGTCTCTCTCCATACAAAGATTCAACTTGTCCAGGCAATGGTATTTTCAATAACATAATATGGATGTGAAAGTTGGACAGTAAAAAAGATAGGAAGAAAATTGATGCCTTTGAATTAGGGTGCTGGTGAAGAATACTGTGTATCCCATGGACTGCCTAAAGAACAAACCAGTCAGTACTAGAGGAGGTCAAACAAAGCTTTCTTTAGAAGCTCAAATGACAAGGCTTCAGCTTTCATATTTTGGATACATCATGCAAAGAAAGAGATAATTAGAAAAAGACATCATGTTTGGCAAGGTTGAAAGTCAATACAAAAGAAGAAGGCCAGCAATGAGATGGATCAATACAATAACAGCAGCTATGGATGCCACTTTATCAAAAATGAGCCACCTGAGTGAAGACTAAACACAGTTTAGGACAACTATCCAGAGGGTCGCTATGAGTCGACATCGACTTGACAGCACTTAACAACAAGAAGTACTTATGCTTCTCTGTCGAGTCAAATGCTGGAGTGGTGTTCTCTCCCTGATCAGGATGGTTGAGATTAGAGGATTTCTCCTCTTGTGAAGTCTCAGGCCTTGATGTTTCTGGAAAGCTCACTGCGGATACCTGTGGGCAAGAATCAGAATCAATTAGTGTCAGTCATCATTGGACAGAGTAGAGGTCGGCTTATCCCCTGTTAAGGTACTAGGAGCAAAACTGCTCTTTGGGCCCTTATTTATGGTCAGGGTAGGGTGGGAACTGATGTCTGGAAGGTCAACCTTATTGACATCCTGAGATACTAAGCCCTGAAAAGTTTGTTTCACTTCTTGCAACATGTTTTCAAGAGCTTGGACCCAAGTAGGATCTGGTGACTTTATTCCACTTTCAGTGGTTCTTACTATGGTGGCACCTCCTTTTCTTGTCCTCTTGGGTCTTAGGGCTGTGCAGGCATTTGGGACCCTGAAATGCACCTGATTGTACCTGTGAATTAGAGGTATCAGGATTATTATCTAAAGACAGATCAACATTTATAACACTGACATTATTTTTGTATGTCCCCAGGTTGTTCTGAT
This sequence comes from Ichthyophis bannanicus, assembly GCA_033557465.1. Classification (NCBI taxonomy): domain Eukaryota; kingdom Metazoa; phylum Chordata; class Amphibia; order Gymnophiona; family Ichthyophiidae; genus Ichthyophis; species Ichthyophis bannanicus. The sequence continues at coordinate 1,068,044,685 of CM066031.1, read as the reverse complement.
TCTTTGGCTTGTTGCTACCTTGATGGCTTCTAGCAAAGTTCTCACACATTCTCGGGGAATGTTCAATCAAGTTGGAAAAAGATTTGTATTTCCTTTCAACTAAATGCACTTTAGTAGTGGGCATTAAATCTTCAAGAAATAATTATCTCTGCTTATTCTTTTCCTGCCTATCTAGATTTTGTGCAAACTGGCAGTAAGAGGAAATTAGACTTACCTGCTAATTGTTGTTCCTTAAGGAACTCTAGTCCAGTCCCGGAACCATAGAGTTTAGAATCTCCTCCAGCAGCCTTGGAGACTGAAAGACATCATCGCTTTGCTGGCACCAGTATAAATAGGCAGGGACCGCCCGCTTTCACCAGTACCTATTGACAAAGCAAACTTAGCAGAGCAACAAATAAGTAGATAATATAGCAATAATCATAACTATCTCTTTATATTTTTTTTTGGCAAATTCTTGCCTAGAACATGATAAACTGAATACACAAACAGTGCTGTGGAAGGGCTCTCATGATGGCTCCACTCTGCGACCTCCGAGAACCCCCCCAACAACCATATCGCAGGGACTATTTTGCACGCACTTCAGGCTAAACTACCCTCGAAACCTAGGGTGGGATCCGGGACTGGACTAGAGTTCCTTAAGGAACAACAATTAGCAGGTAAGTCTAATTTCCTCTTCCTTTGCATCCCTGTAGTCCAGTCCCAGAACCATAGAGGATGTAACAGAGCAGTACATATCAACGGGAGGGACCCGGAAGCCCAGCCTGAAGTACCGCTGAGCCAAAACGACCATCCCCCACTGCCTGCACATCTAGCCTATAGTGCTTTGCAAAAGAGTGCAACGACGACCAAGTTGTCGCACTACAAATATCCTCTACAGGTACCAGACTGAACTCCGCCCAAGACGCCGCTTGCGCCCTAGTCGAGTGCACTCTAAGGCCCGCCGGCACTGCCTTACCCTTCAACAGGTACGCCGATGCGATCGCTTCCTTCAACCAACGTGAAATGGACGCCTTCGCCGCCACTTCCCCTTTCCGTGGACCCCCGAAGGCCACAAACAACCTGTTGGACCTGCGGAAGGGCGCCATCCGACGTAGGTAAGTCCGAAGAATGCGGCTAACATCTAACAGGTGCAACCTGCCTTCTGACTTCTCCTTCTGCTGCTCCGAGAACACCGGCAGCAACACTACCTGGTTAAGATGAAAAGCAGAAACTACCTTCGGCAGGAACACAGGAACTGTACGCAGAACGACCTTATGATTGAAGAAGGACAAATACGGCTCCTTACAGGACAACACCTGCAACTCCGAGATCCTCCTCGCAGAACAAATCGCCACCAGAAAAGCAGTCTTCAACGTCAGATCTTTCAGCGAAGCCACGTTCAAAGGCTCAAACGGCACTCTGAGCAAGGCCTCCAAAACGAGATTCAGGTCCCATGCTGGCACCGAACACCTCCTTGGGGGACGCATGAGCAATACCGCTCGCAGAAACCTACGAATGTCACCGTGAGCACCCAACACCTGGCCCTTAACCTTACCGCGGTAACAGGAGATGGCCGCCAACTGCACGTGCAAGGAACTAGCTGCCAAACCCTTGTCCACACCATCCTGCAGGAAAGAAAGGATCTGAGAAACCGAGGCCCCCAAGGGCCGCAGACTCCGTTCCGCACACCAAGCCTCAAAAATACACCAAACCCGGACATACGCCAGCGAAGTGCACCGCCTACGCACTCTAAGAAAAGTCGCAATGACCGCCGCCGAATAACCGTTAGCCGTCATCCGAGCCCTTTCAAGAGCCATGCCGTAAGCGAGAATCGACTCACCTGGGGCATGCGAAGAGGACCTTGATGTAAGAGATCCTCCCGCTGTGGCAGCCTCCAAGGACTGTCCGCCAGTAACCGCACCAAGTCTGCATACCAAGGTCTTCTGGGCCAGTCGGGCGCTATCAGGACCACCAGGCCGCGATGCCGCTCTATGTGCTGCACTACCCGACCTATGAGGGCCCACGGCGGAAACACATAGAGAAGACCCCCTTCCGGCCACTGCTGTGCTAATGCATCGAGCCCTTCCGACATCCGCTCTCGCCGCCTGCTGAAGAATCTCGCCACTTTTGCGGACTCGAAGCTCGCCATCAGATCCATTTGCGGAATCCCCCAATGCCGCACTAACAACGCAAACACGTCCGGGTGAAGTACCCACTCCCCCGGGTCCACCCTGCGGCTACTTAGAAAATCTGCCTCGACATTGTCCACTCCGGCCACATGTTGTGCCGAAAGAGCCTGTAGATTCCGCTCGGCCCATCTTAACAACTGAGCCACCTCTGCTTCCAGCGTCGCACTGCCAGTGCCACCTTGCCGAATTATGTAGGCCACGGTGGTCACATTGTCGGACAGAATCCCTACCGCTTGCTGAGCCAAGCACCCCTGAAACTGTCGAAGCACCAAAAACACTGCTCTCATCTCCAACTGGTTGATGGACCATTCTTTTTCCTCTTGGGACCAAGGCCCCTGGGCAAATCTTCCATCGTAATGCGCTCCCCAGCCCAAGAGACTCGCATCCGTCATTAGCAGGCTCCATGAGGGAGGCTCGAGCGGCATGCCCGCCTTTAAACTTCCCGGCTTCAACCACCAGAGAAGTTTGAGACGTACCTCCGGAGGACAAACTAGGCGCTGTGACAACGCATCCCGCTGATGAGACCAACGCCGGAGCAGCGCACTCTGCAACGGCCGCATGTGCGCCCTGGCCCATGGCACCACCTCGATTGTTGCTGCCATCGTTCCAAGCAATTGTAGATACTGCCACGCCGTCGGCACCGTTCTGGACAAAAACCGAGTCACTAGGTGCCGTAGCCCCTGCGCTCGATGACCTGGGTGAAACACCGCAGCCTTCTGTGTCTCGAACCGTGCCCCCAAATATTCCAGGGACTGCGAGAGCACCAAGCTGCTCTTTGCCAAGTTGACCACCCAGCCCAGGCTTTCCAGCATCTGCACCACCCTGGCGGTGGCCGTGGTACTCTCCTCCCTGGATTTTGCGTGGATTAGCCAATCGTCCAAATACGGATGCACCAGCACCCCCTCCTTGCGGAGTGCTGCCGCTACCACCACCATGATCTTGGTGAACGTCCGCAGAGCTGTAGCCAGCCCAAAGGGTAATGCCTGAAACTGAAAATGCCCCATCGGTACCGCAAAGCGCAGAAACCTTTGATGCTCCGGCCGCACCGGGATATGCAGATAAGCTTCCGTAAGATCCAAGGACGTCAGAAATTCCCCCGCTCTGACCGCCGCAATTACCGACCGAAGTGTCTCCATACGGAAATGGGTGACTCGTAGACAACGATTCACCCTTTTTAGGTCTAGAATCAGCCGAAACGTGCCCTCTTTCTTTGGCACAATGAAATAGATGGAGTATCGACTGCTGCCGCACTGATCCAGAGGGACGGGTACCACCGCCTTGAGCTGCAGCAGCCGCTGGAGAGTATCCGCTACCGCACGCAACTTCAGCGGCGCTTTGCAAGGAGACCGGACAAAGGAATCTAACACGGAACGATGGAGTTCTAGAGCATAACCCTCTCGAATGACCTCTAGGACCCACTTGTCCGATGTAATCTGGACCCAGGCAGGGTAAAACTCCCGCAACCGACCCCCCACGTGAGCCACCCCCACCTGAGCCCGTGCTATTTCATTGGGACTTTTTAATGGCCGAGGACTGGAACGGCGCAAACCCCCGGCCTGCTCCCCGGAAACCTTGACCTCTCGTGGGAAACCTCGCCCGCTGTGACTTGCCAAAGCGAGAGGAACGAAATCTACGAAACTCTCTGGGGGTCCCCCGGGACCTGGCCGAACCCCAGCTTTGCTTTGGCTTATCCTTGGGAAGCCTACCTCCCTTCGACTCCCCGAGATCTTTGACCAACTTCTCCAAATCCTTGCCAAACAAAAGCTTGCCCCTAAAAGGCAGCTTGCTAAGGCGAGCCTTTGACGACCCGTCCGCCGACCAATTACGCAACCAGAGAAAACGCCGAGCCGCCACTACCGAGGCCATACTTTTAGCCAAACCGCGTATGAGATCATAATGAATGTCCGCTAAATACGCTGTACCTGACTCTATCTGCGCAACATCCTCCACTTGACCTTCTAAGAGATCCCCCTGTAACCGCTGGGACCACCGCAAACAGGCTCTCGCCACCCACGCCCCGGCTATTGAGGCCTGCATTGAGAGGGTGCTAACATCGAACACCTGTTTCAACAGGGTATCCAACTTTCGATCCTGCACATCCTTCAACACAGCCGCCCCCTCCACCGGAATAGTTGTCTTTTTAGTAACCGCCAAATCTACCTTCGGGGAGCGAAACAGTTCTCTGTCCTGATCAGCTAGCGGATAAAGACGAGCCAAGGCCCAGGAACCCTTCAGGGCCGACTCTGGCAAGTCCCATTCTTCCTGGATCATATTCCTAAAAACCCTATGCACAGGAAAAACCCTATGGGACGTTCGAACCGCCTGCAAGAGGGGATCCTCCAAAGCTTCCTCCGCTGCCATCCCTCCCGAGGGCATGTTAAGCGTCTTGAGAGTCTCTGTAATCAAGGCTGGCAGCTCCTCGTGGCGAAAAACTCTGACAACCCTGCTCTGCTCTTCCGTGTCAGGCAACTCGCCTTCTTCCAACTCGCCTTCCGAGACCTCCTCTAAAAGTGCGTCCACCTCTCCTAGGTCCTCCCCGAGACGAGACGCCGGACTCTCCTCCCTGGTGCCCCGGGACCTCTTAGCCACAGGAGCGCTCTCCGCAGGGCTGTCCACAGACCCCGGCCGTTTCAGCCCCTGCGCCCCCTGAGGCGGAGCAGACATGGCCGGTTGAAGCAATGCGAATGCCTGCTGCATGAGGGAAAAGAAATTTGGTGAGATCAGCGCAGCGGACGCCCCCGGGGAGCATCCCAGAGACGTAGAGGGCCCCTCCCCTGAGGACGAACCTGCTAATGGCTCCGCCAGGCCCAGGGAGGGAGGCAGGAGCGCCTCCCGTACCGGAGAAACTGCCTCCAGACCCGCCGAGGACTGCTCTGACCCCTTGTCCATCGCGACTGCCTCCAGGGTGCACAGCTTACACACCCCAGAGTCCTGTACCGTGCCACGCCATGTACCACACACCAAACATTGAGGCTTTGCAGGCATACTAGGCTACCTGCAGCACTCCTGCCCCACACCTCTCCTTAAGGAATGCCAGAATCTGACTGACACTGAGGTGTCCCAGCTTAGCTGTTCGCAGGTGTCTTTTTTTTTTTTTTTTAAACACACACTAAGGCACTACTAGCCTCAACAGGCTTGCCAAACCCAGTTTCCCCCAAAAACGAAGCTGCTACCACTGATCAGCCAGCAGAAAAGCCCAGGAAACTCAACGTGGCTTTTCCCGCGTGGCTACACGCGGCCGCAAAAAAACGCTGAAGAACCACACTGCATGCTGATGTGAAGTCTCCCTGGCAGTCCCCCCTTGCAAGGACAAAGGCCAACGGTTTGCAAAACAGCCCACTACTCACCGTGTGCTGTCTTGCCGGGGAAGAATGAAAGAAGAATGAGACACCTGCACCGGAGCTCAGCCTTTCACGCGGCTTCAGCTCCGGCGCTGTCAAGACTGTCCTGGGCTCAGTCTGATCTCTTCGTACCGCGTCCAAGCCTACCACCTGCTCCTCACCCTTAATCGCGGGTTCGGGAGCAGGGAGGCCAACCAAGCTGAAACTTCCCCCAAATGCTCGTTAACTTGATGGGGAAAAAAAAATAATTTCCGAGGGGGGGAGAGAAAGAGGATGGAGCCAGAGCAAAAAGCTGAAACTCTTTTCAGCACAGCACTCTCCCTACAAAACAAAAAAAACAAGAGTAAGAAAGTCTGTAGACAAAAACTACAGAAATTATCACCCCCTTAACCTAACCTAACTATGCCAAAATTTTAAGGAAATGCCCTGCTTATTTGAAACTCTGCTGCTGCCCACTGAGCCCAGTCCCAGGCTCAGAATCTCCTTAGCTGCTTGGAGACTGAAAGTACTGGTGAAAGGGGGCGGTCCCTTCCTATTTATACTGGTGCCAGCAAAGCGATGATGTCTTTCAGTCTCCAAGGCTGCTGGAGGAGATTCTAAACTCTATGGTTCCGGGACTGGACTAGAGGGACGCAAAGGAAAGTATGTTTTCATTTATGTGCAAACTCTCTTGAGGATTGATGTTTTGCTCAAATCATAGAATAGGTTGCCTGCTGCATGGCCACAGCAGTTTGATACAACCCATAATGTTTCTTAAGGGCTTTCCCAAAAGATTCTAAATTCCTTTTGTAATGAGAACACATTGCATTAATTTCTTGTTGATATCTCTGAGAAAAGGACCAGGGTAAAAAGGAGATCTTAGCTTCCTCATGAGTAATACCAGAGGTCTGAAAAACAAGATCTAATTGTTGCAGATGCTCAACAATGTCAGTCTTTCTCAAACATTGGGATTAATTTTTCTATTAATTTAATGCACCATATAAGATCTTTAAATCTATCATCTCTCAGGGGTTGAAAGTGAGAGAAATCTCTGCCTTCAGGTTTAATTTTTCTGAGAGCTAGGAAACTATCCATTCTTGATCTCTCATCTCCCTCTTGTGGCCAAAGACAGGATAGTAGCTGGTATTCTAGCTCATCTATTCCCTGGCTAGTTATCACAATTGCTGCCCTCTCCCTCCCTTCCCCCCCCCCCCCCCCTCCCTCATTGAGAAAGTCTCCCAAGAGACTTAATGGCTTTATAGCTGGGAAAATGGTCTGCTCTGTTTAGGGCAGCATCAGGAAAAATATCTGGAAACTCTGTTTCTCCTTCTGATTCATAGTTCTCACTAAACCTTTCTGTATTGAGTTCTTGAATCTTTCTCTCTAGTTCTATAATACAGGCTTGCAGGTACTAACCTTCTCATACTATTTCTCATTTTCATTAGTTAAGTCTCTCTTTTTGGTAGATTCTACTTGCACATGGTTTCATAGGATTTGAACCTCATTCATGTGTTCTTTGAGTACCTTATCAATCTCTACCTGTAGAGTTGCTCTGTCCTTAGGTACAGCTTCATGTGACCAGTAAGCCTGAGCCAATTGATGCCATAATTCCACGTTCTCTCACTTTGCCTTAGTAGATAGGTTCTGTCTCAGCTTGTGTAATTCAATGCTTTGAGATTCAATCAATAGTTTCTAGCTCAAAACTTGGGATCTTAATTCCTGACATTGTCCTTGGAAGTAGTTATATTCAGTAGTGAGCCTTTTTAATTGTTTTGGTGCTGTTTTCAATATTTCCGTGTCTGTGGTTCCCTGTTGCACTTGTTATAATTCTAATTGAAGACTAATTTGCTGTTCCCAAAGGTTTTCCTTTTCTATTGCTAACTTAACCTTTTATTCCACTAGTGCCTGTTTTTGTGCATTTAAGTTTTCAGATTGCACCTGGGCTTTATGAAGTTCTTTTTCAACCTCATGCTCAAATTACTTTTCTGTTATCTGCAATAAAGTTTTTATTTAAGCACAAGCAACAGGATGGTCCATTCAGCAACTTATTCTACTGTCATTTTAGTGGCTGTTGCAAGTTTATCAAATACTTAAACATATGTACCATGCAGGCAAGCCAGTAATTCTTGGGTCTGTGGGAATTATGACCTCCAGTTTCTATACGTATTCTTTGTTGCCCTGTTTTGCTGTGTGCAAGGCACAACACTGTTAAAAACAATCTATTCTCTGGCTGTAAAGAATTTTATTTTGTCCTCTGATGCCATCCTGAATCCATACAATCTTAGATTTAATAAATAGTACTTAAGTCAGTATCTAGGTGTCAGATCTCAGTGGAATCTCCAAACTGTAGGGTTAATTGGCTATGCATAACTAATTAATAATGCACTCTGATTTCCAGCTGCCCTATCCAAACTGTAATATCCATGTGACCTAGGATACCAACTCAGACACACAAATTCCTATACATACTACTAGTACTTGTCATTTGTATAAGGCTTCAAGGCATTCGCTGAATTAGGATTTATTCTGTTCAGGAGGTTCATAGGATGCTAGATTACAGTCTAGGCTATTATTCAGTTACAATTTGAGCTAATAAAAAAAACAAGTCCAATCATTCTCTCATCATAATTCCCACTAGTTAGGCAAACAAAATTATGCACAAACTAGCTATCTATCCCACTCAGGCATAAGATAAATATTTATACTGTACTGCCAAGTAAAGTGCTTGCTGACTTCCATTGCTGGGAGCTCACTACTTTGTAGTAAGGTGAAATAGAGAGATAGAGTTCAGGCTAGGAAGGCACTTAAATGCAGGGAAGAATGTAGTCAGAGACAGAGAGAGAGAAGAGATAGATGGTCTTCAGGGAACCAGGATTTTCTCAGGCAGCTGTGGTAAGAGTTGTGGAAGGAGTCTTGGCTGTTTCTTCTTTTTGTTCTCAATCTCCTTATATCCTCTTATTCCTTCTATATAGCCAGTCAGTTTGTTGGTGTGTCTCCAGATGATTGGCCCAGGCCTGGGTCCAAGGTTTCAAATCAGAAAATGTCCAGTGTTCCCACAATCCTGAGAATATATGATTGGTCTATTTATGTCCTGGATGGACTGGGCCCCATGAAAAATTGCCAAGGTGTTTGTTTTATGTTCATATCCACCTCTAAGAAAATGGTTCAATGTCTCTGTCTCTGTGATGATACAGCATACGTGCCATTTATCATCCTGCTCATGGACCAAGCTCACTTAGTATGGCCAAACTTATACAGATTCTGTTTTGTATAGTTGTCCTCCATCTTGTGTGGCTCCCTTGTGTAGTTGCCTATGTAGTTTGTAGCCATTATTATTGCAGTGTCTTTATAAAATTGGCACTCAGATCTAGCCCCAGTACCATACATGCCAACAGAGAAATCTGTAGATGTTTGTGCACATGTGGAGGGTAATTTTATAAATCTTTTTTGTGCATATAGGGCCCGATTTTCAGTTGGGCAGGCTATGCACCACGTCAGCGCATAGCCTGCCCTCTAACCGCTTAACCTGGATTTTCACTTCCATGACGACGGAAGTAAAAATCCGGGTTTGGTTGGATACACCAGCATCCACCGATGCTAAGCAGATTTTACAAAGACACTACCCGTATATGTGCCTTTGGAAAATCCTGGTTAAGGCAGTTGCACAGGTAACTAGGGCAGTTACCCATGTAAATGCCTTTGAAAATTGGGCCCATAGTCTTTAGTAACTTCATGGCATGTCCTCTAATCTTTGTACTTTTTGAAAGACTAAACAACTGATTTCCATTAACCCATTCCAATCCACTCATAATTACATAAACCATTATCATATCTCCCTTGCTAGAATTCTAAAGCAGTCCAACTTACAAACAATGTTTCAGCAGTTGCTAGAATATCAATACAACAACTGGAATACAGAAAAAACTAGCCTGCTAGAGATCTCTGCATGGATTAGGGTTTAGGGAAAGGGAGGAATCCAAGGTTATAACATAGGAAAAAGAAGAGGAGGAATGGTAAAATGAGATCAGAATAGGAAAGAAGATGAAAAAGAAGAAAAAAGCAGAAGAGACAAAAAAAGAAAAAGTATTAACGTAGCTGCAGCTGAATTAAAAAAGATAAAGAAGGAAGAGACAAGACTAAAAGAAAAAAGAAGGAAGACACCAGAGACAAAAAACAAAAAATATGAAATAGAAGAAAAGACAGAGAATGAGAGACACTGGTGAAAAAGACATTGGTCCATGGTGAAACAAGAGATGCCAAAGATTGGAAATTATTTTATTATCTCATAGAAAATACTACGTCTAGGGGACGCAGAATAAAGCTACAATGTAGCACATTTAAGATTAATCGGAGTAAATATTTTTTCACTCAATGCGTAATCAAACTCTAGAATTTGTTAGCAGAGGGTATAGTAAAAGCTGTTAGTGTTGCTGGGTTTGTTTTATTTTGTTTTTAATTTTATTTTTATTGAAGTTTATAAATTACACATCGAATATATTAATGAATGAAAGAAAGGAGCACAAAATCAAAATAAACAGTGTTGCTGGGTTTAAAAGAGTTTTGGCCAAGTTCCTGGAGAACGTCTATAAACCATTATTAAAGATGACCAGGGAAATCCTTGGGATATTCATCATGGAATCTGTGTACCTTTTTGGGAACCTGAAAGGTAACTGTGACCTGCATCAGCCACTGTTCGAAACAGGATACTGGGCTTGATGGACCCTTGATCTGACCCATTATGGCATATCTTATGTTCTTAATGACTTAAAGTAGTTTCCTGAATATGGGGGGAGGAGAGAGAGAAGGAAAAGAAAGAGTCTATACAGCCCTGTGTCTCTTCCCTTTCCTCAGTCTAAACGTTTACAAACAGTTCTGAACACAGCCATCAGAATATTACACCATGCCTCCAAATTCGATAGTCTCCCTTTTGCTCATCACTGTATCCAATACCTGGGATGCTGTTCCAAGGGTTGCAGAGCAGAGATGGCATCCATCTGTCCAAGAAAGGTCAACGCATCTTCGGTAGTAGACTGGCTAATCTATTGAAGAGGGCTTTAAACTAGATTCGTTGGGGATAGGTGAAGAAAGCCCCCAGGTAAGTGAAAGCCCCCAGGTAGGTGATACATTAAATACCTTTATGGAAATGGGTAACAGGGGTAACATATGGAAAGCAGTGTGTATAAATGCCCGTAGCATGGGAAATAAGATCCCTGATGTTGAAGCTTTGGTGGGAGTGGCTGACTTGGATTTAGTGGCAGTTACAGAAACATGGTTCACAGAAAACCATGACTGGGATGTAACTATACCTGGCTATACTTTATTCAGAAAGGACAGGGTAGGAAGAAGGGGAGGAGGAGTGGCACTATATGTAAAAACTACTATTAAAGCTTTGGAATTACAGAGCTTAAAAGGGAGAGAGGAGGCATTGTGGGTTAAACTAGAAAGAGGGAAAGAGAAATCTATTTGCATTGGTGTGATATACAGACCTCCCTCACAAGAGGAAGAGGTGGACAGAGAGTTAATTGAAGACATACGCAGCATTGCTAGGAAAGGGGAAGTGCTACTGATAGGAGATTTCAATATGCCAGATGTTGATTGGCACATTCCTGCTGCAGTATCATCTAGAAGTAAGGAGATCCTGGATTCTCTACAGGGAGAACTATTCAGGCAATTGGTAACAGACCCCACACGTGAAGGGACCATACTGGACTTGGTGCTTACCAATGGTGAAACTGTTTCTGATGTTGTAGTGGGAGATCATTTTGCATCCAGTGATCACCAGATGGTGTGGTTCAGTATTAGGACTAGGGCTGTTAGAATCCATTCCAAGGTGAGGATCTTAGACTTTAAGAAGACTAACTTTGCGAAGATGGGCCAATACCTCAGGGAGTCGTTAGTGGGATGGAAACAGCTGGGGGATGTAGAAAAACAGTGGGCAAAACTGAAAGGGGATATTTTAAGGGTAACCAACCTTTTTGTTAAAATGGTAAATAAAGGCAAAAGGAAAAGGAGAGCGCTATGGTTTTCTAAGGAAGTAGCTGAAAAAGTGAAGAAAAAGAGGGAGGCCTTCATGAAATACAAGAGATCACAGAGAGAGGAAGACAGGCATCTGTATTTGGAAAAACTTAGAGAAGCTAGCAAAGTAGTCAAGAAGGCAAAGATTCAAAAGGAGGAGGAAATAGCCAATGCAATAAAATGGGGGGATAAGACATTTTTCAGATATATTAGTGAGAAGAGGAAGGGCAAAAGTGGCATTGTCAGACTCAAGGGTGCAGGGGGGGAATATGTAGAAGCTGATAAGGATAAAGAGGAATTGCTTAACAAATATTTTTGTTCTGTGTTCACAGATGAAGAACCAGGAGCAGGACCTCAGAAAACACCCACAAATAGGAACAGAAGCGAGGGGCATCTTGAACAATTTTCAGAAGACTGTGTTCGTGAGAAACTAGCTCAACTTAAAGTAGACAAAGCGATGGGACCGGATGGGATACACCCTAGAATACTGAGGGAACTTGGGGACATTCTAGCAACTCCACTGACTGACCTTTTCATTGCCTCGTTGGAGTCAGGAGTGGTGCCAAAGGACTGGAGAGAGGCTCATGTGGTGCCTTTACACAAAAGCAGAAGTAAGGATGTGGTTGAAAACTACAGGCCGGTTAGTTTAACTTCGGTGGTGAGTAAATTATTGGAAACGCTGCTGAAAGAAAAAACAGTGAGGTTTCTGGAGTCCAGCGGATTACAGGATCCGAGGCAGCATGGATTCAACAGAGGCAGGTCTTGTCAGACAAATCTGATTGATTTCTTTGACTGGGTGACCAGGGAGTTGAACCGAGGGAGAGCTCTAGATGTGGTGTATTTAGATTTCAGTAAAGCCTTAGACACTGTTCCCTCCGGCCTTTTGAAGAGGTCTCCCGGCGGGGATCGAGCAGACCAGGAGCCTCCCATCAGGCAGCATCGCCCAATCGGGGCATGAGGCAGCGGGCCTTTAAAGCCAGCGGCGACAGGGAGCGCGGCCCCTTTCCTCCCTCCGGCCTTTTGAAGAACTCTCCCGGCGGGGATCGAGCAGACCAGGAGCCTCCCATCAGGCAGCATCGCCCAATCGGGGCACGAGGCAGCAGGCCTTTAAAGCCAGCGGCGACAGGGAGCGTGGCCCTTTTCCTCCCTCCGGACTTTTGAAGAGCTCTCCCGGCGGGGATCGAGCAGACCAGGAGCCTCCCATCAGGCAGCATCGCCCAATCGGGGCACGAGGCAGCAGGCCTTTAAAGCCAGCGGCGACAGGGAGCGCGGCCCTTTTCCTCCCTCCGGCCTTTTGAAGAGCTCTCCCGGCGGGGATCGAGCAGACCAGGAGCCTCCCATCAGGCAGCATCGCCCAATCGGGGCACGAGGCAGCAGGCCTTTAAAGCCAGCGGCAACAGGGAGCGCGGCCCTTTTCCTCCCTCCGGCCTTTTGAAGAGCTCTCCCGGCGGGGATCGAGCAGACCAGGAGCCTCCTATCAGGCAGCATCGCCCAATCGGGGCACGAGGTAGCAGGCCTTTAAAGCCAGCGGCGACAGGGAGCGCGGCCCTTTTCCTCCCTCCGGCCTTTTGAAGAGCTCTCCCGGCGGGGATCGAGCAGACCAGGAGCCTCCCATCAGGCAGCATCGCCCAATCGGGGCACAAGGCAGCAGGCCTTTAAAAACATCACCGATAGGGCGCACCCGCGCCTGAGGGCCTCGCCAGAGGGCCCTTTGGCGTGGCCCTTAGGCGGTGGCACCTCCTCAGAGCGTAACACCACAGCAATAACAAGAAACCCATTTATACATGGTCTCCTATGCTGAACTGCAAGTATTACCTAAATGACACCAGAGCTAACTAGTAGCTAATAATAAGTATCCTCCCAACTGTGTTAGTGTTTATTACTGTGGCCAACAACCAGCTTTTGCATTCTTAGCAATTTCAGTACTGCTTTAACTCACATCTGACCTATTACTGTTGTCAGTAACGTACTTCAGATTTAATACTGTTATCTGTGACTCACTTTAGATTTACTGTTGTCAGTAACGTACTTCAGATCTAATACTGTTGTCTGTGACTCACTTTAGATTTACTGTTGTCAGTAACTACTGTCGTGCCCTCTCTGGCCAAGCGGTAGCCACTGGTATTGCAAGGCTCTGGAGGGTGGTAGTTGTGCCTTCACTGATATAAACCACAAAACACTTCTTTCCAAATTAAAGGGTTTTATTCCCCGTCCCTTGAGGGTACTTTATCTTCAGGAACATAAATCAAATGCCTTGCTTGGACATATAACATAAAGTAACAAAAGCAAACAGAACTTGCTTCCTTCAGCTTCCAAAACAACAAATAAATGAAAAGAACAAAACAGCTTAAATATTTCAATATGGTTCTTTCTCCTGTAGCTGACAGCACAGCTTATATCTGCTTCACTTAGAGAGAGCTGCAGCCTGTTGCTTATAACACTAAAGCTAGGACACAAACTAATTACTTATCTGAGAGAGAACTCAGGTTCAATCAAGGTCAAAGAGCAGTCCATCAATTCTGGCATATCATTTTCTTCTGCATTTTGATATTCCATTAACTCCGGCTGACTGGAAGGTTCATTCTGGACCTCAGCAGTAACGTGGGAGAATGGCTGGTTAACCTCGTCAGACAGGAAGTTCCTCTCTTCCTTAGAGCTAGTGTCTCTCTGGGAATTACCATGTATTCTAGAGTTGAGCTTTTCAGGGCACTGCCCCTGCTGGTATTTTAGAATATAGCTCAACTCCTGGTTTGCTCTGCTAGTGGGATAATTAAGGGAATTTCTCTGCCGGTTCAGGCTTCCCTTTTGTAACCCAGCTGAGCTAGATTGGAGAGCTCGTGACGGAGTTTCACAGGGAGCTGTGAGCTTACAATGACTACAAAACTCTTCAGCTTTATCTGGTAAGTAAAACCTTTTTCTTCTAGGGTTTTTAAAACCAGAAGAAGGGATATTTTCAGCCTCTAGATAGTGGGACCTTGTGTGCCTATTTCCATACCTCCAGGGTTGTCTTCTTTCATATGGCAAATCACTCTTGCATTCACTCTGTGCACTGGAACCTGCAACTGCAGTCTTCTTGCATCTCTCTGGCTCAAACACACTATCTGGCTGTTGATATCTCTCTGCTTCACTCAGGTCTTTGGTTCCCCTCTGACCTTCACGCTGGCTCTCTAGTTGCTCCAAAGCCTCATTGTCACTCTCTCTTACATTCTCATACCTGCTCCATGCTTCCCAGGGTTTTAGCTGCCTTTGCTGTATTCTCTCAGAGTGTGTCAGTGGCTGCTTCAGCTCCTCTCTCTCTCTGATTGTCTGGGAGCCTATTTTATCCTAGTGTTTCCTTGCTCCACCCCCACCCAGCTGAACCCTGTCAGGTAAAGTGAATTCCCTTCCTTTGCTGGCTGGGTGTGTCCTCATTGGGCTTTTGCACGTGTTTCTAGGTTGCTCACGGTAACCATCTGACATTTCCTTGTTTACCCTGTCACTTTTTCTGTGCTCCTTTATGCTGAACTGCATTTTCTCGGGTTGTTCGGGGTCTGCACTGTTACATATTCCCCTCCTTAAAATATTACTTGCTGCCGTAGTTTTTAGCGGACAGCAAGTAATCTTTTAAGGAGGGGAATATGTAACAGTGCAGACCCCGAACAACCCTAGAAAATGCCGTTCAGCATAAAGGAGCACAGAAAAAGTGACAGGGTAAACAAGGAAATGTCAGATGGTTACCGTGAGCAACCTAGAAACACGTGCAAAAGCCCAATGAGGACACACCCAGCCAGCAAAGGAAGGGAATTCACTTTACCTGACAGGGTTCAGCTGGGTGGGGGTGGAGCAAGGAAACACTGGGATAAAATAGGCTCCCAGACAATCAGAGAGAGAGAGGAGCTGAAGCAGCCACTGACACACTCTGAGAGAATACAGCAAAGGCAGCTAAAACCCTGGGAAGCATGGAGCAGGTATGAGAATGTAAGAGAGAGTGACAATGAGGCTTTGGAGCAACTAGAGAGCCAGCGTGAAGGTCAGAGGGGAACCGAAGACCTGAGTGAAGCAGAGAGATATCAACAGCCAGATAGTGTGTTTGAGCCAGAGAGACGCAAGAAGACTGCAGTTGCAGGTTCCAGTGCACAGAGTGAATGCAAGAGTGATTTGCCATATGAAAGAAGACAACCCTGGAGGTATGGAAATAGGCACACAAGGTCCCACTATCTAGAGGCTGAAAATATCCCTTCTTCTGGTTTTAAAAACCCTAGAAGAAAAAGGATATTTTCAGCCTCTAGATAGTGGGACCTTGTGTGCCTATTTCCATACCTCCAGGGTTGTCTTCTTTCATATGGCAAATCACTCTTGCATTCACTCTGTGCACTGGAACCTGCAACTGCAGTCTTCTTGCGTCTCTCTGGCTCAAACACACTATCTGGCTGTTGATATCTCTCTGCTTCACTCAGGTCTTCGGTTCCCCTCTGACCTTCACGCTGGCTCTCTAGTTGCTCCAAAGCCTCATTGTCACTCTCTCTTACATTCTCATACCTGCTCCATGCTTCCCAGGGTTTTAGCTGCCTTTGCTGTATTCTCTCAGAGTGTGTCAGTGGCTGCTTCATCTCCTCTCTCTCTCTGATTGTCTGGGAGCCTATTTTATCCCAGTGTTTCCTTGCTCCACCCCCACCCAGCTGAACCCTGTCAGGTAAAGTGAATTCCCTTCCTTTGCTGGCTGGGTGTGTCCTCATTGGGCTTTTGCACGTGTTTCTAGGTTGCTCACGGTAACCATCTGACATTTCCTTGTTTACCCTGTCACTTTTTCTGTGCTCCTTTATGCTGAACTGCATTTTCTCGGGTTGTTCGGGGTCTGCACTGTTACACTACTCACAGATTTATTACTGTTGCCAGTAACCCAATCAAGAGATATTATTGTTGCTAGCTGTCAGTAACTCCTCTCAGATTATTACTCTTACCAGTAACCCATTCCAGAGGTACTATTGTTGCTAGTAACTCACATCAGACTTACTGCTGATGCCTGTAAATCACATCAGATCTATCATCGTCAGTAACTCACCTTATTACCACCTTGCTAATTTGTAACAGCTGATTGCCCTACTGTTATATACCTTTCTACTCTCTACACACTAACCTTTAACTGTCCTTACTATTATTGACAGTATCCTACTACATATTAAATCTTAGATTTTACCACCTTAGCCAGGTATCCACGTGTTCAAGACCCCAGCTAACATACCACTGAGTCAGATATTGAAAATGTCACACCCTAACATCATGCTACTAAGAATATCCTACACTTGCATATTATTAGCGATAATAATAATCGACCTATCACTAAGTTTAAATAACAAAAATCATTTGACCATTCCAATCAGGGCCGGCCCGTCCATTGAGCGAGAATGTTTTTTGCACAGGGCCCCGCGTTTCAGGGGGCCCCGCGCAAAAAACATTCTTTTGAAAAGTAAAATTGGAAAAAAAAAACCCACCTGTCTGCTGCCGCGGTCGGGGCCGCCGCGGCAGAATCGAGCGTGCCGCGGGGCCCCCCTGTGCACGGCAGAGCCTGCCCTCCCCTGTAGCAGCTCTCTCTTTGGAGCTGAAGTCAGACGCGCCGGCTTGCAGAGCGCGAGGGAGGAGTTTCTCCCTCGCTGCTCTGTTAAGCCCGCGGGGGCTGATGGGAAGTTCCCATCAGCCCCCGCGGGCTTACCAGAGCAGCAAGGGAGAAACTCTTCCCTCGCGCTCTGCTCTGCAAGCCGGCGCGTCTGACTTCAGCTCCAAAGAGAGAGCTGCTACAGGGGAGGGCAGGCTCTGCCGTGCACAGGGGGGCCCCACGGCACGCTCGATTCTGCCGCGGCGGCCCCGACCGCGGCAGCAGACAGGTTTTCTTTTTTTTTAATTTTGGCTTGGCTGGGGGGGGGGTTGTTAGGACTGCTAATGGGCTGGGCTGGGCTGGGCTGGGGGGGGGTTGTTAGGACTGCTAATGGGCTGGGCTGGGCTGGGCTGGGGGGGGGTTGTTAGGACTGCTAATGGGCTGGGCTGGGCTGGGGGGGGTTGTTAGGACTGCTAATGGGCTGGGCTGGGGGGGGGTTGTTAGGACTGCTAATGGGCTGGGCTGGGCTGGGGGGCGGTTTGTGAGGACTGCTAATGGGCTGGGCTGGGGGTTGTTAGGACTGCTAATGGGCTGGGCTGGGCTGGGGGGGGTTGTTAGGACTGCTAATGGGCTGGGCTGGGGGGGGTTTGTTAGGACTGCTAATGGGCTGGGCTGGGGGTTGTTAGGACTGCTAATGGGCTGGGCTGGGCTGGGGGGGGTTGTTAGGACTGCTAATGGGCTGGGCTGGGGGGTTGTTAGGACTGCTAATGGGCTGGGGGGTTGTTAGGACTGCTAATGGGCTGGGGGGGTGGGGGGGTTAGGACTGCTAATGGGCTGGGGGGGTGGGGGTGGGGGTGGGTTAGGACTGCTAATGGGCTGATGGGGAGGGGTTAGGACTTGAGGTGGGCTGATGTGGTTAGGACTGGTAATGGGCTGTGGGCTGATGGGGGGGGTTAGGACTGGCAATGGGCTGATGGGGTTAAGACTGGAAGTGGGCTGATGGGGGGGTTAGGGCTGGTAATGGGTTATAGGGGGGCTTAAACTGAAAATGGGGTGATGGGGGGTTAGGACTGGAAGTGGGTTGATGGGGGGCTAGGACTGGTAATGGGTTGGGTGGTTGCTATGACTGGAAATGGGCTGAGTGGAAGGGGAGGCTTGAACTGCAAATAGCTGATGGGGAGGGAGCTTGGAATGGAAATGGGCTGTGAGGGAAGGGAGCTAGGACTGAAAATGGGCTGATGGAGCAGCTAGGATAGGACTGGAAATGGGCTGTTGGGGGAGCTAAGATTGGAAATGGGCTGTGGTGGGGGCTTGAATTGAAATGGACTCATGGAGGGGCTAGAACTGAAAGTAGGCTCATGGGGGGGGCGTGGACTGGAATTGGACTGAGTGGAGGGGAGCTATGATTTGACATGGGCTGATGATGGGGCTAGGAAATGACTAGAAATGGGCTGATGGGGGGCTAGGATTGGAAATGAGCTGATGAAGGGACTCAGACTGAAAATGGATGGGGGAGCTAGGACTGGAAATGGGTTGATGGTGGGCTAGGACTGGAAATGGGCTGATGCAGGGACTAGAAGGGAATGGATGCTGGGTGAGACTGGAACTAGAAGGGAGCTGATGTTGGGGGAGGATTAGAATGGGATGGGGCTGGGAGAGTAAAATGGAGAGGGGACAAATATTTTGTGTGGGAGGGATGAAAAATCTACAATTGGCCTGGTATTGGGAGAATAAGTGGGGATTGAGGATGGAGGGGTAAAATTTGTGTGGATGAAATAGGAATGAGGAAAGAGCAAAAGGAGAAAGATTAGTATGTTAAAGCAGATGTAGAGAGAGAGAATGGAAAAAAAAACTAGAAGAGAGAAGAAAGAACAAATGGACAGCAGACGATGGACAGTTAGCAGAAAACATGAAGAAACCAGAAGAAAGTGGCTGGAACAATTGCAACTGAAAAAAAATGCACAAAAGGTAGAAATATCTCTTTATTTTGAATTTATTAACTGGAATATGAAACCTCTAGGAAATGTGCATCATTAACGTCTGTGCTTTGTTTGGTACAAGAGGAAAGTAATTTATAGTTTTATTTCTACAGTGTTGTTGTACTTCCAAGTTTGGCTTTTGGGGTTCCCAGTTTAATTATTGCCTTCCTGTTTCTAAATTGTGATTCCTTGTTTGGTGATGGTCTATGTTCTGCATGTGTAACTGAGCTGAGGTATTCTGTTTATGTAATTCCTATTTGACATTGCCACTTGTTCTCTTTCCCCAGTATTCTCTGAAATGTATTGGTTTAATATTTGCAGTGTTGCCTTTTGATAGGTAGGGTATGGTGCTTTGTGAGTCCTGGTAATGCTGTCAGGATACGGTGGGTTTGCTATGGGTTCTAAATGGGCAGCATTTGTAGTGGTTCCTAATGTGCCTGGCGGTTGGCACTGGATTATAGTAATGTAGAAATCTTTTAGTCTTTCTTTATCCATACACTCATTAAGAGACATGTTTACTAAAAGTTAGTGTATGGTAACATTATGCAAATATTTATGCAAATAAGGCCACTTATGCAAATGAGGCCCCGCACTGAGTCTCCGCACATGGCCCCGCACCCCCCTTGGGCCGCCCCTGATTCCAATTATCCACACACATACCCGAAATGACTGCCATTTTGGACACACTCACTCATACAACCACCCAAAAATAAATTATCATAGACTAATACACATAAAACAAACAAACTCACTTCAAACATGCAAGCAAATCTACACCAACAACTCATCCTCCCTATCATGCATCCTTATCAATTCACGATCAATGAAAAACAAGCTCCCTATATTTAATGATCTGATAACAGACTTAAAACCAGACATCTTATGTGTCACAGAGACTTGGCTTTCTGAAACAGATACAGTCTACCTAAATTAACTAGATAATGATAACTATGACATATTTTACAAACATAGATCCAATAAAAAAGGCGGAGGAGTACTAATGATGACGAAAAAGATATTAAATGCCAAATCAATCCAACCAAACATTTCTAATAACATAGACACATTATTGATAAAAATCAGTCACATGAGAATTTGTTTAATTTATAGACCCCCAGATCAAAAATCAGATAGCCTGGATTCCCTTATTGAACTACTTAGCACATCTACCGAACAAAACCCCATAATCATGCTAGGCGATTTTAATCTTCCATCACTACCAATACTGGATTCCAAACTATTTCTAGACACTATATCAGATATAGATTATCATCAAATAATAAACACTGCAACACATATCAAAGGAGGAATACTTGATCTGGTTTTTCTTCCTGATACATTCTTCAAGCTACTCAACTCAAATTCCATAGAATGCACAGAGATGCCTTGGTCAGATCATTATATTATCAAAATAAACCTCTTATACCCTACCACTAGCGTCAAAAATTATACAAGAAGTGGCCCTACCTCAAAATTTAAAAAATTTAATGAAACTGTATTCCTGGACTCAACTATCCCCTACCTCTTACCATCCACATCAGATTTGGATGATGCGGTTAACAACTGGTACGAAACTATAAACAATGCAGCCAAAAATAATTACACAAATAAACAGAGGGTACACACTAAAACAAACCGTACACCATGGTTTAACAACACATTTAAAAAATGAAAAGAGAACTAAGAAAACTCGAAACTAAATGGCGAAAATCTAAGTTGACAATACACAAGGAAATATACAATAACCATCTCACAAAATATAAGGAAACACTAGACAACACAAAGAAAAACTACTATGCAGCAACCCTATCAAAATCTTATAATAGACCTAGAGAGCTATTTGCCATTGTCAGAAATCTAACCAATAACGCTCAAACCCCCAGCAATGAAATCACTGACATCTCAGTACAAACCCTAGCTAATCACTACCAAAATAAATCAAAGAAACCTTCAATACCTTTAGATACCTTTAACACTTCTCACCAGTCTGTTGATGATTGGTCAGATTTTTACCCTATTACAAAAGTGACATTAAAAACTATCATCTCCGGACTCAATACTACAACTTCATATTTAGATCCATGCCCAGTATCTTGGATAAAAAACACACTGCCTACACTACTATCCTACATTCTCCCAATAGTCAACCTTTCATTAACCCAAGGTTACCTCCCACCCTCGCTTAAACATGCACAAATACGCCCAATCCTAAAGAATTGCAATCTAGACAAAACATCTCCAGTATCTTACAGGCCCATTTCTAGCATACCATTTTTAGCCAAAATAATTGAAAAAGTAGTGCAATTACAGACACAGGAATACATAGACGCATCTTATCCACTTGATGAGCAACAATATGGATTTCGACCACGCCACGGTGTAGAAACACTTCTAACAGTATTATTCGATACTCTCCTAAGAGGAATTGACAATCACAAACAGGCTTTCATCCTCCTTTTCATTGACATATCAGCAGCTTTTGATAGTGTACATCACTCATTAATGCTCAAAAACCTACATCAGATAGGCATAAACTCTACAGTACATAAATGGTTCACCTCCTATTTAAACAACAGAACGCAAAATGTAAGAATAGGTAATCAAACCTCCACTACATATAAGCAAGAAATAGGTTTACCACAAGGTTCAGCACTATCAGCCCTACCTTTCAATATTTACATAAAACCGGTCTGCAATATCTTTAAGAAATTTGGAGTACAATATCACCTCTATGCGGATGATATCATGATGTACATCCCATTTACGATCCCTAACCTACCGTTACAACTCCTATCAGACTGCTATAACGATATCACAATATGGCTAAAAACTCAAAATCTCCACATCATACTAAAACAGAAGTCCTAATCGTAACAAAAAATCAATCATTTATCCCTCCAACTCACATAATACTACAAGACCAAGAAATTAAAGTAAAAAACGAAATAAGATATCTAGGTGTTATCTTAGATACACATCTTACAATGGAAACCCACATTAAAAATACTATAAAGAAAATTTATTTCAAACTTAAAATCCTCAAACAACTACGCCCTCTAGTATTTATACAAGATTTTATTAATATAATACAGGCTACCATAACCCCTCACTTTGATTTCGCCAACTTAATACTAATGGGCATTTCAAAACAAAACATTAAAAGAATTCAACTAGCTCAAAATGCAACAGCTAGAATTATATTAAAAATAAACTCACTCCAACACATAACGCCAATACTAGCATCCCTTCACTGGTTACCAATACAAAGCAGGATAATATACAAAACAATAATAACATCATTCAAAGCCTTAAATGATTTGGCTCCGACTACTCTATGTAATCTAATATGCAAAGAACCATCTAAGCCTACTCACAGAAAAGGACAATTAAATAAACTAAAGATTCCAAAAGACTTCATAAAAGCACATAAATTAACAAATAATAGAGCCTTTTCTCACATAGCTCCAACCATTTGGAATTCTCTACCAGAGGATATACGATCACTAACAGAGATCGTGGAATTCCGTAAAAAATTAAAAACATATCTATTCACTAAACACTATAATACCATGGAAAACCTAGCACTCAACTTAGATAAAGGATAAACAGGTGCCCGACCACATTCAAGTACATACCCACCTTCTAAATGGACAATACATATAGCTTATACGAAACGATGATCCAAGCTCTTATACCCAAATACCTCCACATGTATATAGTTGCATATGTTATGTACTGTCTTATGCTGTTTTAGACATTACATTTGTTAGTTAATTGTTACTCACAATGCTCTAGCTTAAATATACTGTTTAGTTTATTACTCGTTGCTCTGTTTAACTTATGATGTTCAATGTAAAAAATTTTAAGATGTTCTATGTAAAACTGCGCTTTGTTAATTGTTGTTAATTGTACACCGCAACTGAACTTTGGAAGTTGCGGTATATAAATGAGTGTTAAATAAAATAAAATAAAATAAATAAATAATAAACAAACTGAGCACCCTAGGGATGGACCCTAAAGTTACTGCTTGGGTTAGAAATTGGTTGGGTGGGAGGCGACAAAGAGTACAAGTAAATGGAGCTCACTCTGAAGAGAAGGATGTTACCAGTGGTGTGCCCCAGGGATCTGTCCTTGGTCCGATTCTTTTTAACATCTTTGTTAGTGATATAGCGGAAGGGCTGTCGGGTAAGGTTTGCCTCTTTGCGGATGATACCAAAATCTGCAATAGAGTAGACACCCAGGAAGGTGTAGATAACATGAGGAGGGATCTAGCTAAGCTTGAAGAATGGTCTAGAATTTGGCAGCTGGGATTTAATGTTAAAAAATGTAAGGTCATGCATTTGGGCTGCAGCAATCCAAGGGAGCAATACAGTATAGGAGGTGAAGTACTTTTGTCCACTAAAGAAGAGTGGGACCTAGGCATGGTTGTGTCTGATGATCTTAAAGTAGCTAAACAGGTAGAAAAGGCGACGGCAAAAGCTAGAAGGATGCTTGGGTGCATACGGAGAGGAATGGCTAGCAAAAAAAAGGAGGTGATAATGCCTCTGTATAAGTCTTTGGTGCGACCTCATTTGGAGTATAGTGTGCAATTCTGGAGACCGCATCTTCAAAAGGATGTGAACAGGATGGAGTCGGTGCAGAGGGTTGCTACTAAAATGATTAGTGGGCTTCATTATAAAGCATATGAGGACAGACTTAAGGATCTTAATATGTACACCTTAGAGGAAAGGCGGGATAGAGGTGATATGATTGAGATGTTTAAATACCTCCGTGGCATAAATGTTCAGGGAGAGAGCCTCTTTCAATTGAAAGCAAGTTCTGCTACGAGGGAACATGGGATGAGGGTGAAAGGAGATAGATTCAGGAGTGATATGCAGAAATATTTCTTTACGGAAAGAGTAGTGGATCCATGGAATAGTCTCCCAGTGGAGGTGGTAGAGATGAGGACAGTAACTGAATTCAAAAAAGCATGGGACCAACACAAAGGATCTCTAAAGGTAAAAAGTGGACTGTTGTAGTTGTTGATATGGAAGGACAGACTAGATAGGCCATGTGGTCTTTTTCTGTCATCATGTTTCTATGTTTCTGCTTGTAGTAATTGTAAACCACTCTGATGCTCTTCAGCCTGGGTGGTATATCAAGAAATTGCATAAACAAACATAAACATCAACTCCCACTGGTTACCTCTTGCATTCCGGATTCAATATAAACTTCTTATCTTAGTTTACAAAACCTTACATACTCCCCTGCCTCATGTTTATTCCCCATGCCCCGATGCAGCTTCTTTGTGTGTACCTCCCCTCCCCTTCCTGTGCCTGTGATGAATCAACCCAGCACTCTGCTTTCTATTTCTTGGGCCTCAGCCTTTGGAATTCACTACTTGACGATCTTCACTTGAAACTATCTTTCTCTAGATTCAAATCTTGTCTCAAGGCCCATCTGTTTCAATTAGCCTTCAATCTACCCCCACAGGCTGCTCAGGATTCTGCCTTCTCTCCCCCTTGTTCCTGACTCCTCTCCCTCTGTCCTCTTCTCTCTGAACCACTGTTGTATATCTCTTTTTCATCTTTACTATGATTTCATTGGCATTCCTTTTCCTTTCTTTTCTTTTAAATTGTTTTTATGTACACCGCTCTGTTGTTGCGAAGGGTGGTTTAGCAAGTTTTAATAAACCATACTCCTCTGCTTCTGCCCGCCTAGATAAACAAGTCGCCAGCCACCTAAGTAAGCAAGTCTCCCCCCCCCCCCCTCCAAGTATCAGCACTTTCCCCTTCTTCGTACTTTTGGCATCAGTACGTTTCCTTGTCTTCCCCCATTCTGTTTCATTACGTCATATTCCCTTCCCCAACTCCCTAACTGACAAAACGAATCAAGCAAGAGCACTGGTAATGGCAAAGCTGCGAGTCGTGCCCACCCTTCCACCTTTGGAACTACTGCTGCTGTTCCCTGCTGCTTCTTTGCTTTATAATGTGAGGAATCCTGCCTGCTGGATATGTGCAGAGAAAGAGAGAATAGTCAAACATTAAACTAGATTCATTGGGGATTGCTGAAGAAAGCCTCCAGATAAGTGAAACATTAAATACCTTTATAGAAATCAGTAAAAGGGTCAACATCTGGAAAGCGATGCCCATAGCATGGAAAATAAGATCCCAGATGTTGAGGCTTTAATGGAAGAGACTGACTTGGATTTAGTGGCGGTTACAGAGACATGATTCACAGACAGCCATGACTGGGATGCAAATATACCAGGCTATACTTTATTCAGAAAGGACAGGGTACGAAGAAGGGGAGAAGGAGTGGCACGACATGTAAAAAATATATTAAAGCTATGAAAATACAGGGCTTAAAAGGGAGAGAGGAGGCAGTGTGGTTAAATTAGAAAGTGGGAAAGAGAAATCCATTTCCATTGGCGTGATATACAGACCTCCCTCACAGGAGGAAGAGGTGGATGGAGATTTAATAGAAGACATACGCAGTATTGCCAGGAAAGGGGAAGTGCTACTGATAGGGGATTTCAATATGCCAGATGTTGATTGGCAAATCCCTGCTGTAGTATCATCTAGAAGTAAAGAGATCCTGGATTCTCTACAGGGAGAACTATTCAGGCAACTGGTAAAAGAACCCACACGTGAAGGGACCATACTGGACTTGGTGCTTAGCAATGGTGAAAGTGTTTCTGATGTTATAGTGGGAAAATATCTCACATCCAGTGATCACCAGATGGTGAGGTTCAGTATTAGGACTAGGGCTGATAAAATCCATTCAAAAGCGAGGGACTTTAAGAAAACTAACTTTGCCAAGATGCAACAATACTTTAGGGAGTTGTTAACGGGATGGGAACATCTGGGGGATATAGATAAGCAACCGGCAAAACTGAAAGGCATATTTTAAGGGTAACCAACCTTTTTGTTAGAATGGTAAATAAAGGTAAAAGGGAAAGGAGGCTGCTATAGTTCTCAAAAGAAGTAGCTGAAAAGGTGAAGAAAAAAGAGGGAGGCCTTCATGAAATACAAGAGATCACAGAGAGAGGAAGACAGGCATCTATATTTGGAAAAACAGAGAGGCTGGCAAAGTAGTCTAGGAAGCAAAGATACAAAAAGAAGAAGAAATAGCAAATGCAATAAAATGGGGGGATAAGACATTTTTCAGATATATTAGTGAGAGGAGGAAGGGCAAAAGTGGTACTGTCAGACTCAAGAGTGAAGGGGAGGAATATGTAGACTGATGAGAATAAAG
The DNA here is from genome assembly GCA_033557465.1 of Ichthyophis bannanicus. Classification (NCBI taxonomy): domain Eukaryota; kingdom Metazoa; phylum Chordata; class Amphibia; order Gymnophiona; family Ichthyophiidae; genus Ichthyophis; species Ichthyophis bannanicus. The sequence continues at coordinate 1,068,018,395 of CM066031.1, read as the reverse complement.
CAGAATTGCTTAACAAATACTTCTGTTCTATGTTCACAGATGAAGGGCCAGGAGCAGGGCCTCAAAAAATATCCACAAACAGGAACAGAAGCGAGGGGGATCTCAAATGATTTTCAGAAGACTGTTCGTGAGGAACTAGCTAAACTAAAAGTAGACAAAGCAATGGGACCGGATGGGATAATCCAAGAATATTGAAGGAACTCTGGGACATTTTAGCAGGTCCATTGACTGACTTTTTCAATGCCTCTTTGGAGTCAGCAATGGTGCCAGAGGACTGGAGAGAGGTACATGTAGTCCCTTTACACAAAAGCAGAGCTCTCTTCCAGACCATTAGATAATAAAGTGATAAAGGAGGCACTAAGGGAGGACAAGGCCAAAGCGGAAAGAATGAATGATTATTATTTTTTTTAAACCAAGATTATTTATTTATTTACATTCTCTTATATACCGTGCTATTCTGCATCAGTGCAGTTTACATTGAACAAACTGAAATTACATTGAACAGGGCATTATAACTTGGAGATAACTATTTTACAGGGAACATGGGCTATGGAGAGTTAAGTGGCTTGCCCAAGACCACAAGGAGCACCTGTGGGACTAGAAACCCATCCTTCCGGCCCAAGGTTTCTGTCCTCTAGTGGGATTTGAACCTCCAACCTTCTGGCCTAAAGTACCTTGCCACTCCTCCACTCCTGTCTTTACTGAAGAAGATGTAGGGAAGTTGCCCATACATGAAATGGTACTTAAAGGTGATGTATCGGAAGAATGAAAGAAATATTGATAAATCGGGAAGATGTTTTACAATTATTTGATAAACTGAAGAGTAGCAAATAACCTGGATTGATTGATATACATCTGAGGGTATTAAAATAACTGAAATATGAAATTGCAGACCTACTATTAGTAATCTGTGAACTATCATTATCTGTAATATGTGAAGATTGGAGAATGGCCAATGTAACACCAATTTTTAAAAAAGATTCCAGGAGTGATACGGAAACTACAGACCAGTGAACCTGACATCAGTACCAGGCATAATATCATAGTATAAGATGACAGGTAAAGACCATCATGGGCCATTTAGCCTGCCCAGCAAGGTGGCAAGAGTAGGTGCACTTGCTGTTCTGTGCAGGTCACCCCTCTCCATGTCTTTGTTTAGAGATGTACCCACTGTTCCATGCAGGTCACCCCTCCTCATGTCTTTGTTTAGGGGTATACCCACCACTCCGTGCAGGTCACCCCTATTTGTTGAGATAGCAGACAGTTAAATTAATTTTGATTTTATCCTGTTGTTATAAAGGGATCCACTATGTCTGTCCCATGTCATTTTGAATTTTGTCACTGTATTTGCCCCCACCACTTCCATCGGGAGGGCATTCCAAGCATTCATCACCCTTTCAGTGAAAAATATTTCCTGACATTTCCTTTCAGTTTACCCCCTTGCAGCTTCATGTTATGTCCTCTAGTTTTGCAGCTTCCCCATCTTTGAAAAAGGTTTGTTTGTTCATTAGTACTCTTTAAGTATTTAAAGATCTGTATCATATCTCCCCTGTCCCTCTTCTCCTCTAGAATATACATATTTAGGTCTTCACGTTCTTTTCATACATCTCCTGGTGCAAGCACCAAATAATTTTGGTTGCCTTCCTCTGGTAGAAATCATTATAAAGAATAAAATTACTAAATATGTAGATAGTCATGGTTTAATAAAAGAAAGCCAACATGGATTTAGCCAAGGAAAGTCTTGTCTTACTAATCTGTTATATATTTTTGAAGGTGTGAATAAACAGGTAGACAAAGGTGGGTTGGTCAGTATAGTGCATCTGGATTTTCAGAAAGCCTTTGACAAGGTCCCTCATGAGAAACTCTTGGCAAAATTAAAAAGCCATGGGATAGGAGGCAGTGTACTATTGTAGATCAGGAACTGGTTAAAAGATAGAAAGCAGAGAGTAGGGCTAAATGGCTAATTTTCTCAATGGAGAAAGGTGAATAGTGGAATACCCCAGGGATCTGTGCTGAGCCCACTGCTTTTTAACATATTCACAAATGACCTGGAAATGGGAATGATGAGTGAGGTGATCAGATTTGCAGATGATACAAAATGATTCAAAGTTGTTAAAACACGAGAGGATTATGAAAAATTGCAAGAGGACCTTGAAAATTGGAAGACTGGACATCCAAATGGCAGATGAAATTTAATGTGGACAAGGGCAAAGTTATACACCTAGGAAAGAACAACCCAAACTATGTTGCACAATGCAAGGTTCCACATTAGGAACCACCACCGAGGAAAAAGATTTCGGCGTCATCGTGAATGACATGTTGAAACCTTCCACCCAGTGTGCAGCAACGACAAAGAAAGCCAATAGAATGCTAGGAATCATAAGGAAAGGAATGGAGAATAAAACCAAGGATATTATAAAGCCTCTGTATTGTTCCATGGTGCGACCGCACTTTGAATACTGTGTGGAATTCCGGTTGCCATCTTAAAATGGATATAGCAGATTTAGAAAAGGTACAGAGAAGAGTCACCAAAATAGTAAAGGGGATGGAAGGATACCCCTATGAGGAAAGGCGTAAAATGTTAGGTGTCTTCAACTTGGAAAACAGATGACTAAGGGGAGATATGATAGAGGTCTATAAATTAATGAATGGAGTGGAACAGACAAACGTAGATAGGTTAGCTTCTTCCCCCTTCTCACTGTCTGCTTTAGTCACTGGCCTGGGCTTCTTGATACCCCTCAACTATTTCCAGTGCACCCTCCAGTGTAAACTTGGGGTGCTGACGGATCCTCTGTTTCATTGGTGCGATCAAGCCCTCCAAAAACGTGGCTATCTCCTCCCACTAACACCAATCAAACCGGCTGCCTACAATTTACAGGAGGCAGCCAGCTCCGGCACTCCGTTACCATTTGAACTGAGCCCAGCAGCTGATCAGGGACACTGAGGGTGCAGAGGACTGGCTTCTCCCACTGCCACCAATAAAACCAGCTGCCTACAATTGGCGTGCTCTGGCATCATTTGAATTGAGCCGAGCAGCTGATCACGGACACTAAGGATGCAGAGGACTGACTCCTCCCACTGCCACCAATCAAACCAACTGCCTACAATTACAGGAAGTGTGTTCCGGCACGTCCATGCCTGGCTGGCCCGCACCTGAGGGCCTCACTAGAGGACCCTTTGGCATGGCCTGTGGTGTTGGCATTACCTGCCTGCTTGATTGCCATTACTGTCTCCATTCCAGCTTTGACACCTTGATTGTTTGCTGAGACTTGCTGTCCTATGGAACCATGGAGCATATGTCAGTCCTGAGACAAATGTGTCACATTGTAATGCGGCATTACATGCAGTGACTTCTGCAGTTCTATTGCTATGTTTTCCATTGTAACTTATGGTTCCTCTTTACCTTACTGGTCTTTTTCTGCTCCTTCCAAACCTTTTTTCCTCTTTCCACAAATCCTCATCCCCTCTTCAACATTTTCTCCTGCTTACCTTCCCTATTTCCTCTGCATTCCTATCCTCCATACTCTCCTCTGCTCTTGAATTTTACCGTCTCCTCTCTCTCATTCTTCTCTCTCCTTCCTCACTCACACACTCTCACTCTCGTTTCCACCATGCTCACTCCTCCCTTCCTCGATCTCTTCTTCTTCTTCTCCTTTTATTCTCTGGTGAGATCAGTTCCAGTCCTGGTCCCTCTCTACACCAATGCACTCTCATCAATATCCCTCTCCTTTCCTCCTCTTTTCTTCCTTTTTCCTGTGCCTTATGGAATGTCCATTCTATTTCCATTAAACTCTCCTTCACCCATGATCTTTTCATCTCTCATGCTTTTCAGCTCCTGGCTCTAACTGAAACCTGGTTCCTCCCCACTGTCACTGCTTCTGTTGCTGCCCTCTCTCATGGCGGCTTCCATTTCTCTCACACTTCTCATGCCATTGGTCACAGTGGAGGTGTGGGCCTTCTTCTTTCTCCTGTTTGCCAATTTCAACCCCTCCTCCTACTTCTGTCTCATACCTTCTCCTTCTTTGAATACCACTCCATTCGCCTGTTCTATCCCCTCCCTCTATGTGTTGCTGTTGTCTGCAGACCCCTGACAAGCCCATCTCTTCATTTCTCACAGACTTTGACTCCTGGCTCTCCTCATTCTTTGACTCTTCTTCCCCTTCTATTAATCTTGGTGACTTCAATTTTCACATTGATATCCCCTCAAACCCTCATGCATCTAAACTCCTTTCCCTCACTTCCATATACAACCTCCAACTTTGCTCCTCAGACTTCACTTATTGGCTTGGTCACTGCCTTGCCCTCATTTTCTATTCTGTTTACCCGCTGATTTCCTTACCTCCACTCTTCCACTATCTGATCACCACCTCTTAAGCTTCTCTCTTCATCACTCCCCGCCACCTTCCTGCCCTATCTCCTCCTTTCGTTTTAGAAATCATATTGCTATTGATCCACTGTCTCTATCAGTTACTGTCTCTTCTCTTCCTTCTTCCACTTTGTCCTCTGAGTCTGTAGATGAGACTGTTACCTCCTATAATAATACTCTCTCCTCCACTCTGGACACCCTTGCTCCTCAAATAGCACGCTCTCTGAGGTGTTCGTCACCGCACCCCTGGCTGTCTTCCACAACCCGCTACCTACATTCCTGGGCCTGATCTTCTGAATGTTCTTGGCATAATCCCACTCCCTTTCTGATTTCCTTCACTTTAAAGTCATGCTTTCTTCTTTCAAGTCTGCCATCTCACTTGCTAAGCAGAACTATTTCATTCACCTGACTGACCATCTGGCTTCTAGCCCCCATCGTCTCTTCTCTACTCTCAATTCTCTTCTTAAGGCTCCTCCTCCTCCAATTCCTCTTTCTCTTTTAGCTCAAACCCTCGTTGACTATTTTCATGATAAAATCAATAAGATTATTCTTCAATTCCCTACTAATTCTTCCTCCACTCCTGTTTCCCCACTTCTTTTTCAAAGTTTCCCCACAAATTCCCCATCCCTCTCTTCCTTTTCTAATGTCTCTGATGAGGAAACCTCCAGTCTCCTTTCCTCCATTAAACCAACTACTTGCTCCATTATCCCTACCATTTCTCATATCGTCAACCTTTCTCTCACTACTGCCACTTTTTCTCTGCTGTCTAAAAACATGCTCTGATCACTCCTCTACTCAAAAAGCCTTCTCTTGACCCTACTGATCCCTCCAATTATCGCTCCATCTCCCTTCTTCCCTTTATCTCCAAACTCATTAAATGTGCTGTTCTTTCTTACTGCTTCGATTTTCTCTCCTCACATTCCCTCATTGACCCATTCCAGTCTGGTTTTCATCCTCTTCATTCCATAGAAACAGCTCTTGCCAAAGTCTCCAGTAACTTGTTCCTAGCAAGGTCTAAAGGCCTTTACTCAATTCTTATTCTTCTTGACCTTTCTGCCATCTTTGATACTGTTGACCACTCTCTCCTCCTCCTCACATTATCCTCCCTCGATTTTAGAGATTCTGTCCTGACCTGGTTCTCTTCCTCTCTCTCTAATTGCTCCTTCAGTGTTTGCTCTCATGGTATCTCCTCTTCTGCTATTCCTCTTTGAGTTGGTGCTCTCCAGGGGTCTGTTTTTGGTCCACTCCTTTTCTCTCTATATACCCGGTCACTTGTGCCCTCATCTCTTCCCATGGCTTTTCTTATCACTTTTATGCAGATGACTCTCAGGTCTATATATCTTCACCTTTTAAAACTGTCACTTCCACTGGCGCTCAGCGACGGGGAGAGCAGCAGCCAGTCAGCATCAGAGGTGTGTGAGCGGGAGCTCCACCTCTTTCCTTTCAGCCTGCCCATACCAGCAGCCTTTAACGGCTTTAAAACCGTCACTTCCACTGGCACGCCCGCGCCTTGCGGGCCCGCACCAGAGGGCCCTTTGGCGTGGCCCTTAGGTGTAGGATCGTGCAGGGTCGTTTAAAATGCTGCTACATTGGTTCTGCTTGCTGTGGAGATCGGAGCGGTGGAGGGGTGATGGCGACAGCGGAGGTTGTGAGTGGGAGCTTAAACACCTGGTGGTATGATATCTACCTCTTCAGATACTATGTGGAGCATTTCTTCTTGTCTCCTCTACTCCTTTAACTATCACTGTATCTCTTATTCTGTCCTATCTAATTAATGGCGTTCTTTTCATATTTTCTGTAACTTTTATGTAATATTGTAAACCGCTCTGATGCTTTGGCTTGAGCGATATATCAAATGTAATAAACATAAACCTAATTTTTCTCCTGCTCTCCAGGCACATAGCTCCGCTTTTTTATCCGACATCACTGCCTGGATGTCTCAGTGTTGTCTAAAATTGAACATGGCCAAAACTGAGCTTCTTGTTTTCTCCCCTACACCATCCTCCATTCTTCCTCCTTTCTCTGTCACTGTTGATAGCACTGTTCTTCTTCCTGTGCCCTCTGCTCGTAATCGGAGTCATTTTCAACTCCTCTCTTTCATTCTCCTCACATGCGGAGTCATTCTGAACCACGATTAGCAGGACATCCATCCCTGCTATTCGTGACAGCTGCAGGCCCCAACTAACTTCCCCGCCAGTTGTCAGGGGCGGGGAAGAGGTGGCCCAGGGGCAGAGAGTGGGTGGGCAGTGGGCGGTCACCGGCCCTGGACGTACAGGGCCAATTCTAATGTCGGCCCTGTATGTCTAGGATCAGCGAAATGGCCAGGGAAGTTATTCCATTTGTCTTCATCATCAGGGCACGGATGAGAATGGGAGGTGCGAGAATTAATTCCCCGCAGCCCAACCCTGGCCTTAGGAGGCCAGATTGGGGGTCAGGTTGCGGGAAATTAACTCTTTTTGCAGGCAGCCGGCATCGTGGCTTTTAAATGGAGCCACAGTGCCATGGCAACATGACGCCATAGCACCGTGGCTCTATTTAAATACCCTGACTGAGTTAGTCAGGCAGGCATGTATGTGCAGGCCGGGACTGAATCGCAGTCCCGGACTGCATGTACATGCCTGTTCGCGATTTTTATCCCACTGGGCTAGATGTGCCCCGCGGGATCAGAATCGCGATCTCCTTTCTACGTCCGGCTCAGCCCAGACATACAAAGGAGATCTTCGTCTGGGACAGAATTGGGCCCATATTCAACAACTTGCTAAAACATCTCATTTCTTTATTTTCAACATTAACAAGATTCATCCCTTCCTCTTTGATTATACCACTAAAACTCTTGTCCACTCCTTAATTACCTCCCATCTTGATTACTGCAATCTCCTCCTTGCTGGTCTCCCTCAATGTCATCTTTTCCCTCTTCAGTCTATTCAAAACTCCGCTGTGTGGTTAATTCTCTACCAGCCACACTTCACTCACATAACCCCTCTTTTGAAATCCCTTCACTGGCTTCCTATCCACTACCATATCCAGTTCAAACTACTTATTATGATCCACAAATGCATTCACTCTGCTCACCCCCTTACCTTTCCTCTCTCCTCTCTCCCTATACCCCTCCACGTGATCTCCATTCCTCTTCTGCCTTCCTTCTTTCTATGCCCCTCTCTTCTTGTGCCAACTCCAGGCTTCGTTCCTTTCACATTGCTGCTCCATTTGCCTGGAACAGTTTGCTCCTCTTCTTACATCAAATCTCCTCATTTCCCCTCTTCATGTCTAAGCTCAAGACTCCCCTCTTTGAGGATGCCTTTGGAACATAATCTCCTTCCTGCAATGTACTGTATTCTATTCTTGTCTTCTAGATTGTAAGCTCTATGAGCAGGGACTGTCTATTTGCATTTCTGTACAGCGCTGCGTACACTTGGTAGCGCTTTATAAATGCTTATTAATAATAATAATAATATCTCTGATGCCGTCTTTCCCTCTGGTTGCAGCCACTTCCATGCAGGCTCCTTCAATCAGCAGAGGAACCTTAGAGGACTCTTTCATCTGAAGCCCCCCTTTCTGAATCACTGTCAGTAGGCCTCTGGTGTACAGCCAGCTTGTTCCAATATGGTGGCGTTGATAGCTGCATATGTAGCTTGCCCATCAGGGTTGGTATCCTGAAATGCAGCCTGACTGCTACCCGTCAGCAAATTCCCCATGTAGTCCATGTTGCCTCCAGCCACCCAGTCATGCAGGCAGTTCATTCAAAGTTCACCAAAAAATGATCCAGTTCCTCTTCTGCCGTCATTTTCAATAGCGCTTGTGCTGGAGGGTAGAGTGGCAGTCCCTGTAGATTTTGAGTTAACTGAGCCAGGGAACTCCTCTGTAACTCCCCTTGCATCTGAATAAGATCTTGTAGCTGGTATGGTTGTTGTTGCTGCTGCTGATATTGTTGTTGTTGCCACTGCCCTTCTAGTAGGGCTTGTTGAAACTGCTGATGACATCGTTTCTGTTGCTGCTGACCTTCTGCCAGAGCCTGGAGGAGCTGCTCTATCCTGGTTTCTCATTGTCCTCTTGCAACACAACACACTTCTTCTACAGCTAAGTTAACCCTGCAGTATTCCATCTCCAACAAACCTTTAGTGGCCTCTAGTGGCCAAAACTAGAGCTCAGAAGGCACTCAACTGGCTACTGGGGAGGAGCTGAAGACTTCAGAGTAAAGCCAGCATTTATGATGTGGTTGGATCAAAGCCATCAGGACATCTGACTAGTGATGTAGCTGCGCATGAAATGAGAGTCAAAAGCTGCAAAGATGTTTTACATATTCGGACATGGAATGTACAAAGCATGAACCAAGGGAGTTGGAGGTGGTCAAGAATGAAATGGAATGTGTGCAACTCAATCTGTTGGGTGTCAGCGAACTGAAATGGACTGGCATTGCGCACATTGCATCTGATGATCACATGGTCTACTATGCTAAAATGAAAGACAAAGAAGAAATGGTGTTACATTTATAATTAAGAAGAAACTTGCAAGAACTTTAATGAAATACAATGCAATCAGTGAACGCTTAATTTCTGTTCGTCTATGAGGAATACCTATCAACACAACTATAATTCAGGTATATGCCCCAACAACAGCTGAAGAAGATGAAGTCGATGAGTTCTATGAACAAGTACAAGCTGAAATTGACAGAAGATGCAAACAGGACATCCTGATAATCATGGGTGACTGGAATGCAAACATTGACAACAAAGAAGAAGGCAAAGTGGTTGGACAATATGGACTTGGCAACAGAAATGAAGCTGGAGAAAGACTGACAGAATTCTGCACGACCAAAGAGCTATTCATCTCAAACACCTTCTTCCAGGAAAACAAGCGGCAACTGTACACATGGACTTTACTCAATGGATTATACACAAATCAAATTGACTACATCTGTGGAAGTCAACAATGAAAAAGTTCTATAACATCAACAAAGACAAAACCTGGAGCTGACTGTGGTACAGATCACCAACAGAGAAGCTAAAGCCAGAGGAGAAAAGAGAGAAATCTCTGTTAAGATCTGCGTTTTTCTAACATTCAGCAAGACAAGGAGAAGAACTACAATAACACATGAAAGAAAATTGAATCAGAAACTATTAGAAGCAGAACACAATTGCCTTTCCTAAAGCTACGAGTGTTAAAGAAAAAGTTCTAGCCTCGAATTGGAATGCTAAAAGATGCTCAAGGATCCATGTTGAATGATGCTGAGAAGATCAAGAAAAAGTGGAAAGAATATACAGAGTCATTATTCCATAAAGATCAAGTGGACCAACAGCCATTTCAACCTGTAACTTATGATCAGGAATCATTGTTGATAAAAGAAGAAGTCGAAGCAGCATTGAAAGTCTTATTAAAGAACAAAGTACCAGGCATTGATGGCATTCCTACTGAAGTATTACAGCAATCTGATGCAGCTGTTACCATACTTACAAGCCTCTGCCAGGAAATCTGGAAGATATCATCATTGCCAACTGACTGGAAAAAATCTGTTTGTACCACTACTAAAACAAGGTGATCCAACTGACTGTGGAAATTATCACACAAGCTCTCTGATTCCCCCATGCCGGTAAGATTCTACTCAAGATTACTCAGCAGAGGCTACAACCATATCTGGTATGAGAACTGCCTGAAGTGCAAGCAGGGTTCAGGAAAGGGCAAGGAACAAGAGACATCATCGCAGATGTGAGATGAATCCTCGAAAAGACAAAAGAATACCAAAAGAATATCTACATGTGTTTTATCGACTACAGCAAGGCTTTTGACTGCGTAAACCATGAGAAATTCAGGGGCACATTAAGAAGAATGGATATACCAGAGACATCTGAGAGTTCTCCTGCACAACCTTTACAATGATCAAGAAGCAACAGTTCAAACGGAACTAGGAGAAACAGAATGGTTTAAAATCAGCAAATGTGTACAAGACTGCATACTTTCTCCCTACCTCTTTAATTTATATGTAGAACAAATCATCAGAGAAATAGGGCTGTAGGAAGACAACTGAGGTGTAAAGATTGGTGGACGACTCATCAACAACCTTTGTTATGCTGATGATACCATATTACTGGAAGACGATCTGAAACATTTGCTTCTCAAGATCAAGGAACATAGTCTTAAAATGGGCCTGCACCTTAACAATAAAAAGACAAAGATCCTGACAACTGGCAAAATCAATAAGGTCATCACTGATGGAGAAGAAATTGAAATAGTTGATAACTTCAACCTATTTGGATCAACAATCAATAAAGAAAGGACAAGCAATCAAGAAATCCAACGACTTTCATACTTTGGACCATCATGTGAAGAGAAAGATCGTTAGAAAAAGACACCATGCTTGACAAGCTTGGGAACCCAGAGACCAGGGTTTGATTCCCACTAGCACTCCTTGTGGCCTTGGGCAACTCACTTAACCCTCCCTCCATTGCCTCAGAAAAATCCAAGTTATCAATGTCCCTGTTTAATGTACATTACCAAGTTTGAGTTTCAATGTAAACCGCTTTGATTGAAATGATAAAGCGGTATATAAAACCTGTTAAATAAATAAATAAGATCAACACAAAAAGGAAGGCCAGCAATGAGATGGATCGATACAACAACAGCAGCTATGGGTGTCACTCTATCAACAATGAGCCAATGATAAAGCAACTTTAGCAATGGCTGATTGACATCACAAGACCGAACACAGTTTAAGACAACTATGCAGAGGTTCGCCATGAGTCGACACCGACTCAATGGAATTTAGCAACAACATTCTTTCCAAACTATAGGCTAGAGTTGCTAAAGTGCAATTGGACTTATTTACTAATACCATGCATTAACAACAGCATGTGCAATACAGTGCACACTAGTAAATCTAGCCTTAATTTGTTTCTTTTAATTTCTCTTGCTCATATTTACCTTCCTACTTCTTTCTTGTGTCCCCTCTTCTTTCATTTTCCTACCTTCCTGGTGTCCAATTTTCTCTCGTGTGTATAAGATTAAGCAACTTCTTTTTAACAACATATAATAGTGTTCCTATAAATGCAAGGCATGTACCACTGTACAACTTTAATATATGGATGTTAATGTAACTAAATTCTCTTCTGCAATATAGTTGTCATATTTTTTTTACATTGTTTCTTGATCAGTTAACTGAAAATTTCATTGAGACTAGAACACATTGTGATGTCAATCAGCCATTGCTAAAGTTGCTTTATCATTGTTCAGTACCTCATAATGTATTCATTGCATCAAAGAATTCAGGCACATTCCATGATGCTGTTTGCCAAATTATTGTGTAATGTTTGTCAGTCATTTTATAAGCAAAATTAATGCCTTACAATTCCCCTTAATGTCTAACTATAATATAGTTTACATAAATGTGAGGACAAACTCCCCAGGTCTGGAAAGCTCGCCAACTGTCATAAAATTGCAATCCAATTATGGGATTTTTTGTAAAAAGCTGAAGAGATGATTATTTGAACTGTTCTTCTCCACTCTTTTTGTTTAGTCTCTGTTTAAAAACGTTGCTTGCAGTAGTAATTTGAAAACGTGTGTACATAATCTTTATGAAGGATTGTATTGTATGTTTATGTAATTGTATATTTTTGGTCTATTACTTTAATGGGCAGGATCAGCTTTTTATTGCAATCTGCCTCAGACTTTACGTAGGAGTGTAATATAAATGCCTAATTGCATTACATTAAAAACTTAACTGGTTACACTTTTGGCGGACATGTTAGCCTATGATTTATGATGTGTGTCTGTTTTATGTTGTGCAGTAACCCACCTAGATTAACTATACTTTGTAAACTCTGGTTCCAAATAGAAGCAATTAACATACTTGGTCCTCTTTTATATCTCTTCCCTTTCTCCTCCCCCGCTCCCCCCCCCCAAAAAAAAAAAGAAGGAATGGGCAAGAGTTATGTATACTGAATTTAGAATGTAAAATTAACTATCCTGACATTCCAAATAACTTCTTATTTTGCATCTAAGGAAAGAGGCAGAACTCCAAAAAGCTAGTCGCAAATATATTAAGTTAGTCCAATAAAAAGGTATCATCTACCATATGTTTGTTAACCTTTATTTACAAGTATCTAAGTGGACTAACACAGCAACCAGTCCAACTAGTCTTAAAATTAGTGGCTGAAAAAAATTACCTTCAGTTGCCACCAGAGGACAGCAAAACATAGCAGATTTGCCATGCAATCAAGATAAGGTAATAGCAGGTATAGCACCGATATTAAACACTGTGACCTTACTAGATAGTTGCAGTTATGTCTGCTGCAGAATAACAAAAGAAATGCAAATTAATTTTTTTCCATCGTTATTTGCAAACTCTGCATCTGTCTTTTGTATTATAAAATGATGATTGTCAAAACATTAAGGTGCAGGACCAACTCGGTATTCCAAAGGTTAGGCTCTGTTGCCAGCTCCCACTTCTTAGATCAGCAAGGGTCTAAGATCCTGTGAAGATGTATCTACAAGGTCTTGGAGGATAATGAGAGGCATAGCCCCAGCTCAGCTCTGACACCTATTGGTTAGTTTATGAGCATACTTTTAACATATTCCTGAAAGAACCATTGTTTGTGCCTTGGATGGTTGCCACTATAGCTGGGCTTGACAGAGAGGGGAGCATAGGAATGAAATTTTAGAAAAATATAGGCAACCTGAACAAGCCATTAGTGGCAGTGTATTAGGTTGAAACAAGTTCTGTAAGAGGAGACTGCCTGGGAAGTGCAATGTATGCCTTCAAGTCAGTGCTGACTCCTGGCAACCCAGCAGCTCCTGGGTTCTCAGCAGTGTAACTGGAAGTAGATTGTCAGGCCTTTCTTCCAAGGCAATGGAGGGTTAAATGACTTGCCCAAGACAACAAGGAGTTCTAGAGGGACCTGAATCCTAGTCTCTTGGTTTCCAAGTCAGTGCTCTAACCACTAGGTTACTCCACTCCACTCTACTCCTGGGATATATGGGGTCTGATATCACTGGTCAACCAAGTTTTACAAAAGTCATGTTACTGAAATAAAAATAGTCATTTCTTATCAATTTTTATATGCCGAACACGAATATGACAGTGAAATTGCAAAGTTGGCTCTAGTTTTTTTGTAATCTACAAGAATTAATGTTTACATCATGAAATGCATGTCAACAGTAAATATAATAGGCCTTCGGTTAATACCTGTAAAAAAACAAGTCATAGGCTACTTCTTAGATTTTTTCGCCTGTCTCTTGTACAGCTGTTCGGGAGCTTCTCTGGGGAGTGTCCAGCAGTAGTCAGCCAGCATTATAGTGGACCATTTTCCCTGGTATCTTTGCTCCATCGTTGCGATATCCTTGTGAAAACGTTCGCCCTGTTCATCACTAACCATACCACAGTTGTCAGGAAAGAAATCGAGATGGGAATCAAGGAAATGGATCTTTAGAGACACATTGCAGCCAAGTTTCTGATACTGCATCAGCATGTCTTCTACTAGTTCCTTGTAGTTTTCTGCCCTAACATTCCCGAGAAAGTTTGTTGACAATAGGTGAAAGGCATTCCATGCTTGTTTCGCATCACCCTGCATCAAGTTGTCTTTGAAGAGCTCTCCAATCTGAGGACCCCAAAAACTCCCTCTTTAATCTTTGCTTTGCTGAGTCGATGGAATTTTTCATGCAGGTATCAGAAAGCTGGCAAAGTGCGGTCCATGGCTTTCACAAAGTTTTTTATGAAACCTAATTTGATGTGAAGGGGTGGTGGCAGGATTTTGTGAGCCTCAACCAGAGCTGGGTGCTGGATATTCCTCTCTCCAACTGTTACATTTTGTCTGCGATTCCATTCCTTCCGCGAGTAGTGCCAATTCCTTGCTTGGCTATCCCACTCACATAAGAAACATATGTATTTTATATATCCCTGCTGCAGTCCCATTAAAAGGGCAACTACCTTCAAGTCACCACAGAGGTGCCAGCTGTACTTGTTATAGTTAATGGAAGTCAGTAGATGCTTTACTTTATCGTATGTCTCTTTCATGTGGACGGCATGCACTACTGGAATAGATGGAAGACGGTTTCCATTGTTCAAAAGCACAGCCTTCAGACTCAGTTTCGAAGATTCTATAAATAGTCGCCAGTCTTGTGGGTCATGAGTGATTTTTAAGGCATTCATGAGGCTTTCAATATCGGAACAGAATACCAGATTGCTTTCCTTTCTGAAGAAAGGCTCCAACTGCTGGTGGCGCTTTCGATATGAAGTAATGTTGACATCTTCTTCTAGAAGATTCCTTTGTTGGAATCTTGATCCTAACAATTCTGCCTTGTTCTTGGATAAGTCCAAATCATGAACCAGGTCATTTAGTTCTTCCTGTATTATGCATCCCAGTGAAAATCTGGGTCACTGCATGCTGACGGACCAGGAGAAGAACAGGTTGGCTCACCCTTGTCCTCATCAGATAATCAAGAGAATATTCTGATGGAGGTTCTGGAATAGGAAGTCCCTCACCATGTGGAACTGGTCTCAATGCAGACGGAATGTTTGGGTAGACTATGCTCGACTTCTTTTGCTTCGTTATTCTGCTGGAAAGAGGAGGAACCAAGCAGAACTAACAGTCATTTATGTGGTTGCTTGGCTCTCTCCACACCATGGGGACTGCAAACGGCATTGATGGTCTTTTGCAATTCAAAACTCATCTTTTCTCCTCTGCTTTCAATCTTCCCCCGTGATCCCTGATTCTTTCGTTCTTACTGTTGCTCAAATCTGTTCTCACTCTCCTTTTTCTCTCTTTCCTTTTTCTTTTTCTTTAAGTTATTGTAATTTCTTTTCCCTTTTCTAATTTATATATTTATTTGTATTGTTAACAGCCCCGATGTAAGGGGGGCGGTATATCAAGTGTAAATAAACAATAAACAACCACTGTGAAAACTGTGTTGTACATGTAGCGCAGCATATATGCGGGGCCCAAGGCTTGTCTTGGTCACCAATCTTGCATCCGAAGTAAAGATGATATGCCTTCTTCAGTTGAGAAGTGCTACTTTTCTTCTGGTTGGCAAATGTCACTTCCCCACAAATGTAGCAGAAATTGTCAAGGGTATTAACGCACTTTCGCGGCATTACTGTTCTGTATTCTACCTAAATGGCTAAAATTATATGATTAATAAAAGTTACATGTAACAATAGCTTAAACTGTCTCGCACACAGTCTGAACTATTTTAAATGCTCAGCCTTTCCGACTGTGTATAGTACACTGCTGACGTCAGATGGCTTCAGCAGCCGTCTGGCAGTAGTATTGCATTGCATCAGAAAATGATGCAATCAACTCTGGATGATGTGTGCATGCTGGTATTATGCAATGTGATGCAATATTACATCATTCAAGGCTTATTTGGGATGTTGTTGATGTCCTACTGGATAAATTTATACGGTGAAACATCAAACATGAACTACATACAATATCTTCAAAACGAGAGCCAATAAAAATTTTTTAATGTTATATTCGTGTTCAGCTCACCAAGATACTATAGATTAGGGCCTTTTAAAGTCAGTAACGATTTCAATGTTGACCAGTGAGGATGTATGCTCCTGACCAATGTTCCCTCTAATTTTCTGTAGGCTGTGTGCGCATAAAATATCAGCTGTGTGCAGCTTTTGAAGGAAGGTTAAATTTTTGTGCGCCACATAACGACACTCGGAGTTATATACTTTAAAATTTGACTACACGTCAGAATACAGTATGTACAACACATTGATTTTAATCAAATTAAATGAAAATAGAGGATTACTAAATGAAGCGGAAATTTCTAGTAATTACAATCATAACTTTTAAATTTTAAGATGTCTGTGTTGTTTTCTATAAGAATTAGAGCTGTAATTTTTGTGCGCTCTGTTGTAAAGTATGTGTGCTCACTCGGTGAGGTGTGCGCGCGCGCACACGCGCACAGCTTAGAGGGAACAGTGTTCCTGAGAGTTATGCTCCTAAATTGGCCTATTTGAAAATGTACTAGGGATCAGTGCTAAATTTATACTCAAAATTTCAGTAACAGAACCATTTTAAAAGGCTTAATTGTGATTTAGGGAATCTGAAGACGTGTACATAGATGTCGAAATCACAGAGATGTCTCCAAAGCAATTCCACAAATGATGTTTATGGATGTCTCTGGTGCAGGGATGTCCAAGTAGGCAAGGAGGGTATAGTGGAGGTGTGTCTGGGGAGGTGCAATGGATTCTCTCCACCCCTACCAAGGCACCCACAATCTCTCTTTCTCTCTCTGCCTTCTCTTTTCCTCTCAAAAACGCAGCTCTCTCCGTTCCCCCTCTAAGGCTCTCTTCTACTACTACTACTACTATTTATCACTTATATAGCGCCACGCACGCAGCGCTGTACAGATTCAGCCAGAATACAAGAGACAGTCCCTGCCCGTCAGAGTCATGCTCATTGGATCTTACAATCTAGTCAGAACATTACAGAGCATTGGTCGGATTAGTGCAAGGCACAGTATGGTCAATACAATTTGGTCATGAGAGTTGGCGGGGGTTAAGATAAGATAAGGAAAGAAGTCAGGATCTGAAAGCGGCGGTGAAGAGGTGAGTCTTCAACTTGGATTTGAAGAGGGCCAGGGAGGGTGCCTGATGCATAGACACAGGTAGGCTGTTCCAGGCATGAGGTGCAGCAAGGTGAAAGGAGCGAAGTCTGGAGTTAGCGGTGCGGGTGAAAGGCATAGATAGAAGTAATTTGCTAGCAGGTTCTGAGAGTGGATGTAGGGAGAGATAAGAGATGAGATGTATTGAGGGGCCGCAGAGTGAATGCATTTATAGGTCAGTAGGAGAAGTTTGAATTGGATGCAGAATTGGACAGGGAGCCAGTGAAGCGACTTGAGAAGAGGAGTAATGTGGGCATGGCGAGACTGGCGGAAGATTAGTCGAGCAGAGTGATTTTTTATAGATTGAAGGGGAAGGAGGTGGCTGACAGGGAGACCAGCAAGGAGTAGGTTGCAATAATCGAGGCGAGAGGAGATTAAGGAGTGGATAAGCGTTTTGGTGGTGTGTTCAGAGAAGAAGGGGTGGATTTTGCTAATGTTGTAGAGAAAGAAGCGACAGGTCTTGGCTACGAGCTGGATATATGCGTAGAAGGAGAGAGAGGTGTCAAAGGTAAACCCTAGGTTGCGGGCCGAGGGAACAGGAAGGATAGTAGCTCCGTCCACATAGACTGAGAAAGGGGTAAGAGGAGGGGAGGCGTTGGGGGGAAAGACAAGGAGTTCAGTCTTAGCCATGTTCAGTTTCAATCGGCAATGAGACATCCAGGCAGCGATGTCAGAGAGGCAGGCAGAGATCTTGGACTGGGTTGCTGGAGAAATATTAGGTGTAGAGAGGTAGATTTGGAAGTCATTGGCATAAAGATGGTACTGAAAGCCATGGGAGGAGATAAGCGCGCCAAGGGCTTGGGTGTAGAGAGAGAAAAGGAGGGGGCCCAAGACGGATCCCTGGGGTACACCTACGTGGAGCGGTGTAGGGGAGGAGGAGGAGCAGCCAGAGCATACACTGAATGAGCGATGAGAGAGGTAGGAGGAGAACCAGGATAGTACCAGGTCCTTGAAGCCAAGGGAGAAGAGGGCGGGGAGGAGAAGACTGTGGTCAACTGTGTCAAAGGCAGCGGAGAGATCAAGAAGGATGAGGATAGAGTAGAGGCCCTTAGAGTTTGCAAGGAACAGGTCATTGGAGACTCTTGCGAGAGCCGTTTCAGTGGAGTGTAAGGGACGGAAGCCGGATTGTAGTGGGTCCAGGAGGGCCTGGGAGGTGAGGAAGTCGAGGCAGCAGCGGTGGACTGCACGTTCTAGTAGTTTGGATATGAAGGGAAGGAGGGAGATGGGTCGATAGTTAGAAGGGCATGTGGGATCGAGTGAGGGTTTCTTGAGGAGAGGTGTGACAACAGCATGTTTGAAGTTAATGGGGACAGTTGCAGTAGAGAGTGACAGGTTGAGGATATGAGAGATGGTGGGTACAATGGTGGAGGAGATGGGGTTTAGGAGATGGGTGGGGATAGGATCAGATGAACAGGTTGTGGGTTTGGAGGAGGTCAGAAGGAGCGCGGTTTCTTCTTCAGAGATCGGAGGGAAGGAGGAGAGGGTGGCAGAGGAAGTATGGATGGGGGAGAATTGGAAAGGGGGGAGGTAGATGAGGGGGTGGGGAATTGGAGGGTAATCTTGTGGATTTTGTCAAGGAAGTAGTCGGCTAAGGTTTGGGCAGAAAGGGAGGGCGGGACCAGGGGCAGGGGGACTTTGAGGAGAGAATTGAGGGTATTAAAGAGACGGCGAGGATCAGAGACAAGGGAGTTGGTCAGGTGGATGTAGTAGTCTCGTTTGGCAAGTGCTATGGCTGACTGGAAGGAGCCAAGCATGAATTTGAAGTGTAGAAGGTCCTCCGGGGAGTGGGATTTGGACCAAGCACGCTCGGCGGAATGTGCGAAGGTGCGTAGATAACGGGTTGTGGGCGAAAGCCAGGGCTGGGGAGTAGATCGTTTGACTGGACGTGGGGTGGGTGGGGCCAGAGTGTCAAGAGCTGAGGAGAGTATAGCATTGAAGGAGGATAGTGCCTCGTCAACGGACTTAGAGGATATAATGGAGGAGAGAGATGGAGAAATGGTAGAGGAGAGTCAGGGGATCAATATTATGGAGGTTTCTAAATAGGTCGGACGAGACAGGACGAGGTTGAGATGGCAGAAGCTGTAGAGTAAAGGTTAAAAGGTGATGGTCAGATGAGGGAAGGATTGAGTTGGGGAAGTTTGAGAGAGAGGAATTGGAGAAGAGTATTAGGTTGAGGCAGTGGCCATGTAGGTGGGTGGGGGCGGTGGAGCAGAGTTGGAGATCATACGAGGAGATGAGGGCGAGGAATTTTGAGGCGTGGGGGTCAGAGGGGTTGTCGACATGATTGTTAAAGTCACCAAGAATAAGAGTGGGGGAAGAGGGATCCAGAAAGGCGGAGAGCCAGGAGTTGAGGTTGGTGAGGAAGATTGATTGGGATTTGTTGGGTGGGCGATAAATAACAGCAACACAGAGGGGAAGTGGTAGGAGGAGACGAATGGAGTGGACTTCAAAGGAGAGGGGGGAGGGTGACTGAGGTAGCAGGAGAGGTTGGAATTGACAGGAGGGAGAAAGTAGGAAACCAACACCACCACCGCGACCAGTAGATTGAGGTGTATGGGAGAATTGGTAACCCCCATAGCAGAGAGAAGCAATGGATATGGTGTCATCTGGGGGGATCCAGGTCCCAGTCAGGGTGAGAAGGCGCAGGGCATTCTAGAGAAGTGCAGAGATTTAGAGGGAACAGGGTGTGAGTGGATATGTCTGGATGTGTGTGCCCTCCAAGAGGGACTTGAGAGAAGGGAAGGGCGAGTGAGGGGTGATATTGATGGTATCAGCTAGGTTATGTGAGGATTTCTTTTTGGAGATAAGGTTGGGGTTGATATCTCTATATGAGAGATTGGGGGATGAGTGAGGGAGGGTGGAAGGGGGCAGGAGCGGGATGTGGATGAGATTAGATAAGGTACGTGAGGAACTCTTTTTAGTGTGAGAAAGATATCAAGGGGGGGCCAGGGTTGGGGTTGATGTTGCCTGATGAGAGAAGGAGGAGTAGTAGTAGAGAGCGAGGTAAAGCGGAGACGGTACAGCGGAGACGGTACAGCGGAAGCGAGGGTGGGGTTGCCTTAGAGAGAGAGGGGTTGGTTGAATGCAGGGGATAGTGTGCTGGAGTTCAAGAGCAGATGCTAGGTAAGGGGACAGAATGGAGGGTGAAATGAGGAAGGTAGGGGGTAGGGGGAAGAGGAAGGAGGGTGTTGGTAGGAGGGGAGGCAGTTGGGGAGGATGAGGATGAGGAAGAGAAGGACAATGTGATGTGGGGCCATGGTAATGGGCAACAAGTTCTCTGCAAACAATGGGTAGCAGTTTTATGCAGGCAGTGGGTAGCAGGTCTATGTAGGCAGTGGATAGCAGTTCTATGCAAACGCTGGGTAACAGTTCTATGCAGGTAGTGGGTAGCAGTTCCATGCAAACACTGGGTAACAGTTCTATGCAGACACTGGGTAGCAGTTCAATGCAAACACTGGGTAACAGTTCTATGCAGACACTGGGTAGCAGTGTCTGCATAGAACAACCAGTGGGACACTGTGATACCTGGGTACAAACTATATCATAATGATAGAGCTGATCAAATTGGTTGAGGGGTTGCGCTCTATGTTAGAGAGGGCATTAAGTCAGAAAGGATTAAAGTTTTGCAGGAAACTAAATTTGCTGTAGAATCTCTATGGATTGAAATTCCATGTAAAAAGGGGAAGGCAGTGGCAGTGGGGGTGTACTATCGACCGCCTGGCCAGAATGAACAAATGGATGATGAAACGCTCAAAGAAATCAAGGAAGCTAACAAACGTTACAGTGCGGTAATAATAATGGGTGATTTCAATTACACCGGTATCGACTGGGTCAGTGTCACGGCAGGACATGCTAGGGAAATAAAGTTCCTAGATGACATAAATGACTGCTTCTTGGAGCAGCTGGTTCATGAACCGACCAGAGGAGAAGCCATATTAGACCTAGTCCTCAGTGGAACACCAGATCTAGTGCAAGAGATAAGGGTGTTGGGGCCACTTAGCAATAGTGATCATAGCATGATCGCCTTTGATTTAATTAGTGGAGGAGGGATAGTAAGGAAATCCACAGTACTACCTTTTAACTTTCGAAAGGGAGACTATGATAAAATGAGGAAAATAGTTAAGAAAAAACTAAAAGGAGCAGTTGCAAAGGTTAAAGACTTATATCAAGCTTGGGTGTTGTTGAAAAATACTATCTTGGAAGCCCAGACCAGCTGTATTCCAT
The DNA here is from genome assembly GCA_033557465.1 of Ichthyophis bannanicus. NCBI lineage: Eukaryota > Metazoa > Chordata > Amphibia > Gymnophiona > Ichthyophiidae > Ichthyophis > Ichthyophis bannanicus. Next base: position 1,067,997,199 of record CM066031.1, on the reverse strand, counting down.
GCTTTAAGAAAAGTGGAAGGAAGTCCAAAAAACTGCCAGCATGGTTTAAAGGTGAGGTCAGAGAGGCTGTTGCCAAAAAAGCATCTTTCAGGAAATGGAAAAAAGAGCCAAACGACGAAACCTGGAAACAGCACAAGTACTGGCAGGTCAAATGCAAAGCATTGATAAAGCAGGCAAAGGGAGAATTTGAGAAGAAGCTTGCTGCGGAAGCAAAAATGCGAAATAAAGATTTTTTCAAGTACATTCTTAGCAAAAAACCTGTGAGAGAGTCAGTTGGTCCATTAGATGATAGAGGAGTTAAAGGGGCACTAAGAGGCGACAAGGCGATAGCGGAGAAACTAAATGAATTCTTTGCTTTGGTCTTTACTGAGGAAGATGTAGGGATGTTACCCATGACTGAAGTGGTATTTAAAGGTGCGGAAGAATTGAAGGAAATATCGATACATTGGGAAGATGTATTACAACTATTAGATAAACTGAAGAGTAGCAAATCACCTGGGCCGGATGGTATACATCCAAGGGTGTTGAAAGAACTGAAATATGAGATTGCAGACATGCTATTAGTAATCTGTGAACTATCATTAAAATCATCTCTAATACCTGAAGATTGGGGGATCGCCAATGTAACACCAATTTTTAAAAAGAGTTCCAGGGGTGATCCGGGAAACTACAGACCGGTGAGCCTCACGTCAGTACCGGGAAAAATGGTAGAAACGATCATAAAGAATAAAATTACTCAGCATGTAGATAGTCATGGCCTAATGGGAGACAGCCAACATGGCTTTAGACAAGGAAGATCTTGTCTTACTAATCTGTTATCTTTTTTTGAAAGTGTGAACAAACAGGTGGACAAAGGTGAGTCGGTTGATATAGTGTATTTGGACTTTCAGAAAGCCTTTGACAAGGTCCCTCATCAGAGACTTTTGGCAAAACTAAAGAGTCATGGGATAGGAGGCAGTGTACTACTGTGGATCAGGAACTGGTTAAAAGATAGAAAGCGGAGGGTTGGGCTAAATGGCCAATTTTCCCAATGGAGAAAGGTGAATAGTGGTGTACCCCAGGGTTCTGTGCTGGGTCAGCTGCTTTCTGACATATTCATAAATGACCTGGAAAGTGGAATAATGAGTGAGGTTATCAAATTTGCAGATGACACAAACTATTTAAAGTTGTTAAAACCCAAGAGGATTGTAGAAAATTGCAAGAGGATCTTGATAAATTGGAAGACTGGGCATCAAAATGGCAGATGAAATTTAATGTGAACAAGTGCAAAGTTATGCACCTAGGGAAGAACAACCCAAACTATGGTTACACAATGCAAGGTTCCACATTAGGAACCACCACCTAGGAAAAAGATTTAGGAATCATTGTGGATAACATGTTAAAACCCTCGGCCCAGTGTGCAGCAGCAGCCAAGAGAGCAAATAGAATGCTAGGTATCATAAGGAAAGGAATGGAAAATAAAACAAAAGATATTATAATGCCTCTATACCGTTCCATGGTGAGACCGCACCTTGAATATTGTGTGCAATTCTGGTCGCCGTATCTTTAAAAGGATATAGCGTTATTAGAAAAGGTTCAGAGAAGAGCCACCAAAATGGTAAAGGGGATGGAAGGATACTCCTATGAAGAAAGGCTAAAAAGGTTAGGGCTCTTTAACCTGGAAAAGAGACGGCTGAGGGGAGATATGATAGAAGTCTATAAATTAATGAACGGAGTGGAACGGGTAAACGTAGATCGATTGTTTACGTTATCAGAATATAGAAAGACTAGGGGACATGCAATGAAGCTACAGGGTAAACTAAGACTAATAAAAGAAAATATTTTTCACTCAACGTGTAATCAAACTCTGGAATTTGTTACCGGAGGATGTAGTAAAGGCTGTTAGTGTAGCTGGGTTTAAAAAAGGTTTGGACAAGTTCCTGGAGGAAAGGTCCATAAACCATTATTAAGAAGGGACCCAGGATATCAATGCTTGACCCAGTACAAGCATTGCAGAACCTGTGTCTTTTGGGGAAACTGCTAGGTACGTATGACCTAGATTGGCCACTGTTGGGCTTGATGGACCTTCGTCTGACCCAGTATGGCATATCTTATGTTCTTATGTTCAGTTCTATGCAAACACTGGGTAGCAGTTCTATGCAAACAATGGGTAGTAGTTCTATGCAGACACTGGGTAGCAGTTCTATGCAAACATTGAGTAGCAGTTCTATGCAAACAATGGGTAGTAGTTCTATGCAAACAATGGGTAGCAGTTCTATGCAGGCAATGGGTAGCAGTTCTTTACAAACACTGGGTAGTAGTTCTATGCAGGCAATGGGTAGCAGTTCTATGCAAACAATGGTTAGCAGTTGTATGCAAACACTGGGTAGCAAGTTCTAGGCGGGTAGTGGAAAGGAAGATCAATACCAGCAGTGGGAAGCAAGTTAGGAAAAGTTACTTGAAGGTAAAGGGTGGTGTTCGTGAGATGGTTGGGGTCAGGAGGCGAAGTGTGGAGGAGCGATCGTGCCTACTCGGCTCCAGGCAGCTACAGAGATTTGGAGGAGCAGGGTTAAACGGCTCATGCCAGAGCGCACCCGGGCCCGCACCTAAGGGCCACGCCAAAGGGCCTTCTGGCGAGGCCCTCAGGTGCGAGTCCGCCAGGCACAGGCGCACCTGATGGAGCACGCCGCTTTAAAGGGCCGACTGCCCTTTGATCCGTTGGCGGTGTGTGCAGCTCCCGATGGAGCACGCCGCTTTAAAGAGCCGACTGCCCTTTGATCCTTTGGCAGCGTGTGCAGCTCCCGATGGAGCATGCCGCTTTAAAGGTCCGACTGCCCTTTGATCCGTTCTTGTATCCCAAAGGCACTCTCTCTCTCTCTCTCTCTTCCCTGCTTAGGCACTTTCTGTTTTTCCGTTCCTTTCCCTTCCAAGCATTTTCCTTTCCCTCCTCAAAATATACTTTCCCTCTCCCTCCTTCCTCCTCAAAGGCACTCTCACTGTTTCCTTTCCCCAGGATACATTTTTTTCTCACTCTCTCTCTCTCTGCCTTTGCCCTTCCCCCCCCCTCCCCCCTCCCCCCACGACCACCACCACCACCAACAGGTACACTGTCTCTCTCCTGAATCTTCCCTCCTTCCCCATCTGCAAAAGATCTCACTCTCTTTCTTACTCCCTTCCCTTCCACTCCTTAGGCACTCACATGTTTCCCTGCCCCCCAAAAGCACTCTTGTCTCTCTTCCCTTTTCCCTCAAGGTTTTCTCTCTCTTCTCTTCCCTTCCAGTCCCTTTCCTTCCCCCCAAGTACTCTCTCTCTCTCGTTCTCTCCTGCTATGGCTCTTCAGTTCCTGGTATGCCTTCTTTTCACTGCAGACTGTCAGTGTAGGGATACAGCCCTCCCATTTACTATCCTCAGGGTCTCTTCTTCCAATTCACCATATGAATTGTAATCTGATGCGTATGACTGCTTCTGTTGATACCAACATCCCGTCTTTTCAACTTGCGTGCACCAGAACCACCAGCAATGGGATTACATTCTTCAGTGCCCTGACAGGAAATTTCTGGGGCAGTATGTGCATGTGTATGCTACCTACCACCTGCAAACATAGCACAGCCCCCATTACCCCAACCCTTATATGTGTGCTGTATTCAGGGCTGCTTTTACCATTGGGTAAAAGAGATAGTTGCCCTGGGTCCAGCACAGCGGGGTCCCATTGAATGAACACACAGCACTCTGCACTGATAACTCTATTGGCCAAGACAGCAGAGAAAAAAAATCTGATTGATAATGGTGATACAAGCTCGCTTCAGTATCAGATACTTTGTGAAGGAAATACCTGCACACAAGCGTGGAGGAAAGAAAAGAAGGGAAGGGGACTTGGTTAGAGAGCAGTCTAGTTCTTCTTCAGTCTCTTCTGTGTTCTGCTCACTCCTGCCTCACCCCTCTGCAGTCTTGTTCCTTCTAGTTGCCTGAGAGGGGAGAAACTGGAGCAGAGACAAAGGGCTGTTCTCTGCTGTCTGAAATTTAAAAAAAAATGGATTCTACCTTTTAACATAGTAAGTGACAGCAGATAAAGACCAGCATAATCCATCTAGTCTGACCAGTAGGGTGGCTAGAGTTGTGAAGCAAAATGGACCCACCAACAATGCTTCAAAGTGGGTATATCCCACTGTTAACAACTGCTTTGTTTCAGGTAACATTCAATTCACAAATGCTGTAGAAGCTCAACAAACGGACTTAATGGCAACAATGTAATGCTTGCCGTTTTAAAATCGTCATCATCAATCCTAATTTCAGAGTCCAAAAACTTACAGAAGAGCATGCAAGATATTCCTTTCGTCTTAATCTAGCTGGATAATGCACAGAAATATCAATATATGTACTGGTTCATACTCAAAAATTACAGTGTGCTGTGCTCACAACTACCATCTCAATAATGCTTCAGCGAAGATGTTCTTACAGGCTGCCAATACCAGCCGTGTAGACTTTAAAGCAGGTGATTATGGGCTGTCGGTTTCACCGCACTCAGCAGCTTCTTCACAGTCAAAGATATAAACTCTTAGGAGCACTTTATCTATCTGATTTTTGGTCCCTTATGAGGTGTTTTGTTACATCCCGTAAGGGACCACTCTGCCACTCTTTGCCTTTGCTTAAGGCTGTACTTGCCACTCCAGGCAGGTTAAATCTCTCTATTTATGAAGTCATTCACGTTTGCTTTCATTCCATCCTCTTGCTATGTAGTGATCCTCTGTGTCTGTCCCACGCTTTTTTGAATTCCATCACTGTTTTTGCTCCATCGGGACGGCAGTCCAGGCATCTACCACCCTTACTTTAGTAACAGTAGCACAAACCACTTACATTATCGGATACTGTGGAAAGGAACAAAACCCTGCACGCACGGGCGCAGGGACAGGGAAGGAGGCCGGGTTAGTGAGCCCATTAGAACTTCTTTGATCTGCCCTGTACTCTGCTCGCTCAAGCCTCCTCCGCTCCTGTCTTGTTCCCTATAGCTAGCTGCCTGAGAGGGGAGGGGCTGTAGCAGAAGCAAGGAGCTGCTTCCTATGGTGAGTATTAAAGGGAAACATTCTAGTTCAGGCCAGCATGGCATTCCAGGGATTACTTTCAATCAACGTAGTATGGATTTCGGTCAATTTAGAAATGTACGTATTTCTTTTTTTGCAATTTAGCCTGAAAAATCACGAATGAGACATTCATCAGACACTATGATGTGATTTCTAAAATATATTTGTATTAGAGATCTGTAGAGGGTTTAACATTTAAATGTATGGGGGTGGGGTAGGTATTCATCCACCCTATAAATTTAAAATGGGCAACTGAATATCCTAGCATAATTTTAAATAGAAAACATAACCATTTAAAATTAGGCCAGCTACACAGATCAAGTAACCCATTCATGGGCCAGAAGGAGGAAGATAACAGCCACACGCTTGCATTGGCCTGCAAGGGCCATTAAGAAGCTAGAGGGCTGCTTGCATCAGCCCTCATGGGGCCAGAAGGAGGACAGAGTATGCAGCTGTCCTACCATCAGCAAGCAATGAGGAGGAAAGCTGCAGCAGTGGCCCAGCAGCATCAGATTAACAGGGGCTGTAAGGGGGGGTTGTCGAATAGGAAATGAAGGGTGGTGTCCAATAGGGAAAAAATAACAGGGGATCAATCCACTCAAATTTTCCTAGGACTCCTCAAGTGGTTAAAGAGGCCCTGACGGTGTATTAGCTATATCTGCATATTGTGCTTTATAAATTATGTAATTTTGTTTTGATTATTACAATGAGAAAAAGTACTCGCGGAGATCTGTGCCTACTTTTCCTGTAGATATGTTTTCCAGTCAAAGCATGACACCTAGGAGATAATTTACTAATGGTTAGTATGCGCTAATCGTATTATCTGCCACAGATGCATTTCATTCCTATGACTCTGTAAAAGATACACCAACATTGTTAGTGTCAGGGATGCCTCAAGGCAATCTGCTGCCTGAGGCGAAGAATGAAATGGTGCCCCCCCCCCCCCTTAGAGGAGGGCGGGGCTTTTTCAGAAATCCAATCAGAGACTGAACCAAACCAAAAAGCCGATTAGATTATATGGAGGAAATGCAAGATGTGTGTAAACAGGGCCATATCGAACTGCAATCGCACCCTTTGTGACTTGCAACTTGGGCACACGCCCACCCTTTCCACCCATACCTCCGTCCAGCGCTGCCTGTTCTTTACCTGCTGCTGCTGCCCTCTGTTTTTTCCACGGCAGCGCCAGCAGCAAGGAAAGAGCAGGCAGTGCTGGACGGAGGTATGGGGAGGAGGAGGGGGGCATGCACCCGATCTGAAAGGCACCGGCACTTTAAGCAGATCTGTCCCTCCCTACTCTGACATCACGTCAGAGGAGGGAGGGACCAGACCTGCTTAAAGTGCTGCGAAAAGGCTTGGGGAGCGCATTTTGGCTGCTTGCTATTGTCCTGCCAGCGGCGGCAGGGCAACAGCAGACAGCCGAAATGCGCCCCCCAAACTTTTGCGCCTTGTGCAGCTGCACCATTTGCACAGGTCTAGATACGGTCCTGTTTGCACACATAGGAACTAAAAGACAGCAAGAACCAACAGCACAGTTTATAAAACTAAATTATAACTCATTTTTATTTTGTTGTTATAAACTGCGTTATGGTTCTTGCTTTTTCTTTTTCAATATATATTTTGCATCCACAGTAGGTGCCGAGCAGAACAAGGACATTCACCAACAGAACTCAATATTAAAAAAAAATCTGATTCTGATCATCTCACAAACAAAAGCAACGACAACCACTATTCTCCAGTACCAGGCATATTGTGAACTAATACAAAACCCTACAACAAAGAGCAAACCTACCATACCATACCATATCAGTACAAACTTCCAAAACTCACATAAGGAGCCCATCCAAAAAAGGTGTCACTGTAAATACTACAGTGGGCCCTGGAGCATTCATACACCTATTTAAAAAGCTGAGTCCAATCACTAAAATTAAATAAAATTATTTTTTCTACCTTTGTTGTCTGACCATTTTATTCTCTGATCATGCTGGTCCCGATCTGAGGCTTCTGCTTTCTGTCTTCTCTTAGCTCTCTTTCTGTGGTCTATGGTCCATGGTCTATCTGCCATTTCTTATCTCTTCTTTTGTTTTCTTCACTTCCTTCCATCAGCCCTCCCCAGTACCAGCCCCCTTTCCAGTCCTCCCATCCCAGTACCTTCCAATGTCAACCGCTTTGCATTCCCACGACTGCCGCTGGTGTCCATTCCCTTCCAGTCCCCCTCCTTCCCCACTGTCCAGCCCCTTCTAGTCCAAATACCATCCCAGATATCAGCTCATGTCCACTCTCAGTGCCACCCCCCCCCCAGTCAGCTCCCTTCTAGTCGCCCTACCCTCTGTCCATCCCACTTCCAATGCCATTTGCCCTTCTAGCCTCCTCCCCATTACCCAACCACCTACCACTCCCATCCCCAAGTGTCAGCTCCCTTTCAGTCCCCCTTCAGTACATCCCAGGTGTCAGCTTCTTTCCAGCCCCCTCCTTCCCCCGTGTCAGTTCCCTTCCTGCCCCCTCCTTCCCCTGGCAGACACTCTCATTATCCGCTCCCTTCCAGTCCTATTCTACCATCTTCCTGCATCAGCCCATTTGTAGCCCTTACCCCTAGTTTTCTTCCAGGGCCAGCAGCACTCTCCTCCCCTCCCCCATTAGCCCATTTCCAGTACTATCTCCCTTATCAGCCCACTGTAGTCCTAGCCCCCAAATCAGCCCATTACCAGTCCTAGCTCATTTCCAGTGCTAGCCCCCCATCTGCCTATTACCAGTCCTAGCCCCCCAATCAGCCCATTTCCTGTCCTAGCCCCCATAATCAGGCCATTTCTAGGCCTAACCCCACCAATTAGCCCATTACCAGTCCTAGCTCCCCCCTCCCGATCAGCCCATTTCCAATTCTAACTCCCATCAGCCAATTTCAAGTTCTAACCCCCCATCAGACCATTTCCAGTTCTAAATACCCCCCCCCCATCAGCCCATTTCCAGTCCTAGCCCCTCCCCCCAGCCCAGGGAAATTGAAAAAAAAAAACCTGGGTGCAGAAGCTGCTGCTGCTGCTGTTGTCGCAGCAGCGGCAGAATGAAGTGCCCTGCGGCTGCGGCCCCCGCCCCCCCCCCCCCCGCCTCCCCGGCACAGCCATCCTTGTATTTCCCTCAGCGTCGGTTTTTCAGAGCCGCAAAGGGAGAGTTCCCCTTTCTCACGGCTCTGTTAAAACTGAGCCCGCCAGCGCTGATGGGAAAGAGGTAAGTTCATATAAATTTTTATACAGCTTTCTAACTACTAATTATTTTCTTTACTAAAAATGCCCTGTTCTCTTGCATTTCTAAAGGTTCTGTCTAGTTACAAAAGTTCTTTTCTTCTGATGAAGCTAGTATACTGCAACTAGTGTAGGCTAGTGTATGACTGGATTGCACTATACCACTGGAGAATGATATAGGTGAGTTCTTTAAGTTAGCAAAGTCCTGTTGTTGTTAACTGTTAAATAAATAAAACTGTTAAATAAATTAAATAAATAAATAAGTGCCATCAAATCGGTGTTGACTCATGGCAACCCTCTCAATAGTTGTTCCAAACTGTGTTCCATCTTCAGTGAGGCAGCTCATTGTTGACAGACTGGCACCCATAGCTGCTGTTATTGTATCGATCCATCTCATTGCTGGCCTTCCTCTTTTGCGTTGACCTTCCACCTTGCCAAGCATGATGTCCTTCTCTAATGATCTCTCTCTTCGCATGATGTGTCCAAAGTATGAAAGTCGAAGTCTTGTCATCTGAGCTTCTAAAGAAAGCTTAGGTTTGATCTCCTCTAGTACTGACTGGTTTGTTCTTCAGACAGTCCATGGTATACGCAGTATTCATCGCCAGCACCTTAATTCAAAGGCATCAATTTTCTTCCTCTCTATCTTTTTCACTGTCCAACTTTCACATCCATATGATGTCAATGAAACTGCCAAGGCTTGAACAAGTCAAATCTTTGTATGGAGAGAGACATCTCTGCTCTTGAGAATCTTGTCTGTCCTTCATAGTCATTCTGCCAAGAGCAATGCGTCTTCTGATTTCTTGACTGCTTGTTGCTTCTTTATTGATAGTTGATCCACGTAGGTTAAAGTTGTCAACTATTTCAATTTCTTCTCCATCAACAATGAACTTATTCATTTTGCCAGTTGTCAGGATCTTTGCCTTCTTAACATTCAGGTGCATACCCATTTTAAGACTATATTCCTTGATCTTGAGAAGCAACTGTTTCAAATCGTCTTCACTTTCAGCCAGTAATTTATTTATTTAGACAGATTTGTATACCATCTTATCCTTCAATCAAAGTGGTCACATCACAATTGGAGGGTTATATTAACATGAGGGTACTTAACAACATTTAGACATCACAATTGGAGGGTTACATTTAACATGAGGGTATTTAACAACATTATACAATGAACTCGTATGTCTAGTTGGTATGAGTGGGTATCGAGTTGGCGGAGGTAGTTGCATTACCGTTCGGGTGGAGACTGTTGTCTGTCTGCTCATAGGTTTCTGTAAAGAGCAGGGTTTTAAGGGCCTTGCGGAAGTCTATGATGTCATTTAATGCCCTCAGGCTCATTGGGAGAGAGTTCCAAAGTGTGGACGCCAGTAGTGAAGGAGCTCTTCTTGAAGTTTGTTTAGTTTTGTGATATCCTGCAGGTGTGCCAATCATGTTGTCATTATTGGTGCTTCTTGGTCTATCGCTGATATCCCTTGTTATGATGTCTTGGAGTGCATCTGCCGAGAGATGGTGAATGATTTTAAAGATGATCACGACTGTTTTAAATTTTGCTCTGGCTATCATTGGAAGCCAGTGCAGTTGCTGTAAGATGGGGGTGATGTGCTCAGTTCTTGGAGTGTCTGTAATGATGCTTGCTGCAGTGTTTTGTACCATTTGGAATGGGTGTAAGGTCTGCTGAGGGAGGCCTTGATATAACGAGTTTCCATAATCAAGCAGAGATGTGATGAGTGCTTGGCACACTGTGCGGAAGTGGTCCTGTCAGAGTATTGGCTTGATTTTTCTGATGGTCCTCAAACGTTGATAGGCCTTGTTTGCAGTTTTGGTGGTATGGGATTTCAGGTTCAGAGCTCTGTCCATTGTGACGCCCAGGTACTTAACTTCATCTTTGACTGCTATGAGTTTGTCTAGAATGCTGATAGTTTGTGGTTGAATGAATGTGGTATCATCAGCATAGCGAAGGTTGTTGAGTCTTCCACCAATCTTCACACCTCGGTTGTCTTCATACAGTCCAGTTTCTCTGATGATTTGTTCTGCATATAAATTAAATAGGTAGGGGGAAAGTATGCAGCCTTGTCTTACACCTTTGCTGATTTTAAACCATTCTGTTTCTCCTAGTTCTGTTTGAACTGTTGCTTCTTGATCAGTGTAAAGGTTGTGCAAGAGAATGATCAGATGTTCTGGTATACCCTTGCTTCTTAATGTGGTCCAGAGTTTCTCATGGTTTACACAGTTAAAAGCCTTGCTGTAGTCAATAAAGCACATATAGATATCCTTTTGATATTCTTTTGTCTTTTCAAGGATCCATCTCACATCTGCAATAATGTCTCTCGTTCCTCTCCCTTTCCTGAACCCTGCTTGCACTTCAGGCAGTTCTCGTTCCAGGTATGGTTGTAGTCTCTGCTGAATGATCTTGAGTAGAATCTTGCTGGCATGTGGGATCAGAGCGATTGTGCGATAATTTCCACAGTCAGTCGGGTCACCTTTCTTCAGTATTGGTATAAACACAGATCTTTTCCAGTCAGTTGGCCATGAATTTGTCTTCCAAATTTCCTGACAGAGCCTTGTAAGTATGGTAACAGCTTCATCTGATTGCTGTAATAACTCAGTGGGTATGCCATCAATGACCGGTGCTTTGTTCTTTGATAAGGTCTTCAATGCTGCTTCAACTTCTTCTTTCATCACCAATGGTTCCTGATCATAAAGTATAGATTGAAACGGCCGTTGGTCCACTTGATTTTTATGGCATAATGACTCTGTATATTCTTTCCACCTTTTCTTGATCTTTTCAGCATCATTCAACATGGAACCTTGAGCATCTTGTAGCATTCCAATTCGAGGCTGGATTTTTTTTTCTTTAACTCTCATAACTTTAGAAAAGCCAATCTTGTTCTTCCTCTAATAGCTTCTGATTCTATTTCCTTGCATGTGTCATTGTAGTACTTCTCCTTATCTTGCCTTGCTGCACATTTGAAATCTCTGTTGAGTTCTGTGATTACCTCTCTTTCTCCTCTGGCTTTATTTATTTATTTAACAATTTTATACCCTGTTTTCCAAGAGATCAAGCGCAGTTTAGCTGCTCTGCGTTTCTGGACAATTTTCAGAGTTGCTTCAGTCATCCATTTTGGCCGTTTTTGCTTTTTCACCTTATGTAGAAACTTATCGCTGTCTTCCAATACAACCTTCTTGATGTCATCCCATAACTCTTCTGGAACTCTGTCATTTGTATCTAAAGCAGCAAATCGATTTTTCAGGCAGTCTTTAAATTCCAGTGGTATATTCTCAAGGTCATATTTTGCTACATTCATGAATGGCCTGCTCTTTTTCAACTTTAGCTTGAGTTTGCATACTAGTAGTTGGTGATCTGTACCACAGTCAGCTCCAGGTTTTGTCTTTGTTGATGTTATTGAGCTTTTCCATCGTTGTCTTCCACAGATGTAGTCAATTTTATTTCTATACAATCCATTGGGTGAAGTCCACATATATAGTCGGCGCTTGTGTTGCTGGAAGAAGGTATTTGAGATGAATAGATCATTGGTCTTGCAGAATTCTATCAGTCTTTCTCCAGCTTCGTTTCTGTTGCCAAGTCCATATTTTCCAACCACTTTGCCTTCTTCTTTGTTGCCAACTTTTGTATTCCAGTCACCCATGACTATCAGGATATCCTGTCTGCATGTTCTGTCAATTTCAGCTTGTACTTGTTCATAGAACTCATCAATGGATTTCTCTTCTGCAGCTGTTGTTGGGGCATATACCTGAATTATAGTTGTGTTGATGGACTTTCCTTGCAAACGAATAGAAATTAAGCGTTCACTGACTGCATTGTATTTCATTAAAGTTCTTGTAAGTTTCTTCTTAACTATAAATGCAACACCATTTCTTCTTTGTCTTTCATTTCCAGCATAGTAAACCATATGATCATCAGATGCAAAGTGCCCAAAGCCTGTCCATTTTAGTCCATTTCTGGCTTTTCTCTGAGAAGTCTTCAGTTCATCCCCAGTAGCCATTTGAGTGTCTTCCGGGTCTCATCTTCCAGCACTATAGTACAATCTGTTTTGTAACTATCCATTGGGTTTTCGAGGTAAGATACAGAAGTAGATTTGCCAAACCTTTCTTCTGCACAGTTAATTCCAGTGTTGTTGCATTTGTCATAGAAATATGATCCTCCGCTTACAACACTGTCCCATTCTGCTGCTGCCCAGATGGGTGGTTTGTCTTAGTCTGGCATCTCAGCTGAGACCTGTCTATCTTGGGAGACCCTGCCAGTAGTTAAGCTACTGATAGCTTAGCTCTCAGCATCACTGATGCACACAAGCCCTCACAGCACGACAAGCTGCAAACCAAGTGAGGCAAAGTCCTAGCTCAATTAATTACAAAGGGACCATTTTACAAAGTATGCAAAGCAGTTAATGTGCAATGCAACATGCGGTAGCCATTAGTATAGGCCCACAGTAATGGCTACCATTCATTAAAAAACAGCCAGCACAGTAAAAAGCAGTGTTAACTGCTTAGCATGCAGTAAGGCAGGGACTAAATCGATTATGGGCATTGATGGGAATGGACTATGCATTGCAGTTTGCACATGGAACTTATCATGCACTAACTGCCAATTTTTCAGTTAACGCAGGTGGACTTAATACCATCTCAACAGGAGGTGTTAAGTGCACCTGCACTAACTGCAAATTAATGCACTGAAAGGAAATTTTCTGTGCAGTAGTCATACGGGACATATTGGCCACACCCCTGATAGCTGCGGCCTTTGCACTTATTATGTATTGGGTTTTGCTCATTATGATCTTTGGCAATTCACTTACTCCCATGTTTACTAACGTGGGTTAGTTGTTATGCAGCAGATAGCGTGGAAGGAGTGCTAAGGCAGACCAAATGCAGATAGCACAGTAATTTTCTAAACTATCTGCAGATCATGCATTATCTGCATGTGTGGGTGTGATTAGCGCAGACAGTGGGCATGTCAGCAACACGCAGTTATTACAAGTGTTACTAGTGCTTGGTAATTTTCAAAGTTGCAGACATAGGGGTGCAACTAATGTTGTCTCAATGGGTGGTGTTAGGTACATTGGCAATGTGATCTCTGCAACTTCACCACATTATCTGTTGGGGATATGCATGACTTTTGCAGCTAATGCGGTGTTTTTTGCACTAACACCCTGCATTAAAAGTAAAAGCCTAACACACATTAGTAGACATGCCCCTTACTTGTAAGTCTTCTGATGAAAGGTAAATACCTGCAATACCTGAATGCAATGTGCCATGAACTCAGAGAAAACCATGAGCTAAATCCAATTCCCTAAATGCAATCCAAAACTTTACCGGGCTTCAATAAAAGGCTCCCAACGTCTTTGATGTGAACACTGCTACCAAATTTTATTTTGGATATTATGGCTTCCTTGTAAAAGTATCACTGGCCATTGTAGAAATGTGCACAGCTTTCTTGAAGATATAGCGTTTCTCCAGCAGGCTCTTGTCCTGCTCCTGCTGCTTTGACTTTTTTCTGATCCTTCTTTTCTTCTCTCTTCAGATGCTGTTACCTACTGGCCTTTCTCTAACCAATCAGTAAGAGAAAACCCTATTTTTTCCTGCCTCTGTTTCTATTTTTCAGTTGCTATGAACCTTGTTATGAGGCTGTCCTTTCTAGATTACTGTCCCTGCCTAGCAAAGCAAAGGATAATTTGTCTTCACTAAGGGAGATCAGATAAGATTCATACATGTCACTCATAACCTTCCCGCTTCTTAGTATAATTCCAGTTCAATATAGCTAGCCAGCTCAACCACAAAATTCTTGAAAATTTTAACTTTTAAATGGTATTGGGGTCATTCTGTGGCACGTTGGGACATCCATCCCCACTATTCGTGCCTTTCCCAGTCCCGTCTACCTTCCCCACATCTTGTACGGGGAAGGTAGACGGCGGCAGGAAAGGAGTGGATCGAGGGCAGCGTTAGGGTGGGCAGTGAGCGGTCTTCAGCCCCAGACGTACAGGGCCAATTCCAATGTCGGCCCTGTTCGTCCGGGGCCAGAGGCTTGGACGGGGAACTTATTCCACCTCTGAGGTGGAATTAGTTCCCCTAGTCGCCAGGGATCGGCGGACCCTGGGTGCGGATGGGGCGAGGGGGGCAAGGACATTCCCTGCAGCCCGACCCTGGCCATAGGAGGCCAGATTGGGGGTCGTGCTGTGGGGAAATCACTGCTGGAGCTGGCAGCCGGGGATCACAGCTCTTCAATGGAGCCGCGGTGCCATGGCAACTGGATGCCATGGCGCGGTGGCTCCATTGAAGAGCCCTGACTGAGTTAGCCAGGGAAGGCCTGTACGTGCAGGCTGGATGGAATCGGGTTCCCAGCCTGCACATACAGGACTGTTCGCGATTCTGATCCTGCGGGGCTAGAAGTGCCCCGTGGGATCAGAATCGCAACTCCCTCTGTGCGTCCGGTTTCGGCCAGACACACAGAGGACGTGTGGGGTGCAATCGGGCCCTGTGTGCTGATCTACAAGCTACAGCCTTTATAAGCCTCCTCCTTCCAGGAAGAACTTCTACCTCCTGCATTTTATTTCAAAACACTAATAAATTATTTTCTCCAGAGCTTCTTTTGGCTACAGCTATAATTTAATTTTTTATAGAATTGAATTATTCTTTGTCACGACTACCTATTTTAGAGGCCCTTTTACTAAGACCCATTAGGGGTGTGCACTGAATGTGTGTCTATTGCTAAAACTAATGCGCAGTAAGTGCAAGAGTCATGCACTAAGGGTCAGGGGGCATGCCCAGCATTTTTCCAGTAATTAACACATAGACATATACCCTAACATGGAGCAGCAGCACTTGCAATTAACACAGGTGCACCTAATGTCATCCACTGGTGTAGTTAGGTACACGAGTGCTAATTGCTATATTGATGCTACGTGCTTTAATTTACTCTGTGACTACTGTGACTATTACTACTGTGACTATTGCTACTTGCCTTAACTTACTCTGTGACTACTGTGACTACCTGTCCTTCTGGTGCTGCCTTGGTGCCGTTTTGTGTCTTTGTTCCCCTGGCAATGAGTCTCAACATTGTCCCGCATAACCGGAAGTGACGCGGCCGCGCTGTATGCGACCGCGTGACCTCAAGGTGCTGCCTTGGTGCCGTTTTGTGTCTTTGTTCCCCTGGCAACGAGTCTCAACATTGTCCCGCATAACCAGAAGTGACGCGGCCGCGCTGTATGCGACCACGTGACCGCAAGGTGCTGCCTTGGTGCCGTTTTGTGTCTTTGTTCCCCTGGCAACGAGTCTCAACATTGTCCCGTATAACCAGAAGTGACGCGGCCGCGCTGTACGCGACTGCCTGACCTCAAGGTGCTGCCTTGATGCCGTTTTGTGTCTTTGTTTTCCTGGCAACGAGTCTCAACATTGTCCCGCATAACCGGAAGTGACGCGGCCGCGCTGTACGTGACCGCGTGACCTCAAGCTGCTGCCTTGGTGCCGTTTTGTGTCTTTGTTCCCCTGGCAACGAGTCTCAACATTGTCCCACATAACCGGGAGTGATGCGGGCGCGCTGTACGTGACCGCATGACCTCAAGGTGCTGCCTTGGTGCCGTTTTGTGTCTTTGTTCCCCTGGCAACGAGTCTCAACATTGTCCTGTATAACCGGAAGTGACGCGGCCGCGCTGTACACGACCGCGTGACCTCAAGGTGCTGCCTTGGTGCCGTTTTGTGTCTTTGTTCCCCTGGCAACGAGTCTCAACATTGTCCCGCATAACCGGAAGTGACGCGGCCATGCTGTACGCGACCGCGTGACCTCAGGGTGCCTCCTCAGTATAAAGCTACTTTCGGCGCAGCTTGCCAACTGCTGCTACATGCTTTAATTTACTCTGTGACTACTGTGACTATTGCTACTTGCCTTAACTTACTCTGTAATATACAAGCAAAAATAGGTCAACTTTTTAACAGAGTAATATACTTTACAAATAGTGAAATACTCTGAATGAAAACAAGAAAGTGTGTTGTATGTTTCGAGACTTATTTTTTGGCAACACAGGTCTCAGAACTTTGCGAGACTTATTTTTTGGCAACACAGGTCTCAGAACTCCGGGGCTATTTTCAACTGACACCAAAATGTCAGACACTGTTGTGCCCTATGTACATCACCGACCTGGATATTTGTCAAGCCATTTTTTTATATTTTTTGTGAAGATTTTTTGTATATGTGTAAAACAGGATCGCCGTGCTTAATATAAAATATTCAGCTGGTATCTTCCAAAGCAATTTTAAAGCAAGAAATCTTGTACTTAGCTTTTCACCAAAAACTTTGGAAGTCCAGCCGTGAATTGTTCAAACTCCCAACGCTGTCAGGCACTCTCTACATAAAGCGTTTCACCCTGGAGGCTTCATCAGGGGAAATTCATAGAAGCACTTTAACAACCGTCTAAATGGTATATTTTGTCTACAAGATATACCACCATGATATACCCCAGCCACCATGTATGAGCAACACACAATAACTCCATCTCACATATATACAGTTACCTTTTTCAATGTTCCACACATGTAGATAGTTTCCCCTGTTATCCAAGTTTACTGCTCCTGTTCATTGTAATGACCTGACTCTTGTTTATTGTCGGATACTGTTTGTTCTATGTAAACCGCGCTGATCGCAAATAGTGCGGTATATAAGAAATGTAAATAAATAAATAAATATAAAATAAATAGCTCGTGTGTTTTTCGTTTTTATAATTTGCTACATGTATTTTATTGGCTAATCTGTTTGCTTGTCCCTTTGTTTTTACCTTTATCTCCCTTTCCTTATTTGTTTTTTCTGTTTTTTCTGTTCCTGCTGCCCTTGTTGTTCTGCTGTCTCTTTTGTTGCCTGAGCTAACTGCGTCTTTCCCTCTCCCTCAGGTGCTGCCTTGGTGCCATTTTGTGTCTTTGTTCCCCTGGCAACGAGTCTCAACATTGTCCCGCATAACTGGAAGTGACACGGCCGCGCTGTACGTGACCGCGTGACCTCAAGGTGCCTCCTCAGTATAAAGCTACTTTCGGCGCGGCTTGCCGAGCTCCTTGGGGCGAGTCCGTGGGAGCCCAGAGTCCTTCTTTCACCCTCTCCTCTGTTGAACCTCCACCTCCGGGATTGGCTACTGTGATAAGGAAACTTATCATAGCTCAGGAAGGAGCTATAGAAAAGGTGAAGTGACTCTGAACAAGCAACCTGTCAGTTCTGGTAGAAATAAGAAAACAGAATTTTCCCATAAAAGATTACCAGTCCCAGAATGCACCAGGTTTCCAACAGCCATTGGAGGAGCTGAAGTGGGGAAATGTGTGTTCAATCAGGAGGGCTATGAGGTAATCCCTAAGCACTCATCTCAAAGGGCAGGGCCTGATTCAGCACAGCTGCGCTGTGCTAAGGTGGAGCACTCATCAAAGCAGAATAAAGGTAGAGTTTATTCTACAGAGAATTATCCTCATCCTCAGTTTCATCTGGGAGATCCTCAGAATCAGCTTGGATATCCTCAGCTTCGACGTCTTCATCATCTGGAGGATCATCAGAAACAGAAGCCAGTGCAGACGGACAGAGAGGGCAAGAAACCCTTTGGAAGAAAGAAGAGGAAAGCATTTGGGAGGCCTAAAGGAGTCCAGAGCAGTACGTATACTGGGAGACATTCAAAAGGCCAGCATACACCATTGGACTGGGGAAAGCCAGAGGAATGGTGCTGCAGAGCTAGGAATCTCCAGACGGTACCTGTGAGGGAGACGGCTGCACGTGGAAGGGACCCTAGGACCCGTGCCAGAAGGTATGTGAAGAGAGATCCAGTGTCCAGGGATCTGGATTGGAAGGCTGGACATAAGAAACTGGACTACATACTGGCCAGGCTATTTAGAGAGGAACTCTAACAGCAATGGAAGCTCAGGTATGAACACTGATCTATGCCCTAGCTATAACCTTGAAAGACAGCAGGGAAACAAGTATTCTCCTGAGAGTGCTATATTGAGAAATTCCTCTGTGCCAATCCATGATATTGAACCCATGATTGTTGAAGAAGGGGGAGCGGTCTTAGATACAGGCTGTGAATATATGGATTGCTCTCTGTCTAAACTCCTTTGGTAATTTACTGTTACAAAGTACAAGAACCATCACAAAGAAATACAAACTTGTTCTTTAATCTACTCAGAAAAGCTCCTGAGTAGGATTTTTAGCCACGCAGTAGAAAGCAAGCCAGCTAAGGGGTTTCAGCTGGGTAACTGCTAGCAATTGAGCCTTACCTAATTGCTTGTGAGCTCTGAGGTAATCACTTCTGAGTCTATGTGTGAAGATATAAGAAGTTAACCTGAAAAGAACAGTTTTTCCCTTCTTTGTGGGTTTTGCTTGTTGTTTAGAGCACTGCTAAGAAAATATTAGCTAAAGCCTACAGAAAAGACCAGTTTGTTACCTACCAGGTCTTTATTCTTTTGCTTTGATTGCCTGACAAGTTCAGCTGTTGTTTTCCTGATTTTGTTTTTCTAAGTTTAACACTGAAAGCAAGTATCCTGTTTTATGTGCTACCAAGCATATCTGTGTTGGGAGAAATAACCCCATAAATAAATATCTTATTGGCTTTACACTCAAGCACAACTAATTATTGTGAGCAGCTGTGTCTGGTGTGAATGGACTGCATTTCCCACAATCCCTTGCAAATCATATTGATATATGCACTTGCCAAGTCTGTGAACATTCTCACCCAGGCAGCCGTCTGACACTACCTACCACATGTTCTCGTGGCCTGAGTGTTCCCCTTGCATTCATCCATTTTCTGGTAAGTCCTTTTCTTGGCTATTTAGTTTGTTCCTTCTGTTTCAGTTGTTGCAGTTCCCAGCCTGCTCAATTCAGGCAGCTTCTACTATTTCAACCAATATGGCTGCAATTCCTGTCCTATGGAGCTGGAAGCATCCTTCCCCCCATGTCTCCACGGGCATTGCTGCTAGGAATGTTTCTAACCTTCTCCACTGCTCTTCTTCCACCCCTTTACTGCCCTCCATCACAGCCGTTACCTTCCTGCAACTGGCTCTACTGAACTGCCGATCCTTACATTCTAAAACTCCCCTCATTCAGGATCTTATTTTACAACATGCAGTAGACGCTTTGTTTCTAACAGAGACATGGCTTAAGGAAGGCGAGGAGCCCCTTCTGAACCGCTGTCTCCCCCCCCCCCCCCCGGTTATTCCGCTCTCTCCACCTGTCGTCGTGGTCGGAGTGGCGGGGGGGTTGCCGTGCTCTGCTGCTCCTCACTGGCTCTTCAGGAAATACCCTCCTCTGCACTTCACTATCCTGAGTCCCTCCTTCTTCGTTCAAATTCCTCCCCTCCTATACACTTCCTTCTCATCTATGCTCCTCCCTCCCTTCCCAACCCACGCTGGGACTCGCTTGTCCTGACTCTCTCTGAACTGTCCCTTATCCATCAACAACTTTTGATTCTAGGCGATTTTAATCTCCATGTAGACTCCCCTTCCTCCTCCCGTGATTCCGCTTTTCTTTCTCTTCTCTCTGATCTCTCTTTGCGCCAACATGTCCGTGCTCCTACGCATTCTGCTGGTCACTCCTTGGACCTGGTCATATCTCATTCCTCTTCCCGCTTAACTCCCTCGTCTCTCCATACCTTGTCCATTCCCTGGTCAGATCACCTCTGCCTATTTTTCTCTATTCCCTTATCTTCCCCTTCCTCCTCCCAGAATGCAGCTCCTCCTTCTCCTCGTCTGGTTCGCCGAATCACTCCCACTACTCTTGCTCAATTCCCCTCTTCTGACTCTATTTTTCCCCCCGACTTCCATCACCTCTCCGTAGACTGCCAGGTTCAGACCTGGAACTCTGTTCTCACAGAGGCACTGGATCAGCTTGCCCCTCGTCAGCCTCTTCCTCCATCTCATACCCGTCATCACTACCCCTGGTTCCATTCCGGTCTCTTCCTCCATCGTTCTTACTTGCATCGCGCTGAACACTGGCGTAAAAATCCATCTCCCTCTACTCTAGCACATTTTCGTTATTGCCATTCCCACTACCGTTCTCTGCTCCAATCCTCTAAGTTGGACTACTTTTCTAGCCGTATCTCCTCTTCAGCCAATTCTACCTGTTCGCTCTACTCTGCCCTTCGTTCTCTCTCTGCCTCCCACTCTCTTACCTCGCCAGCCCCCTCCCCTGTCTCTCCTGATCCTGCCATCCTAGCCACTTATTTTGCCTCCAAAGTCCAATTTCTCCGCTCGCTCTTTCCCTCCTGTCCTCCTCCCCTTTCTCCATCCTCTCCCCCTCCTTCCCCCTCCCCCTCCTCCCCCTCCCCACACCTTCCTCCTCTCTCCCATAGTTGGTCCTCTTTCCAGCCCGTGACCATCTCAGATCTGTCTAAGGTATATTCCTGAACCCATAAAACCACCTGCACCTTGGATCCTATCCCCTCCCAATGGCTTCTGAACACTTCTCTAGCCCTTTCTCCTCAGATACTCTCTATCGTCAACTCTAGCCTCTCTTCTGGCTCCTTTCCCTCCATCTGGAAGCATGCCATTATCCGCCCCATCCTAAAAAAAGACTCTCTCGATCCCTCTTCCCCAGCCAATTGGCGTCCCGTCTCGAATCTCCCCTTCCTTTCCAAAATTCTTGAAAAACTGGTCTTCGCCCAACTCTCCTCTCACCTTGAGGCTTCCCTGGTTCTACACCCCCGTCAATTCGGCTTCCGTCCCAGAGTACCGACTCCATTCTGCTCTCACTCCTTAATGACCTACGTATTGCCCATGATCACGGTCTTTTCTCCATTGCCGTTTCCCTAGGCTTATCCGCTGCCTTTGACCTTGTAGATCACCACACCCTCCTAGCTCGGCTACACAATATTGGACTCTCCGGTTCTGTTCTCTCTTGGTTTCGTTCCTTTCTCTCCCATAGGTTTTTTTCCGTTTCTACAGGTCTTTCATCCTCTCCACTAACCCCTCTTCCATGTGGTGTCCCCCAGGGCTCAGTCCTTGCCCCCCTCCTACTGGCCCCCCTTGCCCTTTTGATCCAGCAGCACGGTATCACAGCTCATTTCTATGCAGATGATATTATTATTCTTCACCACACTGACCCTACTACCTTGGACCTAGCTCCTCTCAATTCCTGCTTGACATCGGTGGCTACCTGGTTCTCCTCTAATTTCCTGCATGTAAACTCATCAAAAACTTTTGCCATTTGGTTCACCTTCGGTGCTCCTGCTCCTTCCCTCACTCCTCTTTTGTCCTCCACACCTCTCCCTCTTGTTCCCTCCCTACGTTATCTGGGGGTTATCCTGGATTCTGCCTTATCTTTCAAAGAACATGTTTCCTCTGTGGTGCAACAGTGCTTTTACACTTTGAGACAACTTTGTGCAGTTTGCCCTTTCATATCGTCCCCGCTATGACCACACTACTCTTATCCCTGGTGGTATCTCGTCTTGATTATTGTAATGTCGTTCTGGCCGGCCTTCCCCAATCACAACTGCAGAGACTACAACTGGTTCATCACACAGCGGCACGTCTTCTGATGCATGCTTCTCATTTTGATCACATCACCCCTCTTCTGATTCACTTGCACTGGCTTCCACTTACCTATCGCATACAGTTCAAGGTGCTCATCCATGTACATAGATCCATTCACACCGGTGTTCCCCTTTACCTCGCAGATCAAATCCGTCTTCACTCCGCCCATCGTTCTCTTCAGTCAGTTCATCTGAACCGCATGTCCCTTCCTTCTCCATCACAGGCTCATCTCGAATCCACCCGTTCTTCTGCTTTCTTCTTCTTAGGCCCTCGACTCTGGAACTCGCTCCCCCCTGCCCTCCGTCTAGAACCCTCCTACAAAACCTTCAAGACCATGCTGAAGTCCCATTTGTTCTGCACAGCTTTTAACCTTCCCCCTCCCCCTGCCCTCTCCTTTCCCCCATATCGTTGATTTCAGTCGTTCTTAACCCACTTTGCCCTGTTGCTCTACTCTCCCCTCTTATTCTATCCTATCTCCTATCTTTCTTTCCTTTTATTTATGGCGTTCTTTTCCTTTTCAGCAGCCCTATTATTTTTGCTGTTGTAAACCGCTCTGGTACCTTGAGTGTGAGCGGTATATAAAATGTATTAATAAAGATAAAGATAGTGAGCGTGCAGTGTGTACCCCTGCGCTAACTGCAATATGCTCCCCACCTCCACTATCCTCCTGTAACCTGCCCTTCACACAATGTGCAGTTACCATGGGAATTAGCATACAGTCACTTAGTTTCTCATCCATCCATCACATACACTTTTAGCGCACCAAAAAAAAGTTAGTGGACTGCTCACTTCTTTCTCAGAAAGGGCCACACAGAACTTCCACTTTCTAGTGTTATTCCTCACAAAGTCCCTTCACAATTACTATAGCATTTAAAAACACTTCTATGTCTCCCCCTGTAAACAGAAAAGGTTACTATGGATATGAGCACTGCTCCTCATCCCATTAAGTGGTTTCTATGATGACTCCATGAACACTCCAATCAACAGCCAGCATTTGGCTTGGGTCTGGCTTGGCTTCATGACACCTAGAACACTGGCTGACTTTGAATTTTTTTAAGTTATAGCACCTTATTCATACTGCTCACTACACTAACTACATTCTTAAATCCCATTAATACTTCCTAAATTTTCTCAGTGACAGCCCTTTTATCACTATTGGCCTTTAATTAATATTCCTGCTCTCAGTATCGGCATTTGCATTTGCATCAAATCAGCCTTCCATTAAAGCATCTATCTATGCCATCTGTGCAGTTCAGGCTTTCAATCTGAGGGCAAGCTCCACCTCCTTTGCCATCTCAGAGGGCTCTAGTTCTTCCAAAACCCAGTACCTCACAATCCCAGAATTTTATGGGACACTGGCCCTTTAAATTCTCCCATCTGAGCTGCATGTGTCTCAATGGGCCTCTCTTTCGATCATCAGGGCACTCTATTTCCAGCCAACTGATCTACTACCACTGCCACCTTGCTCTTCCTTTAGTAGCGTAGGCCCCTTTAAAACTGCGCAGTTCCTCTCAAACAGCACCAGCCGTTTAATTTATATGGCCTCAATGTGGTTCTGCAGCCAAGCTCTAACACCGATAACTTTACATCTTTACAGCTTCTTCAAACTCATATGTGCTTCAGCACATGCAGCTGACACTCACGACTCAAACCACTTTCAATCAAGCCTGATGCACTCCTCAGCTGCCAACACATGATCCATGGCCTCTTTTAGTATGCAGCCCCTCACAGCAGTCCTGGCTCTGCCTTTAATGCTGGTAGCCTCTCTATTATGGCTGCCCATATGCAGCCATATCACTGATGCAGCCCAGAACTCCTTCCAGATCCAGCTTAAAACAGAACCAATGCCCTCGTCAACTGAGCTCTTATCTGGCCATGATTTTCCATGATACTCCAGATAATTAATTTTCTCACTTATTTACAATAACCTTTTCCTTTTAGCAATTTAAACAGCTAAACTTATACATTTCTCTGCTGAAATTTTTTAAAAAACAGTTATATGGTTGGAACCACCACCGTTTATCACTTAAGTGGTTTTAAATGTGGACCTACTTGTGTTTTTTTCTCCTCTAACCTATCCCTGCCCAGAGAAACATCTCCACAGCATGTGGGTAAAAATACATACATAGGAGAAGATAATTTTCAAAAAACCTGTGTTACATAGTAACATATAGTAACGTAGTATATGATGACAGATAAAGACCAGTATGGTCTATCTAGTCTGCCCAGCAAGGCGGCAAGAGTAGGTGCACTTGCCTCTCCATGCAGGTCACCTCTCCCCATGCTTTTGTTTAGGGGTATACCCACCGCTCCGTGTAGGTCACCCCTATTTGTTCAGATATATGAGATAGTTATGCTTATTTTGATTTTATCCTGTTGCTATAAAGGGATCCACTGTGCCTGTCCCATGCCATTTTGAATTCTGTCACTATGTTTGCCTCCACCACTTCTATCGGGAGGGCATTCCAAGCATCCACCGCCCTTTCAATGAAAAAGTATTTCCTGACATTGCCTTTCAGTTTGCCCCCTTGCAGCTTCATGTCATGCCCTCCAGTTTTACAGCTTCTCCATCTTTGGAAGAGGTTTGTTTGTCCATTAATACTCTTTAATTAATTAATTTATTTATTTAACCAGTTTTCTATACCGCCTTATCTTTCAATCAAAGCAGTTTACATTATGTAAACATTACAGACAGGTACTGGATACATTCCCTTGTCCCCGAAGGGCTCACAATCTATGTGTACCTGAGGCAATGGAGGGTTAAGTGGCTTTCCCAAGGCCCCAAGGAGTGCCTATAGGACTAGAAAGTTGTGACTCAGTCAGAATGCATTGTGCAGCAATTATGGCAAAACCATTAAATTGTGCTTCAAAAAGTCAACGACTCAAGACTACAATTTTGACGCATCTGTGGCATAAACGTATTGTGATATTCACCATGTCTCTTTTTTCTCTTTCTTATTTCATGAAGTAGATTTAAGTATTTAAAGGTCTGAATCATATCTCCCCTATCCCTCCTCTCCTCCAGCGTGAACATATTTAGGTCTTCAAGTCTCTACTCATAAGTCTTCTGACACAGGCTCCAAATCATTTTGGTCGCCTTCCTCTGAACTGCTTCCAGCCTCTTCATATCCTTTGCAAGATACGGTCTCCAAAACTGAACACAATATTCCAAGTGAGGCCTGTATTAGTTGTGCAAATGGTTTTAATAACCATCCTCCCCAAGTCCATGTGTGCTCTTAGTAAATTCATATTTAACTTCATGTTCTGATTTAGAGATGGTTTTGCCCTAGTTCTATGCAACCCTGTTTATATGTATGCATTTTGAGTTTTTCCCAATCAGGGAAATGAGGACCTCTCCAGGAAGAGTGAGTTACTTCTAGAGTAGAGAGGATAGAAGAGTGATATGTAGGGCATCCTAGATTGAAAAACTACAGAAACTGATCTCTGTGTAATTGCCTGGGGATTAAAACAGTATAAATTCCCTTCTATGTCCTTACTGAGCAGAGGGGTTGTGGGCATAGGTCCAGGCCTGTAGGGTTTGCTTACTTGAACCATGAGAGATCATTTCCCATACTCTGGATTATATTCACTGATTGGCTCCTATCCCAGAATCTGCGTATAAACTTTAAGAAGACAGAGGTCCTATTCCTAACAAAGAATAAAAACTTCTCTCCTTCCACATCATTGAAGGTACGAGATGCTGAGCTCCCATGCAAAACCGAGATACGATACCTGGGCGTTACAATATATCAACATCTCAACTTCAAAGAACACATAAAGAATACCACCAAGTCCATCTACAATAAAATACGGACACTAAGACACCTAAGACCTCTACTAGCCCCAGAAGACTTCAGAACTATTTTCCAGTCACTTGTAATGCCACATTTCGATTATGCAAACATCATCCTACACGGTCTCCCTAAGAGCACCCTCAATCCACTCCAGATGGCGATGAATGCAGCAGCCCGAATTCTCTGTGGCATTTCCAGAAAAGAGCACATCACGCCCATACTTATGGAACTACACTGGCTACCGTTACAATGCAGGATTACCTACAAGGTCTTACTCCTTGCATTTAAAGCAATTAACGGGCTAGCCCCCTCATCCCTCACTGCACTCCTGACCATTACCCCTACAAACAGGCTAAGAAGGTCAACAGCTGCCAATACGCTGTCTATACCATCTGAGTCCACTAAATGCACTCAAACAACTAGTAATAGAGCCTTTACATTCTATGCCCCTAGGTGCTGGAACAATCTCCCACCTCACATACGTGCAACTGTTGACCTCTCACAATTCAGAAAAGCCCTTAAACACCACTTATTCTGCATTCACTTCATCCACCCTAACTTAACACAATCACTCCCAGCACCTCACCTCACCCACTCAGTCTCTGACATTCCAACAACTTAACTCCTAACGACACACATAACAGACTTGCCCTCAGACTTACTCATAGCAAGTATAGATTATAAGCCTCTTGCATTACGATTCTAATGTGCATTATAAGCTGTAAATAGTTTTACAACCACCATTATTGATTTGTATATAATTACCCTTGTTTCAGTCCCAAGTTGCAATCCCTGTTTCAATGTAAGCAAAAGATCCTCTGTTCTGATGCAAAATGTTTGTTATTTGTAAACCGCACTGATACCAAATAGCGCGGTATATAAGAACTGTAAATAAATAAATAAATAATTCCAACAATAACTGCTAATCTGTCTGCTACATACTGCTAAAGGCAACTCACTAAGCATCTGGCTATGTGTCAGCTTTACCTACAGCCAGAACTCTTTCAGGCCTGCTTACTTCAGGACTGGCTTCATCCTACTGAATACAGGGATTGCTACTACTGATTTCCTTCAGCCATTATCTTATTAGATGCCGAATACATCTGCAAGCATGGCAATGCACAGGTCAGAGCAGCAGCTCTGATAGCTGACTTTCCAGGTAGACAGGCTGCTCGGCTGGCACTGTTTTCACATAACATCTAGTCTTGTATGGCAGCACTCCCAGGACAAAGACTGGGCTGTCTTCTATCACCTGAGTAGTACTTAGGCAGAGGCAAAAGGGTGGGGGGAGGGGCTGGGTTCTGGTGGTTCTGCATATTCTGTTGCACTGCTTGTATACTATAATGTTTATTCCAAACAGAAAAGTCATGGTTTTAATATATGGTATTGTAATATATGTTATCTGTACGTATTCCACAATTTATTCATTGTAACATCGTTGTTCTAGTTAAGTTCTGAGTGTGATGTATCTGGTTTGTAATTGCGAACCGCCCTTGATCTCTGGAAGAGGCGGCATAGAAAAACTTATAAATAAATTAAAAAATAAAATACTTACCTGAATTAGTCACTTCATTCTTCTGAAATAACATTACTCTGACACAGGGAAGATAGGGGCCAGCTAGACCTTTTGATGCCACGCCATCATGTTGCCAGTATGTGAAATGCCTCATTTGCATGCCCATCCCTTACAGTACTGTGCTGGCTCCACCTCTGGCTATGTGGCCAGTACTGGCAGAAGTACAACGCACAGGCCCTATCTTACAACATTGACAAAGCACATAACACCAGCAGCCCTCTGACATCTATCCAGTGCATATGCACTCGTGAACAAAAGTCAAACAAGACAGTTAGTTGTTGATGTTTCTGTAGTTGTTTGTCCACTGTTCCAACATGGTCACTCAGACCTGAAGGCCCTGGTTTTATTGGTCTTAGGCTTTTGTGGTCCACTGCCATGGCAGCTGCACCATCCAGCCCCTCCAAACATGTGACCTAGGCAGCTGCCTTGGTACTGCAGTAATATCACCTATGTTACTATTATTCCTTATGCGATAGATTCTGATCAGCGTTTAGTGGTGATGTACATTTGGTATGAACGTACAGCCCCGCTAAATGCCAGGGTGCCGATTCCAAGCACAGAGCTCCCTGCAAGTACTGCAGAGATGTGCGGAGAGCTCTGGATGGGGCAGGCCAGAGGAGGGGCGAGGACGGGCTGGAGGTGGGACCAGAGCCCCAGACGTACAGGGCCGATTCCAGTGTCAGCCCTGTACATCCGGGGGTTGCAGTTTGGATGGGGAACCTATTCCACCTCAGAGGTGGAATAAGTTCCCCCGGGTGGGCAGTGGCCAAAGAAAGGTCCAGGAGAGGGGGTAAGAAGGAGCAGGGGTTCCCCTCAGCCCAATCCTGACCTCAGAAGGCTCGTTTGGGGATTAGGCAGCAGGGAACAGGACTTTAACTGCAGCATCAGTGATCGGGGCTCCGGCATGGACCCGCGATGCCATGGCAACAGGATGCCATAGCACCGTGGCTCCATGCAGGAACTAGGTTGAGCTAGCCGAGCAGAGCTCTGGATGTCCGGGGTGCCGGAATCAGGACACGTCCTAGAAGTCCAGGCCCTATGCCGCAATTCTGCTCCTGTGAGGTCATCTAGCCCCCATAGGAGCAGAATCAGGTGCATCTCCGGGCCATCCAGATTTCTGGACATCTGGATGGCCCAGACGTGCACCTACAGAATTGGCTTCTTTGGGGGTTATTAGTGCCCTTCCCGCCAGCGTTTAACTTCCTTACCGGTTGTACGGGGAAGTTAGATGAGGGCGGGGAAGGGGTGGATCGGGGATGGAGGCAGGGCAGGCAGTGGGCGGTCGTTGGTCCTGGACGTACAGGGCCGATTCCAATGTCAGCCCTGTACATCCAGGGCCAACGGATTAGACGGGGTACTTATTCCACCTTTGAGGTGGAATAAGTTCTCCAGTCTTGCAGGGGATGGCAGCCCGGGGCTCAAAAGTGGCAGCAGGGGGCGAAGGAAATTCCCTGCAGCCCGACCCTGGCCTTGGGAGGCCGGATCAGGGGTCGGGCTGCAGGGAAAGCATTTTTCTGTGCCAGTGCAAGGGATCACGGTTTTACAATGGAGCCATGGTGCCGAGGCTCCATTGTAGAGCCCTGACTGGGTTAGCCGGGGACAGGCCTGTATGTACAGGCCGGGCTGAATTGCACTGCCGGCCTGCACGTACAGGCCTGTTCGCGATTCTGATCCTGCAGGGCAAGCCCCTGACCAACCAAGCGAGATCCACCCTCAAGAATTTGCGAACTACCTGCAATCAAAGCTATGCCAGACCAATAAGCCCTCAGCACCCACCACCGTACACGAACAAACCTACCTAACTCCCCTGACCATCTTCTCCACTCCACCCAAGAAGTACATCGAAGACATTATCACTGCGATCAACACCACTACGGCACAAACTGACCCCTGCCCCGCCTTCTGGATAAAAGAGCTATGCTGCGATTTCAGCCCGTTCATAGCCAGGCTCATGGACCTATCCTTCGCAACAGGCTCGTTCCCCCAATGCCTCAAACATACGTCCATCAGGCCTCTGCTGAAAAACAGCAAGCTCGACCCCCAGAAGGTGGACTCGTACAGACCTATATCCAGTATACCACTTCTGGCCAAGATAATTGAAAAAGAAGTCCAAAGACAAATACAAGAGCACATCGAAACCGCCGCTCCGCTGAACCCTTGCCAACATGGATTTAGAGAGTCCCATGGTGTCGAAACACTCCTCACCACCCTCTACAGTAACCTAATTGCTGGAATTGATAACATCCGTCAAGGGTTTGTCCTCATCTTCATGGATATAGCTGCTGCTTTTGACTCAGTAAGCCACGAGCTTCTCCTGGGACGCCTCAAGGAGAAGGGTATCCGTGACACAGCACTAGAATGGTGCAAGTCATACTTGTCTGACAGATGGCAGCACGTATGATCCGGGGCCTCAACATCAAAACCTTTCCACCAGAGGCAAGGCGTGCCACAAGGATCCTCCCTCTCCGCCCTGATGTTCAACATATACATGCAGCCCATCTGTAACCTCATCCGATCATTCAATGTCAACTGCTTGATATATGCAGATGATGTACTGCTCTACATGCCATTCTCAACAGAGCAGCTGGACCTCCCCCCACTGACAGACTGCTTTGACTCAGTATCCAAATGGCTCGAATCTCAAAACCTCCGAATACAGCACAAGAAAACAGAGGTCCTTTTCATTACAACGAACCAAAACTTCACCCTGCCACCCCACTTAAAGGTTAAGGAAGCAGAGCTACAAACCAAATCCACAATCCGATACTTTGGAGTCACGTTAGACCAACGACTGGACATGAAGGTGCACATAAGCAACATAGCAAGAGCAATTTATCACAAAATCCGAACACTCAGGCACTTACGCTTCCTACTAGAGCCGGAAGACTTCCGGACAATCTATCAAGCGTTGATTATACCGCACTTTGATTACGCTAATGCAATCCTACAAGGGCTCCCACAATCCACCCTGAACCCACTCCAACTCGCGATGAATGCCGCGGCGAGAGTCCTACACGGGGCTTCTAGGGGCGATCATGTTACACCCATCCTGAAGCACCTCCACTGGCTCCCTATACATGGCAGACTCACTTTCAAAACCCTACTGCTGACTTTCAAGGCCATCAATGGGCTCTCCTCCACATCACTAGCAGAGCTTATCCAAACCATGTCCCCCAATAGGTCCAGAAGATCTGCATCAGTCTACACACTGGTAATCACGAAGGAAATAACCCAATGCACCCATGCAACAGCAAAAAGGGCTTTCAGATTCTATGCACCCAGATGCTGGAACACCCTACCACCCAACATCCAGGCAATCCCTGACCTAACCCAGATTAGGAAGGCATTGAAGCACCACCTCTTCCTCAAATACTACCCGGAAGACAGCGCTCCAATAGCCCCCTCCCCCATCTAGTACAGCCACAGCAACTTAACCAATAGCCCCCTCCCCATCTAGTACAACCACAGCAACATACCCCGCAAGCCACCCATGACTACGATTACTTTTGACACAACATAATGTGTCGCCTAGATGTAAATAGTTACCCCAGTTTTATCCAAGTTGTAGTACCTGTTCTTTGTAAACACAGATCAGCTTGCTGCACTGTGCTAGTCATTCTGTTTTATGTAAACCACACTGATGTTGAATAGCGCGGTATAAAAGAGACTGTAAATAAATAAATTAAATAAATAAATCGCGAATTCCTCTGTACATCTGGCTCAGACCGGATGAAATGAACCCCTATGTGTTTGCCTTGCTTCTGCCTTTCATATTTCCTAATTCTCGTGTCCAAACCATGCATTTGGACTGCACTAGTGGGTGCAACTATCACCTGGTCAGAGACAGGCAGTAGGGGGGGGCGGAGCCTGATGTCCAGCGGGTTAGACGCTTTGCGCTGAAGCTCCCGAGGGGCCTACTCAGAATCCTGACTTAATACCTACATTAACTTAATATTTTGCTCAGAACTTACCGGGGTGCCTTGGGGGAGATGGCGGCCCATAAACCAGCGCGCTTAGACTTCGGATCTCCCTCTTCTTCACACGGAAAACGTTCCAAGACAGAGCTGCCTTCCCCACAAAAGATGGTGCCATTCCGGGATAACCCCGAAATGCAACAGGAGATCTTGGAGGAAATACGTGGTGTGAAGGAACTGGTGCAGTCCAACGGAGAAGCGCTCCGAGCCATGAGAGAAGATTTTGGTGTGCTTCAGGATCGTTTTGAAGGTCTTTCATTACGGCAGGACAATATGGCGGGGGTCCTTGACTCGCACGTGGTGCGCTTGGTGAAACTGGATGAGGCTGAGCGTCAGATACAGAATCTACAAAAAGAGTTAGAGGATAGCAATAATCGAGCCCGTCGCAACAATGTAAGGCTCATCGGTGTACCAGAGGGCGCGGAAGCAGGAGATATGAGAGAATTCCTGGTCAAAACTCTTCCCTCCTTGCTGAAGATTACTTTTCACAGAGATTTGGAAATTGACCGAGCACATCGTGTTCCTACCAGCATGGCGCTCAATCGGACGACCCCCCGGCCCATCATTTTTCGTCTACTGAGATATCAGCAAGTTGAGCAAATTCTAAATGCTGCCCGGGCGAATCGTCATTTGGAGTTTGAAAATCATAAAGTCTCCTTCTTCCCTGACTTGGCTAAGCCCACAGCTGACCGTCGGAAGAGACTCCTTGCTTTTCGACCTAGACTTCAACAGTTACAGGCTCGCTTCGGCATCTTATATCCTGCGAAGCTTAGAGTGACTCTCCATAACCAAACTCGTACCTTCGAAGATCCTGATCTGCTAGCAACATTTCTAGCTTCTAAAGAAGCAGACCAGATGCGCTAATCCAACAGCTTGGATGGAATCCGCTGGAACTGTCCGCCATTTTGAATGGCCCGATGCGGTGATCGTTGCCTGAAACGGAGACTGCCTGGACTTTTCTTTTTCTTTATATATACCTTATTGGTCTCCTTTCTTTCCACGATAAGATCCTTGGTCAGTTTCGGAGCTTGTATAGCATTGTAGGATTTATGTTTCAATCCAGGCCTTCTCTGGGGTTTCTCCCCGCAGACATCAGGCCGCCAGTAATTTCTGGGGTTTTGCTTCTTCTCTAAGGCACTTCGGTGCTTATTTTGTTATAAGGGGCGCTTCATGGTTTTCCTTAGTTTAATTCCTATCATGTTGTTTCTGCAGTCATTTACTGGTACTATGAGCGACATTGTGTACCTCTGTGCGCTATTATGTTTCTTTTCAGATTGTTTAACTATTTGGCATGGCTTTATGTACGTTATCATTACTGACTGTAAAAGGCATCAATAGTCCATTCCAAAGAAGGACACTCCCTAGCTCTCTTAATCATGATTATTTTGAGTTAGTGTTTTTTCAGGAGGCCCATTTACTGGGCATAGCTATTTCCTATCTCCTTCATTACGACATACTGGAAATTGGCTCCCATCTGAACCTCAATGATTGGTGGAATTATGTCCATTTTACTGTAATTATGAGCAACTATCTCGTATGTCAATCTCTTCCACTCAAGCCCTTCACTGCTTGTTTAGAAGGAAGGTGTTCCATGATTATGTTCTAACTGCTAACTGCTCTCATTTGGCTGTTTACTTTTGTATACATTTCTGCCACAGGATCAGCCTGTATTATCAATACCATTTCTGCTTGTTTGCTGTACAATAACTGATATGTGTAAGCGCTTATGTGATGACTCTTATTAGCTTAGAGAAGAAGCATAGGGGTGGGGGGTAATTGGGGTTGTTTTCTTTATTGTATGTGTGTATTTGTATCTTTTGGTGTGTTGTTACTTTTGTTTGTTGTAAAATGAAAATAAACGTCTTAAAAAAAAAGAGACAGGCAGTAGTTTTGCCCGCACTAGCAGCATCATTGTGTCACTTGCACGCAACATGCATGGCCGCCCCCAGCCGTGTGCCCACATCCCTGCCCACTCTCTGCCTTAATCCTATTTGTGCACTGCTCTGGGTAGAATGGCATTTTTAGCTTTATCACCTTTTGGCCACACACTCCCAGCTGACATGCAGCCTAAACATGCCTCTAGATCTTGATCCCGATCCCGATCCAATATATGGGGTTGGCAGTTTTATCAGTCTATTAATAATCAAGCCCAAATATGTAGGTAGAACAAGGTGATCACTTAAGAAGAACATCATAGCAGATTACATACTAATATGTCTTATGCTCTAATGGTGGAACATTGTACTAAACATCATCATAAATTTGATGAATTACGGTGGCATGCTATTGAAAAGATGAATACATTGCTAACTGGTGAAAAAGAGAAGATACTAAACTATAGAGAGCAATACTGGATTTATACATTGGATTCCTTGATGTCAAAAAGCATGAATTATGAAGGATGAAGTTGATTTGACTGATATGTGAGACCATGTGACCGGAACTTTAGTGTTAGAACGCCGAGTTTAGCTATAGAGGAATAGTGCTAAAGCTGTGCTGGTTAAAACGTGATACTGAGAGAAATCAATTAGAAGCAAATAGAAACTAACTTTTGACACCCCCAACACAATCTTTTGATTCAAAATGCAGTACTGTGTAAGGGTAATGTTATATCAGAGGAATGAAGTGACTAAAGATATGCACTTCAGATAAGTGCCTTAATATCATGACTTTTCGACTTGGAATGAACAATATATATAGGTTGGGTTGCACTATACCAATGGAGAATGAATCCACCTTTTATTAATGGATTTTTAACACTAATATTTTAGAAGAGAATTTCAATAGATCATTAAAGTAGACTGCACACTGAATAGAGATTTTATATCTCATATTTAAATATATTGGTCCCCAGTATAGAACTGACAATTCAGACTTGATTGCTAATAGATTGATCATACTGTCAATCCTAATATAATCGATCAAGATCTAGAGTTATATACCATCTGGCCACCTTCTGCTGTCTGTAGGATCTTGAATTGTTCAGGGAGGAAAGAATGGTTCTGTGCTGTTTGATAGTACTGGCAACTATACCGTGGTTATACTGAGAACAGTGAAGTGCCAGAAACCTGTGGCTATGGCTTATGCGGCACTGCCTCTTGTGTGGAAGGTGGGGAAATTTATAGGCTTGTGAGGCCGTTGTTGGAGAGTAGTTTTTGGGAATGGGTGCAGTTTGTGAGGTGGTGGGGTAGATGCAGGGGCATTTGGTGATATGGTCGGCCAGTTGCAGAAGGCAGTTTTTCAAGATGGGACATTTTGCAAGATGGTGGGGCAGTTGTGAGAGTATTTTTTATGGGTAGGGTAGGTTGTGGGGTGACAGGCCAGTTGTGTGGGAGTATTTTTCAAGGTTAGGGGCAGTGTTCAGACTGGTGGGGCTTTTGTGAGGGGGTAGGTTTTGGGTGCTGGGGCAAATTGTGGTCTAGTGCTTTTTGCGAATGGGACAGATTTTGGAGTGGTGAGGGGGTGAAATGGAAGGGCAATTGCAGAAGGGTAGGTTTTTGGGGATGGCATTTTGTGAAATGGTAGGTCAGATATGGGGGTATTATTTAGGGGTGGGGCAGTTTGTGGGTAGTAGGGCAGTTGCAAATTAGTGTTTTTTATGAATGGGGCATTGTACAGGTTGGTAGAGCAGTTCTAATGTAGGTTTTGGGGGTGGGAGTTGGCAGGGTGGTGGGGCAGTTGCAGGGGTAGTTTTAAGAGAAGGGGCAATTGGTGGAGTGGCAGAGTAGGCAATGAGGCAGTTACTGGAGAATGTTTTTGTAGTGGGGACAGTTATCAATGTGGTAGGGCAGCTGTGGGGGTATAGATTTTGGGGTTATGGCAATTTACAGGGTGATGAGGCAGATTAGGAGTATTTTTTTGTGGTGGCAGCATGTGGTATGTTGGTAGGGCTATTGCAAGGGAGTATTTTTGGGGGATGGGACAGTGTACAGGGTGGTGAGACAATTGTAAAGTGCTAGTTTTTTGTGGTGGAGGTAGTTTGGGGGGTTGGGAGAACAGAGAACAGGGAGAGAGAGTCTGAAAGGAGCAATTCCTTGACTGTTATTTTTCACTATACATAAGTTTCAATACTACAGAAACTGGAACTCCTTCTCTCATAGAAATACATGGGCCATTTTTTGGGGGGACTTATTTCACTGGAACCTATAGTCTTATTTGGCCTTTTTCAAACTGGATGTGTCTTTCCACCAGTTTTTCCCACATACCAAGTTTTATCCTGTTCCATTATATTTTTGGAGAGTTATTTTACTAGCAGATGGGTGGACATTCTGCAAATTACCCCATTCCCAGAATCTATCCCCATAACAGCCCATCTACCCGCAAACTACTCCACCCCAAAAAGTGCCCCTACAACTGCCCCAAGCTGCAAAAAAACACCCCACCCCCATAAATTACTCTGCAGCTACCGCACTACCCTGCAAACTACCCCACGCTCCCCAAATTTTCCTTACAGTAACTATCACACCACCCTGCAAACTATCCCTACCTCCAAAACCATCTCCCTGCATCTGCCCCACCAACCTGCAAACTACCCCCACCTCCAAACCTACCCTCACGCATCTAAATCAACTCCCAAAACTATGTAACTCAGAAATACGCCCTCATCACCAGCTAGCCCAACAACAGGTAAAAGACATGCACAGCTCACAAAGAACACACAACAGAGATATAGGGATTACTAATAACTACCCAGCTGGGATGAACTACATTTTAAACTATTTACATACATATGTTTCATTTTCCTTGCTGGTATTTCAACAGTGAAATTTGAGTGATTTTTATTGCTTTCTTATTGGTTGCTATATATACTAGCAAATAATTCCATTGCCATGGGTGGGGAAAGAGTAACTAACTGGCAGGCTTGGAACATACTTATGTACATCTGAGAGTACTGAAGGAACTCAGGGAAAATATACTGGCTCTACTGTCTGACCTTTTCAATTCTTCTTTCGAGTCGGAAGTGGGTCCCAGAGGACTGGAGAAGGGCGCATGTAGTCCCTTTAAACAAAAGCAGAAGTAAGGATGAGGATGGGAACTACAGGCTGGATAGTCTGACCTCTCTGTTGGATAAATTAATGGAACCACTGCTAAAACAGAGGTTAGTGAGGTTTCTGGAGTCTAAAGGATTGCAGGATCCGAGGCAGCATAGTTTTACTAGAGGCAGGTCTTGTCAGACAAATCTATATTAACTTCTTTGATTAGGCAACAAGAGAGTTGGACTGAAACAGAGCCCTAGATGTCATGTACTTAGATTTCAGTAAAGCCTTTGACACTGTCCTGCACAGGTGACTTATAAATAAATTGAGCGCCTTAGGAATGGACCCTAAAGTGACTGACTGGGGAAAAGGGTACAGGTAAATGGAGTTCACTCTGAGAAGAAGGTTACCAGTGGTGTGCCGAAGGGATCTATCTTTGGTCCGATTCTTTTTAACATAAGAACATAAGATATGCCATACTGGGTCAGGCCAAGGCCCATCAAGCCCAGTATCCTGTTTCCAACAGTGGCAAATCTAGGTCACAAGTACCTAGCAATTTCCCCAAAGACACACGGGCTCCACAATGCTTGTATAGGGGCAAGCAGTGGATTTCCCAGATCCCCTTTAATAATGGTTTATAGACCTTTCCTCCAGGAACTTGTTCAAACCTTTTTTCAAACCCAGCTACACTAACAGCTTTTACTACATCCTCCGGTAATGAATTCCAGAGTTTGATTATGCATTGAGTGAAAAAATATTTTCTCTTATTAGTCTTAAATGGGTTACACTGTAGTTTCATTGCATGTCCCCTAGTCTTTCTATATTTTGATGGCGTAATCAATCGATCTACGATTACTTGTTCTACTCCATTCATTAATTTATAGATCTCTATCATATCTACCCTCAGTCATTTCTTTTCTAGGTTGAAGAGCCCTAACCTTATTAGCCTATCCTCATAAGGGTATACTTCCAACCCCTTTGCCATTTTGGTGGCTCTTCTCTATACCTTTTCTAATAACACTATATTCTTTTAAGATATGGCGACCAGAATTGCACACAATATTCAATGTGCGGTCGCACCATGGAAAGATACAGAAGCATTATAGAAACATAGAAACATGACGACAGAAAAAGACCACATGGCCTATCTAGTCTGTCCTTCGATATCAACAACTACAACAGTCCCCTTTTTACCTTTAGAGATCCTCTGTGTTTGTCCCATGCTTTCTTGAATTCAGTTACTGTACTCATCTCTACCACCGCCACTAGGAGACTATTCCACGGATCCACCACGCTTTCCGTAAAGAAATATTTCCACATATCACTCCTGAATCTATCCCCCTTCACCCTCATCCCATGTCCCCTCATAGCAGAACTTGCTGTCATCCCTAATTCTGTCCTCATATGCTTTATAATGAAGACCACTAATCATCTTAGTAGCCACCCTCTGCACCGACTCCATCCTGTTCACATCCTCTTAAAGATGCGGTCTCCAGAATTGCACACCATACTCCAAATGAGGTCGCACCAAAGACTTATACAGAGGCACTATCTCCTCCTTTTTTCTGCTAGCCATTCCTCTCCGTATGCACCCAAGCATCCTTCTAGCTTTTGCCGTCGCCTTTTCTACCTATTTAGCTACTTTAAGATCATCAGACACAACCACGCCTAGGTCCCGCTCTTCTTTAGTGGACAAAAGTACTTCACCCCCTATACTATATTGCTCCCTTGGATTGCTGCAGACCAAATGCATGATCTTACATTTTTTAACATTAAATCCCAGCTGCCAAATTCTAGACCATTCTTCAAGCTTAGCTAGATCCCTCCTCATGTTATCTACACCTTCCTGGGTGTCTACTCTATTGCAGATTTTGGTATCATCCGCAAAGAGGCAAACCTTACCCGACAGCCCTTCCGCTATATCACTAACAAAGATGTTAAAAAGAATCGGACCAAGGACAGATCCATGGGGCACACCACTGGTAACATCCTTCTCCTCAGAGTGAGCTCCATTTACCTGTACTCTTTGTTGCCTTCCACCCAACCAATTTCTAACCCAAGCAGTAACTTTAGGGTCCATCCCTAGGGTGCTCAGATTGTTTATAAGCCGCCTGTGAGGAACAGTGTCAAAAGCTTTACTGAAATCCAAATACACCACATCTAGGGCTCTCCCTCGGTCCAACTCCCTGTTCACCCAGTCAAAGAAATCAATCAGATTTATCTGACAAGACCTGCCTCTGGTGAATCCATGCTGCCTCGGATCCTGTAATCCACTGGACTCCAGAAACCTCACTATTTTCTCTTTCAGCAACGTTTCCAATAATTTACTCACCACTGAAGTTAAACTAACTGGCCTGTAGTTTTTAACCGCATCCTTACTTCCGCTTTTATGTAAAGGCACCACATGAGCCTCTCTCCAGCCCTTTGGCACCACTCCCGACTCCAATGAGGCATTGAAAAGGTCAGTCAGTGGAGCTGCTAGAACGTCCCCAAGTTCCCTCAGTATTCTAGGGTGTATCCCATCCGGCCCCATCGCTTTGTCTACTTTAAGTTGAGCTAGTTTCTCACGAACACAGTCTTCTGATAATTGTTCAAGATATCCCTCGCTTCTGTTCCCGTTTGTGGGTCTTTTCTGAGGTCCTGCTCCCGGTTCTTCATCTGTGAACACAGAACAAAAATATTTGTTAAGCAATTCTGCTTTATCTTCATCAGCTTCTACATATTCCTCCCCTTCACCCTTGAGTCTGACAATACCACTTCTGTCCTTCCCTCTTCTCACTAACATATCTGAAAAATGTCTTATCCCCCCATTTTATTGCACTGGCTATTTCCTCCTCTTTTTGAATCTTTGCTTTCCTGACTACTTTGCTAGCTTCTCTAAGTTTTTCCAAATATAGATGCCTGTCTTCCTCTCTCTGTGATCTCTTGTATTTCATTAAGGCCTCCCTCTTTTTCTTCACTTTTTCAGCTACTTCTTTCGAAAGCCATAGCGGTCTTCTTTTCCTTTTACCTTTATTTACCATTTTAACAAAAAGGTTGGTTGCCCTTAAAATATCCCCTTTCAGTTTTGCCCACTGTTTTTCTACATCCCCCAGCTGTTCCCATCCCACTAACGACTCCCTGAGGTATTGGCCCATCTTGGCAAAGTTAGTCTTCCTAAAGTCTAAGACCCTAACCTTTGAATGGATTCTAACAGCCCTAGTCCTAATACTGAACCACACCATCTGGTAATCACTGGATGAAAATGATCTCCCACTACAACATCAGAAACACTTTCACCATTGGTAAGCACCAAGTCCAGTATGGCCCCTCCACGTGTGGGGTCTGTTACCAATTGCCTGAATAGTTCTCCCTGTAGAGAATCCAGGATCTCTTTACTTCTAGATGATACTGCAGCAGGAATGTGCTAATCAACTTCTGGCATATTGAAATCTCCTATCAATAGCACTTCCCCTTTCCTAGCAATGCTGCATATGTCTTCAATTAACTCTCTGTCCACCTCTTCCTCTTGTGAGGGAGGTCTGTATATCACGCCAATGCAAATAGATTTCTCTTTTCCTCTTTCTAGTTTAACCCACAATGCCTCCTCTCTCCCTTTTAAGCTCTGCAATTCCAACGCTTTAATAGTAGTTTTTACATAAAGTGCCATTCCTTCTCCCCTTCTTCCTACCCTGTCCTTTCTGAATAAAGTATAGCCAGATATAGTTACATCCCAATCATGATTTTCTGTGAACAATGTTTCTGTAACTGCCACTAAATCCAAGTCAGCTACTCCCACCAAAGCTTCAACCTCAGGGATAGCACAGTTATTCACCTGTAACAAGTGATCTCTGGTAACAGCAGGAATTTAGTCTTCACATATGGGCATTGTCGGTACCGACGCAGCCTGCGCGGGAACGCTCCCCAGCGTCCAATAGGAAAGCCTTTGGGAGCATCCTACAGCGCCTGCGTGCTGCCTTCCCGCCTTTCCCAACTGTCCCTCTCCAGTTGAGTTTATAGCTGAGACAAAAGAGAGAGGGAAAGAGAGAAAGAGAGAGAGAGATAGAGAGATACAACTCCTAGGGGAGGTGGGCGGGTTGTGAAGACTAAATTCCTGCTGTTCCCGGAGATCACCTGTTACAGGTGAGTAACTATGCTATCTCCAGGAACAAGCAGGAATGTAGTCTTCACATATGGGGACTCCCTAGCTGCAGATGCCAGAGAGATGGCCCCAAAAAGTCGTGTGCCCTTGTGAAAGGGCCCAACTTCCCCCCATGGATCTCTGACATCATACCAGGGATGGTGGGTAGGAGTTGATTAAGTCTGGAACAGGTGTTGAAGAACAGCCTGACCAAACAAGGCATCCCGGCGGGAGTCCTTGTCTAAGCAGTAATGGGCTGTGAGGGTATGAACCGAAGCCCAAGTAGCTGCTCGACAGATGTCGTCGATAGACACAGAGTGAAGATGAACCATTGAGGCTGCCATGGCTCTCACATTGTGAGCTGCGACATGGCCTTCAAGAGGAAGGTTCTTACTCTCATAGGCAAAAGATATACACTGTGCAATCCAGTTGGACAGTGTCCTTTTGGAGACTGGAAGTCCCAAATGACTAGGATCAAAAGTAACAAAGAGTTGAGAGGATTTTCTATGTTTCTGTGTCCTTTGCAAGTAAAAGGCCAAAGCTCTTTTACAGTCCAAAGTATGAAGGTTCCTTTCTGCATTTGAGGCGTGAGGCCTTGGAAAGAATACAGGAAGGTAAACCGCTTGGTTCAAATGAAAGGGTGAAACCACCTTTGGCATAAAGTGTGGATGAGTCCTAAGGACTACCTTATCATGATGGAACCTTGTATAAGGAGGATCAGCCACCAAGGCTTGCAATTCACTGATGCGACGTGCTGATGTGATTGCAATGAGAAGGATAACTTTCCAGGAAAGGAATTTCAAAGAGGTAGTGGCTAATGGTTCAAAGGGTGGTTTCATGAGCTGCCCAAGTACCAGATACAAGTCCCATGCCACCGGTGGTGGCTTAATGGGAGGCTTTGTTAAAAGAAGGCCTCTCATAAATCTCGCTATGAGAGGATGAGAGGAAATAGGTTGTCTATTTAGAGGCCTGAAAGAAGCTGCAATAGCACTCAAATGGACTCTCACTGAATTAGTCTTAAGCCCTGCATTTGATAAATGAAGGAGGTACTCCAGTAATGATTCCAGAGGTATCGCAAGAGGGTTACGACCCTTCTGCGAGCACCATATGGTAAACCTTTTCCACTTAAATGCATAAGAGCATCTTGTGGAAGGTTTCCTGGAAGCATGAAGGATATCCTTTACCTGCTGGAAAGGTTAAGACCATGAAGTTCTAGGCTTTCAGCAACCAGGCCCTGAGATGCAGAGACTGGGGATTGGGATGCCACAGCATCCCGTCCTCTTGAGAAAGGAGATCTGGAGCAGATCCTAACTCCAGAGGCGGAGCTTGAGAGAGATGTGGGAGCAGAGGGTACCACATTTGCCGTGGCCAACGTGGAGCTATGAGGATCATATGACCTCTGTCTCTCTGAAGCTTGAACAGGGTTTTGGGAATTAGGGGAATGGGTGGAAAGGCATACAGGAAGTTCTGACCCCAATGGAGGAGGAAAGCATCCCTGGCCTGACAACCTCGAGCCGGAATTCTGGAACAGAACCGGGGAAGTTTGGCATTCAGCGGACTTACAAAGAGGTCTATGTCCGGGGTTCCCCAAATTTCAAAACTTTTGGCCACCTGGTCTGCATGGAGAGACAATTCGTGTGGAAGCAGAACACGACTGAGTCTGTCTGCCCAAGAGTTTTGAATGCCTGGAAGATAGACCGCAAGGAGATGAATCTGATGCTCTCTGGTGAGGGCCCATAGTCGCAAAGCTTCGTTGCAGAGCGACAGAGAGCCTGTTCCGCCCTGCTTGTTCACATAGAACATGGCTACTTGATTGTCTGTTTGAACTAGGACTGTCTTGTAGCTGAGCTGGGTGTGAAATACTTGAAGAGCAAGGAAGATTGCTCTGAGCTCCAGGAGATTGATATGGAGATAGGCCTCCTGTGGGGCCCAGGTACCCTGGGTAGAGAGGCCTTGCAAGTGGGCTCCCCAACCCACCTGTGAAGCATCTGTTGTTGGAGTGGCTTGGGGTAGGGGTTGCTGAAAAGGAGACCCCACCAAAAGATTTTTGGGTGACTGCCACCATTGGAGGGACAAAATAAGGCGATCTGAGTTTGCCATTTTGTCTGACAGGCAACCTGACGCCCAAGTCCACTGACTGTATAAGGTCTACTGGGCTGCCCTCATATGGAGGCGAGCATAAGGAACCACACGCATGGTGGATGCCATGTGGCCTAAGCAACTGTAACATTTCCCGAGCAGTGAGGTGAGGTTTTAGCACTGCTTGGGAAGCTAACTGCACAATGCGAAGGCAGCAGGGCTGTGGAAGGTAGGCCCTTGTTTGTCTGATATCCAGAAGAGCTCCTATAAACTCTAGGGATTGAGTGGGAGCAAGGTTGGACTTTGGGAAGTTTATGACAAGTCCCAAATACTGAAGGATGTGCATTGTGCAAGACAGAGCAACCCTGGCATCTGGCTCTGAAGGGGCTTGAATGAGACAGTCGTCTAAGTAAGGGAAGACGAATATTCCCAGGGTGCGGAGAAATGCTGCTACCACAGCCATGCATTTTGTGAACACCCTTGGTGCAAAGGCCAGGACAAAAGGAAGAACCCCGTATTGGTAGTGCTTCCCTTGAAACAGGAAGCGAAGGAACTTTCAGTGAGTTGGATGGATGAGAACATGAGTGTATGCATCCTTGAGATCTAGAGAACAAAGCCAAACCTGACTCTGAAGGTATGGCAGCAGAGTTCCTAGAGAAATCATTTTGAACTTCTCTTTGAACAGGAATTTGTTCAATTCTCTGAGGTCTAGAATGGGTCTGTGTCCTCCTGTTTTCTTTGGGATAAGGAAATAGGGGGAGTAAAACTCTGTACCCTTTGGGGAATGGGTACCTCTTCTATTGCCCCTTGAGCAAGGAGCATAGTGCATAAATCTTTTACCTGGGTGGTGGTTCCTAATATGGAACCTTGCATCGTGTAACCATAGTTTGGGTTGTTCTTTCCTAGGTGCATAACTTTGCACTTGTCCACATTACATTTCATCTGCCATTTGAACGTCCACTTTTCCAGTTTATCAAGGTTTTGCGATTTCTCACAATCCTCTTGGGTTTTAACAACTTTGAATATTTTTGTGCCATCTGCAAATTTGATTACCTCACTCATTCCCATTTCCAGGTCATTTACGAATATGTTAAAAAGCAGCAGACAGCACAGATCTCTGGGGTACTCCACTATTCACCTTTCTCCATTGGGAAAATTGGCCATTTAGCCCTTTTAGCCCTACCCTCTGCTTTCTATCTTTTAACCAGTTCCTGATCCACAATAGTACACTGCCTCCAATATCATGACTTTTTAATTTTACCAAGAATCTCTCATGAGGGGCCATGTCAAAGGCCTTCTGAAAATCCAGATACACTATATCAACTGATTCAACTTTGTCTACCTTTTTATTCATACCTTCAAAAAACGTAACCGATTAGTAAGACAACTATTTGATAAATTGAAGAGTAGCAAATCACCTGGACTGGATGGTATACATCCAAGGGTGTTAAAAAAACTGAAATATGAGATTGCAGAATGGCTTCCCCTCTTGTTGGTTCATGAGAATCAGTGAACTATCATTAAAATCATCTGTAATACCTGAAGATTGGAGGATCGCCAATGTAACGCCAATTTTTAAAAAGGGTTCCAGGAGTGATCAGGGAAACTACAGACCGGTAGCCTGATGTCAGCACTGGGAAAAATGGTAGAAACCATCATAAAGAACAAAATTATTGAACATGTAGATAGTCATGGATTAATGGGAGACAGCCAACAAGGCTTTAGACAATTTGCTGTTTTTTGAAGGTGTGAATAAACAGGTAGACAAAGGTGAGTCGGTTGATATAGTGTATCTGGACTTAAAGAAAGACTTTGACAAGGTCCCTCATCAGAGACTTTTGGCAAAACTAAAAAGTCATGGGATAGGAGGCAGTGTACTATTGTGGATCAGGAACTGGTTAAAAGATAGAAAGCAGAATGGTAGGGCTAAATGGCCAATTTTACCAATGGAGAAAAGTGAATAGTGGAGTACCCCAGGGATCTGTTCTGGGTCTGCTGCTTTTTGACATATTCATAAATGACCTGGAAAAGGGAATAATGAGTGAGGTCATCAAATTTGCAGATGACACAAAACTATTTAAAGGTGTTAAAACCCATGAGGATTGTGGAAAATTGCAAGAGAATCTTGATAAATTGGAAGACTGGGTATCTAAATGGCAGATGAAATTGAACGTGGACAAGTGCAAATTTATGCACCTA
Source organism: Ichthyophis bannanicus (assembly GCA_033557465.1). Classification (NCBI taxonomy): domain Eukaryota; kingdom Metazoa; phylum Chordata; class Amphibia; order Gymnophiona; family Ichthyophiidae; genus Ichthyophis; species Ichthyophis bannanicus. Next base: position 1,067,952,691 of record CM066031.1, on the reverse strand, counting down.
GGAAAGAACAACCCACACTATGGTTACATGATGCAAGGTTCCACATTAGGAACCACCACCAAGCAAAAACAATTTAGGCGTCATCATGGATAGCATGTTACAACCCTCCGCCCAGTGTGCAGCGGTGGCCAAGAGAGCAAATAGAATGCTAGGTGTCATAAGGAAAGTAATGGAAAATAAAACAAAGGATATTATAATGCCTCTGTATCGTTTCATGGTGCTTGAATATTATGTCCAATTCTGGTCGCCATATCTTAAAAAGGATATAGCATTATTAGAAAAGGTACAGAGAAGAGTCACCAAAATGGTAAAGGGGATGGAAGGATACCCCTATGAAGAGAGGCTAAAAAGGTTAGGGCTCTTCAACCTGGAAAAGAGACAGCAGAGGGGAGATATGATAGAGGTCTATAAATTAATGAATATAGTGGAACGGGTAAACGTAGATAAATTATTTACGTCATCAGAATATAGAAAGACTAGGGGACATGCAATGAAGCTACAGGGTAATCTATTTAAGACTAATAAGAGAAAATATTTTTTCACTCAACGTGTAATCAAACTCTGGAATTTGTTACCAGAGGATGTAGTAAAAGCTGTTAGTGTAGTTGGGTTTAAAAAAGGTTTGTACAAGTTACTGGAGGAAAGGTCTATAAACCATTATTAAAAGGGACCCAGGATATCACTGCTTGACCCAATACAAGCATTGTGGAACCTGTGTCTTTTGGGGAAACTGCTAGGTATTTGTGACCTAGATTGGCTACTGTTGGAAACATGATTCTGGGCTTGATGGACTTTGGTCTGACCCAGTATGGCATATCTTATGTTCTGATGTTCATATGTTCTAAGACCTTGCTTGGTTAAAGCCATGTTGGCTGTCTCCCATTAAGCCATGACTATCTACATGTTCAGTAATTTTGTTTTTTACCATTTTCCCGGTACTGACATCAGGCTCCCTAGTCTGTAGTTTCCCGGATCACCACTGGAGCCCTTTTTAAAAATTGGCATAACATTGGCCATCCTGCAACCTTCAGGTATTACAGGTGATTTTAATGATAGTTCACAGATTACTAATACTAGGCCTGCAATCTCGTATTTTAGTTCTTTCAACGCCCTTGGATGTATACCATCCAGTCCAGGAGATTTACTACTCTCCAGTTTATCAAATAGTTGTAATACATCTTCCCGGTTTATCAATATTTCTTTCAATTCTTCTGTGGCATCACCTTTAAATACCATTTCAGTATTGGGTAGCATTCCTACATCTTTCTCAATAAAGAGTGAAGCAAAAAAATTATTCATTCTCTACGCTATTGCCTTGTCCCCTTTTAGTGCCCCTTTTACCCCTCTATCATCTAATGGTCCAACTGACTCTCTCACAGGTTTTTTGCTACGAATGTACTTGAAAAAATTTTATTATGTGTTTTTGCTTCCATAGCAAGCTTTTTTTTTCAAATTCTCTCTTTTCCCGTCTTATCAATGCCTTGCATCTAACTTGCCAATGCTTATGTTGTTTCCAGTTTTTCTCATTTGGCTCCTTTTTCCATTTCCTGAAAGATGCTTTTTTGGCAACAGCCTCTCTGATTTCACCTTTAAACCATGCTGGCAGTTTTTTGGACTTCCTTCCACTTTCCTTAATGCGAGGAATGCAGCTGGTCTGGGCTTCCAAGATAGTATTTTTAAACAACACCAATGGTTGATGTAAATCTTTAACCTTTGCAACTGCTCCTTTTAGGTTTTTTTTAACTATTTTCTTCATTTTATCATAGTCTCCCTTTTGAAAGTTAAATGGTAGTACTGTGGATTTCCCTGCTGTCCTTCTTCCATTTATTAAATCAAATGCGATCATGTTATGATCACTATTGCCAAGTTGCCCCAACATCCTTATCTCTTGCACCAGATCTTGTGTTCCACTAAGGACTAGGTCCAGAATGGCTTCCCCTCTTGTTGGTTCATGAGCCAGCTGCTCCAAGAAGCAGTCATTTATTTCATCTAGAAACTTTATTGCCCTAGCATGTCCTGCTGTGACACTGACCCAGTCGATATCGAGGTAATCAAAATCACCCATTATTATTACTATGCTGTAACTTTTGTTAGCTTCCCTGATTTTTTTGAGCATTTCATTATCCATTTGTTCATTATGGCCAGGCGGTCGATAGTACACCCCCACTGCCATCACCTTCCCCTTTTTACATGAAATTTCAATCCATCTTTGTTAGTGATATTGAGAAAGGGTTGTCAGGTAAGGTTTGCCTGTTTGTGGATGATGCCAAAATATGCAATAGAGTAGACACCCAGAAAGGAGTAGATAACATGAGGAGAAATCTAAAAAAGCTTGAAGAATGATTGAGAATTTGGCAGCTGAGATTTAACGCTAAAAAAGCAGGGTCATGCATTTGTGATGCAAAAATTCAAGGGAGCCATACTGTATAGGGAGCAAGATCCTCCTGTCCACGAAAGAAGAGCAGAACCCTTGCGTGACTGTTTCTGATGATCTTAAGATGGCTAAATAGGTAGAAAAGGCGATGGTGAAAGCCAGAAGGATTTTTAGATGTGTAGGAAGAAGAATAGCCAACAGGAAGAAGAGGCGAGAGTGCCTCTGTATAAAGCTTTGGTGAGACCTCATTTGGAACATTGTGGGCAATTCTAGAGACCACACCTTCAAAAGGATATAACAGGATGGAGTCTACACAGACAATGGCTACCAAAATGGCCAATGGTCTTCCTCTTAAAAGCATATGGGGAGAAACATAAAGATCTCAATATGTATACTTTGGAGGAAAGGCGTGAGAGCATTGGGGTAAATTTCGCCCAAGCAGTCCCTGCAATATGGGGGAACCAGGGCAGAAAGGGGGCCCACAAAGTGGTGGCAGCAGCAGCATGGCAAACTTACTTTAACATAAGAACATAAGAAATGCCATACTGGGTCAGATCAAGGTCCATCAAGCCCAGTTTCCTGTTTCCAACAATGGCCAATCCAGGTCACAAGTACCTGTCAGGTTCCCAAAGGCACACAGGTTCTACAATGCTTGTCCCAGGGCAAGCAGTGGATTTCCCAGTCCTCTTTAATAATGGTTTATGGGCCTTTCCTCCAGGAACTTGTTCAAACCTTTTTTAAACCCAGATACACAAGCAGCTTTTACCTCATCCTCCAGTAACAAATTCCAGAGTTTGATTACACATTGAGTGAAAAAATATTTTCACTTATTAATCTGAAATGGATTACATTGTTGCTTCATTGCATGTCCCCTAGTCTTTCTAATTTTTGATTAAGTAAACAACCGACGTGCGTTTACCCATTCCGTTCCATCATTAATTTATAGACCTCTATCATATCCCCCCTTAGCCATCTCTTTTCCAAGTTAAAAAGCCCTAACTTTTTAAACCTTTCCTCATAGGGGTATCCTTCCACCCCTTTATGATTTTGGTGGCTCTTCTCTGAACTTCTCCTAATTCCGCTATATCCTTTTTAAGATATGGCGACCAGAATTGTACACAATATTCAAGGTGCGGTCACAACATGGAACGATACAGAGGCATTAAAATATCCTTTGTTTTATTCTCCATTCCTTTTCTTATGATTCCTTGCATTCTATTGGCTTTCTTGGCTGCTGCTGCACACTGGGTAGAGGGTTACAACATATTATCCATGATGACACCTAAATCTTTTTCCTGGATGGTGTTTCCTAATGTAGAACCTTGAATTGCGTAACCGTAGTTTGGGTTGTTCTTTCCTAGCTGAATAACTTTGCACTTCTCCACATTAAATATCATCTGACAATTTATTTTCCAATTTATCAAGGACCTCTTGTAACTTTTCACAGTCCTCTTGGGTTTAAACTACTTTGAATAATTTTGTGTCATCTGATCATTATTCCCATTTCCAGGTCATTTATGAAGATGTTAAAAAGCAGCGGACCCTGCCCAGATCCCCAGGGTACTCCATTATTCACCTTTCTCCATTGAGAAAATTGGCCATTTAGTCCTGCTCTCTGAATTCTGTCTTTTAACTAGTTCCTGATCCACAATACTACACTGCCTCCAATCCCATAACTTTTTAATTTGGCCAAGAGTTTCTCATGAGGGACCTTGTCAAAGACTTTCTGAAAATTCAGGTACACTATATCAACCGGCTTACCTTAATCTTCCTATTTATTCACACCTTCAAAAAAATAGACCAGATTAGTAAGACAAGACTTTCCTTGGCTAAATCCATGTTGGCTTTCTCCCATTAAACCATGACTATCTACATATTCAATCATTTTATTCTTTATAATGGTTTCTACCATTTTGCCCAGTGCCAATGTCAGGCTCACTAGTCTATAGATTTCCTGATACCCGCTATTTGCCATGCTGCTCCGCTCTTGTAAGTTCGCCGTATCCCCAGCAGCTGTTCTTCACAAAACCAAAGTCTCGCAATAACAGCCACATTGCAAGACCGGCCTGAAGGGAACAGCTGCTGGGCTCACAGTGAACCTACTAGAACAGAGCAGTGCAGGAAACATGATAAAGTAAGTTTGCTGCACTTCTGCCGCAGGCTCATAGAGGGACCCACATGGGGAGGGTGCGCTACCACCATGACAAGAGGGGACCCTCAGCAAAATTTTGCTTGGGGGCCCCTCATTGTAACTTACATCACTACAGAAAAGAGTAGTTACTCACCTGTAACAGGTGTTCTCCAGGAGCAGCAGGAATCAGTCCTCACATATGGGTGACATCGACGTCGATGGAGCCCTTGCGGAGCATTTCCCCAGCTTTCCATGAAAGCCTTTGGGAATGCAGGCACGCATGCGCAGTTCCCTTCCCGCCTAAAGGTGCCATCTTGCTCAGTCAAATGACATAGCTAAAAACAGCACACAAAAAAGTAAAAAAATAAACTATGTACAACTGCAACTCCCAGGGGAGGAGGGAGGGTTGTGAGGACTGATTCCTGCTGCTCCTGGAGAACACCTGTTACAGGTGAGTAACTACTCTTTCTCCAGGACCAAGCAGGAAGTCAGTCCTCACATATGGGTGACTCCCTAGCTCTGGGCTACCAAAGAACCCAGGTTGAACAAGAGAACTCCCTCTAGTCCCAGCATCAAAGAAAGGCTTTTCACTGACAGAACATCCACCGGTAGCCCAACGGAGGGCTGGAGGGCAGGAGTTGCCTAAACCTCAAAGAGATTCCGGAGTACTGCCTGGCCAAAAGCACTGTCCCTACGGGACTCCCTCTCCAGACAGTAATGGGCCGCAAAGGTCTGGCTTGAGGACCAATTTGCAGCCCTGCAGATGTCTACCAACGGTACAGAGCGGAGGTGAGCCACTGAGGCAGCCATTGCCCTGACACGATGGGCCGTGACTCGACCCTGCAAAGGAAGGTCAGCCGTCCTGTAAGCCCAGGTGATACAGTCAGCTACCCAGGTGGACAAGGTACGCTTGGACACAGCTAACCTCAAATTATTAGGGTCAAAAGATACGAAGAGCTGAGTAGCCCTTCTATGCCCCTGCGTACGGTCAAGGTAGAAGGATAAGGCCCTCCTACAGTCCAGGGTATGCAGAACTGCTTCAGCCTGGCTTGCATGAGGCCTAGGGAAGAATGTTGGAAGAACCACCTCCTGGTTGAGGTGGAAAGAGGAGACAACTTTAGGGAGGAACTTTGGATGAGTCCTAAGGACTACCCTGTTCCTATAGAAGCAGGTGTAAGGCCTGTCACAGACCAGGGCCTGAAGCTCACTCACTCGCCTGGCCGAGGTTAGGGCTATCAAGAAGAGTGTCTTCCAGGACAGGAAGCATAGAGGGCAAGTAGCCATCGGCTCAAAAGGTGGGCGAGTCAGTTGCTGCAAGACCACATTCAACTCCCACTCAGGAGCAGGAGGACGGATTGGAGGCTTGAGCAAAAGCAAGCCTCTGAGAAAGCGGGACACCAAGGGGTGAACCGACAGAGAATGTCCTTCCACTAGTGAGTGGTGAGCCGCTAGAGCTGAGAGGTGGACCCGAACAGAATTGGACTTAAGTCCTTGATTTGATAAGTGCAGTAAGTACTGAAGCACTACTGGTACAGTACAGGAGAAGGGATCCTCTGTACGTAACTGACACCACACAGAAAACCTTTTCCATTTGAGAGCATAGGTTTTCCTAGTGGACTGTTTCCTAGAGGCTAGGACAACCTCTTCAACTTCATGAGGTAGGCCACAGGGAGCCAAAACTACCCTTGCAGCCTCCAGGCCATCAAATTGAGAGCTTTGAGATTGGGGTGCAGAAGGGAACCTTGATCCTGAGAGAGAAGGTCGGGTTGCAACCCCAGAGGCAGTGGGGGATCCACTGCCAGCTGAAGCAGAAGTGGAAACCAAGGCTGTCTCGGCCACCTGGGAGCTACCAGCAGGACCGAGGCCTTGTCCTGAAGAATCTTGAACAGGGTTCGGGTCACCAAGGGCGTGGGAGGAAACGCATACAGGAGGCCCTGAGACCATGGGATCAGAAAAGCATCTGCCGCCATTCGTAGAGGATGCGGTTGTCTGGAGCAGAACTTTGGCAAATGTTTGTTCAGTGGACTGGCAAACAGATCTATGGATGGAAGTCCCCATTTCAGGAAAATCCGCTGAACCACCAAATGATGGAAATTTTGAATTTATTAAACAAGCAACAAAAGACATACCAAAAAGCAAAAACAAAAACAATAACAAGCACCCCAACCAAATCCCACACCCCCCCAAAACCCCCACCCCCCGACATAGCACAAAACAAGTATCTCCACCCCCCCGTGACCCACCTCCCCACCACCAAACCCAACAACCAGCACACGTGCCCCTTCCCCCGACATCATCAACCCGCAATAGTTCAGCATGTCCAATGTCTGTCCCAACCCCCCAACAGCAACCCACAGCAGTCCAACAGAAATGCAATGTCCATCCCAACCCCCCCCCAACCACCCACAACAATCCCAGCACAGTCCAATGTCCCAAATGTCCATCAGGGCTGCCAAGCCCTCACTCACACCCACAAAAACAAAACGCATTCCCCCTTTCCCATCCCCGTCCCCACAAAGGAGCAACATCTCCTCCGCCCCCACCCCCACCCTCCCCATAAATAAAGAAAATCCCCACCCCCTAAACAGAAACATACAGGCATGTGCCGTCCCCAACGAAAACCCACCAGAAACAAAACCATAATACAAATCACTAAATGAACACAAAAACCCAACCCTATCGGCCGAAACAGCGGAGCGGGATGCGCAGAAACACAAAAACAAAAACAAAAACAAAACAAACACACACCTGCTCCAGGGAGAAAATGAAAACAAACATCCCCAGGGAGAGAGAGGGAGAGCGGACAAGTGGCCAACAACCCCCCCAGCCCTAGTGCAAACCCCCCTCCCCCCCCCACCGGAAGGAAAGCAACCCCAGATCCCTAAACCTAGGAAGAAACCCCAGGGACTAAACCCCCCCCCCCCTCCTGTCTCACCTCCCTCCTCCACCCGGGAGACAAAAACAAAACCCCTAACCTCTAACAGGGAAGAAAAACCCCAGGGAACCCCTCCCCCTCAACGATGGACCTCCACCACCCGCCTTTCGCGTTGCGCCATGCTGGACACTTCCTCCAGAATGTCCCGCACCACCTCGTCGAGGGGCAGGACCAACCCCCGGGTCGAGACATGACAGCGCGCTTGCCACAGGTGGTAGCGCACTACAGCCGTGACTAGGTAGAGGGTCCCGGAGTCCTGCCTTAGAGGAAAGGACCAGGCCCCGTACACCCACTCTGCATACGTGAGGAGGGAAAGGTCGCGCAGGTGAAGAGCAGCGGACACCAACCGGCAGGCCTCCACGTTGAAGGGGCACTGCCGGAGGAAATGGTCCATGGTCTCCGCCTGCCCCTCACACCCGGCCCTCGGACAGACCCGCTCGGCCTGTGACCTGTACTTGAGGTTGTCCCTCACGTACAAACGCCCGTGGAAAGACAACCAGGCTACATCCCGAACCTTCTTCGGTAGCCGAGGGGAGTTCAACAGCCGAAGGCCCCGCTGCATCACATCCGCCGGACAGTCCCGCAGGGCCCACCGTGGTTGATAGTGAGAGGTGAGTACCATCCGGTATAATCCTTTCCGCCCCAAGGACTGGGCGAGCGGGTCGGTCACCCCCCACCGCCGAATGAGCCCCACCATCACAAATACGTACGATGGGGCCTGTTCCCCTCTCCGGCGCACACGTGGGACCGAGGACGCCCCCTCCCACTGCTCCCAGAAGCGGGAGAACCATTCCCGATAGGAGGCCACCCACCAAACCCCACCCCCTTCCCTCATCCTACCTAAGTGAAACGCCATAGACAAGACTGACAGGAAGACAAGGGGGTGCAACATACCCAAACCACCCTCTGCCCGATCCAGGCAGACGATGTTGCGCTGGACAGGGTTCAAGCGGTTACCCCACAGAAAACAGAAAAAGACGGCACAAACAGACGCCTGACGGGACAACGGAAGAACGAAGACCGTGGCCACATGCAGAAAGAGAGGAAGCAGAAACGTCCCGAGGAGTTTGATCTTCTCCTCGTACGTACACCTCCACCCCCTCCACCGCAGCACCCGACACCGTGCAGTCTCGAGACAACGGTCCCAATTGGACTCCGCACAGTCCTCCGACCCGAAGACGAGGCCCAAAACGCGGACCTCCCCCACGGGAGGAGGAAAGGGGGCGCAGGAAGGCGGGGAGGCCTCCGAGGAGCCCAACCACAGCGTCTGGCACTTGCTGTGGTTTACAACAGAATGGGCTACCTCCGAGTACTCCTCCACGGCCTCTCGCAGGGCCTCTACCCCATCAGTGCCGTCCACGTAAACTGAGATGTCGTCAGCGTAAGCAACGACGGACACCGGGGGCGCACCGGGCGCCTCCAGGCCCCGCAACCCACCTGAGGACAATCTCCGGAGGAAGGGGTCGAGGGAGAAAACATACAGCAGGGGGCTCAAAGGGCACCCCTGCCGCACCCCCGAGGCGACACCAAATGGCCGTCCGCGCCACCCGTTAATAAACGGGAAGCTCACCCCCCCTCGGTACAGCGCCTGCACGACGAAGAGGAAACCTGCGGGGAGGCCGAAGTGCTGGAGCACCACCCACAGGTACCGGTGACTGACTCGATCAAAGGCTTTGGACTGATCCAAGGAGACCAACCAGTGGTCCCGTTGGAGCGACCGGCCTCTTTCCACCATCTCCCGGACTGTGGCGACAGCATCCAGAACCCCTCTCCCCCGAACGGAACAATACTGGGAAGGGGACAGCAAATCGCCCGACACCTCCACCAGTCGGTTGGCCAAACACTTGGCCAGGATCTTCCGGTCCGCGTTCAGAAGAGAGAGCGGCCGCCAGAAGTCCAAGGAGCTATCGTCCTTCCCCTTGGAGAGCAGCAACAGGACAGACTCGCGAAATGACCGCGGGAGATACCCCGTGTCCATGATCTCCTGAAACAGGGAGGTCAGGAAGGGGGCCAGCTGGGAAATGAAAGTGCGATAGAACTCCACAGGGAGCCCATCGCGCCCAGGCACCTTCCCCAACGGCATGGCACGAATCGCCCTCTCCACCTCCACCTGCTGAATCGGAGCAGCGAGTGCATCAACCTGTGCCTGGACCACAGCCGAATACACCGGGGGAAGGCCCAGGTACGTTCGGATATGGGTGAGGTCCACGGGGCGATCCCCAAACAGGTCCGAGAAGTATTCCCCCACTATCCGCAAAAGGTCCTCCTGGGAGGTATGAATGGTACCGTCCTCGCCCCGCAGGGCCATGACCTCCCGACGCTGAACCCTCTCCCTGCAAGTCCGGAAAGGGTCTGGAGTGGCGCCCCCACCGGCCGCCCCCTCGAAGCATAGGGAGGCATGGCGATCGTAAAGCAGGCCACGGAGCTGGACACGCACCTCTTCAACCTCCTCCCGCGCTGCCCCTCGGGATACCAAACGATCCAGCGACCTCCGGAGGACAGTGTAGGTGAGGTAGCGGGATCGAGCCATGGAGGTACCCCGGGAACGGAAGAGTTGTCGGGCACGTGTCTTCACCTCATCCCACCAGGCGCCACGGGAAGGAAAAACACTCAGCAGGGTCTCCTGGTCTGCGAGAAAGGCCAAGAACTCCTGGACCACCTCTGATGTTGCCAACAACTGCACATTCAGTCGCCACAGGCCAGGACCCCTGCTAAGCTCCTCGTGGTTGGCCAGGAAGGACACAGAGAGGACGCGGTGGTCCGAAAAATCAACCGCCTGCAACTGCGGAGGGGAACACTCCACCCGGGCACTCACATATATCCGATCGATACGACTCCTGCAGGTCCCATGGTAGTAGGTGAACCCCGGCGACCTAGGAAAGGCCCGGTGGAAAACATCCACGAGGTCAGCCGTCCGGGTCATCTCGGCCAAAAAGAGGCCCTCGTAACTGGGTGGGCAACGCTCCCCCCCTCGGTCCTGCAAAAAGGTGGTGGTGTTAAAATCCCCGGCAAGGACCACCAAACGGGAGGTGTGTAAGTAGGGGCGGATAACCCCGAACAGGGTCTTCCGCGCCAACTTAGACTGGGGGCCGTAGACCACCACGAAACGAAACCGATGGGGCCCGCAGTAGCCATCTAAAAGCAGACACCGGCCCTGCTCCAGTTCCCACACGTACTGCACCTGAAATCGGTTAGACGTGAACAAAACCGCCACTCCTGCGGAGGGCTGTGCCGCAAGGGACCAGTACGAAGGGCCCCACCTCCACTCCCGCTTCGCCCGATGAAGGCTAGCGAGCGAGGTGAGCCTGGTCTCCTGCAAGAAGATGACATCCAGCCCACTCGTAGAAAGAAAATCATAGGCCGTAGCCGGCGCCTGGTCTGAGAAAATGCTGGCCACGTTGATGGTGGCGCACGAGAACGCAGGAGTGCACGCCATGCCTATTTCGAGTGCAGTGACCCTTTCCTCCTCTTCTCACCAACCCTGGGATCCCCAGAATCCGCTTGCAGGACAAGCCCGCGAGCTGGAGCGACTCCTCCTGGTCCACGTCGACCACCTCGAGGATCTCCTCCTCCTCCCGCTCAACCCTATCACCCCAGGAGGTGCTGGCACCCCCGGGACCACCAGGCAAAGCTGTCGCGAGGGCAGACCCAGCCCCCACGGGATGAGGAGGCACAAACGGGTCAGGGGTCGGAGGAATGACCTCCTCCGTGGGGTCCACCACCTGTGCAGCCCCCCCTCCCCGGACAAAGACTGAGACAATACGACAGTGCCCACCCCCGCGGGGGAGGCCAGGGCGGCCGGGTCAGCAGGGGGCTCCTGCGAAGGCCCCGAACCCAACTGCGGGGGTACAAGGCCATCCTCCCTCACCCGTCGGGCGCCAGTATCCCCCTTGATTGGAGGACCCTGACTGCGGCGCGCCTTCTGCACCTTTGAAGGTCGCCGCTGAGGAAGAGGGGCCGCCCCCGCCGCTAACCGCTCCGAGCGCCGCACAGGAAGCCCTGCTTCCACAGGCAAGCCTCATCCGCCTCAGCCGCATCAGCGGCCAAAAAGACGAAACGGTTGATGTCCAACACGGGCTCTGCATCCAGCAACGGGGATGTCTCCCGTTTCTTCCTTTTGGACTTGCCACCCTTGGAAGGGACCGTAGTCCATTCCTCAGGTGGCACCACCCTCAACCCACTATCCTGTCGTGCTACATTAACCTCCACCACATCAACCCTCTCCTCCTTCCTCCCCGAATCCCCTCCCCCTGGTGGCTCCCTCGGCTCGATGGACTCCTCTGCACTAGGGCCCCCGGTCTCCTCCTGAGGGAGAGGGGCCTCCATAGCCTCCTCCCGCACAGGAGCCCGAGGTGGAGTGACGGCAACCCCCCCCGGTCCATTGTGTGACGCGGAGGGGCAGCGGGCAAAGGGGTGGCCCAACTCCCCGCAAAGGTTACACCGAATTAGCAGACACCCGGCCGAAGCGTGACCCCGTCCACCACAACGGGTGCAGACCTGCTCGGGACAGTTCATGCTCAAATGGCGGAATGAGCCACAGCGGTGACACTCGCGGGGTTGCCCAGGGTAATAGCACAAGATGCGATCCCGACCGAGGAAACCGGCCGAGGGCACGTGCTGCACCACGTTTCCCACCTCATGCAAACGGATCCTGCCCTTCCACGACCCATCCCACACCCCTAGGGGCCCAGCGCCCTTAACCAGGGGTGCGAGAAGCACCGCATGGCGCGACAACCAAAACTGGATGTCCTGCCCTGGGAGCGACTCATTCCTGGATAGGATGGTCACAGGTACCGTCCCCTGGCGAGAGATAGGCACAACACGAAAGTCAGCCCACCCTCCCTGCCCCCTCTGCTGCTGGTATCGGTCCCAGAAAATCTCCAGCCCCCGTCTCAGCATGAAACTAACATCATATTCAATGGTGTTGTTCATGTGGATAAAGGCGTAGAGATCTCCTGGGAGAAACCCCAGCCCAAGGACCATCCTCAAGACCTGTTCCCTGGCTGGAGGGGACCCCTCCCCAGCCCATCGGATCTGCGCCACGTTGCGCCGTCGGACCTCACCCCCTACTCCTCTTTGAAACCCTCCCCCTCCTCCTCCTCCTTCCCCTCCTGCGGGACCATTCCCCTGAAAACCTCCCCTCCCCCTACCCTCACCCGACGGCCCTGGAGTGGTGCCCGACCCCTTCAGAGCCTCCGCAAAGGTACGGAGGGGGGGAGCCGGCCCCCCAGCCCCCATCTCCTGCCCTCCTTGATCTGTTCCTGCATCCATCTGCGGGGGATCCTGCTGCTGGACCGCAGGATCCGTAACCTCCTCACTTAGATCAACCGGAGGACTGGGGAAGGTCAACTCCGCAAAGACAGAGTCCGGGATGCTACCTCCTCCGGATCCCTGAGTGCCACCGAGAACCCCTGGACCACCACTTATCTCTACCTCCGGCTGCCGAAAGGCAGTAAAAGCCCCGGGAGGGCCCAACGGGGCCTCCAAAGCCAATCGTAGGGCATCACAGACCTGGTTCTCGGTAACACCCAGGGAACCGGAAGGCTCCCCCAAACCTCCTTCCCGCATTCCCGACCCAGCGCAAGGCTCCTGGGTTTCGGCCACCACTACCGGGGACGGACCCCGCTCCCCTTCATTCCCGGGTTCCAAGGGGACCACCGCCCCCCCTGACCCTACGGAGAACAAGTCCTTCCCTCCTCCTGAAGCAGCCACTACCTCCTTCCCCACTATATAACCAGTCGTCCGCTCCCCCCCTTCCTCCATCAGCCCGTCCTGTAGCCCATCATCCGCCACCCCCTGTATGGCTATCGACAACAAGGCAGGACCCGCCCGAGACAACAGGGCAGATCCCCCACCCAGCACCTCCCCCACACCCCACCCCCCTGCCCCTTGTCCCTCCCAGGTCCTACCTGGTTGTCGGTGCCAGACGTGGCACAAGGATCCAGAAAAGTTTGGCCGGTAGTCAGGGCTCCAACAGAAAGGGCGGACACCCCCCTGCGAGCCAGGTCTCCGTCGGCCGCAATAACAGACAACAAAGGCAGCTGCGCATCCCGCTCCTCTACCCCCGGCCGCAGTGACAGCTGACTAGCACTTTTCTTCCCCCTCTCCCCCCCGGGGACTGCAGAAAAGAAAGAGCAGCCCCCATCCTGCCCCTTTCTCCTCCTTCCAGCACCCCTCCGGCCCCAGTCAGCCACCTCAGAACATACTGGGCGAGTGCCCTGTAGCTTTCTAGGGGCCGGGAGGGCAGCCACAATAGGGGAGTCCTGCCCACCAGCCATCCCCCTACCAAACCCCTTCCCAGTAACCTGGACAGGCATCGTAGCTGAAGGAGCAGGATTCCTATTACAGGTGGAGAAATCCGCCACCCGTGGATCCTCAAGTGGCACAGCAGAATCAAACGGCTGAGGCCAACCAGTCTTCCGCCGCCGGGGATCCCGTGCAGAAAACCCCTCAGAGCCGGAAACATCCAAAGACAGTGGATCAGCAGTATGCTGAAAAGGAACCGCCGAATACTGCTGCCTCTCTACAACACCCCCTCCAATCGAGGGGCATGAAAAAGAAGCTCCCTCTGTGCTTAAAGAGTGCCGTCGAAAATCCCGCAGCAAATCAGAAGATGGGGAAGGTCGTTCTGCAGACTTCCTGGGTTTCCCGGAAGCGTCAGTACCCATTACTCGGCGGCCATCTTGTGATTGTAATCTGGCTGGAGGAAGTCCTACAGGCAGCTCCTGCAACGACCTCACTTCCGTAATGACATCATCAGAAAGACCCCGGCGGCCATCTTGCGATTGTAAGCTGGCTGGGGGAAGTCCTCCAGGCAGCTCCTGCAACGACCTCACTTCCTTAGTGACGTCATCAGAAAGACCCCGGCGGCCATCTTGGATGGTCCCTTCAGTGTTACACGACTGTTGGTGAGCCACCAGGATCAACGGAGCACCCTGGGGACGTGCAGGAACAATCTGGGCAGACAGCATTTCGGAGGGAGGAACCAGCGCATTCACAACATCACAACCATCACCCTGCTGCAGGTAAGACACAGGACATCCAGGAAATGCTTTAGAAGAGGAAGGCAGGGAACGGGTGGTAGACTTCCCAGGAACTAGAATGGGAGAGGGCATACTTCTAGAGGAGGATGGACCCCCCTGCTGACCCACCCCCGGGGGCCTCCCCTGGACTGCAGGTATCTTCCAACGATTATAATTCTGGTAAACTTCGGCAAGGGACCCACAACCCTGGTTCTGATAGTACTCAATCTCCAAGTACTTGGCCTTCAGGGCCCGCTTTACCCCCTTCCGATAGGTAGCATAGGCCACCCATTCCTCCCCTGGAATGGTGGCCTGCAGGCTCTCCAGGTGGGAGAGCTGGGCTTGCAGCTGGGCCGCCTCCTCGTGGAGACCCGAAGCCGTCGCACTGCCGCCACGATGTCATCTGGGGCCCTAGCTGACTGCTGGTAGGACGGCAGGCCCGACCCCCCATCCTCATCCTCACTGGAGGAGGTAGAGGCCTCCTCCAGGACCCAAAGTGGAGGGGGGAACCTGCCTCCTCCAGTTCTATACTCCACGGTCCTCCAGGGTCTCCCCAGGGCCTCTCCCTGCTGCCACCCAGCCTCCACACCCTGCCTGGGGAGGAGACAGGAGCCTCCTCCCTGGGGTAGCGGGCCCAAACCTCCATACCTGTGGGTCCCTCCTTCCTGACCAGGTGCAGTCCTACCTGGGGAGTCCCCCTCCTGGGGCTCCAGCTGTTCCAGGTTGCCAGTTTCTCCATCCACTGTCCGAGTAGGAGGCCCACCAGGCTTGGCAGGCCTCTGGGCCTGGGCCTCCCTTGCTGGAGGTGGCCCAGGGCCCGACATCCAGGCACAGGCAGAAAAAGGAACTGCTCCCTAGCAGGAGCTCTGCACAACTGATCCTCTCAGTACGACAGCCAAACAGGAAGTGGGTGGAGCTGCCACTCGTGGGGCTGCAGAATCCTGCTCAACCTATCGGCCAGGTAGTTTTCCTGGCCAGGGAGATACACAGCCTTGAGGAGCATGTTGTGCCTGAGAGCAAACAAGCAAAGGTCCTGTGCTTCCTGACAAAGGAGCCTGGACCCAGTTCCGCCCTGCTTGTTCACATAAAACATGGCTACCTGGTTGTCTCTTTGAACTAGGACAGACTGGTGAGCCAGAGTTGGAGAGAAAGTCTTGAGGGCTAACCGAATAGCCCTGAGTTCCAGTAGATTGATTTGCTGTGCGGCTTCCCAGGAAGACCACAGGCCCTGGGTGCACTTTCCTAGACAATGAGTTCCCCAGCCCTGCAGGGAGGCATCCGTGGTCAACACCACTGTGAACCGAGGAATCTGAAAAAGTACCCTTTGCAGCAGATTGGGTGGGTGCAGCCACCAGCTGAGGGAGTTCAGAAATTGTCTGAACACCCTTATTCTGTCTCTGAGGCTGCCTGTGGCCTGTGACCACTGAGTTCGAACGCACCATTGTGCAGGCCTCATATGGAGCCTGGCATTGGGGGTCACATGCACTGTCGAAGCCATGTGGCCAAGAAGCCTCAGACAGAGTCTGGCGGAGACCAGTGACCTGCTGAGAAATTGGTTTGCTAAGTTTATCAGTCTTTGGGCTCTGTCTTCTGGCAAGAATGCCTTTGCCAGCAGAGAGTCCAACCTCGCTCCTATGAACTCCAAGTTCTGGCAGGGGAGCAAAGTGGACTTTGCGAAGTTTATTACAAACCCCAGGTTTTGAAGAAGAGCAATAGTTCTGAGGGTGGCCTGTCTGGCCTCCTGGCACGTCTGACCCCTGATGAGCCAGTCGTCCAGGTAGGGGAAGACAAAGATTCCTTGATTTCTTAGGTAGGCCGCCACCACTGCCAGGCATTTGGTAAAGACCCTGGGAGCGGAGGTGAGGCCAAAAGGCAGTACTCGGTACTGATAATGGTTTCCTCCCACAATGAACCTGAGGTACTTTCTGTGGTCTGGATGAATGAGGATGTGAGTGTACGTATCCTTTAGATCTAAGGAGCATAGCCAATCTCCCTGCTGGAGGTAGGGCAGAAGTGTTCCAAGAGTAAGCATCTTGAACTTTTCCTTCTCTAGAAATTTGTTGATATTTCTGAGGTCTAGAATAGGTCGAAGGCCACTGGTTCTTTTGGGTACCAGAAAATACCTGGAGTAAAACCCTTGACCCTGTGAGTGGTATCCTTGAACCGGGTATCCTCCAGAGGGGATCTACTCCGGGGTTCAGACTGCGGTAAGTCCGATGGGACGCACCGAGTCCTGAAGGTGTCGGGGGACTCCTTGTCCTCCGTCTCCCAGGCGGACTCGTCCGATGAGGAATTGGGGTCCGACCTCACAGGGCTGTGAGCACCCGCCACGACGCCGAAGGCACCAGCGTCGACACCCTCGATCCCGAACGGAAGGTCGAGGGAGACTGCGACCGAGGTCGACCTCGAGCCTTCATGGTCTCGAGTATCGGCTCGGTCTCCGGGGTCGACTTCGATGTCGATGTCCTGGTGGTCGGGGCAGATGCGCCAGACAGGCTGGCCATCAGTGCCCGCTGCTGTTCCATGAAGGCAGACAGTCTGCTCTCCAACGCTGTCAGCCTGAGACCCAGCTCAGGAGACTCAGCAGCCTCCGACTTGGGACCCGGCAGTGCCGGGCCCAATGTCGGCTCTCTGGGAGGAGAGTCCACGAGGACTACAGGACTTACGTGTCCGGCAGACTCTGGCTCCACTTGAGGTACCTTGGGAGGCTTCTCCTGTTCCCCGGGCCCGGGGAGACGGTCGGGGGTCTGAGACCTAGCTCTCGAGGAGCCAGGGACCTCTTCCGACGATGCCCTCGCGAGCCGCTTCTTCCTCTTTCGCTCCCAGTCGGGGGACCCCCTGTCAGAGGAGCCCCGACGGTGCTCGGGGTCCGATTCCCGAGATGTCGACGCCTCAGACGAGGTCAGGGCCCGGCCGGAGGCCGAGTCAGAAAAAAACCTTTCCTTTTGGTGCTGACGATTTCGAAGCGCCTTGGAAGACATTTTTCCACATGGTCCACAGATCTTAGGATTGTGGTCAGGACCGAGGCATCAAAGGCAGCAGCCGTGTGTGTCGGTGAGAGACATTAGCTTCTTGCACCGATCACACTTTTTGAATCCACTGGAAGCCATCGGGGAAAAAAGAGTCCCCGCGAGGTCAAAGGACCGGCCTTCCAGGGAAAAGGGCACGAATGCCAGCCACGAAGGGCAAAAACCGAAAAAAGAAGATCGGGCTCGATACCGGTGTACCGAACCCGGCGGGAGGGGAACCGGTGTTGAACCGGAGAAAAAATAGCGAAGGAATCACGAAAAAATCTAACTATTTTCCGGGATGACTAGGACACACGTCCAGTGGGCTTCACGGAAAAAGAGAGACTGAGCAAGATGGCACCTTTAGGCGGGAAGGGAACAGCGCATGCGTGCCTGCATTCCCAAAGGCTTTCATGGAAAGCTGGGGAAATGCTCCGCAAGGGCTCCATCGACGTCGATGTCACCCATATGTGAGGACTGACTTCCTGCTTGGTCCTGGAGAAAGGGGTAATACTTTCATGGCACAAACGCACAGAGGAAGAGCATCTTTCAATTGAAAGAGGACTCTGCAATGGGGGGGCATAGAATGAAGGTGAGAGGGGATAGACTCAGGAGTAATATGTGGAAATATTTCTTTACGCAAAGAGTAGTAGATGTATGGAATAGTCTCTCAGTGGAGGTAGTAGGGACGAGAACAATATCTGAATTCAAGAAAGCATGGGACAAGCATAGACGATCTCGAAAGGTAAAAAAGGGATTGTAGTGGTTGGTATGGAAGGGCAGACTGGATAGGCCATATGGCCTTTATCTGCCGTCATGTTTCTATGTTTCTATTTCCCAAAGTTTAAGGGGATCCTGTCAAATGTGCTCTGTACTCAGGACATTAGGATTGACAACTGTCTGTTTTTTAGGTGTGTTTCGTATCAGGCGAAATTGCTTATTTTTGAGTGTCAGTCCTTCTGTCTTGCTAGGCTGGGGCGGCTCAAGGCAATCTGCTGCTTGAAGTGAAGTATGAAATGGTGCCCCCTCCCCCTCCTTAGGGGGGGGGCTTTTTCAGAAATCCAATCAGAGACTGAACCAAACCAAAAGGCCAATTAGATTAAATGGAGGACATGCAAGATGTTTGCACACAGGGCCGTATCGAACTGCAATCACACCCTGTACGACTTGCAGCTCGGGCTCACGCCCCCCCCCCCCCCCATCTCCCCATACCTCCATCCAGCGCTGCCTGCTCTTTCTCTGCTGCTGCTGCCCTCTGTTTTTTTCACAGCAGCGCCAGCACCAGGGAAAGAGCAGGAAGCGCTGGACAGAGATATGGGGAGGAGGAGGGGGGCATGCTCCCGATCTGAAAGGCACCGACACTGTAAGCAGATCTGTGCCTTCCTACTCTGACATTGCGTCGGAGGAGGGAGGGATCAGACCTGCTTAAAGTGCTGCGAAAGGCTTGAGGAGCGCATTTCGGCTGCCTGCTATTGTCCTACCAGCTGCGGCAGGACAACAGCAGACAGCCGAAATGCGCCCCCAAGCCTTTCCCCCCTGTGCGGCTGCACCATTTGCACAGGTCTAGGTATGGTTCTGTTGCACACCAAGGAACTAAAAGACAACAAGAACCAACAGCACAGTTTATAAAACTAAATTATAACTCTTTTTTATTTTCTTGTTATAAACTGCGTTATGGTTCTTGCTTTTTCTTTTTCAACATATATTTTGCATCCACAGTAGGTGCATAGCACAACCAGGACATTCACCCACAGAACTCAATATTTTAAAAAAAAATCTGATTCTAATCATCTCACTAACAACAACAACCACCACTATTCTCCAGTACCAGGCATATTGTGAACTAATACAAAACCCTACAACAAAGAGCACATCTACCATACCATATCAGCACAAACTTCCAAAACTCACATCCAAAAAAAGCATCACTGTAAATACTACAGTGAGCCCTGGAACATCCACACCTATTTGAAAAGCTGAACAAGTCAAATTACTACAGTACAGTATAGATCTTTATGTACAAACTCCATGTTAACAGAACACCTGACCTCAGTCACACACTCACAACATCGACCCTTACCAAGAACAGAATAAATAACCACAATCTAAAGTAAAAATAAAAATATGTAGACCAAATTTAAATTGAAACCCCAAGAAGCCAGAGTCAACATGCACTGCAACATCAGATAAATAAGAGATGCAGTTCCCCAAACCCGATCTGAGGCTTCTGCTTTCCTGTCTTCTCTTAGCTTTCATTCTGTGGTATATGGTCCATCTGCCATTTCTTATCTCTTCTTTTCTTTTCTTCACTTCCTTCCATTGTGGCAGGTGCAGGCCTGTGACCCACAGTGTCTGAACATAAGCAGGCCAGCATGGCTAGCTTGACCTGTAAATGAGGCCTGCGGAGAGGCATATAGGATTGCACATCCCCCAATATGCTGCTATTGTAAGATAGAACTCAGCAGAAGTATTGAATTAGCTTAGGTAAGCAGAACTGCAGTATTGAAAGATGGAAAAATACAGAAAAGACATGTTTAAAAGTTACTGATAAGAAAGAGTACATCTGCAAAGAAATAATTGGGAGTGCTGACAGATGAGTTGCAGAGCCCAGCTCCTCTGCACGTACAAATTGGTTCTTTAACCTTGAGAGTGTGAAAGTAACAAGTTGATGAACTGACCATTGTAATTGGGACTAGAAGGGGGGCATGCAGGTGTCATGCCCACTGGAGGGACATAACTGGATAAACTTATCAGTACCGGGACCAATAGAAGAGGTACGGGAGGTACGGGAGGTTACCGGGACCAATGAAATGTTTTTCTATACCTAGAATGGAACAGAAGTCTATAAAAGTTGTTGTAATGCTTGAAAACTTTGCTCAGCCATTTTGAAATTGATTGGTTCGAGACTTGTGCACAAATAAATGATTTGGACCTTTTGAACAGACTCCTGGTATCATTGGTTTGTCTGCGCTTTGCTGCTACATATTCCTTGGTGCGTTGGCCGGGAAGTTGTGGAATCAAAGTGTATATAGGGCAATATACCACGACTTTCCGCCTCTATAGGCTTGGTCCTGCCGGGATCGCGCCCTTCCGACGAGGGCTGCTCCCTGGCGCCACCGGTCCCTTGTATCGGAGGGAGCTGGTCGGACCTCGGCGGGTGACGAGCCCGGCTGGAGTCAACGCCTCGAACCCGAGTGAGGGGAGTCCGAGGTCCAACTCATGCGCCTGCTTGGGAAGTTTGAGGACCGGATCCGGTGAGTATAGTTTTGATTTTGGGTCTAGACAGAAATAGAAAGCGCAGTACTGCCCTTGGAACTTGGAACTTTGGAATTTGTAATCTCGAGATATTGGGAATTGGTAAGAGAGCATGATCAACTCTCAAGGAAGGGCCGAGTAACCCCGCATGGGAATTCGCCGGGTGAAACCCCCATCCTTTTTGTAATTGGGAAATTGGAAAAGACTAGTCAGAACAGATAGAAACGAATGCATTCTGGGATACGTTGCTAGCATGATTGTGTGAACGAAGTGTGAATGAGAGGTCTGGCAGCACGGACCAAGTGAAGGCGGACCCCTGAGTAGCGCATTTCCTGACCGGGGCGCGACCGCGTTCAGGTCGCGAAAAGGGGGAAGCGATTGTCGTCTTGTCTTGTTATTTGTACTCCTTATACGTTTCCAGGGCCGTGAGGACCCCTTACCCACGGTCCGCCCTCCTTTTCCCTTCTGTCTGTTGTTGCGCGCACACATCGAAATGGGAGGGGCGGGGTCTACTAGAAACACTCCATTAGAATGTATGATCGCACATTTTAAAGAGGGATATTCAGGAGATTATGGTATTAAAATGACAGCAGCCCGTTTGCAGATTTTGTGTACTAGGGAGTGGCCCGATCTAGACCCCATCTGGCCCCGAGAGGGAACGTTCAATGTAGAGATTATTCAGTCAATACACCGTAGAGTGCGGATAGCGCACCCCGATCAGTACCCCTATATAGATTCTTGGTTAAGTATTTGTGAAGATCCGCCCCCTGGGCGCAGCGCTGTTATGAGGAACAGTGCAGAATAATGTTAGCTAAAGCAGATTCTAGACAGAAAACGGAACAGCCTAGAATGAAAGAGCAGGATAAGAAAGCCAGAAAGAAGCCCATCCTGGCAGATCCTGATTCCCCAGAAATAATTCTCAGGCAGCCCCGAACCCCAGGTCCAGTAAGAGTAGCCCGGCGTCCTGCCCCAGGACCCCAGAGACGGCCAGAGCCGAGGCGGGACCCAACCCCTGATCCCCCTCCCGGAGGAGAGAAAGAGGAAGAATTAGCGGGAAAAGAAGAGGAGGACCTAAAAAGCGAGTCAGAAGTGGAGACCGAAGAAGGAGAAAGAGAGAACCCCCCAGATGAGGAGGAAAATATACAAATAATTGAGAAAGCTAGCGTTAGCACTAGCACGCCAGTGAGAGAGAAACCCAAAGCACAACCTGTTGAGAAAAAGAAAGTGACTCCTGCAAAGGCAACAACGATAACCCTTAGATCCCAAAAGACACCCATGGCAGCCAAACTGTTTTCCCTTACGGCAAAGTCCCGGGAGTGCCCGTAAAGAATGATAATGATGAAGTGGTAGCGGGACCCCTAACTTATGTGTATATCCCTTTCTCTACAACTGATTTATTAAATTGGAGGTCGCATTACCCCTCCTATACTAGTAAGCCCCAGGAGCTGACAGAATTAGTAACTAGTATTATGGAAACTCACCAACCCACTTGGCCAGATTGCCGTCAGCTCCTGACCACCCTATTCACGACAGAAGAGCGAGCAAGAATTAGAAAAGCAGCTATTGAATGGATGGCAGAGAACCCTGTAGCTCCGGCACAGGGGCAGAATATAATAGACCGTCGAGAAGCAGCTCAGAGAGAATTCCCGAATGAAGACCCCCAATGGGATCCAAATACAGATGAAGGATCCACAGCCCTAGCCCGTTTTCGCCAAGGCTTTTTACAAGGCCTGAAAAGGGGGGGCCAAAAAGCTATGAACCTTTCCAAAGTTGCAGGAGTTATCCAAGGGATAGATGAGAGCCCAGCAGATTTTTATGAGAGATTAACTGAAGCATACAGAATGTATACTCCCTATGATCCCGAGGCACCAGGAAGTTTATGTATGGTGAATTCTGCTTTTGTAAACCAGTCTCAACCAGACATTAGACGCAAATTACAGAAGTTAGAAGGGTTTGCGGGCATGAATGCAACACAGTTATTGGAAGTCGCTCATAAGGTGTATGTGAATCGTGATACTGAAAGACAGAGAGAATGTGATAGAAAGATGAAGAAGAAAGCTGATTTTTTGGCTGCGGCCATAGTGGAACAGAAAAGGGGAGGTGTCCCTAGTCGAAGGAGCAGAGGAAGAGGGCGGGGTCAAGGCGGAGGCCGGACCCAGAGACTAGGCGTGAACCAATGCGCCTATTGCAGAGAGGAAGGACATTGGAGAGATACGTGCCCGCAACTCGAAGACGCCCAGCATGATGACGACAGCAGCCATCAGTGGCGAGAAGAAAGACGAAGCTATCCCCGAAGCCGAGGAGGAGCCAATCGAGAACAATTCCAGCGAGAGAGAGGAGGAGCCATTCAAGCATTGGCCACACCAGCCCATGATGAGAATGACGTGGATTAGGACAGACCGGGCTCCAAGTTTGCTTTAGGTCTCCAGGAGCCTATGGTCGGAATACAAATAGGAGACCAAATTATGGACTTTATGGTTGATACTGGAGCACAACATTCAGTAATAGACAAAAAGATAGCCCCATTCACTACAAAAGCAGTCACCATCATAGGAGCAAACTGGTGCCAAAGCCACAAAGTCTTTTCTTCAAAACCGAATATGCAGTCTGGGAGGACAGCAAGTAACTCATCAATTCCTTTACATGCCCGAATGTCCAGTACCACTACTGGGACGAGATATGTTAGCCAAGCTTCAAGCACAAATATCTTTCTCTGAGCAAGGAGAAATGCAAATGACAGTAAATCCCCAAACCAAACCAGCAGGAGTGATGCTGCTGACAGTTCCCCGAGAAGAAGAATGGAGATACTACATTGATGATTCGATTCAAGATACCTATTTTGAACAAACTTTGAAAAGTATTGATGCACCACCTGGAGTATGGGCAGAAGGCAGCCCCCCAGGCCTAGCCAAACATATAGCTCCAGTGATTGTAACCCTCAAGCCTAGTGCTACACACCAGTGCACGTCAAACAGTACCCTCTCCCAAGAGCCGCAATTGAAGGCATTCATCGCCACCTACAAAGATTGCTTGAGTATGGCCTACTAAAAGTATGTCAATCCCCATGGAACACCCCACTTTTGCCAGTAAAGAAACCTGGGACAGATGATTATCGCCCAGTGCAAGATTTGAGAAGAGTGAATGATGCAGCTGAGACCATACATCCAGTCGTACCCAATCCTTACACCCTCCTAGGACTGATACCTGCTGAAGCTACCCATTTCACTGTACTGGATTTGAAAGATGCATTCTTTTGCATAAGATTAGCCCCTGTAAGCTAAATATTGTTTGCATTCGAATGGCAGGACCCCATCTCTGGAAGAGGGGGCCAACTTACCTGGACAAGATTACCCCAAGGATTCAAGAATTCACCTACCATCTTTAGTGCTGCACTGAATCAAGACCTTTCAAGCTATCCAGTAGCCCCGGGAAAGAGAGTGCTTCTCCAATACGTAGCCCCGTATCAGAAAGTGAATGTATACTAGCCACCAAAGATCTCTTGCAGTTACTAGAGGAAGCTGGATACAAAGTTTCCAGAGCCAAAGCACAGCTATGCCAAAAAGAAGTGAAATACTTGGGTTTTCGTATCACCCAAGGAAGCAGAAGATTAGGCAGAGAAAGAAAAGAAGCAGTATGTAGAATTCCAACTCCAACAACCAGAAAGCAAGTCAGAGCCTTTCTGGGAGCGGCAGGATATTGCCGAATTTGGATACCCAACTTTGCCCAAATTGCCAAACCATTGTATGAAGTCACAAAAGGAGAAGAAAAGTCGCCACTGGAGTGGGGACTTGAGCAGGATACAGCCTTCCAAAAGTTAAAAGAAGAATTGATGTCATCACCAGCACTTGGACTACCAGATGTCCACAAACCTTTCCACTTGTTTGTACATGAAGCACAGGGAAATGCCTTGGGCATGTTGACTCAGAAATTGGGAGCGACCTGTAGCCTACCTATCGAAACAATTGGACCCTGTGGCCAAAGGATGGCCACCTTGCTTGAGAGCACTTGCAGCTACAGCGCTACTAGTGAGTGAAGCAGACAAACTCACACTAGGACAGAACATACGAGTCACTGTGCCACATGCAGTCCTTGCCCTTATGGAACAGAAAGCAAATTATTGGCTCACCAATTCCCGAATGTTGAAGTACCAGAGCATGTTATGTGAAAACCCACAGATACAACTTGAAGTGAGCCATGCCTTGAATCCAGCCACCTTGATACCCATCAGTGAAGAACTCCCAGAACATGACTGTATCGAAGTCATGGAGACTGTGTTCTCCAGCCGACCTGACTTGACAGATGTGCCCATAGACAATCCTGACCAAACCTATTACGTTGATGGGAGCAGTCTCATCCATGATGGACGACGCTGTGCCGGATATGCAGTCGTCACTCAACATGAAGTAGTTGAATCATCAGCCTTAGCCTCAGGCACATCAGCCCAGAAAGCCGAATTGATAGCACTCACCAGAGCATTGTTGTTAGGAGAAAAACTTATACTGAATGTATATACAGATTCCAAATATGCCTTCACTACCCTGCATGCCCATGGAGCTCTCTATAAAGAAAGAGGACTCATCACATCCGGAGGAAAATCAGTCAAATATGGTCCCGAAATATTGATGTTACTTGATGCAGTATGGGCCCCAACACGTGTAGCTGTCATGCATTGCAGAGGACATCAAGCAGGAAAAGGAGAAGTTGCCCGAGGGAATAGATTTGCAGATGCCTCAGCACGACAAGCAGCTATGACAGGACAAATTGCCCCACAAGCTATGCCAATGCAAGCAGCATTGTTTCCAGTACCTTTGAATCTATGGACCCCACGATATACCACCAAAGAATTGGATTACTATTGTGACAGAGAAAATGGAGTACTGAAAGATGGATGGATTGAGCTGCCACCAGAAGAGGGCAGTCAACCTCCTGGACGAATAGTAATCCCTGAACTGTTAGGACCATCCTTTGTCAAAGCTTTCCACGAAGCCACCCACTATGTGAAGAGTGCCATGGAAAAAGCACTCAGACCACATTTTTACATCCCTCTGATGACAACCATATCAGCTTCAGTAGCACGACAATGTCAAACTTGTGCCAAGAATAATGCCAAGCAAGGCCTTATTACAGCACCCCGGGTTCAGTCAAGAGGTGTGACTCCCATGCACAACCTCCAAGTTGATTTCACCGAAATGCCAAAAGCCAATGGGTACCATTACCTATTAGTATTAGTATGTACTTTCTCTGGGTGGGTAGAAGCATTCCCAACCAGAACTGAGAAAGCCCGAGAAGTTACCAAAGTCTTAATGAGAGAGATTGTCCCCAGATTCGGAATTCCAGCAGTAATAGGGTCAGACAATGGACCCTCATTTGTCTCCCAAGTTACTCAGCAGTTAGCAAAAGCCTTGCAGATACAATGGAAACTCCACACTGCATACAGACCCCAGAGTTCAGGGAAAGTTAAGCGAATGAATCGTACCTTGAAAGCCCAAATGTCTAAGCTTTGTCAGGAGACACAATTGAAGTGGCCCCAAGTGCTCCCCATAGCTTTATTCAGAATACGCTCAGCTCCTGTAAAGTCAACAGGATTTTCCCCTTTTGAAGTTTTGTATGGTAAACCCCCACCAATAGTGCAGGGAATCAAAGGAAGTCTAGCCCAAATTGGTTCAGAAATAACCAGACAAGAACTTCTAGCTCTTAGTTTTGTTCTGCAGACTCTCCATACGTGGATCCAAGACCAGTTGCCTATCAACTTGACGGAACCCTTGCATCCCTACCAGCCTGGTACTTCGGTGTGGATCAAAGATTGGAAGAAGACACCGTTGGAACCCCATTGGAAGGGACCGTACACCGTCATCCTGTCTACCCCAACTGCAGTAAAGGTAGCCGAGATCGTCGCCTGGATCCACCACAGCAGAGTCAAGCCCGCCGCTGATCCTGAACCTGAGCAGTGGACAGCAGAACAGCATCTTGATGCACCCTTGCGAGTTACTTTGAGACGGCAACCAGCAGCTTAGACACTTCATCACAAGTGCTTCGCAGCAGCCAAGTCTTTCGAAGAGGATTGCTGTTTTCCATGCAGCAACAGCTTTGTTTCAACGAACCCAATTTGTGTGTGATTTGACACACTACTTTGAGACTACATTGACTAAGCCAGACTCCACAAGCCAACTGAAATTGCTAAAAAGTTGGTCAATGTGTACTGGACAACCTGAGGATCTTCAATCAACACTCAGCACCCGTTAAATTGCTTCATTAGCAAACGGGACGAAGAATAAAAGACCATCGTGATCAAGATCAGCAAGCTGAGGATTCAGAAGAACTCCAATCAACATCGACATGTATCTTTACTTTTGCTTTGCTTTGGTTGCCTTCTTTGAAGGTTTTGAACAGACTCATGCTTTACCTCCATGCACTGCCTGCATTACTTCTACTAGAATTGGACTGAAAGTAACTCAGACTTTGCTTTATCATTCTTACTATACCTGCAAGGGGACAGTAACTCGGTGTATCTATAACACCACTGAACTAAATGTTTGCACTCATGGAAAAATTAAAACATGCTATAATCCGCATCAGAATCCATCCTATTACACGATGGAAATAAGATGGAAGGATGCAGATGGACCTATATTAGCTGCAACGCCGCCACTTAAGGACATTACTAAACCTGCTGTTTTGAATTTTGATGCATGCAATGCTATTAATAGAGATAGTTATTCCACCTGTGGTACATGGGAGAAAGCGTATCGAAATGACCATAAGTATATGTGTCCAGAAGGTGCCACGGGATGGAGAAAGTGTACAGGTAAAAAGGAACCAGGCTATAGTACTGCCCCAGCAGCAGACTACTATTGCCCGTATTGGGGATGTGTTTTTTATGCTACCTGGAACACTGGTATAACTGATGAGAAAATAGATAAACGAATGGCTACTTTAACCAAGCCAACCACAAATGATAAATGTCAGAAAGATGCTTGTAACCCCTTACACGTACGTATACACAATCCCCATGCATGGAAACAAGGATATAAGTTTGGTTTACGTATTGCTGGAGGAGCAATAGATCCAGGGACCATTGTGTATATCAGATTGAATACCCAAGCCCACAAGTCATCTAAATATCATATTCATAATACTTTTTATGAAGCCATGCATGTAAATAAGTTTGAGATCCCTCACCCCTCACAGAATTTATTTTTAGAATTAGCCGGAGCAGTAGTATCTAGTCTCAAGATCACAGATTGTTATTTCTGTGGCGGAACCCAAATGGGAGATCAGTGGCCATGGGAAGCCCAAGAATTGAATTATTCCATGATTTACAATCAGACTGAATTACACAAGACTACCAGTGAATGGGTGTTAGCGCACTCAATCGTTGGACGTCTTTGCTATGCCAGAACTGGACCCCAGTTCACCCAAAAGGTAGGACAGCTGGTCTGTCTTAGCCAGAAGTACTATAATGCCACGACCAAGAAGATAGCATGGTGGTCAGGAATTGGACATCCTGAACCTCCTAACCCATTAGCCAGATTTCCTGAACTTGCAGGTCTATGGACTAACCTTGCTAAAGTCCAAGCCTGGCAAGCCCCACCTGGCCTATATTGGATCTGTGGAAACCGAGCATATGCACAACTCCCACCACACTGGGGAGGAGCATGTGTCTTAGGAACCATCAGACCTTCTTTCTTTCTTTTAAACACGGAACATGGAGAACAATTAGGATACCCAGTATACACTACCCACCGACACAAAAGAGCACTAAGACAGAAGAGAGAGGCCTTACAGATAGGCAAGTGGGAGAAATGGCAAGGTGATGATTGGCCACCAGAAAGAATTATTGAATATTATGGACCCGCCACTTGGAATGATGATGGTATGTATGGTTATCGCACCCCAATTTATATGATCAATCGTATTATTCGCTTACAAGCAGTAGTTGAGATAATAACTAATGAGACTAGTCATGCACTTACACTTTTAGCTAGACAAAGTACACAGATGCGCACTGCGATATATCAGAACCGCTTAGCACTTGATTATTTGTTAGCAGCTGAAGGAGGAGTATGTGGTAAACTGAACTTAACCAATTGCTGTTTGAAAATAGATGATAAAGGTCAAGTAGTTGAAGAAATTGCTAAAGATATGCAAAGACATGTTTATGTGCCAGTACAGACTTGGCACTCATTGAAATTTCCTAATTGGTTTGCTAACCTCTTTTCATGGGTGGGAGGATTTAAGACTTTCATCGTATTGGTACTAATCCTTGTTGCTGTTATCTTCTTATTACCATGTTTAATCCCATGTTGTATGCGTTCCATTCATAACACTATTGATAGTACAGTAGAGCGGAAGACCGCAACAAAAATCATGGCTTTATATACAGCTAGTCCTGGTAGAAATCCTTTAATCAGGATGTGATTCTTCAGAAAGTGATTTAATTCTCACACCTTATTAAGTAATAGGGTGAGATTAATCAAAGGGGGGAATGTGGCAGGTGCAGGCCTGTGACCCACAGTGTCTGAACATAAGCAGGCCAGCATGGCTAGCTTGACCTGTAAATGAGGCCTGTGGAGAGGCATATAGGATTGCACATCCCCCAATATGCTGCTATTGTAAGATAGAACTCAGTAGAAGTATTGAATTAGCTTAGGTAAGCAGAACTGCAGTATTGAAAGATGGAAAAATACAGAAAAGACATGTTTAAAAGTTACTGATAAGAAAGAGTACATCTGCAAAGAAATAATTGGGAGTGCTGACAGATGAGTTGCAGAGCCCAGCTCCTCTGCACGTACAAATTGGTTCTTTAACCTTGAGAGTGTGAAAGTAACAAGTTGATGAACTGACCATTGTAATTGGGACTAGAAGGGGGGCATGCAGGTGTCATGCCCACTGGAGGGACATAACTGGATAAACTTATCAGTACCGGGACCAATAGAAGAGGTACGGGAGGTACGGGAGGTTACCGGGACCAATGAAATGTTTTTCTATACCTAGAATGGAACAGAAGTCTATAAAAGTTGTTGTAATGCTTGAAAACTTTGCTCAGCCATTTTGAAATTGATTGGTTCGAGACTTGTGCACAAATAAATGATTTGGACCTTTTGAACAGACTCCTGGTATCATTGGTTTGTCTGCGCTTTGCTGCTACACCATCAGCCCATTTCCAGTTCCAGTAACCCTCCCCAGTATCAGCCCCCTTTCAAGTTCTTTCCTCCCAGTACCTTCCAATGTCAACCGCTTTGCATTCCCACGACTGCCACTGGTGTCCATTCCCTTCCAGTCCCCTTCCTTCCCCACTGCCCAGCCCCTTCTAATCCAAATACCATCCCAGATATCAGCTCACGTCCTCTCTCAGTGCCACCTCCCAGTCAGCTCCCTTTCAGTCCCCCTTCAGTACATCCCAAGTGTCAGCTCCTTTCCAGCCCACTCCTTCCCCTGTGTCAGCTACCTTCCTGCCCCCTCCTTCCCCTGGCAGACCCTCTCATTACACAGGTACACTACCAAAAAACTGCCTCCAGTTTTGCAACTGATTCCTATAGATTTTGGGGTGCTGAATCCAGGAAAAATAGCCAAAATGTTCCATCACGTCACGTTTTCTTGCAAAATTAGATTTCTTACCCATATAAGGAATGTTCACATAATTTCTTTTTAGCCGAATGCAGTTTATTTTCTTGGCCCAAAATAGAGGTTGTAATGGTTAACTAACTAGAAACACTCCCTCATGATATTTTAGAGTGTTTTGTATTCATTTTATACATTAACAGGACAATTGGGAGGCGGGGCGGTAAATCCAGTACTCGCGCTGACGCATGTTCTTTCCTGTTCGCCTCGCCTCGTTCGCTCGCTCAAACACGGTGGTTGCGACATGAACGTTCCTGTCAAATTTCAGTTTCTTGCAAGTTCATTATTACCTTTTGTTTGCTCAGTCGTAATCCAGCTTTATTCCGAAGTGGTTCACTACAGTTGTAGTTTGCAGTGCTGTGTATTTGTGATGGCTCACAGAGCCAGAGGTTGCGTCAACTCTCCGGACAGTTTTTGTTTTATTTGTGGGGAATATACCATGAAAAAGCGGCAGAGGAACATTTCTGCATTTATTAAAAAAAGTATATTTCGCCTATTTCGGTTTGAAGTTAGGCGATCAAGACAAACCGTGGGCTCCTCACAAAGTGTGCAAGACATGTGAGGAAGATCTACGCTTATGGATGAAAGGTAAAAAACAAGCATTTCGTTTCGGAATACCTATGATGTGGCGTGAACAAAGAGACCACAGCAGTGACTGCTATTTTTGCTCTTGCATTGTGAAGGGATACAACTTAAAAAATAAGAACGTAATAAGTTACCCCAACCTTCCCTCAGCAATTAGGCCTATGCCTCATAGCAACGAAAGTACCTGTGCCTGAACCACCAAAATCTTTGGATCATATTTGTGTGGACGGTTCTGATCATGATGAGACTCATCAGATGGCTTTTTCCCGATGAGTCCAGTACTTCCGAGTTTGAAACTGAACCAGATCCGAAACCTGAACTTTTCTCTCAAGCTGAATTGAATGATTTAGTCCGGGATTTAGGACTCCCAAAAGATGCTGCCCAACTGCTAGGTTCTCGGCTTAAACAGAAAAATCTATTGTCACCAGGAACAACTTTTTATTGGTACCGCAACCGCGAGACACAATTTTTGAAGTATTTCAGCAAAGAGGAAGATTTGGTATTTTGCAACGATATATACGGAGTGATGGAAAAGTTTAAACTCAAGTATGATCCTGCTGAATGGCGGCTGTTCATTGATTTGTCAAAAGAGCATAAAAGGTGTTCTTCTTCATAATGGCAACACATTTGCTTCAGTTCCTATTGCTCACTCTGTTATTCTCCAAGAAAAATACGAGAATTTGGCCCTGATTCTTCAGAAGATTCGTTATGATGAGCATAAGTGGATGATTTGTGGAGACTTTAAAATTCTATCCATGCTATTAGGGCAGCAATCCGGTTTCACCAAATATCCCTGCTTCCTTTGCTTGTGGGATAGCCGGGCCCGCGACCTACACTGGGGGAAAAAAGACTGGCCAATTCGGGAGTATTTGAGACCCGGTGAGAAAAATGTTCTTCATGAGAGCTTGGTACCTCGTGATAAAATTCTATTACCACCTCTCCACATTAAGTTGGGTCTCATTAAGCAATTCATCAAGTCCCTTCCAAAAGATGGTGAGTGCTTTCAGTACCTTTGCTCAAAGTTCCCCCGACTTTCTGAAGCAAAGCTAAAGGAAGGAGTGTTTGTTGGCCCTGATATAAGGAAACTCATTTCAGATGGAGCATTCGCTGAAACGATGTCTGAGAAGGAAAAAGAAGCCTGGGATTCCTTCAAGGATGTTGTTCTCAAATTCTTGGGGAACAGGCGGGATGAGAACTATAAGGATATTGTTGCCAGGATGCTCAATGCCTTCAAAGAACAAGGCTGTAACATGAGCCTGAAAGTCCATTTCTTGCACTCCCATGTGAACTACTTTCCCGAAAACTTGGGGGCGTACAGTGAAGAACAAGGTGAAAGGTTTCACCAGGACATCAAGGACGCAGAGAGAAGGTACCAAGGAAGATGGAACACCACTATGATGGCTGATTTCTGCTGGTTGCTGCTGCGGGAAACCCCAGATGAAAAATACGCCAAGCAGCGCACCAAGAGAAGCATTCGGGGGAAGAAGAAACGGGCCCTCCAGGAGATTGATTGACCCAAGAATGACTTTAAAATCTATACTATGTTGACAAATATCGTGTTTTTACTAAACTTTGAAATAAAAATTTGCTAGTTATTACCACAGTGTCGGATCTCATTTATTAGAATTTTATTTTCACACCATCGGGTGTTTGTCTTCATGTATTGCAATGGTGCGGTTTGCGTTTTCTATTCTTACATACATACCTGTACAACATTTTTTGCACATTTCTTTGCTTTGCTTTGTGTCTAACCTCGCTCTTATATGCTCAATGTTTGTGCACATGTATGTGGCTGTTTTAAGTGCAGACAATTTTGCTACCATCACAGTGTGTTTTGTTGACATTACTCTATTCTTATGTGCTGCCTTGTTACAATTTTCTTTATTCTTATTTGAATAACTACTAATCAATTAGTATAAATAATTCATCCAAGAAACTTTTATCTCGATCGCACTCAATCTGAAACGTCACCTCATTGCTAACCCAATGTAGCAAAAAATCTGTACGTGATGGAGCAAATTGGTTACCAGATTTGGATTCAGCGCACCAAAAAACGTAAAAATCAATCGAAACATTAGAGGCAGTTTAAAAAAATTTTTTTTTAGTGTACCTGTGTTATCCACTCTCCTCCAGTCCTATTCTACCATCCTCCTGCATCAGCCCATTTGTAGCCCTAGCCCCTAGTTTTCTTCCAGGGCCAGCAGCACTCTCCTCCCCTCCCCCATTAGCCCATTTCCAGTACTATCCCCCTTATCAGCCCACTGTAGCCCTAGCCCCCCAATCAGCACATTACCAGTCCTAGCTCATTTCCAGTGCTAGCCCCCCATCTGCCCATTACCAGTCCTAAACCCCCCCCCCAATAAATCCATTTCCAGTCCTAGCCCCCCAAACAGCCCATTTCCTGTCCTAGCCCCCCTAATCAGCCCATTTCTAGGCCTAACCCCACCAATCAGCCCATTACCAGGCCTAGCCCCCACTCCTGATCAGGCCATTTCCAGTTCTAACACCCCATCAGCCTATTTCCAGTTATAACCCCCCCCCCATAGCCCATTACCAGTCCTAAACCCCCCCATCAGCCCACTTCTAGTCCTAACCCCCATCAGCCCATTGCCAGTCCTAGCCCCCCCATAGCCCATTGCCAGTCCTATCCCCCCCCCATAGCCCATTACTAATCCTAAACCCCCCATCAGCCCATTTCCAGTCCTAGCCCCCCCATAGCCCATTACCATTCCTACCCCCCCATCAGCCCATTTCCAGTCCTAGCCCCCCCCCCCCCCACCCCAGAGAAATTGAAATAAAAAAACCTGGCTGCTGAAGCCGCTGCTGCTGCCGTCACAGCAGCAGCAGAATGACGTGCCCTGAGGCTGCCCCGGCAGAGCCCTCCTATCTCCCTCAGTGCAGCTTTTCAGAGGCGCGAAGGGAGTGTTTCCCTTTCTTGCGGCTCTGTTAAGCCTGCCACACTGATGGGAAATAGGAAATGCCTGCTTCCCATCAGCGCCGGCGGGCGTAACAGAGCCGCGAGAAAGGGAAACTCTCTCTTCGCGTCTCTGAAAATCTGCGCTGAGGGAGATAGGAGGGCTCTGCCAGGGCGGTTGCATGGCATTTCATTCTGCTGCTGCTGCGTCGGCAGCAGCTTCTCTCATCGGGTATTTTTTTTTTTTGAAGGCCGAGTTGACGCCTGAAGCCACCTCCTCACTCGGCCTCATTATAGAGCCGCCCCTGTTGCCAGGTGAATAGCTTTGTTTGTGCATGTGCAAACAAAGCTATGCAGAAATACAAAGGAACAGGATACAATAAGATGTAAGAGGCTGGTGTGTACAGACCAGGAGAGGGACCTTGGGATGATAGTGTCTGAGGATCCAAAGATGATGAGGCAATGTGAAAAGGTAGTGGGCAAAGCCAGAAGGATACTGGGCTGCATACTAAGAGGAATAACCAGCAAGAAAAGGGAGGTATTAGTGGTTTATGAGGTCTCACTTGAAGTATTGTGTTCAGATTTAAATGATATAAAAAGTTGTCAACTATTTCAATATCTTCTCCATCAGTGATGAACTTTTTGATTTTGCCAGTTGTCAGGATCTTTGTCTTTTTAACGTTAAGGTTCAGGCCCATTTTAAGACTATGTTCCTTGATCTTGAGAAGCAAATGTTTCAGATCGTCTTCACTTTCAGCCAGTAATGTGGTATCATCAGCATAGCGAAGGTTGTTGATGAGTCTTCCACCAATCTTCACACCTCGTTTGTCTTCATACAGTCCTGCTTCTCTGATTATTTGTTCTGCATATAAATTAAACAGGTAGAGGGAAAGTATGCAGTCTTTTTGTACACCTTTGCTGATTTTAAACCATTCTGTTTCCCCTAGTTCCGTTCAAACTGTTGCTTTTTGATCAAAGTAAAGGTTGTGCAAGAGAACGATCAGGTGTTCTGGTATACCAATGCTTCTTAATGTGATCCAGAGTTTCTCATGGGATATGATAAAGATCTTTAAATACTTACAGTGCATTAATGAATAAATGAACCTTTTTCAAAGACATGGAAGCTGTAGAACTAGAGGTCATGAATTGAAGCTGCAATAAGGTAAACTTAAAAGCAACATCAGGAAATATGTTTACACAGAAAGGGTGCTGGATGCCTAGAATGTCCTCCTGATAGAGGTGGTGGGGACGTGGCAGAATTCAAAAAGACATGGGACAGACACAGAGGATCATTGTATGACAAGAGGATGTTATCAAAGAAATTTAAATAACTTCAGAAACAGAGAGGGTAACCTGCATGGAGAGATAGGCACACCTAAACAAAGGCACAGAGGAGAGATAACCTGCATGGAGTGGCAGGTGCAACTTTACAACTCTAGCCACATTACTGGGCAGACTAGATGGACCATGTTGGTCTCTGTCCCTAAGAAGACAGCAGGCCATATACCACCTCCACAACATACATTCACACACACACACACACACATCCCAACGCCACATCATCCTCACACCATTGCTGAACCACGCACACGCACACCCCATCCCGGCACCACACTCACAGAGATAGCCCACCCCTGCATGACATGCAGAGACACCTCACCCCCACACAACACACAGATACCCTACCTCTGCACTATAAACACACACACACACAAACACCATACACCTGCACCACATACACACACACAATTCACCTCCACACCACACACAAACACTCCATTCCTACACCACACACACTTATAGACAATGCATCCCCAGGCTACACACATGCACCTCACCCTCACACCACAGACACACACAACCACACATACATCTGACTCCTGCACTACACACACAAGCACACAGACACTCCATCCTGTGCCACACACACACACCCACCCCCTCATTACACACACACACATGCCACTTCAGCTCACACTCACACATAGATACCCTACCCCCACACTACACAGACACACAGATAGCCCACCTCGTACCACACACAGACACACACAGAGCGCATCTCCATGCCACACACAGACACACACACATATGCACACACACACACAAATACCCCACCCATTACACTACACATACACAGAGATATCCCACACTACACTACACAAACACACAGACACCTCACCCCTATATCACACAACACCTACACACTTTTTTAAGATATGTATAAACCTTTCCAGTCAAAAAAATGTCTCTTACAGCCCACAGCCCTTCAACCCTAGGGGGACACACTTCCTCATGTCTCTTCACCTCCCCCTTAGGCATATATAAGTTTGCAAAGGCAGGAAGGGATAACATGCCATTTTTTTACACTGGAGATTATTTTAGAAGCCGTATTTGTGTTTTGGATGTCTGAAAATGGGTACGCAGACATTTAATTCACAAGAGCATCCCTGGAGCCATTTTAGAAAGCAGGTATATGGACATCCCTAGCACAAGGACAACCAAGTAGAACGGGGGCATGCCGGAGGAGTGGCCTGAGCGGAGCAATGAAGATGCACATCATGGTGCAATTCCAGAATGGCACACGTACATCAGGCATGGTTGTTGAGACAGCTATACCTATTCCTGCTCCTGATCATGAATAAGGAGAAAAGAAGTGCTCATTTCATGGCGGCAACACTATCAGCATAACTGTTAATATTTCCTGGGCAAAAAAACCTGCATCTAAATACAAACCCCAACAGGTTGCTAACTCACCACCACACGTCTGAGTGCTGCAATGTGACTGAATATGGACGTCCCCCTTCTGAAAAACTCCAGACAGAAAGTCCAAGAAGCCGTTTCTGTAGCCGTCCATTTAGGGACATCCATGTTTCTAAAATCAGGCCAAAATTTAAATGTCCCTGGGGTTTCCTCAGACATTTTGCCCCGGACATCCCAGACTGCACTTGGGCATTCTTTCTAAAATACCTCTTCACAAGTTCATTAATCCTCTTACAAGTCTTAAGTGCTCACTCACATATGGCAACCATGCACTCTGAGTAAAACATACCTGTTTTGCAATGCTTACAGCATGTACTTTTCAAGTTGTTTCAAGATTCTATTGATTTTTGCATTAATGTTTGGACTCTAGAAGGATGTCTAACGTCTGCATATTTTTCAGATATAAAACTTCTATCTTCAAGTCGCTAATACTCCCCTCCCCAGCATGTGAGTCAGCCTGCCCTTCCTGCTCCAAATGTAACCAGCAGCAGAGACAGTGAGTAGGATCCAGCCAATGGGAATGATGTGGGGGCAGAGCACTGGAATGCTGCTCAGGTCACAGAGAGAGAGATGGTGAGCTGGAGGCAGGGCCAGCCCATCCACTAAGCATGGCAGACCTCTGTGGATGGCAAGGAACAGCGCCCACGCCAGGCCATTTGCTTCGGCACACATGGCCTGCCGCTTCTGACCCCTCTTCAACAGCAAGTTTTGTTAGAGGGAGGTCAGAAGTGGCAGGCTAAGTGTGCCGAAGCACATGGCCTGTCACAGGCCGCTGTTGCTGCGCCAAGCTCAACCTTCAACTCTCCACTGATCCTGGCAATGGAATCAGCAGCATCAGGGGAGACAGAGGCATGGCTTGGCTCAGAAGTGGGGGGGCAGCATGGCCGGGGCTTTTGCATGGGGCGGCAGGAACCCTTGTGCCAGCCCTTCAGGGCTCGTACAAGGATATGAGGCAACCTAGGCAAACCTCATACCAAGCACCCAGGGCCGGCGCAAGGAGCTGAGATACTCTTGGCAAACCTCATCCCTTGCACCCCGTCTGATGCCCGTTGCTACCGCTGCTGCCCTGCTGCCGCCCCTCTCTGGGACATACAGCAGCGGCAATGGGTATAAAAAGCCCCATGGTGCTTATCTTTAAACTTCGGCGCCACAGGGCTGTTTACATCCACTCCCTCTGCAACGCCCAATGACAACTTCTTGTTTGCAGCAGGAATTTGGCATTGGTCATCAGAGAGAGGGAAGCAAACACCCTCGTTGTGCCAAAGTTTAAAGGTAAGCACTGCAGGGCTGTTTGCGGCCAATGCTGCCACTGCCTGTCCTGAGAGGGGCGACAGTGGCAGCAATGGGCACCCCAGATGGCTGGCACTCTAGGCAACTGTCTAGTTTTCCTAATGGTAGCACCAGCCCTGCAAGCGACATTCTCCTCCTTTTTAAAGCCCCTGCTCCAATGGCTGCCTCTCTCCAGGACTTGTAGCAGCAGCAATATTTTAATACAGCACTAAAGCACCAGAGTTACCTTCAGCTTCAGCGCTGTAGTGCCATTTGTACTTCCATCCCTTCCAATTCCACTTCCTGTTTGCATGGGGGTAGAAGTTGCTTCCACCCCTACACAAAAGGAAGTGGAATCGGAAGGAGGTGGAAGTACAAACGGCACCACAGCGCTGGAGCTGAAGGTAACTCCAGCGCTTTGCTGCTGTTTTAAAAGTATTGCTGCTACTACACATCCCAGAGAGGGGCGGCAACTGGCACCCTCAGAGGCCCAGCGGTATAGGCAATTGCTTAATTTGCCTGTTAATAGCATTGACCCTGCTTGGGGGAAGTTTGTGATGTACAAGTTAAGATTCTGCGTGTGCTGGAAGATGGAAGAAAAATTAAGTCCTCCCATTCTTTAACAGCTACAGCATACAAACACTGATTCACAGCAGCATAGTGACTACGAAATTGTATCAGTCAAACAGCCTTCCCTCTCATCTCTTTAGATCATTCACACCCAGAGAAACAACACAGATATAAATACACACACACACACACGCATATAGCTAACATTAACACACATGGACAGACGCATACATGCAAGCATGCACAGGCCAAGAGTCATACTAAGGGCTATGCGAGTATGGTGCAAATAACGGAGAGATGCAAGAACCAGCAGAGATTTGAAAAATTCTTGTTTGCATATCGTCCTAACAGTGTTCTTACATGATAGAATTAGCCAATAGGCCTATGTGCAGTTGGAAATACTATAGCTTGGTACTATAGCGCTGCACAAACATTCAAGCATTCATAGCAGCCCATGCATGCACACGCAATAGATAAACATACAAAACAGAGATATGCACACACACACATGCAGACATAACACATATACAAGACGCACACACACAGATAGAGGCAATGCAGATACAAACAGACCAGTGTGTGCATGCACATACACACACACAAACACACAAGGTTTGGAAAGAATTCCATGAGTCATGCTCTGTATGCTTTCCCCACTTGTTTCATGATTCTGTTGATTTTTACATTAATGACTGGAAGCTAGAAGAAAGGCTAACATGTCTGCATTTTTCAGAATTTAAAACCTTCATCTGCAGTTCTCTAATCCTCCCCCCTGTGTGAGTGAACCTGCTCTGCCTGCTTCCAGTGTACCTTACAGCAGAGGCTGTGGGGGCGGACCATGGGCATAGTTTGACTGCTTCATTTGGGGGGGGGGGGCAAAGGGTAGGGTGACATATTTTCATATTCATTTGCATATCCTTATGGTTATTTTTTTTAAGGCTAGATGGATAGAAAGCCAGTATATCAAACAGGCAAGGGATGAGTTGTTGCCCCAAGATACTCAAAAAGGGAGTAGAGGTTCTCATAAAGTGGCTATATTTATTTATTTATTTTATTTAGACAGACTTGTATTCCACCTTATCCTACAATCAAAGTGGCTACATCACATCACATCACAATTGGGGTTACATTTAACACGTGGGTGCTTTAGAACATTTAACATGAGGGTATTTAACAACATTAAGACAGCACAATTTGAGGGTTACATTTATCATGAGGGTGTCGTGAGTCTAGTTCGGTTGAATGGGTATTGAGTTTGTGGGGATATTTACATTGCAACACCACTCAGGTGGGGACTGTTAATGCAGCAAAAATTGTAGTTGTTTCATTATTTAGCCTGGCACTCTAAGATGAAACATACTGATATCTATAAATAAGTATTCTGCAAAAAACAAAGGAGATGTAAGGTTCTCACATGCCAAGGGACAAAAAGTAAAAGAGAACCACAGTGCAGTCAGCACAGTTTCTTTTTTTTTTTCTTTTTTTTTAAATTATTTATTTATGAAATTTTCACTTTATACAAATATCATTACAGTATAAAGAAAATACAGAAAATCAATTAACGAAGCAAATACCATAAAGAAAATCAATAAATTTACAGCCCACATCTCGGGGAAACAGTCAGTTACAAAAAAAAAAAAACAAATAGAAACAAAACGCAAGGAAAACAAAGCCAGAGAAACATAACCCTGGCCAACTATGCTGCCTGAAAGTTGCTCCTCATAACCCCCTGTAAAGATAATTAAGAACGATATATTACAAATAGTAATCTGCTTGGAAACAATCTCCACCTTAAAGCTGTGAATGCTTCTCATATAAAAGATAGTTTAGTCTTACACCACAAAATGGAACAGTATGAGAATTTGTCTCGTGCAAAGAATGTTAGGATGTTGAATTTTCCTTATTGTTGGTTGCTTTCAGCTGAAATACTTCTGCAAAAGTATTTTAGAGAGGTTTTGGGATTGGCTTCGGCTGATTCCATCTGTCTCTCTAAATTATATTATTTGACTGGAAGGGTCCTGTCTCGGGATTCCCCTGAGGGGTTTGATGAGGTTCAAGGTGGGACTGACCTGGATCTCACCAAATTCCTGGAGGACTCACAAGATAATATTTCTTCTAGAGCCACTTTGGTGGTTTCTTTTCTTTCTGATCAGGATAGAGCTCTTGTATTTCGTAGTTATTTCAAGAATATGTCTGTACCTTTTTGTGGTGCGAAAGTACAAATATTTCCAGATGTCTGTAGGGCGACTCAGACTAGGAGAAAGGGCTTTTTGGCCCTTAAACCTAGAGTGATTGCCCTGCCGGCTACCTTTTTTCTTCGTTATCCTTGTAAGTGCTTGTTAACTTTTCAGGGATCTAGGTTTGTTTTCCTTGATCCTTCTCAACTTGAATTATTTCTTTGTGATAAAGAGGGGCTTGGCACAAAGGGACTGGGATAGGTGGTTTTGTTAATTTAGCTGTCTAGAAATTCAGGAGGTATAGCTCTTGGTTTTTTCTTTTTTGATTGTTATTATGGTTATTATATTCTCCCCATATTGTGGGCTAGGTATGATGTATTGTTATTTTGTATATTCTTTCACTTTTGTATTTTTTTCTTAATGAATCATCAGAATGTTTCTTTATGCTTGCTTTGTAAGTTTGTAAAAATTTCAATAAATACAAAAAAAAAAAAAAAAAAGAACGATATATTACAGGATCATTGTATCTTTTCCCTCCCAAGAATCCACTTCTCTAGATCTAAAGATACCATAAAGACAAATTTATCATAACCCAAAGTAACACAACATTTGCATGGATACTTTAGAAAGAAAGTAGCCCCAAGAGCAAGAACTCTAGACTTAAATGCAAGAAATGTTTTCCTACGGAGTTGAGTTGAACGAGATACATCTGGAAAGATGGAAACACGGTCCCCACAAAATTTAACTGCTTTCTTCTTAAAATATGTCTTAAGAATAGTAATTTTATCTTCCTCAGAAGCAAAAGTTACCAATAACGTTGCTCGAGAGGAAATTTCATCCTGCGTATCTTCAAGGAAATCAGTTAGATTAAGTTTATCGGAAGGCAAAGGAATCTCCCCCTCTTCCGCCACAGTAGCAGATACTTTTAAAGACAAATAATAACATTTAAGAAGTATAATAGATTCAGCCTGTGATAGAAGGAGGGTGTCCTTTAAATATTTCCAAAAAAGAATCAAAGGGGACAACAAAGGACAAACGGGAAAATTAAGCACTCGCAATTTTTTGGAGCGTAATTGATTTTCTAGATTTTCAAGTTTCTGGTGCATAATACTACTATCCTTCAAGTGGGCCAATTGAAACTCCGTACAGGATTTAACCTGAGTATCAATTGTAGAGACCCCAGAGCTCAAAGCACCTACTTGTGAATCTAGAGCCTGCAATTTTGCTACCGTATCTTTAGAGAATTGACACAATAAAGGAACAGTGTTAACAAGAACTTGTTCAGTACGTGATACAACTTTCCAAACGTCTAAGAGAGAAATAGTAGGATCCTTAGCGTCCTTAGATGGAGGAGAAAACTCCTTCCATACCACCACTTTAGGAAGCGCACAGTCCAGTTGCGCCCTCGAGGGGTCTTGGGGTCCAAAAGACACTTCTAGAAAACCAGGGGGAAGTGGAGGAGTACGCTCAGTAGAGCTCAAACTAGCTCCCTCGGACACAGGCTTGAGAGGCACAGTACCTGGATCCGCCGACCGTGGGGTAGAGATCACATGTTTGTCTAAGACTCCTGCCTGAGACACTTCCACCGGAGCCTTCTTCTTCTGTTTGCCTCCAGGCATAGCTATTGCTGCCCCGACTCCCCAGCTCCTTTC
The DNA here is from genome assembly GCA_033557465.1 of Ichthyophis bannanicus. Taxonomy (NCBI): domain Eukaryota; kingdom Metazoa; phylum Chordata; class Amphibia; order Gymnophiona; family Ichthyophiidae; genus Ichthyophis; species Ichthyophis bannanicus. Next base: position 1,067,910,415 of record CM066031.1, on the reverse strand, counting down.
GTGCTCCTAAGGGGCTCACAAGGGGCCAGACATGCCCCTTCAAACGTGCCCCTTAATAACGCGCCTCACCAGAGCGCCGTAGAACTGCAACGCTCTCTTATCCGGGCAGAGGATGACGTCAGCTGGACCGCTCCACCCACACCGGAAGATCTCACCACCGGTGCCCTCAGCCTCCACGGGAATAAAGCAGCAAGATGAACAAACGCTCCCAACTAAACAGCTCCGCAACGCTCTCTTATCCGGGCAGAGGATGACGTCAGCTGGACCGCTCCACCCACACCGGAAGATCTCACCACCGGTGCCCTCAGCCTCCGCGGGAATCAAGCAGCAAGATGAACAAACGCTCCCAACTAAACAGCTCCGCAACGCTCTCTTATCCGGGCAGAGGATGACGTCAGCTGGTCCGCTCCACCCACACCGGAAGATCTCACCACCGGTGCCCTCAGCCTCCGTGGGAATCAAGCAGCAAGATGAACAAACGCTCCCCAGTCAGCACAGTTTCTAACACCAAAATAAAATTAGTTATACTAGTCTACAATTTTTTTTTAAGTTGTCTGCTTCAGAGACAAAGGGGCATGTTTACTAAACTGCGGTAACGTTGCAAAACGCGCGTTATGTAACGTTAACGATCGTTATGTAACGTTAACGTGCATTATGTAATGGCAACGCACATTATCGTTACCTAACGATCGTTGACGTTACGCAGCGCAGTAAACACCGCAGAAGGTGGAGAGAGGGCGGAGAGAAGGGGTCAATGGGCGGAGTGTGGGCGGGGGGGCTCCATTCACACTAAAGCGCTGATCTGAAGGGCTGAATTCTAACGCGATTGAAAATCTGCCGTTAGATGCCCATTTGCAGGGGAGAGAAACCATTTACGTGTCAGCAATGTACAGCCCAGGCAGGGAGCCCAAAAACTGTGATAGTAGTGCTCCATGTACAGCAATACCATAGTGCCAAAGTATGAATGGCCACTATGGTGATGGTGCAAATGGGGCATAGGGGGCCGCAGGCGGGACATGTAGCATGATCAGCTAGGGACAGGGTGGACCAGGTGGGCGCCTAGGTGGCACATAGGAACATAGACACCGGAGATCAGCAAGACAGCAGTTGACCAGGGCCAAACACAATCCACCTACATCTACCTGGTCCACCCTAGCCAATAGTCGCTAGGGCACAGACCTGACATCCCCCCAGCACTGTTCCCTCTAAGCTGTGCACGTGTGCGGGCGCACACACCTCGCCGAGTGAGCGCACATACTTTACAACAGAGCGCACAAAAATTATGGTTCTAATTCTGATAGAAAACAACACAGATGTCTTAAAATTTAAAAGTTGTTGTGTATTTACGGTTTTCACAAGTTCTACAATATTTTCTAGTGTAATCAGTTTGGTGTACATACTGTATTCTGATGTGTAGTCAAATTTTAAAGTATATAACTCAGAGTGTCGTTATGTGGCGCACAAAAATTTAACCTTCCTTCAAAAGCCGCACAGCTGATATTTTATGCGCACACAGCCTACAGAAAATTAGAGGGAACATTGCCCCCCAGCCATCCCGCACCCATGTGGAGGGGACATAATAGTGGTAGGCAGTGATGTGAGGATGTCCATGTATGACCACCCACCCCGGAACCCGCTCCCTAGGCGGGCACCTACCTACACAGTGGATGGCCTGGGACTGCGCACTACCAGCACCGACAGCAAATGGCCATGTCAGCTTGGCAGGGGGGCGTGTGCCCGTACTGGAGGGGGCAGTGCCACTTCCCTGCAGTGGACATAGGCCATGCTCTGCATCAGAACGTGGTGTGCAGTGCAACATAAAAGGTCTGGCTGAGGAAAAGTGCAGGTAGCCCCAGGGACTACCATGCATCTGTGGCAACAGTGTGGTGCAGTACACCCAGCCAGTGTGTCCAGGAGCAGAGGGTCACAGGTGCAAGTCCCAGCTGTGGTTCCTGCAGAGCATGTCCCTATATTTTACCCTACAATGCAGATACAACAGCAACATGTGCAAAGCCCAAAGCAGCGGCGAACAGGGGTGCAAACACCCACTCACACAGGCTTCACAATCCAATGATGCATGGAGCGGCAGGCTGTTGGCCCCAGCATTGGGATGATGTTATCACCAGAGCACTACTACTACCCCCTGCACAGTTTATCAATGTCGGCACTGTGATCAGGACTAGTGTGGCGGGCAGGGCTGCCAACCACCCCTATCTTTGTATAATGCTGCAAAAGGAGTGAGCGTGTTTGTATATCTATCCATTGTTCTGTGGCTGCCCACACTTCACTGGGCCCAAAATGTCCCACTGTTACCAGCGTTAGCCTGATTAGATGCATAATGAGGAGCAAGGTATTCTGGGTATGGCCCGGACAGGGCAGATTGGCCAGGATGCATCTTCACAGGGTGTGGGGCAATGGCTGGGACACTGTAGTGCCTGACCAGCACCTGCATGGACAGGGTGGCCACAGCATGGCATGCTGGGAGGGCACTCACTCTGAACGAACAGTGACCATGGCAGGTCTAAGTTCCCACATAGCGCTCTACACTATTTGTCTCTAGTGATATATTTGTGTTCCCCAGTGCTGGGGTCCCAATCACTGAGATGCCTGCTTGCTGCACATAGTTCCTGGTGGACTGTCTGCAGTTAGACTGTGCATGGTCTGAACACTTTTAAGGTACAGTCTGACTGTACTGTCTGCTGGTCACTGGCAGACAGTGGTGGGAGGCAGTTGGGGTTTCCAGACCTAACCCCAGCATTGCTGCTGGTCTGCCACTGTCCCAGTCATAGTTATGGCTCTGGCCCACCAGCCCTGGAGGGCTGTCTCATACAAACAGGATGGAGGTTGCTTCCCTGGGGCAGGGACACTATTCTTTACCTGCAAAAGGGTGATGTGGGCCCTTTGGAGTATGACGTGTATACCATTGTGACCTATACAGCCACTGCTACACACACCTCATGCAATTCTAGGAACACCTCTGCCCTGATAACAGCTGCCCATTTCAGCCAGACCCTAACACGGGGTACACACCAATCTGGCTGGTGTCTGGTCCCACAGGTGACTGCAGGATACAGATGGACACCAAATTACCTTCGGCTGCACTGCAAGGAACACCTGTCACACACTGGTAGTGATGAGGATGTACAGCAGGACCTATCTCTAGCACCACATGTACTGCGGACCTGGTGCTGGGCACCCATCCTATCCCTCAGGGCGCACACAGAACCTGCACAATGGGCATGGTCTGTAGCTACTCTGTGCCAGTATCACGCACTGTCAGTTCGTCTTTCCCAGCTGAGGTACCGGAGAGGTGCAGACCCCATTTGATGATCAGTTGTAGACTGCTATTCAGCATGTGCATTGCATCATGGGTACTGGTGGGGTTAACCTATCCTGGCACTCAGAGCAGACAGTTTGCGCGGTGACCTGCTGTCCTTCTGTACCCAGCCATTGCTGTGACATACACCATGGAGCTATAGCCTACTGGTTAATACAATGCCATTCTTGGCAGTGTTCATGGGTTCAGTTCCTCATTGTTCCCTCCTCTCATGCTAGTCCTGGTCAAATGGTGTGCATGCCTGTAGAGGTCATATTTTTCGGATCTGTGCTGCCAGCCCTTAATACCCTCTCCACCATTGCCAACATTCCCTTGGTCCGTCTATCTGTGTCTGTCAGCTGTGTTGAGTCCTGTCTGCCAGTGCAGGCTGCCACCCCATGTCCTGCACTGCTACCCTTTCCTGCATTGCGCCTCTTCATGCTTGCCTCGCCTGTGCCTGATCTGCATGGCACCACCACTCCTCTGTCCACCCATCATTGTAACTATCCTGCCACCTCCGCCTCCACTGGGGGACACATATTCCCATCGTCTGTCACCCACTGTCTTTCCAGTACTTTACATTGCCAACACCCTGTGCTGTGGTACAGTTGCCCCCAGCATGTTTGTCAACAGTACTGGCAGCCACATGGGATGCCCGCACAGGGGTGGCCCAAGGGGGGTGCGGGGCCATGTGCGGAGACTCGGTGCGGGGCCTCATTTGCATAAGGGGCCTCATTTGCATAAATATTTGCATAATGTTACCATACACTAACTTTTAGTAAACATGCCTCTTCATGAGTGTATGGATAAAGAAAGACAAAGATTTCTACATTACTATAATCCAGTGCCAACCGCCAGGCACATTAGGAACTACTACAAACACTGCCCATTTAGAACCCATAGCAAACCCACCATATCCTAACAGCACTACCAGGACTCATAAAGCACCATACCCTACCTATCAAAAGGCAACACTGCAAATATTAAACCAATACATTTCAGAGAATAACAACACATGACCTACTGGGGAAAGGGGACAAGTGACAATGTCAAATAGGAATTACATAAACAGAATACCTCAGCTCAGTTACACATGCAGAACATAGACCATCACCAAACAAGGAATCACAATTTAAAAACAGGAAGACAATAATTAAACTGGGAACCCTAAAAGCCAAACTTGGAATGTACAACAACAATGTAGAAATAAAACTATAAATTAATTTCCTCTTGTACTAAACAAAGCACAGACATTAATGATGCACATTTCCCAGAGCTGACATATTCCAGTTAACAAATTCAAAATAAAGAGATATCTTTGTACCTTTTGTGCATTTTTTTTTCAGTTGCAATTGTTCCAGCCACTTTCTTCTGGTTTATTTGTGTCTTCTGCTATCTCTCCATCGTCTGCTGTCCATTTGTCCTTTCTTCTCTTCTAGTTTTTTTCCATTCTCTCTCTACATCTGCTTTAACATAATAATCTTTCTCCTTTTGCTCTTTCCTCATTCCTATTTCATCCACTCAAATTTTACCCCTCCATCCTCAATCCCCACTTAGTCTCCCAATACCCGGCCAATTGTACATTTTTCTTCCCTCCCACACAAAATATTTTTTCCCCTCTCCATTTCACTCTTTCAGCCCCATCCCCTTCTAATCTCCCCCAACATCAGCTCCCTTTTAGTTCCAGCCCCATCCAGTATCCGCTCCCTTCTAGTCCCCACATCAGCCCATTTCCAGTCCTGGCCCCCCTTCAGTCCATTTCCAGTCCTAGCTCCCCCATCCATTTCCAGTCCTATCCGAGTCCCTTCATCAGCTCATTTCCAATACCAGCCTCCCATCAGCCCATTTCGAGTCCTTTCCTAGCCCCACCATCAGCCCATGTTAAATCCTAGCTCCCCTCCACTCACCCCATTTCTAATCGAAGCCCCCCATGAGCCTACTTCCAGTTCTAGCCCCTCCATGAGTCCATTTCAATCCAAGACCCCACCACAGCCCATTTCCAATCTTAGCTCCCCCAACACCCAATTCCCAGTCCTATCCTAGCCCCTCCATCAGCCCATTTCCTGTCCTAGCTCCCTCCTCTAAGAGCCCATTCCAAGCCCCCCTTCCCATCAGCTATTTGCAGTTCAAGCCCCCTTCCACTCAGCCCATTTCCATTCCAAGTCCCCCTCCCCATCAGCTATTTGCAGTTCAAGCCCCCACTTCCCCTCAGCCCATTTCCATTCCAAGCCCCGTCCCCATCAGCTATTTGCAGTTCAAGCCCCCCACTTCCCCTCAGCCCATTTCCATTCCAAGCCCCATCCCCATCAGCTATTTGCAGTTCAAGCCCCCTTCCACTCAGCCCATTTCCAGTCCTAGCAACCCCCCCAACCCATTACCAGTCCTAGCCCCCCATAGCCCACTCCCAGTCCTAATCCCACCAGCCCATTTCCAGTCCTAATCCCCCATCACCCAATTTTTAGTTTAAGCCCCCCCATAGCCCATTACCAGTCCTAACCTCCCCATCAGCCCACTCCCAGTCCTAATCCCACCAGCCCATTTCCAGTCCTAATCCCCCATCACCCAATTTTTAGTTTAAGCCCCCCCATAGCCCATCACCACTCCTAGCCCCCCCCCAGCACCCATCACCACTCCTAAACCCCCCAGCGCCCATCACCACTCCTAACCCCCCCCAGCGCCCATCACCCATCACCACTCCTAACCCCTCCCAGCCCAGCCCAGGGAAAATTTAAAATAAAAAAAAGCTGTCTGCTGCCGCTTCCGGGGCCGCCGCGGCAGAATCGAGTGTGCCGCGGGGCCCCCCCTGTGCCCGGCAGAGCCTGCCCTCCCCTGTATCACCTCTCTTTCAGCTGCAGTCAGTCACACGCGCCGGCTTTCAGAGTGCGAAGGGACTAGTTTCCCTTTTGCGGCTCTGTTAAGCCCGCGGGGGCTGATGGGAGTTCCCATCAGCCCCCGCGGGCTTAACAGAGCAGCGAGGGAGAAACTCTCCCCTCGCGCTCTGAAAGCCGGCGCGTGTGACTGACTGCTGCTGAAAGAGAGGTGATACAGGGGAGGGCAGGCTCTGCCGGGCACAGGGGGGGCCCCGCGGCACACTCGATTCTGCCGTGGCGGCCCCGGAAGCGGCAGCAGACAGCTTTTTTTAATTTTCTTTTTTTTCATTTTACTTTCGAATCAGAATGTTTTTTGCGCGGGGCCCCCTGAAACGTGGGGCCCTGTGCAAAAAACATTCTCGCTCAATGGACGGGCCGGCCCTGTGCCCGCAGATATGGCAGGTCCAGCAACTCCCAGCTCTCCCTCCTTCACTCACCTGTTCATTGCCTTTCCTCTGTGCTCTATCTAGTGTTAGGACTACATCTGTCTCTGTGCCTCACAGGTCATGCATGTCATCCTGAAGCACCTTGCAGCCCTTAGGGCACACTAACCTCGGGCACCATAACCTTGTTAGGCCATCTTAACCAATGGTTCCATAGCCCAGGGTGCCTTCTGCGGTGCCTTGTCCTAGGGTGCCTACTATGGTGTTTAGCCTGGGCAGCCCTATAGGGCGCCTTACAAGGTACCTTACAGGGCGCCTTACAAAGCACCTTACAGGGCACCTTGCTAGGCACCTTATACTTTGTAGGGTGCCTTATACAGCGCCTTGCAAGGTGTCTTGCAAGGTGCCTTACGAGGCACCTTGTAACGAGTGTAAGTCTACGGCGCCTTGTAACGCACGTTAGCTGCGTAACGATGCACACCCATGCCTTTATATGGCATTTCTACCTTTACCGCGGAACCTAACGCGAATGACATTACCGCAGTTTAGTAAACATACCCAAAATCTGCCAATTCTTATGGATTTTGATGCGCTGAATTCAAAAATGACAATTAAAACCGCTGATTGATACTGTTTTCAAGATATCTAAGCTTTTCCATTTTATGCATATATATAGAATGTTGGTAGTAGAGTTTTAATCAAAAATTATTATAAACCTAGGTCTTTTCATGTGTTTTTGGTTGCCATATATATGACCTTGATAATATTTCACCTGTCTTCTTTGTTTAAAAGTTTAAAAATCAGCCAAAGGGTTATTTAAATACAATTTATTTAAAAAGTTAGTATGAAACAGAAAGCAAGAAATGACTATGTATGCATTAGTATTCATTTCAGACGTTACTCAGTGTCTACTCAGCATTTCTTAGCTTGTCTCTTGTATTCTGTAAATGGAGCATCTCTTGTCATTGTCCAGCAATAATCTGCAAACATTGGCAGGCTCCATTTGCCTTGATATCTTTTCTTCAGCACTGCAATGTCCTGATGAAATCACAGGTAGCTAACCAGGTAGCAGTGCAATATCGCTGCTACCTGGTTAGCAACTGTCGTTGCCTTTGCTCTGCCACAGAACGCCCATGACACGCCCCGATGCTAAGCGGTTAGCGTCGGGGTGTGTAGGGGAGATAATCTAGGATATTCAGCAGCATTAACTGTGTTAATGTCATTGTGCTATTGATAGCCTGTTCAGCGGCATTTACATGGTTTACAGGTCTGTAAACCATATAAATGCCTTTCAAATATCGGGCCCTGTATCCTTAGTGACATACTGCAGCCAAGACCTTTCCACCAACTCCCTGTAATTGTCTACCTTCTTGTTTCCGAGAAAACTTGTTGCCACTAACTAGAAGGCTTTCCATGCTGTCCTTTCTATGCCACGTAGTGCACAGTTAAATGCATCATTTTGAAGAAGTTCACGAATCAGAGGACTATCAAAGACACCTTCCTTTATCTTAGCTCCACTTAGTCTTGGAAATTTCCCGCTGAGATACTTGAAAGCTGGTTTTGTTTTGTCCATGGCCTTGACAAAAATTTTCATTAGACCCAACTTAATGTGTAAGGGTGATAACAAAATCTTCCTTGATTCAAGAAGTGGTGGATGCTACACACTTTTCTTTCTAGACTCCAATGATTGTTGGAGTGATCATTTTCTCTTGATGTAGTGGGAATCTTTTGCATGACTATCCCATTCACAGAGAAAACAGCAGTACTTTTTATATCCAGTCTGCAGCCCGAGCAACAACGTTCAAATCACCACAAAGTTGCCACTGATTTTGGTCATAGTTTATACATCTCAACAGTTGTTTTATATTGTCATAGGTTTCCTTCTTATGAACTGCATGACCATCATTTCCATTATGCGGCAAAACAGCTTTAAGACTCATCTTTGATGAATCTGGATGATGAATGATATTGAGGGCATCTGTTAGACCATTAATGTTGGTGCAGGCTACAAGATCACCTTTCATGAAGAAGAACGTAACAAAATCCTTTTGATGTTCACAGAACATGGAAACACTAACATCACCTGACAGGAGATTCCACTGCTGCAGTCTGAAGCCCAACAGCTCTGCCTTACTCTTACTCTTACTCTTAGGTAGTTCCAAATCCTTGATAAGGTCATTCAATCCACCTTGTGTTATGGGATGTGGTTCAGAGGAGGAGGATGAGAGAAAATCTGGATCATGTGACATTGATAGTTCGGGATCAAAAGTTTCATCCCCTGTCTCTTCCTCGCCTGACTCAAGTGAGAATGATTCTGGAGCATCAGGAACCAGCAGTCCTTCTCCATGGGGTATGGAGCATATAGCTGATGGAATGTTTGGATACTGCACAATCCAATTTTTCTTCTTCAACAAACCTTTCCCAACATGAGGCACCATGCAGAAGTAACAATTGCTGATATAATCTGTTGGCTCTCTCCAAATCATTGGCAGGGCAAAAGGCATGGATTTCCTTTTTCTATTCAACCATTGGCAAAGTTTTGATGCAAAAGTGTTGCAGCATATGTGTGGGGCCCGGCTCTTGTCCTGATCTCCAGTTTTGTAGCCAGAGTAAAGGTGGTAGGCTTTCTTAATCAAAGCCAGGGCCGGATTTACCTATACGCCAACTACGCTGTGGCGTAGGGCCCACAGCTGACAAGGGCCCATAAAAATTGAAAAAATTGTTAGCCGCCTTAAAATTAAATTTAAAAAAAAAACGCTGGCTGCCGCGGCGGCAGCATGTACTGTCCCGTGGGGCCCCCTCTGCTGCTGCGGCAGCATGGACTGTCCCGTGGGGCCCCCTCTGCCCGGCTAAATTCGTCCATCCGTCCCTCCCTCCCTCCCTCCATGCCGGCTTTGAGAGGCGCGAAGGGAGAGTGTCTCCCTCGTGTCTCTGTTAAGCCCGCAGGGGCTGATGGGAAATTTCCCATCAGCCCCTGCGGGCTTAACAGAGATGCGAGGGAGACACTCTCCCTTCGCGCCTCTCAAAGCCTGCACGGAGGGGCTCAGCCGTCGCGGAGGGAGGGAGGGAGGGATTCAGCCAGGCAGAGGGGGCCCCGCTGGTCATTCCATGCTGCCACGGCGGCAGCGGTAGCAGCCAGCGTTTTATTTTTTTATTAAATTTTACTTTAGGCCGATGGGGGGGGTAGGACTGGTAATGGGCTATTGGGGGGCTGGTACTGGAATTGGGCTGGGGGGTTATGACTGGAGGTGGGCGGATGGGGTTAGGACTGGTAATGGGCTGTGGGCTGTTGGGGGGGGTTTAGAACTGGTAATGGGCTATGGGGGGGTTAAGACTGGTAATGGGCTGTGGGCTGATGGGGGCTGTCTGGTAATGGGCTATGGGGGGGCTAGGACTGGAAATGGGCTGGGGGGGTTAAGACTGGAGGTGGGCTGATGGGGTTAGGACTGGTAATGGGCTGTGGGCTGTTGGGGGGGTTTAGAACTGGTAATGGGCTATGGGGGGGTTAAGACTGGTAATGGGCTGTGGGCTGATGGGGGGGTTAGAACTGGTAATGGGTTATGGGGGGCTGACTGGAAATGGGTTGATGGGGTTAGGACTTGAGGTGGGCTGATGGGGTTAGGACTGGTAATGGGCTGTGGACTGATGGGGGGGTTAGGACTGACAATGGGCTATGGGGGGCTGACTGGAAATGGGTTGATGGGGTAGGACTGGAAGTGGGCTGATGGGGGGTTAGGACTGGTAATGGGTTATAGGGGGGGCTTAAACTGAAAATGGGTTGATGGGGGGCTAGGACTGGTATTGGGTTGGGGGGTTGCTAGGACTGGAAATGGGCTGATGGGTGGCTAGGACTGGAAATGGGCTGATGCAGGGACTAGAAGGGAATGGATGCTGGGTGAGGCTGGAACTAGAAGGGAGCTGATGTTGGGGGAGGATTAGAATGGGATGGGGCTGGAAGAGTAAAATGGAGAAGGGAAAGCACAGTTACTTACCTGTAACAGGTGATCTCTGGGAACAGCAGGAATTAGTCTTCACATATAGGTACGTCGGTACCGACGGAGCCTGCACGGGAATGCTGCCCAGCTTCCAATCAGAAAGCTTTTGGCAGCATCCCTCGCGCCTGCGCAGTGACTTCCCGCCTTCTCCACAGCCTCTCTTCAGTTAAGTTTCAGAGCTGAGACAAAGGCGAGGAGAGAGAAAAGGAAGAAGATAAAAAAGATGCAACTCCTAGGGGAGGTGGGAGGGTTGTGAAGACTAATTCCTGCTGTTCCCAGAGATCACCTGTTACAGGTAAGTAACTGTGCTATCTCCAAGAACAAGCAGGAATGAGTCTTCACATATGGGGACTCCCTAGCTGGAGATGCCAGGGGGAGATCCCATAAAAATGCAAGTGCCCGGATCAGGGGTGCATTTTGTCTCCAGGAATCCCCGGCATCCAATGTGGGATGGAGGGTAGGAGTTGACAATAAAGGAGCTTTGAGGAAAGAAACAGCATAGCCAAGGACTAGGTGTTCTACAGACTACAGGAGTCCTTGGTAGATATGATGAGTAGCATTAAAACACATTTAATGTACACTTAAAAAATGCGGCTTACCTACTGTATTGTAGGAAGTAGAATGATGGAGTCTACTGGATAAGCAGTGGCGGAATCTTCAAGGTGACCTCTCAGTAGTGAGGATGAAGGTCCAGACCTGGAGGTAGTAGATGATCCAGGTGTCAACTGGGTAGGATTAGACGTCAGGTCTTCAATGGAAAGCTTTATGGGAAAAGCTGAAAACTCCTTTAGGCATAAGGTCATTAACATTGAGGACTAAAGGAAGAAGACTGACGGAGTTGGAGAACTAGCCCAGTCTGGGCGGGAAGAGGGGGACTGGAAAAACCCCTATTCCCACGGAAAACAGTTGTGTACTGAAAGATAAAGATGTACACTGTTTTTCCTAGCTGGTGGAAGATAGGAAAAAATATTGAAGCTTGATGCTTCAAGGAGTTAAAGAAAAAATGGAAGATGTTAGCACCAAAGTGGTTATTGGTGCCTAACAGTTTCTGCATCGTAATATGGTATGAGACGTAGGGCGACAGACTGTCTAAAACCTCTAGGAGGTAAAACATGTAGTATAGACAGTAAGGGTGATAGTGTGTAAGACAGACCAACCCTTAAGAAGCCCCCCATCAAACACATATATATATAGGAATATATATGTGGCTGGAATATATATGTATATATTTATATATATATATATATATATATATATACACATATGTCCAGATGTGTATATTAGGTTATGGGTGGTGAAATATATCAAATATATATATATATATAGATATGATATACCTAAATATATGTAAAAGTTGTGGGGCATGGTTTAGCACCACTAGAGTAAAGATACAGGTATGTAGACATATATGGAGATGCTACATACCAAACAACAGGTTGAAGATACCTGTCTACCACCCAGCCCCATAATTGTACATGGGGAATATGAAAGAAAAAGATTCTGCGTTCTACAAGAGGGTGAACCCACTTGGGATATGTATAGAGAATCTATTTTCGTGGATTGAGGGATGCAGGAAAGGCAATCTAACCAGATAACCGTGATGTTCGCGTGAGAACAGATGAACATATGAATCTGTAAGGAACAAGGCGGGAGTTCCACAGAACACTGACATGGTAGATGTGGAGAAACGCAGAAAAGATACCAGAGGGACCTATGGAGGGACCCAGAGGTAGCATGCGTAAACATCAGCCTTGGATTTTCACGCAGAAGAACAGATATATCATGTTAACACCCCAGGCTAGAGGGTGTGGAGAACCCTCACAGACATGGGAAGGGTTTATAAGTTTTTCCCTATTAATAGAGAAACTTCAAGGACAAGTCAATGCTCTATAGCAAGGCCCTCATAGTAGAAAGCTTCTCTGAAGACTGCAGAGAGCATTGTACAGGAGAGCTATGAGATAAACTGACTGAAGGCAGGTTTGTTGAGATATCCTAGGAGAGGAGATGGTTAGAATAATGTGAGAAAGTCTAAATGAGTAGGAGGATCCCAGATAACATGGAATCACTACTGAGGTTAGACAAAATTTTGAACAAGGGACTGGAACTTGGAAAAAGTACCAGTAATACAATTACTGTGACTCCTGCAGACAGAGCTGCTGACGGAAACAGCAGAGGGATTGTCCTGTGCTGAATAAAGAAAAACAGACAAGAAAAGAGAGGAGATATCTCTTCTCCCTGTCTGAGGAACGAGCTTGCTAGAGAAGCTTTTCAGTATGGTACCTCTCAGTCAAGGAAAAAACCCGGTTGAGAGGGTAAGCAAGTAATTGGAGGGTGACGTACCCATAGGGTAAGTCAACTGAAGGAAAAAATGTTCAGTTGGGATAGAAACTATCAGGGGATAGTTGCAACTGCTCTTCTAGAGAGTAAGAAGAGGAGAAGTCTGTAGTCCCTGAACAAAAAGTTTCCGACAGGTTAGTACACTGAAAAAGAAAAGCACAGTGAATAAACTTCTAATGTGTAGAAGTGAAGTGTAGGTTACAATTCCTGGCCCCTATGGTTGCTGGTAATGCTGAGACTGGCCAGAACTGGAGGACTTCAGACTAGGCTGAGGCGTCTCTTGTTTAGGTACAGCCGAATCATGGGCAGGAGATGAATGAAACTTTCTTTTCTTAGGGAAAGAAGGTTTGGTAGGACATTTCCTACTCCTTGAGGAAGGAGGTGGCTTAGAATGGTTATTAGTGGAAGGAGAGTCAGTGGAGCATTGAGCAACCTGACGTAAAGCCTCCTTATTGAAAAGACCTTCTCCTGTACAAGGAGAATGAGCCAGTATAGTTTGTGCCCATCTGCTCAAGTCTGAAGCTTCAAGCCAGGCTCTGCGACGTGCTGCAATGGCAATAGCAGAGGATCTGCTAACGGACTCAAAAGAGTCTATAGAAACACGAGACAGGAACCAGGATATATTCCGGCTGTGATTGATGAGCAGGGAATAATCCGTAGCCTTGGGCTCTGGTAAAAAAGGGGTCAAAAGAGACAATTTCTCTGTGACTTCCTGGAGTGTTAGACTCATGTGAAAAATATATGAAAGAATTCTGGAGGCCAGCATAGAGTTTTGGAAGGTTTGACGACCAAAAGCATCGAGTGTTCTTCAAGAACGACCTGGCGGATAAGAAGAATGCTTCTTCTTGCTCTTAACTTTTCTCAATGCCGATTCCACTACAAGGGAACGATGAGAAAGTTGAGGCTTTTGAAACCCTGGAGAGGGTGGCACCCGGTATCGAACCTCAATGTCTGTAGAAAGTAGAGGAAGTCGTAAGGGCGATTTCCAGACCCTCAGAAGGAGATCCTGCAGAGCAGGATGTAAAGGAAGCTTCATATTTTCCATTTGTGCCGCTGAGCCATGAGTAGGATCACAACCAGGGATAGAGATATTAAGAAAGGTTGCCATATCCAGGAGAAAAGCCTGAAAAGACTGATCTCCTATGGGAACCATTCCTGGTAAGGCTAAAGAAAGAGCCTGAGCACCAGAGGACGTAGAGGGTACTGCATTAATGCCAGGTATCGGTTCCAAACTAGGCATCGGTGCAAGAACAGGCATTGACATCGATACTGATAGAGGATTAGCAGTTGAAGTTGCCATCGGGGACTGCTGCAGTGGTACCGAGATCATGAGAGAGTTATGGCTAGGATCTTCGGAACTGCCCATCTGGAAACGACAGGAGTCGGTTCCGGGATGCGTCGGTACCCAGTCCTCGAGACTAGATATCGATTCAAGACTCGGCATCGAAGAAAGCGAGACTATCGATGCATGTCGCGAGGGTTCCGACGCCGGTGGCGGCATCGGCGATGCCCATACCACTAAGGCAGCCTGGGTTACATCGATCGGTACCGACGGTACCGAGGATACTCGATAACCCCCCCTTGCCAAGGGTAAGGCGGTCCACCTCGATGCCGATGCCAGGGTATCGGAACCGATCAATGCCGGTACCGTCCCGGAGCATGGCTGAGATTGAGAGACGTCAATGTGGTGCGTATCGATCGGTCCCAAAGGTACCGAGGACGCCCGATGACGATCCCTGGTGAAGAGTGGAACACTCGACACCGGTGCCGATGCCGGAGGCTCGGTATCGCTCGAAGCGGATACCACCCCCGCGCATGGCTCAGGTATGTTCTGTGAGGGGTGAGCCCCAGGAACAACCTGAAACCCCTTTAACGTTTTGGAGCCCGAAGACTCCTGCAGGGGTAATGCCAATGGATTCTTGAGGGTAAGACCGGAGCCGTCACCATGCTGGGCATGGGATATACCACTCAAGCATTGACTAGTCTTAACAGACTGTTTGTGGGTTACCTGATCCTGTGAAGTAGAGAAACCGGGTACCTTCACTGCCGAGGAAAAAACGGTATCGAGGGAAACTCTAAAAACTGAAGGTTTCCTCACAAAATTATCCCCTGACAAGTCAGGGGAAAAAGGGTCAGGACCCACACAGTTGAGACACCAACTATTGGTGTCTAAAAAGAAACAGGTGTTTCTACATCGAATGCACTTCTTAGGAAAAGAAGGCTCCATAATGAAAAGGCCTAGTAGGCCCAAGAAGTTAAGGCAAAAAACTGAAGAAAAAGTTTCTCAGAATTTAGTCAAAAATCCACCGGCGATACCGGTGGCAGCGGGAAATACAGCCACGACCACAAGAAAACAAAAAACTAAAGTAATTAAAGTAATTAAAAAGAAAGGTTTCTGCGGTGACAGGAGGACGTCCTGCCGGCTCCGCGGAAAAACGAAAACTGAAGAGAGGCTGTGGAGAAGGCGGGAGGTCACTGCGCAGGCGCGAGGGATGCTGCCAAAAGCTTTCTGATTGGAAGCTGGGCAGCATTCCCGTGCAGGCTCCGTCGGTACCGACGTACCCATATGTGAAGACTCATTCCTGCTTGTTCCTGGAGATAAATATTTTGTGTGGGAGGGATAAAAAAATCTACAATTGGCCGGGTATTTGGAGAGTAAGTGGGGATTGAGGATGGAGGGGTAAAATTTGAGTGGATGAAATAGGAATGAGGAAAGAGCAAAAGGAGAAAGATTAGTATGTTAAAGCAGATGTAGAGAGAGAATGGAAAAAAACTAGAAGAGAGAAGAAAGGAAATGGACAGCAGACGATGGAGAGTTAGCAGAAGACACGAAGAAACCAGAAGAAAGTGGCTGGAGCAATTGCAGCTGAAAAAAATGCACAAAAGGTAGAAAAATATCTCTTTATTTTGAATTTATTAATTGGAATATGTCAGCTCTGGTAAATGTGCATCATTAACGTCTGCGCTTTGTTTAGTACAAGAGCAAATTAATGTATAAGAACATAAGAACATAAGAAATGCCATACTGGGTCAGACCGAGGTCCATCAAGCCCAGTATCCTGTTTCCAACAGTGGCCAATCTAGGTCATACGTACCTAGCAGTTTCCCCAAAAGACACAGGTTCTGCAGTGCTTGTACTAGGTCAAGCATTGATATCCTGGGTCCCTTTCTAATAGTGGTTTATGGACCTTTCCTCCAGGAACTTGTCCAAACCTTTTTTAAACCCAGCTATACTAACAGCCCTTACTACATCCTCCGGTAACAGGTTCCAGAGTTTGATTACACGTTGAGTGAAGAAATATTTTCTCTTATTTGTCTTAAATAGTTTACCCTGTAGCTTCATTACATGTCCCCTAGTCCTTCTATATTCTGATAGCGTAAACAATTGATCCACGTTTATCCGTTCCACTCCATTCATTAATTTATAGACCTCTATCATATCTCCCCTCAGCCGTCTCTTTTCCAGGTTAAAGAGCCCTAACCTTTTTAGCCTCTCTTCATAGGAGTAGCCTTCCATCCCCTTCACCAATTTGGTGGCTCTTCTCTGTACTTTTTCTAATAACTCTATGTCCTTTTTAAGATACGGTGACCAGAATTGCACACAATATTCAAGGTGCGGTCGTACCATGGAGCGATACAGAGGCATTATAATATCCTTTGTTTTATTCTCCATCCCTTTCCTTATGATACCTAGCATTCTATTTGCTTTCTTGGCCGCCGCTGCACACTGGGCGGAGGGTTTTAACATGTTATCCACGATGACTCCTAAATCTTTTTCCTGGGTGGTGGTTTCTAATGTGGAGCCTTGCATCGTGTAACTATAGTGTGGGCTGTTCTTTCCTAGGTGCATAACTTTGCACTTGTCCACATTAAATTTCATCTGCCATTTGGATGCCCAGTCTTCCAATTTATCCAGATCCTCCTGCAGTTTTCCACAATCCTCTTGGGTTTTAACAACTTTAAACAGTTTTGTGTCATCTGCAAATTTGATAACCTCACTAGTTATTCCTTTTTCCAGGTCATTTATGAATATGTCAAAAAGTAGGGGACCCAGTACAGATCCCTGGGGTACTCCACTATTCACCTTTTTCCATTGGGAATATTGGCCATTTAGCCCTACCCTCTGCTTTCTATCTTTTAACCAGTTCCCGATCCACAATAGTACACTGCCTCCTATCCCATGACTTTTTAGCTTTGCCAAAAGTCTCTGATGGGGGACCTTGTCAAAAGCTTTCTGAAAGTCCAGATACACTATATCAACCAATGCACCTTTGTCTACCTGTTTATGCACACCTTCAAAAAAACAGATCAGATTAGTAAGACAAGATCTTCCTTGTCTAAAGCCATGTTGGCTGTCTCCCATTAGGCCATGACTATCTACATGCTGTGTAATTTTGTTCTTTATGATGGTTTCTACCATTTTCCCTGGTACTGACGTCAGGCTCACCGGTCTGTAATTTCCCGGGTCACCCCTGGAACCCTTTTTAAAAATTGGTGTTACGTTGGCGACCCTCCAATCTTCAGGTATTACAGATGATTTTAATGAAAGTTCACAGATTACCAATAGCAGGTCTGCAATCTCATATTTCAGTTCTTTCAACACTCTGGGATGTATACCATCCGGTCCAGGTGATTTGCTACTATTCAGTTTATCAAATAGTTGTAATATATCTTCCCGGTGTAGCGATATTTCTCTCAATTCCTCTGCAGTATCACCTTTAAATACCACTTCAGTCTTGGGTAACATCCCTACATCTTCCTCAGTAAAGACCAAAGCAAAGAATTCATTCAGTCTCTCTGCTATAGCCTTGTCCCCTCTTACTGCCCCTTTTTACCCCTCTATCATCTAATGGTCCAATTGACTCTCTCACAGGCCTTTTGCTACAAATGTACTTGAAAAAGTCTTTATTTCGTGTTTTTGCTTCCGTAGCAAGTTTCTTCTCAAATTCCCGCTTTGCCTGCCTTATCAATGCTTTGCATTTAACTTGCCAGTGCTTGTGTTGTTTCCAGTTTTCATCATTTGGCTCTTTTTTCCATGTCCTGAAGGTTGCTCTTTTGGCAACAACAGCCTCTCTGACCTCACCTTTAAACCATGCTGGCAGTTTTTTGGACTTTCTTCCACTTTTCTTAATGCGTGGAATACAGCTGGTCTGGGCTTCGAGGATAGTATTTTTAAATAACACCCAAGCTTGCTGTAAGTCTTTAACCTTTGGAACCGCTCCTTTTAGTTTTTTTTCCGAACTATATTCCTCATTCTATCATCATAGTCTCCCTTTTGAAAGTTAAAAGGTGGTACTGTGGATTCCTTTACTATCTGTCCTCCACTGATTAAATCAAACATGATCATACTATGATCACTATTGCCAAGTGGTCCCAACACCCTTATTTCTTGCACCAGATCTGGCGTTCCACTAAGGACTAGGTCCAGTATGGCTTCCCCTCTGGTTGGTTCATGAATCAGCTGCTCCAAGAAGCAGTCATTTATTTCATCTAGAAACGTTATCTCTTTAGCTTGTCCTGCTGTGAGACTGTCCCAGTCGATACCGGGGTAATTGAAATCACCCATTATTACTACTCTGTTGTGGCTTTTGTTAGCTTCCTTGATTTCTTTGAGCATTTCATCATCCATTTGTTTTATTTCTACAGTGTTGTACATTCCAAGTTTGGCTTTTGGGATTCCCAGTTTAATTATTGTCTTCCTGTTTCTAAATTGTGATTACTTGTTTGGTGATGGTCTATGTTCTGCATGTGTAACTGAGCTGAGGTGTTCTGTTTATATAATTCCTATTTGACAATGCCACTTGTTCTCTTTCCCCAGTAGGTCATGTATTGTTGTTCTCTGAAATGTATTGGTTTAATATTTGCAGTGTTGCCTTTTGATTGGTAGAGTATGGTGCTTTGTGAGTCCTGGTAGTGCTGTTAGGATACGGCGAGTTTGCTATGGGTTCTAAATGGGCAGTGTTTGTAGTAGTTCCTAATGTGTCTGGCAGTTGGCACTGGATTATAGTAATGTAGAAATCTTTTAGTCTTTCTTTATCCATACACTCATTAAGAGGCACGTTTACTAAAAGTTAGTATATGGTAACATTATGCAAATGAGGCCCCTTATGCAAACAAGGCCCCGCACCCCCCTTGGGCCGCCCCTGCTGGGGGCCCACAATTTTTGTTGGCGTAGGGCCTCACTCAAGGTAAATCCGGCCCTGATCAAAGCGATAGTAATGCATTTTTGTGATGCAAAAGTCACTTCACCACAAATGTGGCAGAAGTGATTTGCATAGTTCAAACAATTACAAGGCATCTCTCACTTTGGCTAAACAGAAAAAAATCGAACAGAAAGAAGACTGGTCTACAGCCAAAATACTACTAACACGTCATGTTCATTAAAAAAAATATTGTGCAATTTGCTCTGCAGAGTGATGTAATTAAACTGTTAGGATTGGCTGAGTGAGTCTGGGAATAACATTATGCAATTCATATAATATATGACGCAATAGCACCTTCAAATTGCATCATTCATTAATTGTTTTGCCTCAAAAGCAAATACTGTCCAAACAAAAAGATAGATTTATCACAAATCCAGTCGAAGATGTGCATATATTTTAGTAATTTATGGTTTAAATTTAGATCCCTTCCCATTATAATTCACATATCTTTAGCACTTCCGAAGTCGAGGTCGTATATACTGACCCAGTAGTACAAATTGAAAACTAAAGCCAATAAACAATTTTAAGTATCATTTTAATTCTCAACAACCCAGACTTAGTAAAGTGTGACTGAATTTATTTTGGAAGCATTTTGACTGTAGAACGATGAATTTAGCTAATTTTATTTTAGTGTTAGAAACTGTGCTATGGTTCTCTATTTTTCTTTTTGAACATTTGTTTTGCATCCAACAAAACCCCTCCTCCAACAGTAGGTTCAGAGCAGAACTAAGATATTTCACCATAGAACCCAACGTACAAGAAAAAAGAAATCTGATTCTGGTATCATCTCATTAACAGCCTCTCCAGTACCAAGCAGATTGTGAACTAACACAAAACCCTACAAAAGTCACTGAAGACTTATAAAGTAAATCTAACATGCCATAAGGACACTAGCTTCTAAATTTAACACTATAAGAAGTCTACCCAGAAAAGAGAAGCACCATAAATATTACATTGAGCCTTGTTGTTGTTGTTAAGTGCCGTCAAGTCGGTGTCGACTCTTGGCGACCCTCTGAATAATTGTCCTAAACTGTGTTTGGTCTTCAGTCAGGCATCTCATTGTTGACAGAGTGGCACCCATAGCTGCTGTTATTGTATCAATCCAGCTCATTGCTGGCCTTCCTCTTTTGAGTTGACCTTCTACCTTGCCAAGCATGATGTCTTTCTCAAATGATCTTTCTTCGCATGATGTGTCCAAAGTATGAAAGTCAAAATCTTGTCATTTGAGCTTGTAAAGAAAGCTTTGGCTTTGATCTCCTCTAGGACTGACTGGTTTGTTCTTCGTGCAGTCCATGGTATACACCAGCGATGGCGAACCTATGACACGCGTGCCAGCTGTGGCACGCGAAGGCCTTGCAGCTGGCACGCGGGAAGGTCCGCAATTAAGTAAAATTGAAAAAAAAAAAAAAAAAAACCTGTCTGCTGCCGCTGTCGGGACCGCCGCGGCAGAATCGAGCGTGCCGCGGGGCCCCACTGTACCCGGCAGAGCCTGCCCTCCCCGTAGCAGCTCTCTCTTTCGCCCCCGCGGGCTTAACAGAGCAGCGAGGGAGAAACTCTTCCCTTGCGCTCTGCAAGCCGGCGCGTCTGACTGCAGCTCCAAAGAGAGAGCTGCTACGGGGAGGGCAGGCTCTGCCGGATACAGGGGGGCCCCGCGGCACGCTCGATTCTGCCGCGGCAGCCCCGACAGCGGCAACAGACAGGTTTTCTTTTTTTTTTAATTTTCCCTGGGCTGGGCTGGGCTGGGGGGGGTTAGGAGTGGTGATGGGATGGGCTGGGCTGGG
Organism: Ichthyophis bannanicus; assembly: GCA_033557465.1. Lineage (NCBI taxonomy): Eukaryota > Metazoa > Chordata > Amphibia > Gymnophiona > Ichthyophiidae > Ichthyophis > Ichthyophis bannanicus. The sequence continues at coordinate 1,067,889,530 of CM066031.1, read as the reverse complement.
GGGGGTTAGGAGTGGTGATGGGCTGGGCTGGGCTGGGCTGGGGGGGGGTTAGGAGTGGTGATGGGCTGGGCTGGGCTGGGCTGGGGGGGTTAGGAGTGGTGATGGGCTGGGCTGGGCTGGGGGGGGATAAGATTGGTGATGGGCTGGGCTGGGGTTAGGAGTGGTGATGGGCTGGGCTGGGGGGGTTAGGAGTGGTGATGGGCTGGGCTGGGCTGGGGGGGGTTAGGAATAGTGATGGGCTGGGCTGGGCTGGGATGGGCTGGGGGGGTTAGGAGTAGTGATGGGCACTGGGCTGGCTGGGGGGGTTAGGAGTGGTGATGGACACTGGGCTGGCTGGGGGGGGTTAGGAGTGGTGATGGGCACTGGGCTGGCTGGGGGGGTTAGGAGTGGTGATGGGCACTGGGCTGGGGGGTTAGGAGTGGTGATGGGCACTGGGGGGGGTGTTAGGGGTGATGATCGCAGCTGGGGGTGAAGCTAAAAATTTGGTGATGGGGGATGAGCACTGGACATGGGCTGGTGGGATTAGGACTGGAAGTGGGTTGATGGGGGGTTAGGACTGGTAATGGGCTATGGGAGGGCTTAAACTAAAAATTGAGTGATGAGGGATTAGGACTGGGAGTGGGCTGATGGGGAGGTTAGGACTGGTAATGGGCTATGGGGGGGCTTAAACTGAAAATTGGGTGATGGGGGATTAGGACTGGAAATGGGCTGGTGGGATTAGGACTGGGAGTGGGCTATGGGGGGCTAGGACTGGTAATGGGTTGGGGGGGTTGCTAGGACTGGACATGGGCTGAGGGGCAGGGTGCTCGAACTGCCAAGAGCTGTGGGGGATGGGGCTGGGAAGGGAAAGGGGCTGAGGGGAAGGGGGGGGCTTGAACTGCAAATAGCTGATGGGGACGGGGCTTGGAATGGAAATGGGCTGAGGGGAAGTGGGGGGCTTGAACTGCAAATAGCTAATGGGGAGGGGGACTTGGAATGGAAATGGGCTGAGTGGAAGGGGGCTTGAACTGCAAATAACTGATGGGAAGGGGGGCTTGGAATGGGCTCTTAGGGGAGGGAGCTAGAACAGGAACTGGGCTGATGGATGGGCTAGGATAGAACTGAGAATTGGGTGTTGGGGGAGCTAAGATTGGAAATGGGCTGTGGTGGGGGCTTGGATTGAAATGGACTCATGGAGGGGCTAGAACTGGAAGTAGGCTCATGGGGGGCTTGGATTAGAAATGGGCTGAGTGGGGGGGGAGCTAGGATTTAACATGGGCTGATGGTGGGGCTAGGAAAGGACTAGAAATGGGCTGATGGGAGGCTGGTATTGGAAATGAGCTGATGAAGGGACTCGGATAGGACTGGAAATGGATGGGGGAGCTAGGACTGGAAATGGACTGATGAGGGGACTAGAAGGGAGCGGATACTGGGTGGGGCTGGAACTAAAAGGGAGCTGATGTTGGGGGAGATTAGAAGGGGATGGGGCTGGGAGAATGAAATGGAGAGGGGAAAAATATTTTGTGTGGGAGGGAAGAAAAATGTACAATTGGCCGGGTATTGGGAGACTAAGTGGGGATTGAGGATGGAGGGGTAAAATTTGAGTGGATGAGATAGGAATGAGGAAAGAGCAAAAGGAGAAAGATTATTATGTTAAAGCAGATGTAGAGAGAGAATCAAATTGATTCTCTGACAATACAAAGATTCCAACCTTTACAAATGATGTTACATAGTTCAGGCAACTTTATAAAGAGTTTTTAGATACTAAAATCTTGTTGTTAAGGTTTAATTGACGTGCTGGCACTTTGAGGAAATTCTTTGGTTTTGTGCGGCAGTTTGGGCACTCGGGCTCAAAAAGGTTAGCCATCACTGGTATACACAGTATTCGTCGCCAGCACCATAATTCAAAGGCATCAGTATTCTTCCTGTCTATTTTTTTTCACTGTCCAACTTTCACATCCATATAACATTAGTGAAAATACCATGGCTTGAACGAGTTGAATCTTTGTATGGAGAGAGACATCTCTGCTCTTGAGAATCTTGTCTAGGTCCTTCATAGCCATTCTGCCAAGAGCAATGCGTCATCGGATCTTTTGATTGCTTATTGTTTCTTTATTGATAGTTGATCCAAGTAGGTTAAAGTTGTCCACTATTTCAACTTCTTCTCCATCAATGATAAATTTATTGATTTTGCCAGTTGTCAGGATATTTGTCTTTTTACCGTTAAGGTGCAGGCCCATTTTAAGACAATGTTCCTTGATCTTGAGAAGCAAATGTTTCAGATCGTCTTCACTTTCAGCCAGTAATGTGGTATCATCAGCATAGCGAAGGATGTTGATGAGTCTCCCTCCAATCTTCACACCTCTGTTGTCTTCATATAGTCCTGCTTCTCTGATGATTTGTTCTGCATATAAATTAAACAGGTAGGGGGAAAGTATGCAACCTCTGTTGTACACCTTTGCTGATTTTAAACCATTCTGCTTCTCTTTGTTCCATTCAAACTTTTGCTTCTTGATTGATATAAAGGTTGTGCAAGAGACCGATCAGGTGTTCTGGTATACCCATGCTTCTTTATGTGGTCCAGAGTTTCTCATGGTTTACACAGTCAAAAAACTTACTGTAGTCAATAAAACACATATAGATATCCTTTTTGTATTCTTTAGTCTTTTTAAGGATCCATCTCATATCAACGATGATGTCTCTCGTTCCTCGCCCTTTCCTGAACCCTGCTTGCATTTCAGGCAGTTCTTGTTACAGGTATGGTTGTGGTCTCTGCCGAATAATCTTCAGTAGAATCTTGCTGGCATGTGGGATCAGAGCAATTGTGCGATAATTTCCATGACAGTTGGATCACCTTTCTTTAGAAATGGTCTAAACACAGATCTTTTCCAGTCAGTTGGCCATGATGTTGTCTTCCAAATCTCCTGGCAGAGCCTTGTAAGTATGGTAACAGCTGCATCAGATTGCTGTAATACTTCAATGGGAAAGCCATCAATACCCGGTGCTTTGTTCTTTAATAATGCTTTCAGTGCTGCTTCAACTTCTTCTTTCATAACCAATGGTTCCAGATCATAAGGTACAGGTTGAAACGGCTGTTGGTCCACTTGACCTTTACGGCATAATGACTCTGTATATTCTTTCCCCTTTTCTTGATCTTCTCAGCATCTTGTGACATTCCAATTTGAGGCTGGAATTCTTTCTTTAACTCTGGTAGTTTTAGAAAAGCCGATCTTGTTCTTCCTCTAATAGTTTCTGCTTCTATTTCCTTGCATGCATCATTATAGTACTTCTTGTCTTGTCTTGTCTTGCTGAACATTGGAAATCCCTGTTGAGTTCTGCAATTGCCTCTCTTTCTCCTCTGGCCTTAGTTTCCCTGGGTTTCTGGGCAATTTTCAGAGTTTCTTCAGTCATCCATTTTGGCTGTTTTTGCTTTTTCATCTTTTGTAGAGACTTCTCACTTTCTTCCAACAAAACCTTCTTGATGTCATCCCATAATTCTTCTGGAGCTCTGTCATTTGTATCTAAAGCAGCAAATCAATTTTTTCAGGCAGTCTTTAAATTCTGGTGGTATATTCTCAAGGTCATATTTTGCTGCATTCATGAGTGGCTTGCTCTTTTTCAACTTTAGCTTGAGTTTGCATACTAGTAGTTGGTTATCTGTATCACAGTCAGCTCCAGGTTTTGTCTTTGTTGATTTTATAGAGCTTTTTCATCGTTGACTTCCACAGATGTAGTCAATTTGAATTTTGTACAATCCATTGGGTGAAGTTCATATGTACAGTCGCCACTTGTGTTGCTGGAAGGTGTTTGAGACGAATAGATTGTTGGTCTTACAGAATTCTATCAGTCTTTCTCCAGCTTCATTTCTGTTGCCAAGTGCATCCTTTCCAACTACTTTACCTTCTTCTTTGTTGCCAACATTTGCATTACAGTCACCCATGACTATCAGAATATCCTGTTTGCATGTTCTGTCAATTTCAGCATGTATTTGTTCGTAGAACTCATCAACTTCATCCTCTTCTGCAGCTGTTGTTGGGGCATATACTTGAATTATCATTGTGTTGATAGGCATTCCTTGTTGGCGAATAGAAATTAAGCGTTCACTGATGGCATTGTATTTCATTACAGTTCTTGCAAGTTTCTTCTTAATTATAAATGCAACACCATTTCTTCCTTGTCTTTCATGTCCAGCATTGTAGACCATGTGATCATCAGATGCAGAGTGCTCTATGCTAGTCCATTTCAGTTAGCTGACACCCAACAGATCAAGTTGTACACATTCCATTTCATTCTTGACCACCTCCATCGTCCCTTGGTTCATGCTTCGTATGTTCCATGTCCCAATATGTAAGACATCTTTGCAGCTTCTGACCCTCATTTCATGAGCAGCTACATCAGCAGTCAGACATCCCTAGGGCTTTGATCCAACCACATCATAAATGCTGACTTTACTCTGAAAGGTCTTCAGCTCCTCCCCAGTAGCCAGTTGAGTGCCTTCCGACCTGTGGATCTCATCTTCCAACACTATAGTGCAATTTGTTTTGTTGTGACTATCCATTGGGTTTTCATGGCAAGATATGGAAGTAGATTGCCAGGCCTTTCTTCTGCGCATTTTAATTTTAGTGTTGTTGCCATTGTCACAGAAATGTGATCCTTCGCCGCCAACTCCGTCCAATTCTGCTGCTGCCCAGATCGGTGGTTTGTCTTGGTCTGGCACTTCAACTAAGACCTGTCCATCTTGGGAGACCCTGCCAGTAGTTATCCTACTGATAGCTTAGCCCTCAGCATCACTGATTCACACAAGCCCTTGCAGCATGACAAGCTGCAAACCAAGTGAAGGCACAATGAGCCTTAGAACATCTTTACACCTATTTGGAAAACTGAACGCCAGATTACTTCAGATTTTATTTATTTAACTGGTTTTATATACCACCTTATCCTTCAATCAAAATGGTTTACAGTATAACTTTACAATATTCAAATTGTGGACTGTGTGTAATCGTGATCGTAACCATGTCTATGGACTTTGGGAGGGTCCATATTACTCTGTGAATAATATGATCTTGAGCATCCTTCAGAAATCCTTGGAATCACTCGTGGCTCTCATAACATCAGGCAGTGAGTTCCATAGCGGGGGTGCAAAGAGTGACAGTGCTCTTCTGGACATGGCTTGATTGGTTCTCTGGTACTCTGTGGGTGTGATAATCTTGTTTTCCATGCCACCTCTCCTAGGCCTTGTGCTGGTATTCTTGCTTAATATGTGTTGAAGGGCAGCAGCTGAGATGTTGTTATAGATTTTGAATATATTCAGGGTTGCTTTGTATCTTGGTGAGAATGGATGGGCAACTAGTGTAGGTGTTGGAGTATAGGTGTGATGTGTTAATTTCTTGCTGTATTTGTGATGATCCAGGCTGCCGTATTTTGCCCAAGTTGAATGGGGGGATGGCCTGTTTAGGGAGCCCCTGATATAGTGAGTTACCATAGTCCAGTATAGGAGTGATGATTGCTTGGCATACCATATGGAAGTGCTCTTGGTTTAGGATCGGTTTGAGCCTCCTGATGAGCTTCAATCTATGGTAAGCCTTTGCAGCTGTTTTGCTGATGTGGGTCTGAAGGTTCAGATTTTTGTCTAGGGTAACGCCCAGGTATTTTACTTCCTCCTTCACTGCTATTATTTTTTCCTGGATGCAAATTTTTGGTGGCAGGTTGAAGGTGGTATTTCTGGTGATGAACAATGCTTCCGTCCTGTTGTAGTTCACCGACAGGTTGTTGTTGGTAAGCCATATAGTCATTTCTTTAAGGCATTTAGTTATGGGCAACAGGTCCAGTACATGTATGTTGATAGAAATATATACCATGATATCATCTGCGTAAATGTGGTAGTGCATCTTGTGTTGCTTGATGATGTTGCATCTTGTGTTGCTTGATGATGTTGCATATGTGCTGTATGTATAGGTTAAAGAGGATGGATGACAGGGTGAATCCTTGAGGGATGCCTTGTGGTCCGTCGAATCGCATTGATTTCTTTTCAGCACACTTGCTGAGGTATGATTCAAACCATTTTATTGTGTTATTGCGCAACACAATTTCATATAGGCGTTGTAGCATTATGTTGTGGGAAACTGTATCAAACGCAGCCGATATGTCCATAAAGATTAACAAGAATCCTTTTTGATATTGTCAATGACTCTTAAGAGGTTGTCAAACAGGGAGGTTAACAGAGTTTCAACATTGTGCTGTGGTTTGAATCCGTGTTGATGGATGTCGAGAGGTGCATTCAGGTCGATGTGATCCTGCAGCTGTTCCTATATAGAAACTTCAAAGCGGTCAAAGGGACGTGCAGCATAAAATTTACTAGCTGTGGTTAGTGAATTGCTGTGTATCTATTAGAGGGAGAGAATATAGTTCCCTCCCCAAGTCTTGTTGGGTACCTTTACATGATGACCCCGTTGTACAAAATCTATACTAAATCCCAGCCAGGTGATACTACAATTGAAGTATGGTAGGAAAGAAAAAGAAAAATACATGCTGGCTGCACGTCACCCAGGATACCAAGTGCCCATTCATAGCCTCTGCACTAGGGCTAACAATGGTGGTAGCGATACTGCAGATGCAGGTAACATCCCTGCCATGGATAAAGGTCATTGTGAGTGTGTTCATAGACCACTGCAACAAGAGATAAACCACAGAAATTAATGAAAAAATTACGAGAATTGACTATAGTTTAGTAGACTTCTGCAGATAAAGAGGAGATAATGTACTGCTACTTTTATGCTACAAGAGCATTAGCAGTAAATTTGAAAGATTGAGATCATACTCCACATACCCTGAGGCTTAGAAGAGAAATTCATGACTGTCATGGTATGTGCAAAACGAACCCATTTGAAGAAACTGACCCGAGAGAAACTTCATGCTAACAGAACACATGGTCTCGGTCACATAGGCAGAACACAGTTAGACCCTCACCAAGTACAGAATAATTTATAACAAATTCAAAGTAGAAATATATAGACAATCCACCTGGCACTTGTCTTCATTCCTATCTTCTTCACTTGTTCCCCTACATTCATCTTTGACATTGATATTTTTCCTTTCAACTTTCTTCCATTTATTTTTCTCTTTCTTTATCAACTCAGATTTCATTTCTCTTTCTTATATCCAGTTCTCAATCTCCCTCTTTTTACAACCCTCTCACTCCATCTCTCTATCCTTCCTCAGCCACTTATTCCCCAGCCCCTAACTCTTTCCTTTCTCTTTCTCTCTTCCACCCTCCGTGTTCAGCATCCATCCCCTTCTCTCCTACCCTGTCTTGTTTCTCCCTCTATTCACAATCTCATGCATCTCTCCCTTTTCTTATCCTCTCCCCACCATGTCCAGCATTCCTTCTCTCTCCCTCCCTCACTCTGTGTACAGCATTTCCCCATTTCACCCAACCACATGTCCAGCATCCCCCTCTCTTCCCACCTCATGCCCAGCATCTCCTCTCTCCCCACCCCATATCAGGCTTCCCTCCTCTCAGCAACCAGGTATGGAGCAAGATGATATAAACAATAGGGAACACAAGAGGAAGTAACAACAGCTTTTATTGTATCTGCAGCAGCCTTCATCAGGGGTGTAGGTACCCTTGAGCAGACAGACAAACATAAGTTAAAAACATAGATATTGCGTAAAGTGCATGTCAACATAAATAATACAATCATTAAAATAATACATTAAAATAAAAATAGTACAAAATCAATAAAAGGATAATAAAACAAAAAAATGATAATACCTCAAGAGAGAAATACATGAATTAAAAAACTTGAATAAAAAGTTTTCATTAGTTAAATATATATAAATCATAAGATAGTGCTTATAACACCATAAAAACATTAAAACAAGAAATAGTAAATAAATGCATTAAAAAACAACAGTGTTAAAATACAAAGATCATACAACTTTACTGTTAATGTACATATTTATTAGAGTGAATTAAAAAGCAATAAACAAAGAGGAGGGGAAGGGGATTGTAGAACCACAATGGGGTGGTCTGTCTGAAATAAAGAGGTGTTGTAAGCACTATCTTATGAATTATATATATTTAACTCATGAAAGCTTTTATTCAAGTTTTCTATTCATGTATTTCTCTCTTCAGATATTATTATTCTTTTGTTTTATTATCCTTTTATTGATTTTGTACTACTTTTATATTATTGTATTATTTTAGTGATTGTATTATTTATGTTGACATGCACTTTGGGCAATATGATGTTCTTTTCCTGCTCTTTATGTTTGTACTGATTTTACATTTTATTGGAAATCACTTTGATATTTTAGTCTAAAAGCAGTATATCAAATTTTAACAAATGAAATCTATGTTTTTAATTTATATTTGTCTGCTAAAGGATCCCTAAACCCCTGAGAAAGGCTGCTGCCGAAACACAGCCCACGCAGGACAAGACCTGCAGATGCAATAAAAGTTGTTGTGACTTCCTCTTGTCTTCTATGATGTACATCGCCTTGCTCCATGCCTGCTTGCTCTGACAATTGCGAATGTGTGTACTATATTTATTTGGACTCAGCATCTCCTCTCTCCCCACCTCATACCTAGAATCTCCTCTTTCTCTCATCCCATGTCCAGCATGTGCCCTCCACACCTACTGTGTCCAGCCTCTGCCCTATATCCCCCATCCCATGTCCAGCATCTGCCATTTATTCGTTATGACAACTACCCTGTGTTCAGCATCTGTCCTCCATCCCTTTATGGCCTCTACTCCATGTCCAGCCTCTGCTTTCTACCCCATGACAAGCATCTGCTCTCTATCCCTCTAAACCCTCTACCATATGTCCAGCATATACCCCTACTCCATAGCCACCGTCTGCTCTCCATCCCCTTATATTCTCCACTCTATATTTGTCTCTCGCCTCCATCCTATATTCAGCATCTGTCCACCACCCCACCTGTGTTGTGCATCTGCCTTCCACCCCCAGTATTGTGTGTCCAGAAATTGGCTTCACCCTCCCCCCCTTTGTGTGTAGCATCTGCCTTATGTCATCCCCTCCATGTTTGCTATTTAGCATCTGCCCTCTGCCCCCCTCATGTGCAACATTTGCCCAGAATTTTCCTTCCAGCCATTCCACCCCTCTTCGTGTCCATTTGCTCAGCATTTCCCTTCCAGCCATTCCATACATCTTCTTTTGTGTCCATCTGCCCAGCATTTCCCTTCTGGCTATTCTAACCCCTTGTGTCCATTTGCCTAGCATTTCTTTTCCATCCATTCCACTCCCATTTGTGTCCATTTGCCCAGTATTTCCCTTCTGGGCATTCTAAAAACACCCCTCATGTCCATCTGCCTAGCATTTCCCTTCTGACTATTCTACCCTATATGAGGCCAATTCTAAATTGTGCATCCCCAGGCCATCTGAACATCCAAAATCCAGACGGCTCGGGATGCATCCGATTCTGCTCCTGCGGGGGCAGAATCGCAGCACAGTGACTGGACATCCGGGACGTTCCCCAATTCAGGCACCTTGGACATCCAGCCAAGTACCCAGCCAGCTCAGCTAGGCTCCTGAATGGAGCCACACTGCCATGGCATACGGTCGCCATGGCACAGCAGCTCCATTCAGGAGCTGTGATTCCCGGCCGCAGAAAATAAACTTCCTTCCCCACAGCCCGACCCCCGATCTGGCCTCCCAGTGCCAGGGACAGGCTGGGGGAAGCAACTGTGCCCCCTCACCTCTTTGATTTTGCCTGGTTCCTTGGTCCCCCCTCTACATGGTCGACTCCGGACGTACAGGGCTGATCTCAGAATTGGCCCTGTATGTCCAGGGTCACATTTCCACCCACCGCCCACCCTCGCTCCTCCCTGGCCCACTCTCTCCCACCCACGAACAAAGCTCCCCGCACAGTGTCGGCTATACGTGCAGGGAGCTCTGTGGCCGCCAGTGTGATCCAGACATTTAGCAGTTCTGGACATCTGGACTGGACATCCAGACCCGCTAAACAAGGATTGAAATGACCCCCTTTGTGTCCACCTGCCAAGCATTTCCCTTCTGGCCTTCCACACACTCCCTACCTCTCTAGCCATGCCGCAGCTTTTTGTGTGCCTACAACAGCAGCGGCAGACTGGCCTCTGATTTAAAAAAAAAAAAAAACTACAGATGTAAGCACTTCCTTGCTAGGAAGGCTGGTCTAGTCCCTCCCCCTCTGACACGAAGCATGTGTCAAAGAGGGAGCGTGACCAGACCAACCTTCCTAGCAAGGACATGCTTACACTGGCATTTTTTTTTATTGGAAGCCAGTCCGCCACTGCCACGACAGGAACAGAAAACATAGTGGCAGCAGCAGTGCATGAGTGGAGGAGCAGGCTGTCACCAAATTGACAGAGAGCCAGCTCATTTGGGGTGGGGCAAAGCCCCCCTCGCTCCCCCAAACTACGCCCATGGGGCAGAGCACTGAAAGCAAATTTAGTCACAGAAAGGGAGGAGGCGAGCTTGGAAAAGTTTCTGTGCTGTGCAAGATTAGCTGCTCTGTGTGATGGAAGATAAGACAGAAGTGAAATCCTACCCTCCAAAAACTACCTCAATGTGTTTCTCTTGGAAAAGGTTTTTCAACAGTTGCAACATACTAACACTAATTCACTGTTAAATAGTAATTGCGCATCTGTACCTGTCAAATAGCACACACACCCTTCCCCACTTATCTATTCACAATTACAGATATGCACAGAACAAATATGCACACAAACACATACATATGAGCATTCTCAAATACATACAGAAATGCACAGACACACATATAAGCACCTAGGCAGTGATATACTGTATACAAGCACATATGCGCTTCTGCCAGCCCCGATACTGTCATATAACTCCTCTTCTGAAATCACTTCACTGGCTCTCCCTCCGTTTCCGTATCCATTTCAAACTTGCTCTTTTAAAATGTTGACCCTGACATTTCTGACACACCCAGATTTACTTTCCAAACTCTCTCACACTTCCTTTAATCACTCATTCTAATGTTGCTAAATTCATTCACTAATTTCACCAATTTCTCTTTACCCCACCCCCACATACATATATTGCTTCTGTACATCATTAGGAACTTGCACTTTTTTAAGAATTTAATTCTATCTCATATTCAGAGGGATTTTGCTATTGTTGAACCTATTACAATTAAAGCTAATGATTCACCACTAGTTTCAAGAACCGTCTATATTTTAGGTTTTTACAGCAGTTACACCAAACCTGACTTCTCTAGACACTATCCACTAACTTTCCAGGGTGGAAGGTAGAGACAGAGCTTATTTTATATCTTCTTCAACAAATTGATCACTAAATTCACCTTCTCATTCATGAGAAGTTGCTTCATCTACCTCTATTATTTTTACCATCCCCCAAGGAATTAACCTGGTGTAACACCTTCATGTTTCCAGCCTTATTCTGACCTTTATACTGTGACTCTACACCGCCCCTATTAGGCGCCCGCCTAGGGCATGCGATGCAGGTTTGCCTTCTGAAAGAACAGTCTGTAGCCGTGTGGTCAGGCAAAAACAATAACTGGGCTTTATTCCCCTTCCCTTATGGATTTCCTTTTTCATACAGCAATAAAGAATAACATAAATAAACTGTTTCTTCACAGCAAAAATAAAGATGAACCTTTTCCAAGCAACTATAACACTGCTTCTGCTTGCTTCTTTAACAGAGAGATTCTATCTCATCCGAGAGACATATCGCGCAATCCATGGGACTGGATTCTACCTCCTGGCTAGTGCTTTCCCACTGCATTTGTTCACAGTCCAGACCTGTGAATGGATAACATTCTTCAGGGCTGCTATTGACACAACTCTTTCTTTGGGAGGCAACAGTTCCTATAGCAGGAAGCTGCTCTGCATAAACAGGGTCGTGGGGACCTCTGTTTGGGGCTTCTCTTAGGTTCCCTCTTTCTCTCCAATAAGGATTCTCTTCCCCACTGTTAGCTTTAGTTCTCCTGGCCGGGCCCACCTCTTGCCCTTTAGAGAAAATGGTGCACTTAGCTTTTCCTCTGGGGTATATAGCTTCCACTCCTTCCTCTGTTAACCAGGCCTTTCTGTCCGGGCTGTAGCATGCCTTTCCCCGAGAGTTCCAAACACCAGTAGTTTGAGCTGGGCTGTAGCCACTTTCTGGAAAGGTTTTACTCCTGCTGCTCCTTGCTACCAGGGCATACCCAATGCTTCCTGGATCCAGCAAGCTCTCCTGTTTGTGACGTCTGCCCTTTACCTGCTTGGTCACTCTTCTCAGGTCGATGCCCCCTCTGGCCTGGGAGACTCCTGCACTGGCTCTTCCAGCACTCTCTGGTTCAGCCGTCTCCTCTCTCACTGGCTCAGCATCTGTAACTCCTCCAGCCACACCCACTTCTTCTCTTCCTTCCAACTCTCTGCCTCCCCTTGCTGGGATTTCCCAACTGCTTTTATCCTCTTGTCTCTTGCACGTCGTACGTGCTTCCCTGCTCAGGTGAACCTGATTAGCTCTCTGACTTTCTGCTGCGTCATATCTGGTGTGGGGAAAGTTTGTTATACTATTCTTTGGCTCATTGTAACCTGAATGTGTTTGCTGCTTATGTGACTGCAAGGTAAGTTCTTCTTTTTCCCCTATTATCATAGGTTCTGTGCTGGATACTGCATCACAATACACATTAGAATGCCCACCCAAAACTTCTAACATTATCTATAGTTCAGATTCCCATAGAGCTTGTCATTTATGCCTTCCACCAAATTTCTCGTTTCCACAGAAGTACCTAGTCTCCTATCAGAAATGGTTCTGCTCGTGCCCAGAATTAACGCATCCATTTAATTTCAACCCAGCAGCTTCCAACACTTTGCCACCTCACGGGCCTGTAGAAGTTTTTCATGATGTTGTTTCAACCATCCATCCAGTGTATCGAATGTAGAATTATTTTTATCTTCCAATGAAGTAACATTTTGTGGAAGTAGGGTTTCACATCCAAGCTGCAGAAAAGCAACGAAATAGGCTCTTGATATGTAAATTGAGCTATTATAAATCTGACATACTTCTGACAGATACTCTAATTACTGTTCCTTCTTTGTATAACCAAATGTTTTTAGGATCGAGATGCATGGTTCTGTTGAACCTCTCACATCTATTGCCTTGTGGGTGGTAAGGTGTAGTCCGACTTCTGCATATGCCATACCAACTAAAAAGTTATCTTACCAGTGCAACGTTAAATGATTTTCCTTAATTGGAAAGCAGTCTTCTTGGAACTCTGTAAACATTAAACCAGTTTTGTATCAAGGCTTTGGCAGTTGTACCTGCAGTCTGGTTCTTTGTAAGAACAGCCACTGTAAATCTCGTAAACATGTTAGTAATTAATTAATACATTCTCAAACCCTCTTCTGTCTTTGGTCCAATTCTTTTTAACATCTTTGTTATTGATATTGAGGAAGGGCTGTCAGGTAAGGTTTGCCTCTTTGCAGATGATACCAAAATCTGCAATAGAATAGACACCCAGGAAGGAGTAGATAACATGAAGAGGGATCTAGCTAAACTTGAAGAATGGTCAAGAATTTGGCAGCTGAGATTTAATGCTAAAAAATGCAGGATCATGCACTTAGGCTGCAAAAATCCAAGGGAGTGGTACAGTGTAGGGGGTGAATTATTTCTGGCCACGAAAAAGAAGCGGGACCTGGGCATGATTGTTTCTGATGATCTTAAAGTGGCTAAACAGGTAGAAAAGGTGATGGTGAAAGCCAGAAGGATGATAGGGAGAGGAATGGCCAGCAGAAAAAAAGAGGTGATAGTGCCTCTGTATAAGTCTCTGGTGCGACCTCAATTGAAGTACTGTGTGCAATTCTGGAGACCGCACCTTCAGAAGGATATAAACAGGATGGAGTCGGTGCAGAGAGTAGCTACTAAAATGGTTAGTGGTCTTCTTATAAAGCATATTAGGACAGACTTAAGGATTTTAATATGTATACCTTAGAGGAAAGGCGGGATGGAGGAGATATGATAGAGATGTTTACATACCTCCGTGGCATAAATGCACAAGAGGAGAGCCTTTTTCAATTGAAAGCAAGCTCTGCTATGAGGGGACATAAGATGAGGGTGAAAGGGGATAGACTCAGGATAATATGTGGAAATATTTGTTTACAGAAAGAGTGATAGATGCATGAAATAGTTTCCAGTGGAGGTAGTAGAAACGAGGACAATATCTGAATTCAAAAAGCATGGGACAAACATAGACGATCTATTAAGGGAAAAAGGGGACTTGCAGTTGATATGGAAAGGCAGACTAGATAGGCCATGTTATCTTTTTCTGCCATCATGTTTCTCTGTTTCTATGTTTCCTGGGTAGCTGGAGTCTGCTGCAGCTCCTTATATTCAATAACTCCAAATGGTGTCAGGCCGTCATTGGAGCTCTACTTCCCCACTGCCCTTAAACGTGTCTAAACTGTTTAGTTATTATTGTGTTAGTTCTTTTTGTTACTTCCCTCCTGTTTAGTCTTATGCCTTTCCACTTAACCAAATTTATATTATTATAAACCGCTTAGAGTAACAATGAGCGGTATATCAAATAAAGAAAGAAGCATGAAGATATAGTTGATTGTAACCATATCAAGAGGTTCAGTGGCATTGAAACACTGCATGTAAGCTTGTTCCTAGGGAAACAATTCTTTTGTAAATGTGCAAAGCTTGGAACATTTGATCCAGTCTTCCACATCTTTAGATAAGCTACCCAATAGTACTTCTGCCTCAAGTTCTTTGAAATGACTTTGCCTGCGAAATGTCCAAATTTGTCATGGTGCAACTCCCAAATGTATTTTCTGCAAACCTTTGCTACCACCATCTGTAATACATCCTTTCCATCCCTTGGGCTTTTCAATTTTTCTGAAGAGAACATTATTCTTTAGTATAAGCCTCTCTCATTGCTTTCAGAGTTTCTGGGTCACCACTGTCAAATCTTGTGGAATCAAGATCTGCAAAAGTTCTAAAGCATAGTAATATCTGTTAAGTCTTCATCCATTCTTTGTTTATGTTTCTACTTTTCTGTCCTGTATCCCAAGACGTTTTCTGAGCACTCACATTAGCGTTCACTTTCTTTTGTGCTTTATACTTCAGCAAGCAGACATTTCCACTTGTACTTCCCTATATGAAAAACGTCCTTTCCCTGAGTTTCAGTCTCAGATTCAACAGCATCCTGGGAGGGCAGACAAAAGAGTGCATATTTCTGTTCTTTCTGCCTGGCTTGTAAATTATGTTTCTTGAGAGTAATATAACCAAATGATGGTATCAAAGGCTGTGAAAGAAAACAAACCACTTCAGTCTCAGTCCTCAGAGGGAGAAGACATGAATGCAAACTGGGAGGCAACAAGAGAGAAAGCGATGGCCTAGAGTCTGGTTTTAGTCCTCTCTATTGGAGGGATGGATACTAAATGCATGGTTGACATGGGTTCAGATATATCAACCATCACTTCTAGTCATTTTTATAGATATCTTGAACATCCTGAACAATCACATGATGGAAGCTGGGTACAGGACCAGCCACAGTGTTGGTTTAAGATATTGGCACCATAGGCTAACCTTGAAAAGAGAGAAGCGGTATGTTATTGGTGCAATGAGCCTGGACATATTGCTTGAAATTGTACAAGTGAAAAACAGGATTTTTTTCACTTGTACCATTTTAAGCAATATATCTAGGCTCATTAAACCAATAACATACCACATCTCTCCGTTCATTCCAGAGTGGAGAAGGTCTTCTCTGTAAGAATTTTAAACACTTTCTCGATTAGGATGGACTTGAACAAAATTCAGATCTCTTTCATCTTTTCTTTTCAGTTTCTCTTCGATCTCAGTTTGTCTTCTCTTAATCCATGATAAGGACAGAGCAATATTCTGTAGAACTGGAAGAGACAACTCAGATTCAGATGCTGTAGACCATATAGGTAGTTCATTCCAAGAGCACTGCAAGAAATTAAGTAGGGACACTTCGTCAAACCGGTAAATAGGGCAGGCACAAGATGATGAGGCACCCTAAGTGAACCTCATCCCTTGCACCCCTCTGCTGCACCCATTGCCACTACTGCCACCCCTCTCCGAGACCAACAGCAGCAACAATAGCCGCAAACATCCCTGTGGCACTCACCTTCAAGCTTTGGCACCGCAGGGTTGCTTGGTTCTGCTGCTCTATGATACCCGATGCTGACTTCCTATGCAAACAGGAAGTTGGCATAGAGAGTCAGAGAGGGGCAGAAGCAAGCAGCCCTGCGGCAGTGAAGCTTGAAGGTAAGCACAGCAGGACTGTTTGCGGCAGTGGCTGCTGTTCTTGGAGAGGGGCGACAGCAGTGGCACTTGGTGCCCCCGGAGGTTCGGCATACTAGGCACCATTCTAGTTCACCTAATGGTAGTGTTGGCCCTGCCGTTAAGGCACTTTCTCATCCTTAGCCCAATTAATTGCTGCTTGCATTAAGTCTGAAAACAGGATTTGGTGTTCTCTTCTAATCTTTGATGCATTTCCCTCCTAAGGGTTTCACCCCTTAAGCCCTGGATGAACTGTCCTTTCAGAGTTTCTTCTGGGTCTCACAGCTGAGTGTGACCTCTGATGAGTATAGCGGTCAACTTCTCTTGCAGTTGGTAAACATACGGAACAAACAGACTCTCCCAGTCTCTGACAACAGTTGCAGAATTCCTCAATGTAAAGTCCCAAATTAAATCCCTGTAGATTTGTTAAAGCAGAATAAAGATGACCACTATAGACTGACTTTGGCGAAGTGCTAAGTGTTTCATGGTATCTCTTGTCTGACTCTTAGGATAATCTTAAAGAGTTTCCAGTTGATCTTCTGTTGGGACCCTTAAAATCTTCAAAGTGTATCATGCTTTCTCAATCCATTTTGACAGAAAAATCCCCTGAACAATTTGGAAACTCATAAAAGTCAGGAATGGACTTTTCTCTCTGGATCATCACTGTTGTTGCCACTACTGGTGACTGCTGCTGAGGAGAACTTCTTGAGGAACATTCCTGTGCAAGGCATAACTCAACTATTTGCTTCTCTAAGGGGTATGTTTACTAAACTCCGAAATTGTGCGGGGCCCCATTAGTGTGCCTGTGCCATATAAGGAGTGGGCGGGTCAGGCAGAAAAAAGGAAAAAAAATGGGGAGAAAGCGACTGTACTTGTGTGCTGCGCGCAACTGTGCGGGTGCAAGTAGTGCGTGGGAAGGCTAAGTGGCGCGCTGCTGGGCACATAAAGGAACAGAGCCGTAGTATAACGGTGAAGACACTGACCACTGGTGCAGGGATCAGGGTTTCGATCCCCCACAGTGCCCAGTGAACAAGGCTCCCAGAGTAATTATTTTAGGAGGCATATAAATAATGGGCAGCAGAAGGTGGCGCGCAGATTGCATAAGGTGTCGCGCTAATGTTTTACGAGCGATCTGAATAGTGTGCGGCATAAGGCGGCGCGCTGATGAGGAAGTTCAAGAACAGAGCCACAGCACAATGGTGAAGACACTACCCACTGGTGCAGGGATCAGGGTTTCGATCCCCCACAGTGCCCAATGAACAAGGTTGGCTGAGTTGTTATTTTAGGAGCCATATATATATAATGGGCGTCATATGGCGGCGTGCTGATGGCCATAAGGCAGGGCGACCATGTTTATGGAGGCAGTGTAATATTGGGAGGCATTAGGCGGCTTGCTGATGTACAAACACAGTAACAGAACCACAGCACAATGGTTAAGACACTGGCCAATGGTGCAGCGATCAGGGGTTGAATCCCCGGCTGTGCACAATGAGAAAAGTCTGGGTGAGGCATTATCTGTTATGGGTAATATTGCCCTAGGAGGCACATGAATTTTGGCCTACATAGGTTTTTGGAGGCATAAGGCGTTGCGCTGATATCTAAGCACAGGAACAGAGCCACAACAGAATGGTTAACACACTCATTAATGGTGCTGGCATCATGGGTTCAATCCCCCGCTGTGCCCAATTAATAAGGCTGGCTGAGCCATTACCTGTTATGAGGAATAGTGATCTAGGAGGCATGTTACATTTTATTGTAATTACTACTGCTAGCAAATGCACTATCAAAGCACTGTAATATAAGGTGATGCATAAGGCGCCCTACAAGGTACCTTAGAGGTCACATGTGAAGGTGCACTGTCCACCAAGGCACTCCACAATGTTGCTTACAGGGCGCTTTACAGGGTGCCGTATGAGGCAGGGCAAGGTCCAAGCACTGTCTGTGCTGGCATCACTGTGCATTTTAACGCATGGAAACCTTAAGTAGGTGAGCAGACATGCAAGAAGGAACAGCAGTGTAGCACAATGGTTAGGACAGTGACTGACGGTGCAGGGGTCATGGTTTTAAATGAGCAGTGACTAAGGTTGGCTTAGTTACGTCTGTTTACTGCATGCAACTGTACAGCAATCTGTGCTGCCATCTAAACAGAAGCCCACCCTAGTGCCATAGAGTATTTCACCTTATAAGGTGCACCAGAATGCACATCATAAACAACCACGTCATCAAAGGCGAGTTATAATGTTCTCCAGCGGCTATGTAGAAATGTTGGCAACTCCCAGGACATCATAGTAGGTCCACCATAAACTGACTGAATCGAAGGTGTGACATAAGATGCCCCAACGATGTATAGGTCAACCCAAAAACCTTTCCCAAGAGCACTAAGAGCCCCCAATGTGAAGGGCAGCAGAGGTATGTGCCAAACACACATGTAACCCAAACACTGCACAGAGCTGAAAGGAAAGGCAATGCATAAGTAAAAGAACCACATAGATCACAGGTGCTGTACTACAAAAATCAGCCCAAGGCCATGTGGCAGCTACAGAAATGGACAAACATATTGGGGCTAGCTGTAGCTATGTACAGAGTGATGGTAATGTACCATGCTATAATGATAGTGTGCGACATAGGATGGGAAGATGTGTCCAGCAGAGGAGGCTGACATGGCAGGATAGGTGAAATATCAGGATGACAGTGGAGTAGCAGTGCTATCCAGAGCACACACACGAGAGGCAACCATGGAGAGATGAAATGCAGGAAGCTGTAGGAGTGCAGGACGTGTTGTAGCAGCATGCACATCAGGGTAGGATGGCACAACAGCTGGCAGACAGAAGATGGACAGAAGCATGGCTCACAACTCAGATGAGGGTACAATGTGCTCACAGCACAAATCTGCCAACATATGACCGTAAAACAAATGGAAACTACATCTGCAGGACAAGCATACACATCCAAGAGAACAGAGAGAAATCACACCTACGACCACTACCACAAATGCAAATGGACCAACCGGTAGGACACACCACCAACGTGAGCGCATTAGCAAAGGCTGCATACAGAAATAGTCCAGGCCATCACACAAGACGCATGGTGGTTGTAAGGACAGGCAAACCCCCAAGAAGAACCATGAACAAATGCACATGCAGATCTGCTGTGTACAGATCAGATCCCACTCTGTATTTGGGAACAGGGACACATGCACACACACACAATGAGATGTTATGCAGTGGATACAGCATGCAAAAGAGGAAAGAAACCAAACCCCAACGACAGCAGAGGATGCTTGGTGGACCTGGGTAGCAATCTCGGACAGGACAGGAGAGAACTCAACATGAAAACAGGTGTACCACACACCAGCTGAACCTCAGCACTACCAAACCCCCAGGTGCACTGCACTGTAAACACCATTACGAAAGAGACCTATGTAACAGATAATATCTGATGGCTAGGCAGCACAGAGTGCACACCTTGCTGTGTACTGACAAGAGACAAGGGTGTGTGTAGAGGTGATGAACCTGCTGTTAACTAGTGGTCCAGTTAGCATACCTGAGGATATAAACAAAAAAAAATGTGGGGATCCAACCTGCAAACCACTGATTTAAAACACATGCCCCCAACCACACCCACAAACAACACACTGAGCACAAGGCAGAAGTAATAGTCCAAAGGGAGGGTCTGTATGGGAACCTGTAATACCCAGTGATGTGCCAAATGGCAGACACATACGCAGCTGCCATCGTACAAGGATGTGAGCACAGGTGGGCCATGGACATGACCAGCAAATCAGTAGACACAAGTGTAAATGTGCTCAAAGAGTGGAGGAGTAGCCTAGTGTTCACAAAACTGTCTTGCACACAAAACAACCAGGCCTCATTTCACACCAGGACTCCATGTGGCCTTGGGCAAGTCACTGCAGGGACATTGTCAAGGAAACCCTGGAGTCTCAGGGTCACAAGGAGTCATGAGTGATTCAAAGGCACCCATTGTATTGCATGTTTGTCACCATGATCAAGCAGCAAAAGAGACAAATGTCTGTCAAATACATATATTTATTTTGGTCACTCCTCACAGATACTGTAGACACTGCAATCATAATATCAAGGTGAGTCCCTCCCTGGTGAAAGATGGAAACACATTTAGCAGGGTAAAAACCCACATGCTACATAAAGGTCACTGCCTTGAGCACAAATGAATGGCACGAGATGTAATGTGCATCAGGTGCATGCTATGCACTGGGTAGCAGGCCCACACACCCCACCTGCTGCTGCATGCCTCAAATGTGTGACCCACATATGAGTGCATGTAGACTGTAGGCGTTGCATGATTAGGAACCCAAACACATCACCTGT
The DNA here is from genome assembly GCA_033557465.1 of Ichthyophis bannanicus. Lineage (NCBI taxonomy): Eukaryota > Metazoa > Chordata > Amphibia > Gymnophiona > Ichthyophiidae > Ichthyophis > Ichthyophis bannanicus. The sequence goes on along the minus strand of CM066031.1, from coordinate 1,067,868,930 downwards.
CCCCCCAAACATAGCCATCACGCAACACAGGAGGCCCACAAATGAAAAAAACATATTCTGCCTAAATGTTGTAAAGTGACAAACACATTCTGAAAGTAATGTCCCACCTCCCACATAATGGCTGATCCGCACATCAGAAATGCTACAATGTACACACCAAATATCATCAAAAGCAGAATGACCATATGCTAACAGGTAGCAGAGGCACATGAACTCAGAGAGAATACAAACCAAACAACCTGCAGAACGCTGCAGACATAACACCATGCAGGAGGTCCCCTTGCATTGTTTGGTGGGTAGACAGTGTTTGGACACATATAGCATGGTACATGGAATGCAGAAGTGTAGGAGGACAATGGACACCCACACTGACACACAGCAAATATAATGGGGCAATGAGAGTGTCGTTACCGCAGGGGACAAACATGACTGTGCAGACGTGCAATGCAAGGTGTGGACATACATGCAGAGTGTCACGTCTGTACAGTAAACAAACACAATAACCAGCATGCTAATATGCAAATGATGGACAAACATCTTACAGTGCACCACACAGAGGCCATAGGTCCACATGCTGTGTTTCACAAACATAGTCAGTCATAAGCACGAGCACCATCCGCACAACAACATGATACAGTGATGCCACACATGCATGTAAACACCCTTGCCCACTCCAAACATCAATCAAGGATGGTGGTGGGCATGAAAGTGTGGTTGTGTCAAAACCTGTATCATGTCCAGGTGGAGTGCAGGTGGACATAGACAATAGGACCGTTCCATCTTTGCCCCTATGCCACACACATGGCTGTATGCTGTTGTTGAAACAAACAGATGAGCATATCCTGTGTGCCATGTCACACACATGGCCAAATCCAATACACTAACCAACTGGGGAGGAATGCCCAAAATACATTGACAATGTCAGTCCCTGATGCGCACAGCGTCCCAAAAGCAAAGTGGCTCTGCAATCAAACAGATCAGTTCAAAACTCCCCATGCAAACCTGCGCATGCATAGTAAAGTGTCACATTCCAATATGACACAGTCCATGAAAGTTCATCTGTGTCCCTGCAAGCAGCAGGACTCTCAGCCACAGCATGGCACAAACTGTGTGTTGTACAGGTCTGTCATGGGCAAACCAGCAGTCCAAGAGCAATAATGTCCATCTCAGGCCTGTGTTCCACTCTCAGAAGTCAAACATCCAATGGCAGGTTTCTCCAGAAACAATGACATGTTGGTCTGTCCCACAACAGGTGTTGGATGGCGAGCCCAGATGCACTGGAGGAAATGGGTCCATTATGTCCTCTGCCCTGTGTCAGGAGAGGATAAGTATGGTCTTGTCAGACACCTTGCAAAAACAGTACAAATTGCCAAAAGTCACAACGCACAAAACACAGAATACAGGGATGCAAAGGCAAATATTACAGGATATGAACATCAAATAAGATGCATATTATAGCCATCAGTATATTTCAATGCAGACACGGGTGTCACATGGATATGGTTATGTTCAATTTCGGCCCACACAGCCATCTCAGAGCTACACACTATATGCATCTGTTTGTGTCAACAGAGATGCAACATGACATGTCCATGAGATTAACAGAAACTCAACAACAGATACAGCCAGATGCCATCCCCAAATAACAAAGGTGCAACATACCCTGTGCATGCATCATGTGTACGTCCGAAGTCCTTCAGCTACTCCATAGCGACATCGGGTCACAGTGAAGGGAGACAATGTCAGCCAAACATGTCGAATCACCATGTGAATTCACCGTTGATGCATCTCCACATTATGCCTATATATGAGAGAAAGAAACGTTGCTCAACACTCGTCCCTCAAAACACAAAACACAGTTCTGCTCACAGCTCACAACACATGTTGACCATGATGACAAGGTAAACAGCACTATGGTAGAGGTAGCACACCCAACACTGCCCCCCAGGTGCCCACACCCCTCACAGCACATGATAATGTACCATGCCTGGACACTGCATCACCACACAGTCAACCCATAAACACACACCCACACAGTATGCTTAGGTCAGCGGGACAGCTGTAATACATGGCCTGTATGTGCACAAGTGCCAATTTGTGCACATAATGGCACAGTGACATGCATTGATACCCTGTTGATGGCTGATCTAACTATGTTGGGGGAGGCAGCAAGTGTAGGATCCCCCAAACAAGATAAACCACACACACACATGTAGCTCTGCTGTAAATATGCCAGAAAAGGTGTTGCAGTTGACATACTGTACACAAACACATGGGGGATATGTGTGCCGACAGCAAGATATGGGTAAGGGAGGCTTAAGGAAGATAAGTGAACAACCACAGCTGCCTAATATGACACATAACAGGCGACATGTTGTCCCCCTGACCTCAGGCACATACAATGTAGCTGTAGATCCACCTACCCTGGACCACAGCATCTTGGCTGATGTACCGTCACGTGCCAATGCTACACACAAACAGCATCCTCATGAAGTATGTCCTGTGGAGTGGAAAACAAACGAGAAAAAACAATTTGTCATGTTCCAGCAGTGAAACCCACACTGCACCTCCCTGTCCCCAGCTGTCAGACACCACAACATGACCTACCTACTGACTGTGCACTCTCACACTCTACTGATATCCCACATGGGAGAGTCAACATGTAGTTGTCTGATGGTAAATAAAGGTCTCCCCAATCCCTTTTTCGCCTCCCTTCCCTCTCTGTTGTTCCACACACTGGTCTAAAGAGGTGTCTGCACCCACCATGTTTTGGCCGCATCCCAAGGTCACACTATTAGTCTGTGTCACCCATGTTGACATCAATACCCCCTCTCCGGGTGTAGTGGTCCCTTAATGTTGTCTGTTACCCCAGTGTAGATAGCTGTGACACCTGGAAATATGCATGAACACCTCCTGTATCGACTATGCAAATGCATATTCTGCAGTGTACATCTCCGACACCAAAGAATACTGACAGTTGTGTGCTTATGATGTGCAGAAATACATGGTCATGTCAGCAGCATGTTGGCCAAACCACACCCCCATGTCTGTTTGTCACCTGCCCATGATGGCTGCATGTCATCCCACTGTGTGACAGTGAGAATGTGAAACCATGGTTAGGCTACATGTGCACCTGCCCCAAATAACTCTCATCTAGGTCTGTGTGTGTATGTGGACATAACATCCCTCGCTAGGGTCCACAAGGTATTTGTGGATGTGGACTGTGCTATCCTGCCCTACACACAGCATGTACCTCAGCCATTAGGCATATGTTGAGATAGTATCACCTACATATGCCATGCTTCTAATGTAAAAGCGCAAAACACATAAACCACCCACACATGCAGCGTCACAGTTGGCTACTGTAATTGACCCTTTGGTGATCTGACCCGCTGCACCTCTGTATGTGTGTAGATGTGAAATACTGCAATGAATGACTATTCTCCCAAAAAAACTGTAGCAATGATATGGACCCCTGGCTGCACACTGCACATGTCCACATGCTTCACCATATCCATGTCTGTTCTACGTGATGAGGTATACCTTACAGCACAATGTGGGGTTGCAGCAACACACGTCACAATTAAGAAATCCCATCATGGCAACGTAGTCATGCGCATGTGTACTGTGCTATGTCTGACATGTGGCACCACACCTAAGAAACAGACAGACATAGCCAGCTCACATGAGCAGAACACCCACACAAGCACCTACAAATTGTACCAGATAAACAAAAACCCCACAGGGGAGCTCTCCACACACATGGGCCTCCCTACCACAGTGCAGCCCGTACCATATGCCTGACACCGTGCTCCACACACACAATAAGACCAAATAACTGTGTTTGCACAGCAGCTGCTATCACAACCAGCCACTAACTTGTACTGTGACCCCCAAAAGCTCATAAAGGTGTATCAACACCCACACACACACTACACCAACAGCTGCTGTTGTGTCCTGTCCACATTGTTGGTCACACACTCATGGCTATATGTCACCATTGGATGTTCACTGTAATGACAATGCAGTGTTGCATCTGAATGCTACATGGTCAGGAACATCACCCTTTATAACCATCACACGCACACAACAGCACATATATGTGGGAATACATGCAATACATACCAGTGAATATCTCTGCAATCAACCTCCGCCTGACCGCTATTCCCGCCTGTGTGTCACCACTGGCACGTACAGGGGGCACGGTGGATCCTCCTCCAGATCCTCATTAATCTCTGCTGGAATATCATGCCTGAGAGCAATGTTGTGCAGGATGCAACAGGCTACGATTATCTCTGCAACAGTCAGTGGCTTATATTGTAAGGCCCCACCTGTCCTATCCAGACACCTGAAGCGACTTTTCAACACGCCAAAGGTGCGCTCTATGACAGAGCGGCTGGAGGCGTGGGCCTCATTGTACCTCCGCTCTGCACGTGTCCGTGGCTGACGCACAGGGGTCAACAGCCAGGGGCGACACCCATACCCTGCATCACCTGCAGAAAGAAATGTTGCATGTGAATGCATGAGCGCATGCTACCACAAATTGACACAGGTATAGACATGAGAAACAAATGCAGAACACATCCTGACAGGAAGATATGACATCACAAATATGCATTTGACCAAATAAGACCTATGGTGATAGAAATGGAACACATGGCCTAAGGATTCTGTACAGACATGCCAAACAACACAACAGTCCCATTGTTACATCTACAGATCCTCTATGTGTGGCACATGTGTATTGTTATGCAGTTATTGTTCTCATCTCTACCACCACCAATGTTCGGCTAAACCACCAACACCCAGAAAACATGTTAAAAGTATATGTCTGCAAAGCACACACCACAATAAGGTGTTGGGAGGCAATGTAGGCGCACAACCAGAACATGTATGCCATGGAGGTCTGACAAGATCAACACAATATCACCTCTATCCGCCGTGTCCTCAAAGGTCTACATATCTACATATAGCAGTCTGACGCCATATGCTGTTGACTGCTGACCACCAACCATGTTAGTAGACACCCTGTGCACTGTTCCCATCCTTGTTAAGCTGCAGTCCACAGAATTGCACACTGTAGCCCACATGAGCCTTCAAATATCACATCTACTGAGTCTGACTACTTTCCTGTGTATGTGCTACCAATACCTCTCTGTATGCCCACAAGTTGCCCCTTGCCCTTGCTGTCACCTCTCCCCAATGCTGAGCCACATAAGGATAATCACATACAATGACGCCTAAGTACCGCACATCTGCAGTGGCCCAAGGTAATGCAAACCCTAGACTTGGATTCCCCCCTGTTATGGCACAGGCCAAATGCATCAGCATACCTCAGCAAACATGTACTCCCAGTTGCAAAGGTCAGGAACATCCATCATACGTATCTGACCCCACCCCTCCATGTAATCTACTGATTAATGTAGTGATATATTTATGTACATTCTCTTCTATACCGCGCTATTCTGCATCAGTGCGGTTTACATTGAACTAATGTAAATTACATTGAACAGGGCATTATAACTTGGAGATAACTATTTTACAGGGAACATGGGCCATGGAGGGTTAAGTGGCTTGCCCAAGACCACAAGAAGCACCTGTGGGACTAGAAACCTCTGTCCTTCCGGCCCAAGGTTGCTGTCCTCCAGTGGGATGTGAACCACCGACCTTCCGGCCTGACGTACCTTGCCCCAACCACTAGGCCACTCCTCCACTAACAACCCCAGTACTGAGTGAGTGTGTGCCCCTCACACACACATGACAAGCGTTAGGTGTATGGATTGTCAATTACATAAATGTTACAGGACATAACACAGGTATAATCAAAATCAATGCCTGCACAGGTGGGTGAGAAGGGAACCCAACCCCCAAACCCCCCCTGTGGGCACATGAAATGCACACACACTAGTAGCAATCCACAACCAGGACACACATCTGCACAAGTGCATAGTTCGTTCAACACCATCAGCATGGTGTTGTCTGATATTGTTCCAATCCTGATGTTACATGTCTAATCATGTCCCCTGTAACTCAACGTCTACACTCCTCCAACAATGTAAACCCCTAACAGTCCTCTGTCTTCTGAACGTGAGTTCAGTTTCCAAACGCACAGAGAACAAACAGCGCACTATATGAGAGATGTTACGGAAACACATACATATATGCATTATTACATAATATATCGTGAAATACTCACCCAGCAATATACAGTCCCCATACTGTCCCTCCTCAAATTGCCGGAATAGTGCTGAGCGATGCAGGATATAGGAGTCATGGGTGGACCCTACAAACCTTGGGACCACATTCAGAATATGCAGATTAGCATCACATACAATCTGAACATTCAGGGAATGGTAGTGTTTGCGGTTGCGGAACATCACCTCCCTGTCTCTGGGCGGGACCAGGGCAACATGTGTGCAATCAATAGCTCCCATCACGTGTGGTATCCCGGCTAATGCCTCAAAGGCCTGGTTCAGGGTCCCCCACTGTTGCCTATTGTGGGGAAGGCCTATGTAATTCCCCGCCCAGCTGACCATGGCACGCAGTACCTGGTGGAGACAGCGTGAGAAGGTGGGGCGGCTCATGCCACCCACTGCGGCCACAGATGACTGGAAACAGCCAGAGGCAAAGAAATGTAAGGCAGCAAGGAGCTTGACTAAACCTGGTATGGCATGTGACCGATCAGTCAGGGGCTCGAGGTCAGGTCTTAGATCCTCATAGAGCTCCCTAATAGCCCCCGTGCTCAGTCGGTAGAGGGAGATGACCTGGTCCTCACGCATGCCCTGGAGCTGGGTCCTGGGCCTGTAGAGGCGAGGCTGCCGAGCCTGCACCTCAGCACGCCATCTGCACCGTCCACGCACAGCACCTCTCCGGATCGCCTCCACAGCTGCAGGTCTGATTTGCTGCGGGTCTACACCCATGCCCTGTGCCGCAGCCCCATGGACACCATCTCCCCTGTCCGGCAACCGCAGCATCCACCCACATCTACGGGCACATGCAACAACAAATATCTCCGTCATAAACCCCTCCCGTGTGGCTACACAAACACACACACACACACCCCAAACAGTGGACACCTTACAAACCACACTAGACAATAGACACACAATAAAACACACTACAAACAACACACACAATCTAATGCACAACACCTGCCTTGCTTTTTCAGTATCTCCCAACCAACACACGCCGCGCCTACAAAACACCCCTCAATGTTGACCAATAATGCCGCATGTTTTATACAGGTCAATGTACGTCACGCATGCCCAGTTGTGCGATTGCGCTGCTTGTGCGTGGCACCAATGTGCAACCGTTTGCGCATGTGCAACCCGTTACGCATGGGCGTCTATCTGTGCGCGGCGCGCATGTGCAACTGTTAGCGGATGTGTGTGTGTATGTGTGCGGCGCGCATGTGCAAATAGCTGCACATGTGCGTTTGTCTGTGCGCGGCGCGCATGTGCATCTGGTTACGCATGGGCGTATGCGTTGCTTGTGCATGAAGATGCACACACAAACGCACATGCGCTAACAGTTGCACATGCGCGCCGCACACACACACACACACACATCCACAAACGCACGCCCATGCGCAATTGCATCTACGCGCCGCGCACAAGCAGCGCCGTCGCACAAGCAGCGCCATCGAACAATGGCGCATGCGCAACGTAACTAACATAGAAAAAACTATAAAGCACCCTACACGCCTGGTACACGTTGAGGGTGGTTTGAGAAGTGATAGGTTGGAGAGAGATAGGTTGGTGAGTGATAGGTTGGTGAGGGCGTATTGTAGCTGGTGTGGGGTTTCTGTAGTCATTTGTTTATTGTAGTCATTTCAGTAGTCAACTGTTTATTGTGGTCATTTGTCTCTGTATTGGTGTGTGTACTGTGCTGTTTATTGTGTTGTGTTGGTTGTATTGTGTTCAGGGCTGTTTTGTCTGTGTTGTGCTTGGTGTTGGAGAGGGAGAAGGGGTGAGGTGAGGTGAGGAGGGGTGTGGGGAGAGGAGAGGTGAGAGGAGGGTGATGGAGAGGCAGAGTGAGAGCGATAGGGAGAGGGAGAGAGAGAGGGATAGAGAGAGGGAGAGAGGGAGGGAGAGAGAGAGGGAGAGAGTGAGGGGGAGAGGGATGGAGAGAGAGAGGGATAGAGAGAGGGATGGAGGGAGGGTGTGGGAGGGTGAAGGTGAGGGTGAGGGGGTGGGGGAGGTGGGCCCACCAGCCCCTCTGGAGGCTGAGCCTGCAGCAGGGCCATCAGCAAGGGCCCAGCCTGCACCCAGCAGACACACTGGGAAAAGGAAAAGGGTCCCTGTGCCGGAGACCCAGAGGAGGAGGGCCACACGGTTCTCTGATGCAGAGAACCACAACCTCCTAGCGATGGTCTTAGAGCACTACGAGGTGCTGTTTGGGAGTCTGAGCTCCCGCACAACTACAGCAGGATGGAATGCGGTGTGGGAGGAGGTCCGCAGAGGAGTTGCAGAGGTAGGGGGCCCCCTGAGAGACATAGAGAGCCTGAAAAAGAGGTTCTCTGACATAAAAAGAGGGGTGCGCCAGCACCTGTCTGCTGAGGAACAGCATGCTAGGGGCACAGGTGGCGGGGGCCCCCTACCACCCATGCTCACGCCCCTGGAGCAGCAGCTTGCCGAAAGGCTAGGGCCAGTATATACATATGGCCTTCCTGCGGCCCTGGATACAGCACATCCGCATGCAGGTAAGTATGTCACGCATATCCTTTACCTCTCAAGACCATCCAGAAATCACCATTGTGTAGATAGCAGCCATTTGCAGATGCACTCCCATAACTCTCTCCACAGCCCCATCATGTACCTATGCTGGTGTCAGAGGTGTGTGCTGTACCCCTGCACACCCTGTTGTGTCAAACACAAACACACACGCACACCCCAAAGGTTACATCAAGCCAATACCAAGACGTGGGAAACCCAGGAGGACAGCTAAATAGTTGTGTCACAGACATATGTCACGTACACAACATAGGCTGGTTTTTGCTGGCAGCCGCAGGGGCAAAAAGGGGCCCTATAAGGTGCTCCACCTCCTCAAACATACATGTAATCCTACACCATGGCCACAAACGTTACACAGCGTGTGACAGGGAAGGTTCCCCTACACTATGGAGCATTTGGAGAATGCAGATATGGCAGGCGTAGAGGTAATGCACATCACAAAACGCGCATCTGTACACGGTCAAGCATATGTGGACATATGTGAGTGTTGTGAAGGACGGAGATAGCACAGTGAATGACGGGAGGAGCGGTTGGAATAGCATGGTATCTACGCGTGGCATCACAGCAGGCCCCAAATGCAGCATAGTGTATGGGAACCCTCCCTATCACATGCGTTTGACAATGACGTGTTAAGGTGTACTAATACACGTATGCTCATGGGATAGGCGCAGATGTGTCATCCACCTTCTGCCCCTGTGGTAGGCAGCGAAACCTGGCCTGTGTTGGGGCAATGACATATGTCTTTATGTAAATATGTTTTGGACCCTCAGAGCTGCACACCTCTGTGTATTGGCTTGTGTCACCCTGTTCCCTTGCCATGTCCCAGGGACACATACAACATGTGTCCCTCATCCCATCAGTCCCCCAAACTGTCCCAAACATGTCAATGTGTACCAGCCCCTTACCTACCCCCACAACAGTGCTTCTCATCCCCTGTCATATTGCAGTGGCCTGCGAGAGGTGCATGTTTATGTGACATACTATACGCACAGTGCTGCATGTGCCTGTCAATGGGCCCAAGATGATTTACAGTAGCAGCTCGCTGCATTGTAGGTCAGTGACAAACACATGTAGGACTGTGATGACAGTATGTCCCAGGGAAAAATGCCCTGCTCAATGGCATGCACACTCAAACAGGGGCTAGAAGAAACAGGTGTAAGTGTCGGAAATGAGTAGCCCTGTGTGGACATATGTTGGCCAGATGGGGTGAGAGATGGAATGTGGGTGAAATGCACAATGTGAGCAGAAACAGAAGCATGGGAAACACACAAGGTGTGCATGCCTAAAGCACACACCTGTTCCCCCGGTACAGGTACATGGTGTTGATAGACAGGTATGTGAGTGTGTAGGGGGCCCTGTATGCAGCACACATGCAGGGTCCCCACACCATCAGGTATGTGTTGTCGCAAGCACACACGTATACATAGCTGTAGTGCGTAAACATATGTGTGTTATATGTGTTTGCCCACAATACAGGTGACTACAGTACCATGCTGCCACATGAGGAGGAGGTAGAGGAGGAGGAGGAGGGGAGTGATATGGAAGCCCCTCACATCCTGGAGGATGCTGAGGCTCTGTGTTCGGGGGCAAGCCCATGTTCCAGGGAGGGGCCGCTGGAGCCACAGACGCGCAGGCACCCACCAATGATGTCTGCTCAGCCAGGTGCCGGACCACCACCAGGGCAGCATGATGTGGGCGAGGATGTCCTCATCGAGGAGCTGAGAGCCCACGCTACATCTTCCCGGGAAGATGCAGAAGGTGGGTGAAAGCCAATGTTGCCTCCAATGTTCTGTATGATGTGTGCACATTAGATATCAGCTGTGCATCGTATGGCAGGAATGTTAATGTGTTAAACTCCACAGAGCGACCCTCGAGGTTATCCAACTTAACAGTGGACTACACGTCAGGATACAGTATGTGCATCACATTGCTTGCAGTGGAAAGTATGTCTGAACCTGTGTAACCCAAAATACACAGAAACCTATACATGTGAACACGTATTTGTTGAGGTTGATCAAACTAACCTAACATTTCTTGGTGGGCTATGTCATACAGTACGTATGTTTGCTTGGCAAGGTGTGTGCGCACACACATGTGCACAGCTGAGAGGGAACAGTGGTGACAACTGACCGTCACAAACACAACACACAAACCACAAATCTCTGTTTGGGGTGTGTCTGTGCTGGATGTGACAACATACCTTCCACAGCTGTGACATGTGTGTCTCCGTTAGACGGTACACCTTTGCCATACAAAAAGGGTGTGACGTATGTTAGCTGATGTTACTGTGACACACACCATAACAGCCTGGGGTGAGTTCACACCTACGGATGCAGACATACTAGGAATGCAGTTTAAGGTGCATCATGTTCTAGGGCAATACCTCATTAATAGCATAGCACTGGGAAAAATGAACCTCATCACAGTAGTCCAGCCGTCTGGCAGTAACAAATCATGACAACTGTCCCCTAGGCCATGGGTAATCCGCGATGACATACACATAGCTAATAAATGTATGTCATGCAACGTCACACAGACCCCATCCCCTACAGTCTGCATCACCAGGTGTCAAACAATCCTAAAATATGAACCTATCAGTCAAGATGTCTTCATACACACATATACCAGGAGTTACAGACAGGACAGGGTCTAAGATCATGTACCCATGGTTTGGGGGGGAACAGGTCCCTGTAGACCGCGTGTATGTCCACAACTAGGGTAGGCTGTGTGACATACAGACAGAGCTCTCAACATGTCCCCTTCATGTATATGTGACAATGAGGTGTAGATTTGCATGGTTTGTGACTCAAACAACGGATCATACAAGGTCTATGTTGCCCCCTGCTGTGTTTTGAAAGAATGGACACCTCACAGGTGACACCCCTGCTGCCAAACACAACCAGGAATGCCCCCCCCCCCAGCTCTGTGACTCACCACTCTTCCCTAAGGCTTACCACCTGCTGTTGCATGCTCAGCATAACCCTGTCTTTGCCATGTTGCGGTCTATCACCCTGTGCTTCACCATCTGGTCCTACGCATGCTCGTTGGGGAGCCTCCACATGTGTCCCACGGTGTACATGCACTGTTATCTGACCCCTGTTCTTTTACCCTGGGTGTATGTGAACCCCTCTGCCGTCTGACACTTGCGGCAGTAGTGGACTTGCCCACGTAAGGGTTCAGATCCTGCGGATCCCACGCCATCCCTCACAGTCAATAGCGCTGCACCTGTCACCTGTCCATGCTGTGTGTATCCCCCCAACTGTGGTCCCACCTGGTCTGGCTGTTCACAACCTACCTCTCTTCATCAATGCCTATCCCCAGGTCTGGTTGATGTTAATCGCACACGCCCCACCCACGTACACAATGGAGATTTGTTTGCCATCTGTCCCCAAGCCTATTGCTACATCTCCAGTACGTGGGTGTGTGTGCGCAGCCTGTGTATCCCTGGGTTTGCCTCCCACATCACCTAACTGAACCATGTCCTGTGTGTGGCTATGACATACACTTCCATGACAATGGGGTTTCATAACCATATCAATGTGCCTGGTCGAGTTTTTACAATCACACTGACAATCATGTGTTATATGTGTCACCTTGTTGTGTGTGAACGTTGATTCCTGAAGAGGTGTCTCACGCAACACCCTTTGTTCCCCCCACAGGCATTCGTCAGGAATTGGCAGCTCTGAGGCACTCAGTGGATGCCACTATACAGGAGATTGGCCACCTAAGGCAGGATATCAGGGCCATGCCCTTTCTGAGAATGTGTGTGGCCCAGGAGGGCATACTTGCTGTACTGGAGTGATCAGCACCACCACCACCACCACCACCACCATCACAGGAACCAGCAGAGGGGGAGGGTCGAGCACAAGGGGGGGGGTTCGACGTGCCAGACGTGGGCGGCCACGCCGTCGCCCCTAACTGTGGAAATAAATATTTTGGAGAACATAACTGCAATGTGTCATTCCAATGTGTGTCCGTGTGGTCCCCTATGTCGTGTGCACATCCATGTTTTGCCCATGACCATATGACCTGCACCCAGGTCCGTTGCCGGTGGATTGTTCACACTGTCAGGTATTACTGCACAGATGCCATCACATGCCATTTCTGACCTGCACAGTGTGTGTTCACAGCCCCTTGGCTGCAGCGGCCCGGTTTACACATACCCCCCAATTGCACCTGGGGGCCTGCTCCGAGGTTACACCGCCAATATTCAGATCCATGACCATTTCCATCCCCTCATACACCTCACATTGGATGCATATGTGTGCCCATTGCCCCTGTCCTTAACACTGGTTACATGCCGGTCCTGCCACCCCCATGGCATGCATGTGTCATAGACAGACATGGTTGGCATGCGTATATCCAATGCTGCAGTCCACTAACACATCTTGTTACAAAAGACCCATCCCTGTGACATGGATGTGTCCGGGACACCGTTACTATGCAACCTCTCATGTGCCTACCCTGGTCCCATGCCCACACACACATGTTTAGGCCACATGACTGCATGTGGCGCTGTTCCACGTATGCTACCCATGTGTACGTGTCCTGCCTAGGCAGGTCCATACACATATCCCATGCTTGCATCCATAGTCAGTGGGTAAGGACAACACATGAGCCCAGTGTCTATCTTTATAAACTGTTTAATATTGTTGAAAAAACATTGTGGCAACATGCCCAAACAAAACATGCCCCCGATTAATTCCCCTGACAACAGACCAGCACAGGGCACATGTGGCCGTCACAGGTGCCCTCACAGACTCCTGTGACGCCGTTCAGCAGATGGTAAACGACGGCTGAGCTGCTCCATCGCATTGGCCACCTGCTGAACGGCTGCCGTCAGACAACGGCAGGTGTGCAGCAGGAGACGGACGTCCCTCTGCACGCCATCCACTGCCTCCATCACATCATGTATGCACCTGCCAGCACACAAACACACACTGGGCATGGTTTGTGTGCTGGCATGTGCACACATGACGTGTGGGGCAATGGATGGTGCACCGAGAGGATGCCTCGCATCCTCTGCACACACCTGCAGGGTCTGACGGGAGACCACTGTGCCCTGTGCTGGTCTGTGGTCCTCCCCCCCCTGCTCCCCTCTCCTCCCCCCCATCCAGTACCCTCCCACCGTTATCTGAATCCCCCACCCCCACATGGCCCACCTGCCCCCCCAAACCTGCCCCCCCTTCCCCCACATCCGCCCTTGTATCCCCATTGTTCCCGTGTGTGGCTTTGCGGGGCTGGTCGAGGGGTTGCTCCTGCTCCTCCTCCCCCTCCTCATCCTCCTCCCCATCATCGTCGACGATGATAACATCCTCGTCCTCCTGCTCCCGTCCACGGTGTCTGGTGGGGCGCATGAGCGGGTAGTGTGCCACTCGTTCCCTCTCAACGTTGTCATCACCCTCTGTGGAGACATACACACATTACAACACCCTCATGTGTGTCACATAACACATGTACATATGCAGCCAACACACAAGCTGTTGTGGCAACATGTCACCTGAACGTGACACGCATGTGTGGCATTACTCACCATCAGGGCGTGGCTCCGGCCCTCTCTGGTACAGCTCCAGGAAACCAGGGTGGAACTGGCGGAGCTCACGCCCCTTCTTCCTCAAATCCTCCACCTGTGGATATGCAGACAATGGTTGCTGTCAGCAATGACGGCTCATCTCCGGGGTGTGGACAACAGAACCCTAACCCTGTGTGGGCAGCACCATGATGATGCCTTTTCGCTGTGGTGTGTGTCATGCGGTCCAGAGTTACCACCTGTACCAGCTTGTCTCTGTGAGATGTGGCCATAGGTAGTCCCATGTTTTTGTGTCAGCCTAGGGTGTGTAACCTACACAGGTGCACGTATCCCTCAAACTGCATCTGTGATGTCCATCTGCAAACACGTGTGTCATCCCTGGTGGATGGACAGATGTGTGACCTGACTCTGCATGCATATCTGGGTACATGTCTCAGTTACAGACCTTAGCCATTGGCTCGCATAGCTGATGTGGGTGAGGTGTTCATGACGCACATCCACATCTGCCCCTACCATATCATCAGGATACATCAACAGTGTGTGTGGTGAGCTGGGGTCATAATGCACTGTGAGAGATGTGCGGCCTGCCCAACATAACGTACTAACATATCTGACTGACCTACCCTCTGTTTCACTCAGGTCTCACGCCCCCTGGGGTTTGCGTGTGCTACGACACATCGTCTGCAACATACAGCAGAGCAGCAGGGTGACTGCCAGGGGACCATACACAGGTATCAGGAACGCCTGGGGATGATGAGCATGGATTCAACAGTTATGACACACTCCGCCATATCACCAGGGTGACTCAGAACCCATTATGGTGGGCCCTCAGGACTCCTGGGGATAGGGTGATGCAATCAAACTGTTCAGGGACACTCCACCATATCACCAGGGTGACTCAGGACCCATTATGATGGGCTCTCAGGACTCCTGGGGATAGGGTGACCTGATTAAACAATAAAGGCACACTCCACCATATCACCAGGGTGACTCAGAACCCATTATGATGGGCTCTCACGACTCCTGGGGATAGGGTGATGTAATCAAACTGTTCAGGGACACTCCACCATATCACCAGGGTGACTCTGAACCCACTATGATGGGCTCTCAGGAATCCTGGGGATAGGGAGGATGTATTGGAGAACATTGGTACACAAACCCATATCACCAGGGTGACTCACACACCATGTGATGCACGTTGCACAGTCCCTGATGGTGGCCCCTATGTTTTAGCTTGTAAATGCAAATCACAGCATCAGTCCATGATGTTTCTGGTAGCTCCTTAGATCTCTGGACTATCTGTGTCACAGTGTGCTTAGCACATCTACAGCAGCAGCAGCTGCCATGACCCCAGGGTGGCATCATGCCCTCGGTGACCAGATGCAACATCACCGGGGTACAGGACAAACCACTCAGATGTGCTACATACACAATATGGGATGTGGTTTAACCTTCTGCACTTTAATAATATACACTACCTACACACAGCAGCATGGAAAGCCTGCAATCACTACCTGTCTGTGTATGTGGTTATCATGACCAGTGGCCATACACTTACCTCCTGTGGGTTGTCCGCCTCACGATTGTAGCGTCTGGTGAGTCGCTCCCAGGCCCTCATCACCTTGCCCATGTCCCTTCTCCGGGAGGCCCCAGGGAACAGCCTGTGCATCCTGGGACCAATCAGGGAAACCAGGTGGCATAGCTCCCTTTGGGTGAAGGCAGGCTTTCTGCTGCGTGTCGCCATTTTGCAGTATGGGCATCTGTACACGCGGACGCATGCAACGCTACTTCCACACATGCGCAGATCAGTTCATGCACCGGCACGCCGCATGGCTGCACGTCAGAGATAAGCTCGCTGTGGCGCGCCGCATGGCTGCGCGACATACAAATTGAAATACTGACATCCTTATGCCGCACAGGTTATGGTGTCAACAAAAGTATGTCTGACAATCTTTGCAAAAACACAGAGCACCTATGTGTTTGTCGTGTACAAAGGATCATTTATCTTGTTATGTATTTTTCATTTTTTGAACCTGTGGGTTTGAACCTCTGGATACATATCCAAAGAGTCATAGTGCAGTGTCTGATGATGTGTGCTATGTGTGTCACATAGTAGGTAATGCCACTACACATACAACAGGGGGTGCTGACAGACCATCAACATCAGCTATCAGTCACCCTGGTGATACGGGGTTGTGTGTGCCACTGGGGTATGTTCGCTGGGGCATCTTGATGTGTGTCCAGCAATGATGTGGATGTTGCCTTAGGGGGGGAGGTGGGTACTTCATATCTGACCATTGGACATGCACAATAGGTTGCCTGGTAGCCATTATGAGGCAATGTGGCTCAGCATGTCACCTTAATGCACGTTATCCTTTCTTATGTGTGCTAACATGCCGCCCTGGTGGCAGAGGTGTGGCACAATGGTTCAGACATGGACTGCTTAGCCGGGGGTCTTGAGTTCAACCCTCCAGTGGGGTTCTGGATTACCTGTCGCATGTATCACACATTATTGGACAGCAGTGCCAAATTGGGCATTGTGTTTTTAACCCTTTCAAGGCCTACTTTAATTTTTTAATCCACATTGTGCAGCCGGGTTAATTTTTGCATATTTCAGGAAAATTGTACCCTTCTTATTCAATATGTTCTAATAGTGATTTTCCTTCTGCTATGGT
This sequence comes from Ichthyophis bannanicus, assembly GCA_033557465.1. Classification (NCBI taxonomy): domain Eukaryota; kingdom Metazoa; phylum Chordata; class Amphibia; order Gymnophiona; family Ichthyophiidae; genus Ichthyophis; species Ichthyophis bannanicus. Next base: position 1,067,851,993 of record CM066031.1, on the reverse strand, counting down.
CATGTATTATATACCATTTGATAGGAATATTTAGTCAAAATTTTGGATCCCAAGAGTTTCGGGCTCGGCCTGGAAAGGGTTAAAGTACATCAGTGCTGTGTTAGGCATACATCTTCTTATGTTACAGGAGTGTTACCTGCAGCAGTCTCCGTTCTACATTACAGCGGTACTACCAGGAGAAACACCTTCACAGTGCTATATGTGTCATGTGCAGTGCAGCATTGTTACTAATGGATCAATGCAACCCTCATTACCATAACACACAGTCTGCAGGGTTGCCTCTCTAGCCAGACAGGCTTCTTTTCTCATCTCTTGAGCTGTGGCCCACACATTTCATTGTTGCCTGTGGAGCCAGAGGTAGTGATTTGCTGTCCACACTGTGGTTAATCGTGAGTGCATGCAATACCAGGTGTTGTGATGTTAATTAGTGGTGGCAGCTATAAGACCCTCAGAGTGCTGTAATCTTCAGGTGCCCCATAAACAACCTTATCATGCACGTTGAGGTTACAGAGCTGTGCTGTTTTGTCTGGTGCCAGTAGTACATGACATTACACACATACTGCCCCAAGCAGCACCCATGTGCCGTGTAAAATGATATTCGCGATGTTACAATGAGATGTTCAATGTATCTCTACTTTGTGCAATGTGAACTGTACTGATGCTGACAGGTGCAGTATATGGCCCAATGTATATATCCAAAATACTTTTCACGGAAACAGCACAATAGGTATTTGAACCACCAACCTGTTGCTTCACAAGCATTGCATTCACCAGTGGGCTACAGCTCTGGAGCTGTGAACAGATGTCTGGCTGGCTGCAATATAACTTATGCTGAGTGTTTGCTGTGGTTAATAGGGTCGGGTTAGTCCACTCACACCCATGATGCAATGCACATGCAAACAAGCATTCTACAGATAGTCAGGAGATGGGGTAGACACCCCCACAGCACCTAGGCCTAATAGTGGTTATAGACCCTCCGTGTTGCAGGTATAGAGTGTTGACAGACAGTCACAGTGTGTGTGGCGTGTGCTCACCCTGAGGGTGAGGTGGGACGCACAGCACCTGTCCTGGCTGAGATGGCCTATACGTCAGATGCACATGTCTGCTGATGTCTGATAGGTTGTCCCATCAGACACACCTACGGTACACCTTTGACCATCTTATCTCCCAGTCACATCTGGCCCTTGTGGGCTACAATACTCACGGAATGGTGCATATCCTGTGTGTGTGCCCTGCCCACATTATCTATGTGCAGTGTGTGTGTGAGGACAGCAGCTGTTTGAACCCATAGGCGGTGTGTATCACACCACCAAACCTGCCCTGTGGAACCCAGGTTCCCCCAACATCTGATCAACACTCTCTATCCCAGCAATGGTGGTAGCAGCAGACAGCGCCATCAAACTCATAACAGCTGCAGTACGGACAACCTACATGGCACTCTCCACCGGTCTGTACCCATCCATATTTCAGTGGCCGACAGAGAGTCGGTCCTTAGACCCCCAACTCCCACACCACCATCTGACATTTTCCAGCAGCAGGCACTGTGAGTCGCCTGCTACTGAACGCTGCAAGGTGTTCCAGACATACATATGCTAACTGCAGCCAGGCCACTAGCCAGTCCATAGTGCATGCTACCGGAGGACATGTGTGCACCGATACCTGTGACGGGAGCACACCCACCACGCAGTTAACTCAGTGATTGGGCCCCATAAATACAGAACCCAGATACATCACATGAGAGAATTACAATAAGGCACTATGGTGGAACCTGGCCATGCCGTGGTCACTGCTCGGTCAGGGTGAGAGTAACCTCCCAGCAGGACATGCTCTTGACACCATGTCTGTGGAGATGATGGGCAGGCACCACAATGTCTCAGCCATTCACCTGTGGCCTGTGCAGATGCATCCTGCTAATGCCGCCCTGTCTGTTGTATACCCACAATACTTTGCTCCTCATTATGCACATTGGCAGGCCTATACTGGCAACAGTGCTATCAGAGTGGGGTGCAGAGGGTGTTGGCAGCCACCACAAACTGGATAGACAAACACACACTCCCCACACCTAGGGGAGCATTGAGCAGATGTAGAGGGATCTGGCAGCCCTGGCCACCGCACCCGTAATGGGCACAGTGCCGCCATGTCAATGTTAAGGTTTACTGTTGGTGTCATTAGCCACGGTGGTGGACTCTGTCAGACCCATGACCTGTCACACATTACCCATACATCAGAGACGTAGGTATGATACAGCTCAATGAGCGGATTGTGCTTAACGTAGCCATTTCTATCTGACAGTGATGATCACACGCTTTTGAGATCTGTGTACCGTATCCCCATGTGTAGTGTGGGATTGCTAATGTATGCACATACTAGTGTTGGGAAGTGCACACAGGGCCCAACATCCTGCCTCTGCATTAGTCTTTGGATGATGTAGCCTGCAGGTGCAGGTGTTTCTGCCCCTGTTGGCTGCTGCTCTGGAGCAGAGGTTCCCATATCCAGTCCAGGTGGGGCAAACACTGGTCGGGTTTTCATGTTGTCCCTGATGAATATGCCTATGATACATCTCCATACCATGGGGGCGTTAACATAACTTGCAGCACAAGCATTTTGTTTGGACACATCGTCCAACCTGTGTGATTTGGGACACTCCATGATTGCATTTTGGGAACTCTGCTGTAGGTGCTGCATATGTTTCTGTGCTATTTGCTGTTTAAGGTAAAGTATTATTTTCCAAAAATGCATATGTCCTCAGCAGGAAAGGTTCAGTCTTTAATACCATGTTTCCTTCATGGGTTATATGTGTGGACTGGGATGGTGGTAGCCCCAGCTGGGATTTGAACCTGTGACCTTCTGTTCTTGCACACACTGTCTGTGTGCATTGCACCACCATGTAGCCACAGATTGACTGCATTCCCTGGGACGTCCATGACTGTACATCCGACAGGGCCTGTCTGTTACAGTGGACGGTGCCAGCCTGCACATGGCTTGGCCACTGTCTGCTGTGGCTAACAGCCAATGCCCCCGCCACCACCTGTACCCTTCCGCCAACATGATGGCATGTCCTTATCTTGGAGAAGCATGTGACCTGCTTGAGTTGTGGCACTCCAGGACTGCATTCAAGGGACTCGCCTGTCGGTGATGCCCATTGTAATGGTGTGTGTGTGGTGTGGGGTAAAATATGGGTGTTTGAGACATGCTTATGTTCTCTGCAATATAGAAGTGTCTTCACTATCTGTGTTTAGTGGTGGGTGATGTATGGGGACTGGGTTGGCAGGGTCCCAAGCTGGGCTTTGAACCTGTGACTCTCTGGTCCTGGAGGTACTGGCTCTGTCTGCTGCACCACACTGTGGCCACAGAAACAGTGCAGTCCCTGGGGATGGACAACCTTGCCGTAGGAATCCTAAACCCTGCTCTACACATTTGTACTGTGGCCTCATTCACCTTGTCTGGGTGCAAACATGCAAATACACCCCGCAAATGACCGCAAAAAAAAGGGGGAATATATGTAACCAAACTGGGCAGCAGTGGTATTAATGGGCAACCATAATAAACACTCCCAGGAAAGCTCCCAAAAACGAAATGATTTTTGGAAGGGTCTCCACTCCGTAGACCCTTCCAAAAATCATTTCTTTTTCTTGGGGCTTTCCTGGGTGTGTTTATTATTACTGCCAATTACTATAACTGTTCCCCAGCTGAATTACTATTTTTAATATTTTTGGTGTGGAGATTTTCTATTTTTATTTGCACCTTTGTGCTGTGCACATGTATCACACTGCTTACGTTTTGCAGGTTTCCCCGGTTTTGCTGTACATTGCTGACGTAAATGGTTTCTCTTCCCTTTAAATGCCCTCTACCGCGAGTGTTTCACTCGCGGTAGTTTTTCCTTGAAAATTCGGCCCCGATAATGTGCGGGGAGCCTCTCCCCTCCCCTTCCCCGCCCATTAACCCCGTCTCTCCGCCCTCGGGAGCCTTCCTCCGCCCTCCGTTAACCTTTCCACGCCTCTATCAGACATTTGCGGGCCCGTACTTGTGCGGGGCACGTTAGTGTGACGCGCACCTTCGCGGGGGTTCATCGCACGTGTGCGGGGCACTTAAGAGCACTTAAGTGCTGCTTTTAGTGCACTATTGTGCGGCACGCAATTGTGCGGTTTTTAGTAAACATGCCCCTAAATCTTCTATTCGGTAAGAATCTTCTTTCTTCCCTCAAGGAAAATGAGATCTTGTGCAGAAAAAAGAGCCCCTTTCTCAGCAAAATAAAGCCACAATACACCAAATATAATTTTATTTATCAGCTCCCAGGGACTAGCTATAAAGTTAAAGGTCAGTTTGTAAAATGTCCAAATATGAGCTATGGATGCAAATTCAATAAAAGATGCAAAATTTAGGCACACAAGAGTAAACGTCCTACTGATTACGCCACTCTCTGTAAGTTCCATGTTCTAGCAGAACTTCCCATCCCTACTATTTCTCAGACAAGAGTCTGTAGTAATCCTGTCTTTTCTTACTCCTGTATAAGTGCACATTTCTCTCATGTTTAATGGTGTTCCTATCACTTCTCTATTATTTGTTTTAATTGTAAACTGCTCTGATATTGTGAAGGGCGATATATCAAGCTTTTAATAAACTACAAACTATAATCATAAAGCAAGTGATTACCTCAGGCTAGAATTCTGTCAGGAAGAAAGCATCAGAGAAGACACTACCATCTAGGAATTAAGCTCCCCATGTCAGGAAAATAGATGGCTGGAATCTAAGGGGAGTCTTTTACTAAAGGGTGCTATCTGTCAGGGAGAGTCTGATGTGCACTAAAGGCGCATGTTGGACTCACATTGACAGCTAACACAGAGCCATGACTGTGCTGCTGGATTATGACATTAACTATCCATTGTACATTAGGATTGTGAGAGGGAGGGTTAGGGGTGGAGAGTGAGCGGAGCAAGCACTGTTCAGGAAGCACACCTGCTCTATCTGCACGGCACGCTAATAGCACTGGTGCACTCTCCGCCACTTCCATAGATGGTGTTGAGTGCACTGGCACTCTTGTAGTGCTTCGGCAGGGATATATGCACTGTGTAACTGCTGGGAACATGCTTTCCATGCTCCCAACAGTTAATGCTGTGGTGTTACCTTAACACACCATAGCTTCACGCCTTATGAGCCCGTTAGGTACAACACCACAATGCCCTTTAGTAAAAGGGCCCCTAAGCTTTACATTTTAGTCTAAGATCAAAGGTCAATTAATTATTATAGTCCTGGTTTGGTTTAGGATGGAACTAACCTTTTGAACATGGTAAGTTAACAAAACACCAGATGCTCTTTAGGGTTCAGATATTGTAAGCATTTATTTACTAAAATATGTTAAAACATTTTAAAAACACCTTTTCTTTTCCCAGATAATTCAATACAGCTAGCTAAAAGAGAGAAATTATTTTACATTTAATTTTAAAAATATTTAGCAGCTTTAAAATACAATTCGACACAAGTTTATCACAACTATTCTTCCTTTCAATTTAGAGGTGTTACCCCTCCAACAGAGAATGCACCATGTGAGATAAGTATCTGATTAAACCATTTTTATTAACTATATACCGTACAAATAGTCTTTATATTTTTCAACATTCCTTCCTGAAAATTTATCTTGAAATCCATTTCAGAAACAACTGCTGGTACAATTTCTTCACTATGGGGCCCTTTTACTAAAAGTTTTAACATATGTTAACATGCATTAAGTGTCCATAGCCCTTTTATTTCTATTGGTGCAGTGGCATGTAATGCACATTAACTTCATTAACACGCATTAATCTTTAGTAAAAGGACATCCGAATTTAGATAAGAGTGTCAGTACTTCTAAAAACTTACTCAGAGTATGTTTATATTTATGTTTATTAAAATTTGCTATACCGTTCTTCATTGTAATATCAAAACAGTTTACATTCTAAATGACACAAATAACATTATTACAATCTAATTTAAAAAATTCAATATATAAAATAAAAAAATAAAGCATAAATTAGCAAAAAGAAATACACAATAAAAACCCATATGCATATTTTGGGGAAACATATTTGTCAGTTCCCTAACCCTTATCAAGTCTGTAGATCATTTAAGCACTGCCAAAAAATACTGCAAAAATTTGTTTTAAGTGTAGTCTTGTATTTTGAAAAAGAAGATTCCAATCTAATATTCTGAGGTAACAAATTCCAGAGAACAGGCACCAAATAATAAAATCCTGATTGATGAGTAAATTTACATTATGTCTGTGCATTAGTAGGTATGACTAATCAATTCTGAGAAAGAGAATGCAATGTTGAATTTTGAACATATGGGATAAATAAAAGGGGAAACCAATATAATGTACTTTATGAGTCAAAATTAAAATTTTAAAATTAATCTGAAATAAAACTGGCAGCCAGTAATATTCTGTTAGAAGGGGAGTCACACTATCAAACTTATAAGCATGGGTGACCAATTTGATGGCAATGTTCTGGACAATCTGCAGATATTTCAAGGAATTCTAAGACCACTATACAAAGAATTACAGTATTCCAGTCTACTAATTACTAGTGAATGAACCAGTATAAGCATAGCAGCCTTCTGTAGATAAGATCTAATAAAAAAACCTCTCTCAAAAAACTGGATTCAGTTACTGTTGTAATTTGAGCATCAAATGAAAGTTGAGGGTCAACATTATGTTTATGTTTATGTTTAATTTCTTGATATACCGCTCAGGCCAAAGCATCAGAGCGGTTTACAATACAATATAAATTTTAAGAAAATACGAAAAGAACGCCATATATGAGATAGGACAGAGTGAGAGATACAGTGATAGATAAAAGAATAGACGAGACAAGAAGGAAGGAGAACAGCAGGTTACAGCCATGATATAACAGAATGAGAGTTAAGCCCAAAGTCATGAAATAGATTTTACTCACACGCCACGGCTCCATGCCTAAGGGCCACGCCACAGCCTAATATCTTGAAAGTCAGAATCAATGATAAAGGTTGACCATGAATAGCAGGAAAACAATTAAGAATATAAAAAAGCCAAATATCCACATTGCTTGAGTTTTAGCTATATTCAATTTTAGATGATTAGTACTCAACCAATCAGATACTGCATCTAGCAATTATTCAACATAGAAAGATAATTTCACTGACTCCCAGAGATTAAAAAGAACAGGGGAAAGAATTGACCCTGTGGAACACAGCACTCTAAAGAAAACTCTTCGAAATTGCAGTCAGATAAAGACAAGCCATTGCAAAATCAGACCTTTCATTCCAAGCTCCATTATTTATTGAATTAATATCCGATGATCAACTAAGTCAAAAGCCTCTGACAAGTCCAGTGACGTGACATCAATCCCAAATGTTGTTTTATTTCACTAACCCTTGCCACTAAACTATTTTTGGCACTGTGATTTGGGTGAAATCCTGATTGACATGCATGAAAAACATTATTTAAACATAGAAACATGATGGCAGAAAAAGAACACATGGCCTAATCATCGGTTTTCAACCCAGTCCTCAGGGAACCCTAGGCCAGTCAGGTTTTCAGGATTCCCACAATGAATATGCATAAGATAGATTTGCATACAATGAAGGCAGAACATGCAAATCTTTCTCATGCATATTTATTCTGGGAATCCTGAAAACCTGACGGGCCTAGGGTTCCCCGAGGACTGGGTTGAAAACCTCTATCCAGTCTGCCCTTCCATATCAACTACAATATTCCCCCTTTTTCTTTAGGAGATCTTCTGTATTTACCCCATGCTTTTTTGAATTCAGATACTATCCTCTTCTTTACTACTTTCACTGGGAGACTATTCCACGCATCTACCACTCTTTCCGTAAAGAAATATTTCCACATATTACTCCTGAGTCTATCCCCTTTCACCCTCATCCTATGTCCCCATGTAGCAGAGCTCGCTTTCAATCGAAAGAGGCTCTCCTCTTGTGCATTTATGCCACAGAGGTATTTAAACATTTCTATCATATCTCCTCTATCCCGCCTTTCCTCTAACATATACATATTCAGATCTTTAAGTCCTCATATGCTTTATAATGAAGACCACTAACCATTTTAGTAGCCACCATCTGCACCAACTCCATCCTGTTTATATCTTTTTGAAGGTGCGGTCTCCAAAATTGCACACAATACTCCAAATGAGGTTGCACCAGAGACTTATACAGAGGCACTGTCACCTCTTTTTTCTGCTGGCCATTCCTCTCCCTATGCACCCAAGCATCCTTCTGGCTTTCACCATTGCCTTTTCTACCTGTTTAGCCTCTTTAAGATCATCAGAAACAATCATGCCCAGGTCCTGCTCTTTTTTCATGGACAGAAGTACTTTGCCCCCTACATTATACTGCTCTCTTGGATTTTTGCAGCCCAAATGCATAACCCTGCATTTTTTAGCATTAAATCTCAGCTGCCAAGTTCTCAACCATTCTTCAAGCTTAGCTAGATCCCTCCTCATGTTATCTACTCCTTCCTGGGTGTCTACTCTATTGCAGATTTTGGTATCAGCCGCAAAGAGGCAAACCCTTCCGCAATAGGCCCGATTCTGTCCCGGACCTACAAGCTCTCTGTATGCCCGGTCTGAACCGGATGTACAGAGGGAGTCACGATTCTGATCCCATGGGACAGGTCTAGCTCCATGGGATCAGAATCGGGATCAGACCTGTACGTTCAGGCCAAGACTGCGATTCAGCCCGGCCTGCACATACAGGCCTTGCCCGACTAACTTAGTCAGGGCTTTTAAATGGAACCGAGGCGTCCGGTTGCCATGGCACCGTGGCTCCATTTAAAAGCCGCGATCCCCGGCCACCAGCATCCAAATTGCTTTCCTTACAGCCCAACCCCTGATATGGCCTCCCAAGGCCATGGTCAGGCTGCGGGGAATGCTCTCTGCCCCTGCCACCTCTTCCCAGCCCTGGGCCCACTGATCCCACCGCATCAGGGAAGTTATTCCACCTCGGAGATGGAATAACTTCCCCATTCAAGTGGCCGGCCTCGGACATACAAGGCTGACATTAGAATTAGCCCTGTAAGTCTGTTGCCGGTGACTGCTCACTGCCCGCCCTAACGTCGCCCCCGATCATCCCCTTTCCCGTCCATGTCTAAGTTCCCCATACAACACACGGGGAAAGAGGATGGGGCCGGGAAAGGCCATGAATAGCAGGAATGGATGTCCCATCGGGATGTCCATCCTCGCTATTCGTTGCTCAGAATGACCCTGAATATCACTAACAAAGATGTTAAAAAGAATCAGACCAAGGACAGATCCCTGCGGCACACCACTGGTAACCTCCTTCTCCTCAGTGAACTCCATTTACCTGTATCCTTTGTTGCCTCCAACTCAACCAATTTCTAACCCAATCAGTAACTTTAGAGCCCATCCCTACACTGCTCTGTTTGTTTATAGGTTGCCTGTGCGGAATGGTGTCAAAGGCTTTACTGTAATCTAAGTACACCACATCTATGGCTCTCCTTCAGTCCAACTCTGTGGTCACCCAAAGAAATTAATCAGATTTATCTAACACCTATCTATGGAAATCCATGCTGCTTCAGATCCCGCAATTCATTGGACTCCACAAACCTCACTATTCTTTCTTTTAGCAGCGTTTCCAACAATTTACTCACCACAGAAGTTAGAATAACCAGCCTGTAGTTTTGAACCTCATCCTTACTCTCGCTTTTGTGTCAAGGGACCACATGTGCCTTTCTCCAGTCCTCTGGGACCACTCCTGACTCTAAAGAAGCATTGAAAAGTCAGTCAGTGGAACCGCTAGAATGTCCCCAAGTTCCTTCAATATTCTCAGATGTATCCCATCTGGTCCCATCGCTTTGTCTACTTTTAGTTTAGCTGGTTCCTCATGAACATAGTCTTCTGAAAATCGTTCAAGATCCCCATCAGTTCCTTTCCTATTTGTGGGGTTTTTCTGAAGTCCTGCTCCTGGCCTTTCGTCTGTGAACACAGAATAGAAATATTTGCTAAGCAATTCTGCTTTATCTTCATCAGTATCTACATATTCCTCACTTTTACCCTTGAGTCTGACAATACCACTTTTGCCCTTCCTCCTCTCACTAACATATGTGAAAAATGTCTTATCCCCCATTTTATTGCATCAGCTATTTTTTCTTCTTTTTGTATCTTTGCTTTCTTGACTATTTTGTTAGCTTCTCTAAGTTTTTCCAAATATAGATGCTTGTCTTCCTCTCTCTGTGATCTCTTGTACTTTGCCATCCTCTTTTTCTTCACTTTTTCATTTACTTCTTTTGAGAACAATAGTGGCCTCATTTTCCTTTTATATTTATTTACCTTTCTAATAAAAAGATTTGTTGCCCTTAAAATAGCCCCTTTCATTTTTGCCCATTGCTTTTCTACATCCCCCAACTGTTCCCATCCCACTAATGACCCCTTGAGGTATTGTCCCATCTTGGCAAAATTAGTTTTCCTGAAGTCTAAGACCCTAATTTTTTATGGATTTTATCAGCCCTAGTCCTAATACTGAACCACACCATCTGGTGATCACTGGATGTGGGATGATCTCCCACTATGACATTAGAAGTACTTTCCTCATTGGTAAGCACGAAGTCCAGTATGGTCCCTTCAAGTGTGGGTTCAGTTACCAGTTGCCGGAATAGTTTTCCCTATAGAGAATCTACGACCTCCTTACTTCTAACGACACCACAACTGGGATGTGCCAATCAAGTAATTATTTAGGTGCAACAATACTGATTTCTCATTTAATTTAATTGCAAAAATAATATTAGATACTATCCTAAAATTATCTGGAAGAGAAAGTGTTTATGTTTATGTTTATTCATTTGATAAAAACCGCCTTTCTCTGACAATCAAGGCGGTGTACAATTAAAAACAATTAAAAGAAGGCCAATGGCCAATGAAATAGAAAGAAAAGTTTACAATGTTCTGATAGGAGAATAAAAGAAATAGAGAGACAAGACAGGACAATTAGTAGGTAGCAAATCCTGGGGGGAGATAAGAAGAGGAGGGAGGGAGGATATCACACAAAGGGGGAAGGGAGGTCAAAGGCCAGGGAGAAGAGATGAGTCTTTAGATTTCGTTTGAAAGTGGTATACTAGAGTTCTAAGCGGAGGGAAGTGGGGAGAGAATTCCACAGAGCGGGGCCAGCAAAAAAGAAGGCAGAGGACCGGGTGGATTGGAGGTGAGCACAGGAGGGAGAGGGAAGGGAAAGGCGATTAAGATGGAACGAGCGAGGAGTGTGCCTGGGGGAGTGGAAGGAAAGAAGATCCGTTAAGTATTGTGGGGTACTGGTGTGGAGAGCTTTATGAACTAAAGTGAGCAGTTTGAATTGAGTGCGGAAGGGGATAGGCAGCCAGTGGAGGCGGAACAGCAGGGGAGTGACGTGATCCCGGAGAGTGGAGTGAGTAACAAGTCGAGCTGCAGTGTTTTGAATCCGCTGAAGTCGCAGCAATTGGGATTTGGGGAGACCAGTGAAAACCGAATTGGAGAAGTCCACCCGTGACATGACTAAAGATATCAGTAGAGTAGTGAGGGCTGATGGAGAAAGGAAAGGACGGATTGCCCGAATTTGACGGAGAAAGAAAAAAGAGGTCTTAGTAATGTGCGAGATATGTGCATGAAATGATAGAGAAGAATCAAGATTAGTTTTTTTCAAAATTGGATGAACTATATATAGCATGTTTACAATTCCTAGGAAGCTTTCCAGATTATAAACTATTTAATATCATTGAATGCAAAAAAGGATGCTGTTCTTGAACAGAATTCTCAAAAAATGTGAAGGGTCCAATTTGGGTGTTTTTGGATTTGATCTTGGAAAAGATAGTAAAAGAAACAGAATTAAAAGAATAATAATAAGAGGAAAGTATTGGGGTCCCTTCGTCCCTTGATCTATCAGAATCAAAACTGACCTTTGAGACAGATAGTGGAGTATTACTTGTATGCGATGCTCTTAATTTAGAAATCTTTGAATTATACTCTCTCTAACATTCCAGGCTTCCAGCACGCTTCCACACCCTACCTCCTGAAAGTGTTATATTCCCATCAGCATGGCTGCCTGATCTGGACTGCATGGCCCTCATTCCTCTCAGCCTGCTGGTCCTGACCACCCAAGCCTCCTGTCACAGCACACTGTCTCAAACACCATTGAAACCAGTGATTGGCAGCCATGCCATGCCAGACTTCCAATGCATACTGGACCTAAGAACTGCTGCCTCCCTCCTTTAAAAATAAATGACTGCAGCCAGCTCTGTGGCCTCTTCCAAAATCACAGCTGTCAGCCTCAGCTTTAGAGCACAACGTGCCACACTAACAATGTAGCAGCAGCTTGAAAGTAAATAAAAAATAAGAAATTTTAACCCTCGGGTTATAGCATGTACATATATCTTTGTGGATTAGTGTGTCTACCGCCTGACTGAAGACAAAAATGGAAATTACACTTACCTGGTAATTGTTGTTCGTTGAGGAACTCCAGTTCAGTCCTCCACCTCTGGGTTATGTACCTCCTCCTGCAGCTTGGAGACTGGGCATGTGAAAATCGTGACATCACTGGATGTAGTCTGCTGGTCTCTCCCATCAGCCCCAGTGACCTACTGACAAAGGAAACTCAAAGGAGCAACAAATAAGTAGTCCTAGCACTAAATTCAAGTGATATGTTCAACTTCTAGCTTTCTAACCCTTAAAACTAAATTCCCTTCAATCACAAAGGGAATTCCTTCTCTTCCTCTTTCTGTTCCCCATGTACCAAAAAAAAAACAGACAGAAAGAAAGAAAGGAAGAAAGCCAAGGGTAAAAGAATCACAGCGATCCCTAGACTATCAACCGTATGAGCCTACCTAGAGATCGACAATCCCCCCCCCCAGAACGAATTAACCTCTGAACCACTCCTTCCCGGGCAGGATTGAGGACTGAACTGGAGTTCCTTAAGGAACAACAATTGCCAGGTAAGTGTAATTTCCATTTCCTTATCATTCCTCCAGTTCAGTCCTCCACCTCTGGGATGTAACAGAGCAGTAATCCTTGGGCGGGACCTATCCACCCTGATCATAACATCGCCGACCTAAACCAGACCTCGCTTGCCATTGGAACCTCCAGGTGGTAGAGTTCACCAGATATATGAAGAAACGACCAAGAGGCTGCTCTGCAACTCACCACCGGCAGCATCAACTGTGATCCGCCCACAATGTCGCTTGTGTTCCAGTAGGGTGAGGCCTTAACCCCTAAAAGCACCCGTCGACTCAGCAAATGGTATGCGGCCCCAACTGTAGATAACCGCTTCAGTCGCTGCTACTCCTTTGCGAAGCCTCCAAACCGAACGACTAAGCGCCTGACTTACAGAAGATTTCCGAAACCTTCCATTACTGACCCCGCATTCTCATTACACCGAAGCGTCGCCGACTGCGGTCCGAGGTGTTCTCCTCAGAGACCCCTAACACAGGTAACGAATCAAAAAATTCATGGAAAGGGAGAAACTACCTTGTACACAAATGGACGTCACTGGCAGCAACACCATCATTTCCCTAAATAGGACAAAAATGGCTCCCAATAGGACAAGCCTACAGTTCCAAGCTCGCCGTGCCGCACCGATGGCCACCAGAACACTACCTATAAGGTTCAGCCCCTGAGCGACGCCATTGGGAGAGCTCGAGAACACCCTTGTTAACGCCCTCAGAAACAAGCTAAGATCCCAGAAGATAACCACTATTCTGTGAGCAGGCCGTAGACAAGAGACAACTTTTAGGAAAACGAAGTCCTTCCAAGGGAGAGCACAAGGCTGCTCTGTAAACTCTATCTCTATCGCCAGAAAAGCTGCCAGCTGCAACCTTAACAAGCTGGTTGCGGAACCCTTATCAACGAGTCCTGGAAACAATCAAACCAATCAGCACAGAAAACATGGATAACAAACCGTCCGTTGGAGAATCAGTCCTCAACAAAACGCCAATCCGTGCCTAAGCTAAGGATGTTGCCCTCTTTCTGACACCGAAGGAACATAGCCTGGAGCGGTGTTGGCAATCTCGCTCTTTCAAAGACCAAGTTGTAGGTGAGAACTGATCCCCCTGAGAGGATCAGAGCAGCCTCTGACACCAAAGGTTCGCCAATGCCGGCGATCCCCAGCGATCTCTGTCGTGCAGCCGACCCAGGTCGGCATACCCTGGGCCCTCTGCCAATCTGTTGTCATCAACAATATTCTGCCCCCAAAAGCTTGATGCGCTGAACCCCTCGTTCTATGAGCGGCCACGTGGGAAACACATAGAAAGACCGGTTGACAACCCTAGTCACATTAGGGCATCGAATCTTCCGACATCCTTCCTGCCTTGGGTTGTAAACCCAACTCGCTTTTGGTCAACCGAACAGCTGCCATGAGATCCATTATCGAAGGGCCCCACCTGAGACCTACCTAAGTAAACACTTCCGGATGAATCTTCCATTCCCTGGCATCCACCTGGATTCTGCTGGGAAAATCTGACCATACATTGACCGATACTGCCATGCGCCGCCGCCGCAATGACCTGTAGTCGCAGCCCAAGCCGAGCAAACTGCTTCTTCTTCAACAGCGACCTGCCGTTGCTGTTTTGCCGGGGCAAACACGGCACTGCCGCGGAACCATACTACATCACTCTGGTCGCTCGAACCCTTACTGCGGACTCGAACACTAGAAGTGACGAACAAGACACCGCTCTCAATTCCAAGCGGTCAATCGCCCGCTGAGCCACCTGGTTGATCCAAGTTCCTAGCGCGAACTGATCCCCGCAAGGCGCTCCTCGACCTGCGAGACGCACATCCGTCTACCCCAAGAGCAAGTGAGATTGCTCTAGCGGCCTACCAGCCGTCCGACTTCCTGAGCCTCGCCACCACTGAATGGGGGGCACCTGACCCTTAACGGACAGGCAGACGATTGTGTAAAGTATCGTACTAGAGCGACTATTGCCGGAGCAACGACCTTTGGTACAGATGCAAAAAGGGCTCCGGGGTAGGATACCACCGCTTCAATCGTCTCCATCGACCCCAGGATGCGAAGATAGCCCTAAGCTGACAGAGTTGGAGTCGAGAAAAAAATTTGCGCACCCGCTGCTGAAAAGCCTAGGCTCGGGAAACTGGCAGCAACCGTGTTCCCAACGGAGCGATGAATCCATGGCAGAGTTAACCAGCTTTTGGACGGTTTGACTATCCATCCACGGTTCTGGAGGGATTTTACTACTCTGGATGAGTTGCGCGCTCTTGTTCTTGAATTTTACTCGAAACTTGCAAAAGTCGAGATAATGGTGAACAAGCATCCCTTCTGTTCGCAACACCAGTGCCACCATCCAAACCTTGGTGTACGTGCGCTGAGCCGTCGCCAAGTTTGAACCTAAAATAGCCCTCACGGGAGAATATACCTCAAAACCTTTGCTGAACTGAACAGATAGACATGCGCCAGCACCCCTCCTCAAAATCGAGGGATGGCCAGAACTCTCCCTGTTGACCCGGCGCTAATACCGAGCGAAAGGTTTGCCTTCGGAAGTACGTCCCTCTAAGACAGCTATCCATTTCTTGCGGACCAGGCTAGACCTGATAGGCCGTCCTTTCTTGGTACTATGACGAAATTGAGGAACGATCGACGCCGAAAGGCTTCTGCGGTACCGGCACAACCGATCCTAAATGTAACAGACGGGCTAATGTCCACCGACAAGCAACTGTTTCTTGATGCCCAATACAAGGGAATGGAAAGGCCCAGGCTAGTCATTTTCCATGCTACTGTGAAAGTGTCCCCTGTCATTCTTGTTGCCGAGGGTTTTCTGTAGAAATATACAGCAGAAATGTATATTCTGTTGGTTTGTGAAAGGGATTTCTTTTTTTTACTGAAGTCCTCCTCTTCCTTAAAAATGTGAGTGGAGAAACCACCTGTCGGAATTTAGGCAGAAACTTGAGCTAACCACTTTCTGATTCTTGCCACTCAATAGACGGGCTCCCACAAAGAGAGGAGTTCAAGTCAAGGCCCCAGTCACACATTCAGATTGCTTTCTGACACTGCCTGAAAACATCAGAACTGCCTTCTCTTTTTCTTTTTTTTTTTTTAAATGTAAAACATGGTAACCCGGTTGTCAGTATGAACCACAGCTTTCCTATCCCCAAAGGCGAAGAGAGCAGACAGATGGATACAGCTAGATATAATTGGAACAATGTCATTTTATGGACCAAAGATCTCTGTATGCAAGGTGAAGAAGATGAGACTTCTGTCTAAATGAAACAGAACCAAAGACTAAGCTACAGACCTAAGGCCCTGCATTAGTAAAGAACTGCAAGCAGCAGATAAAGACCGCAAAATGCAGATCACACTATTGCTCAGATATAAGAGTCAAATGAGAAGTCACTATCAGCTCCAAACCCTAGAGTATGTTCAAAGCTCTTCAACCTATTGTCTCGCCAAATAGGGAAGGCAACACTCTCGTCCTCCTTGAGACCAGAGCGCCTCCCAATTGGCCAGCAGGCTGAATGTAGAAGATGCAAATTATTGAATCATAAGAGAAATCCTGAAATGCAACAAATATCTAGAGACAGTCACTAGCTAACACGATCCAGAAAGACCGAGGAATTAAATTAAACCATACATTTATTTATTTAACCAGTTTTCTATCCTGCCTTATCCTTCAACCAAAGCGGTGAGCCATGAAGGGTTAAGTGGCTTGTTTAAGGCCACAAGGTGTGCTGAGAGGACTAGAGGCCCTCTGTCCCTCTGACCCCAGATTGCTGTTCCCAGATAGGACTTGAACCCCTGGCCCCCTGGACTGAGGTACCCTGTCCTCACCACTAGGACTACAATACCCCCACACCTATCCCGTGGCACTGCAGTGCTAAGAGAGAGGACACTGCTCCACGGACACAGCCCTCATACACTAGGGCACGGAGCGACTCGCTCTAGCCCTAGATAAGTTACTCTCTGATTTTCAACTACAGACTACTAAGAGGGCCCAAGAAAAACAAGGGTAGAAAGCAGGCTTGTTGGTTAAAAAGTGTTCAGGTACCAGGAAGTTCCCTTCATACGAAATGTTCTCTCCATACTCTGAACAGACCCGTGCTCTAGCAGATCTACTGTTCACTTAGTAAAAGGGGAAGTAGAGAAACACAACTTCAGGGAAAATTCACCGTTCATATATATTTATTTTTTAATCTACTCGCTAGGTTCGATATAGTTCCTCAAACTCGTCCCATTAAAAGGAGACTGTGCAGTAATGACCGATTCCCGCACGTGACGCCCCTGCATGGAACATCCACCTAACACTGAGGGCGCGATGGCATCAGTCACAGATAAACTGTATAGTCCCCCAGTCCTGAAGGAATAAGCCTCCCTCTGTGAATATGGCCTGTCTGGGGGTTTTTTTTGGACCCGAAGGAGAAAGAAAAGGTACTGAAGAGACCATTAAGACAGAAAAAATTAAAACAAGAAACCTGCCGCAGCTTTACATAAAGCACTGTCCGACACCTGATGTAACGGCTGCCGCTGAACTGAGCTGCCTGCACCCCCATCATGTTCTGCTCCGCGGAGGCCCGCTACGCGGCACGAGAAAATGGCCATGCGGCTGCTGATCTCAGAATTGGTGCCAAAAACAAAGGGACCACGATGCTGTTTCCAATAAACTCCGGCCCGCGGCATGGCCACGGAGCTGTCCCCCCCCCCCCCATAGTGCCAGCGATCCCAAAAGCAGCAAAAGAGAACCAAGGTCCTTTTTCTTACCAGACAGCTGCTCAACTCCAGCCCCTGTGCCGTCGCTCAGTCCCAAAGCGAACCGACAGTCGCACAGTGAGCTCGTCCTCTCCTGATGGCTCCTTTCGAACCAGAGGGCTTTCCATTCGCAGTGCTCTCCTCCATACAGCCCAGTAGGAGAGATATGCAGGAACAACTGGCCCAGAGGTGACAGAAAGAGGAAAGAAGGAAGAACAGGCTGCCCATAGCTGGTACCCTGCAACTACCCCCCTCCTCGCTTTTTTTTTTTTTTTAAAGAAATAGCTACCACGGAAAGGAATTAAATTATAGGGACAAAAGAAATTCTTTTTTATAAAGACTACACTAACTGCTCCTTATGTGTTCCACAAGTGAGCCCAGCACCTAGGCTC
Source organism: Ichthyophis bannanicus (assembly GCA_033557465.1). NCBI lineage: Eukaryota > Metazoa > Chordata > Amphibia > Gymnophiona > Ichthyophiidae > Ichthyophis > Ichthyophis bannanicus. Next base: position 1,067,833,898 of record CM066031.1, on the reverse strand, counting down.
ACTATGTCCTCTTGCTGCATAGAGACTGGACACACTGGGGCTGATGGGAGAGACCAGCAGACTACATCCAGTGATGTCACGATTTTGACATGCCCAGTCTCCAAGCTGCAAGAGGAGGTACACAACCCAGAGATGGAGGACTGAACTGGAGGAACGATAAAGAACACAGTTTAGGACAGCTATCCAGAGGATCATCCTGAGTCGACACTGACTCACGGTACTTAACAACAACAGCATGTTCGTATGAACATGCATATGATTGTATGTCACTACATATGTGCTAATGTACATGTCTCAGCATTTTTGCATATGTGTCTGAAGGCTTGTATGTATGTCTCTGTACATGTGAGTTTGTATGTTTGTTCTGTGTGTGTCTGTAATTGGGGAGGAGATAAGAAAGGAGGGCTGTTTGACAGGTACAACTGTATAGCTGCCATATTACTGTGAATCGGTGTTAGTATGCTGCAGCTGTTGGAAATGTTTTTCCTAGAAAAATGCATTGATACATTTATTACAGGTGTGGAGCTTCACTTTTCTTCCATCTCCCATCACACACAGAAATTAAGCTTGTACAGCACAACAACTTCTCCCCGCTCACCCTCTCCCTTTCTGTGACTACAGCAGCATTCCAGGACTCCTCCCCCACATCCTTCCCATTGGCTGGACCAAGTCACAGTCTCTGCTGCTAGTTATATTAGAAGCCGGCAAAGCAGGCTGACGCACACAGGGGTAGTGATTAGAGAACCACAGGTAGTGATTAGAGAACCAACTTTAGCTTTCTTTTCTAGCTTATGGACGTTAATGTAAAAATCAGTAGAAGCATGAAAAAAGGCAGTTGACAACTGTAACCTCCCAAGTGCTAAGCATATCTGATAGCACCCTCCCTAAACTTTGGACATAGGTATGTTCCTAGCTTATCAGTTCCTTAATTTAGCCCTGCCTATAGCAACACATACTAGCTGACAGTAAAAATAGCAACCAATAAGAAAACAGTACAATTCAGTCGATGGCTTTCTCAAAGAAAATGAAATATATATGTGAATAATTTAAAATGTGGTACATCACTGCTAGGGAATTATTTGTAATCCTTGTGTTCAGAATGTGGGGTGTTCATGTGTTTGTGTGTCTGTGTGTTATCTCTGTGTACTATGTGTCTGCTGTGCACGTGTTGTATCTGTGGTGTGATAGCAGAGGGTGGTGGGGTATTTATGGAGTACGTTCTTTTGGGGGTTGGTGACAGTTGTAGGGAGGTAGTTTGGGGGATGGGGTGGTTTACAGAATTGTACAGTTACGAGCTTTTGGGGGTAGGGGGGATATTTTGAGAGTGGAGCAGTAAGGGGAGATATTTTTGGTGGGTGGGACAGTTTATAGGCTGGTAGGGTAATGGTGGGGTAATAGTTTTTGGGGGTGAGACAATTGTGGAGTGGTAATTTTGAGAACTGAGATAGTTTGTAGGGTAGTGGGGCATACGTAGGTCATTTAGTGTGGTGATGGGCCAGTAACAGGGGGCGGTTTTTGGGTGTAGGGCATTTTGTGAGATTGTGGGACAGTTTGATGGGTGGTAGGGGAGTTGAAAAAAGTATATTTTTAGGGGTGGGCAGTGTACTGGTTGGTGGGGCAGTTGCAGCATGGTAATTTTTGGGACGAGGCAGTTGCAGGAGTAGTTTTAGTGTGTGGGGCAGATTGCGAACTGGTGAGGCAGTCAAGGATGATTGTTTTTCAGGATGAGCAGTTATAAATGAGGTGAGTTGGAGTGTAGTGTTTGGCATGGGCAATTTGTAGGGTGCTGAGGCAGTTGTGGGGGTAGTTTTTAGTTATTGCAGTATTTGGCAGTTAGGTAGGGTAGTTACAATGGAGTATTTTTTGAAATGGGGTGGTAGGGCAATTTTGGAGGACACATTTTGATGGTGAGGCAGTTTGGGGAGTTTAAAAAGTACAGAATAGGGAGAATGAGTTTGAAAGTAGCAACTGCCTAACTGATATGTTTCAGTATATGTAAGTTTCTATGCTACAGAAGCTAGAACGCCTTCTCCCATCGAAAACAAACAGACAGGCATTCTCAAACCCTTTTATTTAATTCTTTCCAACTTCCATTGGACTGAAAAGAATAAAAAGAGCTCAAGAATGTCTGCCTGTCTGTCTGGGGGAAAATAACTTTTAAAAAATTTAACACAATGGGATGAAACTTGACATGGGTGGAAAGTTGGCAAAATATTACATCAAATCTGAAAATGCACCAGATGAGACTGGGAAGTCCAGCGAAATTAACCACCAACCCCCTTCAGAAAAATGGCCCAATGCATTTCTATGGGAGAAGCAATTCCAGTTTCTGCAACATAGACTAAAGCACAGTGCCTCCTCCTTCCCTCCTAGGCTCTGCAATTCTGTTGCTTTAATATTATTTTTTATATATAGTGCCACTGCTTCCTTTCTTCCTGGCCTGTCCTTCCTGAATAAATTATTGCCCAGTATACAGTTGTAGTCAACATTATTGTACCTTTGTATTTTAGGTATGTTGTGTAAAATATCTTGAAAAATAATTGTAAATATACCAACTGTACTGTATGTCATCATAATATTTTAATAGTATGTTCAAATGTATACAACAACAAAAAAAAGATGTCTATGCAACTTAGACATAGTAATTTCTGAGAAAACAACAAAATATGATCTGGACAGGATTGATGGCACCCTTAAACAATCTTTGGTTGCACAACCTTTGGCAGTGATTACAGCTTCCAAACATTTCTTGCAGCCATCTCTAAGTTCGATCATCTCACTCGTTACACCCATTTCCAGATCATTTATGAATTCGCTAAAAAGCAGTGGGCCCAACACAGATCCCTGGGGTACTCCACTATTTACTTTTCTCCATTGAGAAAATTGCCATTAAACCCTACTCTCTGCCTTCTATCTTTTAACAAGTTTCTGATCCACAATACTACACTGCCTCCAATTCCATGACTTTTTAATTTGACCAAGAGTCTCTCATGAGGGATCTTGCCAAAGGCTTTCTGAAAATCCAGATACACTATATAAACCGGCTCACCTTTGTCTACCTGTTTATTCACACTTTCAAAAAAATATAACAGATTAGTAAGACAAGACCTTCCTTGGATAAATCCATGTTGGCTTTCTCACATTAAACCATGACTATATATATATGATCAGTAATTATATTTTTTATAATGGTTTCTACCATTTTGCCCGGTACTGATGTCAGACTCACAGGTCTGTAGTTTCCCGGATCACCCCTGGAACCCTTTTTAAATACTGGCGTTACATTGGCCATTCTCCACTCTTCAAGTACTACAGTTGATTTTAATGATAGAAGAAAGATCTACAAAAGCTGAAAGACTGGTCTAAAGCTTGGCAACTACAATTTAATGCCAAAAAGTGCAGTGTCATGCACTTGGGTAGCAGAAATCCAAGAGAAATGTACAAGATAGGGGGAGAAAGGTTGGTATGCACAGTTCAGGAAAAAGACCTTGGTGTGATTATCTCTGCTGATCTCAAGGTGGCAAAACAGTGCGACAAGGCGGTGGCAAAAGCCAGGAGGATGTTGGGCTGCATACAAAGAGGGATTACCAGAAGAAAAGAAGAGGTACTTATGCCACTGTATAGGTCACTGGTGAGGCCTCACTTGGAATACTGCGTTCAGTTTTGGAGACCATATCTTGCAAAGGATGTAAAAAGACTGGAGACTGTTCAGAGGAAGGCGACCAAAATGATTTGGAGCCTGCGTCAGAAGCCTTATGAGAAGAGACTTGAAGACCTAAATATGTATACCTTGGAGGAAAGGAGGCACAGGGGAGATATGATTCAGACCTTTAAATACTTAAAGAGAAATGATGAACAAACAAACCTCTTCCAAAGACGGGGAACCTGTAAAACTAGAGGGCATAACATGAAACTGCAAGGGGGTAAATTGAAAGGCAATGTCAGGAAATATTTTTTCACTGAAAGGGTGGTGGATGCTTGGAATGCCCTCCCGATGGAAGTGGTAGGGACGAACACGGTGACGGAATTCAAAAAGGCATGGGACAAACACAGAGGATCCCTTTACAGAAATAGGAAAAAAAACAAAATAAACGGTACCATCTAACTTCCGAACCATATAACGTCTCAACAAATAGGGGTGTCCTATATGGAGTGGTGGGTTTACCCCTGAACAAGGATATGGAGAGGGGTGGCCTGCGCGGAGCGACAGGTGCACCTACTCTTGCCATCTCGCTGGGCAGACTGGATGGACCATGCTGGTCTTTATCTGCCGTCAACTACTATGTTACTATGTTCACAGATTACTAATAGTAGGTCTGCAATCTCATAATTGAAATAACCTATTATTACTGTGTTGTAACTTTTGTTAGCTTCCCTGATTTTTTTCTGCATTTCATTATCCATCTGTTCATTCTGGCAAGGCGGTCAGTAGTATACCCCCACTGCCATTGCTTTCCCCTTTTTACATGGAATTTCTAGCCATAGAGATTCTACAGTGTATTTTGTTTCCTGCAAACCTTTTTTAAACCCAGCTACACTAACAGCCTTCCCTACATCCTCCGGTAACGAATTCCAGAATTTGATTACACATTGAATGAAAAAATATTTTCTCTTATTAGTCTTAAATGGGTTACATTGTAGCTTCATTGCATGTCCCTTTGTCTTTCTACATTCTGATGCCATAAACAACTGATCTACGTTTACTTGTACCATTCCATTCATGAATTTACAGATCTCTATCAAATCTCCCCTCAGCCATATCTTTTCAAAGTTGAAAAGTCCTAACCTTTTATGCCTTTCCTCATAGGGGTATCCTTCCATCCCCTTAAATATTTTTGTGGCTCTTCTCTATACCTTTTCTAATTCCGCTATATCCTTTTTGAGATATGGTGACCAGAATTGCACACAATATTCAAGGTTGCAGTCACACCATGGAACGATACAGAGGTTTTATAATATCCTTGGTTTTATTCTCCATTCCTTTCCTTATGATTTCTAGCATTCTATTTACTTTCTTGACCGCCGATGCACACTGAGCGGAAGTTTTCAATGTATAATCCATGATGACACCTAAAGCTTTTTCCTCGGTGGTGATTCCTAATTTAGAATCTTGCATCATGTAACCATAGTTTGGGTTGTTCTTTCCTAGGTGCATAGCTTTGCATTTGTTCACATTAAATTTCATCTGCCATTTGGATGCCCAGTCTTCCAATTTTTCAAGGTCCTCTTGTAATTTTTCACAATCATCTTGTGTTTTAACAACTTTGAATAATTTTCTGTCATCTGCAAATTTGATTACCTCACTCGCTTCTCCTATTTCCAAGGTCATTCCTGGGGTACTTTCTCCATTTAGAAAATTGGCCATTTAGTCCTACTCTCTGCTTTCTATCTTTTAACCGGTTTCTGATCCACAATATTACATTGCCTCTTATCCCATGACTTTTTAATTTTGCCAAGAGTCTCTCATGAGGGACTTTGTCAAAGGCTTTCTGAAAACCAAACTACACTATATCAACTGGCTCACCTTGGTCTTCCTGAGTATTCACACCTTCAAAAAAATATAACAGATTAGTAATACAAGAATTGAGTAAATCCATGTTGGCTTCTTCCCATTAAACCGTGACTATCTACATGTTCAGTAATTTTATTCTTTATAATGGTTTCTACCATTTTGCTCGGCACTGATGTCAAGCTCACTGGTCTGTAGTTTCCCAGATCACCCCGGAACCCTTTTTAAAAATTGGCATTACATTGGCCATTCTCCAATCTTCAGATACTAGATGATTTTTAATGATAGTTCACAGATTACTAATAGTAGGGCTGCAATCTCAGTTCTTTCAACACCCTTGGATGTATACCATCCAGTACAGGTAATTTACTACTCTTCAGTTTATAAAATACTTTTAATAAATCTTCCCAGTTTATTGATATTTTTCTCAATTCTTCCGATATATAACCTTTAAATACCATTTCAGGCATGGGTAACTTCCCTACATCTTCTTCAGTAAAGACTGAAGCTAAGAATTCATTTAGTCTGTCCACTATGGCCTTGTCCCCTCTTCGTCTCCCAATGGAGGTGGTAGAGATGAGGACAGCATCTAAATTTAAAAAAAAAGCATGGGACAAACACAGAGGATCTCTAAAGGAAAAAAGGGGACTGTTGTAGTATTTGATTTGGAAGGGCAGACTAGATAGGCCATGTGGTCTTTTTCTGCCGTCATGTTTCTATATCTACCCCTCTATCATCTAATGGTCCAAGTGACCCTCTCTCAGGTTTTTTGCTACAAATGAATTTGAAAAGTTTTTATTATATGTTTTTGCTTCCACTGCAAGCTTTTTTTCAAATTCTCTCTTTCCTTGCACTATCAATGCCTTGCATCTAACTTGCCAATGCTTAGGTTGCTTTGCATTTCCGTCATTTGGCTTATATTTCCATTTCCTGAAAGATGCTTTTTTGGCTTCAACAGCCTCTCTGACCTCACCTTTAAACCATGCTGGCAGTTTTTTGGCATTCCTTCCACTTTTCTCAAAGCATGGAATACATCTGCCTGGACTTCCAAGATAACAGTTTTAAACACCACCCATGCTTGATGTAAATCTTTAATTTTTGCTGCTGTTCCTTTTAGTTTTTTCTTAACTGTTCTCCTCAATTTATCATAGTCTCCCTTTTGAAAGTTAAAAGATAGTACTGTTTCCATTTATTAAATCAAATGTGATCATGCTATGATCACTGTTGCTAAATGGCCCCAACACCCTTATCTCTTGCACCAGATCCTGTGTTGCACTAAGGACTAGGCCCAAAATAGCTTCCCCTCTTGTCAGTTCATGAACCAACTGTTTCAAGAAGCCATCATATATTTCATCTAGAAACTTTATCTCCCTAGCATGTCCTGCTGTAACACTGACCAAGTCAATACCAAGATAATTGAAATCACTCATTAATACTACGTTGTAACTTTTGTTAGCTTCCCTGATTTCTCTTAGCATTTCATCATCCATCTGTTCATTCTGGCCAGGCGGTTGGTAGTATACCCCCACTGCCATCACCTTCCCCTTTTTGCATGGAATTTTTATCCATAGAGATTCTACAGTGTATTTTGTTTCCTGCAAAACTTGAATCCTATGTGACTCAATGCCCTCTCTAACAGAGCACAACCCCTCCACCAATTTGATCAACCCTATCATTGTGATATAGTTTGTACCCATATGTCACAGTGTCCCATTGATTGTCCTCCTTACACCAGGTCTCTGAGATGCCAATCATATCTAACCTTCCATTTAGTGCTATATACGTATTCTAGCTCTTCCATCTTATTTTTTAGACTTCTAGCGTTTGCAAACAGGCATTTTAGAGGATGTATTTTATTCATATAAATATGGTTATCAATTGATGAGGTAATTTGGAATCTCTCAGCTCTGTACTTAAGGGCATCTGGGTTACTTTTATCTTTATTGGAACCTCTCTGTCGGGGTGCCCTAACTTCCCTCTTAGGCTAGTATCCTTCAAGGATACATCCTTCCAAACCAGGCGCTCTTGGGCAACTGTCGGCTTTCTCTTATTATCTAGTTTAAAAGCTGTTCTATCTCCTTTTTAGATGTTAATGCCAGCAGCCTGCGCCATCTTGGTTAAGGTGAGGCCCATCCCTTCAGAAAAGCCCCTCCCTTCCCCAGAATGTTGTTCAGTTCCTAATGAATGCAAAACACTCTTCTTTGCACCATCATCTCATTCACGCATTGAGACTCTGGAGCTCTGCCTACCTTTCGGGTCCTGCACATGGAATGGGAAGAATTTCAGAGAATGCTACTCTGGAAGTTCTGGATTTCAACTTCTTACCTAAAAGCCTAAATTTGGCCTCTAAAACCTCCCTCTCACATTTTTCTATGTTATTGGTACCAACATGTACCAAGACAGCAGACTCCTCCCCAGCACTATCTAAAATCTTGTCTAGGTGGCACGTGAGGTCTGCTACCTTCTCACCAGGCAGGCATGTTACCAGGCAATGCTCACATCCACCAGCCACCCAGCTATCTATATGCCTAATAATGGAATCACCAACAATAATGGCCGTCCTAACCCTTCCCTCATGGGCACATTGCCCTGAAACTTCCTTGGTGCTAAAGGGTTTTACATCACCTGGAGGACAGGTCCTAGTTACAGGATCACTTTCTGTCACACCAAGGTTATGCTCTCCATTCACGTGACCTCTCTCCTCCATGGCAACTGAAAGGCTGCCAGACTGGAGGTGGGAATACAGTACTGCGTCCCTGTAAGTCTCGTCTATATACCTCTCTATCTTCCTTATGTCCTCCAAATCTGTCACTCTAGCCTCCAGAGATCAAACTCGTTCCCTGAGGGCAAAGAGCTCCTTGCACTTAGTGCACACATAAGACCCCTCACCAACTAGGAGAAAATCATACATGTGACACTCAATGCAAAAGACTGGATAGCCCCCTTCTTGCTGCTGGACTGCTGTCTGCAACATAATTTTAAAGTTTTGTTTAGCTATTTATGTTATCTACTTAAAATTTCTAGGGATACCTGTACTGATACAACTATACCTAATAGGTTTAAGGGACTTAGTTCACCTCATGATTAATCAATCTATTCCTGGTGAGGATAACCAGTTGAACCTGAAAGTGAATTTGGCCACCTCTCCCCTCTAATAGATTTAAGATCCTATAAAGCTAAGATTATGCCTGGGGTGGGTGGGAAGGAAAGAACATTTAGTAAAAGCTAGATTTGCTACACAGTGCCTTGACCTCTGTTTCTAAGGTAATCTCTTAACAATTTACTGGGTGATTCACACAGCCCTTGGTTTGATAGAGGGAGCCTTTCAAATTGCCCCTTTGAGCTGTCACTTGGCTTTAACACCTATTTAAAACAATGACACAGATCTTTTGACCCCTAACTGGAAGGCCTCTTTGCAAAGGTCTCTAGAAACAATTTATTTTTTTCTTCTCAAAGAACATTTACCCTATTCTTCCTTCTATACTAAGTTAACTCTAATTTGATTTAATTTAAAAGCTCCCTGCTGCTACTGACTGAGGTTTAAACTTAAATTAAAAGCTCACCTGCTGCTACTGACTGAGGTTTAAATTTAAATTAAAATCTCTCTGGTGCTACTGAGCCCTGACTGAGTTAGCAAATACACTGGATTCTAAAATACACAGATTTATCTGTTTTTACCCAAAGAATTTGGTTTTCCCCAAGATTTAGAGAATTTCACAGAAGTAAATACTTACAAGTGCAGATTTCTTTCCGGCAATAGCAGTCCCTTTTGATAGTCCTTCAAGCCTTCTTCAATAGGTTAGCCAGTCTGCTACAAATGACCCCTTCTTAGATAGGTGGACACCATCTCTGCTAAGCATCCCTTGGAAAATCAATCCATAGTCCAGGAAACTGAAAACACTCTTGATGATACCATCCAGGCAGCCATACATTCATCTCTAGGATGCAAGCTTCTCTGCCCCAGCCTTCACCCTCAACAGAGAGGACTGAGGAAAACACAACCCTCTTGCCTATCTTCTTCACTGTCTCTCACAGAGGTTTGGGGGTTTTGAGTTTCAGTTCCTCCTGTTCCTAGGATGTTCTTGCCTCCTCCACTTCTAGGAATGTATGTTAGTTCTCTAGTTCAAGGGATGGTGGGAGTGTTGATTCTGCAGGCTGTGGTTACCCATGTCCAGCTGTCTTCTTTCTGTACCTACCATCTTCACCTCTGTTGGAGATCTTGGACACCCATCAATACAGTTCTCGCTTTCACGGATGCCTCTCGGCCTCACCACCTCCTTTCTCAGCTCCTCCACTTGTTTCATGAGAGAGCCAGCTTGCAAGCATCTTGCACACTGAACCAATCTCTTGCTTGGGATCAGGATAGAGGCAGAAGCTGTAACAGAGGCAACAGCTTTGGTGACATGATTTTTTCCCGCCAGAGTTCAGTTGTAGGAATTTTGGCACCTATTGAAAGGAATGAGAAAAAGACCTTTCAAAGTCTCTTTTTCCACAGCTATCCTTGAAGACAAAAAGCAGCAAGCCTCTGTTCTGATTCTCTGTATATAACCCTACTTTCTTGCTCACTTGAGTATGGTGCAGTTTCTTATCAATTTAAGCTACTAAAATCTGACATATTTGTCTGAGGTGTATAGTCTGATATGCTCTTATAGAGAATTTCCTAATCAAAGCTCCTTCAAATATAACTAATTGTTACATTTAGCAGATATCCAAATGTGAAACTATTTGTCCTAGATTTTCCCTTCCAACCAATACCAATCACTTCTCTCTTAATTAATAAGCTAATTGGTGAATGGTTCTATATAGCAAGATTTGTCACATGGGATAGGAAGAGATGGGTTTTCAAACCTCAGCATTGCAGTGACTTCAAAGCATACTTTTCTCTCTCTCTTTCAACTTGAAGGCTAAAGGGGAAACAAAATCAGCAGAGAAGCTTTGCCAAAAAAGGGAGACATTAGGAGTGGCTACATTGTTTTTCAGGATAATCATCAGTGTAGGGGTTCCTCACCTGCAGGACCCTGGCTATAGTCAAACTCTCCTATGCTGACTCCACTCTGAACAGCCAAATGTTTGAATTTACTAACCCTTAACTGACAGACAATTGGGGCCAGGCATTGCCATTTTGGAAGACGGCATCACCAAAGTTAGGGGAGAGGGGGGTTGGGCAATCTAGGGGATCCACTTGGAGTACCAAGGGGTTTTGAAGTGGGGTCAGGAAGGAGGGGTGGGAGGTGCTAAGGGGTCATGAGCCACCAGACCTTTATTTGTGGGGTTGGGGAAGAGGGGTGACTGATCGGAGCTCCTCGAGCCACAAAGGACCTTGAGTGATCTGAGATGAAGTACTGCACTTCATCTCAGATGTTCCTTCCGCTCCCACAGTACATCTTTACTCAAGCCCTGAGCTGGAATAAAGATTTTGCACTACAAGAAGAGTAAAAAAACAGTGTGCTAGATTTTAATATGGTTGTTACAACTGGAGCAATGTCGTATTCGTCATTTTGCATGTATTTTGTATGCCCACTGTCCCACCCTAAAGTGCAGTCGACATGGATTATAGTACAGTGGACATGGAACTGCTCATTTGCTCGCACTAAAATTTCTTACTACATTGGGAGTAAGATTAGCGCGGAAAAATCAGGAATAAACCACTGTTTACTACATCAAGGCCTCAGTGAGGACTCAGCCAACAAGGGGAACTTGGCTGTCTGCAGCCTCTCCCCCTTCTGTTCCCATGGAAACAGTTCCAGCAGGGAGCCAAGAGGGGAGGAGGAGCTGCAGAGAGCTCTTATCTCTTGCCTCACATCAGAGCTATGTGATCTTTGACACAGCTAGTGAATAGTGAAAGGGGTAATTCAAAACCGACTTTTACATTGCCATTTTTCAACTTGGGCTGGCAGCTGGCCTGTTCAGATAAAAAACGGCAAGACTTGACTGATTACAAGCCAGTTAGCAACTCTCCTTCACATCTCATTTCGGAAACACCACAGTAAAGAATTTCAAACAATTCACGTACATTGTGGGAAACACTAGGGTTGTTGTTTTTTTTTTTGTTTTGTTTTGTTTTAATCTGGAGAGGATAAAACTGACATATTCAATATGTACATGTGTCAGTCTTTTTTTAAGCTGCAGGTAAACTGTGTGTGAGGGGAGAAATTACATCCCCCTCCCCCTCCCAGAAAAACCCCAGTGTGAAACTAAGAAAAGCTGTGCTTTGGGGTTGCACAGAGGATACCCTCGGCATTCTTTTCTCGCAACAATTTGTGCTGAATGCCAGCACACATTGTCCCATCCCTCTGTTCATTGCCAGCCAAGAACTGCATCCCTTATTCCCTTCCTACCAGGAAGTCCACGGAAGGATTCAATCTGTGCATGTTCCCCTTTCTCCTAGCATCATGGGAGTCTTCCTTATCATCATGTGTGGACTGAATCTATGTCCACAAAAGTCTCCCTCCTCTACTGGGCTGCAAAGGCACATCTATCCATCAACAGACATCATGCACTGCAACCGCAGTCTGTTTTCTCCTCTGCTACAGCGCCCCCATGTGGAAGACCCTGCAGCAATGCATACATAGGGTCGCAGACAGAGATAGACCTGGCCTAAATATAAGATTTTATTTTATTTATTTAGACAGATTTATATACCACCTTATCCTTCACTCAAAGTGGTCAGATCACAATTGGAGGGCTACATTTAACATGAGGTGAACTCGTATGTCTAGTTGGGATGAGTGGGTATCGAGTTGGTGGAGATAGTTGCATTACCATTCGGGTGAAGACTGTTGTCTGTCTGTTCATAGGCTTCTGTAAAGAGCAGGGTTTTAAGGACCTTGCGGAAGTCTATGATGTCATTTAATGCCCTCAGGCTCATTGGGAGTTCCAAAGTGTGGACGCCAGTAGTGAAGGAGCTCTTCTTGAAGTTGTTTGTTTAGTCTTGTGATATTCTGCAGGTGTGCCGATCATGTTGTCATTATTGGTCCTTCCTGGTCTATTGCTGATATCCCTTGTTATGATATCTTGGAGTGCATCTGCCGAGAGATGGTGAATGATTTTAAAGATGATCAGGACTGTTATAAATTTTGCTCTGGCCATCATTGGGAGCCAGTGCAGTTGCTGTAAGACGGGGGTGATGTGCTCAGTTCTTGGAGTGTCTGTAATGATGCATGCTGCAGTGTTTTGCACCATTTGGAGTGGGTGTAAGGTCTGCTGAGGGAGGCCTTAATATAACGAGGTTCTGTAATCAAGCAGAGGCGTGATGAGTGCTTGGCAGACTGTGTGGAAGTGGTCCTGGCAGAGTATTGGCTTGATTTTTCTGATGATCCTCAAACATTGATAGGCCTTGTTTGCGGTTTTGGTAATGTGGGATTTCAGGTTCAGAGCTCTGTCCATTGTGATGCCCAGGTACTTAACTTCATCTTTGACTACTATGAGTTTGTCTAGAATGCTGATGGTTTGTGGTGGAATGAAGGTGGGGTTCCTGGTGACGAACATTGCCTCAGTTTTATCGTAGTTCATCGTCAGGTTATTGGCTTTGAGCCAGGCATTCATATCTTCAAGGCATATGGCTATTGTTGTGGTGTTAAGTGCTAGTAGGTTGATTGGATCATATACCATGATGTCGTCAGCATAGATGTGATAGTGGAGTTTGTGGCATTTGATGATGTTGCATATGGGTTGGATGTAAATATTAAAGAGCATTGAAGACAGGGCTGAACCTTGTGGTATTCCCTGCGTGACAGGGAACTGCAGTGATTTCTTTTGGGTGCATTTGACTTGTTGCGTTCGATCTTCCAAGTAGGAAGTAAACCACTTCAGAGTATTCTTGCATAATCCTATCTGTTGCAGGCGTTGCAGCAACCTGGCGTGGGACACAGTGTCAAAGGCTGCTGAGATGTCCATGAACACTAGCAGGAATCCATTCTTTATGTTATCCATGCCTCTTAGGAGATTGTCAATGAGGGATGTGAGTAGTGTTTCCACACCGTGCTGGGGTTTAAAGCCATGCTGATGAATGTCCAGTGAGGCATTCATGTCAATATGGTCCTGAAGTTGCCTTTGCACTGTCTTTTCAATGATTTTCGCCAGGAATGGTAGGCTGGAGATGGGACGGTATGATTTTGGTTCAGAGGGGCTTAGGCTGTTGCTTTTAAGTATCGGTCATATCATGGCGTGCTTCAGGGATTGCGGCATGGATCCTTGTTGGAGTGAATCTTTGATGATTTTGTGAATGTGATGGGAGAGCTGGCTTCTTGTGGCTTTGAGCCAAGACACTGGGCATGGGTCTGACGGTGAGGTTGTTGTGTTGAGTCCATTTATTATGTCCTCTACTTGATGTGTCAATGGTATGCTGAAGTCCTCCCAGGTTTGATGCTGCTTTTTCATTTCATGATCATCTATCTGTGGTGTGATGGAGCATGTCTGGATGGTGTTTTTCGATTTCATGTAGTCTGCAAATTCCTGTGGGTCAAAATGGTGGGTACAGTGCTGCGTGGTGTCCTTAGTGAGCTTTTGGACAATGCTAAAGAGTTCTCTCGGTCTGTTGACAGATTTCATGATTAGGTTGGTATGGTGCTGCTGTTTACGCTCATTTATCAGATTGTTATATTCTAGTTGCTTGGCTCTGTATTGAGTCAGAGAGTTATGCGACTTGTTCCGCCTCCATTTTCTCTCGTCTTCGGAGAGTGCGCTTTGCATCTCTGATATCACTTGAGTACCAGGGGGCATTGGATCTCCTGCGTGCTTGTGGTTCTTTACTCGTAGGGGCTGATGCTGCATGAGATATTATGGAGTTCCATTTCTCTATGCTTAGGTCAAGGGTGTCGTATTCCCGCTGGAGTTGTGGAATGATTTTGTTTATGAATGAGTCTTTGTTGAAGGTTCTAAAACGCCTGGCTATGCTCTCATCTTCCATGTGTTGGGTGGGGTTATTCAGGGTCAAGGTAAAGTCAATCACATGATGATCTGACCAAGGGACCAGCGTGATTATTGGAGTTGTGGCCTTGCCCTGTTCCACCAAGTGCATTGGAATAAAGACCATATCCGGAGTTGTACCATGCTGGTGCATTGGGGCATTGATTGACAATATTTTAGTGACTCCATGGCTTTTAGGAATGCTGCAGCTTCCTTGGTGGGTGTGGAGGTTAGGTTGTAGTCTTCTAGTACAATGAGGGGTTTGTGTTTTCTGCTGTGTGCACATATTGCTTCAAGTACCGTGGAGAGATGTTCAGTTGTGGCTCCAGGAGGTAAGGGAGGTCAGAGAGACGCTTAGGTGAGGGAGACGCTTAGGTACTTGTTAGCTATGGTGATTGTGTTAGATTCGATCATATTAGTGGTAGAGATTGTTTTAAATCTGTATTCATTTCTGGTCAGTATTAGCACACCTCCTCCTCTCTTTTGTACTCTGATGCAATTGAATGCTGAGTAGACTGTTGGGGTTACTTGATTTAATATGACCTGGTCTGAGTCATCTAGCCAGGTCTTGGTGATAAAGATTATATCCAGTTTTTTGTCGAGGATGAGGTTGAGGATAGTATTCGGTTTGTTCCTGATTGATCTGGCGTTTATTAAAGCACACCTAATGTTGGCCGTTTTGACTGGGTTGGTGTGTACACTATTTGTGAGATGAGTGGGCGTTGTACGTGTGGGATTGTGCGATTTGTGAACTGCAGGCTTGGTATGCTGGTGTTCTTTAGAGAGGGATGATCCTGGTGTCCATACAGGTTGGGTGGTATGTAGGTGGAGCAAGGGGATTTGTTCGTTGGGTCCGATGCCCTGTGTGCAGGGTGTGAAAGTGTGCAGGAGTGTAAGGTAGGCAATGAGATAGTGGGGAATGGAGTACATTTTTGCAATTTACTGACCTGGGATCGGCTTGAATTGTGGCCCAGTGGTGGTGGGTGTTTGACCCTTCTCTTGTAGCTCTAAACTTGCCTGCTCTCTTTGTTCGGTCTCTCCTCCTCTCATGTAGCTCTAAACTAGTAATGGAGTCTACACACTATGCAGTATGTTATTTTACAAGCAGTGAGGTAGCAATCAATGAGGTAGTAATGGAGTTAATAGGCTATGCAGCATATGTTATCTTTACAGCAATGAGGTATTAGTGAGGTAGCAAAGAGGTAGTAGTGGAATCTGCAGACTATGCAGCATATGTTATCTACAGCAGGCTATGCAGCATATGTTATTTACAGCATATGTTATTTATAGCAGGCTATGCAGCATATGTTATCTACAGTATATGTTATTTACAACAGGCTATGCAGCATATGTTATCCACAGCATATGTTATTTACAGCAGGCTATGCAGCATATGTTATATTTACAGCAGGGCTGCTGCGTCCGGTGGCGGGTCTCTGGCGGCGATCGCTGATGGCGGGTAGAAGTGACGCTGAGCTCCGGACAGTGAAGCGATGGAGGGGGAGAGCTGCAGGGTTCTTCTCACCTGTTGGCACATATGGTTGCAGTTGAAGTGGAGGGGAGGTAGAGGAGGTCGGCGCCTATTCTCCCCGCCTAAGGGCCACGCCAAAGGGCCCTTTGGCACTTGCCTGCCAGGCGCGGTCACGCCTGGAGGCACTTTGCCTTTCCTTGGAGTTCCGGTGGCCCGATTGGTCTTGCAAAGGTGATTGGGGAGGGGCTCCGCTTCCCGCTCACCTCCCCAATGCCGATCAGGACTGCTGCAGTTGCTGGCTGTGTGGCTGGCTTTCCCATCGCGCCTAGAGGCGCTTCACCTTTCTTTGGAGTTCCGGTGGCCCGACTGGTCTTGCGAGGGTGTTCTTTTTTCATTTTTGCAAAAGAATGCTTAAAAGACTTCATAGGGTAGAACATACAACAATGCTTTGTTTTTGTTAAGCATTCCATGACCTTGCTTCAACTCCTTAACCAGGCAGAGTGCTGTACTGAAGGATATGCCATCTCAGGTGTCAATGAGGCCACTGTTGATTAAGACCAGTGTTGCCATTTCCAGTTTTCGCGCCCAATTGGGTGACATTTTTGCCCAGATCGTGGGAAAACTTTATGAGTGGTGATTTGCGAGTTTTTAGGCTTTTGCCCCAACCATGTTGGTGAGAAAACTACAGAAAATGGAATTTAAAAACATTTTTTAAAAAAAGCAATGTCCTGGCTCCAAGAGAATCAGAATCCTTGATGCATCTTATTGGTCAGGTCCCACAGTAGCACATTTGGAGCTGACCAATGAGACGAGGCAGTGTGGTAGTGATTGACTGCCAGACTCCAATCAAGGAAGGAGAGGGAAGGGTCATGTGGTGAGATGGGCATAGCCACACCTGATAAACTGTCAGGTCGGCTAATCAGGGAAAGGGAAGGCATAGCCAAGGAAGGGTCACTGTTTTGAATTAGATTTGACCAGACCTGGGCTGGAGATTTTCAGATCTGACAACACTGCAGTGAAGAGTCACCAAGGGTAGGATTAGGACATGACTCCCACCCCTCTGCACATACTGAGAGTATACCCATATCACTTGTTTTCTCTGGAAGAGCTGGAGAAGCAGTTTAATCTAAAACAAAAAGTTAAAATAGGACAACTGCATGCTTTTTAGGTGCACTACCCCGTTTATTGTGGGTTATTTTATAGAATTTAGAGAAGGAGGGAACAATTTGGGTATACACTACTTCAAAATAAGGATGATAGTCACTTCCTGGAATCCTTTTCTCTGTGGGAGAGGAAAGGCCAGAGCCTAATCTGGAATGAGATTTGATGTTCTTCAAAAGAAAAAATGTTCTGAATACTTTTAAATATCCATGTTATTTAAAAATGTATGTACTGTGTGTATATTTATATGAAAAGAAAGGCTATAAAATGTGAGAGATAAATAAATACACACACTTTACTTTATAAAATAGGGATGTAATGGACTGCCTTAACCTTGTCGTAGAAATTGCACCTGCTCTAGAACAGGTGTAAATGCTCGTGCCTAGATTGTTCAGAATTGCGCGTAAATTATAAAATGTATACGCAAAAGTTTAGGCTCCACCCCTGTGCACACCTAAACTGAAAGTAAGCATGATGGGTCTTATGCACACACTTACAGAATAACAACCAGTTAAAGTGCTTCTGTAAGTGCCCTTTCACACATGTAATCCTTTAAAATAGGGACTTAGTGCATTGCTAGAGTGTAGCTTTCTGCATGTCCCTTATAAAAATTACCTCCAATGTGCATTTATTATTTATTTATTTACAGTTTCTTTTATACCGCGCTATTTGACATCAGTGCGGTTTACAATGAACAGAAACTACACGTCACAAAAATTGATCAGTGCTTACAATGAACAGGACAATGAACTGGGTATACATTAAACAGGTTTCATAAACAGAGAACATAACATAATAAAACTATGTACAAAAAGCAACTATGTACAAAGCAGCTAAATGCAGCTAATGTTTCTTGATGAGAGGAGAAGCAAAGTGAGATTGCAGCTCTGCGCGTTAAGATTATGGAGTGCATGAGTTTAATGTGTTGGCCTGGGGTGTAGAGGTAGGTATTTATTATATATATATCCAATACCATTCTGCTTCACATATAGTAAAATATATATATTTATTCCTCTTCATAAAATAGGCCCCACATGCGCGCCCCATAACACACATTAACTGCGTGGGAGATTATAAAATTGTTCTCCTAGCTTGTATCTTCTGAACATCATGTATATGCATGTATATTTCATGCACACTTATCTGCTTTATGTATATGTAGTTATATTTCATCATGTATGCAGCTGTGCAACAATTATGCATTAAAGCCGTGTGTGCATTTTGAGGCAGGAAAGATGTTGCAGCAATTTATAAAGGCAGCATATGCACCTATGTGCCTTTATAAAATTACCTAGGGATCTGTGCGCATGTTATGTGACAGTAAGAATCAGCATCTATGCATATTGGTTTTTATCTGTCATCATATACTGTTACTATGTATTTTATAAAATACACATATAAGTGCCAATCCTGTCCTGTTCCACCCATTCTTTGCCCTCCATAAAAGAATGCATTATGAGGATAAACTTATAAATGGGCTCTTGTAAAATTAGGTCATGCCTAAAAATATGTGCAGTGCAAGAAGGTGCACATTTGTACAGTAGGCATGCACAGGGACAGAGTTTACGTATATATGTGCTAATATTTAGACCTCCTCTTAAGCAAGTGTAAAGTCCATGCCTTGACTATAGGTACTATTACTGCTGGATTTACATAAGTATTTTATAAAGCAATGGTTCCCAAACTTGGGGTCGGGACTTCAAATGGAGTCACATCATCAGTGAATGGGGTCACAAAAATATGGCCATTTCCCCATCTCTCTGAACTTTCACCGTGATCGATGCCAGTCCGCAGTCAGCATGTGGCCTGTGAGCCAGAGAACATTCATAGGCCCGTGCTCCCTCCTGGGTAAACTGCCTGTTAGGCTGGAAATCCATCCCGAGTAATGGAGTCGATAATTTCACACTGCACACTGACACTGGGCTGACTGCTGCTGCTGGTGCTGTTGCCACTACTGTTGCTGCTGCCTTCCTGCTTTAGATGAGTAGAGGGAGGGGAAGGAGGCTGGAGACCTGCCAGTTTGATTTCAAAATCATCTGGGGTCACATGAATTTTCAGTTGTTAAAATGGGGTCATATGGGATAAACACTTGAAAAGCATTGTTATAAAGTCACATAGGCACTTGTGTGTCTTTATAAAATAGTGCCAAAATAGGTGCCTTTCTACTCACTTAACCTGGGCGCCCTGTTATAAAATTATCCCCTGTTTCTATGCCCCTACTTTATACGCATAAAGTACTCTCGCTGTTCTCATGCTCCTTTAAAAAAATTAGCCCCTTTGTGCATTTATATCAGCATGCATGTATTACATGTGTATGTTATACATATGTGATGCTTTGTGTGTGCTTATGTATTTTAGTTCGTTTTGTGTTTGCTTAAATGTCCATGTGCTTGGTGTGCTTATTGTATGACCAAGAGCAAGTTTTGTGATAAATTTTCAAAAACTTAGTTGGAATACAAAAACAGAGAAAATGATGGCAGATGGTATGGCTCATCCAGTCTGCCCATCCATACCAAATACTAAGCTCTACAATCCCCTCCTTTCCTTTAGAGATTCTCTGTGCTTGTCCCTTGCTTCTTGAATTCATATGCAGTCCTTGTCTCTGTCATCTCTGCTGGGAAGCTATTCCAAACATCAACCAATCTTTCTGTAAAGAATTATTTCTGTAGACTACTCCTGAGCCTATGTCCTTTCGCTTAATCCTATGACTCCTCATTCCAGAGCTTCTCTTCAATTAAAAGAGGCTTTCTTCCTGAGCATTTATACAACAGTGGTACAGTATTTAAATATATCTAGGAACACATAGGAACCTATATGCATAGACTAACACTTACATGTAAAGAGTAACTGAATGCACCTAAGTGGATTTTCAGCTATGCAAAACTGATGCATGTGTAAATAGGTCCACAAGAAAACACACTTAATTACTCACTAAAAAACAGGCAACAAAGGCGGCAAGAAGTAAAACAAATGGTTCTTTATTCAGACCCCAACACAGCTGCGTTTCAAAGAGAACAAATTGCACAAGGAATTAAATACAACATGCAAATACAATAACAACTGATAAAAGGTAGAAAAGATAAGTAGAGATCATACTGTTCTCTATGGTTCTTTCACCTCTCCTCCCATACACGTGTATGTTTTTATAAATTTCACATACGTTTTTAATTTATTGATTTTTTACATATTTATTTATCTATTCTATCTTTTATCAGTTGATATTGGATTTGCATGTTGTTGTAATCAATGCCTTGTGCAATTTGTTCTCTTCTAGGTACCCCCTGATGAAGGGTTAGCCCAAAATGCGGCCGTGTTGGGGTCTGAAAAAGAACCATTTGTTTTCCTTCTCCCTTTGTATGTTTGCAATGAGGCCCATTCTGATATGTGCTCCTGATTCTGCTCCCACAGGGGCTAATATCCCCATGGGAGCAGAATCGCATCACAGTGGCTGGACGTCCGGGAGGTGCCCCAATTCAGATGTCCAGCCACTGCCCCAGCTAGCTCAGCCAGGCTCCTTCATGGAGCCACAGTGCCATGGCGTCATGTAGGAGCCACGAACTCTGGCGGCAGCGGTATCCGGCCTGTTCCCCACAGCCTGACCCCTGATCCTCGGTGCTGCCATCCCCCAATGTTCAGGGGGACTTAATCCACCTCCAAGGAATGAGCTCCCTCAGGAAATGCAGGATGAGTTTAGCTATTTTTGATTTTGTGAACTTCTCGAGGCTTGACTCTGTGCATGTATTGGGGGTGGAATTATTCTCACTGTATTTCTTTTAGTTCAGTTTGGATTTGTATTATTCAGAGCTGATTTTTTGACTCGCAGCAGTTTCTCCAAATGGGTTAGATTTGCACATGCCATGACAGGCGTGAACCTCACTTCTAAGCCAGAGCATGGGGGATATGATTTCAGTCTCTCAAATTTACTCCTAAGGCTTGGCATAATACTTGCATTGTGCCAAAGAGAGCCTCTTCCTGGAGTTCGTAAGATGTAACATGTATGGGTGGTTTGTCAAGATGCGCTTGGAAATTCTTCTTTATCAAGCCGGTTGCACCTAACATGATGGGAAATATTTCTGTATCTTTCTGCCACATTTTCTTGGTCTCTGACTGCATTTCCTGGTATTTCAGGATCTTCTGCTTCTCCACGTGATTCACAGAGTAGTCGCTTGGAACTGACACCTCTATTATCAATGCCATTCTTGGGTTTTCTCCTTAACCACTATATCTGGCTTCCTTGCATCCAGCTTTTTATCTCTCAGAATGTGAGTATCCCAGGTGATCATAACCTCCTCATTCTCTGTAATTCTCTTAGTGTCATGATCCCGGTGCTTTTCAGGTACAGTGATGTTATAGTGCTTACAGAGTTTCCAATGGATGCAGCGCGCTACTTTATTATGTCTTTCTGTATAGAAATTTTCTGCCATCAGAATTTCACAGCCAGCTATGAGGTGAGTCACCATTTCTAGGTCTTTCTTACAGAATCAACATATGTCTGTATTACTAGTTTTTTTCAATGCTCGCTGTAAACCATCTCATCCGTAAGCTGCTGTCCTGGGCTGCAACAATCAACCTCTCATCCTTCGGTTTCAGTTCACCCCTCCTTAACCATTCATGTGTCCATTCTTGATCACCAAAGGGTTCCTGGAGTAACATTCTGTATTTCCCACTGTATTTGTGCATCTGCCACTTGTCTTTCCTGGTTTGTTGATTTAATTCCTTGAAGAGTGTTTTTTCTCTTGTTTTGCCAATTCTGTTACTGCCTTCCCTGTGCATGCTTGTGGATTTTCATTCATTCCTTCTATTCGTCGGAACGCTTGTCCAAGTTTGATGACAGAGACAGATTCTGGACATTTACTCTCATATTTCAGCACTTTTTGTGTATTTGGATCTGAGGATGCAGTTAAGTAGGCCTGGAGGCCTATGATAGTAGCTTCGTAATCAATCTCTATGGGGTATGTTTATTTGACAAGTTTTGTATTCCGCCTTTTCCTTCAATCAAAGCGGTACAATACAAGACTAAGGATATACAAAGGAAGGGAAACAAACACCGCTTTTCATTACATCAAGCAGTTAGCACTGGGGGCACATAACAAGGGGAAAGAATACACACATCATATAACATTTAACATATAACCTAAAACAGGCATACCAGCAAAGTAAACCAATCATAAATACAGCCGTTTCTCTGGTCCCGCTTGGTCCAATGCCTAAGGGCCACGCCAAAGGGCCCTTTGGCGTGGCCCTTAGGCGTGGGCCCGCAAGGCACGGGCGTGCCTCCAGAGCGGCGGTTTGAATGTTGTTAAGCAGGGCTGATTGCCAGTTGTTGGAGGTGAGGGGAAGCTCCTGCCCACAGTCCCCGATCATGGCTGCTGCCTCCGCTGAGCCCTCCATTCTAATGCTCTTCCCCGGAGCGGCGATTTGAATGTTGTTAAGGAGGGCTGATTGGCAGTTGTTGGAGGTGAGGGGAAGCTCCCGCCCACAGTCCCTGATCATGGCTGCTGCCTCCGCTGAGCCCTCCGTTCTAATGCTCTTCCCCGGAGCGGCAGTTTGAATGTTGTTAAGCAGGGCTGATTGGCAGTTGTTGGAGGTGAGGGGAAGCTCCCGCCCACAGTCCCCGATCATGGCTGCTGCCTCCACTGAGCCCTCCGTTCTAATCTCTTCTCCGGAGCGGCGGTTTGAATGTTGTTAAGCAGGGCTGATTGGCAGTTGTTGGAGGTGAGGGGAAGCTCCTGCCCACAGTCCCCGATCATGGCTGCTGCCTCCGCTGAGCCCTCCATTCTAATGCTCTTCCCCGGAGCGGCGATTTGAATGTTGTTAAGGAGGGCTGATTGGCAGTTGTTGGAGGTGAGGGGAAGCTCCCGCCCACAGTCCCTGATCATGGCTGCTGCCTCTGCTGAGCCCTCCGTTCTAATGCTCTTCCCCGGAGCGGCAGTTTGAATGTTGTTAAGCAGGGCTGATTGGCAGTTGTTGGAGGTGAGGGGAAGCTCCCGCCCACAGTCCCCGATCATGGCTGCTGCCTCCGCTGAGCCCTCCGTTCTAATGCTCTTCCCCGGAGCGGCAGTTTGAATGTTGTTAGGCAGGGCTGATTGGCAGTTGTTGGAGGTGAGGGAAAGCTACCGCCCACAGTCCCCGATCATGGCTGCTGCCTCCGCTGAGCCCTCCTTTGAGGCTCTAGCCGGGATCCCCTGAGGCTCCGGAGGTGAGTTCCTGCCTCGGGGGAGTGAAGACCTACAGCCGGTTTCTGCATCGCGGTTTCATCGGGGACTGGGGGAGTCCTGTCCTGCTGCTTGTCCTCTGCCTCCTGCTGTCTGCAGTGGAGCTCTGCCTGCCACAGGAACTGCGGGGGATGGTTCTCTTCGGGATTCCCCTAATCGGGCTGCTTTTCCCGTACATCGGCAGCCGTGTCTTGGGGGGATGTTGCAGGGGGAGGGGCTGTGTCCGGGTGCTCCTTTGCTGCCTGTATCCTCGTCGGGGGGACGGCGCAGCCATTCTGTGTCTTCATTCTTGCCTGCTCTGGGGGAGCAGGAGGCACGTCAGGGAGGCGGTGCTGGGTCTCTGCAGGGGTCTCTGTGCTTCGGGTCCGGTCTTGCTGCATTTTGTGCTGTGGGGGGGACCGAGGGTGGCTCGGCTCGCGGGATAGGAGTCCCTGCTGGAGCCCGGGCATCTGATCACCTTCTTCCCGCGACGGAACAACCGAGGCAGCTGCAGTCTGGGTCCGCTGGGGGCACTGGAGGCCAGGTAAGCCTTGGGGAAGTGGAGGGGGAGCGGTGAGGGGGGTCGGGGGGGCTTGCCTTGCTCCCGGGGACCCCAGGGAACCCAGTGGCTGGGGGGATGATCAGCAGTATTGCCGTGGAGGGGGTGGATGGGCTTCTGCAGGTGTGTCAGGGTCCTTCTTTGGATGGGGAGGTGGCTTCGCAGGCACCAACAGTGGTAGCACTGCATGGTGGGGGGGTGGAGGCCTCTGGTGGACCCGAGGGTACGGAGGTGGCTGGGGGGGCCGGGATGGTTGGTGATCACCCAAGGGAGGTGGGTGCGGAGGTGTGTGGGGGAGGGGGTGGAAACACAGTCTTTCCTGTGGTGGTGGGGGAGACCCGGGTTCCGGCCTCGGGATTAGGAGGGGGGGTCGGGGATGGTGGGGGGATTGAGGGCCTGGAGGGGCTTACCGAGGAGGAGCTCCAGACTGCCTTGTTGGTGGCTTTGGGCAGTCAGGACGGCCAGGAGGGGGCGGCTCGGGCTGTCCATATAGAGCGGCTGTTGGAGTCCGGCAGGGGGTCTTGGGGGAGGGGGGGATACGTGGAGGATCACAGGAGGGGGGGTCAGGGAGTCTCCCTGCCTCAGCTTCAGCCCCGTTGGTGGTCCCCTGTCCCACCGACACACATTCATTGGTGGTTGGCGCTCCTGGGAGTTCGCAGGGGTCTTGCCGGAAGCTAGTCTCCCGGGCCTCTGGGTCGCAGGGGTCGGTGGGGGGTTCCGCTGCTACTCCGGCGGGGCCCTCTCGTTCATTTGCGGAGGCCCTCCGGGGGACTGCGGGGTCTGCCCCCGTGGGAGGGGGTGGGGGAGCTCCTCCTCGGAGTGGTTCTTCTGGGGGGGAGGGGGGTGGAGGAGGTTTGCGTGGAGCAGGGGGTGAGATCAGGCGTCGCAACGTGGCGCAGATCCGGTGGGCCGGGGAGGGGCCCCCTCCAGCCAGGGAGGAGGTCCTCAGGATGGTCCTTGGGCTGTGGTTCCTCCCAGGGGACTTGTATGCCTTCATCCACATGAGCAACAGCGTGGAATACGATGTTAGCTTCATGCTGAGACGGGGGCTGGAGGTCTTCTGGGACAAATTCCAGCAGCAGAGGGGGCAGGGGGGGTGGGTCAACTTTCGCGTTGTGCCTGTCTCTCGCCAGGGGGCGGTACCTGTGACCATCCTGGTGAGGAATGAGTCGCTCCCAGGGCAGGACATTCAGTTTTGGCTATCGCGTCATGCGGTGCTTCTCGCACCCCTGGTTAAGGGCGCTGGGCCCCTAGGGGTGTGGGATGGGTCGTGGAAGGGTAGGATCCGTTTGCGTGAGGTGGGTAATGTCGTGCAGCACGTGCCCTCGGCCGGTTTCCTCGGTCGGGATCGCATCTTGTGCTACTACCCCGGGCAACCTCGCGAGTGTCACCGCTGTGGCTCATTCCGCCATCTGAGCATGAACTGTCCCGAGCAGGTCTGCACTCGTTGTGGTGGACGGGGTCATCCCTCGGCCGGGTGCTTGCTCATCCGGTGCAACCTTTGCGGGGAGTTGGGCCACCCCTTTGCCCGCTGCCCCTCCGCATCACACAATGGACCGGGGGGGGATGTCGTCGCCCCATCTCGGGCTCCTGTGAGGGAGGAGGTGTTGGAGGTCCCTCTCCCTCAGGAGGTGCCCGGGAGCCCTAAGGTGGAGGAGGCCACTGAGCCGAGGGAGCCACCCGGGGGAGGGGATTTGGGTAGGATGGAAGAGAGGGTTGATGTGGTGGAGGTGGTTGTTGCACAACAGGATAGGGGGTTGCGGGTGGTGCCGCCTGAGAAATGGACTACCGTCTCTTCTAAGGGTGGCAAGTCCAAGAGGAAGAAGCGGGAGACCTCCCCATTGCTGGAGGTAGAGCCCGTGTTGGACGTCAACCGTTTCGTCTTCTTGGCTACTGATGCGGCTGAGGCGGATGAGGGCATGCCTGTGGAGGCACGGCTTCCTGTGCGGCGTTCGGTACGGTTAGCGGCGGAGGCGGCCCCTCTTCCTCAGCGGCGGCCTCAGAAACTTGCGAAGGCACGCCGCGGTCAGGGTCCTCCTAAGAGTGTGGACACTGGCACCCGGCTTCCGTTAGTGGCCCTGGAGAAGCTGCCGGAACGGGTGAGGGAGGACGGGCTTTTGCCTCCGCAGTTGGGTGCTGGGCCTTTGCAGGAGCCCCCTGTTGACCCGGCCGTCCCGGCCTCCCCCACGGGGGGGGCACTGTTCTGTTGTCTCAGTCTCTGTCCAGGTATGGGGAGGGGGCGGTGGCACTGGTGGTGGACCCCACGGAGGAGGTCATTCCTCCGATCCCTGACCTGTTTTTGCCCCCTCATTCCGTGGGGACTGGACTTGCCCTCGCGACAGCTTTGCCTGGTGGTCCCGAGGGCGCTAGCACCCGCTGGGGTGACCGGGTCGAACAGGAGGAGGAGGAAATCCTCGAGGTGGTCGACGTGGACCGTGAGGAGTTGCTCCAGCTTGCAGGCTTGTCCTGCAAGCGGGATTCCGGGGATCCAGGGGTTGGTGAGAAGAGGAGGAAGGGGTCACTACACACGAAATAGGTATGGCGTGCACTCCTGCATTCTCGTGCGCCACTATCAACGTGGCTAACATTTTGACAGACCAGGCGCGGGCTACGGCCTATGATTTTCTTTCCACGAGCGGGCTGGATGTCATCTTTGTGCAGGAGACCAGGCTCACCTCACTCGCTAGCCTTCATTGGGCGAAGCGGGAGTGGAGGTGGGGCCCTTCGTACTGGTCCCTTGCGACCCAGCCCTACGCAGGGGTGGCGGTTTTGTTCACGTCTAACCGATTTCAAGTGCAGTATGTGTGGGAACTGGAGCAGGGCCGGTGTTTGCTCTTAGACGGCTTCTGTGGGCCTCACCGGTTTCATTTTGTGGTGGTTTATGGCCCCCAGTCTAGGTGGGAGCGGAAGGCCCTTTTCAGGGTCATTCGCCCTTACTTACACACCTCTCGTTTGGTGGTCCTGGCAGGGGATTTTAACACTACCACCTTGCGTCAGGACCGAGGGGGGGAGCATTGCCCTCCGCATTACGATGGCCATTTTTTGGCTGAGGTGACCCGGACGGCCGATCTGGCGGACGTTTACCACCGGGATTTTCCTCGGTCACCGGGCTACACCTATTCCCGGGGGACCTGCAGGAGTCGTATTGATCGGATATATGTGAGTGCTCGGGTGGAGTGTTCCCCGCCGCAGCTGCAGGCGGTTGACTTCTCGGACCATTGCGTCCTCTCCGTGTCCTTCCTGGCCCACGAGGAGCTCAGCAGGGGTCCTGGCCTGTGGCGACTGAATGTGCAGTTGTTAGCTACATCAGAGGTGGTCCAGGAGTTCTTGGCCTTTCTCGCAGACCAGGAGACCCTGTTAGGCATTTTCCCTTCCCGTGGTGCTTGGTGGGATGAGGTGAAGACGCGTGCCCGTGAACTCTTTCGCTCCCGGGGCACCTCCATTGCTCGGTCCCGCTACCTCACTTATACTGTCCTCCGGAGGTCGCTGGATCGTTTGGTGTCTCGAGGGGCAGCGCGGGAGGAGGTGGAGGAGGTGCGCGTCCAGCTCCGTGGCCTGCTTTACGATCGCCACGCCTCCCTGTGCTTCGAGGGGACGGCCGGTAGGGTCTCCCCCCCAGACCCCTTCCGAACTTGCAGGGAGAAGGTTCAGCGTAGGGAGGTGATGGCCCTGCGGGGCGCGGACGGCACCTTTCACACCTCTCAGGAGGACCTTTTACGTATGGTGGGGGAATACTTTTCGGACCTGTTTGGGGATCGTCCAGTAGACCTCACACGTATCCGTGAGTATTTGGGCCTTCCCCCGGTGTATTCGGCTGTGGTTCAGGCACAGGTCGATGCACTGGCTGCTCCAATTCAGCCGGTGGAGGTAGAGAGGGCGATTCGTGCCATGCCGTTGGGGAAGGTGCCTGGGCGCGATGGGCTCCCTGTGGAGTTCTATCGTACTTTCATCGCCCAGCTGGCCCCCTTCCTGACCTCTCTGTTTCAGGAGATCATGGACACGGGGTTTCTCCCGCGGTCATTTCGCGAGTCTGTCCTGTTGCTGCTCTCCAAGGG
The DNA here is from genome assembly GCA_033557465.1 of Ichthyophis bannanicus. NCBI lineage: Eukaryota > Metazoa > Chordata > Amphibia > Gymnophiona > Ichthyophiidae > Ichthyophis > Ichthyophis bannanicus. The sequence continues at coordinate 1,067,806,042 of CM066031.1, read as the reverse complement.
GACGGACGATAGCTCTTTGGACTGTTGGCGGCCGCTCTCTCTGTTGAACGCGGACCGGAAAATCCTGGCCAAGTGTTTGGCCAACCGACTGGTGGAGGTGTCGGGTGTTTTGCTGTCACCTTCCCAGTTTTGTTCGGTTCAGGGGAGAGGGGTTCTGGACGCCGCCGCCACGGTTCGGGAGATGGTCGAGAGAGGCCGGTCTGTTCAACGGGACCACTGGTTGGTCTCCTTGGATCAGTCCAAGGCTTTTGACCGGGTCAATCATCGGTACCTGTGGGTGGTGCTTCAGTACTTCGGCCTCCCCGCAGGTTTCCTCTTCGTCTTGCAGGTGCTGTACCGAGGGGGGTGAGCTTCCCGTTTATTAACGGGTGGCTCGGACGGCCTTTTTGTGTCGCCTCGGGGGTGCGGCAGGGGTGCCCTTTGAGCCCCCTGCTGTATGTTTTCTCCCTCGACCCCTTCCTCAGGAGATTGTCCTCGGGTGGGTTGCGAGGCCTAGAGGCGCCTGGTGCGTCTCCGGTGTCCGTCGTGGCCTACGCTGATGATGTCTCAGTTTACGTGGACGGTACCGAGGGGGTGGAGGCCCTGCGGGAGGCCGTGGAGGAGTACTCGGAGGTAGCCCACTCTGTTGTTAACCACAGCAAGTGCCAGACGCTGTGGTTGGGCCCCTCAGAGGCCTCCCCGCCTTCCTGCGCCCCCTTTCCTCCTCCTCAGGGGGAGGTCCGCGTTTTGGGCCTCGTCTTCGGTTCGGAGGACTGTGCGGTGTCCAATTGGGCTCGTTGTGTTGAGACTGCACGGTGTCGGGTGCTGCGGTGGAGGGGGCGGAGGTATACGTTTGAGGAGAAAGTCACCCTCCTCAAGACGTTTCTGCTTCCCCTCTTTCTGCACGTGGCCACGGTCTTCGTTCTTCCGTCGTCCTGTCAGGCGTCCGTTAGTGCTGTCTTTTTCTGTTTTCTGTGGGGTAACCGCATGAACCCTGTCCAGCGCAACATCGTTTGCCTGGGCCGGGAGCAGGGCGGTTTGGATATGTTGCACCCCCTTGTCTTCCTGTCCGTCCTGTCTATCGCGTTTCACCTGAATCGCATGCGGGAGGGGGGTGGGGTTTGGTGGGTGGCTTCCTACCGGGCATGGTATTCTCGCTTCTGGGAGCAGTGGGAGGGGGCGTCCTCGGTCCCCCGTGTGCGTCGGAGCAGGGAACAGGCCCCATCGTATGTGTTTCAGATGGTGGGGCTCATTCGGCGGTGGGGGGTGACCGACCCGCTTGCCCAAGCTCAAGGGCGGAAAGGCTTGTATCGGATGGTTCTCGCCTCCCACTTTCAACCACGGTGGGCCCTGCGGGACTGTCCGGCGGACGTGATGCAGCGGGGCCTTCAGCAGTTGAACTCCCCTCGGCTGCCGAAGAAAGTTCGGGATGTAGCCTGGTTGTCTTTCCACGGGCGTTTGTACGTGAGGGACAACCTCAAGTACAGGTCACAGGCCGAGCGGAACTGTCCGAGGGCGGGTTGTGAAGAGCAGCCGGAGACCATGGAGCATTTCCTCCGGCAGTGCCCATATAATGTAGAAGCCTGCCGGTTGGTGTCCGCTGCTCTTCACCTGCCCGATCTTTCCCTCCTCACGTATGCGGAGTGGGTGTCCGGGCCTGGTCCTTTCCCCCAAGGCAGGACTCCGGGACCCTCTACCTTGTCACGGCCGTAGTGCGCTACCACCTGTGGCGTGTGCGCGGTTATGCCTCGGCCCGGGGGTTGGTCCTGCCCCTCGACGAGGTGGTGCGGGACATTCTGGAGGACGTGTCCGGCATGGCGCAACGCGAGAGGAGGGTGGTTGAGGCCCATCGTTGGGAGCGTCTGTGGCGTCACCTCACCCTCCGCCCCCCGTGAATCCAGGGGTGGGAGGGGGTAGGCTAGCTGCTCCTCAGTTCCAGGGGAGGAGTTAGGGGAGGGGAGTCCTCATGGGTTGTGGGGGGGGGGGGAGGGTTATAACAGCTGGCCGTTGCTCCTCCATGCATCCTGCTTCCCTATCTGGCAACGTCAGATTAGTATTGTTCTGTGTCAGACGGCTGCCTAGGGTGAGAACTTACACAGTCTTGACGATGCATATATTCATATGATTCTTGCAAGGTATTGTGGATAATGTAGTTCATTCACTCCCAAACACAGCTGAAGACAATAATTGAGTTGTGAAACCAAGTGGTAAAGCCAATAAAATTCTTCTTTTATTGATGGGGTTTAATTCACCCAGCACAAATATGCTTGGTAGCAATATAAAAGAGGTTACTTGCTTGCAGTGTTTAAATGGATAACAAAAAGTCATAAAGCAAATCAGAAGACAACCTTCAGCTTGTCAGGCAATTATCTAATGTTTTCTTAGCAAATAATTACCAAATACAAAGGCACAAAGAAATGAATAAACTTTGTTTGTTAGGTTAACTTCTGCTTATTTTCCACGCAGATCCCAGCAGTGATTCCCCCTTGCTCACACACACAATCATGTGCAGCTTTAATTACTATCAATTGACCAGCTGAAAGCCTTTAGCTGGCTGGCTGCTACTGTGTGAACCCAAATCCTGCTTTAAGAGCTGTTTGCAGTGGAAATAAAGAACAAAGTTAGGTTTCTTTGTGATGGCTGATGTGTTTGCTCACAGAAAGCTAGCAATAGCATTTAGATAGAGAACAGTCCATGTAAATAGTTTCATCTGCTGTATCTCCCCCTTCATCAATCAGCATAGGGTCACTATCATACATTGGCACAGACGAGTCTTTCATTAAGGCACTATCATGAGAATGCTTATTCCCTTGCTGCCATTCACTATTATAGATAGGGTCTGGATCAGTGTTCATACCTGAGCCTCTCCTGCTATCATAATTCCTCTCTGTATAGCCTGGCCAGTATGTAATCCAGTTCTGATGTCCAGCCTTCCAATCTTGATCCCTGGACACTGGATCCTCTCTCACATACCCTCTGGCCTTGGTATGAAAGTCCCTTCCACGTGTAGTCTTCCCTCTTCCAGGTAGCCACTGGTGATTCCTATCTCTGCCATTCCATTCCTCTGGCTGACTCCAGTCCAATGGACTCTGCTGGCACTTGGAATACCTCCCAGTATGGGTACTGCCTTGGACTCTCCCAGACCTTCCAATGGGCTTTCTTCTCTTCCTTCCAGAGAGTTTCCTTCTCTCTCTATCCGCTTGGCTTGGCTTCTGTTTCTCCAAGTGATGTTGGTGCTTGTAGCCATTGCTGTATCTTTTCCTGAAGCTGTTATCTGTAGAATAAGCTCTATTCTTATTCTGTCCTGTGTGCTCCTCCCTAACACAGCGCAGCTGTGTTGAATCAGGCCCTGCCCTTTGAGATGAGTGCTTAGGGATTACCTCATAGCTCTCTTGATTACACACACGTTTTCTCACTTCAGCCCCTCTCATGGCTGCTGGAAACCTGGTGCATTCTGGGACTGGTAGTCTTTTATGTGAAAACTCTGTTTTCTTACTTCTACCAAAACTGACAGGTTGCTTGTTCAGAGTCACATCATCTTTTCTATAGCTCCTACCTGAGCTATGATAAGCTTCCTTATCACATCTGTTTTGTTTATATTGTTTCGTTGTTTTACTTTGCTTTCTTTTTGTGGGCTTTTGTTAAGGGCCAGGGGATACTGTTTTTGTTGCTTCTGTTTGTGTGGGGTGGGTAATGCTCCTTTGGGGAGGGTAATGTATGTGGGGCAGGGGGTTCTTGGGTGGTCTTGGGGCAGGGGATTGCTGTTCGGTGCGAGATGCTTGAGGGGTGGGTGGTTTTGGGGGATGTGGGTGGGGGGGGTTTGTGGGTCTACATTCTGTTTTGTTTTTGGGATTGTGTTGGGTGTTGTTGGGGGTGGGTGTTTGATTGGGGTACAATGTGGTGGTATTTCTTGTATATATTGCTTACCTTTGTTTTGTTGGGGTGGGTGGGGATGTGGGGGAGTCCGGGACTTATGGACTTATGGACAAGGACGATGTTGCCTTTTGTATCTGTTGGGGTGGGTGGGGATGTGGGGGAGTCCGGGACTTATGGACAAGGACGATACTGCCTTTTGTTTTGTTTTTGATGGGGTGGGTGAGGATGTGGGGGGGTCCGGGACTTATGGAGAAGGACAATGCTGGGATTTGCTTTTGTTGGGGTGGGTGGGGGTTTTGAGGGGAGCTGGGTTATTTGGACATTGGACTTTCATTGGACTGCCATTGGACTGATGTGTGCTGCTGTTTGGGGGGTTGGGCACAGGGGGTTGGTTTGCTGGGTGTGGTGGTGGGTTGGGGTGGGTCACGGGGGGGGGTTGGGTCCTTGTCTGTGCTTTGTCGGGGTGGGTGGGGGTTTTTGGGGGGCATGGGACTGTTTTGCATTTGTGTGTTTCTCATTTGTTTTTGTACCTTGTTGCATGTTTATCATTAAAAATTTCCCCCATCTTGGCATTAGTGTATGGGCACTGGCAGATGTGTGGAGGTGGCCCATACCAGTGTGCTATGTCTGGGTCAGAGGGGCCCACACACAGGGCACGTAGGGGCCAATCCAGACATGTGCAGGTGCAGTGCACACATTGGGGTGGCCCTGGCAAGAGCCAGGGTCACAAACATTGCACACAATAGGGGCAGGCACCTGTTGCACGCGGATATATATGTGGTGCATTCCCGGCTGTTAAAGGGTGTGTGTCCGCTAATTTCCCCACACGTTGTCTCTCTGACAGGTGGAGGACCTGCGCAAGAAGGCCCAGGAGCTGAGGGCCAGGTACCCCCGATTCATCACGCAGGTGCAGCATGAACGGCTGCCCCAACATGACGGTGAGTGATGTGGCATGGCCCTGTGGGGCAATGGCCTGCAGATCCACAGGACGCGTGTGACTGTTGTGGTTGATGTGTGACCATGGAGATAATTCGTGTTCCCCTCTCCCATAGTGGACGCACATGCTGACGAGGGAGCATCAGGGCTGGAGGAGGTGGCCAGACAGGCAGGGCCCGACGAAGATGCCCCAGAGTCCGTGGTGGCAGCCAACAGCGGGGGGTCCAAAGAGGAGAGCGGCGCAGGATGCAGTGAGGGGGGGAGGGGGAGGAGGAGTAGGGGGAGGTGGGTGTGGAGGAGTTAGGGGAGGGGGTGGAAGGGCGGGGGGAGGAGGGCGGGAGGAGGTGGCGGGGGAGGGGGAGGAGGGGGTGGTGCAGTGGAGTTGTGGGGAGCAGAGGGGGAGCAGGGGGGTGAGGTGGGGGTGAAGCAGGCGGGGGCTGTGGGGGGTGGGGAAGGCAGTGGGTAGGGCAGTAGAGGGAGGTTGTGGGGCCTGGGAGGGGGAGGGGCAGCAGGGGATGGGGTGGGGGTGGAGGTTGTGACCAGTCCCCATAGGCACAGGCCGCCACAGGGCAACAGGGGCCCCAGTTACCTGCCCCATGGTGCCGGCGATGCACCCCTCCTGACCGTGTGCCTGCCACACATAGCCACTGACAGGTGAACCGTGCATGCAGCCACACAGACAAGGGGAGATGTGTGTCTGTGCGGTTGCATGCACGGCCTGCACCTGGCTGCGGCTGTGCATGCCCAGGCGCATGCCCAACAGCAGCACGCCCGCATCCTGGGGCAGGTACTGGAGACCCTGACCGTGGTGGCTGACTGGCTGCACAGGCTGGAGGAACAAAGTGCAGGGGGCACACCTGGCCAGCCACCATGCAATGGGGGTCCCCAGGGGGTGTAGTGCGGGAACACGCATGCCACAACCACCCTGTGCCAGCCCGTGCCATGGGCTGCCACACCCACCAGGGACGGGGATGGTAGGGCCCCTACCGCATAGGGTCCCACAGCTGTGCCCATGAGCAGACACAAAGAAGATACAGTGGGCTACTAGGGGGGTAATCCCTGATGAATGCTGTGTGTTGACCCTGTTACAGGTCATCTTAATGTTCCTGTATGTCCCCCATTCCAAATGCATGCATTCCAACATGTAATATGTTAGCAAAGAGGAAACAATGTAAATAAACCTGTACATATGTTCTGCATACCTACGATGGCCAGATGTCCCTCATTGCTACGTGTCAGAGGTGTGCGAATGACAGGTGTGAGCACCCACATGCATGTCTGTGTACTACAACGGTCGAGCGCATGGTACAGTACCCATGGCAGGGGTGGGGGGAGACCATGGGCATCACACGGGATAGCACCACAGACGAACACATGCACACATGTGGCACAGTGGGCATGGGGCAGCTGCGGTAGACCATGCATGGGTAGGGGCAGCAGTGGCGATGGGTACAGACCAAGGCAGATGCCACAATGGACAATGCCAAAGGGATAATGGACACTGGGGTGAGCGGTGCGCATGGCCGGTGGTGGTCCCAGGGACCGGGGCCATTGACACAAGGGGACAGGGGATGGGCGGCATATATGGGGCATGGGGGTGGGGCAAGAAGCGCACAGGTGTGGCTGGACAAGCGCGTACGGAGAGGGTGCCAGGATGTACATGGGGCCTGGGGTGGGGCGTGCTGTGGTGGCGGCATGCCGTGTGGATACCTATGCGGGATACACAGTGCACCTATCAAATTCCTCTGGACAGTTGAAGGCCCTACGTGACGGGGTGATGTGGCCCGGCAGCGCAGCATGCGTCTGCCTATGTTCATCAGTAGTGTCCAGGCATCTCAGGGGATGGGCCCGCGAGGGTGGGGGCACCTCCACGACACACAGCGCACTGAACCATGCACGGTGGTATACGTAGTACCAGCAGTGCGCTACCAGTATGCTACCAGGGGTGGACGTGTGGACAGGTCAGACAGCATGCACATGTCAACAGACGTACAGGATACAATGTCCATCCGATGTGATGTGGAGGGCACTGTACAGAGACGTGTACGGGGCAAACCCAACGTGCCCCCAGCGGGTGCCGGTGGGGACAGGTGGTGGTGAGGGGGCAGAGTGACAGGGGGAGGGGGCCTATGGACAATGGAGGGCCTGGGGGCAGCAGGGCTGGGGGCAGCGGGCTGCCATGTGCTGGCAGGTGGGTGGGTGGGTGGGTGTGCATGCCATGGCTGATGGAGCAACCCATGGTGACCACAGCTGGGGTGGGGGGGACACAGGCTGGCCGCGTCAGTGGCATGGGGTTGTCCCTGGGGTGGGCACGGGTAGGGCTGTGTGTACATTGGCCTCCCACAAGACACACAATGTCAGGCACGGCCGCCTGTGAAGCCATTTATTTGCCGCACCCTCGGCCATGCCTTTTGCGGCCCCTCCCACCCCACAGTGCAGGTGGCACACTTGGCGCTGTTGCTGCTGATGATGATGCTGGTGGTGGTGGGGGTGTCAGCCACTGCTGTCCTGAGGGGGTCCCCCTGCCTGCCACCAGGTGCTCAACGCTGACAGCTATGGCCCGTGCTGATACGGCAAGGTCATGCATCTTGCCCAGGATTCCGGCCAATGTGTGCCTCATGCGGCACACCTCATGCCGTTGCCTCCGCTGTTCGCGTACCACCATCCGCAGTACATGCCATACACCTGTGGGGGAGACAGGTTGTGCGCCATGAGACAGGGATCCATCTGCCACCTGTACATAGGCAACAACAAACCAACACGGTTGGACACTCACCCTCTGCATCACAATGGGCCGCCTCAGAGTGCGCCCGCATCTCACCGATGACCTCTGACAGCATGGACCTTGCATCCTGCCTGGACTGCTGTGGGTCAGCAGGCAACGCCTCCTCTGTGGCTGTGGTGGTAGGTGGTGTGCTGTCCTGGGCCGGCCATAGGCCTTGCCCCCTGTCATCCTCCAGGGGTGGGGGTGGGGCTGGACCCCCCGCTCCCACATGTCCCATTGCTGTCTCCCCTGTTGGCAACGCCTCCGGCACAGCATTCTCATGGGGCCACGACCCAGGGTCAGTGTGCTGTGACGCCTCCTCTGCCTCCACAATGGAGCATATGTCACCTGTTGGGAAACATGCTACATAGTTCAGGTGTGGCGTGGTGGCCTGTCCGCCCTGTCACATCCCGTACATACATGCTGTGTGGGGGGCAGGGCACTCTGGTCGGTGTGCTGCTACCAAGGCTACATAAGTGTGGACATAGACGACACCTGTGCATGGGCATGAGTTCCACTGTCCCATATCCGTGTCCCCGGTGCCTATGGCAGCCCACCAGTGGCCGCATGCGTGTGTTACTGTGGGCACCCCACATGGTCTGGCGTGACTGCTGAGGTAGGGCCAGTGTGCTGTTCCAATAAAGCCGGGGACAGGCGTGCACTGTGGTGGCAGGGATATGTGGGCATGGTTGCATGGGCAGGGTTGGATGGGCCTGTGGTGGTGAGACTGATGGCGGCATGTGGGTGGCAGTGCATGGCAGGCACATGCGTGTGCGTGAGTCGCACGGGTCTGTGTCGGGGCCCCTGTGCCCCCCACTGGCAGTGTTCCTTTTATACTGGTGCCTCCTTTGTCTTGCATCCCACACTACCAGGGCCTTCTCCCCCCCCTACACACGCTGCCACACGCCACGTGCCACCCCATTGTCACCTGTGTCCCTGCAACCAATGTCCATGGCGGGCACAGGTGCAGTGCGCCTCCCTGTCACCCACGTAGTTACCCTTGTGGCCCTGCTGTCCTCGCCATCCCTGCACTGTGTCCCCACAACACATTGTTGACCTGTGCTGCTACCAAGGGCCCGTCCCCCCCCCACCCCTGCACTCATCCACTGTGCTTTGCCACCCCCTGCTCACCGTCGACACTTCCCACCCCACTGGCCAGTGCATCTACAGCTGCCCCTGTGCTGGCCCTCTCAGCCCCTATGTCAGTGCCTTCCCCTGGATCTATGTTAGCCATGTCCTGCTCCTGCAACCCCACAGCTTCTCTGGCTGTCGCACCGCCCCCACTGAACCCTCCCACAGCGGGGGGTGTCACCCCCGGCACCTGCCCCCCACGGACCCCTTTTGCTCCCAGGGGGGTGTTTAGCACACAACGTGCCTGGTGTGCTTTCAAGGCCCCCGGCCACACCACGGCACACCCGCTTCCTGGAACCATGTGTTGTGCATGCCCTGCCCCTCCTGCCCCAGCTCTGTGACATGGTCCCCCCATCTCCGCTGGCCAGGCTCATCGTGCACCGCCAGGCACCTGCCGGCCCCCTGACTGGTCCTCACATGCTCCCACGCTTTATCCTCGGGTCCCTGCATTCACTCCCACCCCCCGTTACCCTGGCTGGGGTGATGGTGTCAGCCATGGCTCCCCCCACCCCCCCTTACTAGGCCAGACCCCTCATCCGAACCTGTATTGGCGCCTCCATTTGCTGGTCCTTCCAACATTGGAACCCCTCCGGCCGCCCCCGCATGGTGGCAACTGTCGGGTAGTACCTTGTGTCCGTGTTCTCGGTTGGGTGTATGGCTCTGTACTGTCCTCAGTGGCACCGCACCCTACTCCACGCTTTCCCAGTGTGTGTGTACCTGTTGTTGTACCCCCACTGCTTTGCCGCCCCTGGAGGGTTGTACCCCATGGCTCTGTTTGTGGCCTGTTTGTCCCACCCAGTTCCTATGGTCCCTTGGTGCATTACGTATGCCCATGTGTGCAGTGGTGGTCTGTGCACCTCGTAGGGCTATTGCTGCCACAGGACAACACATGGCAGGTGGCGTGGCACTGTGCACGCCCTGTTGAGCGGGTACAAGGGCTGCCAGACCGTGGGTGGGTGGAGTCCCTGGGCCGGGGTGTGTGCCACTGCAGGGCCCATCTGGGATTAACAGGTGCCCATGGGTGCCAGAGCATGTTGGCCAGTGATGTGTCAAGGCCACATGGTGTGGTGCTTGGGATGTGGGTGGGGGTGGGGATGTTGTGTGTTGACTGCCATTGTGCAATGTTGAGGCCCCCTGCATGTGTGGGTATCTGCATGTGGCGGCCTACACGATGCATGGCTGACAGGGGGCTGAGGTCCAGGGGTGTTGTTGTGATGGTACACCTGGTGTGGGATACCCCGTATGTTACATGGAGCTGGCTGGCGTCATGTGTCCTTGTGTGACCCCTGGCATGCTCCCCCACCCCACCCCTCAGTCTGCCCCTGCAATTGTGTGTGTATTGTCTCTCACCAGTACAGCTCATTCAAACTTACCAGCACTTGGGTGCACCATGTCCAATGCAGGGGCAAGCCATGTATATACATGGGCCCGAGTCGGTCTGCTAGGCACCGCTCCAGGTCATAAAGGGTGGCCATCTGTGTTGGGCCCCCTCCAGTGCCCTGTGCATTGTGTCTCTCCCTGGTGAGCTGTACACGGATGTTCCTCTTTATGTCACAGTATCTCTTTCACAGGCTTTCAATATCACGATGGGGTCACCCTGCTGCCGCCACCTCTGCCTGCACTTCAGACCATGCCCTGGTGTGCGTGGCAATGGTTGTTGTTGCACTCATGCGGCCAAACAGCACCTCATAACGCTCCAGAATGCTGACCAGGAGGAGGTCATTCTCCTCCTGGGTGAAGCGCACCGCCCTCCTCCTGACCTCCTCTGCAACCGGGGTCCTGCGGCGCTTCTGCCCTGGTGCACCTCTGGCCTGTTCATTGGGTTGGTGTGAGGCCCCGGATGGGCCTGCCCTCTCACTCTCTGCGTCAGCCCCAGGATTGGCCACTGGTGGCTGTTGCCTGTGCTCCCCTCCAGCCTCCTGGGTTCCCCCTGTGATGTCCTCCATGCCATGGTAGGGTATGTGTACCAAAGCATTTGGCGTTCTGAACATGCTATGCTTAAATGTGTAACTTGTGTGTGGTTCTACGCGCATTCCACATGCGCAGTAGCGTGTTACCATTGCGCCCGCATGTATGCGCCATACATATGACGTATCCTCCTGCGCGCTTTACTATGCACGCAATGCCGCATCCCTACGCTCCACGTCCTGCGATCTTTCATTGTCGGTGATGTTGGTGTGCACCACACCATACACGCGCCCTTCATCCTCCATCGTGGTTCATGCTGCATGCACGCACACTCTGCGTGACCTCATTGTTTTGGGAGTTATGGCGCTTTCTGACGCGGGTTTGAGGATCATGCAATGTGTATCACGCAAACTACGTCGGACGTACACTTGCCGCTACATGTACGCGCGTGGGAATGCGCCTTGCGTTCTACTCTCACGTGTCTGGGTGTGGTGAGAGATGTCAAACGCCGAATGTTTGCACCCTGCTACATCACAGGGACACGCCGCCTGCTCCCCTTACTCTCATTCAACATGCACAATCAGGCACATGCATTGTGGGAACACGCGCTCCTGCGCGCGCTGCATCGATATGCTTCTGTACATACAGGGTGTTGGCTCATGCTGTTGATAGTGCACATCCCAGGATCACCAGGTGTGCATGGTTTCTGTGATTTTCTTGCCCGTCCCACACCCTATTTCCCAGCCACCTGTGCTCCATCCCATGTCTATCATGCCTCAGACAGTGAATGCAGGTTGTGCGGTCGTTGCGTTGGTGGAGCTGGTAGGCCTGCGGTTGCCTGAAGAGGGAGATGGTGTCCCTGGGGCTGTGGCACTGGGCATGGGTGCTGTCCCACTGCAACTCCAGCCTGCAGCTGTGGGGGGTCCACAGGCGTGTGTGGGACCAGAACGGAGCCATAGGCGTGCTGAGGCATGGCCCCACCTGCCATGCCTCTACAGGCCCAGGCCAATGCTCCAGGACATAAGAGAGGACCAGATCATCTCCCTCTACCGTCTGGACACAGGGGCTATTAGGGAGCTCTATGAGGATCTAAGACCTGACCTCGAGCCCCGGACTGCCCGGTCACATGCCATACCGGGATTGGCCAAGCTCCTGGCTGCCCTACATTTCTTTGCCTCTGACTGTTTCCAATCCTCAGTGGCTGGAGTGGGCGGGATGAGTAGGCCAAAATTCTCACGCTGTCTCCACCAGGTACTGCGGGCCATGGTCAGCCGGGTTGGGAATTACATTACAATTCCTAACAGTAGGCAACATTGGGGGGCCCTGGGACAGGCATTCCAGCGGATTGCAGGGATACCACACGTGATGGGAGATATAGATTGCACACATGTTGCCCTGGTCCCACCTTGCAACAGGGAGGTTGTGTACCACAACCACAAACACTTCCATTCCCTGAATGTGCAGGTTGTTTGTGATGCAAATATGCGTATTCTGAATGTGGTTCCACGGTTCCCAGGGTCAGCCTATGACTCCTATATCCTGCAGCACTCGGCACTGTTCGGCCAATTTGAGTCCGGACAATATGAGGACTATTTCCTGCTGGGTGGGTGTTCACCATATCTAACATGGGCGTACAGTATATGGTTGACGGGGCCCCATTGTCACCTGTGTCCTCTGCATGCCTTACATTGCGGTGTTGTTTTGGGGCGCAGCCTAGTTATGGGCCTTTGTACAACGTCACACCCTGTCAACAAGGATGGGGTCACATACCTCTGTGTGCTGCTACACGTCTCTATGTATACCATGTGTGTGTCAGTGCTCATCTGGGTGTCTTAGCACACATGCGGTGTGGACTGCTATCTACCTCTGCTGTTCGGTTACCCAGCTCCTGTGTACAGGGACACTCTGGACACGTATGCTGTGTCCCTTCCATGGCTGCATGTGACACCTCTGGCTTGCCCATGGCTCCCGCATCAGGCCTCGGGCATACTGCACAGGCAGTTGTACATATGTATGCCTGTGGGGTGTGTCCCTCGCCTACCCCATATGGCACATGTTTGTGCGTTGTCGCGAGCACCGCCCTGGCGTATAAGCAGCGCTCGGACATAAAAATTATGGGGAGAAGGTTGGCCAGTAATCCTGCGGCCTACTTCACTTTTGGCCTCATTTGTTTCCTGGTCCTAATCTTCAAAAAAACATATGCACGAGTGGTGGGAAAAATAAAGGCGTTTATTTCCCTTTACGCTAAGGTCCAAAGGATTGGTTAACAACAAACGCAAAAGTCCTTCATTCAGGTAAGAAAAGTGAAACAAAAAGCTTAAAGAAACACTGTTATCTTCACATTAGCGCTGGGCTTCATTCAAACAATATCCTAGGCAATAATTCATGCAGCATACAAGTCTGGCACAGACTCCAGGCTTCCACTAGTACAATATGTGCAATCCATTTCGTTATCCGAAGCCTCACTGGCCAGGTCCACTTGCATTTGCTCGTAGGTGGACACCTCGGACTCTGAGTCCCTGGGCTCAGGTATCCTATACTCAGGCTCTCTGTATAGCTTTTCCAGCACAGCCCAATGTTCTGGATTATTCTTAGGGCGTCGGCTTCGTGCTATTCTACATGGAGAAAAGTTCTCTCTCCTTGGAGCTTTTGTGGCAGTCTTATACAAACATCTATTATCTAAGCCTTTCTTATCATACAAGCTTTTTCTATATCTTGATTCAATAAAAGCTTTACCTTGGGAGCTTGGCCTCTTGGACTCCAGCGAAGGTTGAGGCCTGTACCAGTCTCTCCTTTGGCTGGCCTGTTTAGCACGTCTTAGGGCTTCCTGCTGTGACACTGTGGATTCTGGACAACAACTGCAGTAATGTCTTGATCACTCTGGACAAACAGCTTTTACCTCTCTAGGAGCTGAAACCTCCTCCGGTTCCTCCTTAGCTCTCAGACCATCACCTTTCCCTTTAGGTGATCTTTTGGCAAGGGAATATTCAGGTTTGAATTCCAAGCTTCCCTCTGTCTTGCCTTGCTTCCAGTTGTACACAGTCCTGCTGCATTTACTCTTGCTGTTTCCTCTCCAGCCGTCACTCCAACTGTCTTCACAGCTGCCTTTCCATCCGCTGCCACTTCCTCTCTTGCCACTACCGGTCTTGTCACCGCCGCTCTTGTTGCCCTTGCCACCTCTGCTCCCTCTGCTCCCTCTGCTTTCCTTCCTGTCTTCTAGAGCCTCCTTAAGAAGTTCCTCTGTGCACCTGGATTGGAAGCTGGCTGGCATTACATCATGCTCAGTGGGGCGTGGTTCTATAGTGGCTCTGGAGTCTCTCTGGCTCCCTCTACCTGGTTCCTCCAGATATTGCGGCTTATATGCACTTTTTCCTTCATTTAAAACACTTTCCCTTCTCTCAACCAGGTCTGCTGGGTGACACATCCCCCTTCTTAAAATATTACGGGCTGGGGAAGCCTCTTCCGCGCAGCACGTAATACGTGACATGGCATCCGTATTAAAATGCAGCTTCGCTGCTCGATGCTCCACTCTAAAATCGTATGGCTGCAAAGCCATGTACCACCTGGTTAGTCGGGCGTTCTCATTCTTCATGGTATGTAACCATTTCAGAGGGGCATGGTCCGTGATGAGGACGAACTTCCTCCCGGTCAAGTAGAATTTTAAGGCTTCAATGGCCCACTTGATCGCAAGACATTCCCTCTCGATCGTCGCGTATTTTCTCTCAGCAAGTGACAGTTTTCTACTGAGGAACATAATAGGGTGTTCTGCGCCTTCTTGAACCTGCGAGAGAACCGCACCCAGACCTGTCTCTGATGCATCAGTCTGTAAAAGAAAGGTTTGATGAAAGTCTACACCACGCAATATAGGTGCCTGACATAATTTCGCCTTCAAATCTTGGAAGGCGTTCTCTGCTTCTGCCGACCATTGTATTATATTTGGCACATTTTTCCTCAACATCTCTGTAAAAACCGCGCTCTCCTCCGCAAAATGTGGTATGAAGCGTCGGTAGTAGCCAATGAGGCCCAGGAAACTTCGTAGTTGTTTCTTGCTTTGCGGCACGGGGAACTTCCTTACACTCTCCACCTTGTCCAGTAGCGGGCGTACTGTGCCACGTCCTACCAGGTGACCCAAGTACTTGACCTCTTTTGCAGCAAAGGTACATTTTTTCGGGTTCAACGTTAACCCCGCCCTCCTCATGGCTTCTAAGACTGTTCCTATTTGATGCAGGTGTTCTGTCCACGTAGTACTGTGGATCACCACATCATCCATATAGGCCGTCGCAAAGGTTTGATATGGTCGGAGAATAATGTCCATCAGCCGCTGGCATGTGGCTGCTGCTCCGTGTAGACCAAAGGGCATCCTACGGAATTGGAACAGGCCTAGGGGGATGCTAAAGGCAGTTTTTGGTTTAGCCTCCCGTGTTAACGGCACCTGTCAATATCCCTTGGTCATATCTAATGTTGTGAGGTACTTCGCCTGGCCGAGCCGGTCTAACAACTCCTCGATTCGAGGCATTGGGTAGGCGTCGAATGTAGATACTGCATTCACCTGGCGGAAGTCTATGCAGAATCGCATAGTACCGTCCGGTTTTGGTACTAGTACCACCGGGCTACACCAAGGGCTATGCGATTCCTCAATGATGTTCAACTGTAACATCTCCCGTACTTGGTCAATGACTTCCTGCCTCTTCGCCTCCGGTAGTCGATAAGGCCGTTGCCGAACAATTTTTCCCGGCGGGGTGAGTATCTCATGTGCGACTAAGGTGGTCTCTCCTGGTACAGGAGTTAGCACATCTCTAAATTCCTCCAACAACTGGGTCAACTCCTGTTTTTGCGTTACAGAGAGTTCTTCACCCACCTTGGGTATAGGGCAGTCTTGGCACTCGTCTATTCGGGGTCCAAGGTCTTCTTCTGGGGTTTCACTCCCCACAGCGATATAGCCCTCCATGTCCCCCTTCCCAGTAGAGCCGAAACCTCCGGTTCCCCGGCTCGTTGTGGTTAGCATGGTGACTTCTTCAAGGCGTGGGAATCCGACTCGTTCGCAAATTAGTTGCGCTATCCTGTCCCCCACTTTGACCTTAAAGTCTTCCTTTGACCAGTTGCAGAGAAGAACTTTTAGTACGCCCCTGTAGTCCGGATCGACTACTCCGGCTGCCACATCAATACTGTGTTTGGCGGCGAGTACAGATCACGGTGCTATCCGCCCATAGCACCCTTGAGGTAGCTCTATCTGAAGATCAGTACTAATTAACATGCGCCCCTGTTTTGGGATGACCTGGTCTTCTGCGCTGTATAGGTCATAGCCTGCTGCTTGTGCCGATGCCCTCTGGGGACCCTGAGCTTTCTCTGAAGTCTTGCAGAATTGGAGCACGAACTTCTTCATTGGATCAGCTTGTTCTTTACTGGGGGTTTTCTTTGGTTTTTCCCAAAGCGGGCTAGGAATTATATTATCTTTAGAGCGAATGCAAGTGGCACTTAGCACTGCTGGTGGGGATAAGCCCTCCTTCAGACTTTTTCTGAATTGTGGCCAATCACGGCCTAATACTAGCTCTTGAGGTAATCTAGGCACCACTGCTACCAACATTTCTCTCACAAGGCCTAAACCCTTAACCCACAACTTATATACGGGGTAGCGGGTAGCTGCTCTGTGTATACATTTTATCTTTACGGCTCCTTCTGGATGATCTGGAACTGAGGAACCCTGATCTTTGATCACACCCCACAATCTCTTTGAGATCATAGTCTGATCAGCTCCAGAATCCAGGAGTGCTTTTACATTTATGCCCTGAATCTTGACATCCAACACAAAACCTTCACGTATCGTCCTGGGGTTCTCACCGACCAGAGCAGTACGCGAGTAACACTGTTGCTTTACATGTCCTTTTTTTCCACAAGAAAAACACTTCTTAGCATTATCTCTTATCACAGGTTTATAACTCTTTGAATCAGTATACATGGGTCGCGAGATATTTTCTAATTTCTGCGCCTCCATACCTACTACCAATTTGGGAGTCTGCACCTTGGGTTGTGTGACTCTTTCAGCTTCCAAATACCGCTCGGTAAGAGCTATGGCGTCTGTAGTAGTACAGCAGTTTTGCAGAATTAGAAAATTCTGGACTCTATTCGGTATGGCTAGCATGTATTGTTCCAGGATTATTGCATCCATCAGAGTATCTACATTTCTCTTCTCCGGCTGTAGCCACTTATTTGCTAGACTACTGATCCTATGGCCTAGACTCTTGGGCGTCTCATCAGCCCTGAGGACAGTAGCTCTAAACATCTTATTGTAAGACGTGGGAGTAAGACCTAAACGATCTCTAATCGCTTTCACTACCTCCTCGTAGGTATTTGCTAGAGCTGGGGGCATCG
The DNA here is from genome assembly GCA_033557465.1 of Ichthyophis bannanicus. Taxonomy (NCBI): domain Eukaryota; kingdom Metazoa; phylum Chordata; class Amphibia; order Gymnophiona; family Ichthyophiidae; genus Ichthyophis; species Ichthyophis bannanicus. The sequence continues at coordinate 1,067,789,079 of CM066031.1, read as the reverse complement.
CCCTATATGCGGCAAGCGCCTCCCCCGTAAGGGACACTGCCAGGCGTATGGCCCACTGCTCAGGTGGCCATTTAGCTGAGCATGCAATTCTATTGAAAGTGTCTAGGAAATCATCCACATCGTCACTTGGACTTAGCTTTCCAACCATGAGGTCATTGCATGTCCAATGTCCACTTCCTGTGCTGGTTGGTCCCGTCGCTGTCAGCTTCTCCGCGTCGGCCTTCGCCATCGCCTCTCGCTGAAGTGCCAACCAATTCTCCATGGTCTTCAGTACCGGTAACTGTTGCGCCTGCATAGCTTGAAGGGCTTGTGCTTGGTGCTGATGTGCGAACTCCGCCTGTTTATCAAACTGGAACGCCATCCACGCACAAAGCTCCTTTGGCTCCATACTGCACCTGTATAAAGGAGATAAGAAAAAAAAAGGAACCCAATGTGGCTCTCCTAACAAAAGCTCTTCCTTTTTTTTTTTTTTTCCTTTCTTTTTTTTTTTTTTTCAAACTTCCCTGGATATCGAACACTACTCAGGATTATCTACTTTTACCTGACATTAGTGTTGACTCCAGCTCTGGAACATAAGTGTTGTCCTGCTCCGCAGCTTTCCACTTCTGGGGTGGCAACAGGATTTTCACTTTCAGGATTTACCATCCGCTCTGGATTTCAACTATTCCATTCCAGGTTTTCAGCAAATCCGCTCCGGTTAACAGCAAATCCGTTCCGGGTCTTGTTTTTACACCCCGGTTTTCCAAAACAGTCCAGACCGGGTTTTTTTTTTCTTTAAACTCAAAAAAGGTTTTATTTTCTTTTCTTCTGCGGTTGTAGGCTCCAACCTAATATCCGAAGAACTACGCCATTTTATGTCGTGAGCACCGCCCTGGCGTATAAGCAGCGCTCGGACATAAAAATTATGGGGAGAAGATTGGCCAGTAATCCTGCGGCCTACTTCACTTTTGGCCTCATTTGTTTCCTGGTCCTAATCTTCAAAGAAACATATGCACGAGTGGTGGGAAAAATAAAGGCGTTTATTTCCCTTTACGCTAAGGTCCAAAGGATTGGTTAACAACAAACGCAAAAGTCCTTCATTCAGGTAAGAAAAGTGAAACAAAAAGCTTAAAGAAACACTGTTATCTTCACATTAGCGCTGGGCTTCATTCAAACAATAACCTAGGCAATAATTCATGCAGCATACAAGTCTGGCACAGACTCCAGGCTTCCACTAGTACAATATGTTCAATCCATTTCATTATCCGAAGCCTCACTGGCTAGGTCCACTTGCATTTGCTCGTAGGTGGACACCTCGGACTCTGAGTCCCTGGGCTCAGGTATCCTATACTCAGGCTCTCTGTATAGATTTTCCAGCACAGCCCAATGTTCTGGATTATTCTTAGGGCGTCGGCTTCTTGCTATTCTACATGGAGAAAAGTTCTCTCTCCTTGGAGCTTTTGTGGCAGTCTTATACAAACATCTATTACACAGGTACACTACCAAAAAACTGCCTCCAGTTTTGCAACTGATTCCTATAGATTTTGGGGTGCTGAATCCAGGAAAAATAGACAAAATGTTCCATCATGTCACGTTTTCTTGCAAAATTAGATTTCTTACCCATATAAGGAATGTTCACATAATTTCTTTTTAGCCAACTGCAGTTTATTTTCTTGGCCCAAAATAGAGGTTGTAATGGTTAACTAACTAGAAACACTCCCTCATGATATTTTAGTGTTTTGTATTCATTTTATACATTAACAGGACAATTGGGAGGCGGGGGGCTAAATCCAGTACTCGCGCTGGTGCATGTTCTTTCCTGTTCGCCTCGCCTCGTTCGCTCGCTCAAACACGGTGGTTGCGACATGAACGTTCCTGTCAAATTTCAGTTTCTTGCAAGTTCATTATTACCTTTTGTTTGCTCAGTCGTAATCCAGCTTTATTCCGAAGTGGTTCACTACATTTGTAGTTTGCAGTGCTGTGTATTTGTGATGGCTCACAGAGCCAGAGGTTGCGTCAACTCTCCGGACAGTTTTTGTTTTATTTGTGGGGAATATACCGTGAAAAAGCGGCAGAGGAACATTTCTGCATTTATTAAAAAAGTATATTTCGCCTATTTCGGTTTGAAGTTAGGCGATCAAGACAAACCGTGGGCTCCTCACAAAGTGTGCAAGACATGTGAGGAAGATCTACGCTTATGGATGAAAGGTAAAAAACAAGCATTTCGTTTCGGAATACCTATGATGTGGCGTGAACAAAGAGACCACAGCAGTGACTGCTATTTTTGCTCTTGCATTGTGAAGGGATACGTAATAAGTTACCCCAACCTTCCCTCAGCAATTAGGCCTATGCCTCATAGCAACGAAGTACCTGTGCCTGAACCACCAAAATCTTTGGATCATATTTGTGTGGACGGTTCTGATCATGATGAGACTCATCAGATGGCTTTTCCCGATGAGTCCAGTACTTCCGAGTTTGAAACTGAACCAGATCCGAAACCTGAACTTTTCTCTCAAACTGAATTGAATGATTTAGTCCGGGATTTAGGACTCCCAAAAGATGCTGCCCAACTGCTAGGTTCTCGGCTTAAACAGAAAAATCTATTGTCACCAGGAACAACTTTTTATTGGTACCGCAACCGCGAGACACAATTTTTGAAGTATTTCAGCAAAGAGGAAGATTTGGTATTTTGCAACGATATATACGGAGTGATGGAAAAGTTTAAACTCAAGTATGATCCTGCTGAATGGCGGCTGTTCATTGATTCGTCAAAAGACAGCATAAAAGGTGTTCTTCTTCATAATGGCAATACATTCGCTTCAGTTCCTATTGCTCACTCTGTTATTCTCCAAGAAAAAATACGAGAATTTGGCCCTGATTCTTCAGAAGATTCGTTATGATGAGCATAAGTGGATGATTTGTGGAGACTTTAAAATTCTATCCATGCTATTAGGGCAGCAATCCGGTTTCACCAAATATCCCTGCTTCCTTTGCTTGTGGGATAGCCGGGCCCGCGACCTACACTGGGGGGAAAAAAGACTGGCCAATTCGGGAGTATTTGAGACCCGGTGAGAAAAATGTTCTTCATGAGAGCTTGGTACCTCGTGATAAAATTCTATTACCACCTCTCCACATTAAGTTGGGTCTCATTAAGCAATTCATCAAGTCCCTTCCAAAAGATGGTGAGTGCTTTCGGTACCTTTGCTCAAAGTTCCCCCGACTTTCTGAAGCAAAGCTAAAGGAAGGAGTGTTTGTTGACCCTGATATAAGGAAACTCATTTCAGATGGAGCATTCGCTGAAACGATGTCTGAGAAGGAAAAAGAAGCCTGGGATTCCTTCAAGGATGTTGTTCTCAAATTCTTGGGGAACAGGCGGGATGAGAACTATAAGGATATTGTTGCCAGGATGCTCAATGCCTTCAAAGAACAAGGCTGTAACATGAGCCTGAAAGTCCATTTCTTGCACTCCCATGTGAACTACTTTCCCGAAAACTTGGGGGCGTACAGTGAAGAACAAGGTGAAAGGTTTCACCAGGACATCAAGGACGCAGAGAGAAGGTACCAAGGAAGATGGAACACCACTATGATGGCTGATTTCTGCTGGTTGCTGCTGCGGGAAACCCCAGATGAAAAATACGCCAAGCAGCGCACCAAGAGAAGCATTCTGGGGAAGAAGAAACGGGCCCACCAGGAGATTGATTGACCCAAGAATGACTTTAAAATCTAAACTGTGTTGACAAATATCGTGTTTTTACTAAACTTTGAAATAAAAATTTGCTAGTTATTACCAGTGTCGGATCTCATTTATTAGAATTTTATTTTCACACCATCGGGTGTTTGTCTTCATGTATTGCAATGGTGCGGTTTGCATTTTCTATTCTTACATACATACCTGTATTTTTTGCACATTTCTTTGCTTTGCTTTGTGTCTAACCTCGCTCTTATATGCTCAATGTTTGTGCACATGTATGTGGCTGTTTTAAGTGCAGACAATTTTGCTACCATCACAGTGTGTTTTGTTGACATTACTCTATTCTTATGTGCTGCCTTGTTACAATTTTCTTTATTCTTATTTGAATAACTACTAAACAATTAGTATAAAGAATTCATCCAAGAAACTTTTATCTTGATCGCACTCAATCTGAAACGTTCACCTCAAACTGCTAACCCAATGTAGCAAAAAATCTGTACGTGATGGAGCAAATTGGTTACCAGATTTGGATTCAGCGCACCAAAAAACGTAAAAATCAATCGAAACATTAGAGGCAGTTTAAAAAAAATTTTTTTTAGTGTACCTGTGTTATCCAAGCCTTTCTTATCATACAAGCTTTTTCTATATCTTGATTCAATAAAAGCTTTACCTTGGGAGCTTGGCCTCTTGGACTCCAGCGAAGGTTGAGGCCTGTACCAGTCTCTCCTTTGGCTGGCCTGTTTAGCACGTCTTAGGGCTTCCTGCTGTGACCCTGTGGATTCTGGACAACAACTGCAGTAATGCCTTGACCACTCTGGACAAACAGCTTTTACCTCTCTAGGAGCTGAAACCTCCTCCGGTTCCTCCTTAGCTCTCAGACCATCACCTTTCCCTTTAGGTGATCTTTTGGCAAGGGAATATTCAGGCTTGCATTCCAAGCTTCCCTCTGTCTTGCCTTGCTTCCAGCTGTACACAGTCCTGCTGCATTTACTCTTGCTGTTTCCTCTCCAGCCGTCACTCCAACTGTCTTCACAGCTGCCTTTCCATCCGCTGCCACTTCCTCTCTTGCCACTACCGGTCTTGTCACCGCCGCTCTTGTTGCCCTTGCCACCTCTGCTCCCTCTGCTTCCCTTCCTGTCTTCTAGAGCCTCCTTAAGAAGTTCCTCTGTGCACCTGGATTGGAAGCTGGCTGGCATTACATCATGCTCAGTGGGGCGTGGTTCTATAGTGGCTCTGGAGTCTCTCTGGCTCCCTCTACCTGGTTCCTCCAGATATTGCGGCTTATATGCACTTTTTCCTTCATTTAAAACACTTTCCCTTCTCTCAACCAGGTCTGCTGGGTGACAGCGTGTGCCATCTAGGGGGGGGGGAATTAGGGGCACAGAACCGTCCACATGATGGAGAGTGTGTATGGGGCCTCTTCTCTGTTGGCCATGTAGGGGGCGACACATGTTTTGAGCTGTGGTCGCACCTGCTATCACACATGTATGCTGAATGTCTGCCCACTTTATCGTGTCTCCACTGTCACTCTCACCTGGACCCTCAGGGTTGTGTTCCGTTGACCTCTGCTCTGTGTGTACTGTATCATGGCTTTCACATACTTGCACAACTGCACATCTCTGCCCCTCCCAGTATGCCTTGCCACTGGCGGCCAGATGCCCTCACAACAGCCACTGCTGCTGTCTGGGCACAGGTTTGGGACGTGTCATTTGACATGGTACAGTTGATGTGTATTGCCCTCATTGGGCTTCCCTGGGGCTCTGGGTCTCCCATCTTCAGACTCTGGTGCACTGCCATCATGTGCAATAATGTGACGTCGTATGTTTGTGTCCCTGCTTATCTGCTGTCCAGTTGAACGTTGCTATGTCAGTGATTCTGTGAGTCCATCATCTCACAAGTGACTTTACGACATATCTTTCTGCAGGTGATGCAGGATATGGGTGTCGTGCCTGGTTGCTGACCCCTGTGCGTCTCCCTCGGCCAGGTGCAGAGATGCAGTACAATGAGGCCCATGCCTCCAGCCGCTCAGTCAGTGAGCACACCTTTGGCATTCTAAAGAGTCGCTTCAGGTGTCTGGATAGGACCGGCGGGGCCTTACAGTACAGACCCATGACTGTGGCACAGATCATTCTGGCCTGTTGCATCCTGCACAACATTGCTCTCAGGCACAATGTCCCAGTCGATATTAATGAGGATCTAGAGGAGGATCCTGTGTGCCCTCCTGCACATGGCCGTCGTGACACACGTGAGGAGATGGCAACCAGGCAACATCTGATCCAGGAGCTTTTCTCCTGTAAGTACTGCATGTGTGGGGATGTGTTTATGGGTCACCATGTTTGTGCTGATCTGTGTGTTTCACGGCACTGTCATGACATATATATATGCACTTGTGGTTTTGGCTCCCCAGAATAGGCTGCTGTGTTTTTGGCTCCCCAGGATAGGCTGCTGATACTGCCCAGTGCTGTGGTGCATGTAGGAACTGTGTGTACGTCATTGCAACCTGCAGGTGACTGGGGTGGGTGGATATACAGGTAGGTGTACTGTGGTGGCAGCACCGCATAACACATATATGTGTTTCCCTCTCCACTGCTCCTCTGTTGTTGTACACGTTTGGCCTACCACTCCATCCACCAAATGTTCCGTTTGACACGCATGTGACCATTGGCCTGTGCACATCTTGGGAGTCTACACACTGTAACTACTGCACATGTTGTCGGGCTGTGGGTATCTCCAGACACAGGGACTTGGATTGGTGGAGGGCACATACAGACTTCCCTGTCATTGTGGCATTACACAACATCGGTGAATCCATGCATGGAATGTGATGGTTGTCTCCTCTGGTCCCTGATTGTCAACAGTCCTGCCATATGCAATTTGCGGCATGCTTACCTTGTCTCACGGTGTATGTCTCTGTGTCTTTGGGACATGTCTAATTGACGGGACCTTCTGCTCCCCTCTGCCTTTGTGTGTTGCAGGGATGTTTCTGGCCACCTGTGCATTGATGTTCACCCGTCTCTCTATGACCTTCTGCTTCTGCCCTTCTGTACATTGTGCGCATGTGTCATATATTGTTCCCTGACGTGTCTCATGTTTGCTGGCAGGACACTGCACGTCAACATTTGAGTTACACGCAATGCACCATTCCTTGGACATCCTCCACTGGCAGCTGACCATGACGACGTGGTGATGGACGCAGTTCATTGATATCTGCAGCCTCTACTGTGGCCCCTTGTGCCCTTTGCCTGACTCCGACTGTCCCCATCAGACACATGCTCTACCTTTAAGGTAGGTTTTACCTTAGATCATCTGCGATGTACACCACGTGCAGATGCTGCATTTGGCCTGTTTGTATCACCGTGCCTTTCTGTTGTATCGCTGTGCACCACCACTGCTGGACATGCTGTGGACCTCTGGGATTCCTGTGTGACATGGGCATTTACATGACCATGTTGAGATGGTATCCTGGTCTGCAGAGCCATCTCCTGCTGTGTTCCACATGCACTGTGCTGTGTGTTGTGGCTGTGTCATGTTGTAATATCTGGGCATTCATAATGCACATATTGTGATGTCACTGTCTGCTTTGTGACCTGATGGTAGGTGTGCCATTCCCTTACCTTTTCCCTACCCCTTTTCACACAGGACACAGCCAACATACATGGCACATCTACTACACGGCATCTGGAGACCCCATCGGCCAAATGTGTTTGGACACGGCACCTCCGTGCAACGGTCCCTGGGTGTTGGTGCCAGTGGGAGATGGACCTCAGCGAGTTGGACACATGCTTTTTTTGGACCTCATTGTTGGAATGCTATTTTGGCATTCACTGGGGGGCACTGTTCCCTCTAAGCTGTGCGCTTGTGCGCGCGCACACACCTCGCCGAGCGAGCGCACTGTCGCCCTGCCGCGGCGCCAGCCCCCCCTGGTGGCGGCGTAGTTTTTCCACCGAAGGGCTGGGCCCGGGGCCACTAAGATGTTTGTGATTGGGATTGGCCAGGTGCGAGGGTCAAGGGCCAGTGCCTTGTGCCGGCCTCGTTGCCAACTCCCAAAGAGAATACAGTCTTGCACAAAAGTGGAGGGAAAAAGAAAAAGGCTTTATTTTCCCTTTTTGCACTAAGGGTTCAGAACATAGGATAAACACATTGGTAGACGTAGCAAAACAAGACCTTACAGCAGCTTTTGTAAGCACAAGAAAAACAACCAGAAACTGTTAACTTCACAGCATAAAAGCTACCAAAACAATATTGCTTCATTCACTCCAAAGGGCTCTGGAGTGACTCTATATCCCTCACGGCACAATATGCACATTCCATAGGGCTATCAAGATCTTCATGTACGGATTCCACCTGCATGGCCTCTTCTGACTGTTCTGAAGAGTCAAGATAGGTGTCCTTTATGTGGGTTTGGCTCACTGCTTCCCAGGACTTAGCAGTTTGTTTGGGCCTACGGTTCTGTGTGGTGGAATACCATGATGGCATCTCTTCCTCTAGAGGTTTAAAAACATTTTCTTTATAATGCTTTCCTCTAAAAGTTCTGTCCTTGCTCAAACTGTCTTTTAACTTTGGCTTTGGCTTGTGCTTTAGGTAAGGAGACTCTCCCTCCCAAGGTTCTTCTCTTAACTTGGCTTTAGGAAAACAGTAGCAAAGATTAAAAGCTTTACCTCTGGATTTTCTTTTGGTTCTCTGGGGCGAGACAGGAGGCCTACCTTGGCTGCTGCCTTCCGTATCAGTGCTCTCAGGTATTCTCCTTCGGCTCTCCCAGTCTTTTCTCCTCAGGCCTTTGAGGCCTGCCCTCCTGTGGGTTTCAGGGCCCGGTCTGGTTTGGCTTTGGCTTTCTCGGCCTAGCCTTTGGCTTACAGGACTGGTTCTCCTCTCCCAGCCTGTCTTTTTACTCAGGTTTGCTTTTGGACTAGATCCCAATCTTGCTCTGGTACCTTCATAGCATGTCCTCAATCTCTCTCTGGAACAGGCTCCCGCTTGTTCTCTCCCAGCTGAGGAAGGTAATCCTTCCACTGCTTCCCCAGTAGTGGATCTCCAGGCAGATGAGATTCTAGCAGCTGAGCTTTTTGCAGGTAAGCTCCCAGCGTATGAGCTTCCTCCCGACTCTTGCTTGCCTCCCCTTAAATGTGAGCTTTTGGAACATAAGTCCTGCCCACAGAGGCGTGGTTCTGTGGTCTCTGTCCTGACTCTCCCGCTCCCTCTAGGTGGATCCTCTGGATATTGCAGGCAGCTTCTTTTTCTTTCAGAATCCAGAACTGTTTTTCTCTCCAAAGGAGGGTCCGCTGCATCACAGCACATACTTTACAACAGAGCGCACAAAAATTACGGCTCTGATTCTGATAGAAAACAACACAGACATCTTAAAATTTAAAAGTTATGATTGTAATTACTAGAAATTTCCCGCTTCATTTAGTAATCATCTATTTTCATTTAATTTGATTAAAATCAATGTGGTGTACATACTGTATTCTGACGTGTAGTCAAATTTTAAAGTATATAACTCTGAGTGTCGTTATGTGGTGCACAAAAATGTAACCTTCCACATTGCGCCATTACCTTTGCAGTGTGGCAGCGGACGGGTCCTTTGCAGGCTGCATTTGTGCAGTCCCTGTACATTGCCATATCTGACTGCCCCTGTTTCCATGGCAACCATTGTGGTGTGATGTCCACATGGTGCTACCTCTGTATGCAAGTGTGATCCCGTTTCCTTTACTGTTTGATCACATGTGACTCTTGTCCTGATACCGTGTTCTCATGTTGCATTGTGTCTCTGTTGTTGATGCCATGTGTGCATTACAGGTGTTTATGTACACGAGTGCCTGACGTCTGGCCTTTCTCAGCTCATCACATGCTATTCTAGGGACATCTACACTGCTATGTGACCCACAGACACCCACACATCATGTCTATACAAGCAATGGGTGGTGCTGGGCCATTGGGGCATGGCATCATTGGCATGTTTGTGCATTTGTCAGTGCACTGCGTCTGCACCTCACTGTGCGGCTACATCACATTACATCTCTGAACATTTCTATACTGCTGTAATGGCGAATACGGCGCAGGGCAGACAAGTGGTTGACATGTTCTGCGCATCAGTGATTACTATTGTGACAAGGTCAGCTATCCTGAGAGTGGGGGAGGTGAGAAGCATAACAAATTCACCCTAGTTAAGGGTCCCCTTCTAGGAGTGCAGGGAGAGAAAGCCACAGCCAGGTTTCAAAGACAGAAAAAACCCAGCTGGAACAGGTTTCAGCCAATGACTGATAAAGTAAGAAAGAGGGATTGCAAGCATGAGGACCAAAGCCCTTACTTTAACAAGTGCACTGATTATTCTAATATCAGGAGGCAGGGGGATTACCAACACCTGGGAAAGAAAGAGGTGGGGTTAGAACCCTGGAGGTATAAGCCTGGGTTAGATTATGCAGAGAGGGAGAGACGAGAAGGAGAGCAGCTGAGACAGAAGCAGAGAGGAGGAGTTGATTCTTGGAGAAGAGCTGAGCTACCCAGAGCTGAGAGAGCTGAATTCCCTGCAACAGGTTGGCAGCAGAGGTGGGGACCAGGAAGTGGAGAAGCTTTCAGACCACCAGAGAGGTTGTCAGCTGAGCAGTCTGACCAGGTCGGTGAGTCAGAACCCATGCAGTTGGGAGAACCAGTGTCAGAGTTGGGGGAAGAAGATTGCTTTATGGATTGCTCTCTGTCAAGCTCTAGACAGGAGGTCTTGAGGAAAAGCTAGCCCTGAAAGAAGTAATTCTCCTTGGAAGTTAACCATATGGCACAAGCAGTGTGGAGGTAAATTCCTGTCTTTTTTAAAAAGGGAAATTTACTGCAACGTAAGCCTGATCAGGAAGCTCTGATTCATGCTTGTTTGTCACCTGTGTTTGAACTGTGCAAAGGCAAGAAAAGCCAAGTTAGCTGCTATAAGAGTTTTCGCTTGCTCCTCTCCTATATGAAAAGCCTGCTAAGAGTTATGATAACAGCTTGGAATGTTTGTTTTGTTCTAAGTTTGGTTTCACGTAGAAATGCAGCCTAGAGAAGTTTTTGAGGCTGGCAGAAACCCAACTGCTGTGGAAGAATTAAGCACACCAGGCCTCAAAAATGTGCCAGACTCTCACATAAGCTAAGGAGATAGATTTCCGCCTCGCTTTCAGCAACGTCGAAATGACTGCCGCAGAATACCCTTTGGATGTCATCCTCGCCCTTTCAAGAGCCAGGCCGCAAGCGAGAATCGATCCACCTGCGGCATGCACAGCGGCCCCTCAAGTAACAAATCCTCCCTCAGGAAGCCGCCACGGCCTGTCTATCACCAAACGAACCAGATCCGCATATCAAGGTCTTCTCAGCCAATCTGGCGCCACCAGAACCACCCATCCCCGGTGGCGCTCTATGCGCTGCACCACGCGACCGATGAGAGCCCAAGGGGGAAACACATAAACGAGACCACCAACCGGCCACTCCTGTGCCAAAGCATCGAGACCCTCTGACATCCGTTCCCGACGCCTGCTGTAAAACCGTTCCGCCTTTGCTGACTCGAAGGTCGCAATCAGATCCATTATTGGCCTCCCCCAGCGCCCGCGATTAGGGCAAAAACGTCCGGGTGAAGCGACCACTCTCCTGGATCGACCTTGCGCCGACTCAAAAAATCCCCCCCCCAACATTGTCTACTCCCGCGACATGTTGAGCCGAGATGGCCACCAGATGTCTTTCGGCCCAGGTCAACAGCTGACTGGCTTCTTCTTCCAAAGTCGCACTCCCCATGCCGCCCTGCCGATTGATGTAGGCCACTGTAGTCACATTGTCGGAGAGCACCCAAATCGCTGACTGACCCAGGCCCTGCTGAAACTGCAATAGGGCCCGATATACCGTCCTCATTTCCAGCCTGTTGATCGACCAGCTCGCCTCTAGCGCCAACCACTGCCCTTGCTCAAACTGGCCCTCGAAATGCGCTCCCCATCCTGAGAGACTCGCATCTGTCGTAACGAGTCTCCAGACCGGAGCCTCCAGGTGCATTCTCCTCTCCAAGTTTTCCGGCCGCGTCCACCAGACGCTGCGAAAGTGCATCCGACTGGTGCGACCAACGCCACAGCAGTGCCCTCTGCAGCGGTCTCATGTGCGCTCTGGCCCATGGCACCACCTCTATTGTGGCTGCCATTGTCCCGAGCAACTGCAAATACCGCCAATCCGTTGGAGCTCTGCAGGACAGAAAGAGTAGTTACTCACCTGTAAAAGGTGTTCTCCAGGAGCAGCAGGAATCAGTCCTCACATATGGGTGTCATTGGCGCCGATGAAGCCCCAGCAGAGCATTTCCCCAGCTTTCTATGAAAGCCTTTGGGAATGCAGGCACGCATGCGCGGTTCCCTTCCCGCCTAAAGGTGCCATCTTACCTCAGTCAAATGACATAGCTAAGAACAGCACACAAAAATGAAAAAATAAACTATGTACAACTGCAACTCCAAGGGGAGGAGGGAGGGTTGTGAGGACTGATTCCTGCCACTCCTGGAGAACACCTGTTACAGGTGAGTAACTACTCTTTCTCCAGGACCAAGCAGGACGTCAGTCCTCACATATGGGTGACTCCCTAGCTCTGGGCTACCGAGGAACCCAGGCTGAACAAGAGAACTCCCTCTAGTCTCAGCAGCAAAGAAAGGCTTTTCAAGGACACAACCTCCACCGGTAGCCCAACAGAGGGCAGGAGGGCAGGAGTTGCCTAAACCTCAAAGAGATTCCGGAGTACTGACTGGCCAAAAACACTGTCCCTACGGGACTCACTCTCCAGGCAGTAATGGGCCGCAAAAGTCTGGCTTGAAGACCAAGTTGCAACCCTACAGATGTCTACCAAGGGCACAGAGCGGAGATAAGCCACTGAGGCAGCCATTGCCCTGACACGATGGGCCGTGACCCTACCCTGCAAAGGAAGGTCAGCCGCCTTGTAAGCCCAGGTGATATAGTCAGCCACCCAGAAGGACAAGGTACGCTTGGACACAGCCAACCCCAACTTATTGGGGTCAAAGGATAAGAAGAGCTGAGTAGCCCTTCTATGCCCCTGCGTACGGTCAAGGTAGAAGTATAAGGCCCTCCTACAGTCCAGGGTATGCAGGACTGCTTCAGCCTGGCTAGCATGAGGCCTAGGGAAGAATGTTGGAAGAACCACCTCCTGATTGAGATGGAAAGAGAAGACAACCTTAGGGAGGAACTTTGGATGAGTCCTGAGGACTACCCTGTTCCTGTAAATCCTGGTGTAAGGCCTGTCACAGACCAGGGCTTGAAGCTCACTTACTTGCCTAGCCAAGGTGAGGGCTATTAGGAAGAGAGTCTTCCAGGAGAGGAAGTGTAGTGGACAAGTAGCCATCGGCTCAAAAGGTGGGTGAGTCAGCTGCATAAGAACATAAGATATGCCATACTGGGTCAGACCAAGGTCCTTCAAGCCCAGTATCCTGTTTCCAACAGTGGCCAATCTAGTCATACCTAGCAGTTTCCCCAAAAGACACAGGTTCTGCAATGCTTGAACTAGGTCAAGCATTGATATCTTGGGTCCCTTCTTAATAATGGTTTATGGACCTTTCCTCCAGGAACTTGTCCAAACCTTTTTTAAACCCAGCTACACTAATAGCCTTTACTACATCCTCCGGTAACAAATTCCAGAGTTTGATTACACGTTGAGTGAAAAAATATTTGCTTTTATTAGTCTTAAATAGTTTACCCTGTAGCTTCATTGCATGTCCCCTAGTCTTCCTATATTCTGATAACGTAAACAGTCGATCTACATTTACCCGTTCCACTCCGTTTATTAATTTACAGACTTCTATCATATCTCCCCTCAGCCGTCTCTTTTCCAGGTTAAAGAGCCTAACCTTTTTAGCCTTTCTTCATAGGAGTATCCTTCCATCCCCTTTACCATTTGTGGCTCTTCTCTGAACCTTTTCTAATAACGCTATATCCTTTTTAAGATACGACGACCAGAATTGCACACAATATTCAAGGTGCGGTCTCACCATGGAACGGTATAGAGGCATTATAATATCTTTTGTTTTATTCTCCATTCCTTTCCTTATGATACCTAGCATTCTATTTGCTCTCTTGGCTGCCGCTGCACACTGGGCCGAGGGTTTTAACATGTTATCCACAATGACGCCTAAATCTTTTTCCTGGGTGGTGGTTCGTAATGTGGAACCTTGCATCGTGTAACCATAGTTTGGGTTGTTCTTCCCTAGGTGCATAACTTTGCACTTGTCCACATTAAATTTCATCTGCCATTTTGATGCCCAGTCTTCCAGTTTATTAAGATCCTCTTGCAAGTTTCCACAATCCTCTTGGGTTTTAACAACAACAACAGCTGCTGCAAGACCACATTCAGCTCCCACTCAGGGGCAGGAGGACGGATGGGAGGCTTGAGCAAAAGCAAGCCCCTGAGAAAGCGGGACACCAAGGGGTGACCAGACAGAGACTGCCCCTCTACCAATGAGTGGTGAGCTGCTAGAGCTGAGAGGTGGACCCGAACAGAATTGGACTTAAGTCCCTGATTGGATACGTGCAGTAAATACTGAAACACCACTGGCACAGTACAGGAGAAAGGATCCTCTGTACATAGGTGACACCACACAGAAAACCTCTTCCACTTGAGAGCATAGGTTTTCCTCGTGGACTGTTTCCTAGAGGCTAGGACAACCTCCTCAACTTCCTGAGGTAGGCCCCAGGGAGCCAAAACTACCCTTGCAGCCTCCAGGCCATCAAATTGAGAGACTTGAGATTGGGGTGCAGAAGGGAACCCTGGTCTTGTGTGAGAAGTTTGGGTTGCAACCCCAGAGGTAGTGGAGGATCCACCGCCAGTTGAAGCAGAAGAGGAAACCAAGGCTGTTTCGGCCATCTGGGAGCTACCAGCAGGACCGAGGCTTTGTCCTGAAGAATCTTGAACAGGGTTCAGGCCACCAAGGGCGTGGGAGGAAACGCATAGAGGAGGCCCTGAGACCAAGATATCAGAAAAGCATCCGCTGCTATCCGCAGAGGATGTAGTTGCCTGGAGCAGAACTTTGGCAGTTGCTTGTTCAGTGGACTGGCAAAAAGAACCATCAAAGGAAGACCCCATTTGAGAAATATCTTCTGAACTACCGAAGAATGCAGCTGCCACTCGTGGGGCTGCAGAATCCTGCTTAACCTGTCTTCCAGGTAGTTGTCCTGGCCTGGAAGGTACACAGCCCGGAGGAGCATGTTGTGCTTGAGGGCAAAAGAACACAGGTCCTGGGCCTCCCGACAAAGGATCCTGGACCCGGTTCCGCCCTGTTTGTTCACATAAAACATGGCAACTTTGTTGTCTGTCTGGATCAGGACAGACTGGTGAGTCAGGGTAGGAGTGAAAGCTTTGAGTGCTAAGCGAATAGCTCTGAGTTTGAGGAGATTGATCTGCTGTGCAGCTTCCCAGGGAGACCAGAGGCCCTGGGTGCACTTGCCCAGACAATGTGCTCCCCAGCCTTGCAGGGAGGCATCTGTGGTTAGCACCACTGTGTAACCTGGAATCTGAAAGGGCACTCCTTTCAGCAGATTGGGTGGGTGTAGCCACCAGTTGAGGGAGTGCAGAAATGGTCTGGACACCCTTATCCTGTCTCTGAGGCTGCCTGTGGCCTGGGACCACTGAGTTTGAAGACACCATTGTGCAGGCCTCATATGGAGCCTGGCATTGGGGGTCACATGCACTGTCGAAGCCATGTGGCCTAGAAGTCTCAGGCAGAGTCTGGCGGAGACCAAGGACCTGCTGAGAAACTGACTTGCCAAGGCCATCAACCTTTGGGCTCTGTTTTCTGGCAAGAATGCCTTTGCCAGGAGAGAGTCCAGCCTTACCCCTATGAACTCCAAGTTCTGGGAAGGGAGCAAAGTGGACTTTGCGAAGTTTATGACAAACCCCAGGCGTTGTAGAAGAGCAATGGTCCTGAGGGTGGCTTGATTTGCCTCCTGACCTGTCTGACCCCTGATGAGCCAGTCGTCCAGATAGGGGAAGACAAAGATGCCCTGATTTCTCTGGTAGGCCGCCACCACTGCTAGGCACTTTGTGAAGATGCTGGGGGCGGAGGTAAGGCCGAAAAGCAGCACTCTGTACTGATAATGGTTTCCTCCCACGATGAACCTCAGGTACTGTCTGTGGTCTGGATGAATGAGGATGTGAGTGTACGCATCCTTTAGATCTAAGGAGCATAGCCAATCTCCCTGCTGGAGGTAGGGCAGAAGGGTTCCAAGAGTAAGCATCTTGAACTTTTCTTTCACTAGGAACTTGTTGAGGTTCCTGAGGTCCAGAATTGGACGAAGGCCACCGGTCATTTTGGGCACCAGGAAATACCTGGAGTAGAATCTGTGACCTTGCAAGTGGGGAGAGGAGCCGTTCCAGCATTGGAGGAACCGGGACAGTAAAGGCCTCCTTCGGAGGAGAGTCATACTGCAGCGCCTCGAGCTCTTCAGCTCGAGGCTCTTCCTCGGGATCCGCCGGAATAGCCAAGGCAGTAGCCATATCCCAGACGAACTCCGAGAACCGGGTGTCCTCCGGGGGTGACCTACTCCGGGGCTCAGACTGCGGTGAGTCCGAAGGGACGCACCGAGTCTTAAAGGTATCAGGAGACTCCTCGTCCTCTATCTCCCAAGCCGACTCGTCCGAGGAAGAGTCGGGGTCCGACCCCGCGGGGCCCTGGAGCACCCGCCCCGACGCCCTCGGTCCCGAACAGGAGGTCGAGGGAGACCGCGACCGAGGTCGACTCCGAGCCACAATGGACTCGAATATTGGCTCGGTCTCCGGGGTCGACTTTGACGTCGATGTCCTGGTGGTCGGGGCAGATGCGCCCGACAGGCTGGCCATCAGTGCCCGCTGCTGCTCCATGAAGGCAGACATTCTGCTCTCCAAGGCTGTCATCCTGAGACTCAGCTCGGGAGACGCAGCAGCCACCGACTCGGGCCCCGGCGGCGCCGGGCCCGACGTCGGCTCCCTGGGAGGAGAGTCCACGAGGACTACGGGGCTTACGTGTCCAGCAGACTCCGGCTGCACTTGTCCACATTAAATTTCATCTGCCATTTTGATGCCCAGTCTTCCAATTTATCAAGAACCTCTTGCAATTTTCCACAATCCTCTTGGGTTTTAACAACTTTAAATAGTTTTGTGTCATCTGCAAATTTGATAACCTCACTCGTTATTCCACTTTCCAGGTCATTTATGAATATGTCAAAAAGCAGCGGACCCAGCACAGATCCCTGGGGTACACCACTATTCACCTTTCTCCATTGGGAAAATTGGCCATTTAGCCCTACCCTCTGCTTTCTATCTTTTAACCAGTTCCTGATCCACAATAGTACACTGCCTCCTATCCCATGACTCTTTAGTTTTGCCAAAAGTCTCTCATGAGGGACCTTGTCAAAGGCTTTCTGAAAGTCCAGATACACAATATCAACCGACTCACCTTTGTCCACCTGATTATTCACTCCTTCAAAAAAACATAACAGATTAGTAAGACAAGATCTTCCTTGTCTAAAGCCATGTTGGCTGTCTCTCATTAGTTCATGACTATCTACATGCTGAGTAATTTTATTCTTTATGATGGTTTCTATCATTTTTCCCGGTATTGACGTCAGGCTCACCGGTCTGTAGTTTCCAGGATCACCCCTGGAACCCTTTTTAAAAATTGGTGTTACATTGGCGATCCTCCAATCTTCAGGTATTAGAGATGATTTTAATGATAGTTCACAGATTACTAATAGCAGGTCTGCAATCTCATATTTCAGTTCTTTCAATACCCTTGGATGTATACCATCCGGCCCAGGTGATTTGCTACTCTTCAGCTTATCTAGTAGTTGTAATACATCTTCTCGATGTATCGATATTTCCTTCAATTCTTCTGCACCTTTAAATACCACTTCAGTCATGGGTAACATCCCTACATCTTCCTCAGTAAAGACTGAAGCAAAGAATTTGTTCAGTCTCTCCGCTATCGCCTTGTCGCCTCTTAGTGCTCCTTTAACCCCTTTATCATCTAATGGACCAACTGACTCTCTCACAGGTTTTTTGCTACGAATGTACTTGAAAAGGTCTTTACTTCGCGTTTTTGCTTCTGCAGCAAGCTTCTTCTCAAATTCTCCCTTTGCCTGCCTTATCAATGCCTTGCATTTGACTTGCCAGTGCTTGTGCTGTTTCCAGGTTTCGTCGTTTGGCTCTTTTTTCCATTTCCTGAAAGATGCTTTTTTGGCAACAACAGCCTCTCTGACCTCAACTTTAAACCATGCTGGCAGTTTTTTGGACTTCTTTCCACTTTTCTTAAAGCATGGAATACAGCTGGTCTGGGCTTCCAAGATAGTATTTTTCAACAACAGCCAAGCCTGATGTACGTCTTTAACCTTTGCAACTGCTCCTTTTAGTTTTTTCTTGACTGTTTTCCTCATTTTATCATAGTCTCCCTTTCGAAAGTTAAAAGGTAGTACTCTGGATTTCCTTACTATCCCTCCTCCACTAATTAAATCAAAGGCGATCATGCTATGATCACTATTGCCAAGTGACCCCAACAACCTTATCTCTTGCACTAGATCTGGTGTTCCACTAAGGATTAGGTCTAATATGGCTTCCCCTCTGGTCGGTTCATGAACCAGCTGCTCCAAGAAGCAGTCATTTATTTCATCTAGGAACTTTATCTCCCTACCATGTCCTGACGTGACACTGACCCAGTCGATACCGGGGTAGTTGAAATCACCCATTATTATTACTGTGCTGTAACTTTTGTTAGCTTCCTTGATTTCTTTGAGCATTTCATCATCCATTTGGTCATTCTGGCCAGGCGCTCGATAGTACACCCCCACTGCCATTGCCTTCCCCCTTTTACATGGAATTTCAATCCATATAGATTCTACAGCAGATTTTGTTTCCTGCAAAACTTTAATCCTTTCTGACTCAATGCCCTCTCTAACATAGAGAGCAACCCCTCCACCAATTTGATCAGCTCTATCATTACGATATAGTTTGTACCCAGGTATCACAGTGTCCCACTGGTTGTCGTCCTTCCACCATGTCTCTGATATTCCAATCATATCTAACCTTTCATTTAGTGCTATATATTCTAACTCTCCCATCTTATTTTTTAGACTTCTAGCATTTGCATACAAGCATTTTAGAGAATGTATTTTATCCATATTAATTTGTCTGTTAGACATGAGTAATTTGGGATCTTTAAGCTCTGTCTGCTCCGTACTTGAGGGCATTTGGGATACTTTACTCTTTTGTGGAACCTCTCTGCTTTTGGTAGTATCCTTCAAAGATACATTCTTCCGAACCATCTGCTCTTGGGCGACTGTCGGCTTTCCCCTAATATCTAGTTTAAAAGCTGCTCTATCTCCTTTTTAAAGGTTAATGCCAGCAGCCTGGTTCCATCCCGGTTAAGGTGAAGCCCATCCCTTTGGAAGAGCCCCTCCTTTCCCCAGAATGTTCCCCAGTCCCTAACAAATCCAAACCCCTCATCTCTGCACCATTGTCTCATCCACGCATTGAGACTCCGGAGCTCTGTCTGCCTTTTGGGTCCTGCGCGTGGAACAGGAAGCATTTCGGAGAATGCTACCCTAGAAGTTCTGGATTTCAACTTCCTACCTAAAAGCCTAAATTTAGCCTCCAGAACCTCTCTACCACATTTTCCTATGTCATTGGTACCAACATGTACCAAGACAGCAGACTCCTCCCCAGCACTATCTAAGACCTTATCTAGGTGGCGCGTGAGGTCCGCTACCTTCGCACCAGGCAGGCATGTTACCAGGCGATCCTCACGTCCACCAGCCACCCAGCTATCTACATGCCTAATGATCGAATCACCAACTATAACGGCTGTCCTAACCCTTCCCTCATGGGCACATGGCCCTGGAGAAACTTCCTCGGTGCGAGAGGGTTTTACATCACCTGGAGGACAGGTCCTAGTTACAGGATCACTTCCTGCCACACCAGGGTGATGCTCTCCTGTCACATGACCTCTCTCCTCCATGGCAACAGGGATGCTGCCAGACTGGAGGTGGGACTTCAGGACTATATCCCTGTAGCCTTTCCTTTTGCTGCTGGCGACTTCGTAGTGCCTTGGAAGACATTTTTCCACAGGCCCCGCACGACTTAGGATCCTGGTCGGGGCCGAGGCACCGAAGGCAGCAGTCGTGTGTGTCGGTGAGAGACATTAGTTTCTTACACCGATCACACTTCTTAAAACCACTGGAAGCCATCGGGGAAAAAAAAGAGTCCCCGCGAGGTCAAAGGACCGGCCTTCCAGGGAAAAAGAGAAAAAAGGGCGCGAATGCCAGCCACAAAGGGCAAAAACCGAAAAAGAAGAATCGGGCTCGATACCGGTGTACCGAACCCGGCGGGAGGGGAACCGGCGTTGAACCATTAGAAAAAGAGCAAAAAATCGCTGAAAAATCTAAATTTAACCGGGAAAACTGGACACACGTCCGGTGGGCTTCACGGAAAAAAAGAGACTGAGGTAAGATGGCACCTTTAGGCGGGAAGGGAACCGCGCATGGGTGCCTGCATTCCCAAAGGCTTTCATAGAAAGCTGGGGAAATGCTCCGCTGGGGCTTCATCGGCGCCGATGACACCCATATGTGAGGACTGACTTCCTGCTTGGTCCTGGAGAAACCTCCTTACTAGCTCCCTCAAACGAAGAGACCGATCCAGCGGCAGAAACACCTTCCCCTGCGCTGTGTCGAACCTTGCCCCCTGGTATTCCAGGGACTGCGACGGACTCAGCCTGCTCTTGGAGAAGTTGACTACCCACCCTAGGTCCTGCAACACCTGCACCACCCGGGAAGTAGCCGATCTGCTCTCTTCCTCCGACTTCGCCCGAATCAACCAATCGTCCAAATACGGATGCACCAGCACTCCCTCCTTGTGAAGCGCTGCTACAACCACCACCATCACCTTGGTGAAAACACGCGGAGCCGTCGCCAAGCCAAACGGCAATGCCCGGAACTGGAAATGATCCATGGGCACCGCAAACCGGAGAAATTGCTGATGCTCCTTCCAAATGGGGATATGCAAGTAAGCCTCTGTGAGATCCAGTGACGTTAGAAACTCTCCTTCGCGTACTGCCAAAACCACGGACCAAAGCGTCTCCATACGGAAGTGCGAAACTCGGAGACAGCGATTCACGCTCTTTAAGTCTAAGATGGGCTGAAAAGTGCCCTCCGTTTTTGGCACCACGAAATAAATGGAGTATCGACCGTACCCGCACTGTTCCGACGGCACCGGCACCAGTGCCCACAGCTGAAGCAACCTGCGAAGCGTCTCGAGCACAGCCCGGCACTTGAACCTCGCTCTGCACGGCGACTGGATAAACACGTCTGCCACTGGCTGTTGGAGCTCCAGAGCGTAACCTTCTCGAATAACCTCCAACACCCACTGATCTGACGTTATCTGGACACAGGCAGGGTAAAAATCCCGTAGCCGTCCCCCGGCGGCCTCGCACCCTACCTGAGTCCCCCTCATCTCATTGTGGTTTCTTAAAATTGGAGGCCGCTCCGGACGCAAAACCTCTACCTGCGCCTCGAAAACCTCGAAACCCCTGGCTTCGCCCAGGGAACCTGCCACGCTGAAATTGCCCAAAGCAGGGCGAACGGGACCTACGAAACTCCCTCTGCGTTCCCTTGGGTGCCGGGTTAGGGCGGCCCTGCTTAGGTTTATCCTCCGGCAAACGCCCAAATCTTTAACCAACTTATCCAAATCTTCGCCAAACAAGAGCTTCCCCCTAAAAGGGAGCTTACTAAGCCGTGCCTTGGAGGAACTGTCTGCCGCCCAGTTTCGCAACCATAAATACCTCCGGGCTGCCACCACTGAAGCCATACTCTTGGCCAGCCCCCGGATCAGGTCATAATGAATATCCACCAAACAGGCAGACCCGGATTCCAGGCGAGAAGCCTCCTCCACCTGTCGCGTTGCCTGATCCCCCTGAAGGCGCTGAGACCAATGCAGACAGGCTCTCGCCACCCAAGTCCTGGCAATCAAGGCCTGCATGGACAGCGCGCTTATGTCAAATACCTGCTTTAACAATGTATCTAACTTCCTATCCTGACCATCCTTAAGTGCCGCAGCCCCCTCTACTGGGATCGTTGTCTTCTTAGTAACCGCCGACACAGCCGTGTCGACCTTAGGAGACCGAAAAAGTTCCCTATCCTGATCTGCTAGCGGATAGAGCAGGGGTTCTCAACCCTGTCCTCGGGACCCCATTAGCCAGTCGGGTTTTCAGGCTATCCACAATGAATATGAATGAGATATATATGCATTAGAAATAGCCTGCCAAACTGACTGGTTTGTGGCCCTCCAGTGCTGGATTTGGGGACCCCTGCCGTACACCTCTGTCAAGTACGATTGTGAGTGGGCAAGGTACAGATGTCCTCGACATCAAAAGGGTAGATAGAATGTGTCACATCCCTCCTAGTTTCTCACCACCACCAAAAAGTTGTCTAATAGACAATATTTTGGTGGTGGTGAGAGGCGAGGAGGTATGTGACATATTCCATCTAATCTTTTTGATGTCTTGGACATCTGTACCTTGCCCACTCACAATCTTAAATGACAGAGGTGTAAGGCCGGGGTCCCCAAATCCAGCATTGGAGGGCCACAAGCCAGTCAGTTTGGCAGGCTATTTCTAATGCATATATATCTCATTCATATTCATTGTGGATAGCCTGAAAACCCGACTGGCTAGTGGGGTCCCGAGGACAGGGTTGAGAACCACTGGGATAGAGTCTGGCAAGAGCTCTAGATCCCTTAAGGGTCGACTCGGGTACATCCCACTCCTCCTGAATCATATTCCGGAACACCCTGTGAATAGGGAATACGCGCTGCGTCGTCCACACCGCTTGCAACAACGGATCCTCCAACGCCTCATCCGTCGATGGAACCCCCTCCGGCATGTTAAGGGCCTTAAGGGATTCGGTAATCAGTGCCGGCAACTCCTCCCACCGAAACACCCTGACCACCCTAGCCTGCTGCTCCGCTTTGGGCAGCTCGCCCTCTTCTAACTCTGCTACAGAATCCTCCTCCAGATCTTCCTCCTCGAGATCTTTGACCGACAAAGGCGGCAACCTTTCCGCCTCCGTTACCTTACGCCACTTAGCCGGGGTACCAGCAGCCTCCTGAGTCACTGGAATGCCAAGACGCTTCACCCCCCGATCGCCGGGCGGAATAGTGACCCTACCGGGCTGTAGGAGAGACAACGCCTGTTGCAATAGCAAAAAGAGATCCGAAGGGACCAAAGGCTGCCCCTCCGTCGACCCCTGTGCTTGCAGTAGTGGAACGTCACCTGCCGTAGACGGCCCTGCCACCAGTTGCAAGGGAAGCGTCCCTCTGACTCTGGGACCCCCTGTCCTGTCCTCCTGACCCCCCTTCCAGCGCTTGTTCCATCACAGCTACTTCTTGGGTACAGACTCCGCAAACCCCGGACTCCAGGAGCGAACCCCGCCTAGTGCCACACACAAGACACCTAGCCTTAGCAGGCATGCTCCCCCTGAGCCCAGCACTCCACAACACACAGTGCAGCAAGTTTGGCTAACAACCCAAAACGCGATAAAACTCCAAAACTCAGCAAGTTCGGTTTACAGCGTCTGGGTTTGTTGTTTTTTTTGTTTTGTTTTGTTTTTTACACAGGCACCTCAACTCTAGTAACTCCACGTAATGCCACAGCCCCGAAAAACCAAACCGGGAGAAAATGAAGCCTCTGGCTCCCCCGACGCGCTGTGCTGACAGAAAACAAGTCCAAAATAAGCCCCAAAATGGCCGCCGCACGCTTCCCGCGCAATTACCACGTGGCCCCTGCTGCACACTCGAGAAGCACTGCCTATGGCGAATCTAGCCCCCCGGACCTGCCCTCACCTAACCGATCCCCCCCAAAAAAGGAGAAAGAATTTACCGCCTGCTCCTGCCTCAGAGGCTCCCGATCCTCCAGAGAGCCCCGATCTGCTGCCCGCGCTCAGCCCGATCAGCGGCTTTGGCTCCGGGCAGAGAGACAGCCCCACATTCTGTGTGCCGTGTTCCTTTGCCCTCCCCAGGCACGATATCGGCGGCGCCTGCCACCTGCTCCTCACCCTTACAAGCGGGATTGGGAGCAGGGAGGCTCTTCTCACTGGCCCAGCAAACGTCTCTTCAGTGTTTCCCTGTCGGGGGGGGGGAGGGGAGGGAGGGAGAAGGCAAGAGGACTGAAGTAGAAGGGAGAAAGCACAGTTACTTACCTGTAACAGGTGATCTCCGGAACAGCAGGAATTAGTCTTCACATATGGGGTTCGTCGGCGCCGACGGAGCCCGCACGGGAATGCTCCCCAGCATCCAATCAGAAGGCTTTTGGGAGCATCCCTCGCATCTGCGCGGTAGCTTCCTGCCCTTCCCACTGCCTCTCCCCAGTTGCGTTTAATAGCTGAGACAGAAGGAGAGGAGAGGAAGGAGAGAAAGAGAAAGAGTTACAACTCCTAGGGGAGGTGGGTGGGTTGTGAAGACTAATTCCTGCTGTTCCGGAGATCACCTGTTACAGGTAAGTAACTGTGCTATCTCCAGGAACAAGCAGGAATGAGTCTTCACATATGGGGACTCCCTAGCTGAGGGTGCCAGAGGAGATCCCAGAATGCGCGCCCCTGGACAGGGCGGCATCGCCCAACCTGGATCCTCGGCAGCCCCGGAGGGATGGAGGGTAGGAGTTGAGAGAGTTGCCAAGGCACAGCAACCGAAGACTACAGGGGAATCTTCAAACCACGTCAATTATCATTAAACCGTTAATGATCTAGCACAATCTAGAGCTTACCTACTGGATTGTAGAAGGCAGAGCTGCGACGGGTACTGTAGATGCAGTAGCAAAGTCTTCAAGGGAACTTCACCGCAGAGAGGACGAAGTTCCCAGTCCGGGCGGGCTGGAGACGCAGGTGTCAACCGGCACCGGAAAGACGGCAGGTCTTCATGAGGAGCTCTAAGAAGCTGAGAACTCCAGTAGGAGCAGAGTCCCCAATCCGGAGGACTAATCAGAAGACTGACCGATCTGGGAGAACTCAGCCCGGAGAAGAACAGAAGTATACCCCGGGATACCGAGGGGTACACTGTCTACCCGAGCCGGCAAGGGATAGGAAGACAATGGGTTCGAAAACCTCCAGACAAGGAGGCGTAAACTAAGGGGCTGTTGACATCACAGCAAGTTTAAGCATAACCGGTCCGAGCACCCGAGCCGCAGAACGCAGGCAAGCGGGCCGGCCGGACCCCGTAAGAAATAACAAAACGTCAGTACCGACAATTGGGGGATAGTCGGTAAGACACAGGGCGCTATAACATTTCCCAAAAAGCGCCCACCTGTACCGATATATATCCAATAACAGGTATAGATGTATATCGGGCTATAGGTGGGCCTGGGAGCGCCCACCCAGGTTACTCAACCGGTATGGACACGTGAGAACGATACTGCCAACTCGGACCGGCCCTTGATCCACAGGAGGGCGCCTACCTGGAAGGCGGCGGGAGGAAGGGCCATCCAAGTGATGGGCCTATGTGCGTGGAGCAGGGCAGATCGGCGAGAGTAGCAGTATGGTTGTGTGACTGCCAGATCAGTTGGGGAGGAGCACATCAGGAGTACGTAGACCCCTGAGGCGTCCACCTGGCAGTCACCCAAAACGTGTCCTCCGTGCCACAGGGAAGGCAGGAGGATAGAAAACCCTATAGCCACGGCATGACCGTGGGGCCATCTCCGGCCTATATAAAAAAACCCCTCGGGGTTGGGGCCAATGCCCTCCGCCGCTCCGAAGAGTGCAGGGAGCGGAGCCAGGGATCGGCATGGGTCAGTGGGATCCCTGTCCACCGTAACCTGACGGACCCAGGGATTTCTCTGCGAGAACGGAGACACAGACCAGGGGGGGGTGGTCCGGCCCTGTCGTGGAATGGTTCGGCCACGCTCGGAGAGTAGCGGCCAAGGCCTACACTGGGAGAAGGAGATTCGGTGCGCGATCCCCTCAATCCGGGGCCAGGCAGAGGGGAATCCGAGGGATGTACCCGAGGGTATGTCCGAAGAAGATTAGCATGGCCCTGAGGAGCCAGGCTAACCTAGCGTGGGAAGGTTCCCTCCCCACCCCCCTGGGGGAGGGGGCTCCATACCTCCCATCAAGCAACCGAACCGCTTGTCACACTGAAAGAACCCCAGTGTAGAACTGGACAGTAACTTCATGTAAGAGGAGTTAAGTGCAAACTGCCGCATACCGTAGCCTAAGGCTGCCTGGCATGGGCAGCCTGGCGCGAGCCCTGGCACTGCCGACCGGTGTGAGACGGCCCTGGCATGGGGCGCACCCGGCAGGCGGGCAGAGGGATGAAACCTCCTCCTCTTCGGACAGGAGGGTCGGGAAGGACATTTCCTACCCCCAGGAGAGGGGGAGGGCTGCGGGCGGCCAGTGCCAAACAGGTCGGCGGAGCACTGAGCAACCTGACGCAAAGCCTCACCATTGAAGAGGTTCTCCCCGGTGCACGGGGAAGTACCCAGGTTATGTTGTGCCCAGCTGCACAAGTCGGAAGCCTGCAACCAGGCTGTACAAAGCGCCCCTATGGCTACCGCAGAGGACCTGCTAACTGACTCGAAAGAGTCCACGGCAGCCCGAGAAAGAGACCAAGAGATATTCCTGCAATGGTAAAGAAGCAAGGAATAGTCAGGGGCCCAAGGGGCCGACACAAAGGGAGACAAAAGAGATAACCTCTCGGTGACCTCCCGCAGCGCCAGACTCATATAGAAAATATATGAGAGAATCCTGGAAGCCAACATGGACGCTTGGAAGGATCGCCGCCCAAAGTTGTCCAGAGTTTTAGACGCACGATTCGGGGGGCAGGAAGAGTGCTTCTTCTTGCTTCCGACCTTCCTCAGGGCCGATTCCACCACAATAGAATGATGGCGAAGCTGGTGCGTCTGGAAACCCGGAGAGGGGGGCACCCGATACCGGGCATGCATGGCTGCAGATGGCGCCGGTACCTGTAAGGGCGAGCGCCAAATCCCGAGCAGGAGATCCTGCAGGGAGGGAGGTAAAGGAAGCATTACGGCTGCCTGTTCCACAGTACCCGGACTTAGTGAAGGGCCCGGGATAGGAATGGCGAGCAAGTCCGCCATGTCAAGGAGAAAGTCCTGAAAAGACGGCTCTCCCAGAGGGGCTATCCCGGGGGAGGCCGAGGTGGAGGGGCCCACTTGAACACCAGGGGACCCACCGTGCTGGTGCACGGGAGGAATCGCTCTAAACAGAGGAGGGTACTGACAGTCCCAATTCGAGGCAGTCGGTACTGCATCGTCAGAGCCCGGGATTGACTCCAAGCGGGGCATCGAAGGGAGCGACGTCCCCGACGGGCCTGCGGGACTCGGCCTTGGCCCCGATTCCGGGGGCGGGGCCGCCCGGGGCAATCCGCAAGGGCGGCTGGAGGGGTGCCGAGGCCGCTGGAGAGCAGGCGAGCGCAGCACTGCGCCGTCAGAAGAGACCGGGGTCGGATCCGAAATGCGCCGGAGCCACGCTTTCCAGACTGGAGATCGATTCGAGGCTGGGCATCGAACCGAGCGACGCCTCCTTAGGGGGCCCCGGTGTCGGCGGCCGCGCCGGTGCTGCCACTCCCGTGAATGGAGTCGGGGTCGCGACGATCGGTGCTGAGGGCACCGAGGGCTTCCCAGGCCGAAACTTGGCAAAGAGGGAAACACCCAAAGTCGGCTCCGACGCCGGGAGAGAGGCCCTCCTAGGCGCCGGGGTTCTGCCCGTGCCTGTTTTATTGAGTGGGAAACCCTTACGGGGCGTACTACGCAGCCTCGAGGGTACCCAGGTAACCCGCCGACGAGCCCCGGCGGGGAGCGAGACGCCCAGCCCCAGCTCCGCGGCCGCAGCGCTTCTTTGGGTCGACTCGACCGAAGGACCCGGGTCCCGCGGGCAAACTCCAGTGACGAGTGGAGCACTCGACGCCCGCGTAGATGCCGGGAGGTCGGTGGCGTCCGGGGGACGCCCTGGCCCCACGCAAGGTGGGGGTGCCGACCCGCCCGACCGGGATAGATCAATCGGCTCTGCAGGCGGAGCCCGGAGGCGACCCCTGGCGAAGAACGGGGCCCTTGTTCCCGAGACCGCCGCGGGAGGGGCGGAGACGCTCAAGGCCAGTACCGCCCCCGCGGAAGCCGGGGACGAGTCAATCGGCCCTGGCTGAGCCAAGGGCACCCAGTGCCGATCCCCGGCGGGGAGTGGGGCCACCGACTCCGACGCCGATGCCGAGGACTTGGTCCCGCTCGAAGCGGTCACCACCTCCGCGCATGGCAGGGGTGTGGGCACGCCATACCGGGTCAGGTTGGTCCGACGATCCCCGGTGACGAGTGGAACACTCGACACCGACGCCGATGCCGGGGAATCGGCACCGCCGAAAGCGGGTACCGCCCCCGCGCAGGGCCGGGATGCCGTAGAGCCAGACTGGGTCGAGTCGATCGGCCCTGAAGGCACCGAGGACACCAGTCAACAGTCCCTGGCGAAGAGTGGAACACTCGACGCCGGCGCCGATGCCGAGGGATCTGCACCGCTCGAAGCGGGTGCCACCCTCGGGCATGGCTCGGGAATGTTCTGTGAGGAGCGAACCTCAGGAACAACCCGAAACCCCGTGGAGGCTCTGGAGCCCGAAGACTCCCTCCGGGGTGTAAGGGACTGGAGGGGAAGGCCGGAGCCGTCGTCATGCGGCGCATGAGACTCACCCCTCAAGGCTCGGTTAGTCTTAACAGACTGTTGTTGGGTTACCTGATCCTGGCGAGGAGAGAAAGCCGACGACCACCCCTCAGAGGGAAAGACATCATCGAGGGACACTCGAAACAGGGAGGGTCTTCTCCCGACGCTGAAGCCCGGGGAACCGGGGGAGAAGGGGTCAGGGCCCCAACAGGAGAGACACCAGGCGTTGGAGTCGGAGCAGAAGACAACGTCTCCACAGTGGGGGCACTTCTTAGGGGAAGAAGGCTCCATGCTGGAAAGCCCGGTAGGCCTCAGAATAACACGAGGAGGATGCTCCTCGAAGGAAATAAAGGAAAACAAAAAATAATGAAAAAAGGGGGCACCAGCGGTGCCAGAGTCAGCGGGGTGAAAAAAAACCGCGACCACAGGAAACAAAAAAAGTAGAAAAGAAGAAAAGGTTTCTGCGGTGACAGGAGGTACGTCCTGTCGGCTCCGCGGAAAAACAAAAACTGGGGAGAGGCAGTGGGAAGGGCGGGAAGCTACCGCGCAGGCGCGAGGGATGCTCCCAAAAGCCTTCTGATTGGATGCTGGGGAGCATTCCCGTGCGGGCTCCGTCGGCGCCGACGAACCCCATATGTGAAGACTCATTCCTGCTTGTTCCTGGAGATACTTAAAGTCAACCAGCCTCTGCAGATCTAGCCTGCTGCACCCTGCTGAACACCTCCCAGGCAATCAAAAACTAAACTAAACCACCAAATTTGAAAATTTAAATTTAAAAACTCTGCTTATTTGCTACCATCTGAGCCCAGTCCCTAGGCTCAGCACCATCTCCAGCTGCTATGGAGACTGAAACTGGCGGGGAGAGGTGATCCTTGCCTATTTATACTGGTTCATCAAAGTGATGACATGTGACAGTCTCCATAGCTGCTGGAGGAGGTGCAGAAATCTCAGGTTCCGGGACTGGACTAGAGGGACGCAAAGGAATCTGGGTTTGTCTGGAAGCACCAGTAGCCGCCAAGGCTAAATGGGTAGCAGCGATTTTCGATGCTACCTGCTTAGCCTTTGTGCCTTAAAGATAGGCAAGGAAAAATCTTGCCTATCTTTAAGGGGCAGAGGGCTAAGAGGGTAGCATCAAAAAATTGCTGCTACCCGTTTAGCCCTTTCCTCCGCCCCCGCTCCACCCTGGAACGCCCCTAACATGCCCCGATGCTACCAGCATAGCATTTGGGAACGTTAGGGACATATCTGGGATTTTCAAAGGGCACTACCCATGTAGATGCCCTTTGAAAATTCCAGATAAGGCCTTTACATGGGTAACTAGGGAAGTTACCTGTGTAAAGGCCTTCGAAAATTGGGCCCTATATGTATATGTATAATGTTATTTCTTTCAATGTGATGGCTTAAGTTATATGTTACCAGCCTGCCAGATAAGTGCGTAGTCCTTATGCTTTTGGAAAATTTGAGCTACATGTATAATCCCCTCCTAAACAACAAATCCTCGTATAGTGGGTCTGGACATCCACTAAACGTCTGGATCTTACTGCCGGCCACAGAGCTCCCCGCACGTATGTCCAACTTGTACAGAGAGCTCTGTTCATGGGTGGGAGGGGGTGGGCCTTGGGAGGAGCGAGGGTGGGTGGTGGGAGAGGGGAAATGCGACCCTGGATGTACAGGGCCAATTCTGAGGTCGGGCCCTATACGTCTGGGGTCTGCCAGTTAGATGGCCCTTATAATTAAAAAAGCTAGATATTGGCTGGGATATCAACTGATTGGTTCACTTTAAATGTTGTATATTATTAAGAGCCTTGTGAACACGATGATTCTTAACACTAACAATGAAAAAAAAAAGCTCATTGAGAATGCGCCATCCCATTAGAGCAAGGGTTCTCAACCCAGTTCTCAGGACATACCTAGATAGTCAGGTTTTTAGGATAACCAGAATGAATATGTATGAGCCCAGGTGGAGCCACAACGTCAGCTAGGTTATGAAATACACACATATGTGCCTCCTTCAGATGAGATGATGTAAATATCTATGGCCACATTTTAGCTGCAATTTCAGCTGATTCTGTGCAAGTAGTTTATAAAGGCACTTAGATGCCTATGTGTCTTTTTAAAAGAAGCTTACAATATGCACCTAGGAAACCTGTTATAAAATGACCCTCCACATGTACACATTAGGGATAATTTGAGAACAGGGCACCTATGTCAGACTTTCAAAAAGATATCTATTTAATGCCCATTTTATAAAGACTTGTGCTTAGTTCTTTAAATATACCTGCAATCTTTATACATTTCTTTTATATATATAGTGGACTTCAAATCCACAGAAGCAGTATAGTAGAATCAAACACTATTGATTCAACATTTCATCCCATTAATACCTTTAAAGTGGCATTTTAGAAAGCCGTCCCAAGTCCCAAATAGCAAAGCGAGAGCTTTTTGATATCTATTCTTACAAGAATAGACATGGATGGTCCCGATAGTGGGTGAGGATATGCTTGCCATTGCTGAAATGGAGAGCCATGTCCAGTTTCCCAGAACACTCCCACTCACGCTCCTTGCAATTTGGATGTCCTCCACTGAGAAGTTTATGGAACCAGCAGTTAAAACCAGCCCATATAAAAAATCTTGTTATTAAAAAGAAACAATAAAAAACTTATCTGGAAACCAATTAAACTGAGATCTAAGCAACTGAATACAAAGGATATGCCAAGATAAGAAGATGAAGAGAAAGCAAATGGATATGAATCCTTAAGGGAGCACTCTCCATGATGCAGATGATCCATCAAAATGTGTCATGTCAAGGCTGAATTGAATGGATTGCCCTAAAATTTTTTGATTGTTTATTCTTAAGAGGACTGGTTTGGCAAGATGTTTTCTATAGTCTGGCTTGAATTGCAAAGACAGTAAAAGTGGCATTTTAGAAGGAACATCTAGCAAGAATCTGGGATGCCCAGAGCAGAAATCCAAAAATCTGGGGGAGTGGCAGCGGTGAAGGAAGGCACGTATAAGTGTCTTCTGAAATTGCTACATCTCCATCCCAAAACAGGAACATCCCAGTAACTGGTTCTGAAGATGTGCTCCATGCAGATAGCAAGGGTGGCTATGTTCATAGGTGTGGGCCATTTCACAAATATGGGCAACTCTGAATTGCACGGCCTCAGAACCAGGAATTTGGATGTGCCAACAAGAGTAGTTCAGAAGGGGGCAACTATGCTATGAGACTTGCATATCCTGGTCTACCATTTCAGATACTCAAATGTACATGGCGGGTCAGTAATCTGTTGAGTACAAAAAATGCATTTTGTGCTTTACTATGGAAGTATTACATCCATAAAACGAGCACCTTTTTGCACCTTATTCATGGTCAGGAGAAGGTATAGGCATGGACATCTCACCAACCAGGGCCAGATGTGCTTGTGCTGTTCCGAAATTGCACTATCAGATGCATATCCCTTGCTCCATCCAGGCCATGCCTCTGCCACACACCCATGCTACACAGACATTCTCGTGCTGGGGATGTCTGTATACCTGGCTTCTAAAATGGCTCCAGGGACAGTTCCATGCTTTACACGTCTAAGTACCCATTTTCAGACATCCAACTCATGAATAGGGCTTTTAAAATACTCCCAAAGGTACAAAAAGGGTCTATAATGAAACTTTGCGTCAGTACAGAAAGAAATAGATAAAGGTATATTTAATAAATTAAGGACAGTTTTTCTTTTTTGAGGGTTGCTGTATCTACCCTAGAATAGGATTATGAATTATATTTTTTATTTTATAAAGGCAACGTATGCACCTATGTGCCTTTATAAAACAGGAACCCAGAACTGTCCCTAGTAGTGCACAAATTCAGTGCACAAATCTGTGTGGGTATTCTCTATGCAAATTCATGCATATTTTGTAAGATACATTTGTACATCGCAACTCTGTCCCTGCTCCACCCAAACTACAACCTCAGGAAAGCCTATGCATGGTGTATATCATAGCACATGCCATCGTTTTGGTGCCTGTAGTTATATGTTCATGTATGTGCACTTTTATAAAGCACAGTTACTTACCTGTAACAGGTGATCTCTGGGAACAGCAGGAATAAGTCTTCACATATGGGTACGTCGGTACCGACGGAGCCCGCACGGGAATGCTCCCCAGCATCCAATCAGAAAGCTTTTGGGAGCATCCCTCGCGCCTGCGCACTGCCTTCCCGCCTTTTCCACTGCCTCTCCTCAGTTGAGTTTCATAGCTGAGACAAAAGGAGAGAAAGAGGAAAGGAAGATAGAGAGATAGATACAACTCCTAGGGGAGGTGGGTGGGTTGTGAAGACTTATTCCTGCTGTTCCCAGAGATCACCTGTTACAGATAAGTAACTGTGCTATCTCCAGGAACAAGCAGGAATGAGTCTTCACATATGGGGACTCCCTAGCTATAGATGCCAGGGGGAGATCCCATAAAATGTGTGTCCCTGGCTCAGGACTTCACTTCCCACAGATGGATCTCTGGCATCCCATCAGGGATGGTGGGTAGGAGTTGAAAAGAGAGGAGCTGTAAGAAAAAAACAGTGAACCTAAGGACTACAGGAGAGGAGTCCTTGGTATGTATGATAAGTACCATTAAAAATGTTTAATGAACAATCATAATATGGAGCTTACCTACTGGATTGTAGGAAGTAGAGAGCGTGATGGAGACTACTGGAGATTCAGTAGAGGAATCCTCAAGGTGACCTCACAGCAGTGAGGATGAATGTCCAAATCTGGAATTGGCAGGTGACCCAGGTGTCAACTGGGGTAGTATAAGAACGGCAGGTCTTCAGTGGAAAGCTTTATGGAAAAAAGCTGAAAACTCTTTTAGGTACAGAGTCATTAATATTGAGGAGTAAAAGAGGAAGACTGACCGATTTGGACAAGTAGCTTAGTCCTGGAGGGAAGAAGGGGTATGGAAAAAAGCCCGCATTCCCAGGGAGGACAGATGTGTGAAGGACTGAAACCTCAGAACTACTAAAGATCTACACTGTCTTTCCTAGCTGGTGAGAGATAGAGTAAAGTGGAGCTGTTAGTACCACAGTAGTGGTTGTGTGCATAACAGCCCCCACATACCGAGGGACAGCAATACTCCGCAATACCTGGCTGACCTCCTCATCTATCATACCCCCAGACGCACTCCCCGCTCGTTTCACCTCAACCGCCTCACGCTCCCTTCCCCCTCTCTGGCCCACCTACAGTCTACCCGCTCCTCCACTTTCTTTTTCACAGCCCCTGCCCTCTGGAACTCTCTTCCTCCCTCCCTCCGCCTCGAGCCTCAGCATGCCACTTTTAAGTGTAACCTAAAAACCCATCTCTTCTCCCTTGCTTTGGACCTTCCCTCCCCTTTTGTGTCATCTCCTTCTTTTTAACTGTTGTGTTGTGTTCTTTAGCTCCCCCGCTTTATAATTTGAGATTGTAACTTCCTTTCCTCTTTTCTGGCTACTGTCTTTGACTGTTCTTACAAAGTTTTTATATGATTTTATATTGTACACCGCTCTGGTCTTTTTGAATGAGCGGTATATCAAATTTTAATAAACATAAACATAAGATAGGCCAGTCAACTGTCTGGAACCTCTAAGAAGGTACACCTCTATAGTATAGACCAGTGATGGCTAACCTTTTTGAGCCCGAGTGCCCAAACTGCCGCACAAAACCAAAGAATTTCCTCAAAGTGCCAGCACGTCAATTTGCATAAATATTTGCATAATGCTAACATACACTAACTTTTAGTAAACATGTCTCTTAATGAGTGTATGGATAAAGACAGACTAAAAGATTTCTACATTACTATAATCCAGTGCCAACCGCCAGGCACATTAGGAACTACTACAAACACTGCCCATTTAGAACCAATAGCAAACCCGCCGTATCCTAACAGCACTACCAGGAGTCACAAAGCACCATACCATACCTATCAAAAGGCAACACTGCAAATATTAAACCAATACATTTCAGAGAACAACAATACATGACCTACTGGGGAAAGAGAACAAGTGGCAATGTCAAAAAGGAATTACATAAACAGAATACCTCAGCTCAGTTACACAGTTGCAATTGCTCCAGCCACTTTCTTCTGGTTTCTTCATGTTTTCTGCTAACTCTCCATCATCTGCTGTCCATTTGTCCTTTCTTCTCTCTTCTAGTTTTTTTTTCCATTCTCTCTCTACATCCGCTTTAACATACTAATCTTTCTCCTTTTGCTCTTTCCTCATTCCTATTTCATCCACTCAAATTTTACCCCTCCATCCTCAATCCCCACTTACTCTCCCAATACCCGGCCAATTGTACATTTTTCTTCCCTCACACACAAAATATTTTTCCCCTCTCCATTTCATTCTCCCAGCCCCATCCCCTTCTAATCTCCCCCAACATCAGCTCCCTTTTAGTTC
Organism: Ichthyophis bannanicus; assembly: GCA_033557465.1. Taxonomy (NCBI): domain Eukaryota; kingdom Metazoa; phylum Chordata; class Amphibia; order Gymnophiona; family Ichthyophiidae; genus Ichthyophis; species Ichthyophis bannanicus. Next base: position 1,067,754,334 of record CM066031.1, on the reverse strand, counting down.
CAGCCCCACCCAGTATCCGCTCCCTTCTAGTCCCCTCATCAGTCCATTTCCAGTCCTAGCTCCCCCATCCATTTCCAGTCCTATCCGAGTCCCTTCATCAGCTCATTTCCAATACCAGCCTCCCATCAGCCCATTTCTAGTCCTTTCCTAGCCCCACCATCAGCCCATGTTAAATCCTAGCTCCCCTCCACTCAGCCCATTTCTAATCCAAGCCCCCCATGAGCCTACCTCCAGTTCTAGCCCCTCCATGAGTCCATTTCAATCCAAGCCCCCACCACAGCCCATTTCCAATCTTAGCTCCCCCAACACCCAATTCTCAGTTCTATCCTAGCCCATCCATCAGCCCAGTTCCTGTCCTAGCTCCCTCCCCTAAGAGCCCATTCCAAGCCCCCCTTCCCATCCGTTATTTGCAGTTCAAGCCCCCTTCCACTCAGCCCATTTCCATTCCAAGTCCCCCTCCCCATTAGCTATTTGCAGTTCAAGCCCCCCACTTCCCCTCAGCCCATTTCCATTCCAAGCCCCGTCCCCATCAGCTATTTGCAGTTCAAGCCCCCAACTTCCCCTCAGCCCATTTCCATTCCAAGCCCCATCCCCAACAGCTATTTGCAGTTCAAGCCCCTTCCACTCAGCCATTTCCAGTCCTAGCAACCCCAACCCATTACCAGTCCTAGCCCCCCATAGCCCACTCCCAGTCCTAATCCCACCAGCCCATTTCCAGTCCTAATCCCCCATCACCCAATTTTCAGTTTAAGCCCCCCCATAGCCCATTACCAGTCCTAACCTCCCCATCAGCCCACTCCCAGTCCTAATCCCCCATCACCCAATTTTCAGTTTAAGCCCCCCATAGCCCATTACCAGTCCTAACCCCCCATCAACCCACTTCCAGTCCTAATCCCACCAGCCCATTTCCAGTCCTAATCCCCCATCACCCAATTTTCAGTTTAAGCCCCCCCATAGCCCATTACCAGTTCTAACCCCCCATCAACCCACTTCCAGTCCTAATCCCACCAGCCCATTTCCAGTCCTAATCCCCCATCACCCAACTTTTAGTTTAAGCCCCCCCAGCGCCCATCACCACTCCTAACCCCCCCAGCCCAGCGCCCATCACCACTCCTAACCCCCCCAGCCAGCCCAGTGCCCATCACCACTCCTAACCCCCCCAGCCAGCCCAGTGTCCATCACCACTCCTACCCCCCCCAGCCCAGTGCCCATCACCACTCCTAAATCCCCCCAGCCCAGCACTACTCCTAACACCCCCCCCCAGCCCAGCCCATCCCTACTCCTACCCCCCCCAGCCCAGCCCATCACCACTCCTAACCCCCCAGCCCAGCCCATCACCACTCCTAACCCCCCCCCAGCCCAGCCCAGCCCAGCCCATCACATCACCACTCCTACCCCCCCCCCCAGCCCCGCCCAGCCCAGCCCAGCCCATCACATCACCACTCCTAACCCCCCCCCCCAGCCCAGGGAAAATTAAAAAAAAAAGAAAACCTGTCTGTTGCCGCTGTCGGGGCCGCCGCGGCAGAATCGAGCGTGCCGCGGGGCCCCCTGTATCCGGCAGAGCCTGCCCTCCCCGTAGCAGCTCTCTCTTTGGAGCTGCAGTCAGACGCGCCGGCTTGCAGAGCGCGAGGGAAGAGTTTCTCCCTCGCTTGTCTGTTAAACCCGCGGGGGCTGATGGGAAGTTCCCATCAGCCCCCGTGGGCTTAACAGAGTCGCGAAAGGGAAACTCTTCCCTTCGCGCTCTGCAAGCCGGCGCGTCTGACTGCAGCTCCAAAGAGAGAGCTGCCAAAGAGAGAGCTGCTACGGGGAGGGCAGGCTCTGCCGGGTACAGGGGGGCCCCGCGGCACGCTCGATTTTGCCGCGGCGGCCCCGACAGCGGCAGCAGACAAGTAAAATTGAAAAAAAAAAAAAACCTAATTGCGGACCTTCCCGCGTGCCAGCTGCAAGGCCTTCGCGTGCCACAGCTGGCACGCGTGCCATAGGTTCGCCATCGCTGGTATAGACAGTTAGGGGGATGGTATGTAATACATATCTACCTATAAAAAGCATCTCAACAGATACATATATAGAGGGATATATATATATATATATATATATATGTATATAGAGACATGTGTATATATATATATATATATATAGGGGCATAACTTACGCACACACAGCTTACAGACATATGTATGTATAGAATATATATAGAGATATATACATACATGAATATATAAGTCTGAAGATACAGGTCTGCAACTAAGCCCCATGAGAACATTCACATGAGAGATGTGAAGGAGAAAGATTCATCTAATAACAAGAGGGTGGAACCTACTTGAAAAGATATACAGTCAAACCTCGGTTTTCATGATTAATCCGTTCGAAAAAGTCTGACTAAAACCGAAACGTATGAAAACTGAAGCAATATTTCCCATAAGAAATAATGTAAATCCAATTAATCCATTCCAGACACCCAAAAATATTCACAAAAAATACATTTTATAGAGAATAACTATATTTTTACATACAGAAAACAATGAGAAATAAATATAAATGACTAATGAAATGGATAAATGAACATTTAACATCACTGAAAGCAAGCTAAGTACAGTACTGTACAGTACAGTATGTTAACATCTGGCCTTAGCCACCCTGACAAGCTGCTGTGCCCAGCTCTCTTCGGAATCACATTGAATTCAGTCCATTAAAATACCTTTACATTATCTGCTCAATGCTTCAGAATGGCAGAAAATCTTAATGATATAGCTTTAGACGTACCCTGCAAGAGAAAGAACTGCCTCCCACATTCATGCAACATCTCCTGCTTACGTTGACAGCTTTTCTTCCCTGCTACCGGGACAAAATCTCAGTCAAAAGACGTTGAAAACCAAAGCGTATGAAAACCGGGGCAAATGAAAACCGAGGTTTGACTGTATAGAGAATCTATTCCTCCGGGCTAAGAGGATGGAGGAATGCTATCCAGTGAAATAACCAGGATGGTTGCGTGAAAAAACAGAGGATAATATCAGTCTGTAGAGAGCAAGTAGTGAGTTCTGTAGAACTCTGACATGGTAAATGGACAGAAAAACGCATAGAAGGAGATACCAGGATGACCCACTGGAGGGACACAGGGGTATCATGCGTTACTGGTAGAATATGTGCTGTCCATGAGGGGTAGGATAGCAGGAGGGCAAGCTGTAAGGAAAAAAGAGCATATTCCTGCAGGATTGGGAAACTCCTTGGACATTCACGCAGAAAAAGCTTGTGTCCTGTATATAACAGGAGACAAGAGGGTGTGGAGAACCCTCACAGTCATGGAAAATGACTGATAAGCCTTTTCTACTATACAGAATAGTCATCAGAGACAAAGTTCAATGCTCTTTAGCAAGTGCCCATAGTAGAAAGCTTCTCTGAAGATTGCAGAGAGCATTATGCAGGAGAATTAGGATATAAAACTGACTGTAGGTCAGCTGTGTTACCATATCCAAAGAAATGGAGATGGCCAGAAGCAGATAATGTGAGAAGCCTGAAGTGAGTAGGATTATCCAAGATAGATGAGGACAATCTTGGAATCACTACTAAGGCTAGACAGACTGGAAACTTGTGGGAAGGTACCAGTAGATGAATTAATGGAACTCCTGCATGAACAGCAACTGAAGGAGACAGCCAAGAGAATCTGTCTGTGAAACACAGAGAGAACAGACAAAGGGAGAGGAAATGGACCTGTCCCTGTCTGATAAGCTGCCTAGAGAATTTGGCCAAAGAAAAACTCTACACTGAAATGAAGGTGTACAGTATGGTACCACTCATTCAGGAAAAAAAAAACAAAAAAAACCCAGGATGACTTACCATATGGTGAGTCAGCTGAAGAAGAAAATGTTCATGTTGGGACAGAAACTATCATGGGATAGTAGTTAACTTCTCTTCTTGGAAGGAAGAAGAGGAGAAATCTGTAACCCATAGACAAGAATATCCTGACAGCTGAGTACATCCTAAAGAAAGGAAGCCATGTGTAGAGCTTTAAAGAAAAAAACAGTGAACAAACTTCTGCTAAGAAGAGGTTAACTGTAGGTTGCAACCTTTAGGAACCTATGGTTGCTGGGTATGCTTAGAGTTTAGATTCTTCAGACCAAGACGAGGTGTCCCCTGCTGGGTTACATCGGGATGATGGGCAGGAGAAGAGTGAAACCTCCTTTTCTTGGGGAAAGAAGGTTTGGTAGGAGATTTCCTACCTCCTGGGGAAGAAGAAGGCTTAGGATGGTTCCTAGAACCAGGAAAGTCAGTGGAGCAATGAGCAACCTGACGTAAAGCCTCCTTATTGAAGAGATTTTCTCCAGTACAAGGAGAATTACCCAGTGTGTGTTGTGCCCATCTGCTCAGGTCTGAAGCTTGGAGCCAGGCTCTACGACGTGCTCCAATGGCAATAGCAGAGGATCTGCTAACAGACTCAAAAGAGTCTAGAGAAGCACGAGAAAGAAACCAAGAGATATTCTGGCTATGACTAAGAAGCAAGGAATAGTCTGCAGCCTTAGGCTCTGATAGAAAAGGAGTCAAAAGAGATAATTTCTTTGTGACCTCCTGGAGGGATAGACTCATATAAAAAATATAAGAGATAATCCTTGATGCCAGCATAGATGTTTGGAAGGTTTGACGTCCAAAGGCATCAAGTACTCTAGATGCACGACCTGGCGGATAAGAAGAATGCTTCTTCTTGCTTTTTGCCTTCCTCATTGCTGATTCCACTACAATGGAATGATGGGGAAGTAGAGGTTTTTGAAATCCTGGAGAGGGGGGCACCTGATACAGAACATTAGTTGCTGTAGGTGGTGAGGGAACCCTTAAAGGTGATTCCCATATTCTCAGAAGAAGATCCTGCAAAGAATGATGTAAAGGAAGCATTATATTTTCCTTTTCTGCAGGAGAGCCTCGAGTAGGATCATAGCCAGGGATAGGAATAGCAAGAAATATTGCCATGTCAATGAGAAATTTCTGAAAAGAGGGATCTCCAATGGGAACTATCCCTGGGCAGGCTAAGGTTGAAGGAGCAGCCTGAGCACCAGAGGATGTACTGGTCTGGTGCAGAAAAAGAACCCCACTAGAAGGATAGTGGTACTGGCAGTCACGATTTGAGGCAGTGAGTATTGCATCATCCATGCCAGGTATCGATTCCAAACTAGGCATAGAAAGGATCGATGGTACCGATGTAACTGCAGGAACCGACATCGATACCGATACCGGTAGCTGAGTTGGAACCGGAGATGGTAACGCCATCGCGACAGTCATCGGAGGCTGCTCAAGCGGTACCGAGGGAATCAGAAACGCTTGGTGAATATCCTCGGTACTGCGTATCCGGAAACGATAAGGGTCGGTTCCGAGACGCGTCGGTACCCAGTCATCTAGACTAGATATCGATTCCAGACTCGGCATCGAAGGGAGCGAGTCTATCGATGCATGTCTAGAGGGTACCGAAGTCGGTGGTGGTATCGGCGATGTTGCCGATACAGGAAAGTCAATCTGGGTCATATCGATCGGTCCCGAAGGTACCAAGGACGCCAGATGACGATCTCTGGTGAAGAGTGGAACACTCAACACCGGTGCCGATGTCGGGGTATCGGTACCGCTCGAAGCTGATGCCACCCCCGAGCATGGTTCAGATACAGGAAAGTCAATCTGGAACGTATCGATCAGTCCCGAAGGTACCGAGGACGCCAGATGACGATCCCTGGTCAAGAGTGGAACACTCAACACCGATGCCGATGCCGGGGTATCAGTACCGCTCGAAGCGGATGCCACCCTGAGCATGGCTCAGGTACAGGAAAGTCAATCTGGAACGTATCGATCGGTCCCGAAGGTACCGAGGATGCCAGATGACGATCCCTGGTGAAGAGTGGAACACTCAACACCGGTGCCGATGCCGGGGTATTGGTACCGCTCGAAGCGGATGCCACCACCGAGCATGGCTCAGGTATGTTCTGTGAGGGGTGAGCCCCAGGAACAACCTGAAACCCCTGAAATGCTTTGGAGCCCGGAGACTCCCGCCGGGGTTTTAATGCCAACGGGGTCTTAAGGGCAAGGCCGGAGCCGTCATCATGCTTAGCATGAGACCTACCACTCAAGGATTGGCTAGTCTTAACAGACTGTTTGTGGGTTACCTGATCCTGAAGAGAAGAAAAGGCCGGTGCCCTCATTCCGGGAGGGAAAACGGTATCGAGGGAAACTCGAAAGAGGGAAGTTCTTCTCACAGATTTACAGCCTGATTGTTCAGGGGAAAAAGGATCAGGACCCAAACAGGTTAGACACCAGGCATTGGAGTCTAAAAAGAAAACTGTGTTTCCACAGTGAAGGCACTTCTTAGGAGAAGAAGGCTCCATGATGGAGAGGCCTTGTAGGCCCAAAAACGTTAAGACAGAAACAGAGGGAAAAATCTCTCTGAGTTTAAGAAAAAGAAAAGAAAAAACCCACCGGCGGTACCGGTGGCGGCGGGAAAAACAGCCGCGACCACAAGAAAAGAAGAAATAAAGAATTTAAAGAAAAAGGTTTCTGCAGTGACAGGAGGACATCCTGCCGGCTCCGCGGAAAAACGAAAACTGAGGAGAGGCAGTGGAAAAGGCGGGAAGGCAGTGCGCAGGCGCGAGGGATGCTCCCAAAGGCTTTCTGATTGGATGCTGGGGAGCATTCCCGTGCAGGCTCCGTCAGTACCGACGTACCCATATGTGAAGACTCATTCCTGCTTGTTCCTGGAGATGAGCCATTTTCTGTATATAATTTTATACTGTAACATGTAAAAAGTATGTGCACAGTTTTCTCTGTGAGGTTCTTTTACTTAAGTCTGCTAAGGTTTTACACTTAAACAGCATTATCAACAGACATTCTACGTTAGCTGTTGGGGCGTAACCAGTATGATCCCACCAGCTAACGCATAATAGGCCACTCTAACGTGCACTTCAGTAAGGTGGATTCACTTAACTATGTCCATAGAAGTATCGTTAGGTGACCTCATATTAAAAAACACATTGGGAATTTGGGCCTGATTATGATCCTGACGTCCATCTCCTTTGTACATCAGGGCTGAGCCAGACATACAAAGGAGATTGCGATTCTGATCCCGTGGGGCACATCTAGCCCCATGGGAACAGAATTGCGAAAAGGCCTGTATGTGCAGGCCGGGACTGCGATTAAGTCCTGGCCTGCACGTACAGCCACAGCAGTGGGGTATTAACTTTGCCCCACACTCACCCCAGCCCCTTTCGCACCCTGAGTCTGCCAAAAAGTCTGAATCTGCCAAAAAGAAACATCCAGGGAAGTTATTCCACCCTGGGGAACTTCCCCGGCCATTTCACCGGCCCTGGATGTACAGAGCCGACATTAGAATCAGCCCTGTACGTCCAGAGCCAGCGACTGCCCACTCTCCGCCCCCGGGCCACCTCTTCCACACCCACGACTAACTTCCCCACACAACTGGCAGGGAAGTTAGTCAGGGCATGCAGCCAGCATGAATAGCCCCCATTGCCTTTGAGCATGCGGCAATTGCCCTGATGCTAGCCGTAATGCATTCTCCATGCCTACACTCTGCCCATTTCCCACTCCATCCCACAATCATCAGTTAATGTGTGTTTTAGCATGCAGGGGCTGGCATGCTCCCATATTAGTATTCCCAGCTGCCAGTTGCCACACAATAAAACACACATTAACCGGCTAAGGGGCTTTAGTAAAAGGGGCCCTGTGAGGACTTAGCTGGATTTTCAAAGCAAAAGCATAAACGCACTTCTGCATTAAAAATTAACCCAGAGAAACTATGCACATTCCTTTACATTTGTTCTTTATCATACACAAGTTTTCAAGGCTAATTTACATGCAAACGTTCAAATGTTCACAATTTGAATATAAGTGATTCTGGGAATGCCTCTGTGCATTACAAGTAACCTTAAGCACAAACAGGCTTTATGTGCATAAGTCTACTCACATATCAGAATTTCCACAGGAAAAGCACCATTTTACTCGCAAAACTACTTCAAAGATTATTGATTATGAAGTAACTTTATAATTATATGTATGGGTAAAAATGAAAGAATTTATTATTACTATGTTATTTTGTAAATTGCTTTGATTTTAGTTGGAAAGAAGATAGTGTGATACAGTGGCCAGCACAGAACCCATGGATACAGGAGAAAAGGAAGAGCTTACCTTACAGTCACCTGGGCAGAAAGCATATTCAGGTTATAAGGAGCCAGAGAATAGTGGAACAAACTTTCCCTACACTGGGTGTGACGCAGTAGAAAGCCAATCACATCCACCTGGGCAAGGAAGCACGTACAACGTGCAGGAGCCAGGAGGATAAAAGTGGCTGGGAAATCCCAGTAGGAGGAGGTGCCACAGAGGGTGGTGCAGCCAAGGGAGGAGCAGCGAAGGAAGGTGCAGCAAAGGGAAGAGCAGCTGACACAGAGAGAGCTGGAAGTGCTTGTGCACAAGTCTCCCAAGCCAGAGGGAGCATCGTCCCGAGGAGAGTGAGTAAGCAGCTGGAGGGCAGAGGTCACAAGCAGGAAAGCTTGCTGGATCCAAGAAGCACAGGCTGGGTCCTGACAGCAAGTAGCAGTAGAAGGGAAACCTTTCCTGGAGGTAACTACAGCCCAGACCAGACAACTGCTGAGTGGAACTCTCGGGGAAAAGTAGGCTACAGCCCAAATAAAGGAGCCTGGTTTACAGAGGAAGGAATGGAAGCCAGCCACCCCAGAAGCAGAGCCAAGTACACCAATTTCTCTAGAGGGCAAGAGGTGGGCTCGGCTAGGAAAGTAAAAGCTAATACTTGGGAGGATAATCCTTGGTGGAGGGAAAGGGGAAGCCTCAGAGAAACAGGCTTCGGTACAGGTCTCCAGGACCCTCCTTATGCAGAACAGTTTCCTGCCTTAAGAACTGCTGCCTCTCGAGAGAGTTGTGTAAATAATAGCTGTGGTGAATGTTACCCATTTACAATTTCTGACGGTGAGCAAATGCAATGGGAAAACACTGACCAGGACATTGATTCCAGTGCTATGGATTGCACGCTATGTATCTCAGATGAGATCACGTCTCTTTGTTAATTAAGGAAGCAAGAGCCTTGTTATACCTGTTTGAAAAAGGTATATTTCATTTTGCTGTGAAGAAACAGTTTTGTTTAAGTTCTTTGTTGCTGTATGAGAAAAACAGAAATCCACAAGGGAAGGGGAATAAAACCTCATCATTATATTTTGCCTTTAACACACGGCTACAGACTATTCTTTATAAAGGCAACCCACACCTCACGCCCCTAGGCAACCTCCTAATAGGGACGGTGGTAGCAGTACCTTGACAAATGGCGTAGTTTTTCGGATTTCTGGAGAAGAATACGGCGGAAGCACAGCAGAAGTACCATTGCCGGAGAGCAGGACGAAGGTTTGCTGTGGGACCACGCCTGGAGGATTCCAGGGTCCAGAGAGGCAAGAATACCTTCTCAAGGCCTGAATCTCCACCTGACTCAGGTAATAAGTATCTGGGCACAGGCAGAGGGGGATTCTGGTGAGAAGGGATACTAGGATCCAGAGTCAAAGCATAGCTACATTTTGGAAAAAAAAGTGCCACACTTGGTGTTCGTGTTTGTCTGTTTGTTTTTCAGTGTTCAGATATGGAGAGTCCCCAGGAGATACTGCGCTGGATAAGTCTCCAGTTTGAAAAACAGAGGGAGTTAGCCCAGCAGAGCCAAGAGCAAGCGTTGGCAGCCATGCAGGCTCAACAGAAACCTCTGACCGACCTGGTACAGACTTTGCTGGCAGAGCAAGCGGCAGAGAAGACACCCAAGGGACATTATTGTGGTGTAGGCCCACAAACCTGTGGGGTATTATCCTTTGGACAATTAACAAAAAAGGATAACATAGACAACTTCCTGGAAGCTTTTGAGCGGGTAGCCCATAGTGCCGGCTGGCCCTATGAGCAGTGGGCGGTTAGGTTAGCCACCTCCCTGACGGGAGAAGCCCTAGCGGCGTACAAGGCTATGCCCGCCGCCCAGGCAACAAAATATGAGGAAGTCAAAGCAGCCATACGGGACAGACTAGGCTTATCGCCTATAGTATACCGCCGTATGTTGCGAGCGACCCAACTCCAGCCAGGTGAAACCCCGAAGGCACTTTGCCAGAGAATTCGTAACCTGGTCTGGAAGTGGCTCACTCCCGAGGGGAGAACCATGGAAAGTGTACTTGATATGCTTGTATTAGAGCAATTCTCAGAGGCTGTTCCAGCCGAGATAAAAGCATTCCTGACTCTGCAAAATTGTCAGCCCTCAAGCGAGGCAGCTCACCTCACTGAAAGGTTCATGGAGGCTGGATTAGCCCATAAATTGCAGAGAGGCGCTGGCAACATTTGTGGGGTAGCCAATTTTGAAAAGGCAGTAAAAGACCCTATGTTTTGTGTACCAGGTGTCATGAGAAATAAGCCTAGGAATGAGGTTAAGGACGCACACATTAAATGTTTTAAATGTGAGAAGCGGGGGCATAGGAAGCATGAATGTGTTTGGAGAACTGCATTGATGAGTGAGGATGGAAAGGGTAAGCAGGAAGGTTTTCGCCTAGATGTGGAAGTACAAGGCGTGGTAGCCAAAGCCCTACTTGACTCGGTGGCGGACCAAACAATGATTTCAAAGAAATTCTGGCGCCTCCTACAGGCCAATAATGTGTCCACCCCGATTCAACCTGAGGGTAGGTCTAGGATACGCTGTGTGCACGGGTCATCCACCTATTACCCTCTCTATTACCCTCTCTATAGGGTTACGATAAGAAGTTTAGGAACCCGGAGAAAGGTCCTAGTGGCAGTGATACCCAGGTTGCCTTATGACCTAGTCTTAGGCCGAGACTGGCCGCCCTTCTGTAAGAGCCTAGGAGAGGGCATACAAGGGAAAAAGGGGATGGTCTCTACGAGGTCACAGGCCCAAGGCTCTGGGGAGCAGACGGAACCCCCGGAGGACACTGCCCACTATGCAGAGGAGGAGACAGAATCTCTGGAAGGGGAGGATAGGCCCCTAGATGAAACTTTAGGAGAGCTGCCCCAACACGAGGATTTGGTCAGTCCCCCTGCAAAAAGCTGTAGGAAAAGTAAAGGAGAAAAGCGCCGGGAGCGCCACCACAGGGCTCAATTGAGGGCCGGAGCCGGGGACGGGCTAGGTTTTCCATGGGTCCCGGCTGATCTAGTCAAAAGATTCCCATCACTCCCAAAAGAACAAAAGGCGGATCCCGCGTTAAAGCGCGCCTTCGAGTACGCCCAGTCTGATAGAGATATTCTCCCCAGATTCCTGATGGAGGGAGATATCTTATATCGGGAGAGTAATGATCCCCAGACAGGAGCTGTTAGGAAACAACTAGTGGTACCAATGGCCTTTAAGGCCGTCGTTATGAGACTGGCCCATGATCACCCGGTGGGTGGGCATAAGGGTGTTTTGGGTACCCTAGATCAGATATTGGCCCGTTTTTACTGGCCAGGGGTATTTAAAGAGACCAAACGCTTTTGCGAGGCCTGCCCTTCGTGTCAGAGGGTCTCGGCCGCGAAATCAAAAGGTGTCCCTATGATACCTACACCTACTATATCTGAACCAGTGCGCCGGATGGCGATGGATATAGTAGGTCCCCTAGTGAAAACCCCTAGGGGATTTCAATACATTCTAGTAATTATGGATCAGGCCACCCGTTTCCCCTGGGCAGTGCCACTGAGAAACATTTCAGCCAAGACCATAGCGGGGGAATTAATTAAGTTGTTTTGCGAAGTAGGGTTTCTGAAGGAGATGTTAACAGACAGGGGCAGTAATTTCCTGTCGCGGTACCTGGCGCAGGTATGGGACGCCTTCGGAATACAGCACATAAAAACAGCAGCTTACCATCCACAATCTAACGGATTGGTGGAACGTTTTAACCAGACCCTCAAGCAAATGTTGAGGCGGGGGCTGGATGGGAAAATGGCTGACTGGGACATCCTGCTCCCATTCGTTTTATACGTCAGTAGGGAGCGCACACAAGCCTCATTAGGAGCCTCTCCTTATGAGTTACTGTTTGGCAGGGCCCCAAGGGGAGTCCTAGACATTTTGAGGGAACAGTGGGCAGAGCCAGAAGGAGAAGAGGTAGGAGTACCGCAGTTTCTACAGGAATTAAGGTCACGCTTGCAGAGAGCTTCGCAGGCCACTGAACGTCATTTACAGGACAGTCAGCAACATCAGAAGCGGTACTATGACCGGGGGAAGAAACCCCGTCAATTAGCTATAGGTGAGAGGGTAGTCGTAATGGTGGCAGACCCTGGGCCGAAATTTGAAGCCCAGTGGAGGGGACCCTACACCAGGGCCAGATTTACCTATATGCCCATTACGCCGTGGCGTAGGGCCCACAGCTGGCAAGGGCCCACAAAAATCAAACTAATTAGCTTTTTTTTAAAATAAAATTTAAAAAAAAAACTGCTGGCTGCCGCCGCGGGGCCCCCTCTGCTGCCGCGGCAGCATGGACTGACCCGCGGGGCCCCCTCTGCAAGGTGAATCAATCGGTCGGTCGGTCCATCCGTCCCTCCCTCCCTCCCTCCGTGCAGGCTTTGAGAGGCGCGAGGGAGACACTCTCCCTTCGCGCCTCTCAAAGCCTGCATGGAGGGAGGGACGGACGGACCGACCGATTGATTCACCTTGCAGAGGGGGCCCCGCGGGTCAGTCCATGCTGCCGCGGCAGCAGAGGGGGCCCCGCGGCGGCAGCCAGCAGGTTTTTTTTTTAATTAAATTTTACTTTGGGGGGGTAGGACTGGTAATGGGCTACTGGGGGGGCTGGGACTGGAAATGGGCTGGGGGGTTAAGGCTGGAGGTGGGCTGATGGGGTTAGGACTGGTAATGGGCTGTGGGCTGTTGGGGGGGGTTTAGAACTGGTAATGGGCTATGGGGGGGTTAAGACTGGTAATGGGCTGTGGGCTGATGGGGGCTGTCTGGTAATGGGCTATGGGGGGGATAGGACTGGAAATGGGCTGGGGGGTTAAGACTGGAGGTGGGCTGATGGGGTTAGGACTGGTAATGGGCTGTGGGCTGTTGGGGGGGTTAGAACTGGTAATGGGCTTTGGGGGGGTTAAGACTGGTAATGGGCTGTGAGCTGATGGGGCTGTCTGGTAATGGGCTATGGGGGGCTAGGACTGGAAATGGAATGGGGGGGTTAAGGCTGGAGGTGGGCTGATGGGGTTAGGACTGGTAATGGGCTGTGGGCTGTTGGGGGGGTTAGAACTGGTAATGGGCTTTGGGGGGATTAAGACTGGTAATGGGCTGATGGGGGGCTAGGACTGGTATTGGGTTGGGGGGTTGCTAGGACTGGAAATGGGCTGATGGGTGGCTAGGACTGGAAATGGGCTGATGCAGGGACTAGAAGGGAATGGATGCTGGGTGAGGCTGGAACTAGAAGGGAGCTGATGTTGGGGGAGGATTAGAATGGGATGGGGCTGGAAGAGTAAAATGGAGAAGGGAAAAATATTTTGTGTGGGAGGGATAAAAAATCTACAATTGGCCGGGTATTGGGAGCGTAAGTGGGGATTGAGGATGGAGGGGTAAAATTTGAGTGGATGAAATAGGAATGAGGAAAGAGCAAAAGGAGAAAGATTAGTATGTTAAAGCAGATGTAGAGAGAGAATGGAAAAAAACTAGAAGAGAGAAGAAAGGACAAATGGACAGCAGACGATGGAGAGTTAGCAGAAGACACGAAGAAACCAGAAGAAAGTGGCTGGAGCAATTGCAGCTGAAAAAAATGCACAAAAGGTAGAAAAATCTCTCTTTATTTTGAATTTATTAATTGGAATATGTCAGCTCTGGTAAATGTGCATCATTAACTCTGCGCTTTGTTTAGTACAAGAGCAAATTAATGTATAGTTTTATTTCTACAGTGTTGTACATTCCAAGTTTGGCTTTTGGGATTCCCAGTTTAATTATTGTCTTCCTGTTTCTAAATTGTGATTACTTGTTTGGTGATGGTCTATGTTCTGCATGTGTAACTGAGCTGAGGTGTTCTGTTTATATAATTCCTATTTGATATTGCCAATTGTTCTCTTTCCCCAGTAGGTCATGTATTGTTGTTCTCTGAAATGTATTGGTTTAATATTTGCAGTGTTGCCTTTTGATTGGTAGAGTATGGTGCTTTGTGAGTCCTGGTAGTGCTGTTAGGATACGGCGGGTTTGCTATGGGTTCTAAATGGGCAGTGTTTGTAGTAGTTCCTAATGTGTCTGGCAGTTGGCACTGGATTATAGTAATGTAGAAATCTTTTAGTCTTTCTTTATCCATACACTCATTAAGAGGCACGTTTACTAAAAGTTAGTATATGGTAACATTACGCAAATATTTATGCAAATGAGGCCCCTTATGCAAATGAGGCCCCGCACCCCCCCTTGGGCCGCCCCTGCTGGGGGCCCACAATTTTTGTTGGCGTAAGGCCTCACTCAAGGTAAATCCGGCCCTGCCCTACACCATAGTGGATCGCAAGGGACCGGTCTCCTACGTGGTAGAGACCGACAGGGGACGCTGTCAGGTGTACCACATTAATGTCCTGAAACCCTGGCAGGAGAGGACAGCGGCTTTTGGCCGGGTAAAGGTAAAGCTCCAGACCCATTCTGTTATTACGTGCTGTAAGGACATGAGTCCCCCAGCCCGTAATATCTTAAGGGGGGGGATATGTGATACAGTGGCCAGCACAGAACCCATGGATACAGGAGAAAAGGAAGAGCTTACCTTACAGTCACCTGGGCAGAAAGCATATTCAGGTTATAAGGAGCCAGAGAATAGTGGAACAAACTTTCCCTACACTGGGTGTGACGCAGTAGAAAGCCAGAAAGCCAATCACATCCACCTGGGCAAGGAAGCACGTACAACGTGCAGGAGCCAGGAGGATAAAAGTGGCTGGGAAATCCCAGTAGGAGGAGGTGCCACAGAGGGTGGTGCAGCCAAGGGAGGAGCAGCGAAGGGAGGTGCAGCAAAGGGAAGAGCAGCTGACAGAGAGAGAGCTGGAAGTGCTCATGCACAAGTCTCCCAAGCCAGAGGGGGCATCATCCCGAGGAGAGTGAGTAAGCAGCTGGAGGGCAGAGGTCACAAGCAGGAGAGCTTGCTGGGTCCAGGAAGCACAGGCTGGGTCCCGACAGCAAGTAGCAGTAGAAGGGAAACCTTTCCTGGAGGTAACTACAGCCCAGACCAGACAACTGCTGAGTGGAACTCTCGGGGAAAAGCAGGCTACAGCCCAAATAAAGGAGCCTGGTTTACAGAGGAAGGAGTGGAAGCCAGCCACCCCAGAAGCAGAGCTAAGTACACCAATTTCTCTAGAGGGCAAGAGGTGGGCTCGGCTAGGAAAGTAAAAGCTAATACTTGGGAGGATAATCCTTGGTGGAGGGAAAGGGGAAGCCTCAGAGAAACAGGCTTCGGTACAGGTCTCCAGGACCCTCCTTATGCAGAACAGTTTCCTGCCTTAAGAACTGCTGCCTCTCGAGAGAGTTGTGTAAATAATAGCTGTGGTGAATGTTACCCATTTACAATATCTGACGGTGAGCAAATGCAATGGGAAAACACTGACCAGGACATTGATTCCAGTGCTATGGATTGCACGCTATGTATCTCAGATGAGATCACGTCTCTTTGTTAATTAAGGAAGCAAGAGCCTTGTTATACCTGTTTGAAAAAGGTACATTTCATTTTGCTGTGAAGAAACAGTTTTGTTTAAGTTCTTTGTTGCTGTATGAGAAAAACAGAAATCCACAAGGGAAGGGGAATAAAACCTCATCATTATATTTTGCCTTTAACACACGGCTACAGACTATTCTTTATAAAGGCAACCCGCACCTCATGCCCCTAGGCAACCGCCTAATAGGGACGGTGGTAGCAGTACCTTGACAATAGATAATGCGACTTTCCACTTACCCTGCATTGGAGGGAACAATTTTTCTGAATTAATTTGTGCACAAACATTTAAATTTTCAAAATTATGGGGGGGGGGGGGGCATTTACTAATGGTTAGCATGAGCTAACAGCATTGGCCCACCAATAGCATGCACTAACTGTTAGTAAATGTACCCCTACGTGTGTTATTGAAAACCGTGCCTCCAACCCCATAAGGTATCTAGGAGTGCTTCTGCTTGCTGCATGTAGTGTGTGTAGCCCAGGGTCTATAATTGGGGTTGAGAGGCCACTCAGAGTCACTTTTTGGTAAAGAAATGGTGAGCAAGGGGAGACTGCTGCCCCAAGGCTCACACTGCCTAACAGGAAAACAATACCCAAATCTGCTTCATGCAATCAAAATCTACTAGGCCAATCAGTGATCAGGGTCAATGCAAGGCTATTGGTTGTTCTAGGCAAACCTTCAGCCTTATCCTATAAAAATGAATAACTGGGCATCATACATAAATTTCAAGCAAAGTGGAATATTTAAAAGTATGTGCCCACACTCCCTGCAGGTTAAAGAGTGTGCTGATGGCTTTTTGGAGTTTGTGTGGCTCTCAGGATCTATTATTTTGCTTTAACTGCTGCTGCTCTTTGCTGACCCTCAGAAATTGCTGTTCTAAGTGACTTCTCAGCCTTGCGTAATGGTTAAGCGATATCTCGGCAATGTCCGTTTCTAAAAACAAGACACATTTGATCCCCCCCCCCCCCAAATCTAGATCAGCAGAATAAAAAACAAAGTTAAAATCAGGTTAAATTACATAGTGTACAGAGTTCAGTCTTTCACAAATTAAGGGAAAGGGAACTGGATTTAGTTCATGCCCTTCCTCAGAAGTTCAAGGCAAGTTACATTCAGTTACTTTAATACAGACTTCTAAGCTGGGTCAGTTGCTTGGAGTATAATTTCCCCCATATCCTCCAGGGTTGGAAAAGTATGAAGGAGCTTTGATGTCAGTGTTCGGAGAAACGCAGGAAGGGACTCAATGGGCCAGGTCTCTTAAGATGACAGTTTCTGTCCTTAATTGGCGGTGAGCTTTCTTTGTTAAGCTTGCTGTAGTCATTTTGGACATGATTTGAGGAGTTTTTGTTTCCTTACAGAATTCTGTTTCCTCGTTAACTGATGTTAATACATAATAATATAGTATATGATGGCAGATAAAGACCACTATGGTCCATCTTGCCTGCCCATTAAGGTGGCTATAGTAGGTGTACCCGTAGCTCCATGCAGGTCACCCCTCTCTATTTGTTGAGGTATAAAAAATAGCTATGTTTATTTTGATTTTACCCTCTTTCTATAAAAGGGATCCATTGTGTATGTTCCATGCCATTTTGAATTCCGTCATCTTATTTGCCCCCACCACCTCCATCGGGAGGGCATTCCAAGCATCCACCACCCTTTCAGTGAAAAACTATTTCTTGACGTTGCTTTTAAGTTTGTTTATTTTATTTATTTATTTACATTCTCTTATATACCACGCTATTCTGCATCAGTGCGGTTTACATTGAACAAACTGAAATTACATTGAACGGGGTATTATAACTTGGAGATAACTATTTTTCAGGGAACATGGGCTATGGAAGGTTAAGTGGCTTGCCCAAGACCACAAGGAGCACCTATGGGACTAGAAACCCCAGTCCTTCTGGCCCAAGGTTGCTGTCCTCTAGTGGGATTTGAACCCCCGACCTTCTGGCCTGAAGTACCTTGCCCCAACCACTAGGCCACTCCTCCACTCCTGCAGCTTCATTTTCATTTCCTGCAGCTTCATTTTATGCCCTCTAGTCCTCTAGCATTACAGCTTCCCCTTTTTTCTAGATATGTCCTTTCTGTGAGTTTTGGAAGTTATCATTTATTATGATTTGACTGACTACCCTTAGCAAAGCAGACAGAGCGGTTTACAAAAAAATTACACATAAAACAAAGGCAGGAAAACAATTCATGATAGGAAAGAAGAAGCCAAAGGTAGGAAAAGAGTAGAGAGTAGATAGTAGACAAATCAGGTCACGCAGGGAGGATTGGTTATCTACGGCACACGTCTCAGGTGGCTTCTACTCCAAATGCTGGGGAGAACAGGAATGTTTTTAAGAGTTTCTTAAACCTAGGGGGAGAGGGTTCCAAGCCAAGGTGGGAGGGAAGGCAGTTACAAAGTGCAGGGGCAATGTAAAAAATGCAGAATGGCATGTAGATTCATATTTAGCCTGTGCAGGGGATAGGAGGACCAGGCAACTGTCTTGGAGGAGCGAAGACAGCATTGAGGCAATCAAGGAAGAGAGATAATGTAAAGCACAGTTGTGAAGTTCCTTGTGGGTGACAGTGAGGATCTTAGAATGGATCCTCTGTGGAAGAGGTAACCAATGATGTTGTATGAGCAAGGGTGTGACATGATTGGACTTCCTGGCACAAGTGAGAGCACGTATGGTGATGTTTTGGATGGTTTGGAGACATTTTAACTGGTGCTCAGGAAGTCTGCTGAAGATAGAGTTACAATAATTGAGGTGGGAGAACACTGTGCTAAGAAAGAGGGTGGTCAGAGCAGTCTGGTTGAAAAGAGAGTGAAGAACATGAAACATGTGAAGGGCTGAAAAAGCAGAGCGAGTAAGGTGTGAAATATGGGTAGAGAAGGAAAGTTCAGTATAAAAGTGCATCCCAAGGTATTTGAAGGAAGGTAGTAAAGCAATGGTAGTAGAGCCCAGGGAGGGGGCAAGAGAAGGGGAGTGCTTTGATCCTGTGATCCAGGTGGCAGTGGTCTTAGTGCAGTTGAGTTTTAGCTTGTTATTATATAACCAAGCAGAGATAGTCTAAGGCAGATTTTTTTTCAATTATTTATTTATGAGATTTTACTAACAATACAATTATCAGATAAAAGAAGCAAATACAGAAATACAAAATCATCCACCATAATACTTCAAAGCATAGCATAAAGCAAAACTAAGTACATTAGCCCATGTTTCGGGGAATAAATTGCAGGAAATAAGTAAAGAAAACAAAACTGGAGAGAACCCTAACTAAAGGCATCCCCAGTTAACATAAATAATCTAGCCAATTTTCCTTCCCACTTACACCTAAAAAAAATAAAAGGCAAACTACAAAATACAGAGAACCATCAAAGTGCCTTTTCCTTATCTAGAATCCATTTTTCTAAATCTGAAACAGATTTAAAAAACATATTTATCATATCCCAATGACACCAAACATTTTCAGGGGTATCGGAGAAAAAAAGTAGCACCTAAAGCAAGAACTCTAGCTTTATAAGCCAGAAATGATTTCCTACGAATTTGTGTAGAGCGTGACAGATCTGGAAAAATGGATACTTTATCTCCACAAAACAGTAAATCTTTTTTTTCGAAAGTCTAAGGCAGATTTGATGCTGTTATGGTATGGTAGATTTTCTGTATAGATCCTGAGTAATTTTTTGTAAGGGTTTGTATTATATCACAATATGGCAGTACTGGTGAAGTTTTATATTGCTGTTACCGAGATGACACCAGAATCAGAAATTTTTGGTATGTTTTCCGTGCGAAATGTCATAGTTCTGCTCTACACCCACTGTTCAGAGAAGGGTTTCTCTGGATACAGAACATATGTTCAAAAGGAAAAAGCGAGAACCACAGCATAGTTTAAGCTACGTGTTATAAACTACACTGTAGTTGTCACTTTTTCATTTTTTCCTTGATGTATGATCACCTTGCATCTCCTTTGTCTTTTGCTGAATATATAGTTGTGGTCGACTTTATTGGCACCCTTGCATTTTAGGTAGGTTTTGTACAATATCTTGAGAAATAATTGGAAATATTCCAACTGTATGTCATCAAAATATTGTAATAGTATATTCAAAGGTATACAGCAAAATAAAAATGTCTGTGCGACTTAAGTCATAGTAATTTCTGAGACAAAAACAAAATATGACTTGGACAAGATTAATGGAACCCCTCACTAATATTTGATTGCATAACCTGTGGTAGTGATGACAACCTCCAGATGTTTCTTGTAGCTATCTATAAGTTTCGTACATCTGTGTGCTGGTAGTTTTTCCCACTCCTCAACTGCGATTTGTTCCGGCTCATGAATGTTTCCAGGATTCCTTTTACCAATGGCACGCTTCACCTCTTTCCAAAGGTTCTCAATTGGATTGAGATAAGGACTCATTGCTGGCCAGTGAAAAACAGTCCATTTGTTCCTTTTTAATCATTCTTTTGTACTTTTGGATGTATGTTTTGAGTCCTTTTGGAAGACCCATGTCCTTCGACCCAGACTTAGCTTTCTGACACTAGGTAGCACATTTCGCTCCAAAAGACCTTGGTAGTCTTCCAACTTCATGATTCCCTTAATACAGTACATTGCAGGCCTCCAGTTCATGAGGCAGCAAAATAGCACCACAATATTATGGAACCTCCACAATATTTAACTGTATGAAAGGTGTTATTTTTTCCCTTATAAGCTTCATTTCTTTGCCTGTAAATGTTTCACTGGTATGCATTGCCAAAGTGCTCAAGTTTGGTTTCCTCTATTCACAGGACATTTTCCCAGAAGGACTGTGGTTTCTCAAGGTGGGTTTGGGCAAAGATCAAGTGTGCCATTTTATGTCTGTCTTTGAGCAGTGGGGTCCTTCTTGGCCTTCTTTGTTTAGTGCATGGTGTGGATTGAAACTACCACTCCAGATTGTTTCAGGTCAGTCATAAGCTCATTGGATATCGTATATAGTAGTTTTCCAACAGTGGAGGTTGTAGAGACGAGGACAGTATCTGAATTCAAAAAAGCATGGGACAAACAGAGGATCTCTAAAGGAAAAAAGGGCATTATTGTAGTTGATGGAAGGGCAGACTAGATAGGCCATGTGGTCTTTTTCTGCCTTCATGTTTCTATGACCTCGGTCACACATTCAGAATACATAACTAATCAAGTAAGGAATGAATTACCCCAAACTAAAACTAGACATAGTAGTGTGCCATCCAGTCATTGCTGACTTCTGGCTTTTCTTGGCAAGGTACAACTGGAGGTACATTAGCAGGCTTTCTTCCACACAGTGAGTTTACAGCCCCTGGTATTCCAAGGTGGTAACCCATCCAAGTACTAACCAAGGCCAACACTATTTAGCTTCAGAAATCAAACGAGCAGGTTTATACAGGACAGGGCACTACTACTACTACTATTACTACTAGTTCTTATTTGTATAGGGCTACAAGGCATACGCAGTGCTGTACAACCCCAGAGAAACAGAAAGAGATGCATATGCCCCAGTATTGTGCAAAATATAAAGATAAAACATGTAAATTCCAAAGACTGACATATTCCAGTCGCTAAATTGAAAATAAAATTAATTTTCTTACCTTTGCTGATTGGCCATTTTATTCTCTAATCATGTTGATCTCAGCCTCTGGTTTTTGCTTTTCTCTGTTCTCTCTTAACACCTTCTTAAGTCTCTGGCTCATATGCTAGTTCACTCTCCTTCTGTCATCTTCACTTTCTTACATCGCTGACGTTTATCTTTCCTTTTTAACTTTCTTCTATGTTATATTTCTCTCTCTCTATCAACTTTGATTTTACTTCTCCCTCTTACCATCCAGTCCTCAAACAACCCCTCCTCCCCTCGTGTTACTGCACCTACCACTTTTCGGCCCTTAACACGGCCTTCTCCTTCCTTAACCTCCTATTCTAATCTTTTTTTTATTTTATCTTATTTATTGCGATGCCCTAGCTTGGGCCCGAGGGCTTACAAGCATAGAACAGCCTTATAATGTCCTTTTTAAATAAAGCTTCCCTTGTTTGTCCCCAGGGATTCTGGGACTTGTAGTTGGCTTACTTATATAAGGACAAATGTAGTTGTGAGTCCGGTGGTTTAAGGCAGCAAGAAAATTTATTTTATTGTAGGATTCCCAAGGCATTAAAGCTCAAAACACAAATGCAAAAAGGATGCTTCTCCAACATAAGAGTAAATCAGGATAACAGAGGAAAACGTAACAAAAAGGCTTCTTTCACTGAGCAGCAGCTTTCATCCAAATAAACTTGCACAGAGCACACCTCCTCTTAGCAGATGAAGACGTTAGGTCAGGCTCCTGGACACTAGCTGTAGCAAACTGTTTTCCTGCAAGCTGTTTAGCTGTGCACGTGTTGGCTTTACCTTGGGACGGGTCTCTCAGACAACTACTGATTCCTTTCCTCCTGATATCTTTCAGGCCACGGAACTCAGCCTTCTGGTGTCTTTCTCCATTCCTTCCCAGATAGTTACTCTCTTGAAAGTTTCCTTGGAACCTTTCTCCCTTTCCAGGATCTCTCAGAGTTTCTCCTTCTGGCTCTCTCTGCTGCGTCTCCTGTGTGTGTGTCTCCCCTCTCTCGTGTCCATGTGCTTCTCTTCCATGTGCGTGTCTCTCTCTCTGCTCTGAATGTGTTTTTAAAAGCCGTTAGCTGCCGGGCACTCCCTTGCCTTTGCACAGGTGTGACCAATCACTGAGCAAGCTTAGCTCCCTGTCTGAACTAGGGCGTGGCCTGGCCTTAGCAGAGAGCTGAGTTTTTTTCTTGCAAGCACTGTGCACAAGTGAACTGTCACTTGTTTTAAAGGGAAAAATGGGGTTTTCCTCCACTTCCATCTCTTCCTGGGAGCTCTCCTCACCACATTATGCATTTTCAAATAAACAAACCAAGCAAAAACACTTGTACAGAAATGGAATGGGTAATACAATAGTCTGTGAAACCCAGACATCACAAGAAAAGCAAAATAAATTGCCACCCAAAACCCTCTAGCCCTTAACAAAGAGGAGATCCAATTAAGAAAAAAAAAAATCTAACGATTACATGAAAGGAAAAGCAATCCATCAGCCTATCATCAAAACCTATCTAATACACTGCAGACGGCTAACATCTAACCATTAACCTAAGTGACAGAAGGCAGGCAGGTACTTATAAAGGAAACTAGCTGGACAGGGTCATAAAAAAACATAAGCTACAGGCTGCAACTTAACCATACATTTACGAGGAAATTTTAAAAAGAAAAGACGACCCCCCCCCCCCCTCCAGCTGAAGAATCCCAGGCTTCAAAAGCAAAAACTCCTTTCTTTTCTTTTCTGTCTCACGAGACAAATCCGGGAAAATACAAACCAACAAACCTTTAAATGCTACAGAACGTTTTTTAAAGTACAATTTGAGTAGCCAATCCCAATCCGAGGACAGTGCCAGATGTATTATAAACCGATGCCGGTGTTACCATTTCAGTATCTGAAGATTCCAGTACCTCTGCTATATTAAGACTATCCATATATTGTTGTTCCCCTAAAGGTAACTGAACAGCATCTCCTTGCGCCTTCTTACCAGTAGGTATTGTGATGGGGCCCGTATGATAGACCCTCTGGGAACCCTATTAGGCGGCTGCCTAGGGTTTTAAGTTTCAAACTGCTTTTTCTACTAAAAAGTCTTTCAGTCGAATGGTAAAGCAAAATAAATCAGGGCTTTATTCCCTTTCCCGAAACAGATATTCTTTGGATACAAACACAAACAAACAGCATCAAAACAAAAGACGGCTACAGAGAAAAATATCTTCTTTTCCTTTGTTATTAGCACAAGGTTGTTTTCTTCAGGGTTAACATAAAGAAATAACATCATCCGAAAAACATTTCATGCAATCCATAGGGACTGGGTCTGAAGGATAGCTGTTATTCTCCCACTGCATTACTTCGGGTTTACTCCCGATAATACAAGGGTCACACTCTTTACATGTGCTGGCTTCCTGCAAACCCTCCTGTGGTACATGGATCACTTTTCCCACAAAGTGTTCTTTAAACCTAGGGCTGTGAATGCCCGGTATGAGAATAGCTTCTTGCTGGCTTTCCTTTCCCTTCCCACCTAGTGGGAACACTGGATATCTTTCAGCATTAAAGTTACTTCCAGGGCCACGCCCCTTAAAACATACAGAGCTTTTAGCCTCTTCCTTAGAAAAACAAGGTTCCCACCTTTCTACCTTGTTTCTGGCTCTTGCTTCTGGGCTGTTGAGAACTTTCTCCCGGACTCTCCAACCACCCTCAGAGCTAGCAAGGTCCTGGTTACGACCCTGGCTGTTTCTTGCTCTGATGTCACACCTACTGTTTCCTTCTACCGGCAAACTTCCTTCAGCATGACCTGTGTTCATTGGTTGCTTGCTCAGTCCCCCTGAGTTGCTGCCCCTCCTCCTGCTCCTACTGGGACTCTTTCTAGGACTGCTTCTGAGTCTCTCCTCTCCAGGTCTGCCCCTTCCTGGTTCTAACCAGGAACTTATATGCTTCCCTTCTCTGCACGTTACGTGGGTCTTTGGGAACAGGTGCTCCTGATGAGCCTTTCTGTTTCTCCCTACGTCAGGACTATTACAGGGAAAATTCATTCTAATGCCTTTTGGCTTTTCCTGTGCTGAATGCATTTGCTGCTCAGCTGTTTCTACGTGTACTGAGTTTTGCTGTTCAGTTAAATCTGAGGTAAGTTCCTCATTTTCTCTTACCTCCATGTGCTCTATACTGCCTACTGTGTCACATATCCCTCCCTTAAGATATTAGGGGATGGAGAACAGCCGTTCACACAGCACGTAATCTCTGCTGGACACTTGACCTTCATGCTGGATCGGCTACCTGCTGCTTCGCTCCCCTGCCAAGGTTCCTTACAGCACGTAATCACTGATCTACTCTTGATTTTTACACTGGAGCGGCTAGCTGCTGCCGTTCTCTCCTGCCAAGGTTTTAACACATTTATATGGTATACCTGAGGACGCCCCTTGTCGTTCTCTACCACATATGATACTGGTCCTTTACGCTCTACAACCGTATAAGGACCTTTCCACTGGGCCTCAAACTTTGGCCCAGGGTCTGCAACCATTACCACCACTCTGTCGCCAACGGCCAGTTGCCGTGGCTTCTTGCCCCTGTCATAATATCGCTTCTGATTTCGCTGACTGTCTTGCAAATGCCCGTCTGCGGCTCGCGAAGCCCTCTGTAGGCGACTCCGGAGCCCACAAAGGAACTGGGGTACCCCCATTACTTCCCCTTCCGGCTCGACCCACTGGTCCCTTAAAATATCTAGGACTCCCCGTGGGGCACGTCCAAACATCAGCTCATAAGGGGAAGCTCCTAAGGAGGCTTGTGTACGTTCCCTACTGGCATATAAGGCAAACGGGAGCATAATGTCCCAGTCAGCCATCTGTCCATCCAACCCTCGTCTTAACAGCTGCTTAAGGGTCTGACTGAAACGCTCCACAAGACCATTGGTCTGTGGATGATACGCAGTGGTTTTTATATGGTGGATGCCAAAAGCATCCCATACCTGGGCCAAGTATTTTGACACGAAATTACTCCCCCTATCAGTCAGCATTTCCCTTGGGAACCCCACCTCACAGAATAGCTTGACTAGTTCTGCGGCTATAAACTTAGCTGAGATGTTTCTCAAAGGTATCGCCCAGGGGAACCTGGTGGCATAGTCCATTATTACGAGGATGTACTGGAATCCCCTAGGGGTTTTTATGAGGGGACCCACGATGTCCATTGCCATCCGGCGGACTGGTTCAGTTAATGTAGGGGTCTGGATCATAGGAACTCCTATGGGCTTGGCGGCACTTACCTGCTGACAAGAAGGACAGGCCTCGCAGAACCGCTTTGTTTCTCTGAACACCCCTGGCCAATAGAAACGGTCTAGGATCTGATCGAGCGTACCCTGAACTCTTTTGTGTCCCCCGACAGGGTGGTCGTGGGCCAGTCTCATGACGACGGCCTTAAAAGTAGTGGGGACCACTAATTGCTTCCTAATTGCACCAGTATGGGGGTTGTTGCTCTCCCTATACAATATGTCTTCCTCTATCAGGAACCTGGGGAGCACGCCCCTACCTGTCTGGGCGAATTCAAAGGCATGTTTTAACACTGGGTCTGCCTTCTGTTCCTTCGGAAAGGACGGGAATTTTTTTACCAGATCGGCAGGTACCCAGGGTAAACCCTGCCCATCTTCTACTTCAGCGCTCAATTGGGCCCGGTGGTGTCTCTCTTGGCGCTTTTCGCCCTTACTTTTCTTTTTAGCTTTAGAAGGAGCACTGATTAACTCCTCATGCTGGGGAAGCTCTCTTAGGCTCCCCTCTATAGTCCTATCCTCCTTCTCTAAAGGCTCTTCTTCCTCTCCTATAGGGTCAGGATTTTCCTCTGGAAGCTCTCTATGCGCCTCCGAGCTTTTGGCCTGAGACCGGGTGGAAACCATGCCTCCCTTTATGTGTGTACCTTCCTCTATTCCCCTGTAGAAAGGAGGCCAATCTCTCCCCAGTACAATATCGTACGGTAATTTGGGGATTATAGCCACTAGGATTTCCTTCCGGGTTCCCAAACCCTTAACCTTTAGTCTATAAAGGGGATAATAGGTTGATGCCCCGTGCACACACTTTATCCTAGTCATTCCTTCTTTTTGACTCTGGGGAAAATCATTTCGGGCCTGTATGGTTTGCCAGAATTTTCGGGAGACCATACTCTGGTCCGCCCCCGAGTCAAGCAAAGCTCTTGTGAGGACTCCTTGCACCTCCACATCTATACGGAATCCCTCTTGTACATGCCTGTTATCATCTGTTATCAGTGCCGCTCGGTAGATGCAATCTTTCTTTATGTGCCCCAGCTTTCCACACTTAAAACATTTTAATAAAGCATTCCTATCATCCCTCTTGGGCAACCCCTCACTTGTATACCGAGCACCCATTCGAGGCTCTCTATTCGCCTTTCCAGAATTAGCCAACCCCAACTTACTCTCAGCGCCTCCTGGTGTCTTTCTAGCCCATTCGGCTTCAAGGAACCGTTCTGTTAACTGCGCTGCTTCAGTTGAGGTCTGGCAATTCTGTAGGGTTAAGAAGGTTTTCACCTCTGCAGGAACTGCCTCATAATACTGTTCTAGTACAATTGCATCTATTATACTATCCAGAGTTTTTCCCTCTGGTTCAAGCCACTTCAAAACTAGACTGCGCACCCTATGGCACAGTGCCTTCGGTGTTTCATCTGTTTGGAGCTTGGTCGACCTTAGCATACGCCTATACACAGGTGTTAGGCCTAGCCTGTCACGTATTGCTCTTTTCACTTCTTCATACTCTGCTGCCAGAGCGGCAGGCATGGCTCTATAAGCCGATAAGGCTTCTCCTGTTAGGGATGAGGTCAGTCTAACTGCCCAATGCTCTTAAGGCCAACGCGCATTGAGAGCTACCCTCTCAAATGCCTCAACATAATCATCAAAGTTATCATTTTTAGTCATTTGTCCGAATGTCAGCACCCCACAATTCTGTGGGCCTACCCCACAGAAGTACTCTTGTGGTGCTGTCTCCTTTCTTGGTTCCTCCAATAGAGCTTGCAACAGGTCCGTTAGGGGCTTCTGCTGGGCCTGTAGGGCTGCCGTGGCCTGCTCCTGGCTCAGCTGGGCTAGCTCCCTCTGTTTGTCGAACTGTAAGCTCATCCAGCGTAAGACTTCCTGGACCTCCATTTTCAGGCTCACACACTCTGGAAAATAAACCAAAAACACAACCACCAAGTGCGGTACTACTAGAGAAGAAAAAATTTTTTTTCCTTTTTTTAAAAGCAATTCCTTCTCACATGAATCCTCCCAGCCTGTGCCCATATATTCTTTACCTGAGCCAGGTGGAGGTTCGCACTTTGAGAAGGTGCTTGTCTTTTCTGCAGGATCTGGGTCCTTCCGGGAGTGCCAACGTCCGATTCTTCCGCGCTGTCCTCTGCTGCGTCGTGGTTGTACACTCCTTTTGAATGATCCTGCCAACTACGCCATTTTCTGATGGGGCCTATATGATAGACCAGTGATGGCTAACCTTTTTGAGCCCGAGTGCCCAAACTGCCGCACAAAACCAAAGAATTTCCTCAAAGTGCCAGCACGTCCATTAAAGCCTCATTTGCATAAGGTGCCTCATTTGCATAAATATTTGCATAATGTTACCATACACTAACTTTTAGTAAACATGCCTCTTAATGAGTATATGGATAAAGAAAGACTAAAAGGTTTCTACATTACTATAATCCAGTACCAACCGCCAGGCACATTAGGAACTACTACAAACGCTGCCCATTTAGAACCCATAGCAAACCCGCCGTATCCTAACAGTACTACCAGGACTCACAAAGCACCATACCCTAACTATCAAAAGGCAACACTGCAAATATTAAACCAATACATTTCAGAGAACAACAATACATGACCTACTGGGGAAAGAACAAGTGGCAATGTCAAATAGGAATTATATAAACAGAATACCTCAGCTCAGTTACACATGCAGAACAGACCATCACCAAACAAGGAATCACAATTTAAAAACAGGAAGACAATAATTAAACTGGGAACCCCAAAAGCCAAACTTGGAATATACAACACTGTAGAAATAAAACTATAAATTAATTTCCTCTTGTACTAAACAAAGCGCAAAAATTAATGATGCACATTTCCCAGAGCTGACATATTCCAGTTAATAAATTCAAAATAAAGAGATATTTTTCTACCTTTTGTGCATTTTTTTTCAGTTGCAATTGCTCCAGCCACTTTCTTCTGGTTTCTTCGTGTCTTCTCCTAACTCTCCATCTGCTGTCCATTTGTCCTTTCTTCTGTCTTCTTGGTTTTTTTTTTTTCCATTCTCTCTCTACATCTGCTTTAACATACTAATCTTTCTCCTTTTGCTCTTTCCTCATTCCTATTTCATCTACTCAAAATTTACCCCTCCATCCTCAATCCCCACTTATTCTCCCAATACCCGGCCAATTGTAGATTTTTTATCCCTCCCACACAAAATATTTTTCCCCTCTCCATTTTACTCTCCCAGCCCCATCCCATTCTAATCCTCCCCCAACACCAGCTCCCTTCTAGTTCCAGCCTCACCCAGCATCCATTCCCTTCTAGTCCCTGCATCAGCCCATTTCCAGTCCTAGCCGCCCCCCCACCCATGTCCAGTCCTAGCAACCTCCCAACCCAATACCAGTCCTAGCCCCCCCTCATCAACCCACTTCCAGTCCTAACCCCCCATAAGCCCATTTCCAGTCCTAGCTCCCCCATCTATTTGCAGTCCCATCCGAGTCCCTCCATCAGCTCATTTCCAAACCCAGCCCCCCATGAGCCCATTTCTAGTCCTTTCCTAGCCCCACCATCAGCCCATGTCAAATCCTAGCTCCCCTCCACTCAGCCCATTTCCAATCCAAGCCCCCCATGAGCCTACTTCCAGTTCTAGCCCCTTCATGAGTCCATTTCAATCCAAACCCCCACCACAGCCCATTTCCAATCTTAGCACCCCCCCAACAGCCAATTTCCAGTCCTATTCTAGCCCCTCCATCAGCCCATTTCCTGTCCTAGCCCCCCCTCACCCATTTCCAGTCCTAGCTCCCTCCCCCTCACAACCCATTTCCATTCCAAGCCCCAATCCCATCAGCTATTTGCAGTTCAAGCCCTCCTTCCACTCAGCCCATTTCCAGTCTTAGCCCCCCCATAGCCCATTACCAGTCCTAACCCCCCCATCAGCCCATTACCAGTCCTAACCCCCCCATCAGCCCATTTCCAGTCTTAGCCCCCCCCCATAGCCCATTACTAGTCCTACCCCCCCCAAATCACCATCACCATCACCAGCCCACTTCCAGCCTTAGCACCCCCCATGGCCCATTACTAGTCCTAACCCCCCCCCATCAGCCCATTTCCAGTCTTAGCCCCCCCCATGGCCAATTACCAGTCCTAACCCCGGCCAATTACCAGTCCTAACCCCCCCCCCCTGGCCAATTACCAGTCCTAACCCCCCCCCCCCTGGCCAATTACCAGTCCTACCCCCCCCCCCGGCCCATTACCAGTCCTCCCCCCCCCCCTGGCCAATTACCAGTCCTACCCCCCCCCTGGCCAATTACCTGTCCTACCCCCCCCCATCAGCCCCTTTCCAGTCTTAGCCCCCCCCCCATGGCCAATTACCAGTCCTACCCCCCCCCTGCCAATTACCAGTCCTACCCCCCCCCGGCCAATTACCAGTCCTACCCCCCCCCCCCGGCCAATTACCAGTCCTAACCCCCCCATCAGCCCCTTTCCAGTCTTAGCCCCCCCCCCCATCATGGCCAATTACCAGTCCTAACCCCCCCCCATCAGCCCCTTTCCAGTCTTAGCCCCCCCCATGGCCAATTACCAGTCCTAACCCCCCCCCATCAGCCCATTTCCAGTCTTAGCCTCCCCACCATAGCCCATTACCAGTCCTAAACCCCCTTCCCCCCTATCATCCCAAATTAAAAAAAAAAAACCCAAACAAAGCGGCTGCTTCTGCCGCGGCAGCCTCAAGAGCTCTGCCGCGGCAGCCTCAAGAGCTCTGCCGCGGGGCCCCCCCCCTGCCCGGCAGAGCCTCCCTGCATCAGCTACCTTCAAGTCGCAAAACGCGGGCTTCTTTCAGAGCCGCGAGAGTTTCCTTTCTCGCGGGAGAGCCGCGAGAAAGGAAACTCTCGCGGCTCTGAAAGAAGCCCGCGTTTTGCGACTTGAAGGTAGATGATGCAGGGAGGCTCTGCCGGGCAGGGGGGGGGGGCCCCGCGGCAGAGCTCTTGAGGCTGCCGCGGCAGAAGCAGCCGGTTTGTTTGTTTTTTTTTTTTTAAAATTTGGGACCTTTTAAATGCGGACCTTCCCGCGTGCCAGCTGCAAGGCCTTCGCGTGCCACAGCTGGCACGCGTGCCATAGGTTCGCCATCGCTGTGATAGACCCTCTGGGAACCCTATTAGGCAGCTGCCTAGGGTTTTAAGTTTCAAACTGCTTTTTCTACTAAAAAGAGTCTTTCAGTTGAATGGTAAAGCAAAATAAATCAGGGCTTTATTCCCTTTCCCGAAACAGATATTCTTTGGATACACACACAAACAAACAGCATCAAAACAAAAGACGGCTACAGAGAAAAATATCTTCTTTTCCTTTGTTATTAGCACAAGGTTGTTTTCTTCAGGGTTAACATAAAGAAATAACATCATCCGAAAAACATTTCATGCAATCCATAGGGACTGGGTCTGAAGGATAGCTGTTATTCTCCCACTGCATTACTTCGGGTTTACTCCCGATAATACAAGGGTCACACTCTTTACATGTGCTGGCTTCCTGCAAACCCTCCTGTGGTACATGGATCACTTTTCCCACAAAGTGTTCTTTAAACCTAGGGCTGTGAATGCCCGGTATGAGAATAGCTTCTTGCTGGCTTTCCTTTCCCTTCCCACCTAGTGGGAACACTGGATATCTTTCAGCATTAAAGTTACTTCCAGGGCCACGCCCCTTAAAACATACAGAGCTTTTAGCCTCTTCCTTAGAAAAACAAGGTTCCCACCTTTCTACCTTGTTTCTGGCTCTTGCTTCTGGGCTGTTGAGAACTTTCTCCCGGACTCTCCAACCACCCTCAGAGCTAGCAAGGTCCTGGTTACGTCCCTGGCTGTTTCTTGCTCTGATGTCACACCTGCTGTTTCCTTCTATCGGCAAACTTCTTTCAGCATGACCTGTGTTCATTGGTTGCTTGCTCAGTCCTCCTGAGTTGCTGCCCCTCCTCCTGCTCCTACTGGGACTCTTTCTAGGACTGCTTCTGAGTCTCTCCTCTCCGGGTCTGCCCCTTCCTGGTTCTAACCAGGAACTTATATGCTTCCCTTCTCTGCACGTTACGTGGGTCTTTGGGAACAGGTGCTCCTGATGAGCCTTTCTGTTTCTCCCTACGTCAGGACTATTACAGGGAAAATTCATTCTAATGCCTTTTGGCTTTTCCTGTGCTGAATGCATTTGCTGCTCAGCTGTTTCTATGTGTACTGAGTTTTGCTGTTCAGTTAAATCTGAGGTAAGTTCCTCGTTTTCTCTTACCTCCATGTGCTCTATACTGCCTACTGTGTCACAGTATATAGTAGATTTTTACAAGAGGGGGGTGAGACTCTACCGGGACTCCCACAACCTCCACCAGATAAAGCTTAAACATATCTCTTCCTGATATCAAGGACAATCTAGGAAAGTTTATCAATTGAAGATTCGATGCATGAACCTGATTTTCCAGCATCTCAGTCTTAAATTTAATTCCAGGTATATCCTTAATCAAGGCCAAGGACCGCTCTTCCTATTGATGTACCTTAATCTTGGTTTCTTCTAATGACTTTTTAAATTTAGAACTAGCTCCAGAATTTCCTGACTAGATATAACATTGCCATGCACCTGAGATAATATTTTATTTGACTGTATTACAATCAGCTCACCCAGTTTCGAGACAGCACTCCAAATTGTCTTTAAAGTAAAATTCTCTGGACATTCCAGCACAAATGAGGAGAGAGTCCACTGCTCACCATGCTCAATTACGCCGGGCAAACAGCTCCAACCCTCATCCGAGAGCCGAAGAGAGGAAAATAACCCGTGGGCAAGCTTCTTCGGTTCTTGTGCTACTCCTGCAGCCAACATTGCTGACTCCAGCTTTCAATCTGGATCCAAAAGCAGCTCAGAAACACCTCCACTCACCAGGGAGCCCGCGGACCCTAAAGCAGGTCCAGACGGCCCAAGAGTCTTCAAGCTGAGGAACCCAGCAGGCAAATTGGGAGGGTGCTGCAGCGCCGGCGTCAGGACACAGCCTGAGGAAGACACCAGGCTTCCCTGCCCCGGCATTGACACAGTTAGGCAAGCACCGGTTTCAATTTGATGATTCCCCAGATGCTGAAGATAGGAGTCCATCAGACCAGAGGAAATCAAGTTAGAAGGGGTCATCTGCGGTTCGGGAGGCTTTCCCCGCATTTCCCCTTCCTTTTTGGCATTAAGGTAACAGCGTCTGAAGCATTCCCCAGTCTTTAACTAACTCTTCTTTCTCTCTTCCTCTCTCAATGTCCAGCATCTCTCTTATCCAGTGTCTCTCCCTTCTCCACTCAGTGCCTCACACCCTTTTTCTCACCCCACCATGTCCACTATTCCCCCTCTCTCCCTATTCCTCTCCAGTGTCCAATATATCCCCTTTTCACCCCACAGTCAGGATTTCACATCTTCCTCCCCTTCTCCCTCCCCGTGTCTACCATCTCACCTCTCCCTCATTCCCTTCCCCTGTTCAGCCATCTCTCCTTTCTCTCATTCCCTCTCCATGTCCACCATCTTTCCTCTCTTTTATTTCCACCTTCTGTGCCCAACATCTCTACTCTCTCTCTTTCTCCACCCCCCATATCCAGCACTTCACCTATCTCTGCCCCATGTCCAGAATCTGCCCTTTCTCCCCTATCTCCACCCCATATCCAGCATCTGCTCTCCATCCCCTATGTCCCCCTACCCTGAGTCTAGCATCTGCTCTCTACCTCAATTCCATGTCCACAATCTGTCCTCTGCCTCCCCCACCCTGTGTCCACCATCTTCTCTCTCTACCACCCTCACCCCAAAAGCAGCATCTGTCCACTAACCTCCACTCGCCCTTGGTCAACATTTGTCTTCTACCCCCCCCCCCACCCTGTGGCAAGCATCTGCCCATTCTCCTCTATCGCCACCTCATATCCAGCATCTGCTGTCCATCCCCTATGCCCCCTACCACGAGTACAGCATCTGCTCTCTATCCACATCCTATGTCCACCATCTGTTCTCCACCTTCTCCACCCTGTGGCCCCCCTATCTGCCCTCTGCCCCCCACACCTCATGGCCACCATCTGCTCTCTGATCCCCACCACGGCCACCATCTTCCCTCTGCCCCTCCCACAGACACCATTTACCATCTGTCCTCCATCATCCCATTTTTCCCCCTTGCCCAGTATCTGGTCCCCATCCTCCCACTCCATGTCCATTATCTGCCCTCCACCTCCTCCATCCTGTGGCCATCGTCTACCCTCTGTCCCGTCACCCAATGGCCAGCTTCTGCCCTCTACCCCCTCACTCCATGCCCAGCATCTGCCCCCCCCCCTCCATGCTCTTAACAATGTCCAGCATCACCTCGCTCCCTACTGTAATCGAAGAAATACATTTTTTTTTTACCTCTAGGCATTTGGGTGCTCCTGAATCTGCTGTGATCGGATTCTAAAGGGAGGGGGGCCAGAAAGAACACACTGCTGTATCCAGACAGAAATGAATGACTGGGGCTGCCTGATCTGCACTGCGGACCCCTAGACAGGATCCGTGATCAGCGCAGGCCTAGGACCACCCAACAGCCCAGAGGTTAAAAAAAGAAATGTATTAATCACTTCCAGGGATGGCCCGAAAGGGATGTGGAGCCATCTGCAGAGACTCACTTTGGGGCCTCATTTGCATAAATATTTGCATAACCATGGGGCAGCAGTGTAACTTCCGTCCAAGCAATCCCTGCAATGCGAGGGGGGGGGGACCCAGGCAGGAAGGGAGTCCACATGGCGGCATGGCAAACTTACTTTGATTTGTTTGTTGCACTGTCTCCGTTCCAAGCCCAGCAACTATCAGCTCCCAGACTGAAGTCTCATGATAACAGCCGCACCGCAAGACTTTAGCCCGGGAGGAACACCTGCCGGGCCTGGAACGGAGGCAGCGCAGCAAACAAATCCAAGTAAGCTTGCTGCATGTTTCCAACAGTGGCCAATCTAGGTCACAAGTACCTAGCAGTTTTCCTAACACAGGTTACACAATGCTTGTATTGGGGCAAGCTTTGGATATCCCGAGTCCCCTTTAATAATGGTTTATGGACCTCTCCTCCAGGAACTTGTCCAAACATTTTTTAAAGCCGGCTACACTAACAGCTTTTACTACATCCTCCAGTAACGAATTCCAGAGTTTGATTACATGTCGCGTGAAAAAATATTTTCTCTTATTAGTCTTAAATAGGTTACCCTGTAGCTTGTCAGACGGCTGCCTGGGTGAGAATGTTCACAGTCTTGGCAAGTGCATATATCAATATGATTTGCAAGGGATTGTGGGAAATGCAGTCCATTCACACCAGACACAGCTGCTCACAATAATTAGTTGTGCTTGAGTGTAAAGCCAATAAGATATTTATTTATGGGGTTATTTCTCCCAACACAGATATGCTTGGTAGCACATAAAACAGGATACTTGCTTTCAGTGTTAAACTTGGAAAAACAAAATCAGGAAAACAGTTGAACTTGTCAGGCAATCAAAGCAAAAGAATAAAGACCTAGTTGGTAACAAACTGGTCTTTTCTGTAGGCTTTAGCTAATATTTTCTTAGCAGTGTTTCAAACAACAAGCAAAACCCACAAAGAAGGGAAAAAACTGTTCTTTTCAGGTTAACTTCTTATATCTTCACACATAGATTCAGAAGTGATTCCCTCAGAGCTCACAAGCAATTAGGTAAGGCTCAATTGCTAGCAGTTACCCAGCTGAAACCCCTTAGCTGGCTTGCTTTCTACTGCGTGGCTCAAATCCTACTTCAGGAGCTTTTCTGAGTAGATTAAAGAACAAGTTTGTATTTCTTTGTGATGGTTGCTGTACTTTGTAACAGAAAATTACCAAAGGAGTTTAGACAGAGAGCAATCCATATATTCACAGCCTGTATCTAAGACCGCTCGTTCCCCTTCTTCAACAATCATGGGTTCAATATCAGGGATTGGCACAGAGGAATTTCTCAATGGAGCACTTTCAGGAGAATACTTGTTTCCCTGCTGTCTTTCAAGGTTATAGCTAGGGCATAGATCAGTGTTCATACCTGAGCTTCCATTGCTGTTAGAGTTCCTCTCTAAATAGCCTGGCCAGTATGTAGTCCAGTTCTTATGTCCAGCCTTCCAATCCAGATCCCTGGATACTGGATCTCTCCTCACATATCTTCTGGCACGGGTCTTAGGGTCCCTTCCACGTGCAGCCGTCTCCCTCACAGGTACCGTCTGGAGATTCCTAGCCCTGCAGCACCATTCCTCTGGCTTTCCCAATGGTGTATGCTGGCCCTTGGAATGCCTTCCAGTATACGTACTGCTCTGGACTCCTTTAGACCTCCCAAAGGCTTTTCTCTTCTTTCTTCCAAAGGGTTTCTTGCCCTCTCTGTCCGTCCAGTTTGGCTTCTGCTTCTGATGATCCTCCAGATGATGAAGCTGTCCAAGATGAGGATCTCCAAGCTGATCCTGAGGATGAGGATAATTCTCTGTAGAATAAACTCTACCTTTATTCTGCTTAGATGAGTGCTCCACCCTAACACAGCGCAGCTGTGCTGAATCAGGCCCTGCCCTTTGAGATGAGTGCTTAGGGATTACCTCATAGCCCTCTTGATTGAACACACGTTTCCCCACTTCAGCTCCTCTAATGGCTGTTGGAAACCTGGTGCATTCTGGGACTGGTAGTCTTTTATGGGAAAATTCTGTTTTTTTATTTCTACCAGAACTGACAGGTTGCTTGTTCAGAGTCACTTCACCTTTACTATAGCTCCTTCCTGAGCTATGATAAGCTTCCTTATCACAAGCTTCATTGCATGTCCCCTAGTCTTTCTATATTTTGATGGTGTAAACAATCGATCTACGCAGGGCCGGATTTACCTTGAGTGAGGCCCTATGCCAACAAAAATTGTGGGCCCCCAGCAGGGGCGGCCCAAGGGGGGTGTGGGCCTCATTTGCATAAGGGGCCTCATTTGCATAAATATTTGCATAATGTTACCATATACTAACTTTTAGTAAACGTGCCTCTTAATGAGTGTATGGATAAAGAAAGACTAAAAGATTTCTACATTACTATAATCCAGTGCCAACTGCCAGACACATTAGGAACTACTACAAACACTGCCCATTTAGAACCCATAGCAAACCCGCCGTATCCTAACAGCACTACCAGGACTCACAAAGCACCATACTCTACCAATCAAAAGGCAACACTGCAAATATTAAACCAATACATTTCAGAGAACAACAATACATGACCTACTGGGGAAAGAGAACAAGTGGCAATGTCAAATAGGAATTATATAAACAGAACACCTCAGCTCAGTTACACATGCAGAACATAGACCATCACCAAACAAGTAATCACATTTTAGAAACAGGAAGACAATAATTAAACTGGGAATCCCAAAAGCCAAACTTGGAATGTACAACACTGTAGAAATAAAACTATACATTAATTTGCTCTTGTACTAAACAAAGCGCAGACGTTAATGATGCACATTTACCAGAGCTGACATATTCCAATTAATAAATTCAAAATAAAGAGATATTTTTCTACCTTTTGTGCATTTTTTTCAGCTGCAATTGCTCCAGCCACTTTCTTCTGGTTTCTTCATGTCTTCTGCTAACTCTCCATCGTCTGCTGTCCATTTGTCCTTTCTTCTCTCTTCTAGTTTTTTTCCATTCTCTCTCTACATCTGCTTTAACATACTAATCTTTCTCCTTTTGCTCTTTCCTCATTCCTATTTCATCCAGTCAAATTTTACCCCTCCATCCTCAATCCCCACTTACTCTCCCAATACCCAGCCAATTGTAGATTTTTTTATCCCTCCCACACAAAATATTTTTCCCTTCTCCATTTTACTCTTCCAGCCCCATCCCATTCTAATCCTCCCCCAACATCAGCTCCCTTCTAGTTCCAGCCTCACCCAGCATCCATTCCCTTCTAGTCCCTGCATCAGCCCATTTCCAGTCCTAGCCACCCATCAGCCCATTTCCAGTCCTAGCAACCCCCCAACCCAATACCAGTCCTAACCCCCCATCACCCCATTTTCAGTTTAAGCCCCCCCTATAACCCATTACCAGTCCTAACCCCCCATCAGCCCACTTCCAGTCCTAACCCCATCAACCCATTTCCAGTCAGCCCCCCATAGCCCATTGCCAGTCCTAACCCCCCCCATCAGCCCATCAGCCCACAGCCCATTACCAGTCCTAACCCCATCAGCCCACCTCCAGTCTTAACCCCCCCCCAGCCCATTTCCAGTCCTAACCCCCCCCCATAGCCCATTACCAGACAGCCCCCATCAGCCCACAGCCCATTACCAGTCTTAACCCCCCCCAAAGCCCATTACCAGTTCTAAACCCCCCCAACAGCCCATTATCAGTCCTAACCCCATCAGCCCACCTCCAGTCTTAACCCCCCAGCCCATTTCCAGTCCTAGCCCCCCCATAGCCCATTACCAGACAGCCCCCATCAGCCCACAGCCCATTACCAGTCTAAACCCCCCAAAACCCATTACCAGTTCTAAACCCCCCCCCAACAGCCCATTACCAGTCCTAACCCCATCAGCCCACCTCCAGTCTTAACCCCCCCCCCAGCCCATTTCCAGTCCTAGCCCCCCCCCATAGCCCATTACCAGACAGCCCCCATCAGCCCACAGCCCATTACCAGTCTAACCCCCCAAAACCCATTACCAGTTCTAAACCCCCCCCAACAGCCCATTACCAGTCCTAACCCCATCAGCCCACCTCCAGTCTTAACCCCCCCCACCCCATCTCCAGTCCTAGCCCCCCCCATAGCCCATTACCAGACAGCCCCCTTCAGGCCACTGCCGTTTACCAGTCTTTACCCCCCCATATCCCATTACCAGTTCTAACCCCCCCCCCCCAACAGCCCACAGCCCATTACCAGTCCTCCTCATCAGCCCACCTCCAGCCTTAATCCCCGCAACCCATTTCCAGTCCCAGTCCCAGCCCATTTCCAGCCCCAGTCCCAGCCCCCCCAATTACCAGTCCTACCCCCTCCCCCTCCCCCTCCCCCTCCCCCGGCCTAAAGTAAAATTTATTTTTTTAAAAAAAACCTGCTGGCTGCCGCCGCGGGGCCCCCTCTGCTGCCGCGGCAGCATGGACTGACCCGCGGGGGCCCCCTCTGTAAGCTCGGTCCCTCCCTCCGTGCCTCCGTGTCTCCCTCCGTGCAGGCTGTTAGAGACGCGAAGGCAGACTGTCTCCTTCGCGTCTCTGTTAAGCCCGCAGGGGCTGATGGGAAATTTCCCATCAGCCCTGCGGGCTTAACAGAGACGGGAAGGCAGAAGGAGACAGTCTGCCTTCGCGTCTCTAACAGCCTGCACGGAGGGAGACACGGA
The DNA here is from genome assembly GCA_033557465.1 of Ichthyophis bannanicus. Classification (NCBI taxonomy): domain Eukaryota; kingdom Metazoa; phylum Chordata; class Amphibia; order Gymnophiona; family Ichthyophiidae; genus Ichthyophis; species Ichthyophis bannanicus. The sequence goes on along the minus strand of CM066031.1, from coordinate 1,067,715,559 downwards.
GGCACGGAGGGAGGGACCGAGCTTACAGAGGGGGCCCCCGCGGGTCAGTCCATGCTGCCGCGGCAGCAGAGGGGGCCCCGCGGCGGCAGCCAGCAGGTTTTTTTTTATTTTATTTTAAAAAAAAGCCTAACTACTTCAATTTTTGTGGGCCCTTTGCAGCTGTGGGCCCTACGCCATGGCGTACATGGCGTATAGCTAAATCCGGCCCTGGATCTACGTTTACCCGTTCCACTCCATTAATTTATAGATCTCTGTCATATCTCCACTCAGCCGTCTCTTTTCCAGGTTGAATAGCCCTCACCTTTTTAGCATCTCTTCATAGGGGTATCGTTCCATCCCCTTTACCATTTTGATGGCTCTTCTCTATACTTTTTCTAATAACGCTATATCCTTTTTAAGATACAGTGAACAGAACTACACACAATATTGAAGGTGCGGTCACACCATGGAATGATACAGAGGCATTATAATATCTTTGTTTTATTCTCCATTCCTTTCCTTATGATACCTTGCATTCCATTTGCCCTCATGGCCGCTGCTGCACACTGGGCAGAGGGTTTCAACATATTATCCGCTATGACGCCTAAATCTTTTTCCTGGGTGGTTGTTCCTAATGTGCAACCTTGCATTGTATAACTATATTTGGGTTTTTGTTTCCTAGGTGCATAACTTTGCACTTGTCCACATTAAATTTCATCTGCCATTTGGATGCCTAGTCTTCCAATTTATCAAGGTCCTCTTGCAGTTTTTCAAAATCCCTATGGGTTTTAACGACTTTGAATAATTTTGTGTCATTTGTAAATTTGATTATTTCACTCATTATTCCCATTTCCAGGTCATTTATGAATATGTTAAAAAGCAGCGGACCCAGCACAGATCCCTGTGGTACTCCACTATTCACCTTTCTCCTTTGGGAAAACTGGTCATTTAGCCCTACCCTCTGTTTTCTATCTTTTAACCAGTTCCTGATCCACAATAGTACACTGCCTTCTATACCATGAGTTTTTAATTTTGCCAAGAGTCTCTCATGAGGGACCTTGTCAAATGCTTTCTGAAAATCCAGATACACTATATCAACTGACTCGCCTTTGTCTACCTGTTTATTCACACCTTCAAAAAAACATAACAGATTAGTAAGTCAAGACCTTCCTTGGCTAAAGCCATGATGGCTGTCTCCCATTAAGCCATGACTATCTACATGTTCAGTAATTTTGTTCTTTATAATGGTTTCTACCATTTTTCCCGGTACTGACGTCAGGCTCACTGGTCTGTAGTTTCCCAGATCACCCATGGAACCCTTTTTAAAAATTGGCGATAGATTGGCCATCCTCCAATCTTCAGGTATTACATATGATTTTAATGATAGTTCACAGATTACTAATAGTAGGTCTGCAATCTCATATTTCAGCTCTTTCAACACCCTTGGATGTATACCATCCGGTCCAGGTGATTTGCTACTGTTCAATTTATCAAACAGTTGTAATACATCTTCACGGTGTATTGATATTTCTTTCAATTCTTCTGCAGCATCACATTTAATTATGATTTCAGTCATGGGTAACATCCCTACATCTTCCAAAGTAAAGACTGAAGCAAAGAATTTATTCAGTCTCTCCGCTATGACCTTGTCCCCTCTTAGTGCCCCTTTTACCCCTCTATCAGCTAATGGTCCAACTGACTCTCTCACAGTTTTTTTTTTCTACGAATGTACTTGAAAAAGTCTTTATTATGCATTTTTGCTTCCACAGCAAGCTTCTTCTCAAATTCTCTCTTTGCCTGCCTTATCAATGCCTTGCATCTAACTTTCCAGTGCTTATGTTGTTTCCAATTTTCATCATTTGGCTCTGTTTTCCATTTCCTGAAAGATGTTTTTTTGGCAATAACAGCCTCTGTGACCTCACCTTTAAACCATGCTATCAGTTTTTTGGACTTCCTTCCACTTTTCTTAAAGCATGGAATACAGCTGGTCTGGGCTTCCAATATAGTATTTTTAAACAACACCCATGCTTGATGGAAATCTTTAACCTTTGCAACTGCTCCTTTTAGTTTTTTAACTATTTTCCTCATTTTATCATAGTCTCCCTTTTGAAAGTTAAAAGGTAGTACTGTAGATTTCCTTACCATCCTTCCTCCATTTATTAAATCAAATGCAATCATGCTATGATCACTATTGCCAAGTGGCCCCAACATCCTTATCTCTTGCACCAGATCTTGTGTTCCACTAAGGACTGGGTCTAAAATGGCTTCCCCTCTAGTTGGTTCAAGAACCAGCTGAAATCCTGCATTTGGGCTGCAAAAATCCAAAGGAGCGGTACAGTGTAGGGGGCAAAGTACTTCTGTCAACAAAAGAAGAGTGGGACCTGGGCATGATTGTGTTTTACGATGTTAAAGTAGCTAAACAGGTAGAAAAGGTGACGGTGAAAGCTAGAAGGATGCTTGGGTGCATAGGGAGAGGAATGGCCAGCAGAAAAAAGGAGGTGATAGTGCCTCTGTATAGGTTCTGGAAACCACACCTTCAAAAGGATATAAACAAGATGGAGTCGGTGCAGAAGGTGGTACTAAAATGGTTAGCGGTCTTCATTATAAAGCATATGAGGACAGACTTAAGTATCTTAACATATATACCTTAAAGGAAAGGCGGGATAGAGGAGATATGATAGAGATGTTTAAATATCTCCATGGCATAAACGCACAGGAGGAGAGCCTCTTTTGACTGAAAGTAAGCTCTGCTACCAGGGGATATAGGATGAGGGTGAAAGGGATAGACTCGGGAGCAATATGCGGAAATATTTCTTTACAGGAAGAGTGGTAGATACGTGGAATAGTCTCCCAGTAGAGGTGGTAGAGATGAGGACAGTATCTGAATTCAAAAAAGCATGGGAAGTATGAGAATCTCTAAGGGAAAAGAGGAGACTATTGTAGTAGTCAATATGGAAGGGCAGACTAGATAAGCCATGTGGTTTCTATGTTTCTATTCCCTCCCCTACCTGCAACTCTTTTCTTCTGTCTCCTACTCTCTAACCAATCTCCTATACCTCCCACATTCTCCATTTCCACCCTCTATCACATCCTTCAAAGACCCATCTCCTTCTTTCTCTCATGCCTCTTCACAGCCCCCTGCCACTTTCTATTGCCTCCCCTCTATATTTTTCATACCATCTTTCCCTATCTTTCTTCACACAGTTTCAGATCCCATCACCCTTCTAACATACCCATTCTCATACCCCCTCCCAATGGATTAGTTTCCACTGTCCTAATCCCAGAGTCCCCCTCTTCCCTCATCTAATGGCAGAGTCTAAGCTCTGCCCTACTATCCAATCACCACCCACACCTTGAGTTCCCATGCTCATCTACAACCAAAGTTTGAAGTCCTTAGTTTCCCCACTCAACCTTGCCTAACTCAGAATCCCTGTTCTACCATAATTCCCACTTCCTCAGTATTCACTTTCTAGTCTCTTTACCCTCTTCCCCAGTATCCATTACCGTCTCTCTCCCTTTCTTCCCCTACCCTGCCTTTTCCTCCAGTATTTAATGTGTCTGCGTAGGCTTTTTTTTCTAGGATCTATTCACCCTGTTTCTCCCTCTTTTCAGCATATATTTTTTCCAACTCTTTTCTCTGCAGTATCTGTACCCTTCATCTTCCCATCTTTCTTCAGCATTAGCCTCACATTTCCTTCCCATTGCTCCAGGATCTGTGTCCCCAAATTAATGTAAACTATGGAGCAGCCCATCTGTCCCTACTGGTCCTCCATGTTTTGAAAAGTTAGCCTGCAGGCACCACAAACACTTTCATCCTCATTGAATGGACTTCCTCTTCCTGATATCAGATCAACAACAGGAAGTCCTGCCCCCGAGAATGAAGGATGTTTGTGGTGCCTGCAGGCTTCCTTTTTCACAGATGGAGAATGCATGCTGCTTTTGTAAAAAATGGTAGGGACTCCGAGGAGTGAAGGAGGCAAAAAAAATGGGATTGACAGGGACCTGGGACACAGGTGAAGGCAGCCCGCAAAATAAAAAGAGAAGGGCGACTGTGCCTCGGATCGGCTTCTACTTCTCTGCTGCTGGGTGCTGAATGAAAAATTTGAATCAAATAAAGGTACTGTAAGGCTCCATGGATCAAATTTTACATTTAGTGTCATGCAGTAGAGAAGGAGAAAAATGTGCCTTCAGAGATAATCAGTGCCGGGGGAGGGATAGAAGAGAAGGGCAAGCCAGAAATGTGAAAATGTGTGCATTGGGACTGCCATGGGGTGGGGTGGGGAAGAGGAGAGGAGGGTAAAGTACTGGGCAAGACTAAATGTGTGCATGTCAGGCCTTGGAACAGCCAGCCTGGAGCGGGGCTCCCCTCTTTGTGGGGCCTTGTGCAAACAACATGCCAGCACATGCCTAGGGTCAGCCCTGATCACTTCCCCCCAGCCTGCCGCTACCACCTCTCCAGACGTTGTGGCAGTGGCACCATTCACAAAACCAAAAACACGGGGTCTTCGCGACTCCAGCACGCTTGAAAGGCCCTACTGGACCAGCCTCCCTCTGATGCAAAAAGGGGGCGGGAACATCAAGCCCTTTGAAGGGCGCTGGAGTCACCAAGACTCTGTACTTTTTTTTTCCAATAACTTACTGCCACTGCTGTGCTTCTTCTCAGAGGCATTAGCGGGATGTGGGTGATGTTGCTGCCGCCGTTGACCCAGGTGAAGCGGTGGTGGTGGCAGCAGCAGAAGAAGCCATTCCTGTCAACTTTTTTTATTTAAACAGCTCTTGCTGAACTGTTTTGGGATCATTTTTTTGCTGCTTCCAAAACTTTGTCACCTCAGGCGGCCACCTCACTCTGCCTAATGATAGAACCGCCCCTGAGTGGAAGCCTTCAGGAAACATATCCAAAAGGTTTTGAAGATCCCAGAAAATGCCTTACCACCTTATTGGAAGAGCCTTTTTTCTTTCTGTAGGAAAAAGAGGGAGGAGGGCTAAATGTGAGCTCAGTATTTATTTATTTATTTACATTCTCTTATATATCGCGCTATTCTGCATCAGTGCGGTTTACATTGAACAAACTGAAATTACATTGAACAGGGCATTATAACTTGGAGATAACTATTTTACAGGGAACATGAGCTATGGAGGGTTAAGTGGCTTGCCCAAGACCAGAAGGAGCACCTGTGGGACTAGAAAACCCAGTCCTTCCGGCCCAAGGTTGCTGTCCTCTAGTGGGATTTGAACCCCCGACCTTCCGGCCTGAAGTACCTTGCCCCATCCACTAGGCCACTCCTCCACTCCAGTAGAGTCCAATTTGATTTCTGACAGCCTGGACGTGACTAGAATATTGGAAGAATCTACTGGGGAGGAATGTAGCAGGGATGCACTTTTGGTGTTCTCTGTTTTCATAGAAGATCTTTTTAGTGCCCTTTGTTGCTACCTTCATAACTTGCAAGTTCTTGGACAGAAGAATATGGATTTTTCCTATCTGTGCTAGTCTACCCAGGAAAGGAGGAAAAATTGAAATTACACTTACCTGGTAATTGTGGTTCCTTGAGTGACAACAGTTTAGTCCTCCACCTCTGGGTAGTGCACCTCCTCCTGCAGCTTGGAGACTGGATCAATCAAAGTCTTGACATCACTGGATGTAGCGTGCTGGAATTCCCCATCAGCCCCAGTGAACTATTGACAAAGCAGACTCAAAAGAGCAACAAACAAGTAGCTAACATTTTAAGAATAACGAAAGATAACTTGAACCACTTAACAAGTCATGAACATCCCCTTTAAAAGGAAAGGGTGAGATTTCCTTTATTAATGCTCTCCCCGCTGCCGAGCCAGGAAGCAGTTAGAGGAGGAAGAGACAAGTCAAAAAGGAAAGAATGAGCACGAGAGCCCCTCATCTTGAATTGTAACTCACCTGTATACCCAACTCTCGCTCCCGAACACGTGCCGAGCCAACGTATAAATCAGAGGGTGGGAATGAGGACTAAACTGTCGTCACTCAAGGAACCACAATTACCAGATAAGTGTAATTTCAATTTCCTTATCGTTCCTCCAGTTTAGTCCTCCACCTCTGGGATGTAACAGAGCAGTACTAACGGGAGGGACCCTGCCAGCCGGCATGCAAGAACACCGACCCGAAACAGGCATCCTTCGCCGCTAGCACATCCAGGCGGTAGTGTTTACTGAAAGTATGCAGAGACGACCAGGTAGCCGCCCTACAAATCTCCACCAGTAGAACTAGACTGTGCTTCGCTCAGGAAGCCGCCTGCCCTCTAGTAGAGTGAGCTCTCAGACCCACGGGAGCCGGGCAACCCTGCAACATGTAGGCCGAGACAATGGCCTCCTTAATCCATCTGGAAATGGATACTTTCGTTGCCGTCTCCCCTTTCCTGGGACCTCCGAACAACACGAACAGACGATCTGATTTGCGAAAAGACTCGGAGACTGCCAAATATCGACGCAACACTCTCTTTATGTCCAAGCAATTCAGTCCCCAATCGGAAGCTTGCCCGACCTCCGACTGCAAAACCGGCAAAGAAACCGTTTGATTCACATGAAAAGGGGAGGACACCTTTGGCAAAAAGGAAGGTACCAGCCGAAGAACCACCTTTTCTCTAGAAAAACACAGGAAAGGCTCTCTACAAAGATAGTGCCTGCAACTCCGAAATGCGCTGTGCCGAACAAACGGCTACCAAAAATACAGTTTTTAGAGTCAAATCCTTGACAGAGGCCTGGCTTAAGGGCTCAAATGGACTCTTTACCAGTGCCCTTAACACCAGGTTGAGATCCCATGGCAGAACCGAAATCCGACGCGCTGGACGCATCCTGGTAACCGCTTTAAGAAAACGTACCACATCGACGTGAGCTCCTAGAGACTTGCCTTTCACTTTTCCTCTATAACAGGCTAAGGTCGCTAACTGAACCCTCAATGAACTAGCAGCCAGCCCTTTCTCGAATCCATCCTGTAAAAAACTCAACACCAACGGCACTGTGCCGCCGATATTGCTTGTAACCACGACTCTATCCAGGAGAACAGCCCCTCTGACTCCTCCTCCATGGCCGTGCTTCCGGTACCGCCCTGTCGATTTATGTAGGCCACGGTCACGGCATTGTCCGACAGCACTCGCACCACTTGCCCCATCACCTGGGCTTTGAAGCTTTTCAGGGCCAGAAACACAGCTCTCAGCTCCAGGCGGTAGATCGACCAGCTGCTCTCTTCCGCCGACCACAGGCCCTGCGCAAAATCCACTCCGCAATGCACCCCCCAACCTGCGAGACTTGCATCCGTTAATAGTGGAATCCACTCCGGCTGCTCCAAAGGCATTCCCGCCCGCAGGGACACGGGCAGCATCCACCACCAAAGAGCCTGCTGGACCTGCAGAGGACACGGGAGACGTTTGCTCAACGAGTCAGACTGGTTGGACCAGCAGCGAGTAAGGCCCGCTGCAAAGGCTGCATATGGAATCTGGCCCAAGGGACTACTTCCAACGTCGCCGCCATTGTCTCTAGCACCTGAAGGTACTTCCACGCCGTAGGCACCGAAAGCTTTCTGAAGGCCTGCATGAGCTTCTGGAGAGTTTGGGCTCTCCTCTCCGTCAGGAACACCGAGCCTTTCCGAGTATTGAACTGTACCCCCAAATACTCGAGGACCTGAGTTGGAGTCAAGTGGCTCTTGACCGGATTGGATTGACCACCCAGCCTAGACCCTTTTCCGTGACTCTTTCGCTCTCGGCCTTGGACTTTGCCCGAATCAACCATTCGTCGAGGTAAGGATGAACCAAGATCCCTTCCTTCCGTAGAGCCGCAGCTACCACCACCATTATTTTGGTGAAAACACGCGGAGCCGTCGCCAGTCCAAAGGGCAGCGCCTGAAACTGGTAGTGCCCCCAAGGCAGCGCAAACCGTAGAAACCTTTGATGCGAAGCCTTGATCGGGACATGGAGATACGCCTCCATGAGATCGAGTGATGTCAGATACTCTCCCCGACGAACTGCCACAATAACGGACCGCAGCGTTTCCATTTGAAAATGCGGCACCCAGAGGCAACGATTTACTCCTTTGAGGTCTAGAATAGGACGAAGAGACCCGTCCTTCTCTGGCACCACGAAATAAATAGAGTAGCGACCCATGCCGTATTCCACTACCGGCACCGGCACGATGGCCCCTAGCCGCAAGAGACAGTCCAAAGTCTGATGCACCGCCAAGGCCTTCTGCGGCCCTCTACAGGGTGAGCTCACGAAAGAGTCCAGCACCGGCTTTGCCAGATCCAGTGCATAACCATCGCGGATGATCTCTAGTACCCACTGATCGGATGTTATGTGGGTCCAGGCAGAAAGGAAACCCCGAAGCTGACCTCCGATCGGTTGACTTTCTGCCAGGACCTGCCGCCATTCATTGTGGCTTCCAAGCGTCCCCAGTGGACGCCGCTGTGAATCCTCTACTTGCACCACGAAACCCTCAGAACCCTTGGGCCCGAGAAATAAATCTTCACCTTTGGGACCCCACGAAACGGGGAGAGCGAAACTGTCAAAAGTCTCTAAATTGACCCCAAAAGGCCGATGAAGATTTTCCTTGCTTGGGCTTATCCTCTGGAAGTCGACTCCCCTAAATTCTTAACCAGCTTGTCTAGGTCCTTGCCGAACAACAGTTTTCCCTTGAACGGGAGCTTAACAAGTCGCGACTTAGAGGACCCGTTGGCTGCCCAATTTCTTAGCCAAAGGGATCGCCGCGCAGCTACCAATGAAGCCATACTATTTGATAAGGCTCTAATCAGGTCATAGTGTACATCTGCCAAATATGCGGACCCTGATTCCAAACGCTGCAGCTCTCTCATGCCATCCTGCTCTAAGGGCGTCGACTGCCTTAAGTGGTGGACCCAACGGAGGCAGGCCCTTGCCACCCAAGACCCACAGATGGAGGCCTATAAAATATTGTTTTAATAAACCATCCACCTTCCTGTCTTGCACATCCTTTAAGGCTGCGCTGCCTTCCACTGGAATTGTGGTCTTTTTAGTGACCGCCGAGACCGCAGCGTCAATTTTCGGAGAGCAAAATCTTTCCTTGTCTCTATCCGCCAGGGGATAAAGCTTGTTCATAATCCTTATCCCTTTGAGGCCTGCTTTGGGATGATCCCACTCATCCTGAATCATTTGATCTATCACCTTGTGGCTAGGAAACACCACCTGCGATTGGCGCACCGCTTGAATAATGGGATCTGCCCAATCCTCTTCCTCGACCGGCTATTCCATAGCCAGTCTAAGCGTCTGCAGGGCCTCCATAATAAGGGCCATCAACTCATCCCTCCAAAACACTCGTATGATCCTCGCCTGATCCTCAGGCTCAGGAATTTCCCCCTTCTCCAACTCATCCACATCTACATCCATGTCTATCTCTGCCTCCTCTCCCTCCTGCCACCCCAACTCAGAGGGCGAGGGGTCTGGTGGACGAGGTCTCTTGGAAGATTTCAGCACTAGACTTTCGTGATCCGCTAGTCCTGACCGTGAAGAAGAGGAAGGGATAGGTAAGGGCCCCGGCAACTTACCTTGCCGTCTGAGACAGAACGCCTGATGCATGAGTAAGACGAAGTCTGGACAAAAGTCCTCCAGGTGCATATCGAATCCGAGACCCGAACACGCACTAGGGTCCCCTGATGTAGCTTCCGGACCAGCCGTGGAGGGGCCCGCCATCCACGCTTCTCCCTCCGTCCCCGGTACGGACTCCTGGGGAACGGCTACCATGGAGCTCTCCATCTGCTGTTCTACACTGGCCGAGACAGCTGCACAGCCCCGACAGATGCCGGTATCTGCGACCGTGCCCCTATGTGTGCCACAAACTATACACTGCAGATGCGCTGACATGAGCTGATTGCCCTTCAGACTGTCCCTAGGGTCCCCTGGCTCTACTAAGGACAAAAGTCCTTATGTGTGTGGTACTTTCTGTCTTTTTTTTTTACCTGTATACCCTAAGAAGGACACTCTTCCTGCTCTAGGCCTCTAAAATTTTTAAAACCAACCTGCCCCAATCGACTCCGGTGAGACTGTTGCATATAGGAATGAAAATTAAGGGACCCCAAGAAAATAACAAAAATCTCAAGAACTAAAAGAAAATAAACCACAAACACCTAAGAACCCCCAAACTAAATGCTTTTCAGCTTAAAACTCTCCCATCGATCAGGGAAAACGCTCTGCAATGCAGGCCAACGACGATGACGCGCCAAGCCGAAGCACTGGGGAAACCACGTGTTCAAAATGGCTGCGGTTTCCTCACAGCGCTTTTGGCACGCTCCGAGGAGAGGCCCTCCGGCCGAAGAGAACACTCACCGCGCCTTGTCTGGGCCCCGGACCGCCCCCAATAGACTCCAGCGGGCTGCCAAGGCCCTTCTAGCTGGAGCGCCGCTCCGAGAGAAGCCCAAGCAAGGGCCGCAGCCAAAAGCCTCGGTGTGCTTCAGGAGCCACCCCCGAAGCCGCAGATTGCAGCTCAACAGAGGCCGGGCTGTCCTTGCGCCGTTCTAGGAGCTCTGCCCCGTGCCTTCAAGGGAGAAGAGATCCCGGAGGTAAAATGGAAAAGTATTTTCTTTTTGGCTTGGCAGGGAAAGGATCACTCGCCCTGAAGACCTCCCTTTTGACTTTTTTTTTTTTTTTTAAGAAACATAACCAAATTGCCCAATTGTAAATGAAATAAGAAATTTAAAGTAATTTAAAGAAACAAATTTAAAGAAATATTAAGGAATTTAAACGAATCCTAACTAGCCTGCTCCTTATTAGTTTCTCTAGTGAGCCCAGCACCTAGGCTCACTACGTCCTCCTGCTGCGTGGAGACTGGACACACTGGGGCTGATGGGGAATTCCAGTACGCTACATCCAGTGATGTCAAGACTTTGATTGGTCCAGTCTCCAAGCCGCAGGAGGAGGTGCACTACCCAGAGGTGGAGGACTAAACTGGAGGAACGATAAGGAAATTGTATTTCTTCACGCCAAGAGTTTATGCTCGTGGTGCTAAATTCTTGTTACAGTTTCTCTGTAAATGTAATAATAGACAATGTTTGCTATATATTCTTAAAGTCTTCACAATTAAAAGCTTTCATAGGTGCTAAGAAACAGTGGAAGAAGTCCAAATGTAGGTTCCCAAGCAAGAGTTTTGAAAGGGTCCCAGAGCAGGGACGATCCACTGCAAAAGATCTAGAAGCAGCTTCAAGAGGGCCCCACTTCTTCTTTGGGGCCCTGCTTATGCAGAATTCGATACATGCCTGTATTATCCTCTCATATTACAGTTTTCTAGTATTTTGATATCTTATTTTTCTCAGAGATATTTTCTTTTAGATCTCTCTAATACATTTTGTGAACTACGTTGTCATTTTTCCTTTATGTATTATTCTTTTTCTGGCTTTCTGATACAAACATATGCTGCCTTTAAACTGCAAATTTAGTTTGAAAACCAGGAAATAAAAAGATGTTGCTTCAATATTTCTTTCCTTTTCCCTACTTATTTGTTCCATCCTTCTCTATCCTATGCTGTCTCTCTTTTTCATTTATGCTCCTGCATTTTTCTTGTCATCTTCCTTGTGCTTAGCTCATTTCAAAAGCATTAGCCCTTGGAAAGTGCCACAGGACTTCTTTTGTTTACTTTTTTTCCTTGAAAACAAACAGGAAAACTGGTAAGCGAGCAGAGGAGGTGTGGGGGGCTGCACCCAGAACCGGCCCCAGGGCCAGTACAAGGCATTAGATGCCCTAGGCAAACCTTCAGCTTTATACCCCTCCCTGAGACTTTAATAATTAAACTCAACAATCATGATCATCTGAATACCACCCTTCTAACAACAATCGTAAAAATGCATATTTGGACATCGTACTTTTCAGAATTAAACTTTGCTTTGTATGCGTGTGTGTGCCCACTCTCCCTGCCGATAAAAGAGCATGCTGATGGCTCTTTGAGTTTGTGTGGCTGTCAGGATCTATTGTTTTGCTTTTACCGATACTGTTTGCTACCTCTCAGTAGCTGCTGCCCTACGCAGCTGCCTGTCTCGCCTAATGGTTGGGCTGGCCCTGGCTGCATCTGCACCGCTGCTCACATCTGCAATCTGTTAAGAGACATGGGAAAGTAAGTCCTTTACCATTTTCTTTGCTATACATTAAAAAAGGGTCAGTTTTATGACTCACTATCACTTCCCTTCCAGCTGGCATGACAGAGTCATTGTGCTGGAGGTAATACATTTGGGCACGTTAGATAAGTCTCACATTGCTTTTCTGTCATCATAGTCTATGTATCCATATGTTAGGCTTTACGCTTTCTTTTCATACTTTACATCCCATGTGTAAACCATGTGTAAACATTTTACACTGAACTCTGTGGTCTGCGAACACAAGCTGTAGCTATTTCTAATTTCTTGCTCTTCGAACCACCACTAGATGGAACTGATACCACTAAATATCACTGATGACGCTGAAAGAATATTATTTGGCTGCCTAATCCTCAGAGATGTGAGTGCTATTTAAAGACAATTCCCCGCCCAAGTCAACCTCAAGGGCAGAACTTTGAGTCAGGAAACTAACCCATGCCCCATGCTTGTCTATGCACAGCCCTAACCACTGTTCTGTTTAGCTGATTTAATCTTCACAGTACATCCAAAATGTCCTAAGTCCAGTCAAAACAAGTAACAATTTTGTGAAGCTTGCTGGGGCCACACTTTACTGGGCCTGCATGGCTGACAATCCTGGCTTCACCCAAATATCGGAAGGAAATCATAACCACACCCCTGACAGCCATTTCAAATGTGAAGGCACATTGCACACACAAATATTCGGAGAGATACATGCCCTGCCTACATAGTAACACGGACCCAAATGTAGTTATTTTTATATGTCTTTGCACATACACAATGTGCTCTAGGTGACGCACCATAAAGCAAGTAATCATTACAATATCAACAAGCCAAATAGTCACATATAAAACATGTACAATACAGATAAAGAAACTCAGATGTTAAGATGTTAACACATACATACGTATTAAAATTAGACATACAGCAACATCCATAGACATAGACTCATGCCTTAAAAGGACACACATCAAGATGCAAACAGACACCCAGCAAATAAGTATCTCCAGAGAAATAAACACACATATATATATGTGACACATCTACATTCAGTGTTTGTATGAGGCCAGGAGAGGGAGACAGAGCTGAGCTAATAGTTCTTCTTTTCATTATGTAACTATGTAGGTTATTTATGATTCATCCAGAGCTCAGGAACAATGTAATGCTAGCATAAATCCTCTCACTAGTAATGTTTTTCGTATCTTAGAAATGCAAGAAGTGTGTCTTCCTTCCTCTATCTTCTTTACTGATCCTTGCATCTCTTTCTGAAAACCCGAATCTATTTGGATCTTAGCAATCATTTTAGGTCACTGTTCTGTGTGCTTGTCCTTAAGGGCATGCACAGAGTATCTCTCTACTATAGTACTTCAAAATATATATTAGGTTGCTCTGGTGCTTTACTTGGTGCATGGATGGGGATGATGCACAGGTTGGTATTTAATTGTATTGCATTGTAGTTTTTCCTGTACTACAATTTACAGACCTTCATAAATGGAGTTTTAAGATAAGAGAGTTTTAAGCAAATTCAGATGATTGAAAATTTTAAAAAAAATCTATTTTAAGTTTAATTGAAGCCCTGCTTGTAATGAATTAGAGCAGAAGAGCACAAGCATGATTTTCAAGGTCAGCTTTTCTGGGTAACCAAATTATGCAGATCAGATGCATGCATATGTGCCTAATAAATATTCACTGCGGATGTCCTGAAAAACAGGCCAGTTTGCAACTTCTGCCCAAGAGCGTGAGCACTTGACTGTTTGCAAGTCATGGCACAGTTAGCTGCATATAATTGTTTTCCCTCCTTCCTGTGTTACCCAGGGAGTACCATTCTCATGCCTGATGACTCCTTGAATTAAGATTAATGTTGGTATAGTGATTTATAGATTTCAATCTGTGTCATCTGTACAATTCTTTTTGTTATTTTATTTTTTAGACAGCTCCTTCCCCAAAACAGATTTTATGAAATAAAAAAGAGACTCTACATGTGAACTAGTTGAACTAGGCAGACAGCAAGGCAGTAACAACAATTACTCTGGTTAAGGTGTGGAGTGAACCAGAAGCAAATATGGAAAAAGCATAACTGGAATGTCCTTGGCATTTGGCCAGGTCACACCCCTCTCTATAAAAAAAAAGGTGGAGGCCCAGGGAATTATCCCCAGCTTATTTATGTTAAAAAGAAAATTAAAAATGGTTATTTTTAAGTTTATTGTTGTTGCAACTTTGATACTGACTTTCAACAATGTTTTTTTTTAAGATCTGCAGGTTAGAAAAAACAAAAAAGCCTATATGATGCAATGGTGGTGGTGGGACTCTGTTCTGCAGGAATCGGCACCAGTGCTACAAAAACAGTAAAAATAAAATGTAAATTTAACAAAAAAATGTTCCTTAGGGCTTTACATTTCTTTCGTCTTTGAAAAGGCACATGGAATGAAGGAGGAACCTCAGTATAGGAGAGAGAGACGCTTTATGAAAGCAGGGCTCTGGAGACAGAATTTCAGCATGATTTTCAATGATACTTTCAGAGCAGAGTGGTTAGATAATGGAATTTTTTTGCCACAAGTAGGAAAAGCATGCAGAGTATGCCTCAGGGAATTCTTTCCAACCTCTTTGTGTATGTGTCTTATGAATGTGCTGTCTGTATGAGTGTGAGTGTGTGTGTGTCTGTATATCTGTTTTGTATGTTTTATTATCTTTTGTATGTGTGTGTATATTTCTATTTTGTATGTGTATATATATCTTTGTGGGTTAGTACACTATTCTTCTTATCTTCCATTACATCCTCATCATTTCTTCTGTGTTGTTTTTAACTAAGAAATCATTGCATAAAGCACTAAAGCAGAGTCGTGGAAAGGAGAAATCGAGCTTGGGACACAATCTAAAAGTGTCCTAAAAAAGTGATTATCATTTTTTAAATGTCAATACAGTATCAATACGGCAAATGGTTTGTTCATAGTCCTTCAGCGAGGGTATCATATCAGGGAACTCACCAGGTTCAACCCAGACACTCAGCGATTACAAAGAAATCTCCAGGTGCCATTCACTACCCTCCTAGTTTTTTACAGGGAAGAAAAAAATAGAGTAAAGAGGCTGGATTAGGGAGCAGAGTAGTTCTTCTCAGTCTGCTCTAGTTGCAACCTCATCTTTCCTGTTTACCTAAAAGCTAAGGAGCAGTGCCATTGTCTGCTGAATGAGATTCCTTGCAAAACTTCGGTCCATGACTGAAGTGTGCTAGTATCAGAGAGGGAGAAGGGGGAGTATATTGAGGTAAGGATAGGAGAGAGTACTGGAGTTAGTCCTAGGGAAGGGAGAGACTGCTGGGGTCAAGCTTGAGGACAGGGAGAGTGCTAGTTGGAGGAAGTGGGAAAATAGGGAGCGTGAGATTGTGTGTGTCAGATAATAAGGAGGAGTGAAAGAGAGAAAACTATCATTCACCCCCTTTCCCTTCATCCATCCCCATTAATCCACAGAGGATACATAATAATATGTACTAAAGCATTATCACACACTTTTGCATGTTCTAAAAGGTTACCAGAATTTTTTCAGGCAAACCTGGGACATTTATCCAAAGTGTGTGGGGGGTGGGGGCAGAGGGAAGGGACACGTTAGTTTCAGGTTTGAGAAACTAGGCGTGGAGGGGGGAGGAGAAGTCTTCACTCTACCCCCCATTCCTCCCATGACAGTGACAATATCACTTTCAGAAAGAAAAATAGAAACTGTGATGCATTTGCCCTATACTGTGCAAAACAGAAAGCTAATGGATGCAAATTCTAAAAACTGACATTCGTATCACTAAATTGAAAGTTATTTTTTTCTAACCCCTCTGCCCCATTGCTGGAAGTAGGGACAGAAGGCTGCTAAACAGGTGAGAGTCAGTGACACAGCTCAAAAATCAGAGACAATCCCTGAAAATCAAGGTCATCTGGTAATCTTAATGTTATATATTGCAGGCTCCATTCCAGGAGCAGCACAAGGAGATGAGGTGCCCTAGGTGACCCTCATGCCTTGCGCTCCCCTCCCCCACCCCAATTGCTGCCGCTGCTACCCCTCTCCAGGACCTACAGTGGCAACAATGGCCTAAAACAGCTCCACTGTGCTTACCTCTGTTTCCCTTGTCCTTTGCCGCTTCATTTGCGCATGCCCCTGACCTCCAATTATGTGCTGCCTCAGAGGCAGATAAGTGGCCTGGAAAAAGATGTATAACACTACAATGGAGTTGTTATTCTTGAATGTTGTATTCTCAGGATGCTACAATCTTTTGCATAATGGCCAACATACTGTAGCTTGTTTTTCTGCATTCAGTTTCTTACTTCAAAATTATACTCTCTTAGTACTCTTTTATTATTACTATTATTATTTTAAAAGGTAAAATATGATTTTCTAACCTGTCACTTTGTCCTTAAATGTGAAAAAAATCTAGATCAGATTAATTAATCTCATTTTCTTACCTACGACGAAATGAAGAGATTGCATTCAATGCATAACTCTACATTAGGGGTGTGTATGACCAAAAATGTTTGTTTGTGCTCACTTTAAATTTTCTCGATTTTAGAACATTTTTTGTGTTTGTTTCACCTATTTGTTCTTTGTGCGCATACTGTATGTCTGCTAGAACTTTCTGAAGCACACATATTGATTGTTACAAATTGGTGTGTATATACCAGTGATTTATGAGCACTTTAAATTTTTTAGGCGCTCAAATTAACCAAATGGCAGCTCACAAATGCATACTCCTTATTCTGCATCCTCCTGGTTAATCTTCTGCTTTCTGCAAAAGACTGAGAGAGTGGCACTTCCTCATATGCAACAGATCTACTCTGACTCTGCAACCAAACAATTTTTAAGTACAGCCTTTTTTGTTGTAACATCAAAGCCACAGATGCATCAGCTAAATGCAAATGTAAGCAGTAATTATCAAAAGTGGCAGAAAATGGCCTCGCTGTATTGGCAGAAACATAGACACTATTGTTTATGGCAGTGCAAAGATGCAGTATTCAAACTGGGTTGTACCAAGGGCTGTGCAAGTGGTGAGGGTGCTAGCTCAGAAGGAGCGCTGATCTCATCGTTTAGCTTCCAGGAAGTCTGACAAGAGCAAGTTCCTGCACATGACTTGGGTGGGGAGTGGCACCAGGTTAGTGAGTTGCATAGGGCACATTTCTAGCTTGGTACAGTCCTGTTCAAACTGGAAAATTTTTATTGGTTTTCCCTATATAGCATTTGCTGGCCAGCAAAATTCTAAGTGTCGTATTTCACAATCACCTTGTAGTATTGCTGCATTTGTTTCAATTTTAATGTGTGAGCTGCAACTGAATCTTCTGCAGTGAGGCAGCTGTGCATGCTTCCAAAAGTCAGGCTGGCTTAGGTCCCGGCTTTATTTCTCAGCTGCCATAAATAGGGACACCAGAGCAAGCACAGCACTGCGCTGTAAGACCAGCTAGTAAAGAAAGACACTCTTAGGGTGTGCCATGCTACATCAACATAACAATCTTTTCAGTATGCCATTGGGGGAAGACTGCACACACCACATACTGGGTATTTAAATGTCTGGCTGCTAACAAGCAAGCTATGGCAAAAATACTGAGGAAGCTTTTTGTGCTAAATTTAACTTTATAGAATCTCTTTTCTCTTAGTTCCTACTTAATGGTAGAAAATAAATCCACATATAGGGAAAATTTTAATTAAGAATAGGATGTAGTAAAAGGATAAAACATTAAAATGAGGTAGTATGCTTTTAAAAATAAAACATATATATGTAAATGTGCGTGTGTGTGTGTCTATCTATATACGTACAGTGCACCAGTTCTCTTTTTTTTCTTTTTTTTAGTTTCTTGTTTTTCCTTTCTGACTGCCTCTCTCTTTCTTTTGTTTATGGAAAATATCTTTCTCCAGAGTTGTCAATTCAGGCTGGTCACAGGCGGTTTGTTCCAGTTTCAGCCGGTCTTGGCTGGTTTCCTGGAATGGAAAGCTACAAGCGGTTGCCTTGAATAGCTGGAGCAGAGCCATGTGGTAGCTTAGAACACGGCAGCCGGAAGCACGCTTAGTAAGCTGTCAGGCTCCAGTCTGACAGCCGTGCCAGGCTTTATTTGCAGCGTGAAGGGAGCCGGGGGGGAGGAGGGGTTGGGGAGCCAGTATCGTTTCACAGTCTGCTGCAGAGAGATAGAGAGGGATGGGGGAGGGGAGGTCACTGGTGTCAATTACAGAGCTCTGTGCCTGTGAGCAACTGCGACTGCCGGTTGGTGAGAGACTTTGTGTGAGCGGAAAAGGCTTAGTGTGCATCTGTGCGAGCAAGCAGCTATTTCTTGTCACGCTTAACCACACCCATAATAAGGCTGTTTTTTTTCCCCCTTTCTCTTTTGTCTCCAGACTCCCCTGGCCTGGAGGAGGATTGTGAAGCTAAAACAACCAGTTGGGCGTTGTGTTGCAATCTTATTTTGTTACTACTGCCATCCAGTGTATATACATATTTTTATATTTTGTTCGTTTTCCAGAAACTTGGCCTATTATGCAGGTTCAGAAAACAATTTAAATCTTGAGACTTATGTTTATAGACCACTATGTTTAAGATAATCCTTAAATGCTCTAGTTGGATATCTTTTTACAAGCTTGCTTATATTAATATTGGTGTGTAGTGCAAATGTAAGTATTCCTTTGGGTAAAAAAAAATACATAACGTAGGATATGGTTTCAGGTTTATTACTGCCATTGAATTCTCTTTTAATTTGTCGAGATTTTTCTGTTACTCTAACTCCCTGTAGCTGAAATTTTCTGGCAAAAGGCATTAAATCTTACATAGTGGTTTCTCCAACCTTGTGGTTTTTAAGTATTGTTTTGTTCACGTTATGGGACCGCATTACAGACAGTTACCCTACAGGTCCACAAGAAAGGAGGCTTATTGGTGAAAAAGACTACAGAAAATTTTTGCAATAAAATTTATATCCTTTTGATAGTGATAGATGTTTCACCTTTAAAATTGCTTACCTTGTTCGCATACAAGATTTTATATTTATTAAGTCTAAACATGTAGGCAGGACAGTTGTTAGGTAAAATGGAGCCCAGAACAAGAGTTGTTTTCAGTGTCCCTTTTTTGGAGATCAAGGGACTACGCTGCCTGCAAGTTAGCACCCAGGACAATCCCTCAACTTACCCACCACTTGCAATGGCCTTGGGGGTTTTTTTTTGGGGGGGGGGGGGGGGTAACCAGGGACAATTGGCTTGTCCTTCTCTAATTTCTTCCCTTTATATATTTTACAAGCTGCTTTTTTATTAAGATTAATACAAATTAAAATGTTTAAAAATGTAACAATTTTTGTTGACCTATGTAATTCAACTTTATTCACACAAATAGAACATCATAACACGGTTCATCAAATGCACTCTTCATTCCCAGCATGCATTATGGACTACAAAAATAAACTAGTTATATGCTAGCTATACTTCTTAATGTATATTTTAAAAAAGACCGCACAAGGAGCAATGCGTGACAACTGTTAGTATCAGAGCGTGCTGAATAAATGAATACCAGTAAAGAAGAAACTATATATCTTTAATTATGCTACTGATTGTCTCATTATGCTAGTGTGGTACTGTGCTGTCAAAAAACACCAGAGCATGGAAATGAAATAAGGAAAACATAATCATTTTATAACCCCAACAAGGCACATTCAAATTATCAAGTGGCTGATGTCATTCAGGTTTCAATTTTATGCCCCACAAACTGGTCAAAAAGTACATTCTGAAAACCACTTTAACTGCTGAAGCTGATGTCTTTTGGAGAAAATGACTTTCTGCACTACTTAGGAAGAAAGTGGTAATGAAGAGAAAAGAAGTGCTGAGAAAGTACCTCAGATATACTGGCAATGTATACGACTGCAAGACACCTTAAATAGTTGCTGCTCATAATGTACTTGGGGCATGCAGCTGTACGATGAGTGCCTTCTCCGTGGTGCCTTATTGTTACATTCTTCTCTGTGGTTAAATCTGCTCACTTAGTTCCTGTTAACTAAACCAAATGGCCTTGAATTTCTAGAAATTTCTCTGCTGATCTAGATAAAGGCCAATTGGGGCCCCCTATCTATGGCTCGTTTTATGAGATTTGAACAATGCCTTGGTTCTGTGATTTTTTTTTTTAATGCATTTGATGGTATTTTTATTGTACATTTTTTATGATCGTTTATTTTGTATTTCCTTAGTTAAATCCGTTTGAATGATTTACTTATCAGGAAGACAATATAATGTAAATAGTATCTTGTATTTCTGGGATTGTACATGGATGGGAATCCATGTTGTGTAAAAGTGCTGGATGGCTCTCAGCATTCAGTACTTAAGTAATCAAAAATAATCTTTCTGTGAGTTGTACAAGTTACACTTCATTTAATATGACGGTGGTGATTTACATTAAAACAACCCACAGTTTTATAATTTGTTAGGCAAATGCACCAATTGGTGCAGTATGGTGCAAACTCTTAGCAGCTCGTGAGGTTTGAAACAAAGCTAATGAAAAGAAGCCTTCTTTCAGAGTTGTTTTTCTCACCAGTCTTGAGTAGCTCTTCTGTCCTCTGTTCCCCCTTCTTTTTCATGCTCTTTTCCTCTCTAATCCTTTTCTTCTAGATTTTCCTGTTAATTTCTAATCATCCCCTCCTTCTTTAATTTCTGTCTTTAGCCCCCATCTTTCCTTTTATTTTCTCCATCTTCCCCTTTGCAGCTCTACACTACTTTTTCTCATTATCCAGATTTTTCCTTTCATTTACCAGTTCCTGCAAGCCCTCTTTTTATCCTTTCTAATCTGTAGTCTTCCCTTCTCATTTTCTGCCTCTGAACTTCCCTTCCCCCTCTCACTTTGTTTTTCCTACTATCCCCTCCCCCTCTGACTCCCTCCCCCTTCCTCCTCTGGCAGCTGCTGCTGACGTCATGGATCTTGGCATCCAGCAGAGCATGAATGTCTGTTCTAAAGCAATCTAAAAAAATACCGTAAGGAAAAGAAGAGGAGCTAATTTTAAAGTGCCTTTAATTTGGTATACACTGTATTCTAGAACATTTCATAGTAAGACATCCTTCATACAATCACAGCTCAAACCATTATATTGGCATATGACAACTGCAACATTTTTAATTTTCTTCTTACCCAAAATGTATTGCAAGGCACTTCACAGTAATTTCATATAAAATAACATCCTCAGATCAGCCCAACCATTAGGCAAACTAGGCAGTTGCTTTGGGCGGTAGCCTCTTGGGTGGGAGGGGGCAAAAATTAGGGCATTCAAAGCTAAATAATAGATTCTGATAGCTGGGGGGGGGGGATTAAGGTTTGCCTAGGGCACCAACATCTTAAATCAACTCTGGGCCGGCCCTACCCCCTCTAATCCTTGTATACTGGTAGCCAAAGGCTATGTATTCCTTTTTCTTTCTTTTTCCTAGTTTCTTTCAGATATTACTCTTTAATAGAAAGGACCCTGAGTTTGCTTCTCACCATTTTAGGACAAGAGTTGAACTGCTTGTTACAGAGACAAAGTTTACGCAGAATGACGCTTGCAGTGTCTCCAACTTGCAAGCCGTTATGTACAAAATAAGGTGCACCAGTGGTCTTCTTTTAAGAGAACATAAGATATCCCATACTGGGTCAGACCAAGGTCCATAAAGCCCAGTATCCTATTTCCAACAGTGCCTAAGCCAGGTCACAAGTACCTAGCAATTAACGAAAAAGACATACAGGTTCCACAATGTTTATATTAGAGCAAGTAGTGGACTTCCCGGGTCCTCTTTAATAATAGTTTATGGACCTTTCCTCCAGGAACTTGTCCAAACCTTTCTTAAACCCAGCTACACTAACAGCTTTTACTGCATCCTCTGGTAATGAATTCCTGAGTTGGATTATGCATTGAATAAAAAATATTTTCTCTTATTAGTCTTAAACGGGTTACACTGTAGCTTCATTGCATGTCTCCTAGGGGGATGTTTACTAAATGGCGGTAGCGGACTCCGTGCGATATTGGAGCCGCAGCCCCATTGATTTCAATGGGGCCACAACTCCGATATCGCACGGAGTCCGCTACCGCCATTTAGTAAACATCCCACCTAGTTTTTCTGCTTTTTGATGGCATAAACAATTGATCTATGTCTACCTGTACCACTCCATTCATTAATTTTTAGACCTTTATCATAACTCTCCTCAGCCATCTCTTTTCTAGAGTGAAGAGCCTTAACCTTTTAAGCTTCTTCTCATAGGGATATCCTTCCACTCCTTTATCATTTTGGTGGCTCTTCTCTGTACCTTTTCTAATTCCACTATAGCCTTTTTAAGATGGCGACCAGAATTACACACAATAGTCAAGGTGCGGTCGCAACACAGAACGATACAGGAGCATTATAATATCCTTTTGTTTTATTTTCCATTCCTTTCCTTATGATTCCTAGTATTCTATTCGCCTTCTTGGCTACCACAGCACACTGGGCAGAGGGTTTCAACGTGTTATCCACGATGACACCTAAATCTTTTTCCTGGGTGGTGGTTCCTAATGTGGAACCTTGCATCGTTTAACCATAGTTTAGGTTGTTCTTTCCTAGGTGCACGTGTCCACATTAAATTTCATCTGCCATTTGAACACCCAGTCTTCCAATTTATCAAGGTCCTCTTGCAATTTTTCACAATCCTCTTGGGTTTTAACAACTTTGAATAATTTTGTGTCATCTGTAAATTTGATTACCTCACTCGTTATTCCCATTTCCAGCTTATTTATGAATATGTTAAAAAGCAATGGACCCAGCACAGATCCCTGGGGAACTTCACTATTCACCTTTCTCCATAAGGAAAACTGGTCATTTAGCCCTACTCTCTGCTTTCTATCTTTAAACCAGTTTCTGTTCCACAATAGTACACTGCCTCCTATCCCATGACTTTTTAATTTCACCCAGAGAGTCTCATGAAGGAACTTGTCAAAGATTTTCTGAAAATCCAGATACACTACGTTGACCGGCTCACCTTTGTCTACCTGTTTATTCACACCTTCAAAAAAATATAAAAGATTTAGTAAGAAAAGACCTTCTTGGCTAAAGCCATGTTTGTTTTCTCACATTTAAACCATGACTATCTATATGTTCAGTAATTTTGTTCTTTATAAGGGTTTCTACCATTTTGCCCTGTACTGATGTCAGGCTCACCTGTCTGTAGTTTCCTGGATCACCCCTGGAACCCTTTTTAAAATTTGACATTACATTGGTCATTCACCATTCTTCATGTATTACATTTGATTTTAATGATAGTTCACATATTACTAATAGTAGATCTGCAATCTCATATTTCAGTTCTTTCAACACCCTCTGATGTATGCCATCCGGTCTAAGTGATTTGCTACTCTTCAGTTTATCAGATAGTTGTAATACATCTTCCCAGTTTATTGATATTTCTTTCAATTCTTCCGATGCATCACCTTTAAATACCATTTCAGTTATGGGTAACTTCCCTATATCTTCTTCAGTAAAGACGGAAGCAAAGAATCATTCATCTCTCTGCTACGGCCTTGTCCCCTTTTAGTGCACCTTTTTACCCTCTATCATCTAGTGGTCCAACTGACTCTCTCACAGGTTTTTTGCTACAAATGTATTTGAAAATGTTATTTTTTATAATGTGTTTTTGCTTCCACAACAAGCTTTTTTTTTTTTTCAAATTCTCTCTTTGCCTGCCTTATCAATGCCTTGCATCTAATTTGCCAGTGCTTATGTTTCCAGTTTTCGTCATTTCGCTCCTTTTTTCATTTCCTGAAGGATGCTTTTTTTCTACAACAGCCTCTCTGACATCACCTTTAAACTATGCTGGCAGTTTTTTGGCCTTCCACTTTTCTTAAAGTGTGGAATACAGATGGTCTGGGCTTCCAGTAGGCAGGGGTAATTTGGAATCTTTAAGCTCTGTCTGCTCTGTACTTAAGATCATTTGGGTTACTTTTGTCTTTTTATTGGAACCTCTCTGTCAATATGCCCTAACTTCAATCTTTTGCTTGTATCCTTCAAGGAGACATCGTTCCGAACCATGGGCGATTGTCAGCTTTCCCTTATTAACTACTTTAAAAGTAGCTCTATCTCCTTTTTTAAAAGTTAATGCCAGCAAACCTGGTTCCATCCCAGTTAACATGTCCTCTAGATTTTGATTTTTAGGCCAATGACCTCCTCTTTTTTTTTTTTTTTTTAATGAGAGGAATCCATTTATGTGTCCATGGTCAACCCACCTACCCAAATAATGAAATTGTCTTCTACTTCTATTAATCTGAGCATATGGGCATGCTAGAAAGAAAGAGGCATCAGATTCCAGAACCAGTGGCCTTACTCTGCTTTGCTCCTCTGTTTCCATCTGAAACTCGCTTGTTGTCTTTTTCTCTAGCCACTGCAACTACTCAAGGTCCTTTATAAGGCTGCATGATAAAAGTTGAGTTGTCTTTTCGTGATGCTATTGATTTATTAACCTAGTGTGTCACCAATTAAATGTAAATGGTTGTACCTTGGAATGTACTGTTGTGATTCATATCACTATTTAACTGTTTTGTGTAATTTTTAAGTCTGTTTCTAGCTGGAGGTTTTGTGTTCCTTGCTGGATAGTTAATTGAATAGCAGTATATCAAATTCCTCTAAATAATCACTCCACCCAGATCTGATCTCCTCCTTCTTTTGAGAGAAAGAAAGAAGACTTATGTTAAGTAGAAAGTAACAGTTCTTAATATACATGGTTAACTGTTTTGTTACTGTTCAGGAAAAAAGAGAAAAAGTGAGAGGGAGGAGGTCGCATTATACTAATCTCTGCCTCCCCCCACCCCCTCCCCCGTGGAGAATGGAATGCCAAAATGGAAGTGTTACTTTACTGAGAAACAAAATTTCCATGTTTTCAGAAGGGCCGAAATGACTGAGAAGCTAAGTGCCTAATCTGCAGATCTAGCAAATGTAACTCTGGCTAAATAAAGGTGCAGGTGATTTACAAGCTTGCATATACTTGGATACGCATAAAATGTTTGAAGGAGTACGCTTGCCTTCAGAATTAACAGACCTTTTTTTTTGAAACTGTGCAACAAACTGGAATATGCAGCACCTGTAGTTGAAAGTGTTTTGCTTTCCATTATGCATCATAGCAGTTGTAAGTTAGTGGCTGAAGATGTTTACTGATTTAGGAAGAGACAGAAAATTGGATCAGGTGCCTAGGCCACATTCTGTTGGCTATGCCCTGAAAGTATTGGAAAATAATTGCATAGCTTAAGGCGTTGTTGACAAAGTGCAGCAATCATGGTGCTACCAAATATTTTCTACAGATCTTATAATACAGTATATTGAATGGAAAAATAGTGGTGTGCAGACCAAATGAGACAACCTCTGAACTACCTCTGTGAGGTTATAGATATGGTTGTAGACTATGCCTGGTTTCCCTGTCAATTGCATGGCAGTTGATACTATAAATTCCTTTGTTGGAGCAATCATGATTGGCCTTCAGGATTATGAATTTACCTCTAAGCAAAACACAAGTGATATGGACTGATAAGGAAATGTTCATCCAAGAACCCACATTAAATTGTTAGATGAAGTCTATATTGCCATGAAACTTGGTATGTTGCTAGACCCAAAGTTAACTATGGACTCCAGACATTAGCATTAATGTGGACATTGTTTGCCAAACTACATATCAGCTGCCAGCTAAGATGTTTATTGATTGAAGGTGACCTTGTTACAGTGATTCAATCTAATATACTATCCAGGCTGTACTACTGTAACTCATTTTATGATAGCCTGCTCCTAAAGAACCTTAGATAACTGCAACTTGTCCAAAACACAGCAGCACGCATTGTAGCTGGGCTGAGGTCAATGGATCACATCATTCTGGTAAATGAATCAATTACAGCGGCTCCTTATTGAAACCTGGGTGAAGGTCAAAGTAGGACCAACTTTAGAGTGGGTAGCACCCCTAAGAGAATTGGGTTGGCTGTGAGCCATGCAGTGCTCCTGGTGTTCATGCACTCAGAACAGAAGAGGTGATTTGGGTCGGCAGGAGGCCATGTTATATTCTAACTGGTGCCTCTTGTCATATAGTTTCCTGGATGACTGCCTGCTCTCCCTACTCTAAAGCCAGTCTTGATTCAGTATGATCATCCCTACTTTCAAAAGACTCAATAAGAAGGCTGCAATATATCTTTGTAACAAACTAGAGCAGTGCTTTCCAAACTGTTATCTCATATGATCCCATTTTAGCAACTGAAAATTCAGGTGACACCAGATGATGATGATATCAAAATAGCAGGACTCCAGCCTCCTTCCCCTCCCTCCATTCATCTAAAGCAGAAAGCAGCAGCAGTCAGAGTAGGGTCCTTTGTGTCAGTGTGTGCTTATAGATCCCAGTACTCAGCATGGGTTTCAGTCTAACAGGAAGCTTACCTAGATGGGGGCAAGGGCCTCTGCATGTTCACTGGCTTATTGACTGACTAGTGATTTTCACTACTTGGCATAGGTCCCAGTGAAAGTACAGAAAGGAGCAGAAATGGCCATGTTTCTGTGACCCCATCCACTGATGTGCCCCATTTGGGGTCCCAACCCCAAGTTTGGGAACTACTGAACTAGTCTTTTATATACCAAAGCTGCAACTCTGATTCTTGGATAAGGAGATCTTAGTGCTCCCAGATAGAGCTGAAGATGGCTTAGAAAAGACTAGAGAGGAGACATTTCTGTTCTTCGCCCTACTTAGTGGAATTTGCTTGCACTTAAAATTAATCTCTACAAGGATTATATTGCTTTAGAATGCTGGTTAAAAGCTGGCTAGTTGGATGGACCTACTCAAATTTATTTGTGTGGAGTAGCCTAATGGTTAGAGCACTGGCTTGGTAACAAAGAAACCAGGGTAAGATCCCCATTAGCACGCCTTGTGCAAATCACTTAACCCTCCATTGCCTCATAAGAAAGGCCTGGCAATCTACTTCCGGTCACACTGCCAAGAAAACCCAGGAGCTGCTGGGTCGCCAGGAGTCAACAGTGACTCGAAGACATGCATTGCTTTAATAACAGATTTATTGTAATTGAGAGGAATCAACCATGTTAGTCTGTGAGGTATTCTGTATGTCTAGGAAGTCTGAGTGGCAGGTTGTGAGTTTGTTTTAGTACTGCTTACTTTCTATTTCTTTTGCAAATTGCTTTGAGCCTCTGAAATGAGTCGATACAGAAGTCTAGTGAAATAAAGAAGCATTCCTATATACTTACTGATTTATCTAATCATAGGTCTAAAATAAACTTAAGCAGAGCTGGAAGGACCCACTGTGCAAAGTGGGCACTCACATGGGATGGCATTGCCAGCGCAGTAAGTCATCCAGACTCTGATTCAGTGAAGCAGCAGGTAGGCTGAAAGCTACATTGAAAAAGGAAAAAGCATAGGGTTTTGAGTCCATGTGCATGCTGCAGGTTTAACATGTCTCCACTCCCTCCAATGCAACTGCCTGTTTAGGGTAGAAATGTAATGGACCTGTAGCATGTGCTTGGGCTGAAATGTCCTGTGCTTTGTGTGAGTTGGTGACAGCGGCAACATGGGGGGAAGGGGCTGAAAGATGCTGAACTACAAGGATTTCTATTTATTTCTCCAGTGTTGCGGTATATGCTGAGTTGGACTTCTTGGGATTCCCAGATCAATTTTTGTCTTCAAATTTCTAGTGTTGATTTGTGGTCCCTAGTTCAGTATTTGGTGAGGGTATGCCTGTGTTTTGTACATGTGATCAAGATACGGAATTCTGATAGAGTTCTGTAGCAATCCCACTTTTTCTCTTTTCCCAGTAGTAGATGTATTGGTGTTCTAGATCCTGATGTAATATTTGTAATGTGACCATTTAATAGGTAGGGTTAGTACTCTGTGATTCATTGCAACAGCACTGCAAGATGTCAGGTTTAATCTAGGCTCCGAGTGGTCTTTTTGCAGAATTTTGGAATACTTCCTAATATATTTGGCAGTTAGCACTAGAAGGAAGTCATGTAGAAATCTGGTAGCCTTTCTGTAACCCTACTGCACATGAACAAAAAAATGTTGCTTGTATACTCATTAAGTTCTTGGGACAAAAATAAGCTTATGAAAGGCTCCATGCGGGGTGGGAATATATGCAGCACAGTTATTTGCCTAGGGCAGCACAAAGGTTAGCTCCAGCCTATCCTTTGATCTTCTATCAATTTTCTTAATAAAAATTCCTTAGCATGTGGAGAGTAATATTATTATAAACTTTTTTCATGCATAAAAAGCTGCTTATAAAATTAGATTATGCTTAAAAGTACACATGGCAGAGTCATGAGTATGCACATAAGGACATACTAAAATTTATGCCGGCTTTCAAGCAGACATAATGTCCATGCCTTCCGTCTAGGCGCAAGAGCTGCCATGTGTCTTTATAAAATAATAACACAAGGCATGCAGAAGTATATCTATAAAATAAATAAGCTAAAAATAGGTGCTTTCCTTCCCTATTAACATAGGCTCCCTCCATAAAATGATCCCCATATTGATGATAAAACAAACAGATTCTTTTGACCTTGTATTCAAGATCATACCACTGAGGTTGAAACCATCTCTCTCAACCATGTCTCCATCTATTCATCAAGACAGTCCGACTAGCATTCGCAGAATTGCTACTTCAGGGACACATTCTTTGCTCCATATAAAAAAATCTCTTCCAAACCCCATGTATTTCTGAAAGAAAAAAAGCAAAATTGATAAAGCAGAAATTTTTCACATCTCAACCTGACTTCTAGCTCTTGCCTATTGTTCTAGCCCAAAAACATGTCTGCTGTGTCTCCTTATACAAACAAACAATCTTTCAAATACTCCAGTCACTTACTGCTACATCACATCTCTCATGGACACATGGGTTGTACTTCTAACACCATAGCAATAGCTAGTGCCAATGTGTTACTCATAATTGGATCTGACTAGTTTGCCATTTTTTTAAGGGAATTGTCATCACATTCATAAAACAAAATCAGTGAGTGTGTCTCATTTCAATAAATCCTTATTGACTGTTTCAACCACATATCTTACAAACAGTAAGTTGGACCCTTCGATGATGGAATCCTACAGGCCTATCTCCAGCATACCTCTCCTATCGAAAATCATTGAAAAGATTACCCAACGCCAATTACAAGATCACATAGATACTAATGCACCCCTGCATCCCTGCCAGCATGGATTTCGCGAAGCACATGGTGTTGAAACATTACTCATAACCTTATTCAACACCATAACCTTAGGTCTCGATAACATCAGACAAGGCTTTGCACTGATCTTCATGGACATTGCTGCTGCATTCGACACTGTAGAGCACGAAGTTCTCCTGCTACGCCTCAGAGAGAAGGGAGTTCAAGCTTCAGCTTTGTCATGGTGCGCTTCATACCTCACTGATCGCTGGCAACATGTCCGTTCTGGCCCCTCCAACTCCGATTCCTTCCCCCAAACTAAAGGTGTTCCACAGGGCTTATCTCTATCCGCCTTGCTATTCAATGTCTATATGCAACCCATTTGTGATCTCATCCAATCATTTAATATCAACTGCCTGGTCTATGCTGACGACGTCTTGATGTACATGCCAATTTCGACAGAACATCTTGAACTATCCCCACTTATCAGGTGCTTTGACGCTGTCACAGACTGGCTAAATGCACAAATGCTTAAGTTAAATTTCAAAAAGACAGAAGCCCTCTTCGTAACCAGGAATCCGGCTTTTACTCCACCCCTGTCTATCAAGGTTCGCGACGCAGAGATCATATGCAAGACTACAGTAAGATACCTAGGTGTAACGCTTGATCAGCAACTTAATATGAAGGCTCATATCAAAAACATAACAAAGTCGGTGTACCATAAAATCCGGACCCTCTGCAATTTGTGTCAACTGTTAGAACCTGATGACTTCTGAACTGTCTTTCAGGCCCTAATAATGCCTCACTTTGACTATGCCAATGCGATCTTGTATGGTCTACCTAAGTGCACGACTAACCCCTTACAACTTGCAATGAATTCAGCTGCAAGAATCCTTCATGGAGCCTCAAGAAGTTCTCATATTACCCCAATACTAAAACAATTGCACTGGCTACCCATACAAGCCAGGATCTCATTCAAGATCCTAATTATGACCCATAAAGCCATCAATAAATACCCTGCTACTGCCATTACTGATCTAATTTCAATCACACCTCCCAATCGAGCAAGGAGATCGAATGCCGCAAATACTCTCATATTACCTAAGGCAAGCACGAAGTGTTCTCAATTCACTAGATCCAGAGCCTTCTCCTTCTTTGCTCCATCCTGCTGGAACGCACTACCAGCAACTATCAGAACCATCAGTGAACTCTCCCAATTTAGGAAGGCATTGAAACGGCACCTCTTTCTTCATCACTACGATGATGCAGTCTTCTCCCCACACTCACATCTCAATGCAGCACCTCAAACTCATGCACGTCACATTCCCAGACTGATCACTCGCAATCACACCTTCCCCTCCAACCACCATGAGAAACTTATGCAGTGCCGCATAACTCATTATATTGTTGCATAAAGTAGACTGTATTTATTCATCGTGTCTCCTTGTTAAGGGACTGGTTATTTATACCCTATTTTACCTGTTATACCTGCTTAATGCATACCCAAGTTTAATTTTCCTGTTTAATGTATACCCAAGTTATTATACCTGTTTCACTGTAAGCACAAATCACGAAATTGAGATGTGCAACTCTTATGTTCATTGTAAACCGCACTGATGTCGAATAGCGCGGTATAAAAGAGACTGCAAATAAATAAATAAATAAATAAATAAAATCTATTTAAATTCAACCACTCCACTGAAAATCCACAGATTTCATACTATGTCCACAAAATTGAATCAATGGATATTCTTCTTTTATTTCCAACCCAACAGAAGTTGGAAAGAATTATATAAAAAGGGTCAAGGATATCTGTCTGTCTGGGGGAAAAATAACTCTCCAAAAATTTTATCAGAATGGGATGAAACTTGGTATATTGGAAAAATTGATAAAAGGACACATCAAGTTCTATAATGGTCCAAATCAGACCTAGGATTCTAAGGCTGTAACTCCCCCCCACCCCCAAAAAAGTAGCCCAATGCATTTCTATGGGAGAAGGAGTTCCAGCTTCTGTAGCATAGAAACTTACATACTGTGAAATAGCAGTTAGGGAGTTTTGCCTTTCAAAATCCCTCTCCATGTTCTCTACTCTCCTAGTTCCGAAACTGCCACTTCATAGTGCCTTAAATCTCCCACCACACATACTCCCTCACAATTGCCCGACACATCCAGCAAATGTCCCTACCACAAAAACAAATTTTCCCACACAACTGTGTCACCACCCTGAAAACTGCTCCACCCCCACAAATTATACCCCCAACAACTGTTTTACCACACATCAAACTGTCCCCTCCCGAAAAAATAACCTCCCACAACTTACCCTAAAACTGCCCCATCTCCAAAGGTTATACCCTGCAACTGCCCTACTTTACTACAAACTGTCCCTACCACAATAAACAACCTCCTGCAAATGCCCCATTCCCTCAAAATCCCCTCTTTACAACTGTCCCATTCTCAACTCCTCCCTGCAATGCCCCTCCACCGCAGAAGCTGCTCCCACCCCTAAATAATACCACCTGCAATTGCCCTACTATCCTGAAAACTGTCTCAACCTAGAGTACCCCACAATTGTCCCACTAACCTGCAAATTACCCCAATGCCCAAAACTATCTTATATCCACCACCCTGCTAACTGCTCACTCCCAAAAACAATTTGCCCCATCCCTGACCACTATCCCCTTACAACTGCCCCACCAACTTCCACACTGCCCTTACCCATAATAAAACACTCCGAAGCAAATGCTTCACTCCAAAAAACTATCCCTGTAACTCTCCCACCACTTTTCCAATGGCTCCACCACCCTGCAAATAGCCCCATTCAAAATATATATGGTACTGCCCTGCAACTACTTCAATGATTATTTGTTTTAATGATTATATTTTTCTTACAAATCAGTTATCTCATTCCTGTATATCTTTCACACTCATTATGTTTTGTCTGTTTTGTTTCTTTTTCCGCCTTGATTGTATGATAAGGTGGTATATAAATAAATAAATAAACTACCTTACCATCAAAAAATACCCGACAACTGTGCTACCACCTCACAAAGTCTCACATCCCCTAAACGTATTTATTATTTATTTAACAGGATTTTTTTATACCACTTTATCATTTAGTCAAAGCGGTTTACATTGTAACTTAGAGTAAACTTGATAATGTATATTAAACAGGGCCATTGATAACTTGGGTTCTTCTGAGGCAATAGAGGGTTAAGTGACTGCTTAAAGCCGCAAGGAGTGCTAGTGAGAATCAAACCCTGTTCTCTTGGTTCCCAAGCCAGTGCTCTAACCATTAGGCTACTCCTCCATTGCAGATGATAAACCTACCATCTGCAACTCCCCCACTACGCCACAGACTGCTTTCACCCCCAAAAACTACCCTTGCCACTGTCCCAACACATTGCCAACTGCGCCCTGCATCTGCCTCACCACCCCACAAATTGCTCCATCCAATAAACTACCACACTGCAACAAACTCCACAAACTACCCTTCTGTAACTGCCGCACCACCGTGCAAACTGTCCCATTCACAAAAAAATATCTCTCACACAACTGTCAACAATCCCCTAAACTTCATTCATTGGGAATGGCCTACTACAGATCCAAGTCTGGTATTCTGTTTCCAACAGTGGTTAAGCCAGGTCACAAGTACCCGGCAGTTAACCAAAAAGACACACAGATTCCACAATGTTTGTATTGGGGCAAGCAGTGGATTTCCTGGGACCTCTTTAATAATGGTTTAAGGACCTTTCCTCCAGGAATTTGTCCAAACATTTTTTAAACCCAGCTACACTAACAGCTTTTATTACATCCTCTGGTAAAGAATGCCAGAATTTGATTACATATTGAGTGAAAAAATATTGTCTCTTATTAGTCTTAAAATAGATTACCCTGTAGCTTCATTGCATGTCTCCTAATCTATCTACTTTTTGATGGCGTAAACAATTGATCTATCATATTTCCCCTCAGCTATCTCTGTTCCAGGTTGAAGAGCCCTAACCTTTTTAAGCCTCTCCTCATAGGGGTATTCATCCATCCCCTTTACCATTTTGGTGGCTCTTCACTGTACCTTTTTCTAATTCCACTATATCCTTTTTAAGATACAGCGACCAGAATTGCAGACAATATTCAAAGTGCAGTCGCCACCACGACATGATACAGGGGCATTATAATGTCCTTTGTTTTATTCTACATTCCTTTCCTTATATTCCTAGTATTCGATTTGCTCTTTTGGCTGCCGCTGTACACTGGGCAGAGGGTTTCAATATGTTATCCACAATGACGCCTAAACCTTTTTCTTAGGTGGTGGTTCCTAATGTGGAACCTTGCATTGTGTAAACATAGTTTGGGTTGTTCTTTCCTAGGTGCATAGCTTTGCACTTGTCCACATTAAATTTCATCTGCCATTTGAACATCCAGTCTTCCAGTTTATCAAGGTCCTCTTGCAATTTTTCACAATCCTCTTGGGTTTTAACAACTTTGAATAATTTTATGCCATCTGCAAATTTGATTACTTCGCTCATTTTGCCCCATTTCCAGGTCATTTACAAATATGTTAAAATGCAGGGAATCCAGCACAGATCCCTGGAGAACTCCACTATTCACCTTTCTCCATTGGGAAAATTGGCCATCTAGCCTTACCCTCTGCTTTTATAGCTTTTAACCAGTTCCTGATCCACAGTAGTATACAGCCTCTTATCCCATGACTTTTTAATTTTGCAAAGAGCCTCTCATGAGAAACCTTGTAAAAGTTTTCTGAAAATCCAGATACACTATATACTGACTGGCTCACCTTTGTCTACCTGTTTATTCACACCTTCAAAATATATCACATATTAGTAAGACAAGACCTTCATTGGTTGAAAACATGTTGGCTTTCTCCCATTAAACCTTGACTATCTACATGTTCAGTAATTTTTTCTTTATAACGGTT
Organism: Ichthyophis bannanicus; assembly: GCA_033557465.1. Classification (NCBI taxonomy): domain Eukaryota; kingdom Metazoa; phylum Chordata; class Amphibia; order Gymnophiona; family Ichthyophiidae; genus Ichthyophis; species Ichthyophis bannanicus. The sequence goes on along the minus strand of CM066031.1, from coordinate 1,067,681,444 downwards.
TGTACCATTTTGCCCGGTACTGACATCAGGATCAAACCTGGAGCCTTTTGAAAAATTAGCATTACGTTGGCCATTTACCAGTCTTCAGGTATTACAGATGATGTTAGTGATAGTTCACACACTACTAATAGTAGGTCTGCAATCTCATATTTCAGTTCTTTCAAAACCCTCTGATATATACCATCTGGTCCAGGTGATTTGCTATTCTTTTTAGTTTATCAAATAGTTGTAATTAATCTTCACGGTTTATCGATATTTCTTTCAGTTCTTCCGATGCATCACCTTTAAATACTATTTCAGTCATGGGTAACTTCCCTACATCTTCTTCCATAAATACTGAAGCAAAGAATTCAGTTTCTCTGCTTTGGCCTTATCCCCTTAATCTCCCTTTTACCCCTCTATCATCTAATGATCCAACTGACTCTCTCAAAGGTTTTTTGCTATGGATGTACTCGAAAAAGGTTTTATTATATGTTTTTGCTTCCAAAGCAAGTTTTGGGGTTTTTTTTCTTTTCAAATTCTCTCTTTGCTTGTTTTATCAATGCCTTGTATCTAACCTGCCAGTGCTTATGCTATTTCCAATTTTCGTCATTTGGCTCCTTTTTCCATTTTATTTATTTTATTTTTATTTATTTTTTTGCTTTTATATACCGCGCTCTTTAAAATCAGTGCGGTTTACAGATAACAGTTTTTGTGCAGAACAAGAGAACTGTTATGCACTTACATTGAATGGGTGATACAACATGGATTTCAACTGGGGAAACTATCTACAGCTATCTACAACTATCTACAATATAAACATGATTTGTCTGTCTAAACAAGAGTTGTCTGTAACTTACAATTGTCTAGCAGGGTGTATGGTGAGTGAAATTGAGTTACAGGGTTGTGAGTAGTGTAGGAGAAAGAGGTGGTGTTTTAGTGCTTTTCTGAATTGGGCAAGATCCGTGATCGCTCAGATGGTGGTTGGGAGCGCATAAAACAGTACGTTTTTTATAATTTTGAATGCATTTGAAATACTTTAACTTATAAAACTTACTGTTGGCCTATGATTGATATTACGGGGTTGTTTGTGTGGTGTGCCATGTGAATTGCGCAAGTGTATACCCACTCCTCCGAATGACTGAGGCCTGCCCAGTACAGGTTTTGTTGATTCTTTCCTCCTCTGATGGGCCTTTTTCTCTTAGTGCAAGGATGGTCGTTTGCACATTTGGGTTCTTGTTGTCTTATAAATTAAACAGGTTTGTGGAAAGTATGCAACCTTGTTGTACATCTTTGCCAATTTTAAATCATTCTAACTGTTGTTTCATGATCAATGTTAAGGTTGTACAGTACATGGGAATTATCAGGTGTTCTGATATTCCCATGCTGCTTTTTCTTTTTCTCTTTATTTATGAAACGCAACATCAGTTCCATAAATCAATCAATACATCCATGACATTTTATAACCCCCCCTTCCTCCCTATTCCCCCCATCTCCCCCCCCCTCCCCCAATGTTCCCTCTAATTTTCTGTAGGCTGTGTGCGTATAAAATATCAGCTGTGTGCAGCTTTTGAAGGAAGGTTAAATTTTTGTGCGCCACATAACAACACTCAAAGTTATATACTTTAAAATTTGACTACACGTCAGAATACAGTATGTACACCACATTGATTTTAATCAAATTAAATGAAAATAGACGATTACTAAATGAAGCAGGAAATTTCTAGTAATTACAATCATAACTTTTAAATTTTAAGACGTCTGTGTTGTTTTCTATCAGAATCAGAGCCGTAATTTTTGTGCGCTCTGTTGTAAATTGTGCGCTCGCTCGGCGAGGTGTGTGCAAGCGCACAGCTTAGAGGGAACAGTGCCCCCCCCCCCCCCATTATACTAAATAGAAATTACAAATTGCAAAATACAAAATACAAATTACCAATATCCAAGGGGTATGGATTTACGCAGTCAGTTTTTAGCCAAATATCTGAAGCATATAAACATTTTCCCTGACAATCCCATCAGTCCCACAACTTTAGCCACAATATTCATATATATTATTCAATGGCATATTAATCAATATCCGCTTATTCAGTATTACCTTATGCAACGCCCGAGGCCCCTGCTCCCCCTATCCTCCTCCTCATACCTTCTCATGCATCCTCCTCCTCCCTCCCATCCGGGTCTCTCCACTTTAGGTACAGGCCCCAGGTATTTTGGAAACGCACCGTACTATGTTGATGCACAGCTGTAAAACAATACATTGAACAGAAATGCTCTACCCTCCCCTGAACTTCCGCTAGGGTCGGCACCAATGTCGACTTCCACTTTTTCGCTATCAATTGCCGGGTCGCCGTGCACACCAGTCCACAACAACCCCGGCCAGCCTTTCTCATCCCTCCCGCCTCTACATTAAGCAGCACTAGGCAGGGCCCCATCCCAACCTCCTCCCCAGAAACCTCATTTAACCATCCTGCCACACTTTGCCATAAGGGGTCCAATCTTGGGCACTCCCACCAAATGTGTAAGAAGGACCCCACCCTTCCACATCCCCTCCAGCACTCTGCATTTCCCCCCTGCCACTTCTGCAATCGCTGCAGTGTCATGTACCAACGGTACGACATTTTATAATTTATGTTCCAAAATGTTACTCAATATCACCCCTTTGAACAACCCCCTACATACCCGTTCCCATTGGGATCCATCCCAGCTTTTCTTCAGGTCCACCTCCCATGCTTTCCTGTGTGCCCAGGTAGTCTCCGATTCTGCCTCCATTGCTTTATAGAGGTGGGAGATAAGTCCCTTAACCTCCCCTTTCACAAACAGCCCATCTATCACTTCTCCCTTAGGGCCCTGACTCCTCTGTGAAACCACCTTACAGTAATGCCAGGCCTGCAGATATTTAAACCAATTTTTATTCGGTAAGTGATAGTCCTCCTGCAACTCCTCAAACGTCACCCAGTTTCCACTTTCTTTAAATTGCCCCACTACACATAACCCTCCCTCTGCCCATCTCTTAAAGGCATGGTCCTTCATACCTGATGGAAACTCTGAGTTCCCCACAAAGGGTATGAATCTAGAACCTCCCAAGGCCCCTTACCACCGACTCTGCCGTTTCCTCCAGTACTGCAGTGTTAATGTAACATAGGGATTCCCCTGTCGCCCTTGAAGAGGGTCCCCCCCCTTTAATCCATATTTTCCCTTTTAGGTCTCCCTCAGGTCGCAGCCCTTCTTTCTCTAACTGTACCCACTCCGTTTACCCACGCAGTTCCCATTCGAACACTGCCCTTACTCGCGCCGCTTCATAGTACCTCGCCAACATGGGAACCCCCATTCCCCCAGCACCCTTATTGGCGCACAGGATCCTCTGGGCCACTCGAGGTCTCCCACCCTTCCAAATAAATGTCATCATCCGATCTTGCAAGTGCTTGAGAAACCCCCTCGGGACATCCACCAGGAGATTCATAAACAAATACAACAGCCGAGGGAGTAAAATCATCTTTACCGGATCTCTCCTTCCTAACCATGACACCTCGTATTTCCCCCAATCTTCTAGCTCCTGAAACATTTTTTTCTGAGCTACCACATAATTTTACCGAAAAAAGCATTTCCCGCCTTGGTGTAATCTGTACGCCCAAATACCGAATACTAGTACTTGCCCACCGAAAGGGGAAATCCCGATGCAGTCTAGCCTCATCCCCTTTGTTTATAGTGAGGTTCAAAATCTCTGATTTTGTGACATTCATCCAGAAACCCGACACTACCCCATATTCACTAAGTTCCGCTACTATTGCCCCCAAAGTCCTCTGTGGTTCTAAGATGAGGAACAGGACATCATCTGCGAATAAGGAAATCTTTTGGACCTGTGGACCCAATGACACCCCTACTATGTCTGCACTCTCCCATATCCTTTGCGCCATGGGTTCCATTGACAGTATAAATAACAAGGGTGACAAGGGGTACCCTTGACGCGTACCCCTAAACAATTCAACCCCCCTTGTGATCGAGCCATTCATCTTTAAACATGCCATCAGCCTTTGGTAAAGGGTCTGGATCCACCTCAAAAAAATCCCCTTTATCCCTATTTTCCCCAGCACCCCAAAGAGATAGGCCCAGTTAACCCTATCAAAGGCTTTTTCAGCGTCAACTGCCAGCAATGCTATCCCTTCCCCCCTCTCTTCCCCCTGCCACATTTACATTAAGAGCCTGTCGTATATTATCCGAGGTGGGAGGAGTGGCCTAGTGGTTAGGACAAGGTACTTCAGGCCGGAGGGCCGGGGGTTCAAGTCCCACCTGGGGACAGCAATCTCAGGCCGGAGGGACTGGGATTTCTAGTCCTATAGGTACTTATTGTGGTCTTGAGCAAGCCACTTAAACCTCCATTGCCCATGTTCCCTGTAAGTATTAGCGTATGTGTGTCATATCCCCTCGTGTTAAATGTATCTCCCAATTGACCGCTTTGACCCAGTGAAAAGCGGGATATAAATACAGCTAAATAAATAAATAAATAAACCCAGACTGGTTAGGATAGATTAACTTCCCCAGAAACGGCCCCAGCCTATTTTCCAGGATCCTAGTAAAAATCTTTAAATCACCCCCCAACAATGAGATGGGCCGATACGAACCACACTCTGCAGGGTCCTTCCCCTCTTTATGTAGAAGACTAATTCCCGCCATCCGCAATGAAGCCGGCATCTGCCCCCCTGCACTAAAGGAGTTATACATTCGTACCAGAAGATCGACTACTACCCCCGCAAAAGCCTTGTAAACTTATTAGAGAAGCCATCCAACCCTGGTGCCTTATGTCCCGGTAACCCTTTAATCACTGCTAGGACTTCCTGCTCGCGAATTGGGTCTGACAACTCCTTCCCCATTTCCTCCGTAAGGGAAGGTAGCGTAACGCCATCCAGATATTCCTGTATTTTACTATCCTCCACTAATTTCTCCGGTGTGTATAACTGATGATAATATTGGATAAATCTTTCCTCTATAGCACTACCCTCCAATAGATCCTTCCCCTGTGTATCCTTAATGTGAACTATGGCATTCCTAGATCTTAATTTTTGAATCTTGTGGGCTAGCATCCTCCCAGCTTTATTGCTAAAGGCAAAACTCTTCTGTTGCAGCAATTTAAGTTGATATCTAATTTCCTGCATATTTAACTCACTCAGTTCTCCTCTTAATTCTCCTAACTCTTTTTTTAACTTACTATCCTGTGGGGCCCTCTTTAATTCTTTCTCCACCCTCCCAATCATTGCCAGCAAGTGTTCTTGCTGCTGCACTTTCATCTTTTTCCGATAGGCTCCTATTGCAATCAGCTTTCCCCTAACTACCGCTTTCAAGCAGTCCCACACCGTCCCTGGTGAGCATTCCCCTGTGTCATTGAACAATAGATATTCAACTATACCTTCCTTAATCTGACTCGCCACCTCTTCATCCTCCAGGAGGGATTCATTCAATTTCCACCACCCTCTGTTCAATCTCAGCCCCCCAGTTTGAATCTCACAGGTCACTGGGGAGTGATCTGACCATGTCCGCTCTCGTATGTCACATGCCTTTACAGCTGGCATCAGGACCTTATCCACAAAAATCATATCTATTTGGGAGTACACCTCATGCACCCCGGAGTAGAAGGTATAGTCCCGCTGCCCCCTGTTCGCTTCCCTCCATACATCAACCAGTCCGAGACCAGTGATTAACCTCTTCAACATTATCCTAATGTTGCCTTGGTGAGGACACCATCCCTTTGGACGCATCCACACCAGGGTCAATTGCCACATTAAAATCTCCCCCCATCAGCAGACACCCCTCCACCATCCCAACAAGCTTATGCAGCTCCCAAAAGAATTGAGTTTGCTTAACATTCGGGGCATACACACTAACCAGCGTGTATGACTTCTGATCCCATTTCAATTTCACCACAATAAACCTTCCCATTTTGTCTTTAATTACTTCCCCCACTTGTCCCAAAACCTGTGCTGATAGTAAAACACCGACCCCACCCTTCTTTTTTTCCAATCTGTTAGAAGCAAAAAATTGCTGAGGGTAGTGAGGGTGCCCCACCCAGCCTTCATCCTTAGAGAAGAGGTATGTCTCACCTGTATAAAGACAATATCCCCTTTCAATCCGGTACATTCTTTCATTAACATCTGCCTCTTAGCATATGAATTTAGGCCTCTAACATTCATACTCATTAAATTAATGTCAGGCATTGTACCTTTCCTCGCCTCCCTCTTGGCCATCACCCCTGTTTCCTCCAGGTCCCTCTCCACCCCCACCCCTCCCCCTACCCCTCCTTCCATCTGTTCCAACTTGGAACCCTTCAAGTGACCTCCAGCTGACCACCCATCCACCTTATCTCAACTTCCCCCTTCTTAGATCTTAACCCTCCCCCATCCAACTCCCACCCTTTATTCCAGAGGACTATCCCCCAACCTCCATATCCCCCTTACATGCTCCTCCACCTCCCGAGACCTCAGCCCAGGGGAGGGACAGATCATGCCACCCTTCCCCCACCCCCCCGCCCTCTCCATTACGCTCCCACAGGCTACACTTACCCCCACAGCACAGCATTACAACATACAACAACAGCAGTCCATATTCACTTTAACAGTCTTTGACTTCTTAATCTTTTTTCCTTGCCCGGCACTCAACTCCACTGGTGCGTTTGCTCTGTCTCCTCCTCACCAGCCTCCCGCTGACTTTGCTCAGGCCTGCTCATCACAGGGAGATCCGCCCAGCCTGCCTGTTGCATACTCCTGATTGCCACCTCCACTGAGTGCACTGTCGCTGTTTTAGCATTTATAGTGAATTGTAATCCCACCGGAAACAGCCATCGGTATCTCACGTTCTCCTCCCGTAGCCTCCGGGTCACCGCTTGATATTCTCTGTGCTTTTTAATGGTAAGGCTGGATATATCGGCAAACACCTCCACCTCAGATCCTTGCCATTTAATCTTGCCAAGCTTCCATGACGCCCTCATCACCAGCTCTTTTGATCGAAATTCATGGAGGCATACTACCACATCCCGCACCTTATTCTCCTTCTGCGGCCCCAGGGTTCTGTGTGCTCTGTCCACTGTCAGACAGACTCCTTCCACTTCCCTATCAGCCGCCCGGAGTGCCACTTCACAAAATTCCTCTGCCAAAGAGATATAGTTCACTGTTCCATCACTCTCGGGCAAGCCCCTTATCCGGATGTTTGATCTCCTTGACCTGTTCTCCAGGTCCTCAATCTTTTGCCACTGCTCCTCTTGAACTCCACTTATGGTGTCCATCTGTCAATCCTGAATAACCCATCTTCCTTCCTGCTTCTCAATCCGGTTTTCCATTTCATCCAAGCGAGTCCCCATATTTTCCATATCTGACTTTATCTCCTGGAGCCATCCATGCACTTCTTTCTTTAATGCTCCCAACTCAGCTCTCGTTGACTCAAACCACTCCTGCAAATCATTTCTTAGAGCTTGTATGTCATTAGACGTACCTCCCGTCATGCCAGCCTCTTCCACCTCCTTTTGCTCACCGCTGCTTCCCGCCATTTTTGCCACGTGGTTCTTGGCACTCCCCGTACCTTTAAAGGAAAAGGATTTGAGGTCTACGGCGGACTTTCTTGCTGCCATCCGCTGCTCACGCTCCTCTCCCTCTAATCTTTTATTTAAATCCGCTTCACTCGTCACCCCTGGGGAGACTTTAATTACCCGTCCCCCAGAGCACGGGGCACTTTTTGTGAGCAATACACCTGCTCCTGCTGGCACCCGATGTCCTGTAGACGCAGGTATTCCCCTTCTCTCCGGGCTATAACTGCCGGGTGCTTCCAATAGCAAACAGTGCTCCTGTGGCCTTCCTCTTAGGCCTGTCTTAGCTCCCGGGCCTCACCGCCACGTGCGTTCGCTCCTCCCCGCCGTCCTACTCCTTCTTCTATGGCCGACTCTCCTTGCACCAACCTCCTCTCTGCTGTATCTACTTTGCCGCCAGCGCCCACGATGCAGGCTGCCAATCTGCACCACACTTCTCCCACAGCAACGCTCTCCGATCACCAGCCCCCCTGCACTAGGGGTTCCCAGGCCTCTCCGCTCCGTGCGCTCTCACAGGCACCGGCTCGAGGGGGATGGATCGCCCTCCACTCCACTTGCTCAGCGTTGTCTCAGCCTGTACCTCTGGGTTTTTTCACCCGTTGCTCTCCTCCCTCCTCCACTATCATCCAGCTTTTCACGGGGGTATATTTTATTTATTTTTTATTACTCTTCACGGGGGTATCATCACTTTTGATGAGTCTCGCAGTGGAGCCCGTTCAGAACGCCGCCATTTAGTCAGCCGATGTCACCGGAAGTCAGTCATTCCCATGCTGCTTAATGTGGCCCAGGGTTTTTCATTATTTACACAAAGGCTTTGCTGTATTCAAAGCATATATAGATATCCTTTTGGTATTCTTTTTGTCTTTTCAAGGATCCATTTCACATCCACAATGATGTCTCTTGTTCCTTGCCTTGCATTATGAAGCAGTTCTAATTCTAGGTATGGTTATAGTATTCGCTGAATGATCTTGAGTAGGTTCTTGTTGGCATGTTTATGTTTATTAAAACATTTTTTATACCGCCCAATACCAGTGGCGTCTGGGCGGTTCACAATCGTTAAAATAACATTAAAATTACAGGCATTTGGAATCAGAACGATTATGCGATTAATTTCCACAGTCATTCAGATCACCAGTATTGGTATGAACACATATCTTTTCCAGTCAGTTGGCCATGCTGTTGTCTTCCAAAATTTCTGGTAGAGCCTAGTGAGTATTGTAACAGCTGCATCTGATTGCTATACTTCAATGGAAAGCCAGTGCTTGGTGCTTTGTTCTTTTGATAATGTTTTCAATGCTGCTTCAACTTTGATTTTCATGACCTAATCTTTCATCCTGATCTTAAGGTACAAGTTGAGATGGCTGTTGATCCACTTGATGGTATAATGACCATGCGTACTTTTTCCACCTTCTCTTGATCTTCTCAGCATCATTGAACATGGATCCTTGAGCATTTTTTTTTTAGCATTCCAATTCAAAGCTGGAATTTTCTTTTTAGCTTTCCTAAAGCTACAAGAGTTAATCTTGTTCTTTCTCGATTTCTGATTGTTTTTTCCTTCTATGCATCATTGTTGTACTTCTTGTCTCACCTTGCTGCACTTTGAAAATCTCTGAGTTCCATGATTACCTCTTTTTCCTCTGGCTATATCTTTGTGTATCTGAGCAGTTTTTAGAGTTTCTTTGGTCATCCATATCTTGCTTTTTTTTACCTTTTGTAGAGACTTTTTACTTTCTTTGAACACCTTTCTTGATGTTATTTCATAACTCTTATGGTGCTCTGTCATTCATATTGAAAGTGATGAATCGATTTTGCAGGCAATCTTTAAATTCTAGTGGAATATTTTCAAGATCATATTTTGCTACATTCATGAGAGGCTTGCTTTTTTTCAGCTTTAGCTTGAGTTTACATACTAGTAGCTGGTGATCTGTATCGCAGTTAACTCCAGGTTTTGTCTTTGTTGATGTTACTTGGCTTTTCCTTCATTGACTTCCATAAATGTAGTGACCTTGATTTTTATACAATCCATTGGCGAATTCCATGAGTACAGTTGCCACTTGTGATGTTGTAAGATGTTTGAGATGACTAGTTGTCAGACTGATAGAATTCTTTAAGACTTTCTCCGACTTTGTTTCTATTGCTAAACTCATTCTCCAATCACTTTATTTTCTTTATTACCAACTTTTGTGTTTGTCACCTATGACAATCAGTAATTTTATTTGCATGTTCTGTCAATTTCAGCTTGTATTTGTTCATATAACTAATCAACTTTTCCATCTTTTGCAGCTGTTATTGACACATATACCTGAATAATAGTTATGTTGATGGGCATTCTTCATAGACAAATAGAAACTAAGCATTCATTGATAGCACTTTATTTCATTACAATTCTTGCAAATATTTTCTTAATTATATTTGCAATGCCATTTCTTCTTTGTCTTTCATTTCTGGTATAGTATACTGGGATAAGGAAGCTTGTAGTGAGCCTATGGAAATAGGAGAAACTAATGATTTTGCTTTTAAGAAAAGTGACATCCCTGCAGTGCACAGGTTTCAGCTTTTGCCTAAAGAAAGCAAACAGAGAGAAACTGAACCTAGGCTGCCACACCCAAGCTCTGCTGACGTAGTTGCAGGCTTGGAAGATAATTGCAAGCACCTGTCCAGAGAGGGAGAGACACTGCCCGGGAAACAGGGATATAAACCTTGGCTAGAGAGAAAGCAGAGAGGAGAGCCCGGAGAGGGAGAGCACGGGAAGAGAGAGACCGAAAGGAGAGAGCAGAGAAGGCTACAAACTAGGGACTGTTTCCCAGAAGCTGGAGGGAGACTGGTGAACACAGCCAGGGAGAAGTGACCACAGCTTCAGGTACAATTTATCCTTACCGGGTGGAGCTGTGCTCAAGAGAGATACAGGGATCCTCAGAGAGAATACACCCTGAGACATACGTTAAAAGCTCAGAGCAGGGCACTGCAGAGCCAGAGGAAATTCAGGTTGAGCCTATTGAGCAGGATTTATTGCCTCCAGAAGTCCTCATGGACTGTACTCTATGTCAAGCTGTTAGCATTGAGTCCCTTTGCTAAAGAATAGCTGAAAAGATAAAGTCTCCTGAAAAGTAGAGTATTGAAACCTAGCCTGAACTGAAGGTAGGAACTTGCTCTTTTTTAATGGGAAGATACCTGTTGCATGTACATTTGAATGCTTAATGAGGACAAAGGTAAGAAGAAGATATTTTTACTTTGTTGAATGAAGAAGCTGTGTTTTCTTTATCCGTTATATTGATAAGCAGCTGCATATAGTTAATGACTGTGAAGCTCATTAGCCTAAGTTGTAAATAACCTTGAGCGAATGAATGGAGAAGTATCCTGTTACAGTCTACATGGACTTTGTTTGCGTTTGGGGAGTAAATTTTGTCATTTGCCTTTACTTTCGGTTTCATAACTACACTTCATCTTAGAAGGCCAAAACTACAACTCCCAGCATGCTTCACTGGAGAAAAATAGTTTATTCAACCTTTTATAAGAGAGGTTAATGGCAACCCTACCCCTCTAAGCCTTAGGCAGAGAGCTGGGGCGTGACAATACCATGTGCTCATCATATTCAAAGTGCCCAAAGCCAATCTATATCAGTTCACTGATACCCAACAGATTGACATGTACATGTTCCATTTCATTCTTGATACCTCCAGCTTCCCTTGGTTCATGCTTTACATGTTCCATGCCCCAGTAAGTAAGAAACATAAGATATGCCATACTGGGTCAGACCAAGGTCCATCAAGCCCAGTATTCTGTTTCCAACAGTGGCCAATCTAGGTCATATGTACCTAGCAGTTTCCCCAAGAGACACAAGTTCCACAATGCTTGTACTGGGTCAAGCATTGATATCTTCGGTCACTTCTTAATAATGGTTTATGGACCTTTCCTCCAGGAACTTGTCCAAACCTTTTTTAAACCCAGCTACACTAACAGCCTTTACATCTTTTCAGCTTCTGACTCTCATTTCATGCATGGCTATATCAACAGTCAGACGTCCTAAGGGCTTTGATACAACCATATCATAAATGCTGGTTTTACTCAGATGTCTCTTCAGCTCTCCCCCAGTAGCCTGTTGAGTGCTTTCCAACCTAGGGGTCTCATCTTCCAGCACTGTATCATAATTTGTTTTGTTGTGATTATCCATTGGCTATTTGTGGCAACATGCAAAAGTAGATTGCCAGGCCTTTTTTTCGAAGCAGATAATGCAAGTGCTGTTGGCGTTGTCACATAAATTTGATCCTCTGCCACCAATACTGTCCCATACTACTATAACAACAGTAAAATGTTTTTTAAAGTTACAAATCACCCTGCCCCCTCCTTTAGCTTTCTCTCTTAGAGAGAGAGAGACCATATCTCAACAGACTCCTTTGCCTTATCTTTATTGGTTACTTGATATAACGCTTAAGTCAAACATAAAAGCGGTGTACAATAAACAAAAATGACTGCTGAGATAGGAGGAAAAGAACGCCATTAATCAATAGGACAGCAGAAGGAGGACAGTAGAGGAGAAAAGAAAGAGGGAAAGAAGCAAAAGAAACATGTAGACTCAAAGGGAGTGGGGTGGGGAAGGTTGAAGGCACACTAAAACAGATGGCTCTTTAAGTCGGCCTTGAAACGGGCAATGGAGGGCTCTGACCAAAGGCTGAGGGGGAGATGAGTTCCAAAGGGAGGGAGCCAGAAAGAAAAAAGCAGTGAAGCGGGTACGTTCAAGGTGTACCTGATTAGGGGAAGGGAGTGCCAAACAGTAATTATGGACAGAGCGTAGGCGACAATGAGGAGTGTGATGATGAAGGTCATCTGCAAGATATTGAGGTATGGAGGAGTGGATGGTTCGGTGCACAAAGAAAAGAATTTTATACTGAATCCTAAAACGTACTGGAAGCCAGTGAAGACGTGCAAGGAGGGGAGTGACATATTCATAGCGGGAAGAGGAGGTCAGCTTTTACAAAATACGCTGCCTGTATTCTTAAGTTGGTAGATATGGGAATGTGGAAGGCCAGCAAGAGCGACATTACAATAATCAATCCTAGCGACCATGAGGGTTAGAAGAAACGTGGTTAAGGAGGAAGAAGTTTAAGAACAAGATCTGTGACCTAAGGAAACATTTTGATAATTATTGTAATGTCGCTCTTGTTGGTCATGGCTAGTCCTCTGTCAAAAAGCGCTTTTCTAGCCTTAGTATATGTAAGACTTTATTTGAACAGGGTTTTTCTATTTCATCTCATTTTAAGGAATTTTCACCTTTCTGCCAAAAGGGACATGGCAAACCTCTCCCTATACACTAATTTCATAGTGGAAACCGTAGTAGATCTGCTTAATTATTCCTCATCATTACTATATCCTATAACATATCCATTGGTCAAACAGCTCTTCGGGAGATTCTTACTTTTATAACATTCATAATGAGGGATAATTTACTATTGATAAAATTGTTTCCAAGCACTCTGAACCTAATCATGTTCTCAACCTTAAAGAAAGTAGCATCTTCAACTTTCTAATCAGCTAATTTTTGCTCTATCTCACACCTGCCATTTATCTCTAAAATACTTGAAAGAATAGTGCTTTTTCAGTTTCTACCATTCTTAGAGAAGCTATTGGTCCTCATCTTAGGCAGTCCAGGTTTTATCATGGTCATGGTCATAGTACCTAATCATTGCTATTAGGCTTGAATAATGAAATTCTACAGGCTTGGAAACATTCTTTTTCTCCTTTTATATCTTTCAATCAGCCTTGGATTTTATTGATCATCATCTTTTACTACAGCAGTTGTATGAACTAGGCATAGGATGACCCCATTTACAAGAATTTGCTTCATTTTTGGAGAATCATTCTTTTCAGGTCTATTAGATAGCTCCTTTTCACGGTCTCGCTGCATTCCTTGCTGTATCCCTCAAGATTCCTTACTTGCTCTAGTTTTGTTTGTTTTCCTGACCTCATTAGTTACATTGATTTAGTCCTTTTGTCTAAGCCAATGATATATAGATTATTGCATCATTTGATAGTGATTTTTTGGATATTTTTGTCTTGATGTTAAAGATTGATTGACTTATACATTTGGATCTAAATCCAGACAAGTGTGAAGCAATTTAGATCTCTAGATCCTTACCTCAGACTGCCTTAGTTCCTTATTTCAAGAATGTTCTGTCATTTCTCAGAACTCTCTCTTAGGGTTTGATTTGACAGTCTCCATCTTTTAAATCACAATTTCTTCATTAATGAAATCTGCCTTTTTTTGCCTATAGGATTCATTCAATTCAATTAAAAGCTTGGTGAATTCACATGATCTGAAAAATTTGATTCATATATTTATAATTTTAGTGATAGATTACTGCAGTTCCTTATACAATGGATTACTTCTTACCTCTTTTAAGTGATTTGCAAATAATTAAAAATACAATGGTCAGACTTCTTTGAGGGGTTAGAGGACATGACCATATAACTCCATTTTTGATAAATCTGTATTGGCTGCCACTAAGCTACCACATATAATGTTAAAAGCATTGACCCGCCATGCACTGCATACTAATAAACCTTTGTATTTAGCCAATTGTCTTATTCCATATGTACCAACTAGAGCTCTGTGCTCTTCTCAGGCTCATCTTGTAAACCCTACTATATGTCATATTAGATTCAAATCAATACAGTATGTGGCATTTACAGCCCTTATCCCTTCACTTTAGAATGCCTTGCCACTTGCATTTGAAGTTAGCTCTGAAACTTGCTCTGCTAGGTTATTAAACAAATTGAAGATTTGGCTCTGCTAGAGGGTTTATGCTTTGGACACATGATGGGAAGTGGAAGCAAGTCACCTTCTGCTTTATCTTCCCTGTTTTGTTTCTTCTCTCTTTGAAAGAGTATTTATTTATATTTACTTTTTTAATGCACTATTGGGAATCCATCCGGTTCAGCTTACAACAAGAATATCATAATAATACAAATACAATAATAAAAATGCCCCATACAACCCAACCTGAAAACCAAACTGCTGCAATAATAGCATATTAAACTCCCACATCACTGCCAAAAGCCTTCCTAAGTAGGATGGTATTTACGACCTTATGAACATGACTGAAAATCATCTACAAGCTTATGAGGGAGAGGATTCCACAGCAAAGGACCCTGAACTGAAAATGTCCTAGTCCTATGTCAAACTTTCGACAAAACCGGATGAGATGGTATCACCAACAATCTATCAGACTGTGAATGCAGGGTACGCAGAGGAAAATAAGGTATGTCTAGAACAGTGATGGCTAACCTTTTTGAGCCCGAGTGCCCAAACTGCCGCACAAAACCAAAGAATTTCCTCAAAGTGCCAGCACGTCAATTAAACCTTAACAACAATATTTTAGAGCCTTATAATGATGTTCCAGATCACCCATTTTGGGCAAGGATACTGGGGCGTTACAAATTACACAACACTTGTCTTTCACCATGATGAAGAAGTAGTCCATTTCCCATTCATCATGAAAGTGGTAGGTTTTGCTCTTCTTTGGAACCCAGCTCCCGCGCGGGTCCTATAATCTCGCGAGAGGACGGCGCACGAGCTCTAGCGTGCAGCTTCTCGGCGAGAGGCGCGCAGAAGCTCCGACCGGAAGGGGAAGCGCGGGGCCGGGCTGGGGCCTTTCTCCTAGCACAGGGGTCTGCAACCTTTAAGACATAAAGAGCCACTTGGACCCGTTTCCGAAGGGAAAAAAAAAAACTGGGAGCCGCAAAACCATTGCGACATTTAAAACAAATCTAACACTGCATATATTGTTTCTTACAGTGTACCATCATAATCACAATCACAATCATAGCCTGAGGTAAATATGAGGGCCCAAATGTAATCCACATTATAAATATATTATTATATTATTGTCACTTTTCTTTTAATATTTTTTTGACCCCCCTCAGAACTACTTTTCATAGAAAACGTTAAATTTACTTACCGTATTTTCCGGCGTATAAGACGACCCCCTACTTTTCCTGTTAAAATATAGGTGTTTGGCCTATACTCGCCGTATAAGACTACCCCTCTTCCAGCGCACACCAAAAAAAATACGCCGGAAAATACGGTTAATTAATCACAACAAGTAACAATATTTGATTTCAAAATTATGATGATTTTGTAGTCAAATCACTAATATGAAATAAAATTATTTTTTCTACCTTTGTTGTCTGACCAATTTATTCTCTGATCATGCTGGTCCCGATCTGAGGCTTCTGCTTTCCTGTCTTCTCTTAGCTCTGTTTCTGTGGTCTATGGTCCATCTGCCATTTCTTATCTCTTCTTTCGTTTTCTTCACTTCTTTCCATCAGCCTATTTCCAGTCCCAGTAACCCTCCCCAGTATCAGCCCCTTTCCAGTCCTCACTCCCAGTACCTTCCAATGTCAACTTGCATTCCCATGATTGCCACTGGTGTCCATTCCCTTCCAGTCCCCCTCCTTCCCCACTGACCAGTCCCTTCTAGTACAAATACCATGGCAGCCCCTCTCAGATCCACTCCCTTCCAGTTCCATTCTCCCATCCCCTCGCATCAGCCCATTTGTAGCCTTAGCCCCCAGTTTTCTTCCAGGGCCAGCAGCTCTATCCTCCCCTCGCCACAATCAGCCCATTCTCAGTCAAAGCCCCCCAATCAGCTCACTTCCAGTGCTAATCCCCCCTCAACCCCATTACCAGTGCTAGCCTCCCCTAATCAGCCCAATACCACCAGTCCTACCCCCCCCATCACCAGTCCTATCCCCCCATCAGCCCATTTCCAGTCCTAACCTCACCGATCAGCTCATTTCCAATGCTAGCCCCCCATCAGTCCATTATCAGTCATACCCCCCTATCAGCCCATTACCAGTCCCAACCCCCCCCCCTTGATCAGTCCATTCCCAGTCCTAGCCTTCAACCCATTACCAGTCCTAGTCCCCTCCCATCTGCCCATTACCAGTGCTAGCTCCCCCATCAGTCCATTATAATCCTAAGCCGCAATGTCTCTCGCTTCTCTCCAGCATTTATCCCGTCTGTCCAGTATGTCCCTGTCTCTCCCCTTTGTGCATGCCAGCCCCCCTCCCTCCATGTCAGCCCCCGTCCTTCCATCTGTCCATGTCAGCTCCCTCCCTCCCTCCCTGTCAGCCCCACTGTCCATGTCAGCCTCCCTCCATGTCAGTCCCCCCTCTGTCCATGTCAGCCCCCTCCCTCCATCTATCCCTCCTTCCATGTAAGCCCCCCTCCTTCCATCCATCCATATCAGCTCCCTCCCGCCATCCATCCAAATCAGCTCCCTCCCTCCATGTAAGCCCCCCTCCTTCCATCCATCCATATCAGCTCCCTCCCTCCCTCCATGTAAGCCCCCCTCCTTCCATCCATCCATATCAGCTCCCTCCCTCCATGTAAGCCCCCCTCCTTCCAGCCATCCATATCAGCTCCCTCCCTCCATGTAAGCCCCCCCTCTCCCCATGTCGATGGTAGCCCCCCCCTCTCCCCATGTCGACCCCCCCCTCTCCCCATGTCGATGGTAGCCCCCCCCCCTCTCCCCATGTCTTCCTCCCTTCGTCTGCAGCCGCGGCTCCCTGCCTGTTAGGGAACCGCGGCTGTGCTTGTAAAATCGTTGCGGAGCCCTTCCTTTCTTGACGGGCTCCGTGCAGCATTGTCCCGCCTCTAAAGGAAGTTGTACTTACAACTTCCTTTAGAGGCGGGACAATGCTGCACGGAGCCCGTCAAGACAGGAAGGGCTCCGCAACGATTTTACAAGCACAGCCGCGGTTCCCTAACAGGCAGGGAGCCGCGGCTGCAGACGAAGGGAGGCAGACACCTGTTTTAGCGGACCTTCCCGCGTGCCAGCTGCAAGGCCTTCGCGTGCCACAGCTGGCACACGTGCCATAGGTTCGCCATCGCTGGTCTAGAACATAAATACTCAAGTGCCAGATTATGCAAAGCTTTGAACACCAACATCAGTATTTTAAATTCTGCCCGGAATTTTACTGGCAACCAGTACAGCTGAATCAAGGTAGAGGTCACATAATCAAACTTTTGCAAGCCCTTGACCAGCTTAGCAGCAGTATTCAGACTATTGATCCTGACTCATAAAGCCTGCCACACTAGCACTCCCCAATACCTAACAGATCTCCTCTTCTTTCACTCCCCTAAACACACTCCCCGCTCTTTTCACCTCAACCGCCTCACCCTCCCTTCCCCTTCTCGCGCTCACCTACAGTCTACCCGCTCCTCTGCCTTTTTCTTTGCTGCTCCTGCCCTTTGGAATGCCCTTCCCCCCTCCCTCCGTCTGGACCCTCAGTTTACTACTTTTAAACAACAGCTAAAAACCCATTTGTTTTCCCTAGCTTTCAACCTTCCCTCCCCTTTTGTGTGATTAATTCTCTTCCCTGCCTCCTGTTCTTTCCTAAGCTTACCTTCTGTCTACGTCTTGTCTTGTTCTCCTGATTTTTCTGCTGTCCTGTCAAATATTGTATTTCTTTTCCTTTTCGCTGGCCTCGGCCTGCTTTTATTGAATTTTTAATTGTACACCGCTTTGGTTCTTGTGAAAGGCGGTTTTTATCAAATACAATAAACATAAACATAACATAACACATTCTGCATCAGCTATAGGTGATACAAATCCTTCAGAGGAAGCTCCACCAACAAAGCATTGCAATAATCAAGATGGGGCATCACCAGTGCCCATGTGACCTCACTCAGAGAGCACTCGGACAAGTAAGGCCGCAATTGGTGAATTTGTCATAATAAAGGAAACACAATTCCTAATCACATGAGTAACATGAGTTCCCATACTCAAAGTTTAATCCAAAATGACCCCAAGATCACGACATCTAGATGTAATCTGCATTAAATTATCCCCCAACTCATCTAGAGCTAGTTTCCACCTTCCTCTTCTCCAACAGCACTTCAGTCTTAGAAACATTGGGTCCAATATTCAGTGGTGGCAGCTAGCTGATCTAACACAGTTAGCTGCTGCAATGGAACTTTAAACCTCGATATTCAATGCCAGGGTCATATCCAGTCAAAGGCAATATTGAGCCAGTTGGCTTCCATGGTGAAATAAGGCCAGCCTTTGTTGCGCCTTGCTTTAATCGCATAGCCTTAACCAGGCAGCGGCTCAATATTGCCACTGTTTGGTTATGGCCAGGAGCCAATCCTGGACCACTCCGATGCTAACCAGTTAACATCAAGGTGTACAGCAGCAGCACCCATAGATATTTCAGCAGTTACTCCCTTTTTAATATACAGATTCTAAGGAATCGTTATATGAGGGATTTCCAAAATCTTCAGTTATTGAAAGTTTTTTATAGCCAAAGAAGAGCTGGCAAATCTAGCTGTTAGCATGCTGAGCACTGGTGAGCAAGTAGGAAGTGATACTGGCAGGGCCAAGAACACCCTACAAGTGGAGCAAGTAATGGATAGAAGCCTCTGTTCTTCATCTGTAAGTCTACCCCTTAGCCCCAGTTCCAGGAGCAGCAGTCCCCAAGGAACTGGAGAGGAAGTCCCGTAAAGCATCAGGGGTGTTGAGGTATTTTAAAGTGCTTGAGGCTTAGAATTATTCATAATGCATGTACTGACAGAAAGCCATTAGTAGAGAAAAGCTAATGGATCATCTTTCAAACAGTGGCAAGCTGCATTATTTGCAGAAATACCATTTTCAGCTATGTTCAAGAGGGCACAGTGATACTAGTTTGGGGACTCCATACTGTACCACAAGGAACAGTGATAGGAAAACTATAGCAAAAAGTAAATTCATTTTCCAAGCTAAGCCCCCAGCTTCTTCCCCGAGCAACGTGGTATGCAAAGAATCCTTGTGCCTATGTAAGCAAGTCACCATGGAGGAGATGGGCTTTACTGTACCAGTGTAAAAAGCATGCAGCATCAAAGATGGTGGCATGGTGCATTAGTGATGTCTGCAATAGTTGAGGATATGAGGCTGTTTATGTACCATTGTGAATGCTTCTTTGGATTCTGGACTTTTTCCTTCCATTTTAAACTTCTGTTAGTTGACCTTTTCTCAAGAAGAGTACATTGGACCCTAGTAGAGTGGATAATTTTAGACCAGGGTCTAATTTGCCATTTTTAAGTAAGATTATTGAGAAAGTAGTGGCACATCAATTATTGGATTATCTGAAACTGGTGAATATACGTATTAGATTGTCAAATGGGGTTTGCCAGTTACAAACTACTGTAAGAATAGTTTCTGTACTATGTATCTTCTTTCCTTTATGTCAAAAAATGTGTTCAATGGGGATTAGTTGGGGGGGGGGTGGATTATGGAGTAAATTTTGGGACCCAGACTGTAATTTAGGCATATGATTAGATACCTAATTAGAAATTAAAGTTCATATAACAAAATTAGTAGAAACTTCTTTTGAGGTTTTTGCAGATGTTATCTCACCTCCATCCATTCCTTACACAGAGAGATTTAATGGTGGTGGCAAGAGCGTTGATATTGCCCAAGGTGAGATACTTCGTCTATGCCTGCATCAATGACTGGCTGATCTTGAGCCAAAGTCCAGTTATGGTCTCCACCACACTAGCTAGTTCAACTGCTGTTTTTGATCAACAAACCAAAGTCCCACATAGGTGCCATGATCAACACACTATCAGCAACAGTATTTCTTCCAGAAGGGCTTCGGCATGGACCGTCCTATGTCTCTTGGACCACATGACTGCAGCACTTTCTTTGATCCCCTTTGTCCAATGGTAGATGAGTGCCCTTCAATTGCATCTCAATACCTATTGGAACCAGCGGCATCATTCCCTCTCCAAACAGATACCGCTTCCAGCCTTTGTCCGTAAAAGCCTGTCCTGGTGGGTTCAAACACAGAACTTAGCGGTTGAATGGAGTGGAGGAATAGCCTAGTTGTTAGAGCACTGGCTTGATAGTCAAGCGACCAAGGTTCAGTTCCTACTGGCACTCCTTGTGGCCTTGGGCAAGTCACTTAATCCTCCATTGCCTCAGAAGAAATGCTAGCAATATACTTCCGGTCACACTGCCAAGAAAACCCAGGAGCTGCTGGGTCGCCAGGAGTCTGCATTGACTCAGACATGTGTTGCATTTTTTTGCCCCTTTCAGAGCCGTCTTCCGCAGCTAGTCCTCGCAATGGATTCATCCCATTGGGGATTGGGAGTGCATCTGCAGCATTGCCACCTTCACATCAACTAGTTAGAATTTCAGGCCATCTTTTTATGCCCTTTGAACCTTTACCTCCTCCTGTGAAATACCACTTTTTGGATCCAAACAGACAATTAAGTAGCTGTGTTCCACATGAACAAGTAGGCTGGTTCAGGGTACTGGAAACTCTGCATGGAGGCCCTTCATATTTGGACATTAGCCCACCAGCTTGGCTGCACACTCCAGGCATCCTATCTTCCTGGAGAGCTCTACCAGATAGTACACTCTCTCAGCCGACCATTGGACCCTCACAAATGGTTGCTAGACAGGAAAGTGGTCCTCAACTTTTTCTAGCTATGATGTCTTCGGAAGGTGAACCTCTTTGCTGCCCTAAACAATGCCCAGGCCACCATTTTTGCTTGCTGCAGTCAGCTCAAAATCATTTTCCCTATCCTAGAGCATGGGCTTCCTCTGTGCTTTTTCACTGTTTCCATTTAGCTTCAAAATGCTGCAAAAGATCCAACATGACCAGGCCTCTGTGTTTCTGATAGCTTCATGATGGATCAGAAAACTGTGGTTCCTCCTCTTCCACGACATGCTAGTAGAACCACTGATTCCCCTGAGGAGCTACCCAGCCTCATGGTCACATGATACATTCCAACATGAACTCTCTCTTTCTCATGGCATGGAAAATGAGAGGACACTAACCTCATCTCTTTCAGAGTCGCAGGAGGTGCACAAAGTCTGCCTCGCGTCACAAAAGAAGATTCCAATACATCTTATGCCCTCAAGTGAAACCATTTCTCCCATTGGTGCTGGGAGTGGCACCTGAATCCTTTCAGCTATCCTACAGAGGAGCTTTTCAACTATCTGTCTTGCTTCATCTGTCGGACACTGGTCTTCAAATGATTTCAGTTTGACTACACCTACCGGCGATAGCAGCATACCATGACAGAGTAGGGAGCCTTCCCATCTCAATTCATCCCATGGTCTCCTGGTTCATGTGAGGGTGCTCAACCTCAAGCTCCCTCTGAGCCCATCCACAGCCAACTGGGACCTTAATGTTATACTAATCTAATTAATGGCCAACCCTTTCTAACCTCTGGCAGAGGCCTTCCTCAAGCACCTTACCTGCAAGAGTACTGTATATTTTCAATATCTATAACATTGGTATAGTGCATCAGCGAGCTGCAAGCTTTTGTACATTATTTCTCCTCCACTCAGTTTGTCATCAACAAGGTTATCCTCAGGACTTGCCCCAAATACCTCTCCAAGGTGGAGTCAGCTTTCTACCTCAAACGGTCATTGCATTGCCCACCTTCTTTCCAAAACACCAGCACAGTGGAGGCTGCCCTATACTCCCTTGACTGTCAGCGAGCACGCCTCTACTATTTGTAGGCCACTCAGACTATGGCACAAATGTCCCAGCTCTTTGTGACATTCAAATCCCAATGACCTGGGAAAGTCAGCAGCCAAACATACTCTAGCAACCTGGGTGGCTGATTGCATCACAGCAGCAGGACTCCAATCCCCTGGGAGGATAGCTCCATACCAACTTGGAGAGTGTCATGACTAAGTCTCCAAGACCAGCCCTAGGACTAGGCAGACTAGGAACCTACTTAGGGTGGCACAGTTTTGGGGGATAGCACTAATACAACAGTGCAACACTGTTCTGTGGCTGTGCAGTATTGTGGGATGGGACCAGGAAGACTGGTGAGGGGAGTCTAAGTGCAGCCCATTGTAGTCAGAGCAGCTGCGATCCGTCGGCTATTCTCCCTCCAGCCCAAATGCAGCAGTTGGGAGATCATAGCTCCTGCAGGCAGTCCGTCTGCTCTCCCCCCCTCCCAGCCCACCAGTGATATGTACCAATACACTCCAGCAGAACTTCTCTGTCTTCCCCCAGCCCCCTCCAGACATCAGCAGAAGGCTTCTGCTTTGATCTTTCATCTGCCACACTCTTGCTGAAGAGGCAGTAACACCTGCTCAGGGAAGGAATGAAGTGCCTCCCTCCCTGCCTTCTAGCAGCACCTCCTCTTTTCCGGCCCACCCCACTGGTCCAACTCTTCTCCTCAAACTTTTGAAGTTGCTGTCGTGGCTGCTTCCTGTGGCTGTGACAGCGTCAGCTGTAAAAGAAAAGTTTAGATGCTGTGGAGCCTCTGTGTTCAAGGCCCTGTCAACCTCTGTCAAGTCCACACCCCACAGCAATAGGAAGTGTGTGTCCAGAGGCTCCACTGGTACAGACTGCATAACATCTGCAGAAAATCTGTTCTATATTTTTGTCTCACAGAAACAGAGCTTGCAAAAACAGATGCTAGTACTAGCATGCATTTCACCACTGACATCTGGACTAGTCAAAATGCTGCACATACCTGATTCTCCCTGACAGCACACTGGTGGCAGGGCAGCCAGCCAAATCAGGAACAGGCTGAAGCATCGGAGTAGTTTGCCTTCTTACTTTGGGGGGGGGAGGGTAAGGACATCATACTGGCAGTGAGGGCACAGGGACCAGTTCACCATTAGTGCCTGCAACATTGGGGGAGGGGGTGCCTGTCCCATGGGCTATAGGTCTTACGAGGGAGCAATAACAGGAAGGTACTAATAATGGGCTATGCTGCACAGCCAGGTAATGGATGACAACCATACGTGGATCCATATCTTAGCAGAAATAAGGGCAATAATGCTGGCACAAAGAGCACAAACGGATAACCGTGCATCAAGGTTTCTTTGTAATAGATGGTAAGACAAACCTGGTCAAGGCAGTGAAGGAGTTGGGCTATCATGGGATCAAAGATCTGCACATTTGCTGCACCTGGTTGTCAGACTTTCTAGGCCTAGTGAGGCGTGGCTGCAGTCATCGGACCTCGAGCCATGGGTTCAGGACAAGTTAGTCGATGTCCCTTGCCGAGGTGAAAACCTTTTTGGCAAGCCCATGACCGAGAAGGCCACTCAGCTCGAAACAGAGCACCTTACACGGACAAGGCTGTCTAGGAAGACCTCTGCCCCGTCTCATAAAAAGAAGGGCTCGGGTAAAAAGCCCTTTTACCCAAGGAAGGGCACTGCCTACAAACAATACCCTCAATATCAGGCTGTCCAAGCTGCCCCTCAGGGTCAGCAAGCCAAGGGGCAGGGTAATGGGCCCCGTAGGCAGAGGACCCCCAAGCTTCTGGGCCCTGCTCCCACTCAACAGGGTGGGGGTTTTGACTCCTTGAGCGTAGCCTCTCCATCCCTGCTCTCCCAACCCTGCACAGGAGGTCGCCTCGCTCTCTTTGCCCACCAGTGGCCCCTTATCACCGGGGACAGTTGGGTGTTGGACATAGTCCGCAGGGGCTATGCACTGCATTTTCACCAACTGCCTCCCCCTTACTTTCCGGGGGAGCCTCCAAGGCCTCCCCTGCACACAGACCTTCTCCTTCAAGAGCTTCAAGGTCTGTTGGTAGACAGGGTGGTGGAGCCTGTGCCTCCCCACTTGCAAGGTCACGGATTCTACTCCAGGTATTTCCTGGTACCCAAAAGAACCAGTGACCTTCGACCCATTCTGGACCTCAGGAACCTCAACAAGTTCCTAGAAAAAGAAAAGTTCAAGATGCTTACTCTTGGAACACTTCTGCCCTACCTCCAGCAGGGAGATTGGCTATGCTCCTTAGATCTAAAGGATGCGTACACTCACATCCTCATTCATCCAGACCACAGAAAGTACCTCAGGTTCATTGTGGGAGGAAACCCTTATCAGTACAGAGTGCTGCCTTTCGGCCTCACCTCAGCTCCCAGGGTCTTTACCAAATGCCTGGCAGTAGTGGCGGCCTACCTGAGAAATCAGGGAATCTTTGTCTTCCCCTATCTGGACGACTGGCTCATCAGGGGTCAGACGTGCCAGGAGGCCAGACAAGCCACCCTCAGGACTATTGCTCTTCTTCAAGGCCTGGGATTTGTCATAAACTTTGCAAAGTCCACTTTGCTCTCCTCCCAAAACTTCGAGTTCATAGGGGCAAGGCTGGACTTTGTCCTGGCAAAGGCATTCTTGCCAGCAAACAGGGCCCAAAGACTGATGAACTTAGCGAATCAGTTTCTCAGGGGGTCAGTGGTCTCTGCCAGACTCTGCCTGAGGCTGCTTGGCCACATGGCTTCGACAGTACATGTGACCCCCAATGCCAGGCTCCATATGAGGCCTGCTCAGTGGTGCCTTCGGACTTAGTGGTCACAAGCCACAGGCAGCCTCAGAGACAGGATAAGGGTGTCCAGACAATTTCTGAACTCACTCAACTGGTGGCTGCACCCACCCAATCTTCTAAAGGGGGTACCTTTTCAGATTCCTGGATACACGGTGATACTGACCACAGACGCCTCCCTGCATTGGGAGCTCATTGTCTAGGCAAGTGCACCCATGGCCTGTGGTCTCCTTGGGAAGCTGCACAGCAGATCAATCTCCTCGAACTCAGAGCTATTCAATTAGCACTCAAAGCTTTCTCTCCTACCCTGGCTCATCAATCTGTCCTGGTTCAGACAGACAACCAGGTAGCCATGTTTTATGTGAACAAACAGGGCGGGACTGGGTCCAGAATCCTTTGTCGGGAGGCTCAGGACCTTTGTTCATTTGCCCTCAAGCACAACATGATCCTCAAGGCTGTATACCTTCCAGGCCAGGACAACTACCTGGCCGACAGATTAAGCAGGATTCTGCAGCCCCACGAGTGGCAGCTGCATCCTTCAGTAGTTCAGAAGATCTTCCTAAAATGGGGTCTCCCTTTGGTAGATCTCTTTGCCAGCCCAATGAACAAGCAACTGCCAAAGTTCTGCTCCAGGCAACCGCATCCTCTGTGAATAGCAGCAGATGCTTTTCTGATTCCATGGTCTCAGGGCCTCCTGTATGCGTTTCCTCCCACGCCCTTGGTGGCCCGAACTCTCTTCAAAATTCTTCAGGACAAGGCCTCCGTCCTGCTGGTGGCTCCCAGGTAGCTGAGACAGCCTTGGTTTCCTCTTCTGCTTCAACTGGCGGTGGATCCCCCACTGCCTCTGGGGTTGCAACCTGACCTTCTCTCTCAGGAGCAGGGTTCCCTTCTGCACCCCAATCTCAAAGCTCTCAATTTGATGGCCTGGAGGCTGCAAGGGTAGTCTTGGCTCCCTGGGGCCTGCCTCAGGAAGTTGAGGAGGTTGTCCTAGCCTCTAGGAAACAGTCCACTAGGAAAACCTATGCTCTCAAATGGAAAAGGTTTTCTGTGAGGTGTCAGCTATGTACAGAGAATCCTTTCTCCTGTACTGTGCCAGTAGTGCTTCAGTACTTTCTGCACTTATCAAATCAGGGACTTAAATTCAATTCTGTTCGGGTCCACCTCTCAGCTCTAGCAGCTCACCATTCACTGGTGGAGGGACATTCTCTGTCAGGTCACCCCTTGGTGTCCCGCTTTCTCAGGGGCTTGCTTTTGCTCAAGCCTCCAATCCGTCCTCCTGCCCCTGAGTGGGAGCTGAATGTGGTCTTGCAGCAGCTGACTCGCCCACCTTTTGAGCCGATGGCTACTTGTCCACTGCGCTTCCTGGAAGACACTCTTCCTGATAGCCCTTACCTTGGCTAGGCGAGTGAGTGAGCTTCAGGCCCTGGTCTGTGATAGGCCTTACACCAGGTTTTATAGGAACAGGGTAGTCCTTAGGACTCATCCAAAGTTCCTCCCAAAGGTTGTCTCCTCTTTCCACCTCAATCAGGAGGTGGTTCTTCCAACATTCTTCCCTAAGCCTCATGCAAGCCAGGCTGAAGCGGTCCTGCATACCCTGAACTGTAGGAGGGCCTTATCCTTCTACCTTGACCGTACGCAGGGGCATAGAAGGGCTATTCAGCTCTTCATATCCTTTGACCCCAATAAGTTGGGGTTGGCTGTGTCCAAGCGTACCTTGTCCATCTGGGTGGCTGACTGTATCACCTGGGCTTACAAGGCGGCTGACCTTCTTTTGCAGGGTAGGGTCACGGCCCATCGTGTCAGGGCAATGGCTGCCTCAGTGGCTCATCTCCGCTCTGTGCCCTTGGTAGACATCTGCAGGGCTGCAACTTGGTCTTCAAGCCAGACATTTGCGGCCCATTACTGTCTGGAGAGGGAGTCTCGTAGGGACAGTGCTTTTGGCCAAGCAGTACTCCGGAATCTCTTTGAGGTTTAGGCAACTCCTGCCCTCCTGCCCTCTGTTGGGCTACCGGTGGAGGTTGTGTCCTTGAAAAGCCTTTCTTTGCTGCAGAGACTAGAGGGAGTACTCTTGTTCAGCCTGGGTTCCTCGGTAGCCCAGAGCTAGGGAGTCACCCATATGTGAGGACTGACTTCCTGCTTGGTCCTGGAGAAAGAGTAGTTACTCACCTGTAACAGGTGTTCTCCAGGAGCAGCAGGAATCAGTCCTCACAACCCTCCCTCCTCCCCTGGAGTTGCAGTTGTACATAGTTTATTTGTTCATTTTTGTGTGCTGTTCTTAGTTGTCATTTGACTGAGGTAAGATGGCACCTTTAGGCGGGAAGGGAACCGCGCATGCTTGCCTGCATTCCCAAAGGCTTTCATAGAAAGCTGGGGAAATGCTCCACTGGGGCTTCATCGGTGCCGATGACACCCATATGTGAGGACTGATTCCTGCTGCTCCTGGAGAACACCTGTTACAGGTGAGTAACTACTCTTTTTCATTGGAGTGTGAAAGATGAGGGGTAAGGGTGGACATGAGTTGCATGAGAAGCAGAAAGCAACAGGGGCACCTGTGCACCAGCTGAAGCAGGATGTTGCCACCAGGTGGACTTCCATTTATGACAAGCTGGATAGGTTAGCAAAGCAATGGACAGCCCTGCATCAGATGTCATTGGAGACAGAGATCAGCACTGACAGGCATCCTAGGTCACGAGGACTGGGCAAACATCATATTGGTGCTAGAAATTCTAAAGCCCTTTAAGGATGCCACGGAGGAACTGAGTGGCTACTCTGAGCCTTCTCATCATTGTAGCCACTCATTGTGATCTTGGGAAAGTCACTTCATCTTCCATTGCCTCAGATACAAACTTAACTGTAAGCCTTCTGGGGACAGGAAAACACCTACTGTATCTGAATGTTACTCACCTTAAGTTATTCCTAAAAAAAAGTGTGAGCTAAATCCAAAAGAAAATATTCAGGTAGTGCTTTCAGATGGTGAATATTTTACAGAAAATGTTAGAGGGTTTTTAGCAGTGACAGAGAATAACAGTAGAGGTTTTGGTGATGGCAGACCTCTTGCACGAGCAAGTGGGAAAAATATTGAAACCCCTTATGAAGGAGAATGATTAGCTAGCTGGTCTCTGTGGCCCGTGGATGACAGGAATGCTCACTTTGCAGTGCAGCACACTGGCTTATTGCAAGGAAAAGGAGTGCCAGAAGTGGGAGGGTTGGCAGTGGCAATGCAGCAGGGGAAATACCAGACACTTTCAATGGCATGCTAGCTTGCAGAGCCCATTAAGGCTGCACACACAAATCCCTTGACATACTGGACACACAAGTTGGCCATCTAGCCAGACCTGTTGCACAGCATTTCCTGACCCGTTTTCCAGTCAGCGTGTCCAGTGCATGTGTATTCTTCATGGCAGGAGATACTGTGCCTCCCTATCATTCACGGCTATCACCAGACTTGGTGAAAGAGTTCATGTTTCTGCAGAGAAAGATCTCCTTGCTTGCTTTCCCTTCGTTTTCATACGACTGGCAAGAGGAATGGGTGTGCCTACCAGCTGTGATTCTAGCAGTTTGCACCTCAGTTTCTCTGGGACGGTGCCCATTTCCAGTGGCTACCTTTGAGCTCCCATGCCAAAACGTAAAAGGAAAAAAAGCAAGAGATTAAAAAAAAAAAAAAAAATCAAAAATCAAAACAAACAGTAAGGAAATAAAACCAAAATAACTAAATAAAGTCTTCCTCTGCTACTGTTGCCAATTTCATTGTTCTATTTCTGTCACAGCTTGTCCCTTTGTTCTCAGTCCTGCTCTTGAGATCCAAACCCCAGCCATATTGTAGTGGTCATAAATCCTGCTCCTGCCTGCAAAGTTACTCTTTGGCCTGCTATCACGTTTCCAGTGGGTCCATTTAGGCCACATGGTAAAACAAAAAAAAAAAACAAAAAAAAAAACCCTCATAAAAACCCTCCTATCCTCTTGCCTCTTTCTGCAGTTGCTACCTGTGTTGCTCGTTGGCACTGCTCTCATGGATTGCACCAGGATGAGGGGTAAGGGTGGACCCCTCACCCGCTGATTTGGGTGCTTCATGCCATCCTCCTAGCTGCATGGCTCTGCAACTAGTATGCTTTTGGCTTTTTCTGAGCCATTCTTCATCCCCCTTCTGCTTTGCACCTTTGTAGGTGAACTACTTAGGCTCATCATTGTACAGCTTTCACCCTCTTCTAAATGCCATGCTGCTTTGTCACCACCCTTCTAGCTTCGTGGTCTGCCACTGGCATGCGTTGGCTTTTCTGGGCCACTCTTCATCCTCCTCCTGCTTTTCACCTTTATGTGTGCCCTAGGGCTTGTCATTGTATGAATTTCACCCTTTTTAAATGCCATGCCATTTTGTCGCCACCTTTCTAGCTGTGTGGATCTGTGACCAGTGTGCTTTGGATTTTTCTGGGTCAGTCCTTATCCTCCTCCTGCTTTGCATATTTGTGAGTGCCTTTGGCTTCTTCTTGTTCTCCTCTTTGGGTGTTCTTCTATATACTTTAGCATGCAGTTTCTAAGAACCCGATTACCAGAGAAACTGAACCCAGTGCAGTGGGTAGACATTACCATCTTGCCGCCATCAATGAGCCTTGAGCCCTCTCTCCAAAGTGCTTTTCAAATTTCCATTATTGTACTTATTATAGGTTCATGTCAGGGAGCTCAGTTATTGCTATATCTTTGAGCTAACAACTGTGTTTCCTCTATCAGAAGGGATGAGCATGGAGCACTGACAGAGGAAGGGGGACACCTGCCTTCCCAGCCTGTTATTTAAATCAACCCTAGCTATCAGGAGGTGGCAGATTGCCCTCACATCTACCATCCTCCTTTACTCTACTTGTTGATTACGGTCTTCCGCCAACAAATATTAGACTGGAAGTCCCTATAATGGAAAACTATCTTGCTGCTGCATTGGTCATCTTCAGCTCTTCTGGTCTGTTACCGCCAGTGCTGCAGCCCCAATTCCACTGCTTTGGGCCTTTACCACAGTATATTCTGAGTCTTCTTTTCACCCTTCAGCATGCCATTTAGGCAGTCCATGATTGCTTCTTCTACCCTGGAGGATTTTTCTCTCTACTTAAAGTTCATGTGTTGAGACCAAAGTCCTGCATTCTAATTTGTGGTCACACAGCTTGTCTGAACTCACCTTGCTCCTGCAGCTTGGGCTCGTGCCACCTTTTCTGTTGTTGTGGTGGCTCTCTGTTAGTTTAAGGCTTTCCAGACAATCTGGGTGCTGTGCTGGTTCCCTTGGCATAAATTAGGGCCTTGCAGCCATTGTGGGTGTTGTGCTGGTCTCCTTGACATCTACTCTTCCCACAGTGCCTTAGTGTGCTTCCATTAATTGTGGTGCTGCTTTGCCCTCTTTCACTATCTTGAGGTGTTTATTATGTTCTTTGTATAGCTTTGCCCTTCTGATTGTGGTTTCTGGTACACATCCTGCCACTGTATGCACTCTTTGCCCACTCCTGGGGAGTTTATGATACTCTTGATATACGGCATCTGTAACACCACTACAAGCCATCATCGAGTTTCAAGCAGGTTTGATTGAAAATAGATGGCAAACCTGACTGTTGCATTACAAAACAGTTTTCTTTGTTCATCTATATCGGTGGTTCTCAACCCAGTCCTCAGGGACCCCCGGCCAGTCAGGTTTTCAGGATATCCACAATGAATATGCATGAGAGATCTGTATGCACTGCTTCCATCATATGCAGATCTCTCTCATGCATATTCATTGCGAATACCCTGAAAATCTGACTGGACTAGGGGTCCCAGAGGACGGGGTGAGAACCTGTTTGAACATGCGCGTGCACAGACAAACCTATGTGTAGGGAAATGAGGAAAGGGCCAGGAGATGGACGCTTTGAGCTGCAGCAGGCAGGAATCCCCTTGTCTGCCCAATAAATAAAAGGGTTGAAAGTTGTGAGTAGTGTGGCAGGTGGGAACAGGACTGCCTTCCAGTTAAAGGGCCATGGAATCTGTGAGCGACTGGGGGGCGCGGGGCTCACCTGCCAAAGGAGAGGCAAGGGAGCTGTGAGAAGAGCCACAGGAGGAAGGTTCAGAGCCATCCTTCCTCCCTCCAAGCACCCTGTTTGTAAAATCCCTGTTTGTAAACTGCCTGAAAAATTTTTCAGGCCATCCTTCTCTTCAGATCTGTGGGTTGGAAAAAAAAATCTGAAAAACAACCCGAGGCATGAGCTAAATCCAAAACTTCCTTCCGTTCCCTTCCGCCCATATGAGAACAATGCAATTTGGGAATAGTCCCTTGCTGTCCAAAAAAGGAAATACTCTTTTTTTTTGGACAGCAGGGAAGGAGGGAGTATTGCCAGCTGCACTTTTCTTTATGAACAGCAGGGACAGGCCCAGGATTTCTCAATAGGGCTTTCTTTCTTTTTGTGTATTAAACTGTGGAAATCTGAAGAGAAGGATGGCCTTAGAAACATTTCTTTCAAGTAGTTACAGGCAGGGAGATCATGAGCAAGAAAGGATAGTAAAGAAACAATAGCTTAAAATATTTTCTACATCAAGGAGATAGGGAGGGAAAGCAGGATGGCCCCTGGGTTGTAGCATTTCTTTTTCAGGTTGGATAGAGCAAGTGGCCCTGCTGCAACAGCAAATTGAATGTTCCAGCAGGTACCCAACTCCTACTTGCACAGGCAAAACAAGTGACCCTGGCCTGACTAGAGGTGCAGTTGGTAGTTCGGGATGGAAAATAAGGAGAGAGGGAGGAAGGCCAGGAAGAATGAAAGAGAATGGGGAGAAAAGGAAATGAGGAAGGGGAAGGAAGTAAGGAAAGAGGGAGAGGATAGGGAGGGCTGATTCACTCTCCCATTTCCCTCCCCCCCTCCCCCCATCCCTGACACAGCTGAACCCTTGCATGCTTTATTCTCTACTAGAATGCATTCTACCTCACCATTCACTACTACCATGAATACTATTGCTATTTATCATTTTGTATAGCACTGTACAGAGATATGTAAGAGACGGTCCCTATCAGAGCTTACCGTCTAATCAAGACAGACAACACAACAACTAGGGACTAGAGTAAATCTAGAGGAATGGTAAAGATACACATAGGAGGTGAACAGAAGTCTAAGGAGATGAGGGCCCAAAGCACTACTCACCTCCACCTCCCCCCCAGCTATTCATTATCTATGCAGTCATTCACTGAGGCATCCATTCCACCCATTCACCACCCATGCAAAATGCACTTTGTACAATGCTTAGAGCATGCTTTTTCAACTTGTTAAAAATTAGCATTATACTGACTACCCTTTAGCAGGGCCGCACCAAAGGCTGTGCGAGCGGTGCAGCCACACAAGGCTAGGGTTGCCAACTGACTCCAGTTGCAACTAACAGGCTTGATCCAGTCCTGGGTTGATCCCATTGCATGCAGGGATTTGTAGTCTTGCTTTTCTTATGGAGTACAATGGAGAAATCGGAACTACATGTCCCTGCATGCAATGGGGTAAACCCAGGACTGGATCAAGCCTGTCGGGTGCATCTGGAGCCAATTGGCAACCCTACACAGGGTGCAAGCACAGAAGGGGGCACTGATATCATAACTGGGCTTTCGGGAAGCTCAAAAAGAGTGAGTTACTGCATGTGGCTGGATAGAGGGGGGAGGGGACACCGGATTCGTTACTTGCACAGAGCGCATTTTTAGCTTGGTGTGGTCCTGCTCTTTAGTCCTCAAAGTGGTATATTTTAATGATGGTCAGAGATGATCAGTAGCAGGTTTTCAGTTTCATATTTGAGTTATTTTAGAACTGTGGGCTGCATACCCAAGATCCCTGGTGATTTGATGATATTTGGCCTATCAGTTCATTCTAATACATCCTCTAGTTTCTCAGTAATTTGCGCGGTTTCTCCGACTCACCTTCAGATATCTGCTGCACTGTGAGTATTTCCCCAATGTCATCTTCAGTAAAAACCAGGGCGAAGAATTCATTTAGTTTTGTGATGGCTTTCTCTTCCCTGAATGATTCTTTTACCCCTGGTCACCTAGAAGTCTTATTGACTCCTTGACAGGCCTCATGCTTTTTATGTACTTTAAAAAATAGTTTTTGCCTCTATAGAAAACACTTTTTTTCACATTTTTTCTTGGCCTTCCTTTATTACGGTTTTAAATCTAACTTGTCAGTGGATATGCTCGTTCCTATTTTCCTCATTTAGATTTGCTTTCTATTTTTTATTCTTTTCAACCCAATGGAAGTTGGAAAGCATTATATAGATGGACAGACATTTTTTATCCCTTTTCTCCAGGACCAAGCAGGAAGTCAGTCCTCACATATGGGTGACGTCGGCGCCAACGGAGCCCTCGTGCAGAGCATTTCCCCAGCTTTCAAAGAAAGCCTTTGGGAATGCAGCGCGCATGCGCGGTCCCCTTCCTGCCCAAGGGTGCCATCTTGCTCAGTCTTCTTTTTTCTGCGGAGCCCGACGGACGTGTGTCGTTGTCACCCGGTGAAAAGTTGATTTTTCCTGCGTGGATTCGTGGTTTTTGCCCGGTTCGACGCCAGTTCCCCTTCCCGCCTGGGCCCGATACACCGGTATCGAGCCCGGAGCTAATTTTTTCGGTTTTTGTCCTTCGTGACTAGCGTTCCTGCTTTTTTTCTATTTTTCACTGGCAGTCCGGTCTTTTGACCTTGCAGGGGTCTTTTTTCCCCCGATGGCTGCCAGTGGGTTCAAGAAGTGTGATCGGTGTAAGAAGCTGATGTCTCTCACCGACACACATGACTGCTGCCTCCGGTGCCTCGGGCCCGACCATGACCCAGTGGTCTGTGTCCCTTGCGGCAAAATGTCCTCTAAGGCGCTGAGGAGCCGTCAGCATCAGCGTGAAAGACTTTTTTCTGACTCTGCGTCCGGCCAGGTCCGGACTTCGTCAGAGGCCTCGACATCTCGGGAGTCCGACCCCGAGCACCGTCGAGGCTCCTCTGAAAGGGGGCCTCCTTTGAGGGAACACAGAAGGAAGAAGAAACCCGCGAGGGCGGCATTGGTGGACATTCTTGGCTCCTCGAGGGCCAGGTCGCATAGCCCCGACCGCCGTCCCGGGTCCTCGGAGTCGGAGAGGCCTGCCAAGTTGCCTCGAGTGGAGCTGGAGTCCCCGAGTCACATGAGTGCTGTTGTCCTCATAGACGCCCCTCCGGGGGAGCCGACGTCAGGCCCGATGCCGTCGGGGCCCGAGTAGGGGGCTGCTGAGTCTCCTGAGCTGAGTCTCAGGTTGACGGCCTTGGAGAGTAGCTTGGCTGCCTTCAAGGAGCAGCAGCGGGTACTGATCGCCGGTTTGACCGGTGCATCTGCCCCGACCACCGGGACCTCGACGTCCAAGTCGACTCCAGAGGCCGAGCCGATCCTCAAATCGATTCGGTCTCGAGTTGATCCTCGGCCAAGGTCCCCCTCGGCCTCCCGTTTGGGGCCGAGGTCGTCGATGCCGGTGCCCTCAGGGCGCGCCTTACGCGGCACCCATTACGCGGCGCCCTACAGGGCGCACATTACACTTCACCCTATATTATATGTATTATATGCCATTTGAAAGGAATATTTAGGCGCTCCCTATAGGGCGTGCCTTACACTTCGCCCTATAGGGATCGCCTAAATATTCCTATCAACTGGTATATAATACATGACCATGTCAGAGAGAACGTCACTATTGGAACATATTTCATAGGACGGGTACAATTTTCCTGACATATGCAAACTGTAACCCGCCTGCAGACTAAAATATTATAGTCGGCTTTCAAAGGGTTACACAGGACGCCTCAGCCAGCCTTATTCATTAGGCACACTGGTGAATCGAACCCATGACCCTTGTACCATCTGTCTGTGTAGTAACCATTGTACTACAGCTCTGTTTCTGTATTTGGGTGTCTGCACGCTGTGTTATAGTGCGTGCGCTGCTGCGCACAAGTGTAACGATCGTTGCTGCACCGCGCGTAATAACGCGCGCAACTGCGCGTTATCGGTTATGATGTACCGCCCATGTCCTTTTTTGGCTTTCCTTCCACTAACGCGGCTCCTAACGCGAATTGCACTAACGCAGTTTAGTAAACATACCCCTTTATCTGTTTCAGGGCAAAATG
Organism: Ichthyophis bannanicus; assembly: GCA_033557465.1. Classification (NCBI taxonomy): domain Eukaryota; kingdom Metazoa; phylum Chordata; class Amphibia; order Gymnophiona; family Ichthyophiidae; genus Ichthyophis; species Ichthyophis bannanicus. Next base: position 1,067,646,523 of record CM066031.1, on the reverse strand, counting down.
ACTTTCTGAAAATTTTAACACAATGGGATTAAACTTGGCATGTGGGGAAAAAAAATAGACACATCAATTTTGAAAATGGGCCAAATTGGACTGGTGATTCCATAAAAATAAGCCCCCCCCCCCCCCAAAAAAAACCTAGCCCAATGTATTTCTATGAGAGAAGGAGTTCCAGCGTCTGTAGCATAGAAACATAGACTGAAAAATAGCAGAGAATAGCTCCTTTCAAACTTCCTCTCCCTACAGTTTATTCTCACAATGGGCCCCCCCCCCCCCCCCACCAAAAAAAAAAATAATTCTCCACTATTGAGCACACTGTCCCACCTCCAAAAATTACTTCCTCACAACTGCCCTGGCAAGCTGCCAAATACTACAACCACCCAAAAACCATCCCACAACTGCCTTGCCTCCCTGCAAACTGCCCCACTGCCAGAAACTACACCCCCACAACTACCTTACAAAACTAACTGTCCCCACCCCAATAAACCAAACTCTCAGCACTGCCTCACTACCCTGCAAACTGGCCTACCTCAGAAACTCATCATACCGCAAACCGCCCCACCTCAATAAACAACCTCCCACAGCTGTCCTAAACACTTTGCAAACTCCTCCACTCCCAAGAAATACCCTTTCATAATTGCCCTACCATGCTTCAAACTGTCCAACCCCTAAAAATTACCCCCAACTGCCCAACTACCTCACAAAATACCCATGCATATGTCCCACCAGTCCGCAAACTGCCTCCACTCCCAAAATATACTGCTACAATTTCACTACCCCCAGAAACTACTCCCCCACAATTGCCCCACCACCGTGCAAACTGCTCCACCCACCAAAAATATCCCCCACGACTTCCTCATTCTCAAAGAATCTCCCCATGCATATGCCCCACATCCAAAAACTCCCCACTTTAAGCTACCCCACCAGTCTGCAAACTACCTCCCCACAATTGTCACTAACCTCCAAAAGTACATCATCCATAAATGCCCCACCACAGAGGTGTGCTCTGCCTGAATTGCAACAGGAATATAAAACCAAACACACACACACACACATACACTCAAACCCCTATACACCCAAGCAGACACAGGGATTAAAAATAATTCCACATTTTAAAATTATTCACACACATATTTCATTTTCTTTACTGTTATTTCTACTGTGAAAGCTACTAACTGAATTGTACTGCTTTCTCACTGGTTGCTGTCTGTAGTGTCAGCTAGTATCTGTTATCATGGCCTGGGCTAGATTAAGCAAATGATAAGCTAGGAACATAGCTGGGGTCCAGAGTTTAGGGGGCTGCTGTCAGATGCGCTCAGCACCCGAGAGATTAGGATTGACAACTATCTGGCTTTTTTCATGATTCTACTGATTTTTACATTAATGTCTGGAAGCTGAAAGGAAGTCTAACATATCTGGAGATTTTTCAGAATTTAAACTTGTATCTGCAGTTCTCTAATCCTCCTCCTCCTCCCCCCACATGAATGAGGTTTTCCTGCCTGCTTCCAATGTAATTAGCAGCTGAGACTGTGAGTAAGGTCCAGCCAATGGGAAGACTGTGGGAGTGGAGCACTGGAATGCTGTTCTAGCAGTGTTGCCATTTCTACGATTTTTCCACCCAACTGGGTGACTTTTTACCCAGACTTTGAGAGAAATGTGCAGGTTGCGAGTTTGTGGGCTATTTGTCATTGCCACTTTGGGTAAAAAAAAAGCCACAGATAAAAGAGCAAAAAGGCAGACTCCAGCTTCAGAGAGGGTCATGGTCCTTGGCTGCAGCTTATTGGACAAGTCCCAGAGCAGTGCATCAGGAGCTGACCAATGAGATGTGGCAGGGGGATTAATTGGCTGGAATCGGCCCCTCAATCGGGGAAGAGGAGGGTAAGGCCATGTGGCAAGGTCGGTGCGGGCACACTTGATGAACTGTCAGACCTGCCAATCAGGAAAGGGGAGAGTGAACCCAAGGGTGGGTTGCTATTTTGAACTATTTTTTAACCCGCTTTGGGTTGGAAATTTTTGAGATCATCTGGCAACATTGTACTCTAGTCACAGAAGGGAGGAAGGTACTCTGGGAGAAGTTCCTGAGCGGTCCTCCAGTTTAGTCCTCCACATCCGGGTAGTGCACCTCCTCCTGCAGCCTGGAGACTGGACCAATCAAAATCTTCCTCTGTATGCTATATGCTGTCGGAGCTCCCATCAGCCCCCAGTGTGTCCAGTCTCCTTGCAGCTGGAGGACGTGTGTGCCTGGGTTAGGCTCACTTAGGGGCACTTAGAGAGCAACACTAGAGAGTTTTCTTTTATTTGGGGATTTTCTTTCTCCTTCATTTCTTTATAGGTAGCTGTTCCTTTAAAAAAAAACAAAAAACAAGAGGCACGCCGGGGTGGAGAAGCCAGATCTGCTTTGGTCTTCTGCCTTCTCTTTGGAGGAGCTCTGGCAGTCCGGCAGGTTTGATCTCTCTCCTAGACTGTACGGGGAAGAGATCTGCCTTTCCCGTCCACCTTCTTGGTTCTGGGACGTCTTTGCCTCCCTTCTGCTTGTCCCCCGCAGTGCTGTTGGCTGTCTGGTAAGTCCAGAGCGGTAGCGTGCTCCCGCGCTAGATTCGGGCGGTGAAACTGCTCCCGACGGTACATCGTCGGTACGTGCCTTCCCCTTTTCGGCAGGGATCGCGGTTGTGTTGCATTTCCTTTCTTTCGTTTATTTTTTAATCATTTGTTGCCTGCCTTTAATTTTCGCGCCCTTTTATTTTCGCCGCCGAGTAAGTGCCGGCGGCCATTTTCTGTCCCGTTTTTGCTTTCTTCCCGCCAACTTCAATAGATGTGCACGCGTTCCCCTTGAGGTTTTTGGTGCCCTTTTTGTGGCGATTTTGCCTGCGGGCCTCTCAGCATGCAGGCCTGATGTTTTAATTTTTTTTTAATTTTTTTATTTTAATACAGAAGTAGCCAAAACTGCAACTATTTTTATTTTTGGTTGGAGCACTCATCCAGCTCTATTTTCAGGGCCGCCTCCGGTGATAGCTTGGCTACTAAACCGCAGTGCGTGATCTGCGGATCGCGCAGGGGGGCGAATGCGGACTCTGGCCTGTGCAGGAGCTGTGCCTCGGTTTCTTCAGCCTCCGAGCATCCAAAGGAGCTGCTGGAATCTGACAGCCCTCCTGTTATAGCGGAGGGGGGCCCTCGGCTGGTCCTCTCCCCTCTGGCCCTACGACCCCTATTTTAGGGCAAACTGGCACGTTACCAATGGAGGCTGTTGAGTCCTTCTCCGCGGATTTTTCCCCAGATTTCGTTCTCCTCATGCACCAGGCCTTTCGCTTAAGCCGCTCCGGCAAGTTGCCCGAGTCCTGGCTGGCGTCCCTTTCCTCCTTAATAGCTGAGGAGCCCCGGCGCAGTTTCCCACATACCGCCAAACGCTTGAAGTCCTTGGACGTGGAGCAGGACGAGCTGAGTTGGCAGGATCTGGATGTGGACGTAGAACCTGAGGCTGGTGCTGAGGAGTTGGAGGATGGAGAGATACCGGAGCCGGAGGAACAGGCCCGAATTATTCGGGTATTTCGTAGAGAAGAGCTGGTGCCTTTGATCACGGAATCTCTTCAGACGCTCAATCTGGCGGTGCCTCGTCCTATCGAGGAGGACGGTTTAGAAGATCCTCTCATCCAGGCCGTGCGTGAGTCTCAAGTGGTGTTTCCAGTACACCGAGTACTGGAACAGATGATTCAGACTGAGTGGGATCAGCCCGATTCCGGCCTGAAGGGGATTCGGACGATGAACCGTCTGTATCCCTTGGCTGACAAAGACAAGGAAAAGTTTAAGTCGCCTCGGGTTGATGCTGCGGTTTCGGCGGTCACTAAAAAGACCACCATTCCGGTTGAAGGCAGTGCTGCCTTAAAGGATGCGCAGGACAAGAAGGTAGACAATTTGCTGAAACAAGCCTTTGACGCTAATGCCTTATCTCTGCAGGCCTCTATCTGTGGCGCTTGGGTAGCTAGGGCCTGTTTGCGTTGGGCTCAGCACCTGCGGACCGCTTCTGGTTTGGATCAGCAGGGGTTATTAGAGGTGACCAGGCTGGAGTCTGGGTCGGCTTATCTGGCAGATGTGCATTATGATTTAATCCGGACTCTGGCTAATAGTATGGCTTCCTTGGTGGCGGCGCGCTGATCTATCTGGTTGCGCAACTGGGCGGCCGACGGTTCGTCCAAATCTCGTCTCAGTAAGCTTCCTTTCAAGGGGAAGTTGTTGTTTGGAGACGCTCTAGATCAGTTGGTTAAGGACCTCGGGGAGTCGAAGGGCGGTAGACTGCCTGAGGATAAGCCTAAACTGAGTAGGAATTTGCCGTCTACGCGCGGTCAATTTCGAGACTTTCGCAGATTTCGCTCTTCCCGCCCTTGGAGTTCCCAACGGGGTCGCTTTGGATCTCGATCCCAGGGTTTCCGAGGGTTTCGAGGAGCGGGCAGAGGATTCTCGGGAGCTTCTTCTTCCTCGCCTTCTTCCTTTAGTCGAAAGCCACAATGAAGCGAGGCGGGCTCAGGAGGAAAATCTGGTCATCGGGGGTCGCTTACGCGACTTTCTTTCTTCCTGGGTCCAAATCACTTCGGATCAATGGATACTGGAGATCATCAGAGACGGGTATGACCTGGAGTTTGCCTGCCCACTCCCGGATTCCTTTGTCCTTTCTCCCAGCACAGGCGATCAGAAGGCGCGGGCGATTCGGTTGACTCTGCTCCGCCTCTTAGCCTTAGGGGCGGTCGTCCCCGTTCCTCCTTCCGAGCGCGGCGTCGGTCGCTACTCCGTCTAGTTTGTGGTGCCCAAGAAGGACGGGTCGCTTCGGCCAATCCTGGATCTCAAGGGCGTGAATCGTTTTCTCCGGGTCTCTCATTTCCGGATGGAAACCTTAAGATCAGTCATCGTGGCGGTGCGTCAGGGGGAGTTTCTCACGTCCCTCGACCTCTCGGAGGCCTACTTGCACATTCCCATTCGGGAGGTTCATCAAAAGTTCCTGCGGTTTGCCTTTCCGTGGGGTCACTTTCAATTTCAAGCCATGCCGTTTGGTCTAGCCACAGCTCCGCGCACCTTCACAAAGGTAATGGTAGTGGTCGCGGCGGCCTTACGGAAGGAAGGCATATTGGTTCACCCCTACCTCGACGATTGGTTGATTCGAGCAAAGTCCTACGACGAGAGTTTACAGGTCACGGGCAGAGTGGTGTCCTTGCTGCAGTCCCTCGGCTGGGTGGTAAACGAGAAAAAGAGTCACTTGTCGCCGACTCAATCCCTCGAGTACCTCGGAGTTCGGTTCGACACGGCGAGAGGATTGGTGTGTTTGCCGGAGCGCCGTGTCCAAGCCTTGCAGGGTCTGGTGCGCTCCTTTCTATGGATGTTCACCCCGTCTGCCTGGTGGTACCTTCGGCTTCTCGGCACTATGGCAGCGACCCTGGAGGTGGTTCCTTGGGCGCGGTTCCATATGCGGCCACTCCAGAGCGCACTGTTACGTCGTTGGTCGAACATGCGGTTGCCCTGCCCGATGCTAGTTCTTCGGTCGCTCCGTTGGTGGCTGTGCGCGGACAACCTGCGAATGGGGCTTCCCTTGGAACCGCCCCTGTGGATTCCGTTCCTTACGGATGCAAGCCTCTCCGGCTGGGGAACTCACTGCGAGGGTCAATTCGCTCAGGGAACATGGTCTCTCCGGGAGGCGTCGTGGTCAATCAACCGTCTCGAACTGCGAGCGGTGAGGCTCGCCCTGATTGCCCTCGAGGCGTTGGTGAAGGGGCGGCCGGTGCGAGTGCTCTCAGACAACTCAGCAACGGTGGCCTACATCAACCGCCAGGGAGGCACCGGCAGTGTGGCCATGGAGAACGAAGTGGCGGCTTTGTTCAATTGGGTTCAGTCCCGCCTGCCAGCGATATCGGCGGCGCATATCGCGGGAAAGGACAATGTGACGGCGGATTATCTCAGCAGAGTGCACGTCGACCCCGGGGAATGGGAACTGAACCCGCAGATTTTCACGCAACTCGTTCGCCGGTGGGGGCCTCCCCTCATGGACCTCATGGCAACGTTTCAATCAGCGAAGACGGGGCGTTTCTTCAGCAGGCGGAGAGAGCGCATGTCCGAAGGGATCGACGCCCTCATTCAGCCGTGGCCGGCTTACGGTCTCCTTTATGTCTTTCCCCCTTGGGCGTTAATCGGACGGGTCGTTCAGCGCATCGAGGGCGAGTGCTACTGGTGGCTCCAGATTGGCCCAGAAGACCGTGGTATGCCGACCTGGTGAGGTTGAGGGACAGTGTTCCGTGGACTCTGCCTCCGTTGCCGGATCTGCTGCTGCAGGCTCCGCTTCGGATGCCCCAGGTGGCTCGATTCTCGCTTACGGTTTGGCCATTGAAAGGGCTCGGCTGTATAAGAAGGGTTACACCCCTGCGGTTATTGCCACTCTTCTTCGAGCGCGGAAGTCCTCCACTTCCCTCGCTTATGTGAGGGTATGGAGGATATTTGAAGACTGGTGCTCCCGGCGGGGAGTGCAGGCGGCGACGGCTTCGGTGCCCGTAGTTCTCAGTTTTTTGCAGGACGGCTTTGACAAGGGTCTCGCAGCCAGTTCTCTGAAGGTTCAGCTAGCGACTCTCGCTTGCTACAGCGGCAAAGTACTAGGTCTTACTCTCGGGTCTCATCCGGACGTACAGCGTTTTCTCAAGGCGGTGTTCCGTTTGCGGCCTTCGCGTAGGGTGGCAGTGCCATCGTGGGACTTGAACCTGGTGTTGAGGGCTTTGGTTGGCAAGCCTTTTGAGCCCCTTAGCCAGGCGTCTCTTAAGGATCTCACGCTTAAGACAGTTTTTCTGGTGGCCATTTGCTCGGCGCGGCGCATCTCCGAGTTGCAGGCGCTCTCGTGCCGGGAACCATTCTTATCTATCTCTAGGGACCGCGTGGTGCTTCGGCCGGTTCCCTCCTTTTTGCCTAAAGTGGTGTCACCTTTTCATTTAAATCAGGTGGTTTTTCTTCCGGTCCTGCATGGGAGTTCGGACGGCGCTGGGGACGAGGGCTTGCATTACCTGGATGTGCGCAGGGTCCTTTGGCGTTACTTGAAAGTCTCAGGGTCTTTCCGTAAGACCGACAGGTTGTTCGTGCTTTTTGGCGGAGCACGGAAAGGTGAAGCGGTGGCTAAAGTGTCCATTGCTAGGTGGATCAAGGAGGCTATTGCGTCGGCTTATATTTTACACTCTCAGCCGGTTCCGGTGGGTCTGCGGGCCCACTCTACCAGAGCTCACGCGGCTTCTTGGGCGGAGCACAGTCTGGTCCCGCCGGCGGAAATTTGTAAAGCGGCGACTTGGTCGTCGCTGCATGCCTTCAGTAAGCACTACCGGTTGGATGTGCTCGTCGCTCGAGATTCTTGTTTTGGTTCGGCAGTATTGCGCGCCGGATGGCAAGGTCCCGCCTGGTGTTGACTGCTCTGTTACATCCCGGATGTGGAGGACTAAACTGGAGGACCACTCAGGAAATAGAAATTACACTTACCTGGTAATTGTAGTTCCTGGAGGGTCCAGTTTAGTCCTCCTTCCCTCCCTATCTGTCATGTGCTCTGTTGCGGAACGCGTCTGCGATCTGGACGGCGTTCGTTCGGCCTTCTGTGTTACATTTTTCGGGCCGCGAATTTCTGTCGGGTTGTTCCTTTTTCTTTCTAGCTCCTGTTTTCGGGGGCTGGAATTTGGGCTGTCGCTTTCTTCCAGGGAAGAGGTAGAGGCAATAAGCAGTGTTCTGGCTTCCTCGTTTGGGGAGGGGGTCAAGAGATTCATAAGGGGTATCAGTTTCTTTTTGTATATATATATTACCTGTAGTCTCATGTGTTGCTTCTTTAAGTCTGCTTTGTTACTAGTTCACTGGGGGCTGATGGGAGCTCCGACAGCATATAGCATACAGAGGAAGATTTTGATTGGTCCAGTCTCCAGGCTGCAGGAGGAGGTGCACTACCCGGATGTGGAGGACTAAATTGGACCCTCCAGGAACTACAATTACCAGGTAAGTGTAATTTCTATTTCTTTATGCTGTACAAGTTTTAGTTTCTGCATGTGATGGAAGATGAATGAAAAGTGAGGCCCACACTGCCCCCTAAAAATGCCTCAATGCATTTCTGTAGGAAAAGCATTTCCAACAGCTGCAGCATACTAACAATGATTCACAGTAACATAGCAATTACACAGTTGTACCTGTCAAACAGCTCTCCCCTCTTATCTCCTCTGCCGATCACAAACACACACAGAAGAACCCACACACACAGGCAGAGATACATACATAAAAGCATTCACAAACAAATGCAAGAATGCACAGAAACACATACAAGCACATATGCATAGACATACAAACACATGCACATACAGTATAACAATCCACAAAATATATATACATACACATACCAAAAAAACACATAATAAATATATAAAACAGAGATGCGTGCGTGCACACACACACTCTCATACTCCTACAGAGACCACATTCACAACACACACACACACACAGGAGTTGAAAATAATTCCATAATCCATGTACTGCATGCTTTTCCCACTTGTTAAAAGGTGCCTTTTTGGTCTCAATAACCTCTCTTGTAGCAGCATCATTTTACTATGATACAAAACTATTCATGGATATTAGTCATAAGCAGACTGTGAGGAAATGCAGGAGGATCTCTTCAAACAGGACAACTGGGCATCTGAACGGCAGATGAAAATAAATATAGACGTCTGAAGTGCAATATAGGCAAAAAATCCTAACTTTAGGTACATCATTCTGCGTTCTACATTAGGAGTCACAACCCAGGGAAAGGATCTTGGAGTCATCATGGCCAATATATTGAAACACTCAGCTTAATGTGTGGTAATGGTAGAAAAAAAATAGAAAAGAATATAAGAATAAGAGAGAAAATACAATGCCTCTGCATCAATCCATGGTGCAATCACGCCCTGAATATAGTGTACCTCATCTCAAAAAAGATACAGTGGAACTAGGGAAGGCACAGAGAAGGGAATGAAATGGTTCCTTTATGAAGAAAGGCTAAACAGGTTATGGCTTTTCAGCGTGGAGAAGAAAAGAGCGAGAGGGGATATGACAGATTTTTAAAATCATGAGTGGGATAGAACAGGTAAACGGAAATGGATATTTACCCTTTTCTAATACTACTCATCTCAGCCACTGCAATCAGAAAACACCAGATTATCCTGGGAGACCTAAATCTAGTATCAGTTCCTCCCATGCAAGCAAACACTTTCCTTGAAGCCATGGACCAACTCGGGTACGAACAAATTATATACGATGCCACTCATAACAAAGGTAACACTCTCGATATGGTATTCATGCCCACCAAACATCAGCAAAATCAAGTAAAAAAACCTGAAACACGAATAACTCAAGTACCATGGTCAGACCATCACCAAATAGAATTCTCAATATATCTGCCTACTATACCTGACCGGTCACAAACTGGCCTAACAACACACCCCCAAAGGAGGTTCCAAAAATTCAATAAAGAAGCTCTGATAACATCTATAGTATCACGTATTAACCCTGAACACATGGACCTCGAAAATCTGGTAAACCTATGGAACTCAGGAATCGAAGCAACCGCAAGCCCAACCTGGAAAGTCGCAAGCAACACAACTAAAACCAGAACAGAACCATGGTACTCTACATCTCTAAGCAGAATGAAGAAAGACCTACGAAAACTGGAAAGAAAATGGAGAAAAGTCAAAACCAAGGAACGCAAGATGGAATACCTAATACTCCTCTCAAAATACAAGAACGAGGTCAACCTGGCTAAAAAGACACACCACACTAACATACTCAATAAGGCGCTTAATAGGCCCAGAGAACTGTTCGAACTTGTTAAATGCCTCACCAAGACTTCCCAAGACGTTAACTATAATGGAGCAATAAAGGCCCAAACGTTAGCGGATCATTATGCCAGCAAGCTAAATCCACCAGTACCCACGCTCCCCACGCTCCCCACTCATGACCTGGACGCAGCCACCACACCACAGAAAACCAACATTTCCACAAGCGCAGATCAAAACGAAGAATGGAGCGCTTTCCAACATATCGAAGACCAGCAAATTATAAACATAATCACCAACTTAAACACCACAACCTCCCCACTTGATCCATGCCCAGCGGCCTGGATCAAGGCGACAAAGCAAGAAATTGCCCAACATATCTCCCACATTGTGAACCAATCACTTCAGCAAGGAACCATGCCAACGCAACTCAAAAAATCCCTCATAAGACCCATTTTAAAAAGCAAAGCTCTCAACAAGGACGACCCAACATCCTACCGCCCAATATCAAGCATATCCTTCCTAGCCAAGATCATCGAAAAGGCAGTCCAACAACAGTTGCAAGACCACATCGACGACAGAAAAGCCCTAGATGTTCATCAATATGGATTCCGACAACATCATGGAGTTGAAACCCTCCTTATAGCACTGCTAGACAACCTCCTCAAAGGCCTGGAAAACAAAAACAAGATGTTCATGCTTACATTTATAGACATATCAGCTGCATTCGATACAGTACACCACAGTACACTCATGAACCGATTCGCATCCATAGGAATAACGGGAACCCCTCTGAAATGGTTCTCATCCTACATAACAAACAGAATGCAGCAGGTCCACTTCAACGATGAAAAGGCAGACGCTTTCCCCCAAACCCAAGGTATTCCTCAAGGCTCAGCGCTGTCCTCCCTCCTATTCAATTTATACATACAACCAGTTTGCCAAATCTTCCAGAAGCACAAGATCAGTTACCACATTTATGCAGATGATCTAATGCTTTATACTCAACTCGACGTAAATAAACCAAGTTACAACCAACTAGAAGAATGCCTAAGCAAGCTGCAAACCTAGTTGCAACAAAACAACATGTCGATAAACCATAAAAAAACGGAGGTGATGTACATCTCCAGGAAACCGGACTTCAGCCCTCCCGCCACAGTCACCCTGAACAACAACGTCTATCACACAAAGACCGAGATAAAATACCTAGGGGTAATGCTTGATAGCAACCTAAGGATGGACAAACACCTCCGGATAACCAACCATAAATTAAAAGTCCTTCAACCACTACGTAATATCATTGAACAATCCGACTTCAGAACAGTGGCGCAAGCTCTCATCACTCCCCACCTGGACTACTGCAACGCCATTCTACAAGGCTTACCAAAGAAAATCCTAAACATCCTGCATTTGGCGCAAAACGTTGCTGCAAGAATCATCATGAAAAAAGGCTTCGCCGAGCACATCACACCAGTACTAATTGAACTGCATTGGCTCCCCATTACTGCCCACATCAAATACAAAACACTAGTAACCACATTCAAACTGATACACAACATAGCACCTTCATACCTCACCAACCTAATCACCACACAACCACTCAACAGAAACAGAAGAACCGCAAACCTCAACACCCTCTGCGTCCCAAATAGCATAAGAACTGTCAAAGCATATACGAGTAACAGAACATTCTCATACGCAGCACCACTACTCTGGAACCAGCTGCCTTATGAGCTATGTTCAACCAGCGACTTAAATGACTTTAGGAAAAAGCTCAAGACTCACCTATTCCAGACTCATTACAACCTGTCCTAGGCAGCGAGCCCTCCTCCTACTCGCCCACTGCGCCAAAGTGGATTCACTTTACCCCCGACCATAGGTCAAGAAAAATTGCAATCGTGCACCTGTAATAATGTATATATGTATATATGTAAAAGCACCCCCCATCAATCGAGTGTAAATTTAGTAACCTAGCTGCTGTGTTGTGTGCCAAGCCTCATAATCAAAATGTATATTTTGTTAATTCCTGTCCTGTACAATCAACCCTGATATGTAAAGTAAACCGCTGCTGATCGCTGGAAGTAGCGGTGTACAAATGTATAATAAATAAATAAATAAATACTCAAACTAGTAGACATGCCATGAAATGATCAAGTAGCATATTTAAAACAAACTGAAGGGGATCATGTGATGCTATAAGATAGGGAGGCTTTGTTTTTCTCTTGCTCATACACGCACCAGATTGTTGTGTGGCAAAAACGTTGTGGTTTTCTTTACTCGAAAGACGGAAACTACAAGTGCATCTGAACAGCAAAATATATTATATGAATTTTGCAGCATGAAAGTAACAAGAAAAGCATAACTCGGAAACATAGATGACCGATTCTCCTGAGCAGAACTGGGCCAACCACTAGGCAAACTAGACGGCCACCTAAAGTGGAAACTTCTAGGGAGCAGCAAAGAGCAGATCATTCAGAGCTAAGCAATAAATTCTGACAGCCATGGGGGGGGAGGGGAGGCAATAAGGCTTAAAATTTGTCTAGAGTGCCAACACCTTGAACCAACTCTGGGACTGGCCCTGTTCCTGAGGACCACATGTGCACTCCTAATCATGCTTGGTTAATGGGGCAGTCTTTCATGTGGTTGTGCAAATATAAGAAAGGTTTTTAATGTGGTCTACTCCCAGTTGGACATGATGAATATGACATTTATGTAGTTGAGTAGAAGCAATGGGGACTCAGAAAGAGATTTTCTGATGCAGATTAGATATAATTCAGTAGCAATGTCCAAAAAGCCCTGTAGTAAAATGCAAATTCCCTCAAGGAGAAGATTTTGAAAACAGATCATGCAGAAAAAATCTTTTTTCCCCAGGATTCCTGAAGCCATTTCCTGAGTCAGAACTTGCACAGGTGTTGAAAACCAGGCTGAATAGTGAGCTGGGCTTACGAGACTACTTAAATCTAATAAAAGTTTAACGTACACATCAATTGAGACTAAAAGTTACTAGCATGGAAAGGCCAAGAGTTGTGATCATGCAAATTATGAGGATGCGGAAGAAAGTTGATTTTGCGTTATCCTCGACTGAATCTTCTGGCATGGAGGATGTTCAATATGCAAGGGAAGATTTTTTAGGTATGAAGAAAAACAAGAAGAAAGGTACTCAAGGCCAGCGGAAGGAGTTCAGCAGCTCGGGCAACAAGAAAGGGCAGTCGGACCCTTAGAGCAATGTGGATCCTTGTGTGTGAATCTTTCATCATTTTTTAACTAAGCCTCAGGTTCAGTTGCTTAATAAAGGACTTTCATTTGTACCTATGATTCATTTTGATTCTTTTCAGTTTAGATTGGACTTGGAAAAGTTTATTCACAAGCTCTATTTTAAAAAGATTGTTTGCATCACAGCAGAAAGGAGAGGCTGACTGTGGAGCAGACAAAGGAGTTCAGCATAAGGAATGTCCTGATCCTGCGACTCCTCCAGGGCTCTTGCATCCGGCGTTAGCTGTTTTTCGGCAGCTGATTCTTCGGGATGTGGAAACCTTGGAGAAATCCTCTTGCAATAAATGGAAGAATGCTCTCACAACAGCAGAGAGGGGGGCCCTGAAGGAGCTGCGTGCAAATTCCAATATTGTAATCAAGCGTGCCGATAAAGGCGGAGCAGTAGTGGTACGCAATCGGGCTGATAATGCAGCTGAAGCCTTACGCCAATTGTCTGATTCATCAACGTATTTGGTAGTTAAGGAAGATCCGACGTCCTATTTACATATATTTCCAAAAAGGAACTTTGGTTTTTGAATCCGAAGTCTCCTGGTATGGCAAAATTCTACCTGTTGCCAAAAATCCACAAAACCTTTGCGAATCCTCCAGGGAGACCAATTGTGTCTACTAGAGTCACACTTCTTGAACCTTTATCTGTGTTGGTGGATTCGTTTCTCAGGCCTCTTCTGAAGAATATACCCTCTTACATACATGAGACAACTCATTTTTTACAAATTTTGTCTGAGGCATCTTATTGGGCTATGCAGTCTGACACTGAGAGATGGTGAATGATTTTAAAGATGATCAGGACTGTTTTAAATTTTGCTCTGGCCATCATTGCTGTAAGACGGGGTTGATGTGCTCAGTTCTTGGAGTGTCTGTAATGATGCGTGCTGCAGTGTTTTGCACCATTTGGAGTGGGTGTAAGGTCAGCTGAGGGAGGCCTTGATATACCGAGTTTCTGTAATCAAGCAGAGGTGTGATGAGTGTTTGGCACACAGTGCGGAAGTGGTCCTGGCGGAGTATTGGCTTAATCTTTCTGATGGTCCTCAAGCATTGATAGGCCTTGTTTGCGGTTTTGGTGATGTGGGATTTCAGATTCAGAGCTCTGTCCATTGTGATGCCCAGGTACTTAACTTCATCTTTGACTACTATGAGTTTGTCTAGAATGCTGATAGTTTGTGGTGGAATGAAGATGGGGTGCCTGGTAACGAACATTGCCTCAGTTTTATCGTAGTTGACCGTCAGGTTATTGGCTGTGAGCCAGGCATTCATGTCTTCAAGTCATCTGGTTATTGTTGTGGTGTTAAGAACTAGTAGGTTGAATGGAGCATACACCATGATGTCGTCAGCATAGAGGTGATAGTGGAGTTTGTGGCGTTTGATGATGTTGCATATGGGTTGGATGCAAATATTAAAGAGCATTGATGACAGGGCTGAACCTTCTGGTATTCCCTGCGTGACGGGGAACTGCAGTGATTTCTTTTGGGCGCATTTGACTTGTTGCGTTCGATCTTCCAAGTAGGAAGTAAACCACTTCAGAGTATTCTTGCATCTGCTGCAGGCGTTGCAGTAACCTGGGGTGGGAGACAGTGTCAAAAGCTGCTGAGATGTCCATGAACACTAGCAGGAAACCATTCTTTATGCTATCCATGCCTCTTAGGAGATTGTCAAAGAGGAAAGTGAGTAGTGTTTTCACACTGTGCTGGGGTATTGCTTTTAAAATCATTATAATGCAACATCTGACATAATCATTGTATATTGTTTCACTCATAAATTCACGATCGCGAGAGTTCGTTAAGTATTTCACCCCTCTGGGCCTCTCAGCTCGCCCATCATCTCTGCTCACATGCACCATATTACTTTTGTAGGGGTGCGAACATTAATCAAACATTTCCTAGGGGTGTAGGGCATAGAAACCACTGCTCCAGCCTGTGAGGGAGGGGGGCTTTAGGCATGCATAATAGTACATTCTGAAATAATTGCAGAATAATGGAAAATGGCTGATAGAATTTATAATATGCTCTGGATCCATTGCAAAAAGAACAAAAAAAATTTCAGGCACTTAAAAGTTATACAGCCCAGGTAGTATGCTTACATGGATGACTTAGAGCATGCAAATTTAAAAAGGGAGTGGGTCTCTCATGCCCTTAATGCCCATTTTGGAACTCGGAAAGCAGATATAGCTAAATTAATACATGCATATATTTCCACAGATCATGTAACCAGCAATCCTTTGGATAGATTTATAATCCTTAAAGCAATAGTTGGGTAGTTTATGATAATTGCTAATACGTACAGACTTAATGATTACATTCCAAAAAACTTGTGATCATAATGACATATTGTATGCTGCTTATTTACCTTTACCTACTGTATTATTCTTGAAGGTGACTCGTGAAGGGTCACCTAGGTTAGAAGGCCAAGTAGGAGCCTATTTTAAGCTTATTTTATAAAGACTGGTGCTTATGGGGTCTGTTTACTAAAGTGTGCTAAGCAGTTAGTGTGTGAATTAGCGGGAGCTAGCTGTTAGCGCACGAGCATGGTAACTGTTAGCGTGCAAGCATGACAGGGTGTGCTAATTCACATGGTATATGGTGGGAACTGGGTGAGCAGTGGCTGGAGAATGAATGTGGACTACACAGTGAGTTAGTGCACAGTACTTTAGCGCTTGTTAACTGTCACAGCTGCCAATAGCGCGAGTGCACTTAATGCCTCCTCAAGAGGGGGTGTTACTGCAAACCGACACTGTGCTTGCTGTTAATATGCCCATTGATTTAAAAAAAAATGCCCTTCACTTCCACATTCAAGCCCTTGATCAGCCTTGCAGCCCATATCTCTCCTTGATTCTACCCCACCAGCACTTACTGGGGGTGGCCTTAGTGAGTTAGTGGCGGGGCAGGAGCAATGCTAGGATGCTCCTGCCCCATTATCAGCCCAGATTTGAAATGGCAGCTAGGGCTCAGACTGCCAGTTGAGGGGGTATTTAGCAGGGGACCAAAATTTTCAATTATATTTAAAGAAGTAATGGAAAATGTATGTGCAATTTAACAAAGAACATAAAGAACAACTTCATTTGGGAAGTGAGTAAAGTGGTTCTAAGAGGAACAATTATGGCTCATTTGATTAGTAGGAGGAAAAGATTAACCGGCAACTCATGGAGTTGGAAAGAGAGCTAAAACAACTTAAGCAAAGCGCAGTCATTCACACTCCCCCTCCAAAGAAGAGCGCTGTACGCTGGTACGGTCAGAATGTTGAACGCTTTCATATGGTTAGGCTTGTCACCACTGCAGAAGAAGCAAGTTTTGTCCCACTTCTTTTAAAAATGTACAAGACATTAGCAAAATTGTCAAAGAATTCAATAAAGTGTTTTTGTATCGGCTGTAACATGAACAGATGAAAACTGAGAGCCCGATATTCATTACGAGTTAGGCAGTTAGCAAATGTGCTAACTGCATCAGTTGCGGTGAACGGGATTATTCAGCGGCATTAACACTGTTAGTGCCACTGAATAGATGTTGGTACTGCCGCTAGACGCCCTGATGCTAACTGATTAGCATCAGAGCATTCCTGGGGCAGAGTGGGGGCAGCACCCGGGGATAACCAGTCAGTGGGGATATTCAGCTGCTGTCTGGCTATCGCTCGGCGGTGAAAGTCAGGCACAGTGAAGGCTGGTCTAACTGTCTCCACCAAAGTTAACTGGCTGTCCTGGATAGTCGGTGTTGGTGGCTGGATATGCCACAAGGCATTGAATACCTGGGTCTAGAGTTCAGCGGCAATGGCTAGCTGCTTGAAAGCATTAGCCACTGCTGACTATTGGGCCCTGGATTATCCAGTTCTAGCCAGATAAATAGTGATAAACAGTTCCACAGTGCTGGACCAACATAAGCAAAGCTCTCCTCCAGGTGTATTGCAGTTACACAGAAAAAAGTACACTTAAGAGCGATTGCTGTAAAGAATGAAGCGGTCTTTTTTGGAACATATGGAAGCAACAAATCTTCTACATACAGGACCAGCCCAACCATCAAGCAAATTAGGCAGTCATCTTGGGTGGAAGCTTCTGGGGTGGGGGGGGGGGGTGGTATGGCAAGGAACAGGGCATTCAAAGCCAAACAATAGATTCTGAAAGCCGGGAGGGGGGAAGGAGCATAAGGCTTAAGGTTTTCTTAGGGTGCCAACACCTTGAACCAACTCTGGGGCCAGTCCTGGCTCATAATGTGTTCTGACCAAGCACATTAACATGAATTTCACTGCATTTATCCAACTTCCTGTGCAACCTTTTGATAGGAGAAATGTGATTACCAAATTTCTATTCTTTTCAGACCAATAGAACTTCGAAAGGATTACACAAAAGAGATCAAGAACGTCTGTCTGCCCATGCGTTTGGGGGCAAAATAGCTTTCCGAAAAAATGGAGCAAATTGCCTCTCCCCCCCCCCCCCAAAAAAAAATGGCCAAATGCATTTCTATAGAAGAAACCTACAACAGTGAAACACAGCAATTACAGAATTCCTCTTTTCCAAATCCTGTTCTCTATTCTCCAAATCCTCAAACTGCCCCACTTCCAAAAAATGCCCTCCACAACTGCTCTACCACCCGGCACATTGCCTTTACCCCCCAAAAATACTCTCACAACTATTCCACCAATCTGCCAAACGCACCAACCCTAAAATACCCCCACACAACTGCCTCACTGCCCTGATTTCCTCATGCAACTGCTCCCCAACCTGCAAACTGCCCAACACCCAAAACCTATCCCCCACAACTGGCACATCACCCTCCTGCCAATTGCCTAACATCCCAAAAAAAAACCCACAACTGTCCTACCCTTGAAGGGAAATTGGCTGATAGGTATGTCTAGTATGGCTGCATCCTTGCCTGAGGCTGTAATACATTATGATGGCACGGAAGAAAAGCATGTGGGCTGAGAGAATGAGTACCCAGAGCCCAGCACAACAAGAGTAATGCCAGAGGGAACCATACCCTGAGCAGAAGTGCACAGAGAATGGACCCAGCTAAGAAAAGACAGGTCAGGCCTGAACAGGTTGAACAGGCCTGAGCAAGTTGGGCAAGCCTGGACAAGTTAAACAGGCCAAGCAAAGCTGGTGATACAAAGTACTCATAAGCCCTGAAGACTACAGTGCCGGAAGCTACAGTGATTAATGAAACAAAGGGAATGGCAGGGTGCAGTTAGAATGACTCAACATTAGCAAGAATAAAAGCCATTAATATGCTAATGAGGGTGGATCCCAAGGAAAGAGCCTCTGCAAAAGTTTGCAGACAGCTCTGCAGACTTTTGCAGATGGCGTTAATTTTTTTGCAGACAGCCCTGCAGACTTTTGCAGACGGCTCTAAGTTTTGTAGGTGGCTTTGCAACCTTTTGCAGACAGCATAGCAAGTTTTGCACATGGAATAAGACTTTGTGCAGAGGTTGCTGGACATTTGCTACAGAGAGGTATATAAGAAAAGCAATTATAGAGCATCATGGGCAGCCTTCTCTCCCCCGTCATTGTGGAGGTAGAGAACGTTGCCTGCGCTCGGATCCCTCAGACAGACACTTGTATATCTGTGCTTGCAGCTTTTTTTGCTTGTACTAAATAAAAGAGTTTTGCTGACAAGTAACTGTGATCTGAGTTTTTATTTTCCTGGTGTACGGCTCCCATGTGCCCAGGCAATTGGTGATATTTGGGACACTTTGTAGGTGAACCCTGCCTACACCCTCAGGGCTGGCGTGACCCACTGTGCACTTGCACAGGGCAGCAGTCATGGGAGGGCAGCACAGTTGGAACAATGAGCCGGGCCCCAGGCCGAGCTGTAGGATGAATGTCAGCAAGCAATGGACAGTATTGAGGCAGGAGCAACAGCCTTGGGGCTTTGGGCTCTATGTGCATGCAGCATGTGTGATGCTTTCCCGCCTCTCAGTACGAAATTGCATCAGAGCAGATGGGGATACGACAAACATGCAGCATGAACATGGACTCCAAAGCCCCATGCTGCTGTCTTCTTTTTCAAATTTGTAGCAGTAACAAGTTAGGCGTCATTAAAGAAAAGGGGCAGCAAGGCCAGGCAAGGTGAGGTAGGAGCCATCGCACCGAGTGAGATGCACTCTGTTACTGCATTCAGAATATCAGGAAGTGGGTTCTTTGCACAACCCTTCATGAGGCGAGGTGGCAAAGGCTGCACTGGGAAGCTTTCTGAGAGGCACCAGGGAGCAAGACAGAAAGCCCCATTGCATTTTTCATGGGCTAAGGACAGTACCAGACTTGGCCATGTGAGCAACTGAGTCTGTCCCGTTATTCTGTATCATTTACTGCCTGTTATTATTAGTGTGCCACCTTCAGAAAGTTCCCTCAGAGCCTTTGTCTTAGTAGGATCTGCAACTTTTAATTTCTATTTTATTATTCCCCATACGTGATGAAATTTCTGCAGACAGTGGGGGGTCATTCTATGCCACAAATAGCGGGGATGTACATCCCCGCTATTCGTCTCCCTGCCGCCCCAGTGCAATGGCTCCTCATATGTACAGCTGTGTTGTATGGGGAGTTATAGACGGGGGCAGGAGGGGGTGGTCCAGAGGAGGGGCGGGGTGGGGCGAGGCGAGACTCTGGACCTACAGGGCCGATTCAGAGGTTGGCCCTGTACATCTGGGTAAACAGGTGACTTATTCCACCTTTGAGGTGGAATAAGTCCCCCTGGACTTTGGAGGATGGTGGCAGATGGCGGGGACAGACAAATAGTGGGGTGAAGGTGGTTCCCCGTGGCCTGACCCTGGCCATGGGAGGCAGGATGGGGAGGTCGGGCTGCAGGGAAACGGCATTTTGGGTCGGCAGCCAGGGATCGCGGTTCCGCAATGAGATGCCATGGCTCTGCGACTCCATTGCAGAGCCAGGTGAGTTAGCTGGGTATGTGGCTGGGCATGCAGCTGATCAGACTTGGGGCCTGGCCTGCAGGTCTAGACCATAGACCCGATTCCGATCCCACGGGCACGTCTAGCCCCTGCAGGATCAGAATCGGGTCTACCTCTGTACATCCCAATTCTGATTGGCTGTACAGGGACTGGACTGCCAGTATGGAATCGGCCTCAGTATGTTTTACTTCACAAAATCAACATAAAATGAGTTCTTCCCAAAAATCTGAAAGACAGAAGCTGAATGAAGTGGAAACAGGTGTTCTGGATACAATAGGATTTCAGAGAAAAAGTATCTAAAATGTATCCAAGTTGTGGAGTACCCGATTTTAAGCAGTAATTAGGAAACCTGCAAATTGCGTATTTTGTGCACTTGCTGAGACATTTTTGTATTTTCTCAGTCATTGTACCTATAATTACCTTACAGAGAGCTTCATTTTTATTCTTGTTGGTGCCCTAGACAAACCTGAAGCCTTATGCCCACTTTTCCTGTCAGAATCTATTGTTAGGCTTTGAATGCCTTGCTCTATGAATATTCCTGAGAGAGATTTGCATACACTGCCTCCACTGCATGCAAATCTACCTCCTGCATATTCATTGTGGATATCCAGAAAACCCAACTGGCTGGGGAGCCCCCCAGGTTAGGTTTTGGAACCGCTGTTCTAGGCTGTTTAATCATTAGGTTGTGACTGTCTGTCAAAAGTTTCAAGACTTGGGGGTGCATTATCGCATTTATGTGGATGGCATTTCTTTTTTCCTCCTTGTCAACACTTTTTTGTTGTTGTAAACAAATTATAATTATGCTTGCACATGGTCACAGACTGGATAACAAAAACAGACTTGCTATCAATATTAGGAAAACTAAAATCATGTTTTTTTAGTCAGCATGTTTGGAATCTTCTAACATGCTTCTTTATGATGGTTGTTAGATCCCTGTTTCTCAGCAAATATGTAGTTTAGCGCTTATCTTGTCAATGAAACCTCAAATATGGGAGGTTATTTGATCCTGTTTTATTAGATTGTGGCTTTTAAAACATCTTAAACTGCTGTTGCCAGATGAGTTTAGGACAATCTTGAGGAATTAATTCTAGCAAGATGAGATTATTGTGATTCACTTTAACTGGGTCTTCTGCAAAATGCGATCAAGGCTATGCAATTGATGCAAAACACTACTACCAGACGCTTTAGAGGAGTCTCATATCTATCACAATTCTCCTTGCTTTGCATCGATTGCCAATAAATTTTATAATTTTTAAATCTTGTTGTTAATTCATAAAGCTCTGAATGGGGATGCTCCTTTTGTTTCAATGTTGTTTTAAAAATTTATAAACCAAGTTGCATATTGAAATCAAATTAGTCCTAACTGCTTTCTATCCCCTCAATCCATCTATCAATTTTTATAACGCAAAGAAATGTTCCTTTTGCATCGGGAGTCTAGTGGAATGCAATAGGCTGCCATTTGAATCAAAGACAATAACGGATACCACAGATTATAAAAACAAATGAAAGCCTTAAAATTCTCTCAGGCTTTTAGTGCATGATCATGATTTCCTATGTAATAATTTGATAATTAGTTTTGATATCCTGGTGATAGACAATTTGTAATTCTTGCACTTTGGTATCAAGAGGATAAGGCAATGGTGTGCAAAAACTATCTAAAGCTCAGATATTGATGTTTGCGTAGTGTTCGTTCTAATTGTATGTAATTTATTATGCATGTTTGCTTGTTAGCCACAAAGATACGATGATGGGAGATGTATAAATACTTTGAAAGAAAGGAAGAGAGAGAGAAGATGTTAGACATAGGGCAGGGAAGATAGAGAGGGAGTGCAGATGCTAATCATAGGATAAGGGTCGGACAAAGAGAGGGAGGGAGTTAGTGAAAGTGTATGGGAAGGAGAGATGGGAAATCCTGGGTGGACAAAAATAGAAAACTGTAGGCAGATGAAATTTAAAGAAGGATATTGGGTACTGAATGGTAAGAAACGGGGGTGAAATCTGAGTGAAGAACAGAAAAATAAATGGAAGAGAGTCGAATGTGAAAGATCAATGTCATAGATACATGTAAGGGAGGATGTGAAGACAGGAGAAGAAAAAATAAATAGCAGATGTACAGGAGACCCTGGAAACAAGAGAAGACAGACAGAGGAAAGCAGAAAACAAATTCTGGGAATGAGACAATTGGAAAAATATAAATGCCAAACAAAGGTAGAAAAAAGAATTGTATTTTCAGTTTAGTAATTGGCATTTACATTTGCTGACTTTATATTTTGCACAGTACAGGGTAAATACACTGCTATTTCTATTTCTCTGATGTTGCACTTCTTGCAGAGTGTGGCATCTCGGAGTTTGTTTAATTTTCCTACATATTTCTATTTTAATTTGTGGCAATTTATGCTGTACTTTGTGTTAGTCTATCTGTATTTAGCATGTGTGACGGAGACTAGCTAATTTGTTAGCAGATAATTTATCTGTTGGGGTCTGTAAGAATACAATAAATTCAGTTTTCCCAGTAGGTGTACTAGAGCCCATTGCTGTATTTTCGGTGCTGTCTTTTTCTAGATAGACTCCTTGCGTTTGAGTTCTGGTCCTGACTAACTTTTATAGGGTTTTGTATTAATTCATAATATGCTTTGGTACTGGACCAAGATGAAACCAGAATCAAGAATATTTCTTGTATGGTAAATTATTTGGGAAAATGTCCTAGTTGTGCTTTGTGAGGTGACTTCCATGGATGTAGAATATTTGTTTATCCGTAAAATTATGACGGACCAGTATGCAGTATCACTGGTCAGTATTTTATATTAGAGTCCTAGACTATATAATTTAACTACTATAATTTTTTCTGAGTATAACCAGCAATTGCAAGTATTTAATTTCTTTATTGTATCAGTCATAATAGATTAGCACTAATTGTGTCTGAGACTGAGATTTTATATCTTTTTTATGGAACATCTCTATTAATTTGTCTGTTCAAATAAAGATTGACAACCGGATTATTAGAATATCTCAACAGGTTAGGAATTTACCCAACTATTTATACAGCCTGCCTGTACATAGTTACCCTGTTAGCCCATGTAAAAATCCCTGTTCTCTGTAAGTCCAGTGTGGCCCCTGCCTGCACTGCACAAGTTTGCTGACTGTACACTGCACTGATTTGAAAGAGCGTGGTATAGAAAAGACATTAAATAAATAAATAAACAAATAAATACTCAATTCAAATTGGTTATGAAGAACGTTTTTTACAGGTTATATGTACAATCAAAAGTCTAAAGCCATTTTTGTCCACTGACAATCTGAGAATTGTGATTCAAGCCTTAGTAATCTCATGTATTGACTATTGTAATAGTTTATATGTGGGATTATGTTCATATGTTACTGTATCTACTCACTGCAATTAATGCATGCTGAATTATTTTGAATTATCACAGCAGTGAGCAGATAAGAACATATTGCTCCAATATTGTGTAATCTACATTAGCTGCCCATACGGGAGCATATTGTATTTAATATCATTATGCTGGTGGTGGTTGGTGACTCTTCTGAGGGGTACTAAGGTCTCCATCTGCCGACCATGTGCTCATCCATGTCGGCACATATGATGCTGCTAGGTATCCCTCCAAATGTATCAAAAGTGACTTCATGGCTCTGGGACAGAGGGTGAAGCAGATAGGTGCACAGGTGGTGTTATCTTCAGTCCTCCATGTTGAGGATAAAGGCTGGGGCAGATTAGCCTGCATCCAGG
Organism: Ichthyophis bannanicus; assembly: GCA_033557465.1. Lineage (NCBI taxonomy): Eukaryota > Metazoa > Chordata > Amphibia > Gymnophiona > Ichthyophiidae > Ichthyophis > Ichthyophis bannanicus. The sequence goes on along the minus strand of CM066031.1, from coordinate 1,067,622,829 downwards.
AGATGAATGCATGGCTGCATGGATGGTGTCATCAAGAGTGTTTTGGTTTCCTGGACCATGGGATGATTTTCAAAGGGCTGCAGAGCAGAGATGGTATCCACATATCCAAGAAGGGTCACAGTGTCTTCTGCAGCAAGCTGGCTAACCTACTGAATCAGGCTTTAAAGTCATTGGGGATGAGTGAAGAAAGCCCCCAGCTAAGGTAAAGCCCTAAGGAAAGTAAAACATTAAATTCCTCTGTAGAAACGGGTAAAAGGGGACACATCTGGAAAGCGGTGTGCATAAATACCCGTAGTATGGGAAATAAGATCCCAGATGTTGAGGCTTTAATAAAAGAGGCTTTCTTGGATTTAGTGGTGGTTACAGACATGGCTCACAGAAAATCATGAATGGGATGTAATTATACTGGGCTATTATACAGGGCTATACTTTATTCAGACAGGATAGGGTATGAAGAAGGGGAGGAGGAGTGACACTAAGTGTATATGTAAAAAAAAATAATATTAAAGCTATTGAATTGCAGGGCTTAAAAGGGAGTAAGGAGACACTGTGGGTTAAACTAGAAAGAGGGAATGGGAAATCCATTTGCATTGGTGTGATATACAGATTCCCTTCACAGGGAGAAGAAGTGGATGGCGATTTAATAAAAGACATACACAATATTGCCATGAAAGGAGAAGTGCTACAGATAGGTGATTTCAATATTCTGGATGTTGATTGACACATCCCTGCTGTGGTGCCATTCTAGAAGTAAGGAAGAACTATTTTGGCAACTGGTAACAGAATCCACATGCAAAGGGGCCATACTGGACTTGGTGCTTACCAATGGAGAAAGTGTTTCAGTAATCACCAGATGGCGTGGTTCAGTATTATGAGTGGGGCTGATAAAGTCCATTCAAAAGCGAGGGCCCTAGACTTTAGGGATTGTTAGCAGGATGGGAACAGCTGGGAGATGTAGAAAATTATTGGGCAAAACTGAAGGGGATATTTTAAGGGCAACAATCCTTTGTTAGAAAGGTAAATAAATGTAAAAGGAAAAGGAGGCCACTATGGTTCTCAAAAGAAGTAGCTAAAAAGGTGCAGAGAAAGAGGGCGGCCTTCATAAAATACAGGAGATCACAGAGGGGAAGACAAGCATCAATATTTGGAAAAATGTAATGAAGCTAGGACAGTAGTCTGGAAAGCAAAGATAGAAAAAGAACAAGAAATAGCCAGAAATGGGGGGAGTCAAGAGTTTTTCAGATATGTTAGCGAGAGGAGGAAGTACAAAGGTGGTATTGTCAGACTCAAAGGTGAAGGGGAGGAATATGTAGATGCTGATGAGGATAAAGTGGAATTGCTTAACAAATATTTTTGCTTTGTGTTCACAGATGAAAGGCCAGGAGCAGGACCTTGAAAAACACCCACAAATAAGAACAGAAGTGAAGGGGATCTTGAACAATTTTCAGAAGACTGTGTTCATGAGGAACTAGCGAAACTAAAAGTAGACAAAGCGATGGGGCAGGATGGGATACATCCAAAAATATTGAAGGAACTTGGGGATGTTCTAGCGGCTCCACTGACAGACCTTTTCAATGCTTCTTTAGAGTCTGGAGTAATCCCAGAGGACTGGAGAAAGGGACATGTGGTACCTTTACACAAAAGCAGAAGTAAGAATGAGGTTGAGAACTACAGGCCAGTTAGTCTGACCTCTGTGGTGAGTACATTAATGGAAACACTGCCAAAATAGAGGAAAATTGGGAGGAGCGAAGATGGCTGCACCCTCAACTGCTGGCTCATGCGCTAATTCTGGCATGGGAAAGAAGAAGGTAAAGCAGTGCCAGTGACCCCAGGCTAATCTGCTAGCCTCCTCTATGGTTGCCATGAGACCTACTGACGTGTTTGTTCTCAGAGAGCAGCATCCAGTGATCGGGTGGCGGTTGGAAGCCCAGTTGAGGGGCAGTTGGAGCGTTCAGTCTCACAGCCCCTTTTGGGCAGTGAGCTCACGCCCCTGGAGACGCGGAAGCCCTCTAGGCTGGTGTGCCCTAGTGTATCCTCAAATTAGGCAAAGGTTGTTGGAACTGCTGAAACAGTGGCTCCTTGTTCCTTGCTGGGGTCACCCATCCGAGGAGGAGCAGACGCTGAAGGAACTCTGCCAGATCAGTCTCTACGTGCGATACAAGAGAGGGAGTTTATCGGTTATGGCTGGTTTAGCCAGTCCCCACCCAGAGGAGACCATGGAGTCCTTGGACTTACGAGAACTAGCAGATGGTATAACATTTGCTTTTGAGTTACGATGACTGGAACAGCTATCAAGCTTCTTGGGGAGGCTATTACACCTCAGATTCAGGTTTTGCATGTGAGGAGCCAACAAATTGCTGAGGCTTGTGCAAGGAACAGTGAGTCAATAGAATCGCTTCAATCTGTAGTAACAGGCTTAACTTCTCATTTAAATGTGATGGAAACAGTCTGAAGCCTTCATTAAAGACTCTAATAAACTGAAAACTCATATAGAACAGTTGGATAATTTTAATTGTCTAACTAATCTTAGGTTAATTAATTTTCTGAAGGCTCCTAATATAAAAGCTAAAGATATGTATAAAAGGTATTTACAGGAAGTATTGGGGGTTTGGGCTAAATCTTGCCCTCCCTTAGTTAAAGCTTATTTGCCATCTGGTCAGAAGGTTCCCGCTGGGGCATAGATCCCTTGCCCTCAATTAGCTGATGTATTGACTGTATCGGAGATATTGAATGTTTCTGACATTGAGGTATCTGTTCCTGCTAAGTGTGTGATAACATTAGCTTTGATATCAGATTGAGAGTGGCTCCTCAGGATGTTGTATAGGAAAGCATAGTTACTCACCTGTAACAGGTGTTCTTCAGGGACAACAGGAATCGGTCCTCATATATGGGTGATGTCGACGCCGATGGAGCCCGTGTGGAAGCATCTCCCCAGCTTTCAAAGAAAGCCTTTGGGAGATCCACCACGCATGCATGGTCCCTTTCCTACCCAAGGGTGCCATCTTGCCTCAGTCCAATGACATAGCAAAGATGGCAAAAATTAAATATGGTAAAAAAGCAACTCCAAGAGGAGGGAGGGTTGTGAGGACTGATTCCTGCTGGCTTTGGAGAACACCCATTACAGGTGAATAACTATGCTTTCTCCAGAAATAAGCAGGAAGTCAGTCCTCACATATGGGACTCCCTAGCTACAGGCTACCGAGAACCTGTAAAAACGTCACGGCAACCTGCAAAGAATGAGCCGTGAGCAGCAGCAGTTGAGTCCCTATTGAGAGACTCTTGCAAGACCCAAGTGTCCAGCGGGAAACCAGCACTCCTGTAGCCTGAACATAGAAGGGTGAGAGGGCAGGTGTTGCCTACACCCCGAAGAGATTACGGAGTATGGCCTGGCCAAAGGTGCTGTCTTGTCAGGACTCCCTCTCCAGGCAGTAGTGAGCTGCGAAGGTATGGACCAAAGACCAGGTGTCGGCCTGGCAGATTTCCATCATGGGGACAGAGCACAGATTTTCCACAGAAGTAGCCAAGCCCCTGACATGGTGCATCATGACCCTCTGGTCCAGTGAGATCCCTGCCTGCTCATAGGTGAGAGTAATGCAGTCCGCCACCCAAGAGGACAGAGTTTGCTTAGTCACTGGGAGCCGCAGGCGACTGGGGTCATATGATACGAAAAGCTGAGGTGCTTTGTGGTGGCCCCAAGTCCATTGCAAATAGGACAGGGCCCTTGTACAATCCAAAGTATGGCGAATGGTCTCTGCCCTGCCAGCATGAGGCCTTGGAAAGAAGGTGGGGAGCACCACTTCCTGATTGAGGTGGCATAGGGACACCACCTTTGGCAGAAACTTTGTGTGTGTGCGGAGCACCATCCTTTTCTTGGAGAACCTCATGTAGGGGGCTCTGCCATCAGAGCCTGGAGCTCGCTGACTCTGTGATCTGATGTGAGTGCCACAAGGAAGACAACCTTCCAGACGAGGTACCTCAAGTGTCAGGTAGCCAGGGGCTCAAATGGCGGCTTAGTGAACTGCAAGAGCACCACATTGAGGTCCCACTCCGCCGCTAGAGGGCGAACAGGGGGGGTTTGGATAGCATAAGGCCCTGCAAGAAGTGAGAGACAAGGGGCTGAGCAGAGAGGGGCTTGTCCTCAACCAAATAGTGGTGTGCTGCGATAGCGCTCATGTGCACTCTGACGGAGTTGGACTTTAGTCCCACCTGGGACAGATGGAGCAGGTACTGGAGTACCACTTGTACCGAGCAGTAGAATAGGTTCGCCCATCTTTCGGCGCACCATACCGAGAACCAGTGCCACTTGAAGGCGTACACCCTTTTTGTGGAGGCTTTACGAGAGACCAGAAGAACCTCTTCCATGTCCCATGGGAGATTGAAGAGAGCTAGCACTACCCTTTCAGCAGCCAAGCTGTGAGTGACAGGGACCCCAGGTTGGGGTGTAGGAGAGAGCCCTGCTCCTCTGAGAGTAGTCCCAAGGCTCGGCCCAGGAGAATCAGTGATGCCGCCAATAGGAAGAGGAGCAGCAGGAACCAGGGTTGCGTGGGTCACCGGGGAGCTATCAGTAGTAGTGATGCTCTGTCACGCTGGACCTTGAAGAGGGTCTAGACGACCAGTGGTGTCAGCAAGAAGGCATAAAGAAGGCCTTCCATTTATGGAATGAGGAATGCATCCGCTGTCACCTGGGACTGGTCTGGATGGCGGGGAGCAGAAGTGGGGCAATTGCGTGTTGTCTGGGCTGGTGAACAGGTCTACCTGGGGGAAAGCCAAGAGACCACTACAGGATCCAGGTGGCACTCTTGCGGTTGGAGGACTCTGCTCAGCTTGTCCTCCAGGGCATTGTCTTGGCCCCAGAGGTAGACCGCTCTTAGGAGCATCTCACTGTGTGTCACATAGGAGCAGAGGGCTACTGCCTCCTGGCAGAGGGAGTATGATCCCGTGCCCCCTTGTTTGTTCACGTAGAACACTGCGACCAGACTAGAACACCTTGCATCTGGAGGCCTTCCTAATGTGCTCCCCAAACCAGTAAAGAGGCGTCCATGGTGAGGACCCTCCTGGGGGGGTGAGTGCCTGGAAGGGCATCCCAGCCTGAAGGTGACAAGGGATCTGCCACCATCCAAGGGAGTCCACCAGGTGGCAGGTCACTGCCCTGGAACCTACCTATGGCTTGTGTCCACTAAGAGTGGAGGCACTACTGGATCGCTCTCATGTGCAGCCGGCGTATGGGGTCATGTGAACTGTGGAGGCCATATGGCCCAGCAGGCAGAGGAGAAGCTGGGTGAGTAGCGACCAGCATCACTGTAGCTCTGTGGCTAGCCCCCTGAGACAATCTGACCTCTCCTGAGAGAGGAAGGTCTTGGCCTGGAGGGTATCTAGCTGAGACCCTATAAACTCCAGGTGTTGGGCAGGAGAGAGGTGGGACTTTGGGTAGATGATGATAAACACCCAGATGCTGCAGGGCATTCTGCCTCTGCAGCAGTGCCTCCCCTTAAGAGCCAGTCATCCAGATAGGGAAAGATGAAGGCCCCTTGGAGATGGAGGTGGGCTGCAACCACCATGATGCACTTGGTGAAGACCATTGGCGATAAGGCCAGTCCAAAGGGCAGCACACTGTAATGGTAATGCTCTCCTCCCACCACAGACTGGAGGTATTTTCTGTGGCTGGGATGGATCAGGATGTGTGTATAGGCATCCTTTATGTCTAAGGAGCATAGCCAATCTCTCTGCTGGAGGAATGGCATCAATATTCTGAGGGAGAGCATTTTGAACTTTTCCCTTATCAGGAACTTGTTCAGATACTACAGATCCAGGATGGGCCTGAGGCCCCCTGTTCTCTTGGGGACAAGGAATGCATGTCAGCATTGAGCCCTGAAAATTTATTTATTTGTTTAACAATTTTTTTATATACCGCCTTTCAAATTCTCAAGGCGATTTACATAGAACAGAACTTTGTTTACATAAAATGCTTTTTCAGAACTATATACAAGAGATGTTAACTGTGTTTACATTTAACAATTTAACTATTTACATGGAGTTTGAGCTCTGCAGGGTGCCTGAGAATTTCAGGTCTATCTGAAAATCTTCTGGCCGAGAGCATTGAAGGTCTGGACCTCCCTCCCAGGGGGCCTCGAGGAGTGGGTCTTTTGGCTCTTGAGTCTGCGCATGGCGGACTCAACGACCATTAAGTTGTGGAGAAGTTGAGCTTTCTGGAACCCAGGGCCTCGGCAGACTTGGTATATGGAGTCAAGTCACCTGCTGACAATGAGCACTAATGCTGGTGTCTATCACATGTGGAGAAGGAGGCATTGTAGGATCAGCGGAACGGACACCATGAGGACTTCCTTCGGAGGGGCCTCATACTGGAGGATCTCCAGTTCCTCCGTGCACAGATCCTCCTCCGAAACAATGGAGAGCGCCCTAGCCATGTCCTGCACAAAGTTGAGGAAGGCAACATCCTCTGATGGGGAGCGGCATCGGGATACTGGGGGGATGGGTCAGAAGGAACGTCTCAGTGGTGCCAAATATCCAGGGGCTCCTCATCCTCTGTCTCCTAATTGGATTGGAAGTCTGAGGCCAATTCCGAGGCTTCGCAGTCGTGGTTCGAGCCGAGGGGCCTCTGGGGGACATACAGTCTGAGCCGTGTGCGCTTGCTGGAGAGGACCAGTGACCCGTGAAACAGGACTTGGACCTCATCTGATACTGATGGCTCTCTCAAGACCGGTGGTGCTCGAGGATCGGCTCGACATCCGGGGAAGCCCTTGATGTCGAGGGTCCTGTTGTCAGGATGGACGAACCGGACATGAATGCCCACTACTGGGCCATGAGGGCAGAGATACTGCACTCTAAGGCCGCCATCCTGGTCTCCATGCTAGTTGGCTTTGCAGCCTTCGATGCAGACTCCAAGGGTTTCAGGTCTGGCGTCAGTTCCATCAAGAGGGAGTCCTCGACAATGATTGCCTCGGGTGTCCGAGGCCAGTCGGTGGGTACCGATGACTCCTTTCAGGGCAGCTTAATAGGCCTCTCTTACTCAGACTCATTTTACTCATGCCGGGGACTGTGGGGCCTAGAGTGGGATTTTCCCATCTTCCTGGACCCGAGGATTTTGACTTCTTGCATTCCACCTCCAGGGATTTCCTCTTGGAGGAACCGTGGCCGCAGGACTCAGAGGTAGCCCAGACTTTGCAGGGCACTGAGGTACCGGAGGGGACTCTGGAGCGGAATGTCACCGGAGAATCTGACTTTTGGAAAAATATTTCCTGCTGCTGATGACTGCTCTTAAGGGCCTTTGAGGTCATGGTTCTGCAAAGTTCGCAGTCTGTTATTATGTTCTGATATCGCAGAGTCCACTGCTGCCATTTAGTAAACATACCCCTATGTTTCGAATGGCTCCAAATACATAAACTAATGTACTTAGGTGATAAAGAAGGCAAAAAAATCTCCCCATTGAAATCAATGGGGCCACGACTCCGATATCGCACAAAGTCTGCTACTGCGGTTTAGTAAACATACCCCATAGTGCTATGTCAGAGTGGGGCATATGATATGCCTTATCTCCAAGAACAAGCAGGAACGTAGTCTTCACATATGGTGACGTCAGTACCGATGGAGCCCGCACAGGAACGCACCCCAGCATCCAATTGGAAAGCCTTGGGAAGGCAGGAAGGCAGTCATGCAGGCACAGTGGAGTACTCCCAAACTCCCTCTCCTCAGTTCTTTGTTTTCCACAGAGCCAGCAGGAAACAAATCCTGTCACCACAGAAAAACTTTCCTTTTGTGGATAACGCTTCTGTCTTCCCATTGACACTGGCACAGTTAAAGATGTCACTGGTTCTCTTATTCTTTTCTTTTAATTCTTTCTTTAAAAACAAAAAAACTTGGGCAGCAATGCCCTTTTTAGTCCTTAAGCCTACCATAGCCTCCACATCCTTGAAGGCATGGAGAAACCAATTATTTTTTTATTTATTTATTTTTTATACCATGCTCTTTAGAATCAGTGCGGTTTACATGTATACTAACAGGTACTTTTTATTCCCTTGTCCCCGAAGGGCTCACAATCTAAGTGTACCTGAGGCAATGGAGGGTTAAGTGGCTTGCCCAAGGCCACAAGGAGTGGCCATGAGACTAGAAACCCCTGTCCCTCTGGCCTGAGGTTGCTTGTCCCCATGTGGGAATTGAACCCCTGGCCTTCTGGCCTGAGGTAACCTGTCCCAACCGCTGAGCCACTCCTCCCTTAGTGGTTAGTGGTTTCAAGAAATGTTCTAATTGTGTCAGCACCATCTCGGCGACTGACACACATGACTGGTGTTTAAAATGCCTCGATTCAGACCACCAGCCAAAAGACTGTCCCCTTTATCAGAAAATGACACGGAGAGGCCTACAAAACCGGGCTTCTAAATTTCTTTTATTTTAAATTTGAAAAAAAAGCTTTTGCATTAAAAATAAGTAAAATGGACTGCTGGTAGATGATCATTTAAGTCAGGGTTTGACAAATCCTGGATACCAGGTTGCCATGGCACAGGAAACTTCACCTTGGCACCCAGGATTTCATGGCCCTGAAAAGTTTAGTTTAGTTTTGTTTTTTTAAATGCAAGCCAAGCTTCTTCCTCTTCTGCTGGGCCAGTACTGCCCAATACAGCACCTCTGATTCGGTGATCAAGTTCAGCTTCGGGGCCTTCTGTCTAGGCCAGGACCTTCACCTCTCTTTGCCCTGACCCCCCCCCCCCCCCCCCTTAAAGGTGTCTCTCTCTCGGGGCGGCTGTCCCAAGCTGAATCGGGATCTGCTGATGCACAAACAAAAAACAAATCTTTGGCCGTGACTGTGATCAGCAGCAGCAGGACTGTGACATGGTCCTGCTTCTCCAAGTCCATTGACCTGAGCCCTCCGATGCAGCAGCCATGACACAACAAAAAAAACCCTTGCAACAAATTCAGCATCAGCTGTTGCAGCCCTTCCCAAAGGTGCATCATGCAGCGCTGTGCACATGTTAAAAATAAATCACCTTGGCTCTAGCCAAACAGCACAGCCAACCCAGTGCCCTGCAGCCTCCCTTTACAGCCAAGATGTACATTAAAAAAAAAATTCACCACAGTAGCGCATCCTCAGCTCACCAGCAACAGTCTTAGGAGAGAATCATTTGGGGCCTGCCCAATCCTTGTGCATGGAGGTCCCCCTCACCGTACCGGCCACATTTCCAGACACACTCGCAGGTAAGAGAGACACTGAGTGATGGCTGTGGGGTGCTGTGAGAGGAAGAGAGAGAGAGACATTGAATTATGACTGTGGGGAGGGCTATGAGAGAGAGATATTGAATGATGACTGTGGGGAGGGCTATGAGAGAGAGAGACATAGAAACATAGAAACATGACGACAGAAAAAGACCACAAGGCCCATCTAGTCTGTCCTTCCATAACAACAACTACAACAGTCCACTTTTTACCTTTAGAGATATCCTCTGTGTTGGTCCCATGCTTTTTTGAATTCAGTTACTGTCCTCATCTCCACCACCTCCACTGGGAGACTATTCCACGGATTCACTACTCTTTCCGTAAAGAAATATTTCCGCATATTACTCCTGAATCTATCTCCCTTCACCCTCATCCCATGTCCCCTCGTAGCAGAACTTGCTTTCAATTGAAAGAGGCTCTCTCCCTGAACATTTATGCCACGGAGGTATTTAAACATCTCAATCATATCACCTCTATCCCGCCTTTCCTCTAAGGTGTACATATTAAGATCCTTAAGTCTGTCCTCATATGCTTTATAATGAAGCCCATTAATCATTTTAGTAGCAACCCTCTGCACCGACTCCATCCTGTTCACATCCTTTTGAAGGTGCGGTCTCCAGAATTGCACACCATACTCCAAATGAGGTCGCACCAAAGACTTATACAGAGGCATTATCACCTCCTTTTTTCTGCTAGCCATTCCTCTCCGTATGCACCCAAGCATCCTTCTAGCTTTTGCCATCGCCTTTTCTACCTGTTTAGCTACTTTAAGATCATCAGACACAACCACGCCTAGGTCCCGCTCTTCTTTAGTGGACAAAAGTACTTCACCTCCTATACTGTATTGCTCCCTTGGATTGCTGCAGCCCAAATGCATGACCTTACATTTTTTAACATTAAATCCCAGCTGCCAAATTCTAGACCATTCTTCAAGCTTAGCTAGATCCCTCCTCATGTTATCTACACCTTCCTGGGTGTCTACTCTATTGCAGATTTTGGTATCATCCGCAAAGAGGCAAACCTTACCCGACAGCCCTTCCGCTATATCACTAACAAAGATGTTAAAAAGAATCGGACCAAGGACAGATCCCTGGGGCACACCACTGGTAACATCCTTCTCCTCAGAGTGAGCTCCATTTACTTGTACTCTTTGTCGCCTCCCACCCAACCAATTTCTAACCCAAGCAGTAACTTTAGGGTCCATCCCTAGGGTGCTCAGTTTGTTTATAAGTCGCCTGTGAGGAACAGTGTCAAAGGCTTTACTGAAATCTAAATACACCACATCTAGAGCTCTCCCTCGGTCCAACTCCCTGGTCACCCAGTCAAAGAAATCAATCAGATTTGTCTGACAAGACCTGCCTCTGGTGAATCCATGCTGCCTCGGATCCTGTAATCCGCCGGACTCCAGAAACCTCACTATTTTCTCTTTCAGCAGCGTTTCCAATAATTTACTCACCACCGAAGTTAAACTAACCGGCCTGTAGTTTTCAACCACATCCTTACTTCCGCTTTTGTGTAAAGGCACCACATGAGCCTCTCTCCAGTCCTTTGGCACCACTCCCGACTCCAACGAGGCATTGAAAAGGTCAGTCAGTGGAGTTGCTAGAACGTCCCCAAGTTCCCTCAGTATTCTAGGGTGTATCCCATCCGGCCGCATCGCTTTGTCTACTTTAAGTTGAGCTAGTTTCTCACGAACACAGTCTTTTGAAAATTGTTCAAGATGTCCCTCGCTTCTGTTCCTATTTGTGGGTGTTTTCTGAGGTCCTGCTCCTGGTTCTTCATCTGTGAACACAGAACAAAAATTTTTGTTAAGCAATTCCGTTTTATCCTTATCAGCTTCTACATATTCCCCCCCTGCACCCTTGAGTCTGACAATACCACTTTTGCCCTTCCTCTTCTCACTAATATATCTGAAAAATGTCTTATCCCCCCATTTTATTGCATTGGCTATTTCCTCCTCCTTTTGAATCTTTGCCTTCTTGACTACTTTGCTAGCTTCTCTAAGTTTTTCCAAATACAGATGTCTGTCTTCCTCTCTCTGTGATCTCTTGTATTTCATGAAGGCCTCCCTCTTTTTCTTCACTTTTTCAGCTACTTCCTTCGAAAACCATAGCAGTCTCCTGTTCCTTTTGCCTTTATTTATCATTTTAACAAAAATTGAATGATGACTGTGGGGAGGGCTATGAGAGAGAGATATTGAATGACGACTATGGGGAGAGCTATGAGAGAGAGACTGGATAATGGCTAAGGGAGGCTATGAGTGAGAAAGACTGGGTGAAGGTTGGGGGAGGCTATGAAAGAGGTTTTTTTTATTCTTTGCTTCACATATTACGAGGCCCTGGTGATATGTGAAGTGAAAAAAGTTGCCTCAGGTGCAGCTATAAAGTGTCACCAATATGCAGCTGACAACTTAGTCATTCAGGTTTGTTGGAGGGGGAGGAGGAGAAAGGTTGCTGCCTTCTGTTGACACTATGTAATGGCATGTGAAGGTCTTAATTTATTAAGCTTTCTTTTCCTATCGAAAAATGAGAATACAGTAAATCATGCTTTTTATAAGCCTTTTGGGAGGTGAGGTGGAGTGGGGAGGGAGGGGGCACTGTGACTGAGATCTCAGCAGCCTAAACTTTAAAGCTGGATCCTAGATTCCAAGAAAATTTGTCAATGCCTGATTTTTTTCTTTTTGATCTCATGAATGCAGTCCAACAAAAAAATTGTTTAATAATACAGTTTGATAATAAAAACGATAACATAAAAGGTTTAAAAGTGATCTATGGGATAGATCTTTTATGGGCTCATCTGAATGATTGGGGCAATTGCCTGGCCAATATTCTCAATGAGGGGACAACTCCTCCCTCTCTGCTCCCTAACCAGAGCCCTGAGGGCCTTCCCCTTTGAGTGCATTGGTGGTGCCATCTCATCCTATGCTTCATGCAGAAGGTTACCATGAGCCACCCCTAGGGGAGGGGATGCATGGCTGGAGGTTTGCCTGCGGCATCAGTTAATCTTGGGCAGGCCTTCATGGACACTTAGCAGTGCAGTGCCCTTACGTCCATGTTGAACTATTTGTCATAAAAACAGGATGGGAGTATGAGTAACGCATGACTCAAACGAAGAGCCAGAGGCTTCAGTTTGGCAGAGAGCCTGACAGCAGTGTTGGGTAGGAAAAAATTATTCAGGGAACCAGAAGGCACAAAATATTTAGTTGGCTGCCACATTTGAAAAATGTTACTTTTGAGTATGAAATACTATGTATAATGAACTTATGAGTGATTTCCAGCACATCTAGAGATCAGTAACTTGTCTTCTCTGAAAGAGAATTTGCTGTTAAGAGTGTATTTTTACAGGAAGTCAGTCAGAAACTGCTCATAATTCCATTGTTCACACACAGTCATGCTGTACTTTACTGTACTATTACTCATTGTTCTTAACTACTTTTAGTTTACACTAGGATTATGTCAAGGACACAGTCTCACTTTTATTGACTTGGTTCTTTTAGGGCTGGGTCACTGACATTCACCAGCTGAAACTCATCTGGGCCACTTATATTACTCTTTAAGGTCACCCATCATACATATTTAGATCACACACTGAAATAAAAAAATCAAGTTGTGTGCTTTCTTTATTTCATACCATGCTTGATGCACCCTAACTATTCATGGGATCCAGAGGGCAACTATCTCAAAATATTGCTGTTTTGCCAAATAGCAAGAAGAGATTTATTTTTTAATTTAACAGGGTTTTTTTTATACTGCTTTATCATTTCAGTCATAGTGATTTACGTTGTAACTTTAACTTGATAATGTACATTAAACAGGGACGTTGATAACTTGGATTTTTCGGAGGCAATAGAGGGTTGAGTGACTTGCCAAAGGCCATAAGGAGTGTTAGTGGGAATCGAATCCTGGTCTCTTGGTTCCCAAGCCAGTGCTCTATTAAGCTACTCCTCCACGTCTTCAATTGAAGGCAAGCTCTGCTATGAGGGGACTTAGCATGAGAGTGAAAGAGGATAGGCGTAATACGCGGAAATATTTCTTTACAGAAAGAGTGGTAGATGTTTGGAATAGTCTCCTAGTGGAGGAGATGGACATGAGGACAGTATCTGAATTCAAAAAAGCATGGGACAAACACAGAGGATCTCTAAAGGTAAAAAGAAGACTATTATAGTTGATATGGAAGGGCAGACTAGATAGGCCATGTCGTCTTTTTTCTGCTGTCATGTTTCTATGTGTGATATAGTAGCAAGGAAGAGATTTGGGATGTGTAAAAGATGTAACCACCATGGATACTTCATTAGTACCTTCTTCTCCACCCACAAACCAGCCCCTAAATTGTTAGTCACCCTTGTGCTTGTTTGGATTCACTTTCCTGACCCTTGAAACCCAAATATATTTCCTCTTGTGTAGGCTAGACGTATCAATGAAAGGTCCCTTTCCACAGCCTTTGTTCTAGTCTAAGAGAAATGTTGTCGCTTTTCTCATGGCAAAAAGACCAAACCTAGTTTCAGCACAATGCACGCCAGTTTGCTATTGCATATCTTGAACAATACCTCTGCTGTCTACAAACTGGCTGCATTTTCTTCTGGCAAAAGCTACCACTGTATTGCTTTCTCCCAACAAATGTTTGCTCTCATCTTTTTAAAGTGCTTTACCAGATCCTACTTCCTATCCAACTAGGTTAACAATGCCACTTACCTCACATGCATCTACCTTCTAGTCTTATGTCATCTTCATATCCTTTCTGGCAATAGGAGTACAGGTATACAGTATAAATAGGTGTGCATACTCTCTCACATATAGCCTTATTCATGTTTCCAAGGAATTACTCTGTTATATATATCAAAGCACACATTCACTATGGCTACCAATGACTTTCCAGTGTACACTCTAGTCTCATCACAGTCATACATTGTATGAGTTTATACACATCCTACTCCTGGTCCTAGAAATATAGAAAGTGATGGCATTTAAATAATATATGGTCTATCCGGTTTGAACATCTATACCAACTACTAAATTCTATAACCCCTTCTTCTCCTTCAGACAGCCTCTGTACTTATCCCATGCTTTCTTGAATTTGCCTCCAGCACCTCCACTGGGAAGCTGTTTCATGTATCTATCGGCTTTTTCATAAAGAAATATTTCCTTAGATTACTCCTGAGTCTATCCCCTTTCACCTTCATCCTGTTTATGCCATATTCCTGAGGCATTGTGTCAAAGGGGCGTGCCTAAGGGGCAAGCCATGCCTTTTAGTGTGTCCCTTTGTGCAATCATTTCTGCATTTAATTTTCTTTTTCTTTTTTATCTGGGGTGCTAAGCCTGTGTATTCTGTCTGGTATGGTCACTTTTCTCAATTCTTGAGGAATAGCAGCTAAATGAGTTAGAAGATCCTATTAGATCACTAACATATCTGAATAATTGTACAGAAATTAATTTCTTTTTTCAATCTGTATTACTGGGGTGGGTTGTGGTTTTTACTAATGTTGATCCAAGTCGCTCTCTTTTGTTTCCTTCTTGTTTGTTTTCTTATAACTCCTTTTCTGGGCTCTCCTTTCCATTTTACCTTTCTTCTTTTGTCTGTCTCCCTCCCTTACCCTTCCCTCTGACATGAGTCTTTTCCTTTTATCTTATTTTCTCCTCCTCTTTCTTCTGTACCTTTAAATCTCTCCATAGGACATCATCTCTTCAAACCATGCAATCACAACTGCATTTATTTATTTAGCGTACTTCATAGCACTGCTTAAGAGCCAAGGCTATCACAGCGGTTTACAAATGGTAAAAAAAAAAAGGGTGGTAACAGTACAGCAAGAAAGAGAAAGGAAAAGTAAAAGAAAAAAAGAAAGCGGAAATCACATTTCGTATACAGGGAGGGAAGCTGAGAAGCAAATGGAAAGAGAGCAGCCAGTTCTCGGGGAGGGGGGGAGGGTGTTAAGAAGCAGGGAACTGGGGAAAAGCTTGCAGAAACAAGGTTTTGAGATTCTTCTTAAAGGTGGAGAAGGAAGGTTCAGTGCGAAGGGAAAAGAAGTTCCAAAGAGAGGGACCGTCGTATGAAAAGGAAGAGTTTCTTGAGATGAGGCGTAGGGCTGAGTGAAGGCAGAGTCAAGAGCATTGCGTTAGAAGAGCAAAGAGAATGGAAAGGAACATAGGGAGCAATAAGGTTGGCCAAGTGTTGGAGGGCAAGAGGCAAACAGTGCATGGTGGACCAAGATAAGAAGATTGAAGCAGATGTGGAAAGGAACAGGAAGCCGGTGAAAAGCAGGGGAACATGATCATAATGGTGAGCATGAAAGATTAGTCAAGTGGCAGTGGACTGGATCAATTATAGACAGCGGATGGAGTACTGAGGTAACCCAAGAAAGAGAGAATTACAGTAATCAAGATGTGGGATAACAAGGGTCAAGACAAGCTGAGTAATTTGCGGGGGTGGAAAAACAGACCAGACCGAGCGTAAGTGGCAAAGAGCAAAAAAAAAAAAAGCCAATTTGGATAAAGAATCAAGGTGGAGTTTAAAGGAGAGAGATGAATCAAGTGTGACATTTAAAGTCTTTATCGAGTCATGCAGAGGAGAGGGGAGAGGAGGAGATGGCAAGAGATGGAAACCTAGAGGCTGCTGGGGAAGGAAATGCAAAAGCTTCTTCCTTTCTTCTCTATTGCTTCTTTCCTTTACTAACTTTCACCCTGTGATTTTCCCTGTTTAAACACTTGATTGTCTCAGCTCCCCCTCCCCCCTCTAACTAGGCTGTTTTTCAACCAATCTCCTATTGTCTCCTTTTTTTCCTTAACAGCTACCCTTAACTGCTGCATTTTGACTAGGACACAAGAGAAAGGGCCTGGAGCTTGCTCTGAAGTGTCTGCTGCAGTCACACCCATCCCCTCTTATCCTTGAATGAGAGGGGGAGGGGTGGATTCCAGCACAGAGGCTCTTTTTTTAAACCTCTTTGTTCTAATCTCACTCCTCCCCTCCTTCTCCTACATGTTGCATCAGAGGGGAGAGCGGCTTCCTGAGGCACTTTCAGTAAAGCTTAGGCAAAAGCTTCATGAGACCATACAAAGCCATGCCCCTACTTGTCACCCCCAAGGCACACCAGTGGGCCCCAGCCAGGGCTGATTTTACCAAGGGGGGTAGTTTGTAAATGTATGATATGAATTGATTTTCTGGCAGTCTACCCTGAAAAAAATCACATTCATCAGACACTAATGTAATTTCTGAAATATTTGAATTATATATTTGAACAAGGTTTAACATTTAAAAACATGGGGCTAGGTCAGGAAAGCTACCACATAAAGATTATGTGCATAATTATGCATATACTCAGCCACCCTGTGAATTTAAAATGAGTGGCTGAATATTCAAGCATAACTTTAAATGGGTAAATGTAACTGTTTAAAATTAGACCAGCTGTTTCAGCAGGCCAGCTATACAGATAATGAATCCATTTAGTGGCTGAATACCCTCAACCAGGCCCAAATGCCATCTCTTTCTACATGGCCAGCATTTTCACCATATAACAATTTATACAGCCAGAATTTGGTCATTTATCCACTAAGATATTTTTCTTAACAAGCCCTTATGTGATGAGCACCACTGCTGACCATATAAGGGCATTTGAACATTGATTGGATAATATCAATTACATGTTTTATAAGATTGTTCTGGGAGCTTAAGTGGTGAGATCATGATGATATTTTAGTTTAATTAACAATATGTGGGGCATGGGTTAGAAAGTCCATTGTAGGGGCGCAAGGCTTAAAATTCACCTAGGTTTCCTTGAATCGGCCCTGTCCATAAATATGCTTGCACCAACCTGTACAGACCTAAAGGAAGAAAACATCTTGTGCAAAACTTGCATCAGCCTGGACTGGCCAAATGGAAGAAGATACCACCTGCATACTTGCTTTGGCCCGCACAGGACAAAGTAGAGGGCTGCTTGCATCAGCCCTCATGGGGCCAGAAGGAGGACAGAGTATGCAGCTGTCCTACCATAAGCAGGCAATGAGGAGGAAAGCTGCAGCAGTGGCCCAGCAGCATCAGTTAATGGGAGTTGGGGGATGAGATCAGGTAGAAAAGAGAGGGTGGTATTCCACAGTGGAAAAATAAGCGGTTGATTTTGTGGCCTGATGAGACCAAAGTGGTCTTTATATCTTGATGCTGAGCAATATGCATGGTGTAAAACCAAAGCACATCATGCTGTTAACACCATCCTTACAGATGCCCAAAGAGTAATGGTCAAATTGTTCTTAATAATTGTTACCTCTGTTTAAATATGTAGATATAGGTAGATATAAAGGCAAATGTAATAAAAGCAGCCCATTCATTATTTCCAGATGATTTTTCAATGCGTGATCCGGATGCCCAAGTCGCTCTCTGGAACTCGGTTCTTTCACATGCCTTAGACGAAGTGGCCCCTCTCCGGCCCTCCAGTGCCCCGTCTCAGACTCGTTCGCCTTGGTTTCATCAGGGCCTACGGCTACAACGTACTCAATTGCGCCAAGCCCAGCGGCATTGGCGTTCTCACCCATCTACATCTGCCATGGCTCGTTTTAAACTGCTATTTGCAGAATATCGTTCCGCAGTTCACTCTGCCAAACGCTCATATTACACGCTAGGTATTTCACAGGCTGCCAATTCCTCAAGACAATTGCACACAATTCTACGGCAACTTTCTTCTACTGTTTCCCCTTCTGCTGCCTCTCAAGTTGCCATGCCATCCCCCGCATCCTTAGCATCTTTTTTCTCAGATAAAGTCCAGAACTTACGTTCGTCCTTTCCTGTTGCTCCCCCACCTCCTTTGTCACCATCCATCTTCTCCTCAGCTTCTCCCTTGCCCCTCTCCTTGGACAACCCTGCTACTATTGAATCCTTTGGTATTGCTATTCCTGGTGTGACTAGCTCTACTAACAGGACCTTATCTCACACTTGGTCTTCTTTCCACTCCCTTACCTCAGCGGAGGTATTACTCACCTTATCCCAGTCTAGGAAGACCACCTGCGCTCTGGATCCAGTCCCTTCTGCTTGGCTGGTGGACCCTTCTCTTCAGCTTATACCTCTCATCACTATCCTGTTTAACTCCAGTTTATCTTCAGGTCATTTCCCTTTGGCTTGGAGATCTGCCGTAGTACATCCCCTGCTGAAGCAGCCCTCCCTTGATCCCTCTGTGTTGTCCCATTGGCGCCCAGTCTCTAACCTCCCCTTTCTTGCCAAAATGTTGGAGCGCCTAGTTTTTCTGCAACTCTCCTCTCATGTTGAGGCTACTAATGTTCTCCACCCCCGTCAGGCCGGCTTCAGACCAGGACACAGCACTGAAACTATCCTTCTTGCTTTGGTAAACGAACTTCACGTTGCACATGAACGGGGTGACATCACACTTTTGGTTTCTTTGGATCTATCTGCCGCATTTGACTTAATTGATCATCAGACCCTCTTATCCCGTCTTTCTGATATTGGTGTTCGGGGTGTGGTGTTACGTTGGTTCCGTTCCTTTCTCACTTCCCGTTCCTATGTCGTTCATGCTGCTCACCAGACCTCACCGACTATTCCGTTGGTCTGTGGAGTCCCCCAAGGATCAGTTCTCTCCCCTCTGCTTTTTTATATTTTTCTTGCCCCTCTTCCCCTTTTGGCCCAACAATTTCCAGTTTCCACCTACATTTATGCAGATGATATTGTCTTTCTCTTTCACACTTCTCCAGTTGCTATTGATATTACCCCCCTCAATGATTGTCTTTCCCATGTTGCCACCTGGCTCTCATCTAATTATTTACACCTAAATCCCACTAAATCCTCCGCCATGTGGGTGTCCTTGAGTTCTTCTTGTCCGGTCATTGCACCCCAAATCAATTCTATTCCCATTCCTCTCACTTCCTCTCTCCGGTACTTAGGGGTGATCTTAGATTCATCCCTGTCCTTCCATGACCATGTATCTGCCTTGTCCCGTCGTTCCTTCTTTACTTTACGGCAAATACGTTCAGTTCGTTCGGTTTTGTCCCAGGATTCCCTTACCACTCTGGTGTTAGCTCTAGTCATGTCCAGACTGGACTATTGTAATATAATCTATGCCAACCTTCCTGCCTACCAGCTCAAACGTCTTCAGCTTCTACAGAACACAGCCGCCCGTATTATCACTTTTGCTCGTAAATCAGACCATATCACTCCTCTTTTGTTCCGTCTTCATTGGCTCCCGTTACGCTTCCGGTTTAAATATAAGGTCCTTATTATATTACATAAAGTTATCCACACTTCCAATCCTCAGTATTTAGCAAATCTGGTTTCCCTTCACACCCCTTATCGTCAGCTCCGCTCTTTGCATGCCAACCGCTTGTTTCTTCCCCCCCCGTCTCGCGCTCACCTCGAACAGACACGGCATGCTGCCTTCTTCTTCTTGGGTCCTTCACTCTGGAATTCTCTACCTTCTTCACTCCGTTTGGAATCTTCTTACCAACAATTCAAGAATCAGCTCAAAACCTACCTGTTTCAACAGGCTTATGACCTTCCCTCCCAATAGTTTTGTTCTTTTGTCTTTGGCTGATTATGTCTCATTTGTTTGTTTGGTCTGTCTTTTGTTTGATGTGTTTTGTGACCTCTTTGGTCCATCTTTTCTCTATTTTAATGGATTTCTTTTCTGTTTTTAATACTTTTATTTATATTATTTTATTGTAAACCGCCCTTACGTTTCGACAAGGGCGGTATATTAAATGTAATTAAAGATAAAGATAAAGATAAAAAAAGCATACAAATGGCTTCATGCACAAAACCAGGAAATAGTGCACGCTGAGTCAGACTAAAGTTTATTGAGCTCAGCATCCTGTTTCCAACAGTGGCCAGTCTGGATCACAAGCACCCAGAAGATCCCAAAAAGGAAATCAGTTTTTCTCAAAGCTCCTTTAGGTTTCTTATTCGCAATTGTTTTTTTAATATTTCTATAATTGCTCTTTCGTGTTCAAATATAAAGTATATTGTATAATTCAGTGAATTAAATCCCTGCTTTAAAACATTTTAAATTTTATTTTTTTAGACAGCAGAAGGTGAAAAATGTGCAAGAATGTGAAGACTTTTACAGGGCACTGATTAGCCTATTGTAAAACTATGCACATAATTTACTTTGCAAAACATTTGTTTTTGGAAAATATGCTTTGTGAAATAAATGAGGTGTAGTTATTTGTTTTAAGAAATGTTCTATAGCCAGAAAGACAGCCAGAGAAAATATAGGGGGGGGGGGGGGGCAGGTTTGAAGAGGAATCAAAGGGTAGCTGGGGGTTAGAGTGGATCAGAACGAATATAAGATGTGCCTTGCTGCATCTGACTAAAGTTGATTGAGGTCAGCATCCTGTTTCCAATAGTGGTCAGCTGAGATCACAAATACCTAGCAGATGCCAAAAATCAAATCAAATCAAAGGGGGGCATATGCAAAACAATGTGGTTAGCAGAGTTGCTAACCGCATTAATCCAAATGAATGGGATATTCAGTGACACATAGCCATTTTGTGCCACTAAATAGCCCCTCCTAATGGAGCTAAGGAGTGGAGGTGTAGCCTAGTGGTTAGAACACTGGCTTGGTAACCAAGCAACCAGGGTTTGATTCCCACTAGCACACCTTGTGGTCTTGGCAAGTCACTTAACCCTCCACTGCCTCAGAAGAAAGGCCTGGCAATCTACTTCCAGTCACACTGCCAAGAAAACCCAGGAGCTTCTGGGTCACTAGGAGTCAGCATTGACTCAAAGGCACACATTGCATTTGTAATGGAGCTAAACACCCTGATGCTAACCAAATAGCACTGGGGTGTTCTGGGGGTAGTGCTGATGTTAACCAACCAGCAGTGATATTCAACTGTTGGCCAGTTAACTTGATCCAGCTAAAATTAGGAACATAAAAGGTCAGTCTAACTTTATTTGGTTTAGCTATGACTCAAGCTTTGAATATTCAGTCTTAATTTAAAGCAGCGGCCAACTAGCCCCTTTAAGTGTGTTGACCGCCACTGAATAGTGGTTCAAAATTTCTCATATCTCATGTCAAGGGACAAATGGGGGTTTTCCCCAAACTATTGGTCTAATAATCTTTTTTATAGAATATTCCTCCAAAACTTGCTCAAACCTGGGGCTATTTATAAACCTTATTTGTGATTTACGCGCGCCAATATGACCACTTACATGTGTAAGTGGCCTTTTAGAAAAGGCCCCGTGATCTTGGTGTTTTAAATGACAGCGACATTACTCAGCTGTAGATTGTTTGGACAACGGAAGAGGCAAAATTGCTCTGCAGGATGTTTTAGAAGAATGAAACTTCATATGTTATACTCTCTAAAGTATCAGTGTGTACACAATTCTGATGCAGCAGGAATATGCAAAATATAGGCCTTGGGTGTGCCACATAGCAAACGTGCAAGATAAGTGTTTAAGTACAAAATTGTTAAAATGTAAACCGCGCTGATATCAAAAGTGCGGTATATAAAAGCTGTTAAATAAATAAAAATAAATAAATAAGTGCAGTGGAATATTCTATTATAAATTGCAAATCAGCATGATAAATGTTTGCTAGGAGATTCTAGCATTTAAATTCACATAAAGGTGATAGTTTAAAAAAAAAAAAGTTTTTAAAAAAAGGGGATTTTTCAGACCTGTGAAGAAAGGTCCCAATAGCCAGTTGAAGACCCCTCAGCAGACATCTCATGGCCAAGAAATTTCTGGAGGACATTTTCCCTGGTCTTTTCTCACTCTGTATGATGGTTCTTTATTAATGATTGTTGTGGTGTTTGACAGGGCCGGATTTACCTTGAGTGAGGCCCTACGCCAACAAAAATTGTGGGCCCCCAGCAGGGGCGGCCCAAGGGGGGTGTGGGCCTCATTTGCATAAGGGGCCTCATTTGCATAAATATTTGCATAATGTTACCATATACAGGTAGTCCTCGCTTAACGACCTACCTGTTTAGCGACCGCTCGCACTTACGACCATCGCTTCGCCGTTACGACCGCTCACACTTACGACCATCTCACCGACGGTTCCACCACGGGGCAGTATTCTTTATCCAAAGCTTTGTCAGAAATGCAGCATAATAGCAACAGGATGTGTATGGAAGCGCTAAAATCACCTTATTCTGCGCGTCGATTTCTCCCATAAGCTGTAAGATGCCGTTTAGTGAGCCACGAAAACGTTCCTCGCTTAAGGACCAATTCGCTTAACGACCGGGTCGTTGAAACGGAACTCGGTCGTTAAGCGAGGAATGGCTGTACTAACTTTTAGTAAACGTGCCTCTTAATGAGTGTATGGATAAAGAAAGACTAAAAGATTTCTACATTACTATAATCCAGTGCCAACTGCCAGACACATTAGGAACTACTACAAACACTGCCCATTTAGAACCCATAGCAAACCCGCCGTATCCTAACAGCACTACCAGGACTCACAAAGCACCATACTCTACCAATCAAAAGGCAACACTGCAAATATTAAACCAATACATTTCAGAGAACAACAATACATGACCTACTGGGGAAAGAGAACAAGTGGCAATGTCAAATAGGAATTATATAAACAGAACACCTCAGCTCAGTTACACATGCAGAACATAGACCATCACCAAACAAATAATCACATTTTAGAAACAGGAAGACAATAATTAAACTGGGAATCCCAAAAGCCAAACTTGGAATGTACAACACTGTAGAAATAAAACTATACATTAATTTGCTCTTGTACTAAACAAAGCGCAGACGTTAATGATGCACATTTACCAGAGCTGACATATTCCAATTAATAAATTCAAAATAAAGAGATATTTTTCTACCTTTTGTGCATTTTTTTCAGCTGCAATTGCTCCAGCCACTTTCTTCTGGTTTCTTCGTGTCTTCTGCTAACCCTCCATCGTCTGCTGTCCATTTGTCCTTTCTTCTCTCTTCTAGTTTTTTCCATTCTCTCTCTACATCTGCTTTAACATACTAATCTTTCTCCTTTTGCTCTTTCCTCATTCCTATTTCATCCACTCAAATTTTACCCCTCCATCCTCAATCCCCACTTACTCTCCCAATACCCGGCCAATTGTAGATTTTTTAGCCCTCCCACACAAAATATTTTTCCCTTCTCCATTTTACTCTTCCAGCCCCATCCCATTCTAATCCTCCCCCAACATCAGCTCCCTTCTAGTTCCAGCCTCACCCAGCATCCATTCCCTTCTAGTCCCTGCATCAGCCCATTTCCAGTCCTAGCCACCCATCAGCCCATTTCCAGTCCTAGCAACCCCCCAACCCAATACCAGTCCTAGCCCCCCCATCAACCCACTTACAGTCCTAACCCCCCATCACCCCATTTTCAGTTTAAGCCCCCCCTATAACACATTACCAGTCCTAACCCCCCATCAGCCCACTTCCAGTCCTAACCCCCATCAACCCATTTCCAGTCAGCCCCCCATAGCCCATTGCCAGTCCTAACCCCCCCCCCCATCAGCCCACAGTCCATTACCAGTCCTAACCCCATCAGCCCACCTCAAGTCCTAACCCCTCCCCATCAGCCCATTTCCTGTCCTAGCCCCCCCCATAGTCCATTATCAGTCCTAACCCCCCATAGCCCATTACCAGACAGCCCCCATCAGCCAACAGCCCATTACCAGTCTTAACCCCCCCATAGCCCATGGCCAGTCCTAACCCCCCCCCCCCTCAGCCCACAGTCCATTACCAGTCCTAACCCCATCAGCCCACCTCAAGTCCTAACCCCTTCCCATCAGCCCATTTCCTGTCCTAGCCCCCCATAGCCCATTACCAGTCCTAACCCCCCAACAACCCACAGCCCATTACCAGTCCTAACTCCATCAGCCCACCTCCAGTCTTAATCCCCCAGCCCATTTCCAGTCATAGCAACCCCCCCCCAACCCATTACCAGTCCTAGCCCCCCATAGCCCACTACCAGTCCTAATCCCACCAGCCCATTTCCAGTCCTAATCCCCATCACCCAATTTTTAGTTTAAGCCCCCCCCATAGCCCATTACCAGTCCTAAGCCCCCATCAACCCACTTCCAGTCCTAATCCCATCAGCCCATATAGACTTAGCTCCCCCATAGCCCATAGCCCCCCCATAGCCCATCACCACTCCTAACCCCCCCATAGCCCATTACCAGTCCTAACCCCCCCAACAGCCCACAGCCATTACCACTCCTAACCCCCCCCAGCCCATCACCAGTCCTAACCCCCCAACAGCCCACAGCCATTACCACTCCTAACCCCCCCCGGCCCTTCACACGTCTTAACCCCCCATCAGCCCACAGCCATTACCACTCCTAACCCCCCAGCCCATCACCACTCCTAACCCCCCCAACAGCCCACAGCCATTACCACTCCTACCCCCCCAGCCCATCACCAGTCCTAACCCCCCCAACAGCCCCCCGGCATTACCACTCCTTACCCCCCCCAGCCCATCACCAGTCCTACCCACCCCAGCCCACCCCAGCCCAGCGAATATTTTTTTTACAAAAGAAGCTGTCGCTGCCTCTGCCGGGGCCGGGGCCGCCGCGGCAGAATCGAGTGTGCCGCGGGGCCCCCCCTTCCCAGCAGGGCCTGCCCTCCCCGGTATCACCTCTCTCAGCTGCCTCCCTCCAGTCACACGCGCCGGCTTTCAGAGCGCGAGGGAAGAGTTTTTCCCTCGCTGCTCTGTTTAAGCCCGCGGGGGCTGATGGGATTCCCATCAGCCCCCGCGGGCTTAACAGAGCAGCGAGGGAGAAACTCTTCCCTCGCGCTCTGAAAGCCGGCGCGTGTGACTGGAGGGAGGCAGCTGAGAGAGGTGATACCGGGGAGGGCAGGCCCTGCTGGGCAGGGGGGGCCCCGCGGCACACTCGATTCTGCCGCGGCGGCCCCGGCAGAGGCAGCGACAGGTTTTGTTTTGTTTTTTAAGTTTAATGATGTATCAGAATGTTTTTTGCGCGGGGCCCCCTGAAACGCGGGGCCCA
This sequence comes from Ichthyophis bannanicus, assembly GCA_033557465.1. NCBI lineage: Eukaryota > Metazoa > Chordata > Amphibia > Gymnophiona > Ichthyophiidae > Ichthyophis > Ichthyophis bannanicus. The sequence continues at coordinate 1,067,597,684 of CM066031.1, read as the reverse complement.
GTGCAAAAAACATTCCCGGTGGGCCCTTGCCAGCTGTGGGCCCTACGCCACGGCGTACGTGGCGTATAGGCAAATCCGGCCCTGGTGTTTGATGTGATTTGCTATCACTGATTTCTATCTACATTTTGTAGTTGGTTCAATATTTTAGAAAAGTTTTATTTTACAAGTGAATGGCCATACCATGTCAAACGTAGATGGGGCGTGTCATGGGCATGGCCTGAGTAGGGTAAAATCTACAAGTGTATTCTTCTGGTGTGCTGCCCCCCTCGCCCCCTCCCCCTCACATCTACCTAATGGCCACAGCTCAGCATCAATTTCTCCGTGGCCAGCATGCAAGAGAAAAGGCACTTAAGAGTTCATCAGATCTTCTGCAGCGTGGAGTCAGTCTTGTGAGATGATCTACAAGATTGACCCCACTCCACAGAGCAAACTGATGCACTCTTAAGCGCGATTTCTCAGGCCAGTCATGGTACCAGGGGGCTGAGCTGCTGGCCTTCTCCCACAATTTGCCATCCCTAGAACACTGGTGCTCTAGGCAACCGCCAGGTTTGACTAATGGAAGCGCAAGCCCTGCCTTCACATTGTTTCATATGCAAAACAGATTATCACCTAATAGAGATCAAGAAACAAATATAACACTCCTTGTGGCCTTGGGCAAGTCACTTAATCCTCCATTGCCTCAGATATTTAGATTGTAAGCCGTCAGGGACCCGAGAAATAACTTCTGTATCTGAATATAACTTGCCTTGAAGCTCTACTAGAAAAAGCATGAGTGAAATGCTAATACATAAATAAATAGATGAAATCTGAAATAGAAAACCCAAGGAACCAGATTTTATAGGTAATGGAACACTGAAGAAAGAAACAGGAATGCATTTCCTCCTGTCCTGCACAACATACAAATATATATAAGAAATGCACGTTTTATTTATTTATTTATTTTATTTATTTGATTACATTTTTATACCGCTCCTTCCAGTGATCAGCAGCAGTTTACATTTAACAATTAACTCTGCATGGATTAGCAGTTACATAAAACAGTAAGAAAATAACATTAGAACATTGAAAGGTGTCACTGTTTTAAGATAACTCAATAAATAATTCAAAACTGTTTACATGAGGGAAGAGAACATGTTAACATACATGCTATATAATTAACTATATACAATATTTGTGAACGATGTATACAATGTTTTGAAGCTGACCTAGTTTAAGAGCAACAAACCTTTTTGTTAAAATGGTAAATAAAGGTAAAAGGAAAAGGATACCGCTATGGCTTTTGAAAGAAGTAGCTGAAAAAGTGAAGAAAAAGAGGGAGGCCTTCATGAAATACAAGAGATCACAGAGAGAGGAAGACAGGCATCTATATTTGGAAAAACTTAGAGAAGCTAGCAAAGTAGTCAGGAAAGCAAAGATTCAAAAAGAGGAGGAAATAACCAATGCAATAAAATGGGGGGATATGACATTTTCAGATAAATTAGTGAGAAGAGGAAGGGTAAAAGTGGTATTGTCAGACTCAAGGGTGAAGGGGAGGAATATGTAGAAGCTGATGAGGATAAAGCGGAATTGCTTAACAAATATTTCTGTTCTGTGTTCACAGATGAAGAACCAGGAGCAGGACCTCAGAAAACACCCACAAACAGGAACAGAAGCGAGGGACATCTTGAACAATTTTCAGAAGACTGTGTTTGTGAGAAACTAGCTCAACTTAAAGTAGACAAAGCGATTGGACCGGATGGGATACACCCTAGAATACTGAGGGAACCTGGGGACGTTCTAGCAGCTCCACTGACTGACCTATTCAATGCCTCATTGGAGTCAGGAATGGTGCCAAAGGACTGGAGAGAGGCTCATGTGGTGCCTTTACACAAAAGTGGAAGTAAGGATGTGGTTGAAAACTACAGGCCGGTTAGTTTAACTTCGGTGGTGAGTAAATTATTGGAAACGCTTCTGAAAGAGAAAATAGTGAGGCTTCTGGAGTCCAGCGGATTACAGGATCCGAGGCAGCATGGATTCACCAGAGGCAGGTCTTGTCAGACAAATCTGATTGATTTCTTTGACTGGGTGACCAGGGAGTTGGACCGAGGGAGAACCCTAAATGTGGTGTATTTAGATTTCAGTAAAGCCTTTGACACTGTTCCTCACAGGCGACTTATAAACAAACTGAGCACCCTAGGGATGGACCCTAAAGTTACTGCTTGGGTTAGATATTGGTTGGGTGGGAGGCGACAAAGAGTACAGGTAAATGGAGCTCACTCTGTGGAGAAGGATGTTACCAGTGGTGTGCCCCAGGGATCTGTCCTTGGTCCGATTCTTTTTAACATCTTTGTTAGTGATATAGCGGAAGGGCTGTCGGATAAGGTTTGCCTCTTTGCGGATGATACCAAAATCTGCAATAGAGTAGACACCCAGGAAGGTGTAGATAACATGAGGAGGGATCTAGCTAAGCTTGAAGAATGGTCTAGAATTTGGCAGCTGGGATTTAATTTAAAAAAATGTAAGGTCATGCATTTGGGCTGCAGCAATCCAAGGGAGCAATATAGTATAGGGGAGTGAAGTACTTTTGTCCACTAAAGAAGAGCGGGACCTAGGCGAGGTTGTGTCTGATGATCTTAAAGTAGCTAAACAGGTAGAAAAGGTGCCGGCAAAATCTAGAAGGATGCTTGGGTGCATACGGAGAGGAATGGCTAGAAGAAAGAAGGAGGTGATAGTGCCTCTGTATAAGTCTTTGGTGCGACCTCATTTGGAGTATAGTGTGCAATTCTGGAGACCGCACCTTCAAAAGGATGTGAACAGAATGAAGTCGGTGCAGAGGGTGGCTACTAAAATGGTTAGTGGTCTTCATTATAAAGCATATGAAAACAGACTTAAGGATCTTAATATGTACACCTTAGAGGAAAGGTGGGATAGAGGTGATATGATTGAGATGTTTAAATACCTCCGTGGCATAAATGTTCAGGGGTGAGCCTCTTTCAATTGAAAGGAAGTTCTGCTACGAGGGGACATGGGATGAGGGTGATGGGGGATAGATTCAGGAGTGATATGCGGAAATATTTCTTTACGGAAAGAGTGGTGGATCCATGGAATAGTTTTCCAGTGGTGGTGGTAGAGATGAGGACAGTAACTGAATTCAAAAAAGCATTTGACAAACACAGAGGATCTCTAAAGGAAAACAGGGGACTGTTGTAGTTGTTGATATGTAAGGACAGACTAGATAGGCAACGTGGTCTTTTTCTGTCGTCATATTTCTATGTTTCTATTCTATTCTCTAAAAACTGGAAAAAAACCCCCATTTTTGTTCATACCTTTGTTTTATGATTATTTTATTTTTCTAATTGGGTTGGTCCTGGTCTCTCTCTACTACTGTCTCTCCTTGGCATTTTCCAGAGGGTCATTTCCTTTTTCTGTTTCTGCACTCCACCCATCATCTTTTCTTCCTCCCCGACATCTATCTCCCACCGATAATGAACTTTGTTTCATTACTGTAATCTATTTATTTCTCTCATTTGCTTTCTTAAATCTACCTACAGCTGAAAGTTATTACATTTCCTCCCCCCCTCCAGCTCTCACTTTCCCTCTTCCCTCACTTTTCACCTACTTATCAGCTTTCCATTTACTACTTTTATCTCCTTAGTCCTCCCATTCCCCACCTCTGTCTCTCATTCATTCTGAGGCCTCCTATTCCCTCTTTCTTATCCCCTCTTTGTAGACCCACATTTCCACTCTCTGTACTCATCCCCAGGGCTGGTGCAAGTAATGTAGGTGCCCTAGGCAGGCCTTCCGTCTGGCTGCCCACTTCACTATCCCCCACCCCTATTGCCAGTGCTGCTGTGCCTCTCCAGCGGCAATGGCTCAAAACCATGACATAGTGCTTACTTAAAGGTTTTGGTGCTGTGCCATTGTTTCCATGTGCTTCTATCTGTCGTTTCTGCCCTCCTCTGAACCAGAAGTCTGCGTCTGAGGGGCAGAAGCGACAGGTAGGAGTACATGTAAATTGCGATGCAGAGCCAAAACTCCTAAGTAAATACTGCATCACAGTTTGTGAACCACTGCCTCTGCTGCAGGCCCTAGAAAGGGGCGGCAATGGTGCCCTCGGAGGGCCGGTATTTTAGGTGACCACCTAGCTTGCCTGATGATAGCACCAGCGCAGCTTATCCCTTCCCCAGTCTCATCTCCTTTCTTCTACCTCACATCATCCTACCAGCCCAGCTCCTTTGCTGTCACTCATTCCCTCCCAGATCTCAGCTTTTTTCCTTATGTTTATGTTTATTTGCTTAATATACCGCTAAACGGTAACATCAAAGCGGTTTACAAAAATAAAGGTACAGAAAGCCAAAGGCGGAAAGTGGAAAGGAAGTTACAATAATGGATAGGAAAGCAAAACAGCGAAGTCATACAACGAGACAAAAGAGGAGAGGAAGTGGAGAGGGGGCAGGGAGAGTAAGATCACACAGAGGGGGCGGGGAGGTCGAAAGCAACGGTAAAGAGGTAAGTTTTCAGACTGCTCTTAAAGGTGGCGTGATGTTGTTCAAGCCGGATAGAGGAGGGTAAAGAGTTCCAGAGGGCGGGACCAATGAAAAAGAAGGCAGAGGAGCGGGTGGACTGAAGGTGGGCTCGTGAAGGGGAGGGAAGATGTAAACGATTGAGATGCAATGATCATAATGTGCGAGTAGGGGTAAGGAAATGAATGAGGTCGGCCAGATATTGAGGAGAGTGAGTGTAAAGGACCTGGTGGACAAGTGAAAGGAATTTGTAGTGAATGCGGAATTTAATGGGAAGCCAATGAAGATGAATAAGAAGAGGAGTGACATGATCGTGAGGAGAGGAGTGAGAAATAAGCCGAGCAGAGGTATTCTGAATCTGTTGTAAGCGATAAAGTTGTGAAGAGGAGAGCCCAATCAGAACAGAGTTACAGAAATCAATGCGGGACATGACCAGGGATAAGAGAAGGGCAGTGAGTGCCTGTGAAGTGAGAAAGGGACGAATAGCGCGAATTTGATGGAGGAAGAAGAATGATGTTTTGGAAACATGAGAAATGTGATCCCGAAAGGACAGATCAGAGTTGAAGAAAACACCCAGATAACGAAAGGAAGTTACCAGGGGGATAGGTGAGCCAGAGAGAGAAGGTGCAATTGGAGGAGGGGGGCTACCGTGGGTGAACCAAATGGCAAGAGTTTTCGTTAGGTTGAGATGTAGACAGTGGGTAGTGAGCCAGTCAGTGACTGCAGAGAGGCAGGCATTGAGAGTGGTGAGATCTGGATGGAGTGGAGAAGTGTGATGCAGGAGAACCAGATCATCGGCGTAGTAGAAAGCTGAGATCCCATGTTGATGAACCAGTAAAGCAAGAGGTGAAAGAAAAATGTTAAAGAGGGGGGGGGGGCAGTACTGAGTCCTGTGGAACACCACAGGGGAGGGGGAAAGGCTCAGAGGAAGTTACTGGGGTGGAAAGAGAGAGAACCGAGCAAGACCTTGAGCAGAGGAAGGAATGAAACCAATGAAGAACCATGCTGCAGAGACCCGCCTCACGTAAGCGGGCCAGGAGAAGGGAGTGGTCGACGAGATCAAAGGCAGCAGAAAGATCTAAGGACACTGCCACCGAGTAGTCACCGTGGTCATGTGTAACGTGGAGTTCATTAAGAAATCCCTGAAGAACAGTCTCCACACTGTGGCCAGGCCGGAAACCAGACTGGCGAGGGTGAAGAAAGTCGGTGGATTCAAGGTGAGAAGACAGCTGTGAGAATACAACCTTTTCTAGAATTTTAGAGAGAAAAGAAAAATTAGACACTGGACGATAGTGAGCGGGGATCGTAGGGTCAAGTGAGGACTTTTTAAGGATGGGACGGACCAAGGCATGTTTCCAGGAATGAAGAAAGACACCCATGGAGAGACTGGAGTTAATCATGGCAAGAACAGGAAGAATGAGAGCTAAAGAGGGAGAGAGTAACCAAGTGGAAGGAATGGGGTCCAAGGAGCAAAAGGTTTTCTTTGAAGAGGAAATTATTGCGATGAGCTCGGAGGTGGTAATTGAATGGAATGAGTGCCAGGAATGGGATAATTGGGAATCAGGAGGAGGGGAGCAGGGCTGTGAATCAGAGATAGGAGGGGGGCAGTGGGGCAGGGATTGTCTAAGATCAAGTACCTTGGTGCTAAAGTGGGTTGCTTCTTCTGCCTTACCTCCCGATCCAGGCTCCCATTCCTCCTTTATCTCCTTCATTTCTACCCTCTTTCACGCCTTCAAAGACCTGTCCCCTTCCTTTGCCTCTCACCCTTTTTGTAGCCCTCTTTATTTTTCCACTGCTTCCCTAGCTCTCTAGGTCTTTCAATCTATCTCTTCTTCACATTTTTATTCATTCAGTCTCACAGTCCTCACCAAATTACCTAGTCCCATTGCCTTCCTAATCTCTGCTCAATTTCTTAATCCCTACAGGCAGGATCAGCACAAGGAGATGAGGTGCACTAGGCAGACCTCATCCCTCGTGTCCCCTCTTTACCCTCTGGCACCCATTGCCACTGCTGACGCTCTTCTCTGGGATGTGCAGTGGAGGCGATGGTCGCAAACAGCCCAGTAGCACTCACCTCGAAAGTTCAGCACTGCGAGACTGTTTGCTTCTGCCCTTTCAGACTATCCTTGGTGACTTCCTGTTTGCAAACAGGAAGCTCACATCTGGTGTCTGAGGGGACGAAAGCAAACAGCCCCACAGGGCTGACGTTTCAAGGTAAGTGCTGCAGGGCTATTTGCAGTCATTACCGCCTCTGTAATCCCAGGAGAGGCATCAGTGGCGGCAATGGGCGCTTCTGGAGAGACGGTGCTCTAGGCCACTGCCTAGTTTGCCTAATGGTAGCGCTGGTCCTGCCTACAAGCCTTCCATTTAATCTCCAAGTCCCCACTCTCCTGACCTTCCAAATTCCTGAATCCTTACCCACACTCCTACCCAAGCCCTCTGTTCTGATTTACTTTTCCAATAGCAGCTCTTCTGTGTTCTTCTCATCTCCCACACGATTCCGCAGTACATATACACAAAAAAAGGGACAGTTCCTGCTCAACAGAGGTTACAATCCATTCAAGATAAACAAGGATCTAGGTAGTTTCATTACAAGGAAATCATTAAAGATACCAATGTACTAAGTAGGAGAAAAGCTGATCTGGATCCAAAAGCCATTGTGAAAAGGTGAGCTTTTAGCTTGGATTTGCACAAGGCTAGAGACAGAGCCTGATGAACTGACAGTCTATTCCAGGCGTATGGCACAGAAAGGTGGAAGGAACAGAGTCTGAAGTTAGCAGTGGAAAAGGATTTATATAAAAGTGATTTACCTAGTAAGCAAAGGTTTCCACAGTATCTGCTCTTTCACCCCCATTCCGTGGCATCCATTTCCCCACTTCTCCCTCGTTCACAGAATCCATTCTCCCTACTTCTCCCCCTCCCCCATTACCTACTCCCCTTTCATAGCATCTGCCCACCTACCTTCTTCAGTATTTACCCTGCCTTTCTTACTTCCCCCAGCATCCATCCCTCTGCCCCTCCCACCCACCATCCCATGCATATACTCTTGCTTTCCCTCTTCCTCTTCGTGTCCCCTCTCCTTTCTGACTGACCCAACATCTACCATAAATGCCCCCCTCTTCCTCCGTACCAGCGAGCATCAGCTCCCTTCTCCCACCCACCCTGTAGCATCTGCAGGTAATGGCCCTCCATCTCCCTTCCCCTACCCCAGCCAGCACGTGGCACCTAACATCTCTCCACAGTGGTGTTCACGTCAAGAGCTGGCACACATGTACATTTGAAATGCAGGCGGAAGCACTAACGAGATGGGAAGTAGCTGCCCTCAGTGTGCCAGCAGCTGAAGAGGAAGAACACAGCAGAAACGAGCTCTGGCGCTGTAACCATTAACAAGGAGTCCGCTATCTGGGCCCTGTCATGACCGAATTTTTAACACCTATGTTCATCTTGATTTAGTTTACTGAGCTCTGCTCCTATTTTTTGAAAGATGTCCTTTTCGCTTTCACTGCCTTCTCTTCCCACCATTCTTTAAACTTAGGGGGGCGTTATAAGACAAGGTGGCAACCTAGGGGCGCTGCACTGCCCTAGGGCGGCACTGGAGGGATAAGCACAAACAGATATATCCACTCCAAATAGCTGAACAGGGGAATTTGAGGCTCCTACTCAGTAACTTTAACCCAGACTTTGAAAAACTGGTATCGCTTCATGAAGCCCCTCCAGCCCATTAAACATGTTCAATAGATAGAGTAGGTACACTATTTTATTAAAATTGTTTTTGAAAAATGTTAATTGCTTGTGTGTTGTAAATTAAATAAAAACTTCAATTCCATCATTAACGTTAAACGATACTATTTATGTTATTAAATGAAAACTTTAATCAAAATTTTGATCATTTGTTTTGAGTAATGGCCTCACTCTCTCACTTGGTTTGCAGCTTGTCATGCTATGAGGGCTTGCGTGCATCAGTGATGCTGAGAGCTAAACTATCTGGCAGGGTCTCCCAAGATGGACAGGTCTCAGCTGAGGTGCCAGACCAAGACAAACCACCCATCTGGGCAGCAGCAGAATGGGATAGTGTTAACGGCGGAGGATCACATTTTTGTGACAACGGCAACAACACCAAACTTAAACTGCGCAGAAGAAAGGCCCGGCAATCTACTTCTGTATCTTGCCATGAAAACCCAATGGATAGTTACAACAAAACAAATTGTGCTATGGTGCTGGAAGATGAGACCCCCAGGTCGGAAGGCACTCAACTAGCTACTGGGGAAGAGCTGAAGACTTTTCAGAGTAAAGCCAGCATTTATGATATGGTTGGATCAAAGCCCTAGGGAAGTCTGACTGCTGATGTAGCTGCGCATGAAATGAGAGTCAGAAGCTGTAAAGATGTCTTATGCATTGGAATATGGAACGTACGAAGCTTGAACCAAGGGAAGTTGGAGGTGGTCAAGAATGAAATGGAACGTGTACAACTTGATCTGTTGGGTGTCAGCGAACTGAAATGGACTGGCATCGGGCACTTTGCATCAGATGATCACATGGTCTACTATGCTGGAAATGAAAGACAAAGAAGAAATGGTGTTGCATTTATAATAAAGAAGAAACTTGCAAGAACTGTAATGAAATACAACGCAGTCAGCGAACGCTTAATCTCTATTCGTCTACGAGGATTGCCTATCAACACAACTATAATTCAAGTATATGCCCCAACAACAGCTGCAGAAGAGAATGAAATTGAAGAGTTCTATGAACAAGTACAAGCTGAAATTGACAGAACATGCAAACAGGATATCCTGATAGTCATGGGTGACTGGAACGCAAAAGTTGGCAACAAAGAAGAAGGCAAAGTAGTTGGAAAATATGGACTTGGCAACAGAAATGAAGCTGGAGAACGACTGATAGAATTCTGCAAGACCAATGATCTATTCATCTCAAACACCTTCTTCCAGCAACACAAGCGGCGACTGTGCACATGGACTTCACCCAATGGATTGTATAAAAATCAAATTGACTACATCTGTGGAAGTCAACGATGGAAAAGTTCTATAACATCAACAAAGACAAAACCTGGAGCTGACTGTGGTACAGATCATCAACTACTAGTATGCAAACTCAAGCTAAAGTTGAAAAAGAGCAAACCACTCATGAATGCAGCAAAATATGACCTTGAGAATATACCACTGGAATTTAAAGACTGCCTGCAAAATTGATTTGCTGCTTTAGATACAAATGACAGAGCTCTGGAAGAGTTATGGAATGACATCAAGAAGGTTGTGTTGGAAGAAAGCGAGAAGTCTCTACAAAAGGTGAAAAAGCAAAAGCGGCCAAAATGGATGATGGAAGAAACTCTCTGAAAATTGCCCAGAAACGCAGAGAAGCTAAAGCCAGAGGAGAAAGAAAGACAATCGCAGAACTCAACAGAGATTTCCAACGTGCAGCAAGACAGGACAAGGAAAAGTACTACAATGACACTTGCAAGGAAATAGAAGCAGAAACTATTAGAGGAAGAACAAGATCGGCTTTCCTAAAGCTACGAGAGTTAAAGAAAAAGTTCCAGCCTCGAATTGGAATGTTACAAGATGCTCAAGGTTCTATGTTGAATGATGCTGAGAAGATCAAGAAAAGGTGGAAGGAATATACAAAGTTTTTATATGATAAAGATCAAGTGGACCAACAGCCGTTTCAACCTGTACCTTATGATCGGGAACCATTGGTGATGAAAGAAGAAGTTGAAGCAGCATTGAAAGCCTTATCAAAGAACAAAGCACCAGGCATTGATAGCATTCCTATAGAAGTATTGCAGCAATCTGATGCAGCTGTTACCATACTTACAAGGCTCTGCCAAGAAATATGGAAGACAACATCATGGCCAACTGACTGGAAAAGATCTGTGTTTATACCAATACTAAAGAAAGGTGATCCAACTGACCTGGAAATGGGAAATTATCGAACAATCGCTCTGATCCCACATGCCAGCAAGATTCTACTGAAGATTATTCAAAAGAGACTACAACCATACCTGGAACAAGAACTACCTGAAGTGCAAGCAGGGTTCAGGAAAGGGCGAGGAACGAGAGACATCATTGCGGATGTGAGATGGATCCTTGAAAAGACTAAAGAATACCAAAAGGATATCTATTTGTGCTTTATCGACTATAGCAAGGCTTTTGACTGTGTAAACCATGAGAAACTCTGGGCCACATTACGAAGCATGGGTATACCAGAACACCTGATCGTTCTCTTGCGCAATCTGTACATTGATCAAGAAGCAACAGTTCAAACGGAACAAGGAGAAACAGAATTGCTTATTTTAAACCAAGGTGTAAGACAAGGCTGCATACTTTCCCCCTACCTGTTTAATTTATATGCAGAACAAATCATCAGAGAAGCAGGATTGTATGAAGACAACAGAGGTGTGAAGATTGGTGGAAGACTCATCAACAACCTTCGTTATGCTGATGATACCACATTACTGGCTGAAAGTGAAGTCTCAAAATGGGCCTGCACCTTAATGTAAAGAAGACAAAGATCATGACAACTGGCATAATCAACAGGTTCATCGTTGAAGGAGAAGAAATTGAAATTGTGAACAACTTTAACCTACTTGGATCAACTATCAATAAAGAAGCAACAAGCAGTCAAGAAATCAAACGACGCATTGCTCTTGGCAGAATGGCTATGAAAGACCTAAATAAGATTCTCAAGAGCAGAGATGTCGCTCTCCATACAAAGATTCGACTTGTTCAAGCCATGGTATTTTCAATAACATCATATGGATGTGAAAGCTGGACAGTGAAAAAGACAGACAGGAAGAAAATTGATGCCTTTGAATTATGGTGCTGGCGGCGAATACTGTGTATACCATGGACTGCCCGAAGAACAAACCAGCCGGTACTAGAGGAGATCAAACCTAAGCTTTCTTTAGAAGCTCAGATGACAAGACTTCGACTTTCATACTTTGGACACATCATGCGAAGAGAGAGATCATTAAAGAAAGACATCATGCTTGGCAAGATAGAAGGTCAACGCAAAAGAGGAAGGCCAGCAATGAGATGGATCGATACAATAACAGCAGCTACGGGTACCAGTCTGTCAACAAAGAGCCGCCTGACTGAAGACCGAACACAATTTAGGATAGCTATCCAGAGGGTCGCCATGAGTCGACTCCGGCTCGACGGCACTTAACAACAACAATAGCCTCACTGGGTGAGGGGGTCGTGCTGTAATAAATTTATGGAACCAAGGGGGCAGTGGGCCGAAAACGTTTGGGAATAACTGATACAGTGGATCTGGATTTTGAGAAAGCCTTTGGCAAGGTCCATCATAAGTGACTCTTGGCGAAATTAAAACGTCATCGGATTGGAGGCAGTGTAGTATTGTAGATCAGGAACTAGTTAAAAGATAGAAAGATGAGTAGTGGTGCTGCTTTTTAACATATTCATAAATGACCTGGAAATGGGAATAACAAGTGAGGTGACCAAATTTGCAGATGACAAAAATTATTCAAAGTTGTTAAAACACAAAACGATTGTGAAAAATTGCAAGAGGATCTTGATTAATTGGAAGACTGGATATTCAAATGGAAGATGAAATTTAATGTGACCAAGTGCAAAGTTATGCACCTAGGAAAGAACAACCCAAACTATGGTTACACGATGCAAGGTTCCACATGAACCCAGGTCCCAGGAAAAAGATTTAGGTGTCATTGTACAGTAGATAATATGTTGAAACCCTCCACCCAATGTGCAGCGGCAGCCAAGAAAGCAAATAGAATGCTAAGAACCATACAGAAAGGAACGGAGAATAAAACCAAGGATATTATAATGCCTCTGTATCATTCCATGGTGCAACCACACCTTGAATATTGTGTGCATTCTGGTTGCCGTATCTTAAAAAGTATATAGCAGAATTAGAAAAGGTACAGAGAAGAGCCACCAAAATGATAAAGGGGATGGAAGGATACCCCTACGAGGAAAGGCTTAAAAGGTTAGGGCTCTTCAGCTTGGAAAAGTGATAACTGAGAAGAGATATGATAGAGGTCAATAAATTAATGAATAGAGTGGAAGGGGTAAATGTAGATCGATTCTTTATGCCATTAAAAAGTAGAAAGACTAGGGGACATGCAATGAAGCTACAATGTAACCCATTTAAGACTAATAAGATAAATATTTTGTCAGTCAACGTGTAATCAAACTTTGGAATTCATTACCGGAGGATGTAGTAACAGTTGTTAGTTTAACTGGGTTTAAAAGAGGTTTGGACAAGTTCCTGGAGGAAAGGTCCATAAATCATTATTAAAGAGGTTCTGGGGAATCCACTGCTTAACCGGGGCAAGCATTGTGGAACCTGTGTGCTTTTTTGGGAACCTGACAGGTACTTGTGACCTGGATTGGCCACTGTTGGAAACAGGATATTATGCTTGATGGACTTTGGTCTGACCCAGTATGGCATTTCTTATGTTCTAAAGCGGAGACATGACAACTGGGGAACTGCATCTCTTATTTATCTGATGTTGCTCTGCATGTGGACTCTGGCTTCTTGGGGTTTCAGTTTAAATTTTGTCTACATATTTTTATTTTTACTTTAGATTGTGGTTACTTATTCTGTACTTGGTGAGGGTCGATGTTGTGCGTGTGTGACTGAGGTCAGGTGTTCTGTTAACATGCAGTTTGTATATAAAGATCTATACTATACTGTAGTAATTTGACTTGTTCAGCTTTTCAAATAGGTGTATGGATGTTCCAGGGCCCACTGTAGTATTTACAGTGACGCTTTTTTTGGATGGGCTCCTTATGTGACTTTTGGAAGTTTGTTCTGATATGGTATGGTATGGTAGGTTTGCTTTGTGTTGTAGGGTTTTTTATTAGTTCACAATATGCCTGGTACTGGAGAATAGTGGTTGTTGTTGTTAGTGAGATAATCAGAATCAGATTTTTTTTTTTTAATATTGAGTTCTGTGTGTGAATGTCCTGGTTCTGCTCTGCACCTACGGTGGATGCAAAATATATGTTGAAAAAGAAAAAAGGAGAACCATAACACAGTTTATAACAAAATAAAAATGGGTTATAATTTAGTTTTTTAAACTGTGCTATTAATTCTTGCTGTCTTTTAGTTCCTTGGTGTGCAAACAGGACCGTACCTAGCCCTGTGCAAGCAGTGCAGCCGCACAGGGCGCAAAGGCTTGGGGGGCCATTTCGGCTCTATGCTGTTGCCCTGCTGCCGCTGCCAGGACAATGGCAGGCAGTTAAAATGCATCCAAAGCCTTTTCGCAGCACTTTAAGCAGGTCTGGTCCCTCCCTCCTCCGACACGATGTCAGAGCAGGGAGGGACAGATCTGCTTAGAGAGCCGGCGCCTTTCAGATTGGGTGCATGCCCCCCTCCTCCTCCCCATACCTCCGTCCAGCGCTGCCTGCTCTTTCCCTGCTGTCGGCACCGCCGTGAAAAAAACAGAGGGCGGCAGCAGCAGGGAAAGAGCAGGCAGCACTGGATGGAGGTATGGGGGGAGAGGGGGGCATGCGCCCGAGTTGCAAGTTGCACAAGGCGCGATTGCAGTTCGATATGGCCCTGTGTGCAAACATCTTGCATTTCCTCCATACAATCTAATCGGCTTTTTGATTTGGTTCAGTCTCTGATTGGATTTCTGAAAAAGCCCCGCCCCCTCTAAGGTGGTGGTGGGGGGGGCGCCATCTCATTCTTCGCCTCAGGCAGTAGACTGCCTTGAGCCGCCCCTGGGGGGCATGGCCAGTCATGGAGAAATATAAAGCATATTCAGTAGAGGCCCGTGTACATCGTCAGCGTTACCTGCAGATGTCCAAGTTATACCTGCAGAAACATGGAATAAGGCCAGGACTTAGAACTTTTCTGCTCTGATCCCCAACGCATCCCATAGAGATGAATGGCTGTGACACGTCTGTACTGAACTAGTGTGTCTGCTATCTGGGAGTGCACATGATGCAATTGTACAGAATGGAATGCACAGGTGAGGAACATTTGTAAGGTTAAGGAACAATAAAATATACCCCTACAGGAATATGAAGCACTGCAATAGACTTTATTCTGGTTATGCTGACATTTGCTGCTTGTGCCAAAGGAGCTATTCTCAGTTTCCCAACAATTCCAGTGTCCAGAACAATGTGAATGTAAATGTAGGATGGTATGTGAGGTAGCAGAATCATGTTTGCCTGAGAAATGCAGATCAACTGTGGAGTCCTGAAACCCACGCCATCATGGTCTCACAGCATTTGTGTATGGGTGCAGGGCATGGTTTTTACATAGGATGGTAGTTGTGACTGCAAGTGAGAGGATATGTGTGTGTGTGTGGTCTGAGTGTTGCACAGGAAGATCATTTGTGCTCATCCGCTAATCTGGGGGGACACAAATGTCTGGCCAGTACCTGAACCGTAGGGATGACCGCAGCATCACCAGTGTGTTCGGGGAGGTTAAATCAGAAGAGGTTCTCTATAGCAAAATATCACAACATATCCCTGTCACTACTAAGGACCTTCAGAATGAGAGCAGTCAACAGTGCAAACAACTCTAAGACATGCCCAGGGGTACCATCATAGGTCTCTAGAAATATGCACAAATGTAGATAGCGAGGATGGTGCTTTTGGTCATTTATTAGTGCCCTTTGCACTGTTGAATAGTCCCATTCTGCTGGTCCCTTATCGGTGACAGGGATATGTTCTGACATTTCACTATAGAGACCCTCTTCTGATTTCTTCTTGGCCATACTGAGCATTGCACAGACTGTTTTCTGAGATGACCAATGCAAGCATAACTAAGGATGTCTTCCACTGCCTTGTATGTTGTGAGGTATATCATGTCAAAAACATCACTTTCTACCTGCTTTTAAACTATCGTAGAATGCACAGAGCTATCTTTGCAGTATTCTGGCATGAAACAGACTGGTATAGATAGTCTAGTTTGCATTACCATTTCTGTATCATCAGTATTCATGTGTGGTTTGCATCAGCACAACACTGTCAATGAGTGGAGCAGCTTAGGAGATGCTCGTTTTACCTTGAGGCTTGGCTGTGCGTGGGTCTATCGCGGAGATGGGCGGGTTTGTGAACATCTAACCTTTCAGAATATGGTGAGCGTGGGGACATACAAAGCCATTTTCTGCATATAGCCATGTCCCGTACTCTATAGTGCTTTGTACATGCAGCACCGAAAATGTGTATGTCCCTATTCCGAACCACATACGTGTCTAATGCGGAATCCCGTTTAAACTGGGCACGTTTACAATTTGGACGTGTTTGCGGCCAAGAAGTACATGTAAGGGAATTGGCCCCATAACAAATACTCCCCCCTTCCTCATAACCATATGGCAGTTAGAGTTCATGTGTGTATAAGTAAAACTATCAGAGAGGAAACTAAGGATTCTCCAGGAACAAGCAGGAACTCAGTCCTCACAAATGGGTGACGTCGGCACCGACAGAGCCCATGCGGAGCATTTCCCAAGCTTTCAAAGAAAGCCTTTGGGAATGCCACCACACATGGGTGGTCCCCTTCCTGTCCAAGGGTGCCAACTTGATTAGTCTCCTTTTTTCCGCGGAGCTCTTCGGATGCATGTCCTGTACGTTGGAAAAAATTTCCAAAATTCTCTCTCTAATTCCGATTTTCCAATCCTCTTCCTGTCGTCCCCAGTGCCTTTGCCTCGGCAGCGTGCCCCAGGACTTTGTTGTTTTCCTTTTTTTTTTTCTTGACCAGTGCATTGCCAAGCCGAAAGTCTTCGACCTTGTGAGGATTCTTTTTGCCCTCAAGGCCTCCGGTTTAAAAAGGTTTGACAGATGCACCAAAAATATGTCGCTCACGGTTGTCTTAGGAACCTAGGAGCTGACCACAACCCAAAGTTCTGCTCCCTTTGTAAAAAGATATCCTCCAAGGCCATCTGGAGCCACAAGCAGAAACTGGATGACATTTTACGCAAGGCAACCCCGGTGTCCCTGGTAGCTTCCCGCTCCATCGACCTTCAGCCTCTGGGGCCCCCCACGGCCACTCCGCGGCTCCACACCACTCTGAGCAAGGGTCCACCAAAAGGGAGTGGAAGTGGAAGAAGAAAAAGAAGGCCTCAAGGACCCTGTCGGGGGCTCCGTACAAGCGTGAGTGTTCTTGCGCTTGGTCCTTCAGCCCTCCTTGGCAGTCCCAAGAGTCGGAGAAGGAGCGGCCTCAAAAGGTACCTCGTATGGATACGGAGGCCTCTAGCAATGGCGCCCGGTCTTCCGAAGGTTGTCCCAGCAAGGACCCCGTCTCCCCCTCAACTCCCGACCCGGTCACCCTGGTGTCGGCGTCACAGGGCCCCACTCCCAAGTGGGAGGCCTGAATGCTGACACTGGAGCGCAGAGTTTCTGCCTTCCTTGCTCCCCAACAGGCCCTGTTGCCAGACCCTGCTGGCTCACACCCTGAGACCTCGAGGGCGACGTCTGTGATGGCTCCCCCTCAGCTCCCCATGCACCAGGCCTTCTTGGCGCAGGAGCTTGCCAACCTCCTTGAGGAGCGAGCAGTGGAAGTGGTCTTGCTGTATCTCAGAGGTCGCAGGGTCTACTCCCGTTACTTCTTTGTGCCAAAGCGGACGGGCGGTTTCCAACCCATCCTTGATTTAAGAAATCTCAACAAATATCTGGTGCGGGAGAGATTCAAAATGCTCTCCCTTGGTGCCTTGCTGCCCTTCCTCCGGCAGGGCAACTGGCTATGCTCCTTGTACCTTCAGGATGTGTATGCTCACATCCTCATCCATCCCAAGCACAAGAAATATCTGCATTTCAGGGTGCAAGGGAAATTCTATCAGTACAGAGTGCTTCCTTTCAGCCTGATGTCTGTCCCGCGAGTGTTCACCAAATGCCTCACGGTGGCCACAGCCCTCCTTCAGCTACAGGACACCTTCGTCTACCCCTATCTAGATGACTGGCTCATTACAGGGGGATGGCTGACAAGGTGCAGCAGGCCATGGCCCGCACCGTCCACCTCCTCAAGCACCTTGGCTTCATAGTCAATTACCCGAAGTCTCACCTCACTCCAGTCCAATCCCTGGAGTTCATCGGCACATGTCTTGACACTCAGCGGGCGACAGCCTTCCTTCCTCAAGACAGGGAAGACTGCCTCATCACTCTGGCATCCATGGTTCAACGCTGTGATGCGGTATCGGCCCGAGCGATGCTCCGTCTCCTTGGCCATATGGCCTTGAGGGTTCATGTCATCCCCGATACCCAGCTGCACATGCAGGTGGTGCCTTCGGGCTCAATGGTCTCAGGCAACAGGTCGCCTCTGAGATGCTGTCTCAGTCACGCCTCTGCTCATCAAGTCCCTTGACTGGAGGCAGGACGCCAGAACCTGCTCCGAGGCATGCCGTTCCAGGTCCCACTACATGATGTGGTCTTGACCACAGATGCCTCACTCATGGGCTGGGGAATCCATTGCAGCGAGCTCCGCACAGAGGGAACTTGGACCCTGGAGGAGTCCCAGCAACAATCAACCTTCTCGAACTCTGGGCGGTCCTCCTCGCCCTCTGGGCATTCAGGCACTGCATTCACTATCGGGTGGTGCTTGTTCAGACAGACAACCAAGTAGCAATGCTCTATATAAACAAGCAAGGAGCACCGGCTCCTACAGCCTCTGCCTGAAGGCGGTATCCCTGTGGTCCTTCGCAGTTCGCCAGGGCATAACCCTATGGGCCACCTATCTTCTGGGCCAGGACAATGTCCTGACAGGTTAAGCCGGCTCCTCCAGCCGCATGAGTGGCGCCTCTGCCCACAGATGGGGCAGCTACTCTTCCGGCGTTGGGGGACTCCGGTCCTAGACCTCTTTGCCAGCCTGATGAACTCGCAGCTCTCACGGTTCTGCGGCCCGGTTCCACACCCGAACAGGGAAGCCCCCGATACCTTCCTGCTGTCATGGACACACGGCTTCCTGTATGCATTTCCCTCCACTGTACTCATAGCGCGAACTCTCCTCAAAATACAGCGGGACAGGGCCTCGGTGATTCTCATGGCCCTGCAGTGGCCTCGACAGCCCTGGTTCTCATTGCTGCTCCGCTTCTCATCAGATCCTATGGTTCCCCTGGGCAGCGCACCAGGCTTGTTGACACAGGAGGAAGGTCTGCTACTTCACCCGAACTTGAGGTCCTTATCCGTCATGGCTTAGCAGCTGAGCAGGTTGCTCTAGCCCCCCTTCATCTCCCGGTGGAGGTCAAGGACATACTGTTGGCTTCCCGCAAGGACTTGACTAGGAGGACTTACGCTTTTAAGTGACGTCTATTCTCAGTGTGGTGCTCGGAGATGCAGGCCGACCCGTTCTCTTGCCCCACACACTTAGTCCTGTGGTACCTGCTCCATCTCTCGCAGGCAGGCTTGAAGTCCAACTCGGTCAGGGTCCACCTGAGCGCTATCTTGGCTAACCACCACCCTGTCCGGGGTGGACCTCTCTCGGGTCAACCACTGGTTTCCCACTTCATGTGCAGGCTGCTTCTTTCCAAGAATGGGACCTCAACGTCATCCTCGCGCAACTGACTCAGCCGCCCTTCAAGACGATGGCATCCTGCTTGCTTCGGCACCTTTCCTGGAAGGTGTTTTTTCTGGTGGCCCTCACCTCTGCCCGGAGGGTCTGTGAGTTTCAGGCCCTAATGGCCAATGCCCCCTACACAAGGTTCTATGGGAACCGGATGGTTCTCTGAACACACCCCAAGTTTCTCCCAAAGTTATCTCGAAGTTCCACCTCAACCAGGAAATAGTACTGCCGACCTTCTTCCCAAAGCCTCACACCGAGCGGGCATCAGCGATCCTCCATACCCTTGACTGCAGGAGGGCTCTTCTCCTTCTACCTGCAGTGCACACAGGTTTACCACAGTTCTGAGCGGCTTTGCGTCTCCTACGATCCTGCCCACATGGGGCTCACGGTCACTAAGCAGAGTCTCTCCATCTGGGTGGCGGATTGCATCGCCTTCGCCCAAGCTCAGGCCAGGCTGCCCCTGGACTGCCGAGTCACGGCGCACGGTGTTCGTGCAAGGGCAGAGTCAGTGGCCCATCTGTGCTCCGTGCTGCTGGCGGACTTCTGCCGAGCCACAACCTGGTCCTCAGCTAACACTTTTGTGACACATTACTGCCTGGAGAGGGAGTCCCATTGGGACGCCGCCTTCAGCCAGGCTGTACTCCATAACCTGTTCAGGGTTTAAGCAACTCCTGTCCTCCGACCCTTCTTCTGCGGCTACTGGGAGCGTGATCTTCCGGGGACCCTGGGTCCTCGGGCTGTCTTCGGTTATCAGTGACTGCTCACGGCTCACTGTGGCATTTTTCTACAGTCCTCAGTAGCCTGTAGCTGGGAATTCCCATATGTGAGGACTGACTTCCTGCTTGTTCCTAGAGAAAGCATAGTTACTCACCTGTAACAGGTGTTCTCCAGGGACAGCAGGAATCAGTCCTCACAACCCACCCACCTCCCCTTGGAGTTGCCCACTGTCTTTGGTAAATTCTTTTGTCTTTGCCTGAGCTACATCATCTGACTGATCAAGATTGCACCCTTGGGTGGGAAGGGGACCACGCATGCATGTGGCATTCTTAAAGGCTTTCTTTGAAAGCTGAAGAAATGCTCCGCGCGGGCTCCATCACCCATATGTGAGGACTGATTCCTGCTATCCCTGGAAAACACCGGTTACAGGTGAGTAACTATGCTATTTCTTCTGTTCATGATGTTCCTATGTTTTCTCTTTGCTCTTTCATCCTAAAGGAAAGCTTTTCCCACCTGGCTATCTAATAGGATTCCAAAATATTGAAGTTGTAATAATAATTGTAAGGCTAATTTTGTATAGTTTATGATGAAACCAAGTGGCTCTAATAGCTGAACCGTTAGTTGAAGAGACTACTTGGCCTCTCTGGGAGAACAGCCCTTCACTAGCCAATAGTTTAGGTAAGGAAAGATGAATATTACTTTTTTGTGAAATGGAGTAGCCTTTGTGAAGACTCTCAGGACTGTTGGCAGCCGAAAGGAAAGAACAGGATCTGGTATTGAAAGTGAATTCTACTATACTGTGAAGCAGAGAAATTTACTTTGCAGAACATAAATAAATGTTGTAAACGGGTGCCAGGCCTTCGCCTAGGGTGCGAAGGTTGGGGTTACCCTGATATCTTCTGTTAGCAAATAATAGTCGTAAGTCGAGTGTTCAAGGCAAAACATAACAAGGAATTTATTCCCCTTCCCAAAGGATTTTAAGTGCAAAACAAAACATGGAAAACAAACAACTTCTTCTGAAAGAAAAATATCTTCTTTTTCTTTGCTATATACAAAACTTAGCATAAAGACTCAATGTTGTCTGCAAGGCATAGCGTACAATCCATAGGAGCATATTTGGGTTCACCAGTGCTACACTCCCACTGCATATCTTCACATTCAGTGTGTGTGGGGTTTGGCTTCAGACCTTTACTGCTGTCTCTGGAAAAAACCCTCGCTGAGAACTCGGGTATCTCATAAGAACACAGTTCCATACAGTGAGGTTTAAAAGTGCCTGTAGCTGTAGTGTTTCTTTCCTGGCTCTCCTTTTGTTCCCTCCAGTTATCAGGAACTCCTTTATAATTTTCTGCTGACACTTCTTGTGTTGAGCAGTGCCCTGGCCCTCTGTTCCGAACAGAACTTCTGGCTTTCCTTATTATAGTGCTAGGCTCCCACCTGTATGAATGCGGAAGCCTCTCTCTGGCAGTGAGGTCTGGGAGACTCCCTGCTCTCTTGGTCTAGGTAAGTTCCTAGCCACAGGGTGTGCCTTCCTTCCTTCTGCTGCCCTGGCCTCTCTCTCTGAGCTGCAACCTGGTTCCTCACAGGACCTCCAGCTGCCTGTAGTCTGTGTGCTTTTCCAGCCATGTTTCTCTGAGGCTTCTCCTCTGCTGCTTCCTGCTTCTCTGACATGCCCACTGCTTCTCTCTGAGGAATCACGGCACTTCCTTCTCTCTGGGGAATCACTGCAGTCCTTTCTCTCTGGGGAATCACCGCACTCCTTTGCTGGAGCTACCCTCCGGCTTTTATCTCTCTGTTCCCTGCAGGCTGGCTCGGCTTTCTTGCCCAGGTGAGTGTAATCAAGCTCTGAGCTTGCTGCTACGTCAGAGCTTGGGTGTGTCAGCTCTGCTCCTCTCTTTCCCTGTTTCTCATGAGCTGTATATGCTGGCTGACTAACAGTTTCAAAGGTAAATTCCTCCTTTCTATCTATTTGCATAAGTTCTGTGTGGGCTTCTATGTCACAATATGTATGTGCTATAGACAACCTGGAGGTCTAGGAAGTAAGGATAGGCATAGCAAACCTTTTCAGACTCCAAATCATTTGGATCGTTCCGGCCCATTAAAGTCTGGCCTCTAACAATGATGTTTTCTATCCATTTTTAATCAAAATTGCTGGCAGGCATCTGCCACAGAAGCAACAGTACTCCAAGACATCAAGAGATGCACAACTAACTCACGGCACCAAAAGAGGAACAAAGGATACTAATGTCATGAAGATTCCAAGCCACTATCAGAGGAGCAAAGTGGCACAAAATTAAGACCCCAAAGCACCAGAAAGGGGGTCTTCAAGACCACAAATCCTCTGACATTGAGCAAAGAAGCACCATGAGGGTTAGGTGAGGATCAGAATTTTGTGGGAAAATGAGCCTGTTTGAGGGGTGCATGAAGCAGTATCTGATTATCTCTATAGACAAATTTGCCCAGGAGAAGTTGATGGCAAGAGCTTACTGTAGTGATGAAAGCTCCCAGGAAGACATGGAAGTGGAAGAAAATCCTAGTTTCCCCTTTGAAATGAATGACAGTTCACTTGTGCATAAGACTTGCAAGCCAGATCAGAAAAAAACCCAGCTCCCTGCTAAGGTCAGGCCACGCCCTAGCTCAGGGGTGGAGACAAGCTTGCCTGATGATTGGTCACACAGGTGCAGAGAACAGGGAGTGCCTAGCAGCCAACGGTTCTTAAAACCACGAGCAGAGCAGGAGGAGGGAAGGAGGAAGGCAAAGGACAACAGAGAGAGCAAGGCTGAGCATAACTGGAGGAGAAAGAAAGAAGAAAACTCCAAGGAAAGCAGCTACCTAAGAGGGCCTGGAGAAGGACATAAGGAGGCTGAATTTCAGAGCCTGGAGGATCCCAGGAAGAAAGAAATCAGCGCTTGTCTGAGGAACCATTCCCAAGGTAAAGCCAGCAGTTTCAGAACTGAGAAATCAACAGAGAAACAGTTTGCTATTGCTAAGGTCCAGGAAGCAGAGCCCTCACCATCTACTGCTAAGAGGTGGGTGGAAAGTTTTACTTATGGGAAAAGTCATAGCTCTGATAAAAGCAGAACAGCTGAGTCTTCAAAGCTAGAAGCACTGAGAGAGTTGTTTGCTGAAGGAAAAGTTCACACCCCTAATACAACTGTGCCTTTACAAGCTGAATTGCTGTGGAATCAGTTCTAGGAATTTCTAAAGGAGAGAAAGTCTGGGAGAGTTGGTAACTTTGATAGAGATACCATATATCCTGTTGCCATAGAAGGAATGCAAATAGATTCCTGTTTGCCAAGCTCTGAGTGTGAACCTGTACCCATGGATTGCTCATTGTGTTTAAAAGAAGAGTCTGCATTATTAAACTGAGCTGAGAGACTGTGAAACAATATAGAGAATAAGTGAAATACCTGCTTAGAATTAAGGAAAGCTAATACTGTGTTTTACTAAGCTTAATTGCCTTCTGAAGCTAAGAAGCAGTGCTTGGAAGAAGTTTGCTTTGAGAAAAGAACATCTCAGCTGTTGCAAGTTTAACTGTATTTATGTTGAATGACCACACGAGGCAGTCCTTGGTGTAAGCATGTGGGAATAAGAATAGCTGAACAGTGAAAAGAGGTTTTTGTTACGTCATTCTCTGTTACCTGATTTATCCTTTATGTTGGAGAAGCATCCTTTTTGCCTTGTTTGTGTATTGAGCTTAAATGCCCTGGAAATCCCCACAAAATACATTTTCTTGCTGCCTTGAACCACCGACTCACAACTACAATTTGTCCTTAAAGAATAAACTAACTACAAGTCCCAGAATACCTCTGGTGACAACAAGGGAAGCTTTATTCAAAAGTGGACAACATAAGGCTGTTTCCTGCTTGTAAGCTCTTGGGCCCAAGCGGAAGCATCGCACTTACATCCATTTGATCTGGCAATATGACTAAAAGGGCCTAAGACCCCTTCTTTGAAAGGAGGATAGGAATGGCTGTCAGAAAGGAGCTATTACAGACACTGACCAATCTCAAATATAGCTTCTGAGGCAATAGGATTGTAAAGTGAAATCAAACAAGCAGTGTCAGGAAGACCCCAAGACACTTGGACATGAGTAAAGCAGGACCAACATTGACTAGAAGGATCCGTGCCAATAAAAACGCAAAGTTTGGGCATTGGTGTTTGATGGGGAGAGGCTATCCCCCCAAAGATTGGCAATTGGGATTCAGTGCGAGTGTCATCATTTGAAATGGCATTGATACTCAAGATCTGTTGGGATACTTGAATGCACAACATTTGTCAGCCTAGGAAATGTTATCCTGGAGGACATTTGGTAATTGAGGACAGGAAGTGCAGCAATCATTTTTCCTCTATACTGTGGAGGAAAGATGACCCTATAGCAGTGCACATAGGGCAAAGCAGCTCCAGCAAAACAAGAATTAAGACCAAGGCATCAAGAACACTGAAAAGCAGGCAGAGGAGAAAGACTGACCAGTGTTTTTGAATGTAGATGCTAGAGAGGATACAAACTGAAGGCACAGTTGCTAGGATCAGAATGGTGGATCACCTGAGTGAAGTGTAAGCAATGTTAGGAAAAGAACAGTGAAAGGCACAGGAGAAGCTTTATGCCAGGAACATTGGCATGAGGCAGTGGGAAAGGTAGAACCTCTCTTCCAAGTAGAAGCCTAAACATAGCTAGAACTACGTATCTAGATGTTTTGTCCATGTAAGCCCTTTGAAACTACTTTTTAACTTCTGCAATATTAACAGAAATAACAGTGAAAGTGCATTTAGTGACTTACGTGTAAAAGAATTCTGTCTGCGTATTTTTGGTCATTGAAGCAGCTTCTCTAAAGTGGTGTGTAACACTGTCCATCTTGAAAATGTTTAGTTAAAGCAACCCAGTCTGTATACTTATATGAGTATTCCACATTCATAAAGTGATCCAGAATGTTTTACATGAGCCATTTAAGTAGGGCCAGTGCAAGGACAGTAGTCACTCTAGGTGAACATTCAGGGGCAATATCTCCAAATGGTTTCGTTTTGTGCATACTATGACAGTACTGAACCTCACTCCTAAACCAGGGTATGTGTTTATTATGACATTTGATATACTGCTCCTTTGCAACATCAGGGTGGTGTACAAACCAAAGATATACAAATAGGCCCAGAGGCCAGAAGAGGAAAAGGAACTACAGTTTAAGACAGGAAAGAGAAATCATTCATTCAAACAAGACAGAGAGACCGACACCATAGATATACAGAGTCAGACAATAGGTGATGGGAGGTCAAAGGCGGAGGAAAACAGATGGGTTTTGATAAGTGACTTGAATTTCGGGTATGTCTGTTCCAGACAGAGGGTGGTGGGGATGGAGTTCTATAGAGATGGACCCAGGAAGAAGAAAGCTGAGTGGCAGGTGGATTGTAAATGGGCATGGGAAGGTGATGGAAGATGAAGGCGGTTGATGTGGGCTGACTGAAGGCTGCGTGTAGGGGTGCGAAATTGAAGGAGATATGTCAAGTACCATGAGTATAGATAACTTGGTGAACCAGAATGAGGATTTTATATCAGATACAATGTTCCAGGGGTAGCCAGTGAAGCTGGAAGAGAAGGGGGTGACATGATCTCGGCATGTAGTGTGTGTAATAATCCCGGCTGCCGTGTTTTGGATCAGTAGGAGTCTGTGGAGTTGAACTTGGGGTATACTGGCAAGTGCAAGATTACAGAAATCTAGGCGTTACATAACTAGGAATAGCAGGAGAGTATTTAGGGCTTGGGGAGTGAGGAACGGATGAATAGCGCGAATGTGACGGAGATAGTAAAAAGATCTCTTGGTGAGCTGAGAGATGTGATCCTTAAAAGAGAGATCAGAGTTGAGAATTACTCCTAGATAGCGGAGAAAAGGGACTATTGGAATGAGGTGACCAGAGAGAAGTGGAGCTATTGGGGGACATGGGCCTCCGTGTGTGAACCAGGTGGCTGATGTTTTAGCCAGGTTGAGATGAAGACAGTTAGTAGTTAACCAGCTGGAAACTTTAGAGAGGCAGGAGTTGAGAGGGGAGAGGTCTGGTTGGGTGGGACTGGTGTGGTGGAGTAAAATAATGTCATCTGCATAATAATAGGCCGACAATCCTGACTGCTAATAAGAAGAGCGAGTGGTGCAAGGAAAATATTAATAGAAGGGGTGCCAAAACTTAACGCCACAATGGAGAGGAAGTGGATCCGAGAAAGAGGAGAGAGTTGCATTTGAAGTGACAGCGAAAGATCGAGAGAAAAGAAAAGAATGAAACCAGTGATAGACTAGACCCCGAAGACCAGCGTCACGTAGTCGAGAGAGGAGAATTGAGTGGTCTACAAGATCAAAAGCCACTGAGAGGTCCAAAGATACTGACACAGTAACATCACAGCGGTCATGTGAGGTGTAGAGTTCATTTGGAAATGCGAGCAAGACAGTTTCTACACTGTGGCCAAGATGGAAACCTGATTGTATGTGGCGTATGATCTCAGTCTTTCCAATCTACTGCTAACGCTTGGCATTGTATTTGCATTGTGCCAAAGAGTGCCTCCTAAATGGAATTCATAAGATGCAACATGTATGAGTAATTTACCAAGGTGTGCTTGGAAATTCTTCTTAATGAAGCCTGTGGCACCCAACATGCTTGTGGATTCTCACTCATTCTTTCTAATCATCATACTTATCCATGTTTGATGATGAAGGCATATTCTGTATGTTTACTTAAAACTTTAGCACTTTTTGCATATTGGGATCTTATGATGCTGTTAAGTAGGCCTGGAGACCTATGATAGTAGCTCTGTATATATAATTTATTTCTACGAGACCCAAGTCCTCCTTTGGCTCTAGGGATGTACAGTTTTGGCATACACTGTTCTTATAAATTACCTTGTGAACATGGAGGAGTTTTCTTGTTTGTACATCTAGTTTTTCAAGATCTAAGAGGCCAGTCTACAATCCCAAAGCTGTATAAGAATATGGGAATTGCTAATTGATTAATGGCTTGTATCTTATTCCATGATGTTAAAGCACTTTTCAAGAATGAATTTTATCTCCTGTAATATTCTTTACTGATCTTTTCTCTCAGTAATTTCTGCTCCATTGTCATTTCTTCCTCTACTCCTAGATGTTTATATACGTCTTCCTGTTCAAATTTCTTGATGTCACAGCCCTCTATCAGGGAGAGATGTTTTCCATTTTGTTCAAATTTTCTTATAAGGAAAGTTGCCTAAGCAGATTTAACAAGGCCAAAAGTCATCCTAATGTCATTTGGGCAGCTTTTTACTACACGGAGCTTTTCTGCTAATTGTTGGTCATTATTATGTAGAGCTTCAAGTCATCGATAAATAATAAATGTGATGTTATCTCTGGGTTGTTAGCTTCTTTAGGATTCAGGCTAAATCCATATCTCAAAGAATTGATGAGAGTACTCATTGGATTAAGCACCATAAAAAACTGAAGTGGCGTCACTAGATTTTGATGTTAAGAATGAGGAACTGACTATCTTCATACTTAAAAAAAATAGTGTGGCTTGCCACATTTTCATAGTGAACTTAAGGTACTCTATCAAGCCAGGATTTATTGTATACATTTCAAGGCAATTTATTATTCAAGAGTGCAGGACACTTTCAATGACTTTCTGATAGTTAATCCATATTATACTGAGATTTCTGCTCTTCTTAGCACAGACCATGGCATGACTTTGTGGCCCTTCAATGAACTTCCAGGCTCTGCTGCTCTCATAATGCATTCACCAGTGCACTACTAAGCAGTTAGCTAAACTAGTTTCATCATCGAAGAAAACTGTGTCTTAATTTCTGTTTATTATAATTAAGCAGAACAATGGACTTATTGTAGATAGCTGAAACCAAGAGTGTTGCACTGGTTATGGTTCAATACAAAGGCAAAGAGTCCTTCTGAAGAAAGGATAAATGAATGCTCAATTAACTGCTAAAGGAGAGGCTGATGAAAGACTGAAATAACAATCACATTCGAGGGCATGGAGAGGGAAAGGAAGATTGTGGATTGCTTGCTTTCTGAGCCCAAGATAGAGATTTGTGCACCAGAGGGCACATAAGAATTCCCATAAAGACTAGGGTTCTGGAATCCAGGAAGGTCTCAAGGATATTAGAGAGAATGGGTTACATGCAACATCTAATTTATAAGAACAAAGATTACATGACCCTAGCAGGCAGTTGCTTACTTTAGCTTATAAGTCATTAATTACATCTGGGGGATTTCTGCACAAAAAGTATGAAAATTCAGCACACGGTATTTTAAAATTCTACAAACTTTATTAGTACATTTTTGCTCAGAATTCCCCAATTACAAAGCTTAATTCTTCCTCTAGACCTGAAATTTCCTCTGCCTTTTTCCTCCTTAGATCTCTTGCTCCGATCACAGTTCTGTCTCCAACCCATCCTTGTCCCCCCTGTTTTCTCTTCCTCTAACTTCTAGCCCCCAGCAGCCCCCCGACTCACCAGCAGCCCTTCTCCTGCCCCAGCCCCCCTCCCCCTCACCAAAATCTTTCTCCTGCTCCCAACAAACCCCCTGCTCACCAGCAGCCCTTCTCCTGCCCCCAACTATCCCCACAGCCCTTTTCCTACCCACAGCAACCCCACTCACCAACAACCCTTTTCCTGCCCCTGTCCCTGTCCCCAGCAACCCCCCCCCCCCTCCCCGCTGATTAGTAGCCCTTCTCCTGGCCCCGGCCAGCCCCACCCCTGACTCACCAGCAGCCCAATTTCAGGAATGCAGCCACTTGAGTTCTTTCATTTGTTGTCACAGCTGTGCTAGAGTCTGATGTTATTGTGTTTTCAGAAGTACATAAGAAGGGCTTCTGTGTGCCTTTGAAAACACGCTGATATTGGACTCTAGCACAGCCTTGACAGCAAATGGAAGTGCTCAAGTGGGTGTGTTGCTGCTAACAGTGCAGCAGGATCAGGCGCTC
The DNA here is from genome assembly GCA_033557465.1 of Ichthyophis bannanicus. Classification (NCBI taxonomy): domain Eukaryota; kingdom Metazoa; phylum Chordata; class Amphibia; order Gymnophiona; family Ichthyophiidae; genus Ichthyophis; species Ichthyophis bannanicus. The sequence goes on along the minus strand of CM066031.1, from coordinate 1,067,569,020 downwards.
TTAAAACTTGAGTGCCTGATCCTGCCTCACTGGCTTGCTTGTCAGTGACAGCGCAGGACCTGCGCAGCAAATGCAGGAATTATGTGCAAATTCTGTATTGCGCGGTTGCATAGAATTTCCCCAGGAGCCGTTAATATAATACAACCGAAATATGCACACACACACACACACACTGTAGGAGCAGAACACAGGCCCCTAATTCCTCCAACTAAGAATTTGAATATTTACATGGAATAATCATCATCACCTCAACAGCTTCCCTCCCATAAAGAACAAAACATACCAGTGGAAACAAGAACATGGCAGGCGGGTTATCACGCCAAGCAGCAGCAGCAGCAGCTAGAGGGGCACGAACAGGCCAAACACCAAAAGTGAGGCAGAGCACTACAAACAAACAGTGGTATGAACAGCCCAAAAGACAATTTCTAGAGAACAATATTGTTTTCCTTTAATTATTTATTTTTTTGTTGGGGAGGAAGGGTTCCTTTTTTTTATTCTGGGGGGAGGAGAGTATAGCAGGGCAGGTGATTATGCAGGACAACAGCAGCTGTAGTGGCACTAGCAGGACAGTAGCACCAAACCAAAAGAGCAAGCTGGGTTGCATAAGAGCCTGAAACACTAGCTTTGTACTGGACGTAGCAGACAGTTACAGGAAAAGGAAGTTTTATTCTCTGTTTTTGCATGTGTGCCTAACAGAACCCACTAGAAAATGAGACCAGGCAGCAGCAACTGGAATAATAAATAGCAAAACCAAAAACACTAAAGACAAAGCGTGAGGGCAGCTGGGCATGCATTGCTTCAGTGGAACTCCTTCCATGCTCGGGTCGTCAACCGGCAGGTTTTCAGCTGGCCTGGCCGGTTTTTATATGATCAGGCCGGCTGCCAGCAGAGAACTAAAACAGGCCATTGAAAAGCAGTTCTTTTGTTGTTCTGACTGCAGGACTGGGGGTGGCCAGAGTAGAGAACCGGCTTTTCATCTCTCTCTCTCCTTGTCCCCCCTGTAGCCTCACCTTCTCCTCCGATCCAGCCGTGGCTGCGATATCAGTAATAATAAAGAAAAGAAATCCTGCTGTGTCCCGTCCCCAAAAGGAAGTTAGGCTAGAGGGAGCAGGACATGACAGCAGGAGCTCAATAGCAGAGTCTGGAAGGCAGCGGCTGCACATCTGGTTTGTATTTTATTTTATTTTATTTTTTTAATTATTGTTGCCCCACATGCAGCCAGGCGAGCTGGTGGTTGAACTGGTGACTGCCCACGGGAATCCTAACTCCCACGGGCAGCAGAGAGAGCCAGTGGCCGAACTGGTGACTGCTTGTGCCGCAATGGCAGCCAGGAGAGCCGATGACTGCACAGCCTGCCAGAAAACAGCAAACTTAGTAACCTTTTTTTTTCTGGCAAGTGGGGCAGTCACCGGCTCTCCTTGCTGCCTCAGCACTTCTGTGAATGGAGGGCAGGGGTGAGTGCAAGTGGGGAAGGTTGAAGGGGAGAGTCTAGGGTTGGGATAGCAGAAGAGAGGTTGGAGTGGGGGAGGGAAGGGAAGGGATGAATGAATGGGAAGTAAGTAAAAAGTACAATGTGCATGTACAAAAGGCACTCCCCACCACACACACAGGCACCCCCATCTCTGCACCACACATAGGCATCCCACCTACTACTACTATTTATGATTTGTATAGCGCTATAAGGCATACACAGTGCTACCTTAACTCTGCACCATACACACACACACAAGTGTAGCTTAATGGGTCAGTGGAAGTGGTGGGAGAGGGAGGAGAAGGAGTGGGGCCACTGCCTTTTGTTGGCACCGAAGGGATGGGCTTCACCTTAACTGGGATGGAACCAAGCTGCTGTCATTAACCTTTAAAAAGGAGATAGAGCAGCTTTTAAACTAGATAACAGGGGAAAGCTGACAGCTGCACAACAGCGCATGGTTCAGAAGAATCTATCCTTGAAGGATACTACCAAAAGCAGAGAGGTTCCAAAAAAGAGTAAAGTAGCCCAAATGCCCTCGAGTATTGAGCAGACAGAGCTTAAAGATCCCAAATTACCCATGCCTACCAATAGCCAAATTAATATGAATAAAATACAGTCTCTAAAATGCTTGTATGCAAATGCTAGAAGTCTAAAAAATAAGATGGGAGAGTTAGACTATATAGCACTAAATGAGAGGTTAGATATGATTGGAATCTCAGAGACATGGTGGAAGGAGGACAACCAGTGGGACACTGTGATACCTGGGTACAAACTATATCGTAATGATAGAGCTGATAAAATTGGTGGAGGGGTTGCGCTCTATGTTAGAGAGGGCATTGAGTCAGAAAGGATTAAAGTTTTGCAGGAAACAAAATTTGCTGTAGAATCTCTATGGATTGAAATTCCATGTAAAAAGGGGAAGGCGATGGCAGTGGGGTTGTACTATCGACCGCCTGGCCAGAATGAACAAATGGATGATGAAATGCTCAAAGAAATCAAGGAAGCTAACAAAAGTTACAGCACAGTAATAATAATGGGTGATTTCAATTACCCCGACATTGACTGGGTCAGTGTCACGGCAGGACATGCTAGGGAGATAAAGTTCCTAGATGAAATAAATGACTGCTTCTTGGAGCAGCTGGTTCATGAACCAACCAGAGGGGAAACCATATTGGACCTAGTCCTTAGTGGGACCCCAGATCTGGTGCAAGAGATAAGGTTGTTGGGGCCACTTGGCAATAGTGATCATAGCATGATCGCGTTAGATCTAATTAATGGAGAAGGGATGGTAAGGAAATTCACAATACTACCTTTTAACTTTCGAAAGGGAGACTATGATAAAATGAGGAAAATAGTTAAGAAAAAACTAAAAGGAGCAGTTGCAAAGGTTAAAGACTTACATCAAGCTTGGGTGTTGTTGAAAAATACTATCTTGGAAGCCCAGACCAGCTGTATTCCACGCTTTAAGAAAAGTGGAAGGAAGTCCAAAAAACTGCCAGCATGGTGTAAAGGTGAGGTCAGAGAGGCTGTTGTTGCCAAAAAAGCATCTTTCAGGGAATTGAAAAAAAGAGGCAGACGACGAAACCTGGAAACAGCACAAGCACTGGCAAGTTAAATGCAAGGCATTGATAAGGCAGGCAAAGGGAGAATTTGAGAAGAAGCTTGCTGTGGAAGCAAAAATGCGTAATAAAGACTTTTTCAAGTACATTCGTAGCAAAAAACCTGTGAGAGAGTCAGTTGGTCCATTAGATGATAGAGGGGTTAAAGGGACACTAAGAGGCGACAAGGTGATAGCAGAGAGACTGAATGAATTCTTTGCTTCGGTCTTTACTGAGGAAGATGTAGGGATGTTACCCATGACTGAAGTAGTATTTAAAGTTGCGGAAGAATTGAAGGAAATATCGATACATCAGGAAGATGTATTACAACTATTAGATAAACTGAAGAGTAGCAAATCACCTGGGCCGGATGATATACATCCAAGGGTGTTGAAAGAATTGAAATATGAGATTGCAGACCTGCTATTAGTAATCTGTGACCTATCATTAAAATCATCTGTAATACCTGAAGATTGGAGGATGGCGAACGTAACACCAATTTTTAAAAGGGTTCCAGGCGTGATCCGGGAAACTACAGACCGATGAGCCTGACGTCAGTACCAGGAAAAATGGTAGAAACCATCATAAAGAACAAAATTGCTGAACATATAGATAGTCATGGCTTAATGAGAAACGGCCAACATGGCTTTAGACAAGGAAGATCTTGTCTTACTAATTTGTTATGTTTTTTTTGAAGGTGTGAATAAACAGGTAGACAAAGGTGAGTTGGTTGATATAGTGTATTTGGACTTTCAGAAAGCCTTTGACAAGGTCCCTCATCAGAGACTTTTGGCAAAACTAAAGAGTCATGGGATAGGAGGCAGTGTACTATTGTGGATCAGGAACTGGTTAAAAGATAGAAAGCAGAGGATAGGGCTAAATGGCCAATTTTCCCAATGGAGAAAGGTGAATAGTGGTGTACCCCAGGGATCTGTGCTGGGTCTGCTGCTTTTTGACATATTCATAAATGACCTGGAAAAGGGGATAACGAGTGAGGTTATCAAATTTGCGGATGACACAAAACTATTTAACCCTTTAAGGACCAGGTGACATATTTGTCCCATAAGTTTTAAAACTCATAAAACATGCAATTTTTATTTAAAATCCATTTTAATTTCTGTTCACATCAAGATAAAACCTGTCAAATGATTCTGTTTAATGACCAATTCATGTAACATTTATTTTCTATAAAGCGCTTCATAATTTACCAATATGGAAATGGGAATTTGTGTTCTTTTGGTGTTCCGTAGAAAATGATGTAAGAAGCCGAATGTTATGTGAACTTTCATATTTAATTACGCGCATGTCTTTGACAAAATTGAATCGTTTTCTTTAGAGAACTTGCTATTTTTTCAATTTTAGTGAGTTTTATTGCTCTGGGACACGTTTGTCCCTGTGGTCTATAACTGAAAAAATACAGTACTACTTTTGTCGCATGCTAACAGTTAGTTATCATTCGTCAATTCGTAGAAAACCATACTTCAAAAAAAGATGCGTCAGCGTTTGTTTAGAATACGTGAAGCAGATATACAACAACTCTTGTTTGCTGAGAGCAGTGATTCTGATGATGATGATTTGCTTCTTGATGACGAAGATCAAACTTTTTTGCTTGAAGATGTCGACAATGTTGACGAGGAAGTGGTCATAGAACATCCTGATTCTTTGACAATTGAAACTACTAATCCTAGTAGTAGTACAAATCTAGCCAGTGGAGCTTCAACATTCATATCCGCGACATTCTACGGTAAATCTAAACGTAAATGTACCATCAAGACTCCATCTCCATCAGTAGTCTCTGGAGCAAAAGAACAGTTGATGCAGGTGCAGCCAACTACATCAAATTCTAGAAATAATTCACACAAATGAAAAAAGACAAATGATGCCAATCATCTTGATGATATTCAAAAACAAGCAACACAACCAATGGAAGAAGACTTGCCCCCAAAGACTAAATCACGAGCAAGTGGCAGGTCAGTGCAAACTATAGTACACTTCAAATGGGGAAGGAAGCCGGTGAAAGACAACTCCGAGACAATTGACTACGATTATGGAGAAGTAAATCTGAAGTTTGATGATTCTGAAGACATTACTGCAGTTTCTGTTTTTGAACAAGTGTCTGAATTCAACTCCTTAGTCTCACTAATCGCAGAACAGAGTGAACTATATATGAAGCAAAGAGGCATTCCATTTCTCACTGATGCAGATGAGCTCCGAGCCTTCCTTGGGATGTGTCTGGTCATGGGTTACTATGTTCTGCCCACAATTAGAGATTATTGGTCTACTCAACCAGATCTGCAAGTTCCATTCATTGCAAATGCAATGACTCGGACGCGATTTGAAACAATTCGCTCTGCCTTGTATTTTTCAAATAATGATGATATGCTACCGAGAACTCACCCACAGTGTGATCGGGCTTTCAAGGTTCGCCCATTGATCAGCCACTTCAATTGATGCTTCCAGGCAGCTAGGAATGCAAGCAAGCAGCAGTCAATTGATGAGCACATGATAAAATTCAAAGGCCAAAACATCATGAAGCAGTACATAAGGAACAAGCCTGTGAATTGGGGAATTAAACTGATGTGATGCGGTTGCAGATGTGATGCGATTTCAGGCTATCTTTATCAGTTTGACCTATATACTGGACGAAAAACGGAGACAGAGTATGGGCTTGGGGAGGGGGTGGTCATAATGCTGTCAAAAGCACTCGAACAGCTATGTTGCCAAGTTTTTATTGACAATTTCTTCAACTCACCAATGTTGCAATTTCAGATGCTACAAAAGAAGATTTACCTATGTGGCACAGTTCATGTAGACCGGAAGCACATGCCAAAGAACTTGAAATCAGATAAGGAAATGAAACGTGGTGACATGGATTATATGACAGCAAATGGTGTTACTTGTGTGAAATGGTTGGACAACAAGTCAGTGATTCTATTATCAAATTTCCTACCATGTTCAAAGGATGATGTCATGTATGTGCTAAGAAGGCAAGCAGGATCTGCAGATAAGCTGCGTGTTTCATGTCCTTCCATTGTTCCAACTTACAACAAATACATGGGTGGTGTGGACCTCATGGACCAAAAAAAGGTTTCGTACGAGACTGACCGAAAGTCAAAAATTAAGTATTACTTGAAAATCTTCTTTGATCTTCTTGATATTGCTGTCAACAATAGTCATTGCATTTATGTTCAACTGCAACAAGAGAAGGACCCTGATTATAAGGCAATAACATCACTGGAATATCGTCAGATGATAGCAAGGGGTCTTATTGGACGGTACTCCAACCGTCAAAGAAATGCACCATCAGCACCAGTTAGAGGTTCACGGTGTGTTCTTCCAGCACCAAAACCAGAGCATTCCCTGACAAGAAGTGATTGACGCAGACGATGTGCTCAGTGTGCCAAATCTGGAGTTGAAAATTGCACAGACAGCTTCTGTGACACATGTAGCATTCACTTGTGCTACACTAAGACACGTAACTGCTTTGCTGATTATCATAGCCTGAACTCTTTGTCAGACAATTAGGCTTTTGCTTACTATTTACTATATTAATGTCTAATTGCCTATTTTCAAATATAATAAATCTTTTTGATTTCATGCTGATGCTCACTCTAAGAAGCTTGATATACTAAGGTTTTGCGTGCTTAACATTTTTGCGCTTGTATTTTCTAAAGGTTTTGCTCAAGTTTCTCAATAAACAGAAATATTGGAAGACTGGGCATCAAAATGGCAGATGAAATTTAATGTGGACAAGTGCAAAGTTATGCACCTAGGGAAGAACAACCCAAACTATGGTTACACGATGCAAGGTTCCACATTAGGAACCACCACCCAGGAAAAAAGATTTAGGCGTCATTGTGGATAACATGTTAAAATCCTCGGCCCAGTATGCAGCGGCGGCCAAGAGAGCAAATAGAATGTTAGGTATCATAAGGAAAGGAATGGAAACTAAAACCAAGGATATTATAATGCCTCTAAATCGTTCCATGGTGAGACCACACCTTGAATATTGTGTGCAATTCTGGTCGCCGTATCTTAAAAAGGATATAGCGTTATTAGAAAAGGTTCAGAGAAGAGCCACCAAAATGGTAAAGGGGATGGAAGGATACCCCTATGAAGAAAGGCTAAAAAGGTTAGGGCTCTTTAACCTGGAAAAGAGACGGCTGAGGGGAGATATGATAGAAGTCTATAAATTAATGAATGGGGTGGAACGGGTAAACGTAGATCGATTGTTTACGTTATCAGAATATAGAACAGAAAGAGAAAGAGAAAAACGAGAAAAGCAAAGAAGAGAAAACAACACACTTCTGTCAATATATCCAGTGCAAACACCCGTGCACCTTCTTTTGTTACCCCCCTACACTAAGGTACAGAACTTTCTCTTCCTTCTCTCCAAGCTGACTATGCAACGGTTACTTAACACAGCACAATAATACTTTATTTATTTATTTATTTACATCTCTTATATACCGCACTATTTGCGATCAGCGCGGTTTACATAGAACAAACCATATCCGACAATAAACAAGAGTCAGGTCATTACAATGAACAGGAGCAGTAAACTTGGATAACAGGGGAAACTAATACATTTTAATTCCCTCCAAACTACGGCTGGGCTCCTATTTTCTTCTACACAGCCCCCCTACCCCATCACCCACCTCCCCCAGCCCACCCCCCGCCACCGCTCATAGGCTTGCCAAGTCTCCCAATGCTTCTCTCTCTGATTTCTGCAGCAGGCCCCCACCTGACTCATGCTCCAGAAATGTTCTATTCTTCCCAGGATTTCCCCTACCGTGGGTCCCTCCATCCCCTTCCATCGCTGCAGCGTGGCCAGTCGACACGCCACCACACAGTAATGCCATAACCTAAAATACCCTCCACTGCCCCCCTCCTCCCCATCCAGCAGCCCAACACTACCCCACTCCAGCTTTATCTGCACCCCTGTCACCTCCTGGTAGAACTTCCCCACCTCTTTCCACACCCGCTGCATTTTAGGACAACCCCAAATCATATGCCTCAAATCCCCCCATTCCCCACACCCCCTCCAGCAATTACCCTCCCCATCTTTTCCCACCGCCTTAAGTCGCGCTGGGGTCCACACCATTCGTAAGCAAAGTTTGAGACAATTTTCCACCAACGAAGCTCTCCACCCTAATCTACGCTCATTATCATAAATATCCCACCATCTCTCCTCCTCCCATAGCCCCTCCGTTTCGGCCTCCCACTTCTGTTGCCACCCCGCTTTCCCCCCTCCCCCTTTACTATTCAGGATTTGATACAGCCGTGAGACCAGGCCCTTAAGATCCTCCTTTTTCCCCATAAGCTCCTCAAACGCTGTACTTTTCCTCGCTAAGTCCCTTCTCACCTCCCCCCTCTGCAAGTAGTGCCACAACTGTATATAAGCGTAATATTCTCTGTCTAAGGCTCCAAACTTTGCCTTTAACTTCGAAAAAGGCACCAACCTCCCCCCTCCATCCACCACTTGCCCCACCCGAACCAGTCCCCTCCCCTCCCACTCCTTAAATATCCCTCCAGTTACCCCTGGCTCAAACCCCGGCATACCCTGCAGGTGCATTTCCCGTGACCACCTCTTTTCCTGCAGCAAGAAGCTCTTCCATTTTCCCCATACCTCCCATGTTAACCCCCTCTGCGGGTTCTCCCCTCTCTTGATCCCCTGAACCCCTAAGCTACCCCAAACTTTCGCCTCTAAATTTTTACCCCTTCCCTTCTCCATAAACACCCATTGTGGGAATCCCCCTTTCCCTCCATACAAATAGAGCCCGCAACTGCGCCGCCTCATAATAGTGTATTATATTGGGGACCCCCAACCCACCATCCTCCCGTGCTCTATACATCATCGCCCGGCTCACTCTAGGGGCCTTCCCCCCCATATGAATCGCATAATCAAATCCTGAAGTTCCTTCAACACCCTTCTCGGGACCTTACTCAGCAGCGCCATAAAGACAAACAGAATCCGCGGCAGGACATTCATCTTAATCGTGGCTATCCTTCCCAACCAAGATAAGTGGATCCGCTGCCATCGAGCCATGTCTTGTCTGAGATTTTTCAGAAGGGGCCTATAGTTCCATTCATTGATACTACTCCAGGCCTTTCCTAGCTGGATACCCAGGTATCGGAAACACCCTTGCACCCACTTGAATGGAAATGCCTCCTTTAAACGGCGTTCCAACCCATCCGCTAAATTAAACCCCAATATTTCCGTTTTACTAGCATTCATCTTGTACCCCGCCACTGTACTATATCTCTCAATAGCTTTTACTAAGTTAGGCAGACTCCAAAATGGTCTGCTCACAGTAAAGATCACATGATCCGCAAACAATGCCACCTTGCTACACTGATCCCCCACCCGTACTCCCTCAATGTCCACCTGCTGTCGGATAAACGCCGCTAGTGGCTCAATAACTAACGCGAATAACAGGGGAGACAGCGGGCATCCCTGCCTCATCCCCCTACCAAGGCCAAAACTGTCTGAATATCCCCCATTTACCCTTATCCGGGCACTCGGACTCCTATACAGTGCCTTTACCCACCTAATGAATCTCCCCCCCCCCCAGGCCCATTCTTTCCAATACCTGCCACATAAACCCCCATTCCACCCTATCAAACGCCTTTTCGGCATCCACCGTGAGAAACACCGCTTCCCTTCCCGTGCGCTGCAGCTCCCAGATCACATTGAGCAGTTTTCTGATGTTGTCCCCTCCCTGCCTACCCTTAATAAAGCCGGTCTGGTCCTTATGCACCAATTTTTGCATAACTTTTTGGAGCCTTGCTGCCAGTACCATAGCCAACAGCTTCACGTCCACATTGATGAGGGATATCGGCCTATACGCTCCACAGGTCGTTGCACCGTTCCCCGGTTGGGGATGACAGTGATGCCCGCCTCCGACATGGATCGAGGCAACTCCTCCCCCCTCAACACCCCATTGAACATCCTCTTTAAGAATTCCTGAATCCCCTCCTGCATAACTTTATAAAATCTCCCAGTTAATCCATCTAACCCGGGTGCCTTCCCATCTTTGAGGGCTTTAATCGCCTTCCCCACTTCCTCCCCTTCCACTGGGCATCCCAGCTCCTCCCCCTCTGCTACCGTAAGGCAGAGTAGCTGACACTCATCTAAAAATTCTGCTCCCTTCTCCCCTCCACCCCGGATCTCACTGCAGTACAACCGCTCATAGTACTCCACGAACACCTTCCTAATCTCTTTTGGTGTATGTACCATTACCCCCTGTTTATTTTGTATTCCCCCAATAGTAGCTTGCACTTGTCTCGCCTTCAGCCGCCTAGCCAGTCTCCACCCTATTTTATTCCCTCCCTCGAACCACGCCTGCTTCAACCTTGTCAAATTGTATGCCACTTCTTCCGCCCCCAACTGGCACAATTCCCCCCTTAATTTACGCAGCTGCACTAGTAGCATGGGATCCCCCCTTGCCTGATGCTCTCTCTCCAAATCCCGTATTTGCCGCACCAACTCTTCCTCCACTTGCTTCCTCTTCCTCTTAACCTGAGCAGCTAAGCCTATAAGATGACCCCTCACCACCGCCTTCAACCCATCCCACGCAACCCCCACCAGCACTTCCCCCCCCTAAATTATATTCCATATACTCCTGTATTACTCCCCTCAGACTCTCCACATGCTTCCTCTCCTGTAAGAGCCCCTTGTTCAGCCTCCAAAATTTAATGCCCATATCCCTTTCCTTTAAATTAAACACAATATGCACCGGGACATGGTCTGACCATGTAATGGTGCCAATGTCCACTGCCCGCCTCCGGGCTTGCCAGTCCCCACTAATCCAAAGCATATCTGGCCTACTATAAGTCCCATGTGGAGCAGAATAAAAAGTGTATCCCTTCTCTCCATGGTGCCTTCTCCAGCATCAAATAGATGGAATTCCACCTGGTGCCAACATCAAGAATGTGCTGGTGCACGTATGCCCCTGCTACTTCCAGTTGCTGAAGCAGCTCATTTGCATACTTCACACCTCAGTGAATCTACCCTGCTATTTTTCAGCATTCAAACAGTAACTTCATGGCATGGCTGCTATTTCTCTTGCTCACAAGGCTTAGAGAGTCTCTTATTGCCACATGCAGGGGTGGCCCAAAGGGGGTGCAGGACCATGTGCAGATACTCATTGCGGGCCTCATTTGCATAAATATTTGCATAATGTTAATGTGCTCTAACATTCAGTAAGCATACTGTCTGGATAAAGAAAGACTACCAGATTTCTACATTACTATACTCCAGTATCAACCGCCAGGCACATTAGGAACTACTACAAACACTGCCCATTTAGAACCCATAGCAAACCCACCATATCTTAACAGTACTACCAGGACTCATAAAGCACCATACTCTATCTATCAAAAGGCAACACTGCAAATATTAATACGTCTCAGAAAATACCAATACATCTCCTACTGGGGAAAGAGAACAACTGGCACTGTCAAATAGAAACTACATAAACAGAATACCTCAGCTCGGATACACATGCAGAACATAGACCATCACCAAACAAAGAACAGGGGATCACGATTTAGAAATAGGAAGACAATAATTAACTAATAAATAACTGGGACCCCAAAAGCCAAACTTGGAATGTACAACAACACTGGAGAAATACAACTATAAATTAATTTCCTCTTCTACTAAACAAAATGCAGACATTAACGATGTACATTTCCCAAAACTGACATATTCCAGTTAATAAATTCAAAATAAAAAAAGTATTTTTCTACCTTTTGTTGTCTGTGCATTTTATTTTTCAGTTGCAATTGCTCCAGTCACTTTCTTTTGGTTTCTTCGCGTCTTCTGCTAACTCTGTTGTCTGCTGTTCATTTGTCTGTTCTCTCTTCTAGTTTTTTCCATTCTCTCTCTACATGCACTTTAACATACTGATCTTTCTTCTTTTGCTCTTTCCTTCATTTCTTTCTTTATTCCTTTATCATCCACTCAAATTTTATCCCTCCATCCTCAATCCCCATTTACTCTCCCAAAACCTGGCCAATCGTAGATTTTTTCTTCCCTCCCACACAAAATATTCTTTCCTCTTTCCATCCTCACTCCCCCAGCCCCATCCCATTCTTGTCCTCCCACAAAATCAGCTCCTTTCTAGTTCCAGCCCTACCCAGCATCCGCTCCCTTCTAATCCCATTCTCCCATCTCCCCGCATCGGCCCATTTCCAGTCCTAGTCCCCCATCAGCCCATTTCCACCCGGACCGAAGCCTCAGCTTCACAAATGAGCTCTACCCAGACTGAAGCCTCTCCAGTGTCCAGCTCTCCCAGGAGGGAGTGAGAAGCTGCCCGTCTCCACCCACAGCAGCTGCGTCACAGCCTAGTGCTGTCCAATCGGGGCAGCCCACTGCTCTTTAAAAAGGAGCGCCACAGGCGCACCTGCGCCTTGCGGGCCCGCGCCTGAGGGCCTCGCAAGAGGGCCCTTTGGCACGGCTCTTAGGCAACGGCCCTCATTGAGATGCCCCAGAAACCTACAAGCGATCCATCCTCATCAATACAATAGTAGCTTGAGCTCCCCCAGGGTTGAGCTCGCTCTCATCTTCAACACGACTACTTCTGCGACCACAGCAAGTATACATCACCTTAACGGACATAGAAAGAGACCCTTTCCCATAGAATTGTTTCTATTATTGACTATAATACTGTTGCCGTTAGCTCATAGAATTGTTTCTATTACTGACTATAGAAAGACACCCTTTCCCATAGAATTGTTTCTATTATTGACTATAATACTGTTGCCATTAGCTCGCATTTACTATGGCTAGTAGCATCATATAACTGTCACTGTTTTAAACTGCATTTACTATCACCAGTAATCCTCAGAGAACTGTTTCTATTTTTGACCACATTACTATTGCCATTAGCCGCATCTACTATTGCTAGTAGTCTCATATAATTGTTTATATTTTGTACTGCATTTACTATCACCAGTAATCCAGTAGTCTCATATAACTGTCACTATTTTGAACTGCATTTACTATCACCAGTAATCCCCAGAGAACTGTTTCTATTTTGACCACATTACTGTTGCCAGTAGCCGCATCTACTATTGTTAGTAGTTTCATACACAGCCCCCTCACCAAAAACTACATAATGGCCCCCTTAAAAAATTAAAAGCCTACCCCTTTCTCTCCTGCTAATAGATTATCTTTACCTGTTTTAATTATACTGTTGTCAGTAGCCAATACTTATCTCTTTCGTGAATTATTCATACTGTTGCCAATGATTAATAATTATCCCTACATATCTTACATATACTGTTACCAGTAGCTAGTGAACTACTTATACTGTCGCCAGTAATCAGTAATTTTCCTAACCTGTCTTACATATACTGTTGTCAGTAGCTAATAATTACTTCTACTTGTTTTAAATATACTATTGCCAGTAGTCAGTAATTATTCCTATCATGAGATTCATATACTGTTGCCAGTAGCCAGTAATTAGTAACTAGCTGAGCATTAACCTAATTGCGACCTTAGAGCAGAAACCTTGCCTTTCACCTTTTCAATTCTACTGAAATCTCAGAAAGGTAATTAATACAATAGACTCCTATCATTATGGATTACATCAATTGGCTTAAAATCATGTCTATCTTTCTAATTCTACTTACAAAATTTGTGCCAAAATATATCTAAGCATACTCCCTTGTTACTCATAACATTCCAATTATTCTCCAACATAAGAATCCCAACATCTCTCATAATGCACCATATCACAAAACACCTCATGCACAAGGTCAAAGAAATCGTCTAATATATATCACACCTGGGAAATCTTACCATCACCATGTCCAACAACACAAATCCTTATCTAAAGACCTTCTTTGTTTGCTTATAAACGTGAGATCAATTAGGAATAAAATACCGATCATAACTGATATCCTCACCGATTATAAACCTGACATATTATTCTTAACAGAAACATGGCTCACGGTTCATGATAACATTCTCCTAAATCAATTACAAACTGATGGATATGAGCTACTTCACTGCTCTAGGGCTTTAAAAAGGGGTGGGGGTGTCATCGCTATTATAAATAATAACCTTAAAGATTCCCTCATTTCCACTAACAATATTGAGAACATGGATGTTCTTATGTTTGAAACAACTTCACATTCATTTGGTCTCATATACAGACCTCCATCCACAGATACAAAATCTTTATCCTCCATATTAGATATGATATGTTCCCTCAACACAAGAAAAAAACAGCTAGTAATCATTGGAGACTTAAACCTCCCCTCAACTACACCATCACACTCAAAAGCATTCATTGAAACCATGTCTGAACTTGACTTTGAGCAAATCATAGATTTTCCGACTCACATAAAAGGAAACACCCTTGACCTAATCTTTCTTCAAAGATCTCCAGATTATAATCTCAATGTTTCACAACCCCAGGCTATTCCCATTCCATGGTCCGACCACCATTTAATTAGATTCAATCTCCCACATTTCAATAGAATCACAACCCAACAGCCGAAACAAAGACTAACTACAATGTTCAGGAAATTTGACAGGGAAAGTTTTTTAGGACAGATATTACCACATATTCCTGAAACAGTAACAGACATCAATATCAGTATTGCTAACTGGAACGAGACTATAAAAAAAGCAGCTATGCTTCCTAGCTCTAAAACAAACAAATCCAGATCCAAACAGAGAGACTCCCAACCTTGGCACTCGCAAGAAATTAGACAAATAAAGAGGGAACTTAGAAAGATTGAAAAAAGATGGCGGAAAACTAACTCAAATAATGACAGAAATTTATACAATGAGAAACTAGACTACTACAGAAAAACAATAAATGCATCTAAAAAAGCCTTTCATACAAAATTGCTAACAAATTCCCTCAATCGTCCCAGAGAATTATTTGAAATAGTTAAAAAAGTATCAAACCCTCCCAATACAGATGTCACCCCTATTAACCCACAAACTCTTGCTGACTATTACATAACTAAGCTCTCTCCACTATCAGACCCTCCAATTCCACTAATTTACTCCAACCCAAAGCCTGAACACATATGGGATAAATTTCATACTGTAACACTAAAAGAACTGGATAAGGTAATCTCAGATATTAACACAACCACTTCTAGCCTTGATCCCTGCCCAGTTAGCTGGATCAAAAATACTAAACCACTCCTAGCGCCCTACATTCTAAATATAGCAAATTTTTCTCTCACACATGGTACTATGCCAACCATCCTAAAGAGAGCCTCGATTAGACCTATTCTGAAAAACAAAAAACTAGACAATCTTGATCCCTCTTCATATAGACCTATCTCTAGCCTTCCATTTATGGCAAAGATTATAGAAAAAATAGTATATAATCAACTTCAGGATCACATTGAACGTCATGCCCCCTTAGATTCACACCAATACGACTTTAGACCATACCATAGTGTAGAAACACTTCTTGCAGTTATCTTTGATGATATTCTAAAATACACTGACAAATCAAAACAAGCAGTATTACTTATATTTTTGGATATATCGGCTGCCTTTGATTCAATTAACCATCGTATCCTTTTTGAAAGACTCATACAGATTGGTATACATGGCACTATTCTTAAATGGTTCCAATCATATCTAACTGATCGATCGCAACAGGTAAAAATAGGAAACCATACATCTAAAACCTATACGCAAAAACAAGGAATCCCACAAGGTTCTGCATTGTCAGCTCTACTCTTTAACATATATTTACAACCTATATGCCACATCATTCAACAATGCAAATTAAAATATGCAATTTATGCTGATGATGTTATGATTTATCTCCCTATGGACATAGACTCCCTGGACTTCTCCAATATCAAATCATGCTTCACTAAAATGATGCAATGGCTAAATGAACACAATCTACACATTAACTTCAAGAAAACAGAAGCATTATGTGTTTCTAGAAATCAAATATTTACCCCCCCCCCCAACAGAAATAAAATTTGAAAACATAAGCATCCCCATAAAAGATGAAATAAGATACCTTGGCGTTATCATAGACAGAACGTTAAGTCTAACAACACACATCAGGAATACAACAAACACAATATATAATAAATTAAGATATCTTAAAAATCTAAAACCATTATTATCAAATCTGGACTTCAGATCAGTCCATCAAGCCCTGATCCTGCCTCACTTAGATTTTTTTTTTTTCCATTTCAATTTCCATTTATTAAGAAACTTTAGAGAAAATACAAATATATCAGAAATAACAATATGTAACCATTACAAGGAAAAACAACAACCGGACATCTGCAAAAAGTCCACGTCAAGAGAAGCATGTGAAGAAACAGAGGAGCTCACTCAAAATTATAAACTCTTTTTCATACTAGTCTACTACTGATAAACTTAATATATCAGGAAATCAGTGAACCCTTGAATTGAAGGAAAGATTCTAATGCCGAGGTCTCCAGAAAAACATACTTGGTGCTCTGAAAGGTAACTAAACACTTGCATGGAAATTTAAGAAAAAAAGTGGCACCAAGAGCTAGGACGCGTGGCTTCGACATCAAAAAAGCCCGGCGATGTAGCTGAGTTTTCCTGGAGACATCGGGAAAGATACTCACCCTCCCCCCACAAAAAAACGATGTCTTATTCAAAAAATATAAACGCATCACAGCATTCTTATCAATTTCTGAGGCAAAGGACACCAGAAGTGTAGCCCTAGTTGGAATATTATCTTCAGACGATTCGATAAACTCTGAAATATTAAGGGACTCCTGCAACCGAGATGAAACAGGCTCACCAGAGCCACCAGGCTCGGAGACCCCTTTAAAGGGAATATAATACACTTTAGTCAAAGACGGTTTATTATCTTCTCGATAACCCAAAATATCTATCAAATATTTATCAAATAGTATCTGAGGAGATAAAAAGCGTGTACAAGGAAAATTTAAACAACGCAAATTTAAAGCACGCAAACTGTTCTCCAATAACTCATGCTGAGTATGGAGAATAATGCTATCTTTCATAAAAGACAATGAGGAATTTTGTAATACAACAGATTGGGCTTCCAATTTCTGGCATCTCTCCCCGAGCACATTGATCTGAGAATCATGTTGGGTAAATTTAGACACAGAGTCTCTAGTAAAGTCCGACATTTGCAAAACGACGGAACTCAACGAAGACTCTATCCTAGTGAGAATGGACCAAACATCAAGAAGGGAGACATCCTTAGGGTCCACAGATGAAGAAACACCGTCCCGTTGCATCAAGGCAGAGCTCCCAGGAACTGAAAGTATCCGGGGTAAAGGAACACTCCCGGTAACTGCCCCAGGACTAGGAGCAGATAAAGCCGATGGTAGGGCTAATTGCAAAGATAGAGCCCTCCTCACTGGAGAGGAAGTAACAGGAACAGTGTTACAAACAGCAGCAGAGGGGGAAGAGGTACTAACCCCCAAAAAAGATGAGGAATCACAACTGGGGAGCTGAGTCAGAGTCGCAGTAATGGCCTCTCCCTCCTTACCACTCAGAGTCACCAGATGACGATCCATAGGGCCAGAGATCTTAACCGCTTTAGTTGGATTCTCAGTACTTACATTTAGAGGTCGTTTTCTTCGTCTGCCCATACTGCACAACCATAAGCCAGCTTCCAAGCTCCTCGAGCGCCCAAGGAGCGCATAAGGAGCAAGCCCCTTAATAACGCGCCCCTTTAGAATGCGACCGCTTCCGCGTACCGCTTAGCGATCAGATTTTAACCCCCCGGTGATGACGTCAGGGGTAGGCACCGCAGATGAACCGTGCACTCCGACACAGCGCAGGAGATCACAATGGGGCACAGTGGTGAGCAACAGCCTCCTCACCTCACACGCTCCCAACACAGACAGCAAGCTTCCTGGCTTTAAACCCCCAGTGATGACGTCAGGGGTAGGCGCCGCAGATGAACCGTGCTCTCTGACACAGCGCAGGAGATCACAACGGGGCACAGTGGTGAGCAACAGCCTCCTCACCTCAGACGCTCCCAACACAGACAGCAAGCTTCCTGGCTTTAAACCCCCAGTGATGACCTCAGGGGTAGGCGCCGCAGATGAACCGTGCACTCCGACACAGCGCAGGAGATCACAACGGGGCACAGTGGTGAGCAACAGCCTCCTCACCTCACACGCTCCCCGCCTCACTTAGATTTTAGTAACATAATTCTTCAAGGTATTCCAAAACATGCTTTACACCAACTAAAAGTAGCACAACATGTTGCTGCATGAATGCTTATAAATGCAGGTCCAACTGAACACATAACCCCTATACTGTACAAACTTCACTGGTTACCTATACAAAGTAGGATAAAATATAAAGTTATCATAACAACGTTCAAACTTATAAGAGATATAGCCCCATCATATCTAACTGATCTACTGACAATTCATTCAAGGACCAGAACAGTGAGACAAAGGAACCTGAACACACTACTTGTTCCAAACAACTTTTCAAAACTCAATAAAACTACAACAAATAGGGCATTCAGCTTCAATGCCCCTTTAATATGGAACGCTCTGCCAGATAAACTCAGAGATATCACAGATCTTTCAGCATTTCGAAAAGATCTTAAAACTCACCTATTTACAGAGTACTTTGGAGACTCATTCCCAATAGATGAAATATTTCCCACCTAAACTCATGTATACTCATATTCATTAATTCACAACTTATTTTTTTCTTTTTTCTTACTCTATCTTACAATACCCAATTCTCCACATTATCACATTTACTCTTTACACTAATAATTCTAGTGAACTACAATACATTTTTCCTTGCTCAGATAAGATGATAAGATTTTTGAAATTTGTAAATATTTAAATCTGTATATATGTTTAAACTATCTATATACCTAATCAGCACTCAGCATTGTAACCCTCAAATTACCATTTTTATTATATACAATTTAATGTTCACTGTAATTTCAATTGTTTGAATAAGTTTCAATGTAATGTTCAAGTTTTGTTCTATGTAAACCGCTTTGATTTTTCTGAAAGGCGGTATATAAAACCTTTCAATAAATAAATAAATAAATAAATAAATTTCCAATCCTAGCCTCCCCATCAGCCCATTTCCAATCTGAGCCCCCCCCCCTCGATCAGTCCATTTCCAGTCCAAGACCCCATTGCCCATTTCCAGTCCTAGCTCCCCCATCAGCCCATTTCCAGTCCAAGCCCCCCCTCCCCATCAGCTATTTCCAGTCCTAGTCCCCCCCCACTCAGCCAATTTCCAATCCAAGCCCCCCTCCATCAGCTATTTCCAGTCCTAGCTCCCTGCTGCTCAGCCAATTTCCAGTCCAAGCCCACCTCCCCATCAGCTATTTCCAGTCTCAGCCCCCCCCCCCCCAGAAGAGCCCCGCGGCTATCTAACAGGCTTTAGAGGGAGCCGGAGAGGCCCCAGCTCACCTCTGACAGCCGCCGAAATGAAGAGCGCCTTTTTTCTTCACTTCTGACAGCCGCTGAAGTGGAGTGCCTTTTTTTCTTCACTTTGGCAGCTGTATTGTAGTATAAGCGCTTGTGCGATGAGTGCCGAGAAACAGGAAGTCCCTTTTGACCTCGGTGTGCCAGCGTTTTATACTACAATACAGCTGCCGAAGTGAAGAAAAAAGGTGCTCTTCACTTTGGCGGCTGTCAGAGATAAGCTGGGGCCTCTCTAGCTGCCTCTAATGCTGCCCTACCTGCCGGTGCTGACTGTGAGATGTTGTTGGCGTGGGGCCCCCTAAAGTGCAGGGCCCTGAGCGAACAACATTCTCGCACAATGGACAGGCCGGTCCTGGTCAGATGTAGTAAGGGTGCAAAGTATAGATTGCCATAAAAGCTCCCACCCCCCTTTACTGCCTTAGCCATGTTCTTCCCAACATCTGTTACAAAACAGCCAAGAAACTCCCAGTTCACTCTCTCTCCTATTTAACATGTGTCCATCATTGCACTCATTTTCACTAAAATGTAAGTAGCGATATGGTTATCGTTCATGAACTGGGTGTGCTATTTGCACCCTGCCTCTGCTCATCCAACGGCCACTAGCGTGCCATCAGAGAGACGTAGGCATGTGCAGCATTCTGACTACTCCAGATGCTGTTGGTGAAATGTTGAGTTTGGAGCTGGGCATGGCACTGATTATACATGCTGGGAAATGCCTATTAAAAACTGTCCTCAAGGGCACACAGTAATCGGCAGTTGGGAGTTGGGAGATGCAGTAGAGCTTAAACCTCACATTTCCAATCTCCTCCAGGGAATGGTCATTCAGGGCACTTATTGCCTTGATATATCACTACTTTTAATGCTAAAGCAGCAAAGGAGAGCAGAGACAGGCCACAGAACAAATAACACAAGGCATGAATGTCTGTATAAACTGGCTCATCTTCAGATGTTTATGTCTTGTCTTATTTGTTCCGTGGCCTGTCTCTGCTCTCCTTTGCTGCTTTGGCTCATCTTTTGGGGCTTCTTTTCCTTCAGGATAGCACTTTTGATGTTCTGCTACTTTCCCTGAGACAGTGATGCAGAACACCATTCCATCTACACTATGATCACTTGCTTACACAGGCACCAGGGCTGAGACAGTGATGCAGAACACCATTCCATCTACTCTATGATCACTTGCTCACACAGGCATCAGGGCTGCACACCTTAGCACTTGCCACTTCACTGGTATGGGTGGCCCAAGGGTGATGCAGGGCCATGGGTGAAGGCTCATTGTGGGGTCTCACTTCCATAAATATTTACATATCCACTGAGCTTCCTTTGAATAAATTTAATTTATTTTATGTATTTTATATAATTTATATGCTGCCTATCTAAAAACCTAGGAGGCTTCCAAACATACATATACAATTTATTAAAATGGACATTATAATAAAATAAACATAGTAAGAATCATGAATCAAAATTAACCTAAAACCACTTTCACACATCCACAAAAAAAGCCATTATAAAATCTGAATATCTGATTTATTTGGTCAGTGCTGTCACCAATTTATTGATGAGGAGGGGAGTTATAAAATGAGAACAATTAATCATGGTAGCTGTAAATTCAAGATCATGGTGCCCAGGCTGGATTGGAGTGTGCCAGAGCTGGAAAAGCCTAGAAATCAACAGCAGTGAAGCTATCAGGCTACTAAACAAAATTAAACCAAGATGTTCCCTTAAAATTGGAGATTTCCTTGAATCTGAGCTGACAAAATATTTTAAAATTTCAGACTGGCAACATCAAGAACAAACAACTGCAAATCTCAAAAGATAATCCATATTTCACTACCAGTTACAAACACCCTACAGTTGATTCCACACAAACAGCAAAAGAAAAAGCAAGAACCCACAGTAGAGGGTCCATAGAGGAAATGTATCATCCTATAAGAGCAGAGGAGTCAGAAAGAGGTGGGCAGCATAGGCCGTGGCACCACCAAAACGTTGTTGCTGAGATTGTGGCCATCCCCATCTTCTGCCTATGAGGATCCAATCTCCCATGGGTTCACCGGCCTTCCCCTCCTGTTTGCCCACAGATCGGCTCTATCACTGTCCAGCCCTTCTCCCTATTTCCTCCCATATCTAGCATCTCTACTCCATCTCCCTATTTCTTGTCAATTCCAGTGTCTCCCCTCTGTAGCTCTGTGCCTCCTCCCCTATGTCCTGCATTTGCCTCTCCCCATGACCCCTCACCTCTCTGTTTCTCTGCCCACCATCATGCCCAACATATCCCCCTCTCTTTCTCCTTTCCCCCATCTTGCCCAGCATTTCTTGTTTGCTTCTCTCTCTCCCCCATTAAATCCCCCTTCTTTCTCTGTTTCCAGTGTGCCAAGAATATCCCCTCTTTCTGCCCCCATCATGCCTAGCATATCCCCTCTGTCTCTCTTTGCCCCATCTCCATCCTGCCCAGCATATACCATGTGTTGCTCTTTGAGTATTTCCTCCATGATCGTACTCAGCATATCTTATGTAACACTGTTCTGTCTGTGCATTGCTTCCCTTCTTACCCCCTCATTGCATTCTGGAAAACGTATTGCATCATACAAGGTCAAAGCAAAGCAGCTGCAGAAGCGCTGGTTGCCAAGGCATCATGAGTTGGGTTTGGGTTGGCCTTCAAGCAGCTGCAGCTAAGGCATATGGTATGGGTCTGGCAATCTGGCGCAAGTGACAGGGAGCAGTTGTGAATGAAGTGGCAGCTAGGCCGGCAGGCAGCATCAATTAGGCTGAGGCGCTTTCTGGATAGTGCAAGGGGCCTGCAGGCCACCTGCCTACCAGTGCAACTGTGCAAAACTGCTACTGTTTCTCACCTTGTCTCCAAGTCAATCAGCACACTTGCACTATGCTTGGGCTGATGGAGCCCTGGATGTGGATGGAACAGAGAAATCACTCTCATAGTTCTTGCTTTGTTTCAACAGCATGCATGGGGACACTGAGGAGTGGCAGGGTACAATGGCAGCACACATGTGGAGGTTGGAGCCATGGTGGAGGTTGGAGTTTGGGCCAGCAGGCAGCAACAGTAAGTCAGCACCGGGCAAAGAGAGGCCCTATATGGCTGCAGCATGATGTTGATGCAGGGCCTCCTGTTCAGCGCAGCCCTGTGCCAACAACATGCTTGCATATGTGTAGGGCCAGCACTGGTTGACTCAGCATGCTACAATCCCTTGAGCCGGCCCTGAAGGGAGGCCCACTACATTTCCTATCTCCTATTGGAGAAACCTGGGCCTTTAAGGGAGCTGGGATATAGAAGTTGTTGATACAATTTCAAAAAGTGTACTTTTACAAATCCTTTTTCTTTCTATATAGCTTTATAATACCAGTGTTTTTGAAGTTATAAAACACTGTTTAAAATATATGATACCTTATTTATTTATTTATTTATTTATTTATTTAACAACTTTTATATACCGCACTATTTACAGTCAGCGCGGTTATAAGGAGAAACAGCTATACAGTATCCCTTAAAATCTTTGTAAGAACAATGGTCCTAAAAATATTGTTTAAATTTACTCTTACACCTTTGGTTTCCTATGGATTTTGTGTTCTAAGTGAAATTTGCCACTATTTAGGGGTTTTATTTAGTTTGGCTTCATTAACAACTATCATACGTTTTTCTTCCATCTTAATAAAAAAACAAAAGGGCCTCCCACTGTTCTTTGGTCCTTGCAACAGGTGTTGCCCTTATTAATGACCATGACTCCCTCTCCTGAAGGGACTATGAATACAGCCTTTTTAGCATTCCTGCCCAGTAGACCAGCATGCAGAAGACCTGGTCTGGGAATTAAACCAGGACCTGTTGCATAGCAGTGGACAGAACCATATCAAACCAAACTACTTTTCTCATATTGCATAACAGGTCTTTTAGATAAAATAGCTACTACTCTCCCTATGAAATATTTTGATTTCAGTAAGGACTGGTCTAGCAGGACTCAAGGAAAGAACATTGATTTGCTGCTTTAGATACAAATGACAGAGCTCCAGAAGAGTTATTGAATGACATCAAGAAGGCTGTGTTGGAAGAAAGCGAGAAGTCTCTACAAAAGGTGAAAAAGCAAAAATGGCAAAAACGGATGACCGAAGAAACTCTGAAAATTGCCCAGAAACGCAGAGAAGCTAAAGCCAGAGGAGAAAGAGGCAATCTCAGAATTCAACAGAGATTTCCAACATGCAGCAAGATGAGATAAGGAGAAATACTGCCTTGATTCATGCAAGGAAATAGAATCAGAAACTATTAGAGGAAGAACAAGATCGGCTTTCCTAAAGCTACGAGAATTAAAGAAAAAATTCCAGCCTCAAATTAGAATGCTACAAGATGCTCAAGGATCCATGTTAATGATGCTGAGAAGATCAAGAAAAGATGGAAAGAATATACAGAGTCGTCATACCATAAAGATCAAGTGGACCAACAGTTTTTTAACCTGTACCTTTTGATCAGGAACCATTGGTGATGAAAGAAGAAGTTGAAGCAGCATTGAAAGCCTTATCAAAGAACAAAGCACTGGACATTAATGACATTCCCATTGAAGTATTACAGCAATAGTATTTCCTGCCAGCTGCTACCATACTTAAAGGCTCTGCCAGGAAATTTGGAAGACAACATCATGGCCAACTGACTGGAAAAAATCTGTGTTTATACCAATACTAAAGAAAGGTGATCTGACTGACTGTGGAAATTATTGCACAATCGCTCTGATCCCACATGCCAGTAAGATTCTACTGAAGATTATTTAGCAGAGACTACAACCATACCCAGGGCCGGCCCGTCCATTGAGCAAGAATGTTTTTTGCACAGGGCCCCGCATTTCAGGGGGCCCCGCGCAAAGAACATTCTGCTTTTTTTTTTTAAAATTACATTTTTAAAAAAAACCTGTCTCTGGCTGCTGCCGCTGCCGCGTCCGTTGCAGCAGCGGCAGAATGGAGTGTCCCGCGGGGCCCCTTCTCCTCGTTGAGCCCTCTGCAAGGGCTTTCAGATTCGCGAAGGGAGAGTGCTCCCTCGCGTCTCTGTAAAGCCCGCAGGGGCTAATGGGAAATTTCCCATCAGCCCCTCGCGTCTAAAGGGGCAGATGGGAAATTTCCCATTAGCCCCTGCGGGCTTTACAGAGACGCGAGGGAGCACTCTCCCTTCGCTAATCTGAAAGCCCTTGCAGAGGGCTCAACGAGGAGAGGGGGCCCCGCGGGACACTCCATTCTGCCGCTGCTGCGACGGACGCGGCAGCGGCAGCAGCTAGAGCCAGGTTTTTTGTTTTTTTTAAATTTGCCAGAAGAGAAGGGAAGGGAAGGGAAGGGAAGGGAAGGGGGGGGGTTAAGACTGGTAATGGGCTGGGGGGCTGATGGAGGCTGTCTGGAAATGGGGTGAGGGGGGGTTAGGACTGGAAATGTGCTTGGGGGGGGTTTAGGACTGGAAATGTGCTTGGGGGGGGGATTAGGACTGGAAATGTGCTAGGGCGGGTTAGGACTGGAAATGTGCTGGGGGGGGTTAGGACTGGAAATGGGCTAGGGGGGGGATAGGACTGCAAATGGGCTGGGGAGAATGGAGTCTGACTGGAAAAGGGGTGAGTGGGGGTTAGGACTGGAAATGGGCTAGGGGGGGGTTAGGACGGGAAATGGGTTGGGGGGTTAAGACTGCTAATGGGCTGGGGCTGATGGAGGCTGACTGAAAATGGGGTGGGGGGTTAGGACTGGAAATGTGCTGGGGGGGGTTAGGACTGGAAATGGGCTGGGGGGGGTTAGGACTGGAAATGGGCTGGGGGGGTTAGGACTGCTAATGGACTGGGGCTGATGGAGGCTGACTGGAAATGGGGTGGGGGGTTAGGACTGGAAATGGGGTGAGGGGGGGTTAGGACTGGAAATGGGCTAGGGGGGTTAGGACTGGAAATGGGTTGGGGGGGTTAAGACTGCTAATGGGCTGGGGCTGATGGAGGCTGACTGGAAATGGGGTGGGGGGGCTAGGACTGGAAATGGGCTAGGGGGGGTTAAGACTGGTAATGGGCTGGGGGTTGATGGAGGCTGACTGGAAATGGGGTGATGGGGGGTTAGGACTGGAAATGGGCTGGGGGGTGGTTAAGACTGGTAATGGGCTGTGGGCTGATGGGGGCTGTCTGGAAATAGGGTGATGGGGGGTTAGGATTGCTAATGGGCTATGGGGGGGTTAGGACTGCTAATGGGCTATGGGGGCGCTAGGACAGGAAATGGGCTGATGGGGAGGGGTTAGGACTTGAGGTGGGCTGATGTGGTTAGGACTGGTAATGGGCTGTGGGCTGATGGGAGGGAGGTTAGGACTGGCAATGGGCTATGGGGGGCTGACTGGAAATGGGCTGATGGGGTTAAGACTGGAAGTGGGCTGATGGGGGGGTTAGGACTGGTAATGGGTTATAGGGGGGGCTTAAACTGAAAATGGGTTGATGGGGGGCTAGGACTGGTAATGGGTTGGGGGATTGCTATGACTGGAAATGGACTGAGTGGACGGGGAGGCTTGAACTGCAAATAGCTGATGGGGAGGGAGCTTGGAATGGAAATGGGCTGTGAGGGAAGGGAGCTAGGACTGAAAATGGGCTGATGGAGCAGCTAGGATAGGACTGGAAATGGGCTGTTGGGGGGGAGCTAAGATTGGAAATGGGCTGTGGTGGGGGCTTGAATTGAAATGGACTCATGGAGGGGCTAGAACTGGAAGTAGGCTCATGGGGGGGCTTGGACTGGAATTGGGCTGAGTGGAGGGGAGCTAGGATTTGACATGGGCTGATGGTGGGGCTAGGAAATGACTAGAAATGGGCTGATGGGGGGCTAGGATTGGAAATGAGCTGATGAAGGGACTCAGACTGAAAATGGATGGGGGAGCTAGGACTGGAAATGGGTTGATGGGGGGCTAGGACTGGAAATGGGCTGATGCAGGGACTAGAAGGGAATGGATGCTGGGTGAGACTGGAACTAGAAGGGAGCTGATGTTGGGGGAGGATTAGAATGGGATGGGGCTGGGAGAGTAAAATGGAGAGGGGAAAAATATTTTGTGTGGGAGGGATGAAAAATCTACAATTGGCCGGGTATTGGGAGAGTAAGTGGGGATTGAGGATGGAGGGGTAAAATTTGTGTGGATGAAATAAGAATGAGGAAAGAGCAAAAGGAGAAAGATTAGTATGTTAAAGCAGATGTAGAGAGAGAGGATGGAAAGAAAACTAGAAGAGAGAAGAAAGGACAAATGGACAGCAGACGATGGAGAGTTAGCAGAAAACATGAAGAAACCAGAAGAAAGTGGCTGGAGCAATTGCAACTGAAAAAAAATGCACAAAAGGTAGAAAGATATCTCTTTATTTTGAATTTATTAACTGGAATATGAAAGCTCTGGGAAATGTGCATCATTAACGTCTGCGCTTTGTTTGGTACAAGAGGAAATTGATTTATAGTTTTATTTCTACAGTGTTGTTGTACATTCCAAGTTTGGCTTTTGGGGTTCCCAGTTTAATTATTGCCTTCCTGTTTCTAAATTGCGATTCCTTGTTTGGTGATGGTCTATGTTCTGCATGTGTAACTGAGCTGAGGTATTCTGTTTATGTAATTCCTATTTGACATTGCCACTTGTTCTCTTTCCCCAGTATTCTCTGAAATGTACTGGTTTAATATTTGCAGTGTTTCCTTTTGATAGGTAGGGTCTGGTACTTTGTGAGTCCTGGTAATGCTGTCAGGATACAGCGGGTTTGCTATGGGTTCTAAATGGGCAGCGTTTGTAGTAGTTCCTAATGTGCCTGGCGGTTGGCACTGGATTATAGTAATGTAGAAATCTTTTAGTCTTTCTTTATCCATACACTCATTAAGAGACATGTTTACTAAAAGTTAGTGAATGGTAACATTATGCAAATATTTATGCAAATAAGACCACTTATGCAAATGAGGCCCCGCACCGAGTCTCCGCACATGGCCCCGCACCCCCCTTGGGCCGCCCCTGACCATACCTAGAACAAGAACTACCTGAAGTGCAAGCAGGGTTCAGGAAAGGGCGAGGAACAAGAGACATCATCGCGGATGTGAGATGGATCCTTGAAAAGACAAAAGAATACCAAAAAGATATCTATATGTGCTTTATCGACTACAGCAAGGCTTTTGACTGTGTAAACCATGAGAAACTCTGGGTCACATTAAAAAGCATGGGTATACCAGAACACCTGATAGTTCTCTTGCACAACCTTTATCATTGATCAAGAAGCAACAGTTCGAATGGAACAAGGAGAAACAGAATGGCTTAAAATCAGCAAAGGTTTACAACAAGGCTGCATACTTTCCCCTTACCTCTTTAATTTATATGCAGAACAAATCATCAGAGAAGCAGGACTGTATGAAGACAACAGAGGTGTGAAAATTGGTGGAAGACTCATCAACAGCCTTTGCTATGCTGATGATACCACATTACTGGCTGAAAGTGAAGACAAACTGAAACATTTGCTTCTCAAGACAAAAGAACATAGTCTTAAAATGGGCCTGCACCATAACGTTAAGAAGACAAAGATCCTTACAACTGGCAAAATCAGTAAGTTCATTGTTGATGGAGAAGAAATTGAAATAGCTGACAACTTTAACCTACTTGGATCAATCAATAAAGAAACGAGAAGCAGTCAAGAAATCCAATGACACATTGCTTTTGGCAGAATGGCTATGAAGGACCTAGACAAGATTCTCAAGAGCAGAGATGTCACTCTCCATATAAAGATTCGACTCATCCAAGTCATGGTATTTTCAATAACGTCATATGTATGCAAAAGTTGGACAGTGGAAAAGATAGGCAGAAAGAAAATTGATGCCTTTGAATTATGGTGCCGGTGACGAATTCTGTGTATACCATGGACTGCCCGAAGAACAAACCAGTCAGTACTAGAGGAGATCAAACCTAAGCTTTCCTTAGAAACTCAGATGACAAGACTTTTTTTTTTCAAGTTTCAAATTTTCTTTATTTAAGGATAAATAGGCATTACAATCAAGTCCACATCAAGAGGAAAGCTGAAGGTACACAACAAGAAATTAGGAAAACAACACAAACAGAATCATATATTTTGAACTAAATCATCTGGATCCCCATGAAAAATATACATTTAACCTTTTATATTTAGGAAAGGAAGGAGACAAAACTCAACCATTTTCTTTAACCAACAGAAAAGTCTCCAACTGCTCTGATTTAAAAAAAAACATACTTAACTCCCTGGTAAATTAAAATACATTTACAAGGATATTTAAGAAAGAAAGAAGCCCCAATAGCCAAAATCCTAGGTTTCAAAACTAAAAAAGCTTTCCTGTGCTTTTGAGTGAGTCTACATACATCAGGAAAAATCTGAATTGAGTTACCACAAAAAGCCTGATCCTTTTTTGAAAAATACAATCGCATATTCAAATTCTTATCAACTAGAAACAAAAAGGAGGCTATTAAGGTAGACCGCTGCGGAATTACATCTAAAGATGACTCTAAAAACACTGAAACATCCAAGGACTCTGCAGGAGGGGGATTCCCTCTATCATTATTTGGAGAGGAGGTCTCCGTGGTAGGCAACAAAGGAAGATATCAAACTGAAGAAAATGTTATGGCTTCAGAATTCTCAATTAACAAAATCTCTTTAAAGTACTTATGTAATAAAATAGTAGGAGACATATAATGAGTCCGGAAAATTCAAAAAACAAAGTTTTTTTATCTGTACCGAGTTTTCCAACGACCCCAATTGATGATGAATATTAACACTATCCCGAATTGAGGAAGAAATAGCAGCCTGAGCCACAGAGACCTGCCTCTCCAACTTATTTAAAGAAGAATTACATTTAGCAATAGAATCATCATGATCTGAAAGCTTTTGTGCAACTTCCTTAGAAAATTGAGATATCTGGGAGAGGGAGGAACTCAAAGACAATTCAATGCAAGCCACCACCTCCCAGACATCACGGAGGGAAACGTCCATAGGAGGAACCACAGTTGCAACAGGAGACGACAGATTCAATAACGAAGGCAAAGCAATCTTTTCTTAATCCGAGTTAGAATTCAATAGAAGAGAAGCTTCCTGTATACCCTGTGATAAGGAAGCTTATCATAGCTCAGGAAGGAGCTATAGAAAAGGTGAAGTGACTCTGGACAAGCAACCTGTCAGTTCTGGTAGAAATAAGAAAACAGAATTTTGCCATAAAAGACTACCAGTCCCAGAATGCACCAGGTTTCCAACAGCCATTAGAGGAGCTGAAGTGGGGAAACGTGTGTTCAATCAGGAGGGCTATGAGGTAATCCCTAAGCACTCATCTCAAAGGGCAGGGCCTGATTCAGCACAGCTGCGCTGTGTTAGGGAGGAGCACTCATCTAGGCAGAATAAGAGTAGAGATTATTCTACAGATGACCATCTTCATGATCACCTTGGATATCCAGAGAATTGTCCTCATTATTCTGAGAATCAGCTTGATCATCAGTTTCATCTGAAGGATCATCAGAAGCAGAAGCCAAATCGGACGGACAGAGAGGGAAAGAGATCCTTTGGAAGAAGGAAGAGAAAAGCCTTTGAGAGGTCTAGAAGAGTCCAAAGCAGTACGTATACTGGGAGGTATCCCAAGGGCCAGCATACACCATTGGACTGGGGAAAGCCAGAGGAATGGTGCTGCAGAGCTAGGAATCTCCAGACGCTACCTGTGAGGGAGACGGCTGCACGTGGAAGGGACCCTATGACCTGTGCCAGAAGGTATGTGAAGAGAGATCCAGTGTCCAGGGATCTGGATTGGAAGGCTGGACATAAGAACTGGACTACATACTGGCCAGGCTATATAGAGAGGAACTCTAGCAGCAATGGAAGCTCAGGTATGAACACTGATCTATGCCCTAGCTATAACCTTGAAAGACAGCAGGGAAACAAGTATTCTCCTGAAAATGCTCCATTGAGAGATTCATCTGTGCCAATCCATGATATTGAACCCATGCTTGTTGAACAAGGGGGAATAATAGCAGATGAGGATCCTGTTTATATGGACTGCTCTCTATCTAAACTCCGTTGGTAACTTTCTGTTATAAAGTACAGCAACCATCACAAAGAAATACAAATTTGTTCTTTAATCTACTCAGAAAAGCTCCTGAAGCAGGATTTGACCCACACAGTGGAAGGCAAGCCAGCTAAGGGGTTTCAGCTGGTAACTGCTAGCAATTAAGCCTTACCTAATTGCTTGTGAGCTAGGAGAGAATCACTTCTGTATCTATGTGGGAAGTAATCAGAAGTTAACCTGAAAAGAACAGTTTGTTTCTTGCTTTGTGGCTTTTCATTTGTTGTTTTCCTGATTTTGACTTTGTTTTTCCAAGTTAACACTGAAAGCAAGTAACCTAATTTATGTGCTACCAAGCATATCTGTGTTGGGAGAAATAACCCCATAAATAAATATCTTATTGGCTTTACCCAAGAGCACAACTAAATTATTGTCAGCAGCTGTGTCTGGTGTGAATGAACTACATTGCCCACAATACCTTGCAAATCATATAGAAATATGCACTTGCCAAGAGTGTGAAGATTCTCACCCAGGCAGCCGTCTGACAACCCACAGAAAGTTCCCCCACCTAATGAATTTCCCTGGAGGAGGAAACAGTCCCATTAGTCACTTCCTGTCCAGGTAAGGTGAAACCCAATGTATGCGAGGGAGAGTCTGGGGTAATACTCACGGACCCCACTGATAAGTTCTTCACCGATAAATCAGCCAGGGCTCTCAACAGATGAAGATCCACAGGGCCAAGAGTTTTAACAGACTTAGCATCCAATGCTGAAAACACCTTCTTCTTTCTTTTGCCCATAAGTACCCCCAGAAAGCTCCTCAAAGCTCAGAAGGGGCTCCAAAGAGGCAGAACGTGCCCCTTTGGTCACGCCCCTTTGGGCACGCGCCCAGGGGTACGCACCAACAGGCCACGTTCCGTGGCAGGCTGAAGCTTTTATATCGGCCCGGGGGGGGGATGTCAACGTCAGCTGATCCTCCTCCACACAGCAGCACAGGAATCCAAACAGGTAAACCACCAGCAAACCTCTGGTGACAAGACTTTGACTTTCATACTTTGGACACATCATACAAAGAGAGAGATCGTTAGAAAAAGACATCATGCTTTGCAAGGTAGAAGGTCAACACAAGAGAGGAAGGCCAGCAATAAGATGGATTGATACAATAACAGCAGCTATGGGTGCCACTCAGGGACGGCTCAAGGCAATCTGCTGCCTGAGGCGAAGAATGAGATGGCGCCCCCCCCCCTTTGAGGGGGCGGGGCTTTTTCAGAACTCCAATCGGGGACTGAACCAAACCAAAAAGCCAATTAGATTATATGGAGGAAATGCAAGATGTTTGCACAAAGGCCGTATCGAGCTGCAATCGCGTCCTGTGCGACTTGCAGCTTGGGCACGCGCCACCTCCTCCCCCATACCTCTGCCCAGTGCTGCCTGCTCTTTCCCTGCTGCTGCCGTCCTCTGTTTTTTTCACGGCAATGCCGGCAGCAGGGAAAGAGCAGGCAGTGGTGGACGGAGGTATGGGGAGGAGGAGGGGGGGCATATGCTCGATCTGAAAGTCGCTGGCACTTTAAGCAGATCTGTCCCTCCCTGCTCTGACATCACATCAGAGGAGGAAGTGACCAGACTTGCTAAAAATGCTTCGAAAAGGCTTGGGGGGCACATTTTGGCTTCCTGCTATTGTCCTGTCAGGGGCAGCAGGGCAACAGTAGACAGCTGAAATGTGCCCCCCCTCCCCCCAAGCCTTTGCGTGCTGTGCGGCTGCACCGCTTGCAAAGGGCTAGGCACAGTCCTGTTTGCACACCAAGGAACTAAAAGAGAGCAAGAATCAATAGTACAGTTTATAAAACTAAATTATAACTCATTTTTATTTTGTTGTTATGAACTGCATTATGGTTCTTGCTTTTTCTTTTTCAACATATATTTTGCATCCACAGTGGGTGCAGAGCAGAACCAGGACATTCACCCACAGAACTCAATATTTAAAAAAAAAAAATCTGATTCTGATCATCTCACCAACAACAACAACCACTATTCTCCAGTACCAGGCATATTGTGAACTAATCCAAAACCCTACAATAAAGAGCAAACCTACCATACCATACCATATCAGCACAAAACTTCCAAAACTCACATAAGGAGCCCATCCAAAAAGGCGTCACTGTAAATACTACAGTGGGCCTTGGAACATCCATACTCCTATTTGAAAAGCTGAAATAGTCAAATTACTACAGTACAGTATAGATCTTTATGTACAAACGCCATGTTAACAGAACACCTGGCCTCAGTCACACACTCACAACATCGACCCTCACCAAGTACAGAATAAGTAACCATAATCTAAAGTAAAAGTAAAAATATGTAGACAAAATTTAAACTGAAACCCCAAGAAGCCAGAGTCCACATGCAGTGCAACATCAGATAAATAAGAGATGCAGTTCCCCAATACTGTGTAAAATATAAAGATAGCACAAAGTCCAATCACTAAAATGAAATAAAATTATTTTTTCTACCTTTGTTGTCTGACCAATTTATTCTCTGATCATGCTGGTCCCGATCTGAGGCTTCTGCTTTCCTGGCTTCTCTTAGCTCTCTTTCTGTGGTCTATGGTTCATCTGCCATTTCTTATCTCTTCTTTCATTTTCTTCACTTCTTTCCATCAGCCTATTTCCAGTCCCAGTAACCCTCCCCAGTATCAGCCACTTTCCAGTCCTCACTCTCAGTACCTTCCAATGTCAACTTGCATTCCCATGACTGCCACTGGTGTCCATTCCCTTCCAGTCCCCCTCCTTCCCCACTGTCCAACTCCTTCTAGTCCAAATACCATGGCAGCCCCTCTCAGCATCCACTCCCTTCCAGTCCCATTCTCCCATCCCCTCGCATCAGCCCATTTGTAGCCCTAGCCCCCAGTTTTCTTCCAAGGCCAGCAGGTCTATCCTCCCCTCCCCACCATCAGCCCATTTCCAGTTGAAGCCCCCCCCCCCAATCAGCTCACTTCCAGTGTTAGTCCCCCCTCAACCCCATTACCAGTGCTAGCCTCCCCTAATCAGCCTATTACCAGTCCTAGCCTCCACTAATCAGCCCACTTCCAGTCCTAGCCTCCCCTGATCAGCTCCACTAATCAGCCCCTCAGTCCATTACCAGTCCTATCCCCTTCAGTCCATTACCAGTCCTAGCCTCCCCTAATCAGCTCATTTCCAGTGCTAGTCCCCCCTCAGCCCATTACCAGTGCTAGCCTCCCCTAATCAGCCCATTACTAGTACTACACCCCAACAGTCCTTTACCAGTCCTAGCCTCCTCTAATCAGCCAATTTCCAGTCCAAACCTTCCCGATCAGCTCATTTCCAATGCTAGCCCCCATCAGCCCATTACCAGTCCTAGCCTCCCCTAATCACCTCATTTCCATAGCTAGTCCCCCCTCAGCCCATTACCAGTGCTAGCCCCCCTAATCAGCCCATTACCAGTCCCAACTCCCCTTGATCAGTCCATCCCCAGTCCTAGCCTTCCCTAATCAACCCATTACCAGTCCTAGCCCCCCCCCCATTCTGCCCATTACCAGTGCTAGCCCCCCCCATCAGCCCATTATAATTCTAATCTGCACTGTCTCTCCCCTTTGTCTAGTACTTGTCCCCTGTCTCCCCCTTTGTCCTCATCTCTCACCTTTGTCTCTCCTTGTCCTCCTCCTGTCCCCCCTCCCTCCACCTGCATCTCTCATGCGGCGGTGGTGGGGGGGGGCACTATGGCTGTTTTAATTTTAGATTTTGCCACCTCTGCCCTGTCTCTGCCTTCTCGCTGCGTTTTTTTCCTCAAGAATGCTTGCAGCAAAAAAAAAAAAAAAGGCGGGAAGGCAGAGGCAGGGCAAAGGCGGCAAAATCTAAAATTAAAACAACCAGAGTGCCGCTGCTGCACAAATTCCAGTTGTTCCTGCTGGATGAGAGGGAACCCTTGTCAGTTCCCTTCCAGCCCCCTCCCTCCCCCCATACATCCATGTCAGCCCCCCTCTCTCCCTCCATCTCAGCTTCCCTCCCTCCCTCCATCCATGATAGCCCCCCTCCCTCCATCCATCCATGTCAGCCTCCCTCCCTCCATCCCCTCCCTCCATCCATCTATGTCAGCCCCCCCTCCCCATGTCAGCCCCCTCCCTCTCTCCCTCCATCCATCCATGTCAGCCTCCCCTCCCTCCCTCCCTCCATCCATCCATGTCAGCCCCCCTCCCTCCATCCATCCATCTATGTCAGCCCCCGCCTCCCTCCCTCTCTCCATCCATCCATGTCAGCCTCCCGCCCTCTCCCAAGTCAGCCCACCCTCCCTCCATGTAAGCCTCCCCTCCCTCCATCCATCTATGCCAGCCCCCTCCCTCCCTCCCTCCATCCATCCATGCCAGCCCCCTCCCTCCCTCTCCATCCATCCATGTCAGCCCCCCTCCCTCCATCCATCCATCTATGTCAGCCCCCCGCCTCTCTCTCTCCCTCCCTCTCTCCATCCATCCATGTCAGCCCCCTCCCTCACCCATGTCCGCCCACCCGCCCTCCATCCATGTCAGCCTCCCCTCCCTCCCTCTCTAAATCCATCCATGTCAGCCCCCTCCCTCCATCCATCCATCTACGTCAGCCCCTCGCCTCCCTCTCTCCATCCATCCAGGTCAGCCCTCTCCCTCCCCCATGGCAGCCCTCCCTCCCTCCATGTCAGCCAGCCCTCCATCCATCCATCCATGTTAGCCCCGTTGCTGATTCCCTGCCCCCCTCCTCCCCTCTCCCCATGTCTGCCTGCTACCGCCCTGTGCTTTCTTCTTCTGCAGCCACGGTTCCCTGTCTCTTAGGGAACCGCAGCTGTGCCGGTGAAGCCATTGCAGAGCCTTTGAGTCTCTCGACGGGCTCCGTGCAGCATTGCCCCGCCTCCAAAGGAAGTGGTAGAAAACTTCCTTTGGGGGCGGGACAATGCTGTCCAGAGCCCATCGACAGACAGGAAGGCTCTGCAATGGCTTCACCGGCACAGCCGCGGTTCCTAAGAGGCAGAGAACCGTGGTTGCAGAAGAAGGGAGTCAGTGAGTTTGCCTATGCCGAGAAGCGGAGACTTGGCAGCGGCAGCAACTTGTAAGCTTTTTGTTTTGTTTTTTAACTTGAAGGCAAAGTGAGGCGGCTGTTTTGGGGGCATTTGCCACCTTCAAAACTTTGCCGCTTGAGGCAGCCGCCTCACTTCACCTCATTGGAGTGGAGGAGTGGCCTAGTGGTTGGGGCAAGGTACTTCAGGCCGGAAGGTCAGGGGTTCAAATCCCACTAGAGGAAAGCAACCTTGGACTGGAAGGACTGGGGTTTCTAGTCCCACAGGTGCTCCTTGTGGTCTTGGGCAAGCCACTTAACCCTCCACAGCCCATGTTCCCTATAAAATAATTATCTCCAAGTTATAATGCCCTGTTCAATGTAATTCAAGTTTGTTCAATGTAAACCACCTTGATATCATGAAAGGCAGTATATAAGAAATGTTAAATAAATTAATTAAATTATAGAGCTGCCCCTGGTGCCACTCTGTCAACAATGAGCCACCTGACTGAAGACCAAACACAGTTTAGGACAACTATCTCTTGGGGAAACTGCTAGGTACATATGACCTAGATTGGCCACTGTTGGAAACAGAATACTGGGCTTGATGGACCTTGGTCTGACCCAGTATGGCATATCTTATGTTCTTATGTTCTTATGGTTGCCATGAGTTAGCATCAACTCAACAGCACTTAACAACAACAATAAAGTACTGGACTGTGTATCACAGCTGCTGCAGAACTGATTGGAAAAAAGAACTGAAAGGACGATGGCTCAATATCAAGGAAGAATAACATAATCAAGAGGAGTTCCACAGGAGTCTATTCTGTATCTGGTAGAATTCAATATTTACACAAATGCAAGGCCAGCCTCAGAGTTAGTTAGAGGTTTGGAAGCCCTAGGCCAGCGATGGCGAACCTATGGCACGCGTGCCAGCTGTGGCACGCGAAGGCCTTGCAGCTGGCACGCGGGTAGGTCCGCAAAAAAGAAAAAGCTGGCTCTGGCTGCTGCCGCGGACGCGGCAGCTGCAGAGTGCAGTGTCCCGCGGGGCCCCCTCCGCCCGCTAAGCCCCTCTGCAAGGGCTTTCAGATTCGCGAGGGAGAGCGTCTCCCTCGCGTCTCTGTTAAGCCCGCAGGGGCTAATGGGAAATTTCCCATCAACCCCTTTAGACGCGAGGGACTGATGGGAAATTTCCCATTAGCCCCTGCGGGCTTAACAGAGACGCGAGGGAGAAGCTCTCCCTCGCGAATCTGAAAGCCCTTGCAGAGGGGCTTAGCGGGCGGAGGGGGCCCCGTGGGACATTGCATTCTGCCGCAGGCGCGGCAGCGGCAGCAACCAAAGCCAGCTTTTTTTTTTTTCTTTTTTTTTTAAATATGCCATGGGGGGGGGTTAGGACTGCTAATGGGCTAGGGGGGGGGTGTAGGACTGCTAATGGGCTAGGGGGGGTAGGACTGCTAATGGGCTAGGGGGGGGTAGCGGGTAGGACTGCTAATGGGCTGGGGGGGGTAGGACTGCTAATGGGCTAAGGGGGGTAGGACTGCTAATGGGCTGTGGGCTGATGGGGGCTGTCTGGAAATTGGGTGAAGGGGGGATAGCACAGGAAATCGGCTATGGGGGGGTTAAGACTGCTAATGGGCTTTGGGCTGATGGGGGCTGTCTGGAAATGGGTGATGGGGGTTAGGACTGATAATGGGCTATGGGGGGGCTAGGACAGGAAATGGGCTGATGGGGAGGGGTTAGGACTGGATGGGCTGTGGGCTGTTGGGGGGGTTAGGACTAGTAATGGGCTATGGGGGGGTTAAGAAATCTAATGGGCTGTGGGCTGATGGGGGGCTGTCTGGAAATGAGGTGATGGGGGGTTAGAACTGCTAATGGGCTATGGGGGGGGGTTAGGACTGATAATGGGCTAAGGGGGGGCTAGGACAGGAAATGGACTGATGGGGAGGGGTTAGGACTTGAGGTGGGCTGATGTGGTTAGGACTGGTAATGGGCTGTGGGCTGATGGGGGGGTTTAGGACTGGCAATGGGCTGTGGGGGGCTGACTGGAAATGGGCTGATGGGGTTAAGACTGGAAGTGGGCTGATGGGGGGTTAGGACTGGTAATGGGCTATGGGGGGGTTAGGACTGATAATGGGCTATGGGGGGGTTAAGACTGGTAATGGGCTTTGGGCTGATGGGGGATGTCTGGAAATAGGGTGATGGGGGGTTAGGACTGGTAATGGGTTATAGGGGGGCTTAAACTGAAAATGGGGTGATGGGGGTTTAGGACTGGAAGTGGGTTGATGGGGGGCTAGGACTGGTAATGGGTTGGGGGGTTGCTATGACTGGAAATGGGCTGAGTGGAAGGGGAGGCTTGAACTGCAAATAGCTGATGGGGAGGGAGCTTGGAATGGAAATGGGCTGTGAGGGAAGGGAGCTAGGACTGAAAATGGGCTGATGGAGCAGCTAGGATAGGACTGGAAATGGGCTGTTGGGGGGAGCTAAGATTGGAAATGGGCTGTGGTGGGGGCTTGAATTGAAATGGACTCATGGAGGGGCTAGAATTGGAAGTAGGCTCATGGGGGGGCTTGGACTGGAATTGGGCTGAGTGGAGGGGAGCTCGGATTTGACATGGGCTGATGGTGGGGCTAGGAAATGACTAGAAATGGGCTGATGGGGGGCTAGGATTGGAAATGAGCTGATGAAGGGACTCAGACTGAAAATGGATGGGGGAGCTAGGACTGGAAATGAGTTGATGGGGGGCTAGGACTGGAAATGGGCTGATGCAGGGACTAGAAGGGAATGGATGCTGGGTGAGACTGGAACTAGAAGGGAGCTGATGTTGGGGGAGGATTAGAATGGGATGGGGCTGGGAGAGTAAAATGGAGAGGGGAAAAATATTTTGTGTGGGAGGAATGAAAAATCTACAATTGGCCAGGTATTGGGAGAGTAAGTGGGGATTGAGGATGGAGCGGTAAAATTTGTGTGGATGAAATAGGAATGAGGAAAGAGCAAAAGGAGAAAGATTAGTATGTTAAAGCAGATGTAGAGAGAGAGAATGGAAAAAAAGACTAGAAGAGAGAAGAAAGAACAAATGGACAGCAGACGATGGAAAGTTAGCAGAAAACATGAAGAAACCAGAAGAAAGTGGCTGGAGCAATTGCAACTGAAAAAAAATGCACAAAAGGTAGAAAGATATCTCTTTATTTTGAATTTATTAACTGGAATATGAAACCTCTGGGAAATGTGCATCATTAACGTCTGCACTTTGTTTGGTACAAGAGGAAATTAATTTATAGTTTTATTTCTACAGTGTTGTACATTCCAAGTTTGGCTTTTGGGGTTCCCAGTTTAATTATTGCCTTCCTGTTTCTAAATTGTGATTCCTTGTTTGGTGATGGTCTATGTTCTGCATGTGTAACTGAGCTGAGGTTTAATTGACGTGCTGGCACTTTGAGGAAATTCTTTGGTTTTGTGCGGCAGTTTGGGCACTCGGGCTCAAAAAGGTTAGCCATCACTGCCCTAGGCAAAGCTTAAGCCTTATGTCCCTCCCTCCCCCCCCCCCCCCGCCCACGGCTGTCACAATCTATTGACTAGCTTTGAATACCCTGCTCTTTGCTGCCCCCAGAAGCTGCCACTCTAAGTGGCCACCTAGTTTACCTAATGGTTGGGCCAACCCTGTATTAATTATTTGGATGATGGAAGAGAGGGTACACATGTAAATTTTGGATGTATCAAGCTGAGAGGAACTGCAAATGCTGTGGGAGATAGCATTAAAGTTCAAAATATACTCAATTTTTTTTTTAGAAATTTCTGTTTCCTACTGCATCTAAATACATTAATTTGGGAGGAAAAATCAAATGCATATATTTCATATGGCAAATGAATGTCTAGGCAGATAAAGTCTGGAGACTAATTGTAGCCCTTCAGTTCACTAATTTTAGTATTTTCTTTCATTTTCATGTTTTAAAATTGTAGATCACCTATCATTACAAATCTAAGCAGTTTATATAACTACAAACACACAATGCAACATACAGACAAAAAATAAATAGTACACTTAATAAAAATATAAATAACTCTCAGTCAAAAACTTTACCAAATGAAAATGCTTTTACCTTTTACAAAATAGCAAGTATATGTATATGCAAGGGCAAAGAGTTCCATATTTGTATTCCTAGCACAGCCCAGGACAGCGGATTATGGACGAGATGGTTTACAGCAAGCATTGAAATAACTAGCAACACAGATATATGTCGATTCTGTAAGAAAGACCTGGAAACAGTGCCTCACCCGGCTATGAAGTTCTGATGGTGAAAAATGTCTATACAGAAAGGCACAACAAAGTAGCACTCCTCATCCATTGGAAATTTCGTAAACACTACAATATCACTGTGCCCAGGGCCGGATTTACCTAAACGCCATGTACGCCATGGCGTAGGGCCCACAGCCGGCAGGGGCCCACAAAAAAAGAACCAGGTAATTTTTTTTAAACAGAATTAAAAAATAAAACCTGGTGGCTGCCGCCGCGGGGCCCCCTCTGCTGCCGCGGGGGCCCGTCTACAAGCTGAAGCCGTCGGGTCGGGTCGGGTCGGGTCTCTCCCTCCCTCTCTCCCTCCCTCGCTGCAGGCTGCGAGAGACGCGAAGATAGAGCGTCTCCTCGCGTCTGTGTTAAGCCCGCAGGGGGCTGATGGGATTTCCCATCAGCCCCTGCGGGCTTAACACAGACGCGAGGAGACGCTCTCCCTTCGCGTCTCTCGCAGCCTGCAGCCTGCAGCGAGCGAGGGAGGGAGGGAGAGAGACCCGACCCGACCCGACGGCTTCAGCTTGTAGACGGGGCCCCCGCGGCAGCAGAGGGGGCCCCGCGGCGGCAGCCACCAGGTTTTTTTTTTTTAATTAAATTTTACTTTAGGCCGGGGGGGGTAGGACTGGTAATGGGCTCTGGGGGGGGTAGGACTGGTCATGGGCTATTGGGGGGCTGGGGCTGGTAATGGGCTATTGGGGGGGGGTAGGACTGGTAATGGGCTATTGGGGGGCTGGGGCTGGAAATGGGCTGGGCTGGGCTGGGCTGGGCTGGGGGGGGGGTTAAGGCTAGAGGTGGGCTGATGGGGTTAGGACTGGTAATGGACTGTGGGCTGTTGGGGGGGCTTAGAACTGGCAATGGGCTTTGGGGGGGTTAAGACTGGTAATGGGCTGTGGGCTGATGGGGGCTGTCTGGTAATGGGCTATGGGGGGAGCTAGGACTGGAAATGGGCTGGGGGGTTAAGACTGGAGGTGGGCTGATGGGGTTAGGACTGGTAATGGGCTGTTGGGGGGGTTAGAACTGGTAATGGGCTTTGGGGGGGTTAAGACTGGTAATGGGCTGTGGGCTGATGGGGGTTGTCTGGTAATGGGCTATGGGGGGCTAGGACTGGAAATGGGCTGGGGGGTTAAAACTGGAGGTGGGATGATGGGGTTAGGACTGGTAATGGGCTGTGGGCTGATGGGGGGGTAGGACTGGCAATGGGCTCATGGAGGGGCTGACTGGAAATGGGTTGATGGGGTTAGGACTGGAAGTGGGCTGATGGGGGATTAGGACTGGTAATGGGTTATAGGGGGGGCTTAAACTGAAAATGGGGTGATGGGGGTTAAGGACTGTAAGTGGGGTGATGGGGGGGCTAGGACTGGTATTGGGTTGGGGGGTTGCTAGGACTGGAAATGGGCTGATGGATGGCTAGGACTGGAAATGGGCTGATGCAGGGACTAGAAGGGAATGGATGCTGGGTGAGGCTGGAACTAGAAGGGAGCTGATGTTGGGGGAGGATTAGAATGGGATGGGGCTGGAAGAGTAAAATGGAGAAGGGAAAAATATTTTGTGTGGGAGGGATAAAAAATCTACAATTGGCCGGGTATTGGGAGAGTAAGTGGGGATTGAGGATGGAGGGGTAAAATTTGAGTGGATGAAATAGGAATGAGGAAAGAGCAAAAGGAGAAAGATTAGTATGTTAAAGCAGATGTAGAGAGAGAATGGAAAAAAATCTAGAAGAGAGAAGAAAGGACAAATGGACAGCAGACGATGGAGAGTTAGCAGAAGACACGAAGAAACCAGAAGAAAGTGGCTGGAGCAATTGCAGCTGAAAAAAATGCACAAAAGGTAGAAAAATATCTCTTTATTTTGAATTTATTAATTGGAATATGTCAGCTCTGGTAAATGTGCATCATTAACATCTGCGCTTTGTTTAGTACAAGAGCAAATTAATGTATAGTTTTATTTCTACAGTGTTGTACATTCCAAGTTTGGCTTTTGGGATTCCCAGTTTAATTATTGTCTTCCTATTTCTAAATTGTGATTCCTTGTTTGGTGATGGTCTATGTTCTGCATGTGTAACTGAGCTGAGGTGTTCTGTTTATATAATTCCTATTTGACATTGCCACTTGTTCTCTTTCCCCAGTAGGTCATGTATTGTTGTTCTCTGAAATGTATTGGTTTAATATTTGCAGTGTTGCCTTTTGATTGGTAGAGTATGGTGCTTTGTGAGTCCTGGTAGTGCTGTTAGGATACGGCGGGTTTACTATGGGCAGTGTTTGTAGTAGTTCCTAATGTGTCTGGCAGTTGGCACTGGATTATAGTAATGTAGAAATCTTTTAGTCTTTCTTTATCCATACACTCATTAAGAGGCACGTTTACTAAAAGTTAGTATATGGTAACATTATGCAAATATTTATGCAAATGAGGCCCCTTATGCAAATGAGGTCCGCACCCCCCTTGGGCCGCCCCTGCTGGGGGCCCACAATTTTTGTTGGCGTAGGGCCTCACTCAAGGTAAATCCGGCCCTGACTGTGCCTCAAAAGGACTGGGATCATGACCCTAAGAGAATTACAGAGAATGAAGAGGTTAT
Organism: Ichthyophis bannanicus; assembly: GCA_033557465.1. Taxonomy (NCBI): domain Eukaryota; kingdom Metazoa; phylum Chordata; class Amphibia; order Gymnophiona; family Ichthyophiidae; genus Ichthyophis; species Ichthyophis bannanicus. The sequence goes on along the minus strand of CM066031.1, from coordinate 1,067,526,609 downwards.
GATCACTTGGGACATTCCCATTCTGATGGATAAGAAACTGGATGCCAGAAAACCAGACATAGTGGTAAAGAAGAAAAACACCAGAACGGCATTAATAATAGAAGTGTCTGTTCCAAGTGATTAGAGGCAGAAGATCCTGAAGTACCAAGAAACGCAGTTAGAGACCAAGAAAATGTGGCAGAAAAATACCGAAATATTTCCCAAACACATCTTGACAAACTACCCATACATGTTACATCTTACGAACTCCAGAAGGAAGCTCTCTTTGGCACAGTGCAAGTACTACGCCGAGCATTAGCAGTAAATTTGAGAGACTGGGATCATATTCCACATACCCTGGCTTAGAAGTGAGGTTCATGACTGTCATGGTATGCTCAAAACTAACCCAATCTGAGAAACTGCCCCAAGATAAAACTCTCAAGTGGGTGCCACTTTTTCTTATCGTAGTACTTGAGGATACCACCACCAGTCATATTGGCAAGAGCATAGCATGCAAGAGGGGGCATAAGATTTTAACGGAGAACATAATTTGTTTTCCAGTAAATTATGTACACCTTTATATGTCAAACATACATGAACTGCTCTCTAAATTTAAAGTGATGTGTCCCATGAAGACTCCTGTAAAAAAAAAAAGATAAACAACTGTTGACAGAAAATTAAATACTAGAGGTTATGAGCAGAGTAACAGTGAGAAGCCTAGGGACCTTGCTGCTCGCACCATATATCTCTAGCTCCCTGACAGCTTTGTGAAGTACCTGGACAGAATTCTGAAATTGTTCCATTGTTAGGAGCTCTTTTCTAATGTCAAGTGGTATTCTTTTTTCACAATATATGAGTATAACAATGTGTTAGTGATAGGATGAGAGGTGCAGGGCCAGCCCAACCATTAGGCAAGACTAGGCAGCTACCTAGGGCATCATCTTCTGGGGAGGAGGGGCAGAAAACAGCAGCCGCATTCAAAGGAAAGCAATAGATTCTGACAGACACACAAAATCAACCAGCACATTCTTTTACCTTCAGGAAAAGCAGTCACACCCAACAACAATCCTGTAAAAATGCATAATTGTAAGGGAGTTGTTCAGATGACTCTGATCCTTGAGTTTAATTAGAAAAATCAGGGAGGGGAGAGAGGTCGCAAGGCTGAAGGTTTGCTTAAGGTTCCCAATACCTTTCACCAGCTCTGGGGCCAGCCCTGCTGAGGTAGAGGTATACCTCCTTAATCCAGAATGACATTTCAAGAATTTGTGAACTGTGAAATGTCATTGAAGATCAAGAGTTACCCTATATAACCCAAAACTTGCCCTTTGAAGAAGGACTCAAGCCAGAAGTGAAGTTTCCCTGATTGACGTTTTGACAAAATATGCTTGTTTTGTGACTAACTTCACAAATCAAGCACAGAGCTTGAGACCAAGACAATTAATAATACCGGGAAATTTTTAATCTAGGAAGTGATAAATGGAATACAATACTACATTCGGCAGGGACTCCATGTCACTCCCTTCTCTAAAATCTGTTTGGCCTTCAAACACATATTGCTTTCCAAAAATTCATTAAGTTGTAATACCATTTCCTTCTCAATCAATTTTGTCATAAAAGACAAGTTTGCAATTGGCCTATAACTAGTACATAGGAATTTATCATCCATTCCTTTTTTCAATATTGAGATAATCTCTGATGCCTTTATGGTTACAAGGTATCAGCCCTGCGATAAAGAAGTATTTAAAATGTCTTTCATCCATGGAATAAATTTTTCTGTGTAGCTTTTCAGCATGCTTGATGGAGCAGGATCTGATAGAACATAAGTTGCATTCATCAGACCAAATAGCTGTGGCATTTCCCCAGTGAGACCTGTTCTGATTCCTATCTAAGGCATTCCTCAGCCCGACAGTGCTCATAATAGGGCATCTGTTGCCACTTTTTCTCATCTGGTGTCAATGGTACATAACAAAATTTTTATTTTAATGTAGAAATATTGGACCAAACATAATCTGCCAGTTGGTTTGCATCTGAGCCCTCCTGCTAAACAGATTTAGGGGCCTGTCTACTAAAGGATTTTTCCCATTTTGTGCCTATGGGGAAAATGCTTAGTAGACAGACTCCTTAGTCTTCCAACCTCTAGCAGCCCCTTTACTACTTTAAAAATCTGTCCAGTTGGTCTTCCGGTGACATCACGGAGCTAATGGCAGACTAAACGCCTAGCTCCGTCCGAATCCCGAGAGTGGTGGTGTCTGTGGTGGTTCCCCCAGTGCTAAAGTGGACGGCAAGCGAGCAGATAGCAGCCGGATGGCGGCAAAGAAGAAATTGGAGGGCTTTCAGTCTCCTTATGTGCGCCGGGAGCTGATGGCGATGGCGGCGGCGGATGCGGCCTGCTCCGATGGGGGAGCGCGTGGCGAGAGCTCTGGCGAGGACGGTGGCACCGATACGGAGGGGGTTGAGGAGGTACCCCTTCGCCGCTGGTTGCAGGAGTTTAAGATGGAGATGAGGACGGAGATTAAGGGGATGCGGAAGGAGGTAAAGGACACACTGCAGGCTATCCAGCAGGAGATGAGTAGTCTGGGCGGCCGCGTGGAGGAGGCGGCGCGAGAGCTGCATGGAGTGGTGTCAGTGCAGGAAACTCTCCAGAGCCAGCAAAATGAGCTGCTTGAGAAGCTTGAGGAGCTGGAGGATCGCGCTAGGAGAAATAACCTGCGGATCCGGGGGGTGCCTGAGGATATGGCAGCCAGGGACTGTGTGGCAGTAGTCCAGAAACTCTGTGGCCATATTCTGCAGCGGGGGGATGTTGCTGGTGTGAGTGCAGAGCAAATAGGAGTGGAGAGAGCCCATCGAAGCCTGGGCCCCCGGCGGGAAAAACAAGCACGGGACATCATAGCCTGTATGAGTAGCTTCCCAATGAAGGAGCGAATACCGAGTGTGGCCCGGAAGTTTGGGCGAATCGCCTGGGAAGGCCATGAAATTGAAGTCTTTAACGACTTGTCTAAAGGCACGCTGGACCGACGACGGGCGATGAGAGAAGTCTCAAGTATTTGAGAGGACAGAATTTGCGATATCGGTGGCTGTTTCCGTTTGGGGTCCTGCTCTCTGTGAATGGAGTCAACCGGAAAGTGAAAACTGTGGAAGAAGCGTGGTCTACCCTTCGTGAGTTGGGCTGTGAGGGGTTGCCTGATATGGGAGAGATGGAGCGTCAGCGGAAGGGCCCAGTGGGGCCTAGCAAGCAGCAGAGGCCAGCCAGCGCCCAATGGCAGCGGGTCGGAGAGCGCGGGAAGCGGTTACAGCGGCTGTCCAGGGAGCGACGGAGGACGGTTTCGGAGACTGATACTTGAGACAGAAGACGGGCCTGGAGTAGGCCGGCTGCAAGTATTGTTCTGAGGGGGGATGTTAGAGATCCCTTCTTAGGGTTTGGACACTGGACTCAGGGCTTATGGGGGAGGGGGAGGCCGGGGAGGTGGAGTGGAGAGCGGTGGGTGGAGGGGTTGGTGGGCCTGTGGGATAAGTTGATACTGCTTGCTATTTACTGTATGTTGTATGGGTGGAGGGGGGAAGGGAGTGGATGGCTTTGGGGGGATGAGGTGGGACGGGATGGGACGGGATGTCCGGGAGGGTAAGTAGAAGTAGTGGTGGAGGAGGGGGAAAGGGGGGAGGGGGGGAGGGGGGAGGGAGGGGGGTGGGGGGAGGGACGGGGGGGTAGAACACAAGGGGGGCTGTGGTGGGGGGGCGCTGTATTTTATAGATGGTGCGGATAGGGACTATCAATGTGAAAGGGTTGAACTCTCCAACTAAGCGGGGGTTATTCTATCGGGAGGTGGTGCGGGATCAGTGGGATGTGGTTCTGATACAAGAGACTCACTTGAGGGCGGGGGAGGTGGGGTGGATGTGGCACCGACAGTACCCATACCAGTTCTTTTCATGTAATAAGGAGGGTGGCAGGAAGGGGGGCGTAGCCATTTTGATTTGGGAGGGGTGTGGGCTTAAGGTGGAAGGGTCCTTTAGAGATGAGGGGGGGAGAGTGGTGGGGATTACGGGGAAATTGGGAGGGGAGGATATAGTGGTGGTGGCGGTGTATGGCCCTAATGGGCAGCAAAGTGGGTTTTGGCGGACAGTGGGGTGCCTTATTGAAGGGGCAGGGAAGGGGAAGATTTTGGTGGGTGGGGATTTTAATTTGGTGTTGGACCCGCGGGTAGATCGTCAGCCGAGGAGGGGGGATGGGGGGAAGAAAAATAGGGTTGAGCTACGTAAGATGATGGGGCAACTTAATCTGGTGGATATGTGGAGGGCCCTGAATCCGCGGGGGGCGGAGTATACTTTTCATTCAGCTCCGCATGACAGCTGAAGTCAGATTGATCTATTGCTGTTGGATAAGAATTGGATGAAGGAGGTAAAAGAGGGGGGCATTCATCCGGTGGGTTGGTCGGATCATAGGGCAGTAGTGGTGACTCTTAACAGTCCGTTGAAGGGTGGGGGGGTGTTTTGGAGGCTGAATGATAGTCTACTTAGGGACGGGGCGGTGGTAGCTGACGTTCGGGAGGCTATCAAGGAGTATTTGCGTTTTAATGACACGGGGGACGTGAAGGAGGTAGTGGTGTGGGAAGGATTGAAGGCGGTGGTGCGGGGGAGATTTGTTATGTGGGGGGCGAGGAGGAAACGGGAGAGGGGAAGACGGGAGGATGCCCTGCGGACGGAGTTGAAGGTGGTGGAGGCCCGCTATCAGAGATCAGGGGCTCGGAAGGATAGGGGGGAGATGGAGAGAGTGCGAGATGCATTGCGGGCGGTGCAGACGGAGAAGGTGGCACATATTTTCCAAAGGGTAAGACAGGTGCAGTATGAGTTTAGGAATAAGTCAGGCCGATTGCTGGCACGGAAACTGTGGCAGCAAAAAGGGGCAGCGACCATATATCAGATAGAGGGGCCGGATGGGAGGATGCGTAGGGGGGACGACGCCATACAGGAGCGGTTTAAGGAATACTACCAGGAGCTCTATCGGGAGATGGAAGGGGTGAGGGAGGGTGGATAGAGGAGTATCTAGGGGGTATAACTATGCCGGCATTATCAGCGGGTGCTGTAGAGGAGATGGAGGCAGAGATTTCCAAGGAGGAATTGGAGAGGGCGGTGAAGGGTTTGGTGGCAGGGAAGTCGCCGGGTTTAGATGGGTTAACTGGGTCATTTTATAAGGTTTTTTGGGGGGAGGTTGGGGATTTGGTGAGGAGGGTGTTCAATGGGGTCCTAGGGGAGGGGGGGGGACTTTCCACGGATATGTTGACAGCAGGGATCACAGTTTTGTTAAAACCGGGGAAAGACCCCGGACGATGTAGTTCATATAGACCTATTTCTCTCTTAAATGTGGATGTTAAATTGCTGGCAAAAATTTTGGCAGGGAGATTGGCCGGGTGGATGCCCGGGATTGTCCAGGTGGATCAAGCGGGGTTCATTGCTGGGCGGCAAGCCGCCGATAATATCAAGCGGGCCATAGGAGTGATCTGGGAGGCTCGGCAGGCACAGGAGGACCTTCTCTTGATGTCTATCGATGCTGAGAAGGCCTTCGATAGAGTTCACTGGGGGTTCTTAATGCAGGTAATGAGGAAAGTGGGGTGTGGGCCGCGGTTTCTGGCGTGGGTGGGAGCTTTATATCAAGGCCCTAGGGCACGGGTAAAGGTTAATGGGAGGTACTCCCGGGATTTTGCTTTGGGTCGTGGGACACGCCAGGGGTGCCCGTTGTCACCATTGCTTTTCGCGTTGGTGGTAGAGCCGTTGGCGGAAAGTATCCGGCGGAATGCTCGGATCCGCGGGTTGTGTCGCGGGGAATGGGAGCATAAGATTTCATTGTATGCTGATGACATCTTGCTATTTCTCGGCTCTCCACTGGCTTCCATGCCGGAGGTGATGAGGGAGGTGGAACGGTATGGGGCCATCTCCGGTTTTAATATGAATGTGGACAAAACCGAGGTGCTGAAGATAAAGATGGATGCGGCGGAGGAGGGGCGGTTGAGGAGTATGTTTCCGCTGCGCTGGGTACAGGGGTCTCTGGGGTATCTGGGTGTGCAGATCACGGATCGGTATGAGACTTTGTTCTCTGCTAATTACCCACGGCTATTTCGCCGTATAAACAGTGATCTAGCGGGCTGGATGCGAATGGAGATCTCCTGGCTGTGGAGAATTGCGGCCATTAAAATGAATATCCTGCCCCGTCTACTTTATCTTTTTCATGCACTGCCGGTGGAGATACCGGAGGGGGTGATGCGGGGCCTCCAACGGCGAGTATTTAGTTATATCTGGAAGAGGAAACCCCCGAGGGTGGCGAGAGAGGTGATGTACTCCCCTAAGGAGGAGGGGGGTTTGGGAGTGCCGGATTTGCGGGCTTATTATTGGGCGGCCCAACTTGCTCATGCACTGGGATGGCGGGAGGGGGGAGAGGTACGCCCCTGGGTTCACTTGGAGAAAGGGAGGGTTAGAGGGGGGCGCATAGATGCCTGGTTATGGGCGCCGAGGGGGGTGAGGGGAGACCTGGGGCAGGGCTCTCCCGGGATGTGCCAGGTGGTTCGGATCTGGGATAAGGCTAGGGGATCGGATATAGCTCGGCGGGGAACGGCGTTCTCGCTTATGACTCCGTGGAGAGGGTGGAAAGAGTTTCAACTGGGCTGGGAAGGGGGGCGGTTTGACCAGTGGACCAGGAAAGAATTGGGGTGTAGCTTTCCACTCGTGGAGGAGGGGGTGGTACGGAGTTTTGAGGAGGTGCAAGGGGAATTCAAGCTGGATCGGGGGGACAGATATGCTTTTGTACAAATTCGGTCGTATCTCAGGAAAGTGGGGGGGCTAGTTGGGCTGGGGGCGGAGATTTCCGGGTTGGAGGCTCTGTGGTATGGGAAGAGTGGCTCCCGGGGTATGGTGTCAGGTTTATATAAGGCGCTTACAGGGGGTGAGGGCGGGAAGCATAATTATATGGTGCAATGGGAGAGGGATCTGGGTAGAACTCTCTCTCTGGTGGAATGGAAGCAGGTGTGGGATCAGATCAAGCGGGGCCTGAGCTCTAGTGGGGCCAGGGAAAACAGTTATAAAGTTCTGCTGCGCTGGTATTATACACCTGCGCGCTTGCATCGGATATATCAGGAGGTCTCTCCCCTTTGTTGGCGGGGATGTGGGGAGATAGGGACGTTTTGGCATATTTGGTGGGGCTGTGAGAAGGTCCAGCAGTACTGGCTCTGGATTACAGGGTGGATACAGGAGAAATTAGGGATCGGAGTGGGAATGGAGCCCACTATACTGTTGTTGTCTTTCTGGGGGGAGGGAGGTAGCGGGCGGGGGGGTAAGATGGTCCTGGCCTGTTTGAGTGCGGCTCGGTGTGCGATCGCTGCCGCCTGGAAACAAAGGGAGATGCCCTCGGTGGAGCAGTTTGAGGGACGCCTTAGGACGATAGTTCTTATGGAAAAGTTAACAGCAGCATGTAGGCAACGTTTGGGGGGGTTTGAAGGAAGGTGGGGTGCATTGCAACGTGTTCTGGGGGGGGAGGGAGGGGAGGAGGGGTAGGGATGGGGGTGACTAAAGGGGGGGAGTATGGCGGGTGGGGGGGTGACAATGGGGGAGGGGGGTGAGCTGGAGGGGGCTGGGGCGTGAGGGAGTTGGGAGGTTGGAGGGAAGGAGGGAAGCAGGGTTGGTGGAGGCTATTGGAGGGGGAGGGGTGGGGGGGAGGGTGGGTTGGGTAATGGTACCCTCTCTGGGGGGGTATCTGGGTTAAATAAATAAAACTGACAAATCCGAGGGTGGAGGGAACGAAGAGCTTGTGGTTGCCCTGGGTATAATTACATGGTGGGGGATGAGAAGTCCGGGAGGGATGGTGATAAGGGCATAGAGATTGTTTTAAGCTGTTGTGCATACTGTAATGTGGACTGCTGTTGGGGGTTTGCTCATGTTGCTGTTAGTTATTCATTGTTTAGAAGCACCATGGTATTGCTATCAGTGTTTGGTTGTGTGCTGGATTTGTTATCAATAAAAAGTTAAATAAGAAAAAAAAAATCTGTCCAGTTTATTTGCTGCACCCCTCAATTTTCTTCATAGGACATCTTCTTAGCCCTATAAATTTCAAACACTTACATGCTTTCTCCTTGCATCTCTTCCTATCTTTCTCTAAATAGACTTTCTCCACAGCTGTTCCAAACTGTGGAGGTTACATTTCTGACTCCTTTACCTTAAAGGAATGCATTCAAAAGGATTTCACAGATGCATCTAAGGCAGTCCTAACCAGTGGTGGGATTCAATTGGTTCGCACCAGTTTGCCCAAACCCGTTCCTAAAATTTCCTGAGTTCGCCAAACCAATGCACTGAAAGACAGTGAGTCCCTGGTGGCCCAGCGGCCCAGATCCCCCCACCAGACAGTATTTTGATGGCATCGGGGCAATCACGGCATCACGAAAAGCCTCTGATGCCATTAAAATACTGTCAGGGGCCAATGCCCTGACAAATAGTAAATCCCTGGTAGCCTAGCGGTCCGGACCCCCCCCCCCCCCTTCTCCCTTAAAAAGGAAATAGACCTGGTGGCCAAGTGGCTGTCTGAACCCCCACCCTCTCCTGAATAACAAACAAAATAGACCTAGTGGCCTCTGAACCCCCCCCCCCCGTACCTTTTGAAATGAGCAGGAGCACTGCCTACGCATCCCCAATCCTAGTCCACCATCTTCAAAAATGGCAGCACCTGGCATGGGGCCAGGTGCCGCCATTTTTGAAGATGGTGGATCACGAGCAGGGGTGTGTAGGCAGTGCTCCTGCTCATTTCGAAAGGTACCGGGGGGAGGGGGTGGTTCAGGGGTCACTAAGCCACCATGTCTATTTGTTTTTTAGTCAGGAGGGAGTAGGAGGTTCAGAGGGCCACTAGGCCACCAGGTCTATTTTCTTTTTAAGGGAAATGGGGGGTGGGGTTTTTCTGGACCACCAGACCACCAGGGATTCACTTATCTGTCAGGGCACCAGCCCCTGACAGTATTTTGATGGCACCAGGGGCTTTTCCCAGTGCCGCAATTACCCCCAATGCCAATCAAAATACTGTCAGGTGGGGGGGGGGGAATCAGGGTACTGCAACCCGCTCGTACTGACCTGATACAGAACTCGTTCCTAAGATTTCTAAATCCCACCACTGGTCCTAACCGTGTCCTCCCAATCACACACTGTTTCCAAAGATACAGTACATAGTCTCTCTGGCCTTTCTTTCAAAACGGGGGAAGTCTATTTTATCCCCATTATAACTTACTTCCCCTCTCATCTCCTTCCACCAAGGGCAGTAGGCAGTAGTAGGGGAGCCAGGACTACCCTTTCAGCAGCCAGGCCATCAGATGAAGGGACTGGAGGTTGGGGTGCAAGAGAGACCCCTGGTCCTGAGACAGTAGATCGTGTTGAATCCCCAGAGGAAGAGGAGTGTCCACCGCCAGTTGCAGCAGGAGTAGGAACCACGGCTGCCTCAGCCACCTGGGGGCTATCAGAATCACTGAGGCCCCGTCCTTGAGGACCTTGAACAGCGTTCGGGACACTAGCGGCGTGGGAGGAAACGTATACAGTAGGCCTTGGGACCATGGAATCAGAAAGGCATCCGCTGCTACTCTGAGAGGATGCGGTTGTCTGGAACAGAATCTCGGGAGTTGCCGGTTCAGAGGACTGGCGAAAATATCCATGGTGGGGAGGCCCCACCTGAGAAAGATCTGCTGAACCACCAACGGATTCAATCTCCATTCGTGTGGTTGCAGGATCCTGCTCAGTCTGTCCGCCAGGTAATTTTCTTGACCTGGGAGGTAGACAGCCTTGAGGAGGATTCCGTGATTGACTGCCCAAGAGCACAGTCGTTGTGCCTCCTGACAGAGAAGGAAGGAGCCCGTGCCTCCTTGTTTGTTCACGTAGAACATAGCAACTTGATTGTCCGTCTGGACCAGTACAGACTGGTGAGATGTGAGGTGGGAGAAGGCTCTCAGAGCTAGACGTATTGCCCGTAGCTCCAGGAAGTTTATCTGCTGAGCAGCCTCCCAAGGGGTCCAGAGACCCTGAGTACATGCCCCTTGGCAATGTGCTCCCCAACCTAGAAGAGAAGCATCTGTCGTCAGCACTTGAGAATGCGGAGGGGATTGAAAACCCACTCCGAGTACCAGATTCGGAAGATGAAGCCACCATTGTAGAGAGGAGATGAGCAGGGTGGATATTCTCACCGAGTCTGCAAGGCTCCCTGTGGCTTGATGCCACTGAGTTCGAAGGCTCCACTGAGCAGGCCGCATGTGCAGGCGGGCATTGGGGGTTACATGAACCGTGGAAGCCATATGGCTGAGAAGTCTCAGGACTTGCCTGGCGGAGACCAGGGAATTGCTGTGAAACTGCCTGGCCACATCCATTAACCTGTGGGCCCTGTCCACTGGCAGAAAAGCCTTCGCCTGAAGAGTGTCGAGCCTTGCTCCTATGAATTCTAAGTTCTGGGACGGGAGCAAAGTGGATTTTGCGAAGTTTATGACAAACCCCAAGTGCTGAAGCAGAGCCACAGTGTGAAGGGTGGCTTGACTGGCCTCCTGGGAAGACTGGCCCCTTATGAGCCAGTCGTCCAGGTATGGAAACACAAAAAGACCTTGAAGCCTCAGGTAGGCCGCCACCACCGCCAGGCACTTGGTGAACACCCTGGGAGCGGAGGTTAGGCCAAAGGGTAGTACTCTGTACTGGTAGTGGTTTCCCCCCACAACAAATCTGAGATATTGTCTGTGGTCTGGATGAATAAGGATGTGAGTATAAGCATCCTTTAGATCTAAGGAGCATAGCCAATCTCCCTGCTGGAGGTAGGGCAGCAGGATTCCAAGGGTAAGCATCTTGAACTTTTCCCTCTGCAGGAACTTGTTGAGGTTGCGCAAGTCTAGAATGGGTCTGAGGCCTCCTGTTCTTTTTGGTACCAGAAAGTACCTGGAATAAAAGCCTTGACCTCTCAGGTGGTGGGGCACCGGTTCCACAGCCTGGTCCTTTAGCAGACTTGCTAACTCCTGAAGGAGTAGGTCCCTGTGCAGAGGGAGTCTTGGAGGCTCCCCTGGAAAATAGGAGGGAGGTACCTGGTGAAAATGGAGAAGATAGCCCTTGTGGACTATATGGAGCACCCAGGTATCTGATGTGACGGCTGACCACCTGTGGGCAAAGTGGACCAGCCGGCCTCCTGTGCTGATGTGAGCCAGCTGAGGAGAAGAGGCTATGCCTTCTGAGTCAAAAACCTCCACCCTGCTGAGCAGGGGCCGGTGTTGGTGGCTTGGGGGCCTTCTGCCTACGGGGCCCATGACCCTGCCCCTTGGCCTGCTGACCCTGTTGGGGAGCTGCAGAGGCCTGATAATGAGGGTATTGTTTATAGGCAGATGACTTCCTCGGGTAAAAGGTCTTTTTTCCCGAGCCCTTCTTTTTCTGAGAAGGGGCAGAGGTTTTCCTGGACAGCCTAGTCCGGGTCAGAGTCTCGGTCTCGAGTTCTGCAGCCTTCTCAGCCATGGGCTTGCCAAAGAGGTTTTCACCTCGGCAGGGGACATCGACCAACTTGTCCTGAACCCATGGCTCTAGGTTGGATGACTGTAGCCAAGCCTGTCGACGGGCACCGATGCCGGCCCCAGCTACTCGGGCCGAAGTCTCAAAGCCATCGTAGGCTGCTCGAGAGATAAACTTTGAGCACTCTCGAATACCAGTGGACAAGGCTTGGAACCGCTGCAAAGGTTCCTCGGAGAGACCAGCAGAGAACCCGGCAATCTCTTTGCCAGGTCTCGGAGATACATGCCCATGTAGAGCTGGTATGTCTGGACACAGCAAGCAAGCATAGAGCCCTGGAAGCACTTCTTACCGAGGGCATCCAGGTTCCGGGCCTCCCGGCCGGGAGGCACCGAGGAGTGCATCTTCTGACTTTTCAGTTGATGCATGGCCGATTCCACAACCATGGAGCGGTGCGGTAATTGTGCCTTTTGGAACCCGGGGCTCTTGCGGACTCGATAGATGAAATCAACCCGCTTGCTTAACACCGGCGTCGAGGCCGGGGTCTCCCATATGCGGAAGAGCAGCCGCTCCAGCATCGGAGGGAGCGGTACAGTAAAGGCCTCCTTCGGGGGAGAGTCATACTGGAGGGCCTCGAACTCCTCGGCTCGAGGCTCCTCCTCGGGATCCACGGGGAAGGCCAAGGCCTTGGCCATATCCCGCACGAAGTCCGAGAACCGGGTATCCTCCGGAGGGGATCGTCTCCGAGGTTCGGACTCCAGCGAGTCCGATGGGACACACCGAGTCCAATAAGTGTCGGGTGACTCTTCGTCCTCCGTCTCCCAGCCCGACTCCTCGGAGGAGGAATCGAGCGGCTCCGGTCAGGCGGGCACCGATGCCATCCGCCCAACGCCGAGTGTACCGGTGTCGACGACCTCGGTCCCGAACGGGAGGCCGAGGGAGACCGTGGCCGAGGATCGACTCGAGCCCGCATGGACTCGAGGATCGGCTTGGCCTCCGGGGTCGACTTGGACGTCGATGTCCCGGTGGTCGGGGCAGATGCACTGGTGAGACCGGCGATCAATGCCCGCTGCTGTTCCATGAAGGCAGCGAGGCTGCTCTCCAAGGCCGTCAACCTGAGTCCGAGCTCAGGAGACCCAGCAGCCCCCGACTCGGGCCCCGACGGTGGCTCCCCTGGAGGAGAGTCCACGAGGACTACAGCACTCACGTGTCCAGGAGACTCCATCTCGATATGAGGATGCTTGGCAGGCCTCTCCGACTCCGAAGACCCGGGACGGCTATCGGGGCTATGCGACCTGGCCCTCGAGGAACCAGGAGCGTCCACCGATGCCGCCCTCGTGGGTTTCTTCTTCCTGCGCTGTTCCCGTGAAGGAGACCCTCACTCAGAGGAACCCCAACGCTGCTCGGGGCCGGAGTCCCGAGACGTCGAGGCCTCTGACGAGGTCCGGGCCCGTCCGGACGCGGAGTCAGAGAAGATCCTATCCTTCTGGTGCTGCCGACTCCTCAACGCCTTCGAGGACATTTTGCCACACGGACCACAGATCATCGGGTCATGATCGGGTCTGAGGCAGCGGAGGCAGCAGTCATGTGTGTCGGTAAGAGACATAAGTTTCTTACACCGATCACACTTTTTAAACCCGCTGGCAGCCATTGGGGGAAAAAGGGCCCCTGCGAGGTCAAAAGACAGGGCTGCCAGTGAAAAAAGAAAAATGGTGCGAACGCTAGTCACAAAGTACAAAAACCGAAAAAGAGAGAGTGGGCTCGATACCGGCGTATCGGGCCCAGGCGGGAAAAGGATCCGGCATCGAACCGAAGGAGAAAAAGAAAAAACAGGGAAATCAACTTTTTCCTCGGCAAAAAACGAACTACGTCTGTCGGGCTCCGCAGAAAAAAGAAGACTGAGCAAGATGGCACCCTTGGGCGGGAAGGGGACCGCGTATGCGCGCTGCAATTCCCAAAGGCTTTCTTTGAAAGCTGGGGAAATGCTCCGCACGGGGGTTCCGTCGGCGCCAACGTCACACATATGTGAGGACTGACTTCCTGCTTGGTCCTGGAGAAAAATAGATACAACACAGTCCCAATCCTCACTATTCAAAGAAGGAGGGCAATACGATAACAAAGTTCCCACTTTTAATGCTTTACTAACCCATACTAAAGTGCTCTCACACTTATCTGGAAGATCAATTAACTGTTGTACAAAAGGAGGATGATCAAGAAAAAAATTGTTACTACCTTCCCTTACTTGCTTTCTCTAGGATCATTAAGACACAACATTGCCTTAGCACAACCTCCAAATCCTGTCAATCAAGTATCTAACGAGGGAGTCCAATGCTTTCTTTCCTCTCTAAAATGTGCAACTTAACTACTGACCTAACATTTATTAATATAGTACTAGAACTATGCATTTCATTTTACATAGATCTAATGGAATATGTTTTAAAGCCCTTGGGCAATATAATGGTGGCTTCCTTTCCTGAGGTACATCCCACCCATATCTTCCCCTTCCGATCACACAGGAGATGGTACAATTAAATTTATATCCCTCCCAACATCATATTCTATGGATCAACTCACAACCTCCACCTAAAATATTAAGCAATTCTTTTAGCACAACATCCCACGCTCTTCCATCCATATACAATAATATGAATGAAGAAAATCCAGAAAACAACTATCCTGGCATATCCAGGTGTGTACCAAGACGCGTACCAAGGGACATGCCCTTTGTTCACCCCACTTAGGCAGGTCTGCCTAGGGAAGGTGTTTAAAGGTCTCAGGCTGCCACTGATGACATCATCAGGAGCATCAAGATAGACAGGGCTACCAAGCGATGAGCACCGGAGCTTTAACACTCCTCCTGTTGTCTGCTGGGAGAAAAGCTGCATGCAGAGAATGAAGAAAGGTGTAGTTCTTAGAGCACAAGGTGAGAGGATAGAATCTTCCTCTGTGCAAGCACATTCATCATCTATCTGTTCATTCTGGCCAGGTAGACAATAGTATATCTCCACCACTATTCTATTCCTCTTCACACATCCATAAAGATTCTACAGTATATTGTTTTCTCCGGAACTTTTATCCTGTTTATCTCAATGCCCTCAAGCCTGGATTTATTTATTTATTTATTTATTTTATTTAACAGTATTTCTAAACCGCCTTATCTTAATAATCAAGGTGGTATCACAGCAAGCAATCAGGTAAAGTGTGTGTGTTGTACATGCAGTGAGGATAAAACTTAGTTGTGTGAGGGATGTGTTGGGTGCTTGATTTGTTTGAGCTATATACAGGGCATATTTAGGCATAAGCAATTTAGACAATTACCTAGGATGCCAGATTTTGAAGGTGCCAAATACTCAGGCCAAAGAGGAGCCTGCTGCAACTTTTGTTAGGGCCATGTGCATGTGCTGCTTCAAAGATGTGCCACTCTGGCCTTCCTCTGCTTTTCTTCTGGCTCTCCAATCTTCAGGATCTCTGACATCACCCCTTCTCTGGTACCTGCTGTCTCATTTTTACCTATGGGCACCAGTATCTTAAATCCAGCTCTGAATGCCCTCTTTAGCATATAGCACCACCTCTTCATCAATTTGATACACCCTAGCAATACAATTTAATTTGTATCCTAGAGGTTATTGTCTCCTTTATCCAGCAGCCCAGGGTAGACTGCATGGCCATGTCACATTTACTTGGGCCTGCAAAAAGGATGAAAAGCTTGTCTGATTTTCGGAAGGAGTTAGTGACCTTAAGGTACTGAATAAGCAACCTCCTGATATCCATCAGGTGAAGGTCCTTATCCTTCCCCCGGCACTGTTCCTTCAGAAAGGAAGGCAAACCAATCACCTGATTGATATGTAAAGACAACACTACTTTGGACAAGAAGAAAGGAACAGGCCAAATATACACAGCCCCCTCAGAAAATGACAGATAGGGTTCTTGGCACAATAAGGCCTGCAACTCAGAGATATGCCTTGCTGAGCTGACCACAGCCAAGTAGGTAGCCTTGAGGGAACAATTCTTAACCATCGCCTTCCTCAAGGGCTCAAAAGGCTAACACTAAAGTCTGACGAACTAAGCCAAGATCTCACAATAGAACAATTGACTAAGTGAAATAGGCCATGTCAAAAGGCATCTGTGAAACTTTGGAAATCATATGGCGTGGTTCTTTCTTGCTAACAGTAGACATGAATCTTTGTTCTTCATCGTAGCTGTTAAAGTAAAAGATAGTTATTTTATTCTGAGTTGTAATTACCATTGAAATACAAGACAGGGCACTCCATTTTTCTTTAGTCATTCTTGGATTCTAGAAAGTATTTAGTGGGGAAATGCCTACTGAAATTTGGACCTTGCAACTTTTTTGCCTATAGTTTCATTTGAAATATTAAATGGAAAATTTGTACTATTGTACATACCTTGGTCTGACCCAGTATGGCATATCTTATGTTCTTATGTCCTGGGTTGTTTGCCATTAAAGTAGAATCCATTGAAGGCAGCTGTTTTTCTGTCCGCAGTCATCATTCTTCATGTTGTATGCATATTAATTGGTATTTGTTTGTTTTATATTTCTCCCAGCCCTTTGTGCGCCCAGTCGGACCCGGACGCACAGAGCTAGCCGGAATTCTGATCCTGCATGGCATGTCTAGCCCTACGGGATCAGAATGATATCCAGGTCTGTATGTGCAGGCCGGGACCCCAATTCAGTTCAGCTTGCACATATAGGCTTTGCACAGATAGCTCAGTCAGGGCTTTTGAATGGAGCCACAGCACCATGGCATCCAGTTGCCATGGCACCGTGGCTCCATTCAAAACCCGTGATCCCCAGCCACCAGATGAAATGGTTCTTTCCCCGCAGCTTGACCCCGAATCTGGCCTCCCAAGATCAGGATCAAGCTGCGGGGAATGTCCTCTGCCCGTTCCCCCCCCCCCCCCCCCGCTGATTAGGGGAACTTATTCCACCTCAGAGGTGGAATAAGTTCCCCATTCAAGCTGCTGGCCCCAGACGTACAGGGCCAACATTGGAATTGGATGACCTACCACTTCCCGCCCTAATACTGCCCCCGATCTGCCCCTTTCCCACCCTGTCTAACTTCCCCACTATTCGTGCCTCGGAACGACCTTCTTATGTGTTTTATAGCAAAAACAAAAGAATGTGTGTGGTACATTTTGTGTAATATTTCTTTTGATTAATTGGTATTTATGCAATTTAATATACAATTAAGAAAATACTATTTAAAACTGCTTGCTATTTAAGGTTTACATGTATGACAATTGTGAAGTGTTGTTTATGTACCCATTTTGCATTTCAGGTATACATTAAAGAAGTAATGTGATTCTGAGTAGACCACCTAGTTGCAGTGTACACTGGTATTTTAACCATGCATACAGTATATTGTAGCTAATATTCAAAAGGAAAACTATATGGATGTGGGAAGTTTCCTGCTGAAAATGAGCTATCTTAAGTATGCACCTGCTCTCTATGGAGGTAACAGTGCAGTAAAATAGCACTCGTACTTTTGAAAATGCCTTTATTCTCCTGACTTAAACTGACTAGAAATACATGCATTGGGAATCCCATGCATCTTTTTCTTTTTCGCCTGTCAGAAAGACAGTCTTCAGCCAGCCCAGTTTACCTGAATAAATGGCTTTGAAAATTGGTGGGCAAAAAGAAGCAATTTTGGGGCACACCTAGGGCTTGGTTTTCCTTTGTACAGGAAGCACTGATATGCAGCACTGTCCAAACCCAGTTCCTCATGTAAGTCAGGCCATACAAATGGCAGACCAATCACCTAACGATATGCAGTTAATTTTACCACTCACTGGTTTGCTAAATATTTAGTTAGATTTATGAATTGTCACAGTCACAAGATTCTTGGCAATTTACAACATTGAATTTAGTGGATCTTCTAATAAACTTTGTGCATCTTTACTCATATTTTGTACTGCTGTGTACTTTCTGTAAAATGCCCTGGACAAGAGCTCTTTTAAATGTCAAAACAAAATTAAAATTTAAATAAGTGATAACTGTTTGCTAAGTTTGGGTCTCTCAAACAATTGTAATAGTCGGCTCCTACGATCAGTATTTTTTCTTTTTTTATAAAATCCTTTGAGGTATGGTCCTACAGCCCTCTGTATCCATTTGTCTCCTTTTATGTTTTCCAACAGATAGAATGTTAAAAAGAATTATATAAAGGAGATATCTGTAGGCAGAATAATTCTTCAAAAATGTTGGAAATTGCAGACGTTTAATGTGATAGGATGGTGTGTTTCTCTTTCCTTTCTTGGCAGAGTCATGTTCATCAGTGTCAGTGACTTGGTAGGAAGGCTTGTGTGCCTCACTAGGGTGGGAGGGATGACATATAAAAGAGGTATGCATGAGTGTGTGTCTGTTTTTGATATGTCTGTGATGAAGTCAACAAGGGACTATGTTTATGTGTGGTGCTGTGTGTGTGGGGGGGGGGGTTATAAGTATGGGTATTGGAATATGGGGGATTGATAATAAAAGGAAGTTTATGTGGGGGTACAGGGATAAAATGGAGGGGGACTGTGATGAGTTATGGGGGTGGAATGTGAGTGTTTGACACTTCACCTCAGATGATCCAGGCACTGTAGGGTTGTAGGGGTTAAGTGTGAGGTTAAGTATTACATAAGTGTTAAAAGATTACTTTAAGGGTTAAGGGATTATAATGTTCCTGGTTCATAATCACTCAATGGCTGCCCTGAATCTCAAAAAACTCTAAAGAACAACAGCCACGCTGCTATACCATGTGGGCAACTACTTTGGCCAGAACAGGAAGAAACCCAGCACAAGAAAAAACATATAAGGAAGTATCATGAGCCCAGTAGGTGTAGGTCTGAACTTGAAAGTCCAGACATAGGCCTACAGGGGCAATGTGCCAAGGAGCACGTATGTAGGAAACCATAAGCTGGCAACATATATGTTAGGCCATGGCCCTGAAGCAAGCAGGTGGCAGGATGACAGACGGTAAGTATAAGGGAAACAGGGGGATTTTGGAAGGCCAGGGGGATTTTGCAACAGGAACTAAGGGACAGAAAAAGGCAATGATAAAAGATAAGGGGGGAGGGGGGAGAGGACACAGGAGGAATGGGTCTGGGGACTGTATGCACAAAAAAGGAAGCAAAGAAAAGTATAAATGTAGCATGCTTTTTATATTCATGGGAGGAGTTGCTCTTGAGATGCCAAGTGCTCGATAGAACTCTCTTCCCCACCACTGCCTGCATTGATCATCAGTTATCCAGTAAACTGTAATTCTGATTGCACCTGCACTGACATTTGGCTCTGATCATTACAGGTAATTAGTAATAATTAGGTTGTGGTTTATTTTGTACGAAGCAGGGCCGTACAAATTTGTGCCGAAACCCGGGATTGGGTATGGGTGGGTCTTTATGACCAAGATACAAATTTAAAGATTTGGATTCCCCTCAAGAGAGAAGAGGGAGGTACGTTCCCGGTGCGTAGTAGAGACCAGAGGAGAAGAAGAAGTGAGTGACTGATTCCCTAGGAAGATGACTGTTGTGACAACAACGTCGTGAGTATACTTATTTTTGACCAAGCTTGGTAAGTGTTGTTGTTTAACTTTTGTTTTGTTATATTGATAAAGTGTAAAGATATTTTGCTGCTATGAGCCAGGACTGAATGAGGTGTGTTTGAGACTGTACGTATCGAAATAGATACGAAGCATGTGTGTGTTCTTACTCACGGTTCCATACCTCCGCGAGGAGATTGGCTGGGTCTGAACGAAGTGAATCTCTGTCTGAAAGGTGTCCTGGACATTTCGTGCACTACCTCCCTTTGTAGATAAAGAGGTTGGATATTGAGATCCTTAAAATAACAGGTGGCACATAGGAATTATGTCTCTGTTTAGGAGAAAGAAAGATGACAATCAGGGAATAATGGTAAATCAGGTTTCCCCAATAACTCCGGTCAAACGGATGATGAGAGATAATCCCATAGTAGGAAAGGAAATTTTGAAGGTTTGCCTTAAATGGGCAAAATGGAGCGCTGCTCCTGGGACACCTCTTGACTGGCCACCGGAGGGGTCTTTTGATGGTTGTTGTTTAGCAAAAATTAGGGATTATGTTTTGTCTCATAAGACCAATGCTAGTCAGTTAGAACATCTGCAATACATTTCCATGTGGATGAAACAGGCAAACCCAGGTACCCTCAGTAGTGATGCCCCTCCTCCTTATTGTACGACGGAGAGTCGTACCATGGCAGCAATAGGGTACTCAGACCCCCCCATGCCCAAGAAGGAACAATTAGAGAAGAAGCTTAATGATAAACAGTTGCCAGAAAAACAAAAAGAGAACATCAAGAATAAAAACCAGTCAGAGCCTTCAGCACCATATATTGAGACCCCTCCATATAGGCCACTGCATAGGAAACTGGAAGATATAGGTTACCGTAAGAACCCCCTGCCATGTAGGAGATCCCGGTCTGCATCCCCCCACCGGGAACGACAGGCAGGATGGGTCCAAGTGATAGGTAAATTACACTTGACTCCTGATACAAATCCCGAGGACCCAGGTCCTGGTGAAAAGTCAGGCTTAGGGGCTATGGGCGGAGATTCCCATCCCACTTCCACACTTCATGAGGAAATTCAGGTTTCATCCGAGGATAAACTCTTAGGGGTTATCCCACACAAGGTACAGTCTACTCCCCCTGTTATTGGTTCCGCTGGTGGTAATAAATCCTCCAGTGGAACACCACTACCCCCGCCAAATAAATGGCAGCTAAAGTATTCGGATAACCCACCACGTCAAAGTCTGTGTGATATTAGGAACCGGACGACCAGAACCTATGACTATTCATTTTATCCCGTACAAAGTTCTAAAGAACCAGTTCAATCTAAGAAAACCCCTGCAGATTTTGTTTTTAATGAAGAAGGGGGTGAAGGATTCTATGTATACCATTGGAGTTCCAACCTACATGGCTGGACCTCCGCATGTGCCCCACAAATGAGAATTTGGCCAGAAGAAGGATCACTGGACACTAAAGATTTAAACCTAGCTCATAGGTATATTCGTGGAGGAGAAGGGGACCCGCAATGGGACTATAAGTACATGGAAGCAGGATTGAGGGTGTGGGAGAAGTATGAGGGACAAGATCCCAATAACCCCAAGTTACCAGGGTATATGGTGTTTCCTGTGCGACATGTTAACCAAGGGCAGGGGAGGGCGGAGATATATGTCCCCTGGAGTTTCACTGACATGACTAACCTGTCGGAACAACTCCCTCCCCTAAATCAAGGTGCAGGGGCATGGATACAGAAGTTTGAACGATTGACTGCAGGTTATACCTTAGCAATTGGTGATGTGAAAGCATTATTGGCCCGGATTTTGGGTAATAATGCTGCCAATCAGGTGTTTAACAATGCTCGTATAAATGGGGTGTTGGTCCACGAACCGGAATACGATGGGGCTTTGTTTAACCCCTATCGTAATTTGATTTGGGACTCACTAAGAGACATATACCCTACCCAAAGAAGTATGGGACCCGTGGTGTCGATGCAGTTTAAGGTAGGGGAAGATATTAGTGCTTACTTGGCAAAGTTCCAAGATCTGTGGGAAGCACAAATGGGTGCATCCCATAACGCCCCACATATGGCCCTTATGTTTTTCCAGACTTTGTGTAACACCTTACCCTTACCCATGCAGTTAAAACTCAAAAACATAGTTGCACTGGAGTCAGAGCCATGGCAAAAGCAACAGGCACATATTTTCCATTTTATCAGACAAGCTGAAGAAGAATTAGCCAGACCAGAAAGAGACAGAAAAGCTGCCCAGACTCGTTTGTTCAATTTGCAATTGAAAGAAATAGAACAGGAGAAGAAAAAGGAGGGACTGGTCAGTGGACCCCCTGCCGACAAAAAATTGATAAAAGCCCTACAACAAGAGGTTAAGGAAGCAAAACAGCAAGCTAAAACTGCACGAAAACTATTTGAGCAATGTGTGGAACGCTTATATGATTCTTCCAGTGACCACAGTTCAGATAGTGATTTTGAGGAAGAACCCAGACCCCTGATGCGTGCCTTGAATGTTCAAGGACGTGGTCAGCTCTCAGGTCAGGAACCACGGCCCTTTCCCAGACAAAGACAGAACAGAGAAAGGGATTTTTGCTGTTGGCAATGCAGTAAAAAAGGACACTTGCAACGGGCCTGCCGTGCTCCTCCGCCAAGAGGACGGAGAGAATATAACCAAGGTCCACCGCCGCCTGCCAGGCCACGGCAATATCCTACCTGGCAGCCCCCAAATAGGACAAGCTATGGCAATAGGGGAGATGGACAATGACTAGGTATCTATAATATGCAGGTGATGCTAGGCACAGAGGAGCCCCACATAAAGTTAACATTGAATGGCCAAGGGATGAATTTTCTAATTGATACTGGAGCCACACTGTCGGTCTTGAATACCATGCCTATAGATGGCACTATTGGCAGAGACAGTGTAATGACCACTGGGTTTGATGGTAAGTCAGTCAAGACTCCCGTGACCAATCCAATTCACGTGGAAGGCCCAAAAATTGATCTCTATCACAATTTTCTGTATGCCTCCCACTGTCCTATAAATTTGATGGGACGAGATTTAATTGTTAAAGCCCAGGTTACCCTAGTGGCAGGAGAATTCCAATCTGCAGGAATAGGTGAAATAGGTACATACCTCCTTAGCCCTTATGGCCGAATACGAGGTTCCCCGGTCCACATACGACTAAAACCAGGGAAAGAGGGTCCCAAACTACCACAGTACCCCTTACAGCAGGCAGCTATAGAGGGTGCACGAGAAGAAATTGATCAACTCAAACTGCATGGCATTATAGAACACAATACCTCTTCATATAATACTCCTCTCTTTCCGTTCAGTAAACCCAATGGCAAATGGCGAATTGTCCACGATTTACGGGCATTGAACCAAGTTGTGGAAACTCAGTTTCCGGCAGTTGCCAACCCGGCCACCACATTAAATACTGTACAACTGTACAAGTATTTTACAGTATTGGATTTAAAAAATGCCTTCTTTAGCGTTGAAATTGCTACTGATTCTAGGCCCCTGCTAGCTTTTCTTTTTGATCAAGTACACTACCAATGGACACGACTACCACAGGGATATATCGACAGTCCTAGTATCTTTTCCCAGATTCTCTCACAAGATTTGCAGGAGTTCAATTCACATCTCCCTGGAGAAATGTGTCTGCTACAATATGTAGATGATATTTTACTGTCTGGGTCAGACTATGCACAAATGCAGAAGTACACGCAGGAACTAATACAGGAACTGCAGAACAAAGGGTACAAGTTGAACGGAGAGAAAGCACAGTTGGTGCAGACAACCGTTACTTTTTTGGGATTTCAGTTAAGCCAGGGTTCCATTCAGGTGGGAGAAAAAACCATTGAACATGCTTTACAACTACCTGTGCCAAAGACAGTAAGGGAACTGAGGTCTGTTTTAGGCACACTTAATTTTTGCAGAAATTGGATCCCTGCTTTTAGCTCTCGGACCCTCTGCTTCCGCCCTTACTTAAAGGGTGGTGTAAAGAATTCTGACAAAATCTCTTTGGACCCTTGTCATGTAAGTGTGCTCCAGTCCATTCTGGAAGATTTAAAGTCTCTCCCAGCCTTACATCTGCCAAATCATCACAAACCCTTTCAGCTGATGGTGGTAACTGGTTCCCAGGCTTGGGCAGCCATTCTATTTCAGGATAGGGTTTCCACTTTATCATTTTTGTCTGGTACTTTTGGATGTACTGAGCTTCCATTACCGGACCTTGAAAAACTAGTCAATGCAGTGGCAGCAGCAATAGAGAAAGTCCTGTCCATTTTCACTCCCACTACCTTAATCTTCTATCAGTCCATTGAATTGAAGGCTATTCTGAACAAAGACACGTTACACTTATCCCCATCCAAATTGCAACAAGCTTGTGCTTCTATCCTGAATAGTGGAGTAATCTTTCGCCCTCTCACTGCCTCCACCTGTCCACTCAGTTGGCTACAAACAGCAGTAGATGTTTATACCCCAGTTCCTGATTCATCTTACGAGGAAGTTTTATCCTTTATGGTATCTCCCTCTAACATGCCACCAGATAGTGAAATTTGGTTTACAGATGGATCAGCACAGAAGGGTGCTGTTGGCTTTGCTGCGGTGTTAGTGACCCCTGATGGAGTATCTGAGCATCGCTTGCAGTATGCCCTTGACTCAGATCAGGGATATTCAGCACAGGCAGCTGAGCTGTGCGCCATATTAGCAGTCTTAGAAGAACGTCCGGCAACGCCCTTGATTTTTTATACTGATTCACAGTATGTTCAAAAGTTGTGTGGGGAATACCTTCAGATTTGGTTACAGCGAGGATTTGTTAATTCAGCTAGTAGTCAGTTAGTTCACAAATCATTGATATTGTATCTATATGACTTACTGTTACAACGCTGTCAGAAAGATATTCTAACTTCCTGTAACTGGGTCCCCGGCCATTCCCGCCATTATGGTTTCCTGCAGTTTGGCAATGCCCTGGCAGATGAAGCAGCTAAACAAGTCACTGAGACTGTCCCCATTTTAGTCACTACATGAGCAAAGACTTATCCCTTACCTTCACTCCAAGATTGTCAGCAGAATCTTGTTCAGGATGAAGTGCACAAATGGAAACTGTTAGGATGCACTGAGCATAAGAAGTTATGGGTCCACCCTTCTGGAAAAGTTTGTATTTCTTTTTGGTCCTTGCAACAATTGTGTTCCCTGTTGCATTCTGTCGGTCATGCATCAGCTTCCAGTGTGTCTGCGCAGATCTCCGAGCTATTTTGGCATCCGCTCTCAAACTCAGAATACAGGAATGGTGCCAAAAGTGTCCCCAGTGTTTAGAAAATTCTCCAGTGAAGGGCAAGCATATTCTCCAAGGTCATCTTCCGTCAGTTCAGGGTCCTTTCATTTCCTGGTATGTTGATTTCACAGATATGCAGGTTCGTGTAGATGGATACAGATTCCTTCTTGTTTGCGTTTGTCCATTCTCCAAGTGGGTTGAGGCTTTCCCGTGCAAACAAGAGAGGGCCTCCGAGGTATACAATTGCTTTTCTAAGCACCTGTTTCCTCGCTTTGGCATACCACGAACTGTTTATTCTGATAATGGTTCTCATTTCCGGAATCAGCTAATACATCTTTTCTCCACAGCTCTGAGCTTAAACTGGAAGTATGTTTCCGTCTATCGCCCCACCTCCAATGGCCTCGTTGAACGGACCAATGGCTTGCTCAAGACTGCCCTGCATTTGATACAATCAGACAAAAATATCTCCTGGTTGCAGGCCTTGCCTCTGGCACTGTTTCAATTGAGAAATCGCCCTCTGAAAAATGTTGCTCTAACACCACATGAAATATGTACTGGCAGGCGATTGCTGCTATACAATCTCTCTGACACTTCTATCTCTTTACCAGATTCTCTGTCTCCTTATATTGCAGGTCTGCGCCTGGCATTGGCAGAGATTTCCCGACGCTGTGCCATTTGTGATCAACATCCACATTCCCCAAAGGATACCTTGATTCCAATTGGAACCACTGTCTACCGCAGAAATCCTCATCGGAGTTCCTGGCAAGATCCAACATATTCAGGACCCCACATCGTTTCTGCCTCAACTCCATTTGCTGTCTTGCTGGACGCTAGCCAAACTTGGACTCATATAGCCCACCTTTGGGTTCCTTGAACTGTTTTTGGTTTTGTGGTCATTTAAGTGATCTTCTCAGCATGCCTCATATTGCTTATAAGTTTGGTTTTCTATATTTTGCTATGTTACTGTCAATTTTTATAGGGTGGTTTCTTTACTTTATCTCTTTCTGCCCCCACCCTTTTTACTCTACTTCCCCCTCGCCCCTGTCCTCTCCCTCTCCTAATCGTTCCCGTAGGTCTGTTCCTCTCACTAATACTTGGAAAACAACCGTCCTCGAGGTGGTTGACCTTCTGAATATTAGTGACTGCATCATATGCACCCCATTGCCCCAAGGTGGTAATTATGCCCCTGTTCGTGTGCTCCCTGTCCCATTTGAAGTAATTGTAGGTGCCATCCCGTGCTGGAATAACCCCCACCTTATTAAAGGTTGTATAGAGCATGGCCCCTTATATTGTAATGATACTTGGGCGGCCCATCAAGCTGCTTCCTTTCCTGTCCGTGTCTCTGTGCCCCCTATGATATTTTATTACTGTCTTATTACCAATTCCTCTGTCTCTTTTGCTGACACCTGCAATGTTTCCTGGAATGTCCAAACCAATAACTTTCACTTTCTGCATGGTACCATGCGCCCTTTCTATTATGGGCATAATATGTCTAAGGCAGATTGGTTTCACACTCAAGTCCGTAATAATCGTGTCAACTCCACCCACTGGGGCCCGCGGGTTAGAGCACACTCTCGGGTATGGGGTCCTGACTTTTGGGCTTCAACCTTTAATGTTGGTCCTATAGATTCTACACATACTCTACTTTTCCGTAAGGGTACTTACTCACAATCTCCTTTCACTTCCTGCTATGCTCCCGTCCTCTACTGTACTGATTTAGCCCAATGTGGTGCCAAAAACACTGAACGGGGCCGCAGGTTCCCTACCTCTGTCATTGGACACCAACTTGCTGTCCATCTCCACTGGAAACCTTGTAAATCCCGTGATGACCATCCTCTATGTCAGACTCCTTGTAATCATTCTGCTACCACAGGTAAACTAACTTCATGCGCTCCACATACTTCTATTAAGTATCCTGTAAAATCCTTTTTTACTTGGAAACCTTCTTTTTCTCTGTCTGCTATTGTGGGCCATTACTGGCTTTGTGGTGATGTTTTGTATCAGAAAATTTCACTGTCCAACCTACCCTGTGCCTTAGTTAAAGTATCCCCCTATTCAGTCCTTATTCCCCTAAATGTCTCATATGGCCCCTTGCCCTCTTCCCCTGCTCCTCCACACCAACGCCATAAGCATAGTTATGCTAGCCCCTGGGAGTCCTCCATGGCTGAAGATGCTGCGATACAAGCTTCCTATGAATATGTTAACTCCACTTACCCCATGACCAAAGCTCGCCTTACAGCCCTTAGTGCTACTGCTTGGATTCCTTGGGCTACCCCTGCTTTTACTGCGGAACTTGGTATGTCTATCCGCCGCTTACAATGTTTGCTACATATACAAATGAAAGCTGTTACTGAATCTATTTCTCGCTTAGCTGAATCGCTTGAACAAAATAATCAAATGACTCTGCAGAATAGACAGGCTTTATTATTCGGTGCTGAGGGCGGGACTTGTTCATTTATCAATGCTACTAATTGCTGCACGGTCATAGCGAACCATACAGTATTTGTATTAGATGCTATGAATAAGATTAAGCATTTATCTGAACTACATATTGATGATTTTAAGGGTGGCCTCCAGATTGGAGATTGGTTTTCATCTCTCTCCTCCTGGTTTCACTCTCTTGGATCTGGCCTAAAAGGCTTATTGATTTCTGCTGGTATTATTTTAATCATTGCTTTACTCTTCTGTTGTTTTGTTTCTATTTTTATATCCTGTTGTAAGAAACATTTCACCAAAGTGTCCACTTCTTTTCTGCCTGTTCAAACTAGCCCTACTCTTGTCAATGTTTCTTATACTGCAGTCCCCATGTCAGACTATTCTGACTTAGATTTCTCCCCTTCTCAATAAAAAAAAAACAAAAATGGAGGAGTTGTAGGGTTGTAGGGGTTAAGTGCGAGGTTAAGTATTACATAAGTGTTAAAAGATTACTTTAAGGGTTAAGGGATTATAATGTTCCTGGTTCATAATCACTCAATGGCTGCCCTGAATCTCAAAAAACTCTAAAGAACAACAGCCACGCTGCTATACCATGTGGGCAACTACTTTGGCCAGAACAGGAAGAAACCCAGCACAAGAAAAAACATATAAGGAAGTATCATGAGCCCAGTAGGTGTAGGTCTGAACTTGAAAGTCCAGACATAGGCCTACAGGGGCAATGTGCCAAGGAGCACGTACATAGGAAACCATAAGCTGGCAACATATATGTTAGGCCATGGCCCTGAAGCAAGCAGGTGGCAGGATGACAGACGGTAAGTATAAGGGAAACAGGGGGATTTTGGAAGGCCAGGGGGATTTTGCAACAGGAACTAAGGGACAGAAAAAGGCAATGATAAAAGATAAGGGGGGAGGGGGGAGAGGACACAGGAGGAATGGGTCTGGGGACTGTATGCACAAAAAAGGAAGCAAAGAAAAGTATAAATGTAGCATGCTTTTTATATTCGTGGGAGGAGTTGCTCTTGAGATGCCAAGTGCTCGATAGAACTCTCTTCCCCACCACTGCCTGCATTGATCATCAGTTATCCAATAAACTGAAATTTTGATTGCACCTGCACTGACTTTTGGCTCTGATCATTACAGGTAATTAGTAATAATTAGGTTGTGGTCTATTTTGTACGAAGCAGGGCCGTACAGCACTGAGGAAAGCTCTTGTTGCCATTGATACACTGTTGGAGGGCCAATGCCCATGCTAGACACGACCCTCCAACAGAAACAAAATCCTCAGTTGCCCCCAACCCCCCCCCCCCACCCAATAAAAAAGTCCTATTGGCCCAGTGGCCCCAATGCCCCCACCCACCCAATAAAATAATCCCCAGTGGCCCTGTGGCACCAAACCCCCTCAGACAAAAAAAAATCCCTAGTGGCCCCCTTCCCCCATCACCCCCCTTCCCAGTACCTTTACTATATAACGGGTGTATTGACCACGCTCCCGCCCCTGCGCCACCATCCTGAAAAATGGCATATATGGCAGAGTGACCCTCTCGTGTTGCATCCTGGAATGCATAAGCTGTCCCAGGATGCAACAGGGGGGTCACTCTGCTGTATAAGACATTTGGATTTGCCTTATATGGCAGTCTGACTCCGTTCGATGCATCCCAGGATGCACTGCGTGGGGCCAGGTACCATCATTTTTCAAGATGGTGTGTGGGCAACACTCCTGCCCCAGAGTAAAGGTACTGGGAGGGGGTTGGTGATGCTCGGGGACCACTGGGCCACTAAGGATTTTCTTTGTTTGGGGGGGGTTCAGGACTGCTGGCCCACTGGAAATTTTTTTTTATTGGGTAGTTGGGGGATGCTGGACCACTGAGAATTTTGTTTCTGTCAGGGGTTTCCATGTCTGGCGGGGGGGGGGGGTTGCACATTGGCCTCCTGACAGTGTGACTGGCATTGGGGGCTTTCTCTGATGCCTGGATCATCTGGGATGAAATGTCAAACTTCACCTCAAAAGACATTTTGGCTCCCAGCTGGATCTTTATGCCTGCCCAAAGCTGGCATGAAGATCCAGCGTTAAAAAAAGTGTAAAAAAACGCACTGAGTTTCAGCACAGTTTTTTACATCGGGTGCAATTCCTTATGCAGCAATTTGCATTCTAAGTGCGCATAGTGGTTTTTTTGTCATTTTCCCAGTGCTAGCTTGCTTTCTGCATTAGCGAGCAAGCTTAGCGTGGGAAAAGCACCAGAAAATTGCTGTGCTAAGTTTTTCTGCATCAGCCTGTTAGATTGTAAACCCTCCACAGAAATAGCTACTGTACCTGATTGTAACTCGTTTTGAACTACTACTGGAAAGGTGTGAGCTACATACTAATAAATTCAAAGCCTTACTCAAAACTCACTTATTTCAGACAGCCTTTCACCTTTTCTCTTAACCCCCATGATTGCTGTCTTACTACACCCAACCAGTTCCCTGTCCCTTCTTTGTGCTCCCTTCCTGAGAGCTCTCTGCATCCATTGTTACACTGTTGTCTGTGTCTAGCGTCTACTTTATCTTTCCTATCACTAACAGAGTTCCTTTCTATTTTATCGATTTTAATTATTGTAAACTGCTTCATCGTTTGCAAAAAGTGGTATATCAAATTCTTTTTTTTTTTTTTATAATTATTTATTTATTAAGTCAGAAATACATAAATACAAGAAAAACAAAATATAGAAGAAAAAACATTTTTACATTATATATCACATAAACTCATATAACAGATCCAATCCACATCAAGGAGGGTGTGGTTATAAAAATAAGAAAAATAGAACCTAAGTGGGCCCGAAATAGTAACAGCAACTCCATATTCTAGCAAAGAGTCAGGAAATACAATTTAGAAATACAAAAACAAAAAAATCCCTAAGTCCTACTATCCAAAAAGGTAACCAAATGATCAACTTCAAAAAATACATATCTCTTGCCCTGAAACCAAATGTGGCATTTGCAAGGAAATTTCAGGTAAAAAGATGCCCCCAGGGCTAAAACCCGAGGACGCAGTTCCAAAAAGGCCTTGCGCCGCTTCTGAGTTGCCCTGGAGACATCAGGAAAAATTTGTATTGCATGGCCACAAAATTTCTCATTCTTTTTAGGAAAATATACACGTATCACCTTATCCTTATCCATCTCAGACAAAAAAATTACCACTAAAGTAGCTCTTGAAGAAATTTCCTCACTCTCTGATTCAATGAAACGTGAAATATCTAAAGAAGAGGAAGCTACACCCTCAAAAGGAGCAGCAGGTTCCCCAGCTTCCACTCCCATATCTGTCCTACCCTTAGGCACGTAATAAAGTTTAGAAACCTGAAAGGAATCAACTTCAGTAAACAATAATACCTCCTTAAGGTATTTTTGGAAAAGTATCAATGGGGACAGGTAATGGGTTTGAGGAAAATTTAACAAACGGAGATTCTTAGACCTAAAGGAATTTTCCAAAAACTCATCCTGCCTATGTAACAAGAAGGAATCCTGAGAAAAATTTTCACAAACAGCCTTATAAGGCAGATCTTTTGAATCCTGAACCATTGACCACTTTTCCAAAGAGACAATCCTAGTTTCATGATCTGATAATTTCACAACTGTTTCTTTAGAAAAATCAGAAACTTTTTTTAATGAATGGCCAAGTGCCAACTCCATCCGAAAAACAATTGCCCATATATCTTTTAAGGATACATTATCCGGCGGTGGCTGGGTTTCCCCAGCTGCTGGAAAAGTAATTACAGAGGGCAAAGATGGAGGCAATGTAAGAGGAGAATCAATTCTCAAAAACGTAGAGGGTAGTAATACCGAGCCAGGGTCGGCTTCCTCGATATCCACCCGGGAAGCCGCCTCCCCAGATATAGACACCGACTCTGAGCAGGGCGGAGTAACACCCATATCGCGAGGAGAAGACACAGATGAAGAAATACTCACTCCGGAAACGTCCAAGCCACACTCCTTCGGTGTCTGGACAGAAGGAGAAGGATCACTCACGCGAACGTGAGCGTCCATCGGTCCAACGACCTTAACAACCTTCATTGGAATGGGCGGATATTTCTTTTTCCTTTTCCCCATTACAGGGTAACGCTTCTCCCACCTACGTGCACCGAAGGGGCACCAAAGGGGCATGGCATGCCCCTTTGGTCACGCCCCTTCGGTGCACGCCCCCAAGGGACGCCCGCGACTGCGTCCCGTGGTAGGGCTGGAGATTTTATAGCCCTCAGCTACACTGCAGGTGATCAAATTAGCAGGAGCTAACGTCGGGAACCACTCAGGTACACAGTCCAGGAACAAATGAAGAAATCCACACACCTCGGCATCCCGCGGTAGGGCTGGAGATTTTATAGCCCTCAGCTACACTGCAGGTGATCAAATTAGCAGGAGCTAACGTCAGGAACCACTCAGGTACACAGTCCAGGAACAAATGAAGAAATCCACAGACCTCGGCGTCCCGCGGTAGGGCTGGAGATTTTATAGCCCTGAGCTACACTGCAGGTGATCAAATTAGCAGGAGCTAACGTCGGGAACCACTCAGGTACACAGTCCAGGAACAAATGAAGAAATCCACACACCTCCGGTATATCAAATTTTAATAAACTAAACTGATTAATCATCTCTAACACTAAGCTCAAAAGCAATTTACAACTATCATGACAATTTATACAAAAACACAAGACTAAACATATGCATAAAACCCACCTTCTAAAATATAAAATGTAGATGAACTAATCTACCAGAACAACTCATCTTCAACCTCAATCATCATCTAACCATAAGCCTGACTATAAAGCCATATCTTTATCTTCTTTAAAAACGTCTTGCAAACTCTTTTTCTTGGCATGTCATAATGGGTAGCTTGTTTTACAAGGTTGGGTGCATCACAGAGCTTTTTATCTTAACCTATGGTACGGGGGGTACCTCTGGGGACAGACCTGGCACAGGGAGGGGGATACATAGGCAAAACCTGTGCTCAACAACTGCTTGCAGTGCAGTTGTTTATTCTGTGGGACAAGAGGTGAGCCAAGAGCAGGCAGAAAAGCTACAGGAAGAAGGAACAAGGCACATGCAAGCAGGAACTATGTTGCACCTCCAATACCTTCTTCCTCAAACAGTATGCCTTGAGCTCAAGAGAGGTAAGCCCACGGCCCCTTTCAGTGCTCCTGTACTCTGCTTCTTCTCCCCTCAAAAAAAACTAGGAAAGGGGATTGATGGAACCTGGGTAGAGGGTAGAAATAGAAGAGAGGAGACAGATCGTGAGATGAAGAGGTGGAGCAAGATGATAAGAGAGAGGGGACAAGAGCAGAAAAAGTGGTGTGTTGGGTGAGCATAGGTACTCACCTGTAACAGGTGTTCTCCAGGGACAGCAGGAATCAGTTCTCACATATGGATGATGTCGGTGCCAACGGAGCCCTCACAAAAGAATCTCCCCAGCTTTCAAAGAAAGCCTTCGGGAGATGCCACCATGCATGCATAGTCCCCTTTGCGCCCAAGGGTGCCATCTTGCCTCAGTCAGATGACATAGGGGCTTGTTTACAAAGCCGCGGTAGCAGTTCGCGATCGTTATCGAAGTCACGGCCCCATTGATTTCAATGGGGCTGCAGCTCCGATAACGATTGCGAACCGCTACCACGGCTTTGTAAACAAGCCCCATAGTTAAAGATGGCAAAAAGAATAGAAAAGCAACTCCACAGGAAGGAGGGAGAGTTGTGAGGACTGATTCCTGCTGTCCTCGGAGAACACCTGTTATAGGTAAGTAACTATGCTTTGTTAGTGATATTGCGGAAGGGCTGTCGAGTAAGGTTTGCCTCTTTGCGGATGATACCAAAATCTGCAATAGAGTAGACACCCAGAAAGGTGTAGATTATATGAGGAGGGATCTCGCTAAGCTTGAAGAATGGTCTAGAATTTTGCAGCTGAGATTTAATGTTAAGAAATGCAAGGTCATGTATTTGGGCTGCAGCAATCCAAAGGAGCGATATAGTATAGGGGTGAAATACTTCTGTCCACAAAGGAAGAGCGGAATCTAGGCATGATTGTGTCTGATGATCTTGAAGTAGCTAAACAGGTAGAAAAGGCAATGGCGAAAACTAGAAGGATGCTTGGGTGCATAGGAAGAGGAATGGCCAGCAGAAGAAAGGAGGTGATAGTGCCTCTGTATAAATCTTTGGTGTAACGTAATTTTGGGAGTATAGTGTGCAATTCTGGAGACCGCACCTTCAAAAGGATATAAACAGGTTGGAATCGGTACAGAAGGTGGCTACTAAAATGGTTAGTGGTCTTCGTTATAAAGCATATGAGGACAGACTTAAAGATTTTATTATGTATAACGTTAGAGAAAAGGCGGGATTGAGGTTATATGATTGAGATGTTTAAATACCTCCGTGGCATAAACGCACAGGAGGAGAGCCTCTTTCGATGGAAAGCAAGCTCTGCTACGAGGGGGACATAGGATGAGAGAGAAAGGGGATAGACTCAGGAGTAATAGGCGGAAATATTTCTTTACAGAAAGAGTAGTAGATGCGTGGAATAGTCTCCCAGTGGAGGAGGTAGAGATGAGGACAGTATCTGAATTCAAAAAAGCATGGGACAAACACAGAGGATCTCTAAAAGAAAAAAGGGGACTGTTTTAGTGGTTGATATGGAAGGGCAGACTAGATAGGCCATTTGGTCTTTTTCTGCTGCCATGTTTCTATGTTTCTATGTATCTCCAGGAACAAGCAGGAATGTAGTCTTCATATATGGGTGCCGTCGGTACTGACGGAGCCCGTGTGGGAACACTCCCCAGCGTCCAATAGGAAAGCCTTTGGGAGCATCCCACTGCAGCTGCGTTGCTGCCTTCCAACCTTTGTAACTCTCTGTCCTCAGTTCTTCAT
The DNA here is from genome assembly GCA_033557465.1 of Ichthyophis bannanicus. Lineage (NCBI taxonomy): Eukaryota > Metazoa > Chordata > Amphibia > Gymnophiona > Ichthyophiidae > Ichthyophis > Ichthyophis bannanicus. Next base: position 1,067,493,018 of record CM066031.1, on the reverse strand, counting down.
TTTCCATGGAGCCAGCAGGAAGAAAATACTGTCACCGCAGAAAATTTCTTTTTTCTTCTTCTTTGTTATTTTTTTGTGGTCATGTCTGCCTTCCTGTTGACGCCGGAACCAATCCCTTTGATTCTACTTCTTTCTTTCTGTAAAAAAACCCCAAATAAAACGAAAGAACTTTAAATCTTTCAGGCACATCAACGCCATTTCAGGCCTTAGGCCTTCCATCCAATCTACTGACACAATGGAAAGACCAGCAAGTGGTTTTAAAAAATGTTCCAATGTGGTTGCACTATTGCTGCTACTGATACCCATGACTGGTGTCTTAAATGCCTCGGCCCAGATCACCAGCCATCTGAGTATCCCCTATGAAAAAAGATGACAAAGAGAGGCCTACAGAATCGAGCCGCAAAACTTGGCTCCCTTTTTGCCTCAGATGCGGTTTCACTAGCTTCGACGTCATCGACGGCATCGTCTTCCTCGCATGGATCTCAGATATCGAAACACAAGTCTTCTTCCAAGACAGGCCGTTCTCATAAGGGTAGATCTCTATCTAAACATGAGCGTTGCCCTGGAGGTGGATTGACCAGCCAAACTAACCCGGTGGGAGGACCTCCCTTCCATAGCCACAAAAAGGGTCCAAGATGTTCCCTAGGTCTCCACCTCAGGAGAGCTCCTGGTGCCATGCTCTGGAACGGTAGCCCAAGCGTTTGGTAACAATACCCAGGCATCGGCAAGCTCAATGGATCAGCATATGCTAGTCATTGAGCAGAGTCTAGCGGCTTTGTTAACGGTATGGTTAACAGTATGGTTTCCGCCCCTATCACGAAGTGAAACTCTCCTCATAGCATTATTTGACACCCTTATATGCGGTCTAGACAACCCCAACCAAGCTTACATCATGGTGTTCCTAGACATCTCATCAGCATTGGACAATGTCGACCATGCTTTACTGCTGTCAAGATTGGCTCACATTGGCATTGCAGGAATGGCGCTAAAATGGTTCCAATCCTATATCTCCAATTGCTCCCAATATGTAAGAATTAACCAGGAACAAGGAATACCCCAGGGTTCAGCCCTATCTGCTCTCTTATTTAATTTATACCTGTAATCAATATGCGACATATTCACCAAATACAAAGTCAATTTCCACATATATGCAGACGATATAATGGTCTATTCCCCGGTTGATATAAAAAAATCTGCAATTTACCAATATTAAGGACTGCATATATGAAGCTGAATCCTGGCTCAGCAAAAACAACCTACAAATCAACTTTAAAAAAACAGAAATATTAATCGCCATAAGAACCAAAAGTACACCCCCCCCCCAACCTCATTCAATTTACACAACTTAATTTTGCCTGTCAAACAAGAAGTCAAATATCTAGGGGTCATTACATACAGGGCCTTAAGCACGGCATCTCATATCAAACTCACTGCCAGAACAATAAACTAAAAACTATTCAACACCTGAGACCAATCCTAGACACACACGACTTTCGCACAATAGTTCAAGCGCTAGTGAACTCCCACCTGGATATTTCCAGAGATCTAGAGAACGTTGCCAACAGGGGCTCCATGATCCTGATGACAAGGGGGCAAAATCAGAATACATCCAAAATTTCTTTCCAGAGCATCTTTCAATGCCTTTGAGTCACCCAGCAGAGCTTCAGCAGTCTGCATCAGTGCTTGCAGAATGGCCTGGTTCCAGGCATCTGACCTTGAGCAGAAGGTTCAGGATAAATTAGCCAATATCCCCTGCTCTGGAGAGAAACCTTTTGGAAAAGGTTGGAGGGAGAAGGCCGGAGATAGAGACAGATGATCTCACTCTAAAACACCTCTCCAGAAAGATGTCAGAACCCTTTAGGAGAGAGACTAATTCAAAGTAGCCTTTCTATCCTAAGAAGAAAAGATATTATCCTTCTTATCCACCTGCAGCTGCTTACCAACCTCAGCAGCAACAGCAGTGACAGCAGGGCCCTCGCCAGCCCAAAAAGCCTAAGATGCCTAGGCCACAACCAGCTGCACAGTCACAGCCAGCACCTTGTTTTTGACTCCTTCCTAGACAGCATAGCTACTCTGCCTCTGCAGGATCCCCCACCCCAACACATAGCAGGCATACTCTGTTCCTATGCCCACAGGTGGCACCTCATCACATTAGAGCAGTGGTTCTCAACCTTTTTTGTACTGTGACCCCTTTTACCATTGGTCAACTTGTGGTGATCCCCAATTATAAAATCAAATGCGTCTCTTTTCCTTTACCGTTAACGCATTGTCGCTGTAAACATTTGTTGAATTATTAATATATTATAGGCCTTTGCAATATGTTTTTATTTATAAAATTTACTTATTTAAACCACAATAATTAATCACAATAACAAGTAACAATATTTGACTTCAAAATTATGATGATTTTGTAGTCAAATCACTAATATGAAATAAAATTATTTTTTCTACCTTTATTGTCTGACCAATTTATTCTCTGTTCATGCTGGTCCCGATCTGAGGCTTCTGCTTTCCTGTCTTCTCTTAGCTCTCTTTCTGTGGTCTATGGTCCATCTGCCATTTCTTATCTCTTCTTTCGTTTTCTTCACTTCTTTCCATCAGCCTATTTCCAGTCCCAATAACCCTCCCCTTTCCAGTCCTCACTCTCAATACCTTCCATTGTCAACTTGCATTCCCATGACTGCCACTGGTGTCCATTCCCTTCCAGTCCCCCTCCTTCCCCACTGACCAGTCTCTTCTAGTACAAATACCATGGCAGCCCCTCTCAGATCCACTCCCTTCCAGTTCCATTCTCCCATCCCCTTGTATCAGCCCATTTGTAGCCTTAGCCCCCAGTTTTCTTCCAGGGTAAACAACTTCCTTTGGAGGCAGGACAATGCTGCACGGAGCCCGTCAAGAGGCAGGAAGGCTCCACAACGGTTTTACAGGCATAGCCGCGTTCCCTAAGAGGCAGGGAGCCGCGGCTGCAATAGAAGGGAAGCGGTGAGTTTGCCGCTGCCAAGAAGCGGACTTGGCAGCGGCAACAATTTGTGTGCTTTTCTGGGGGGTTTTTTTAACGGCGGAGTGAGGCGACCCCCCGCTAAATCCTGTGGTGACCCCCGTGGGGGTCGTGACCCACAGGTTGAGAACCGCTGCATTAGAGCAATGGACTCTCAACATCATCCAAAGGGGCCTATCTCCTTCATTTTGAAAGCTTGTCCCCCACCACCTCTACAAGAGATTATCTCACAAACCCCTTGCAGACACATTTCCCATCAGTCGAGGTGTCCACCCTATTAGCTCAGGGAGCTGTAAAAAGAGTTTCTCCCACCAAACAGGGTAGGAGCTTCTACTCTCCTTACTTTCTTATCCCCAGGAAGACAGGAGGGTTCAGGCCCATTCTAGATCTAAGGAACCTAAACAAATTCCTCGTTCGAGAAAAATTCAAAATGATTTCCCTCTGTATGCTTCTACCATATCTTCAGAGGAATGACTGGCTATGTTCTCTAGACCTCAAGGAGGCATACACACATTTGCTGATCCACCCTCAACACAGACAGTATCTGCATTTTCGGTTCCAGCAAATCCGCTCCTCCGCATCCTGAAAGTTCATAATACGCATGGCAGTAGTTACTACCTACCTTCGTACTTGGGGGGTCTTCATGTTCCCCTACTTAGACGACTGGCTAATCAGGGGAAAAATTCCCAAAAGAGGTAAAACTCTCTCTTCATCGCACCATCACTGTGCCCCAAGATCTGGGATTCGTCCAAACTTTCCAAAATCGCATCTTGTCCCATCCCAGTGGCCCAAATTCATTGGAGCACTTCTGGACACTCGTCAGACCTGAGTTTTCCTTCCACAGGATCACTCTGCCTGCCTTATCAAGCTGGCCAACAGCATAAAGGGTCACAGTGCGGTGACAGCTCGAGAAATGCTGCGCCTTCTGGGGCACATGTCCTCCACAGTCTATGTCGTCCCTTATGCTCGCCTGCAAATGCGGCAAGCCCAATAGACTCTGTTGTCTCAATGGACCCAAGCAGCCAGGTGTCTCTCAGACAAGATCTGCATCACCCCTCCACTTATAATCTCCCTTCAGTGGTGATGTTTCCCATGAAACCTGCTTGGAGGGTTACCTTTTCAGATGCCTCCACCTCAATGCACCCTGACAACAAATGCTTCCAAACTCGGGTGGGAAGCATATCTGGACAGTCTCACCACACAGGGGCTGTGGATACAACAGGAATCACAGTTGCAAATCAACCTCCTGGAACTACTTGCTCTCACAAATGCCCTTTGGATTTTTCAACCCAACTTTTGGACAAACAAGTCTTAGTCCAAACGGACAACCAGGTGGTCATGTTCAATTTGAACAAGCCAGGAAGCCCTTCATCTCTGATTCTTCTCCATTACACACCGCATCCACCTCAGGGCAGTGTATCTCCTGGGTGAACTCAATCTCCTTGCGGACAGACTCAGCCGTATCCTACGTCCACACGAGCAGACTTTAAATCAGGAAATGGCATCTTGGATCTTCCACATATGGGAGACCCCTAGAATAGATCTGTTCACCACCCAGGAGAATGCACAACTTCCATTGTTTTGCTCAAAACTTCCCTCCCGGCACAGTCAGGCAACAGATGCCTTCCTTCTCCATTGAGGAAAGAGCCTACTTTATGCATTCCCGCCCATCCCTTTAATACCCAAGACCCTGTTCAAGCTGCAGGCCAACAGGGGCTCAATGATCCTAATAGCCCCTTACTGGCCCCGAAAGCCATGGCTTCCTCTGCTGACTCGTCTGGCACAGACTCCACTTCTCAGCCTGGGACATTCGCCCAATCTCTTTTTTCAGGATCATGGGACGCTTCTCCATTCCAATCCACAAGCCCTCCATCTCACGACGTGTCTGCTGACAGCATAACCTTTGCTGACCTCAGCCTATCACAACGGGTCAAGGACATCCTATTTGTATCTTGCAAGCCGTCTACCAGACGGTCTTATACCTTCAAATGTCGAAGGTTCACTCTCTGGTGTACCACAAAACATATTGACCCCTCTGCCTGCCCAGTGGAATTCCTTTTACAATATCTCCTCCACTTGTCCTCGGCAAGTCTTAAGACTAACTCAGTCAGAGTTCAGCTGTCGGCGCTACATTCAGTAGTGCAGACATGGTTGCAAACAGCCCCATGGCACTTGCTTTTAACTTCGGTGCCTTGGGGCCATTTGCTTCCATCCCCTCAGGCAACCCAATGCCAACTTCCTGTTTGCAGACAGGAAATCAGCATCGGAGGGGGTAGGTGAAAGCAAACAGCCCCATGGCACTGAAGTTACAAGGTAAGCACCGCAGGGCTGCTTGCAGCCATTACCACTGCTGCAGATCCCGGAGAGGGACAGTAGCAGCGGCGGCAGCAATGGGTGCCATGGAAGGGGGGAGGGGGGTGCAAGGGATGACATTTGCCTAGAGTGCCTCATCTCTATGCATTGGCCCTGCATCTTTAGCAGTACCTGGTGTATTTGAGTGGAGGGAATGGTAAGGTGCCGAGGATTGTGAAGTTGGATTAATTAAGAGCTATCCCTTTTTCATTTCTTATTGCATTGTTTGTCTCTGGGGGCTCTGCGCTTGTGCCCTCCTTCTCAGCCATTGAGTACATCTCAAGCATTACCTTGGGAATTTCTGGGGGTGAGGCCTGTGAGGTTGGCTCAATAATTAGCTGTCTCCTTTTCTAATTCTTATTGCAGTGTTTACTTCTGCGAGCTGTGCCTCTAGGGGCTCTGCCTTTTGGAGGTGTGTGAGGATTGTGCTGGAGCCATAAACATCACAAATCAGTTACTCTCCCCTGTCCTATTTTATCCCAGTGACATGTATCGGTGATGGCGAGGCCGCAAACACAGACCTGTTGAATCTGGTATTCAGCTGGGAGGACACAAGCACAGAGGCAAGGCAGTCACAGGCAGCAACTGTAGACCCCTGGAAGAGATGGCAGCTCAAGTGCTGACAGGGCAGGAAGAGGCAAATATTGCACTCCTGGGGGAAGCACAGCGTATAAGGCAGGCACTACACAGTTTAGGCCAGCACTAGACAGTGGGCAGCGGAGGCAGGGGCTGCATCTGAGCAGTATGGTAACCCTGCTTGCTGCTGCTCAGACCCAAGGGTCACGTCACCAGGCAACTGAAGGCTCGCATAGACATGCCTTCCAATGAGCATCTGTGCCCAGTAAGGGGAGGCTCGCTTTATGAAGCATTAGTGGAGGCCTGACCGTACTCTGCTCAGTGCTTTTTAACAAGACTCTTTTTTTTTTTGTTCGTGCAGACTCTGCTTCCCTCATAACCAGAACCATTCATCAATCCATTGCTATTTCAGTGCTGACTGTTATTGTTTAGTGTTGTGTTTTTTTTGTTTAAACAGTTGTTCTACATTTTCAGCTCTGCATAGATAACATATGTTGTATATATATTTTGGTTTCCTCTATTGTATTAAGTACTGTATTTGTTGTTGATCTGGAGTTCTGTTCCATTTTCCATCAGCAAGGGAGATAGCGATAGCTGGATTGCTCCCCCCCCCCCCCCCTCAATCACCCCTGTGCCCATATACCCCCTTAATGTAAGCCAGGTGTTCTTTACCAAGTCCTCAGGGTTTCAGGATAACCCCAATGAATATACATGAGATAGATATGCATGCATGGCCTCTGTCTCATGCTTAATGTGGTTATCCTAAAAACCTGATGCCCCAGGACTGGGTTGAGAACCCCTGCTGTTACATATATAGCAAATCTATATAACATACATACATACTACTACTACTATTAATCGTTTATATAGAGCTACAAGGTGTACACAGTGCTATACAGACACATATAAAAGATGGTTCCTGCTCATCAGAGTTACAATCTAATCAAGACAGATAGTACAATAGAGAGAACAAGAGTACAGCAGGGAAGGGTAATGAGACAGAAGGAGAACAAAGGATTAAGATCCAACAGCAGCTTGAAAGAGGTGAGCCTTTAGCATGGATTTGAATAGGGGGAGAGATGAAACCTGACGTAAAGATACAAGATAGAAGTAGTTTGTTACAGGCATGACAAGCAGCAAGGTAAAAGGATCGAAGTCTGGAACTGGCTATTGAAGAGAAGGGCATAGAGAGAAGAAAGCCAGAGGAAGAGCAGAAGATTAGATGTGCAGCAAGTTTTGAACAGACTGAAGGGTAGAAAGATGATTCAGAGGGAGACCAGCAAGGAAGAGGTTTGCAACATCATGGCATGACGTGACTAAAGAGTGGATAAGTGTTTTAGTAGTGTGATCAGAAAGGAAGGGGCAAATGTTGTTAATGTTGTAGAGGAAGCAGCGCCCACTGCCACTGCTGCTGCGCCTCACTCAATTGTGCAGCGGCAGCACTGGCTGAAAACAGTTACACAGTGTGGTCCTTAAACATCGGCATCATGGGACTGTATATACATGCATGCATACAGACAAGCTATGTACAGAGGGAGAGGAAATACAAATGGTGAAATAAAAAAATTATCCAGGTAGAAAAAGTATCACTGCTGAAGGGGGGCTAATAATGGTGGGCAATAGGCTCAACAGCCATACTGAGGTTGTTGAGAATATTGCCCAGAGTTAGCAGCTGCTCCCAGAGGTCTGCCAGCATGTTGTGCCACCAGAAAGGGGTGGTGCAACATGTGGATTCATTCAATCCCCTTTCTTATGGATTGGGGGGGGGGGGTGATCATGGGACTGGATTGGGGGGGGGGTGATCATGGGACAGGGGGGAAATAAAATAACCCCCAACCATGGCCATGGGGATGCAGTGGTGGGTGCATCTGCATTGAGGATCCCTCCTCTTCCTCATCTGGACTGCTCTGCCAAAAGAAAAGCACATAGCAGCCAGGCAACAATATCCTAAAGCAGCATGCAAGACTCAAGAGAAACTGGACCCGAGTGCAACAGCCTCCTCCAATGCATACTTGTATTTCCTACTTGCGTTTCACCCACTCAAGGAACCTCTTGTTGCATCAAGTCCTTGATGCTCTCAGTGGGCAAGTTGATGGAAAGTCTGAAAGCTGAAGATGGTATCCTGGTTGGACAATTTTAGTAGTCAACGGTAAAAGATTATAAGGGTGCCAGTGCATAAAAATCTAACATTCCTTCTACCAAAAGGTTGTCTGGTATGGACACAGGACAACTGGCTGTCTTCTTGTGAAAGCAGTCAAAACCTTACCCCTGGTTTTGGCTGAGGAGCAGGCTTATACGTCTGGGCTCTCTACTAATGAGGACATGGAGTGAGAGCCTTGTCTAGTCTGGGAGCAGCACACCTATACAGTACTTAAGAGAGTAATAGGATCTCCTTTGATATGTCCCAGTCAATGAGGATGCCAGGTTGGAAATGGGCTTAGAGAAGGTGTTAAGGGTATCACTATGCTGCTTAAGTAGGGTTGAAGCTTCTTGCACCTTCTTTCTGAAGAGATTCCCTCCACAGCTTGCCATGTCGGCGAGCTTCTCCTGGACATCATACCTTAAGTCTAAAGCTTGGAGTTATGAGAATCTCCGAGCACCAATGCTCATTGTGGAGGCTCTCTATGCCATAATCGAAAATATCATGTTTGGACCACATACTTTCTGCTCCTCTTCTTTGCCCACTATTAACTGGAGTTACTCAGCCTTCTCTTGAGGTGTGTTTGACAATTCCTGCACCGCAAGTACATGCCCATGAAAGGCTGGTAGGGCGCTATGCGGATGTGAACATAACATTCTAAAAGAACTTCCTCCCAAAACATTCCAGTGTTTGAGCCTCTAGTACCATGGGCATTGAAGAGTGCATCTGAAACATCTGGTGCTTGAGAGTGGATTCAACCATCATGAAATGATGAAGTAGCTATAGCTTCTCAAATCTGGGACCCTTCTGGACTGAATATATCAAGTTTATTTTTTATTTATAGATTATACAATGAGGGCAGAGGCATCTCCCATATTCTCATCTGAACATCCTTGAGCATTCTCTGAACAAGCAATCACAGCTTGCTTGGGAGAGTCAAAAAATTGGAATTTACCAATGCTTCTGCCCTAGGCTCATCCTCAATTTCTGGATCAAACAAACTGGCAACCCAGACTGATTGATACACAACATTGAGGACAATAAGGGCAGTCACTATCAAAGCAGGGCTGGCCTGCTCACAGGCACAGCTCCAGCCACACTCATTAATTGCCGCCAGCTACTACTATAGTTCTTCTGCACTGGATGCTTTCAAAGTCACAGGAAGTTTTATAATTTACAGTTTCAGTCTATGTTCCAAGCTCTTATGCTGCAAAACCTTCTAGGCCAGTGGTTCCAAACCTGTCCAGGGGGCTCCCTAGCCAGTCAGGTTTTCAGGATATCCATTATGAATGTTCATGAGAGAGATTTGCATACACTGTCTCCACTGCATGCAGATCTACCTCCTGCATATTTATTATGGATATCCTCAAGAGAAGACTGGCTGGGGAGCCCCCCAGGACAGGTTTTGGAAACACTGTTCTAGGCTGTTTTGAGTATTCATATTAAATGTTATGTTTGAAAACAAACAATGAGAAGATGCGCCAATTATTACTCAAGTATATAAAACACTTGCATCCTTTTGTTTCTTTGCCAATTTTTATTATAGAATCTGTGCCAGTAGACTTTTTCATTTTAGATCAGTCCTACTGAATGGTTTAAATTTGTGAATATAATGGAGACCTTTCTACTAAATACCTATTGAGATGAGATTCTGGGTTTTTTTATTTATTTTTATTAGACGGCATACAAAAACCACAGAAGTTAAGCAAGTACACTAATTGACCATTATCAAATACTGTTCATACTATACAATGATCTCTCACAGCCGTCTTTTTCCTTTTTTTCCATCAAAGACTCTCAACACTCATTCTCACATTCACACCTAAATAGTCACTTAACATACTCCTCGGTTTATGGTTTATTAAAATTTGATATACTGCCCTTCATACCAGCAGAGCGGTGTACAATAAACAAATTAAAGACAAATAAAATAGGAAAAGAACTCCATTAAAGTGACAGGAAAACTAAAGGAGGAGATAGTGAGGGAGAAGGAGGGGGGAACTAGGGGTCAGAAGCTGAAGGAAGATTAAAGGCCAGTTGGAACAGGTGAGTTTTCAAGGAGGACTTATTTAGGGTATGAAGACTTGAGGCAAAGGTCAGCAGGGAGGGAGTTCTAAAGACTAGGTCCTAGAAAATAAAAGGCAGAGTGCCATATGGATTTGAAATGGGCCTCTCTACCCACTACCATTCCTCCCCTGCTCCAACTAGGAGATGAAATTATCACCAGAACCTGCACAATTTAGTTGTCCAACAACTAGTGACATAGTAGCCAATCTGGCTTTGGCCTCCCTCTACAGAGTTGTAGCTCATTAAAGTTTGCCTCATGCATTAAAGTAACCCATTCTTGGATGAGTGGTGCAGTACCACTTGTCCTGTAGTATAAAGTCAGCCTTATTGCTAGTAAAAAGGTTTTCTGGATAAATTTTTGTTGGCCTGGGGCAACTTCTTATCTTTCAAAGTATCAATATTTCCCAACATAAGCAAGCCATACATCCAATTTAATTGCCCATGGCTGGTGACTTCTATAGCTCTCTGGGCCCCATTCCATAAGTCCTTACACAAATGGCACTCCAAGAAGGAATGCACTGAATGTAGGTTCCCTCATTTTTGCATTTATACAGGACAGATCTTTCCAAAAGCCCATCTGATAACCCCGTAGTCTAGTTATATGGACTCTATGGAGTATCTTGTACTGCATTTCTTGAGGCACCGCATCACACATAACTTTAGAGATATTTATAAAGCTTTGTGGTAGACCCTCAAACATTATCTCATCCCCCGCATCTCCTGTCCACACCTCTGCTTAAGAGCCAAGATATTTATTAATTTCAAGTAGCTGACCTATGTACTGTACAGACAGCCTTTCATCTCCCAATCCTTAAACCAAGAGAAACCCCACCTTGAGGGGAAATCTGAATATACCACCATATCAAGAACAGAAGAAATGCCATACTGGGTCAGACCAAAGTCCGTCAAGCCCAATATCCTGTTTCAACAGTGGGAAATCCAGGTCACAAGTACCTGGCAGGTACCCAAAGTCCACAGCTTCCACAATGCTTGTCCTGGGGTAAGCAGTGGATTTCCCAGGTCCTCTTTAATAATGGTTTATAGACCTTTCCTCCAGGAATTTGTCCAAACCTTTTTTAAACCCAGCTACACTAACAGCTTTTACTACATCCTCCGGTAACGAATTCCGGAGTTTGATTACACGTTCAGTGAAAAAATATTTTCTCATAGTAATTCTTTTTAACATCTTTGTTAGTGATATAGCGGAAGGGCTGTCGGGTAAGGTTTGCCTCTTTGCGGATGATACCAAAAACTGCAATAGAGTAGACACCCAGGAAGGGGTAGATAACATGAGGAGGGATCTAGCTAAGCTTGAAGAATGGTCTAGAATTTGGCAGCTGGGATTTAATGTTAAAAATGTAAGGTCATGCATTTGGGCTGCAGCAATCCAAGGGAGCAATACAGTATAGGAGGTGAAGTACTTTTGTCCACTAAAGAAGAGCAGGACCTAGGCGTGGTTGTGTCTGATGATCTTAAAGTAGCTAAACAGGTGGAAAAGGCGACGGCAAAAGCTAGAAGGATGCTTGGGTGCATACGGAGAGGAATGGCTAGCAGAAAAAGGAGGTGATAATGCCTCTGTATAAGTCTTTGGTGCGACCTCATTTGGAGTATGGTGTGCAATTCTGGAGACCGCACCTTCAAAAGGATGTGAACAGGATGGAGTCGGTGCAGAGGGTTGCTACCAAAATGATTAATGGGCTTCATTATAAAGCATATGAGGACAGACTTAAGGATCTTAATATGTACACCTTAGAGGAAAGACAGGATAGAGGTGATATGATTGAGATGTTTAAATACCTCCGTGGCATAAATGTTCAGGGAGAGAGCCTCTTTCAATTGAAAGCAAGTTCTGCTACGAGGGGACATGGGATGAGGGTGAAGGGAGATAGATTCAGGAGTGATATGCAGAAATATTTCTTTACGGAAAGAGTAGTGGATCCGTGGAATAGTCTCCCAGTGGAGGTGGTAGAGATGAGGACAGTAACTGAATTCAAGAAAGCATGGGACCAACACAGAGGATCTCTAAAGGCAAAAAGTGGACTGTTGTAGTTGTTATGGAAGGACAGACTAGATAGGCCATGTGGTCTTTTTCTGTCGTCATATTTCTATGTTTCTATGTTTCTATGTAATCTTAAATGGGTTACATTGTAGCTTCAGTGTGTCCTCTAGTCTTTCTACTTTTTGATGGAGTAAACAACCGACCTATGTTAACCCATTCCACTCCATTCATTAATTTATAGACTTCTATCATATCTCCCATTTTTCAAGTTGAAGAGCCCTAACCTTTTAAGCCTTTCCTCATAGGGATATCCTTCCATCCTCTTTACCATTTTGGTGGCTCTTCTCTGTATCTTTTCTAATTTTGCTATATCCTTTTTAAGATATGGCGACCAGAATTGCACACAATATTCAAGGTGTGGTCGAATCATGGAACCATACAGAGGCATTATAATATCCTTTGTTTTATTCTCCATTCCTTTCCTTATGATTCCTAGCATTCTATTAGCTTTCTTGGCAGCCGCTGCACACTGGGCGGAGGGTTTCAACGTATTATCCATGATGACGCCTAAATCTTTTTACGGGTGGTGCTTTCTTGCATCGTGTAACCAAAGTTTGGGTTGTTCTTTCCTAGATGCATAACTTTGCACTTGTCCGCATTAAGTTTCATTTGCCATTTGGATGCACAGTTTTCCAGTTTTTCAATGTCCTCTTGCAATTTTTCACAATCCTCTTGGGTTTTAACAACTTTGAATAATTGTGTCATCTGCAGATTTGATCAGATCACTCGTTATTCCCATTTTCAGGTCATTTATGAATGTTAAAAAGCAGCCGGCCAAGCACAGATACCTGGGGTACTACATTATTTACTTTTATCCATTGAGAAAATTGGCCATTTAACCCTACTCTCTGCCTTCCTTTAACCAGTTTCTGATCCACAATACTACACTGCCTCCAATCTAATGACTTTTTAATTTCGCCAAGAGTCTCTCATGGGGGACCTTGTCAAAGGCTTGCTGAACATCCAGATGCACTATATTAACCAGCTCACCTTTGTATACCTGTTTATGCACCTTCAAAAACATATAACAGATTAGTAAGACAAGACTTTCCTTGGCTAAACCCATGTTGGCTTTTTCCCATTAAACCATGACTATATACATGATCAGTAATTTTATTATTTATAATGATTTCTACCATGTTGCCCAATACTGATGTCAGACTCGCAGGTTGGTGGTTTCCTGGATCACCCCTGGAACCGTTTTTAAATATTGGCATTATACTGGCTATTCTCCACTCTTCAGGTACTACAGTTGATTTTAATGATAGTTCACAGATTACTAATAGTAGGTCTGCAATCTCATATGTCAGTTTTTTCAATACCCTTGGATGTATACCATCAGGCCCAGGTGATTTGCTACTCTTAAGATTATCAAATAGTTGTAAATATATCTACCCGGTTTATCAATATTTCTTTCATTTCTTCCAATACATCACCTTTATATACCATTTCAGGCATGGGTGAATTCCCTACATCTTCTTCAGTAGAACCAAAGCAAAGAATTCATTCAGTCTCTCCACTATGGCCTTGTCTTCACTTAGCGCCCCTTTTACTCCTCTGTCTCATAACCCCGTTTCACCCAGCAGCAGTCTGGCAATAAAGGGACAATGAGACATTGTCCCTGTTGCAGCTGTTCTATATCCATGAAACAGAATTCCCTTGTAAATAGGAAGAGCCATTGCAGGGGCACTGAACACATGTCATCCTATAGACCCCTTTGTGGCCAATCTGCTGCAATTTAAGGAAAGTGATGAGGTTGAGGTTAAGGTTATACCCCTATGAAGAGAGGCTAAAAAGGTTAGGGCTCTTCAAACTTGAAAAGAGATGGCTGAGGGGAGATATGATAGAGGTCTATAAATTAAAGAATGGAGTAGAACAGGTAAACATATTTGTTTACGCCATCAAAATATAGAAAGACTAGAGGGCATGCAATGAAGCTACAGGGTAACCTATTTAAGACTAATAAGAGAAAATATTTTTTCACTCAACGTGTAATCAAATTCTGGAATTTGCTACCGGAGGATGTAGTAAAAGCTGTTAGCGTAGCCGGGTTTAAAAAAGGTTTGGACAAGTTCCTGGAGGAAAGGTCCATAAACCATTTAAAAGTGGACCCAGAATATCCACTGCTTGCCCCAATACAAGCATTGTGGAACTTGTGTCTTTTGGGAAAACTGCAAGGTACTTGTGACCTGGATTGGCCACTGTTGGAAACAGGATACTGGGCTTGATGGACCTTGGTCTGACCCAGTATGGCATATCTTATGTTCTTATCATCCAATGGTTCAACTGACTGTCTCACAGGTTTTTTCTACAAATGTACTTGAAAAAGTTTTTATTTTGCATTTTTGCTTCCATGGCAAGCTTTTATTCAAATTCTCTCTTTGTCTGCCTTATCAATGCCTTGCATCTAACTTGGCAATTGCTTGCGTTGTTTCCCTTTTCATCATTTGGCTCCTTTTTCCATTTCCTGAAAGAAGCTTTTTTGTATGCAACAGCCTCTCTAACTTTGCCTTTAAACCATGCTGCCAGTTTATTGGCCTTCCTTATATTCCTTCTACTTTTCTTAAAGTGTGGAATACATCTGTTCTGAGTTTCCAAGATAGTATTTGTAAACAATGCCATGCTTTATGCAAATCTTTAGCCTTTGCAGCTGCTCCTTTTAGTCTTTTGTTAATTATTTTCCTCATTTTATCATAGTCTCCCTTTTAAAAGTTAAATGGAAGTACTGTGGATTTCCTTGCCGTCCTTCTTTCATTTATTAAATCAAATGCAATCATGCTATCATCACTATTGCCGAGTGGCCCCAACACCCTTATCTCTTGCACCAGATCCTGCATTCCACTAAGGGCTAGGTCCAAAGTAGCTTCCCCTCTTGTTGGTTTGTGAACCAGCTGCTCCAAGAAGCAGTCATTTATTTCATCTAGAAACTTTATCTCACTAGCATGTCCTGCTGTGACATTGACACATCTGGTGCACCTCCCCAACAGTACCTCCACCATCTTCATGCCATCCACACTGAATATATAAGTTGCAGCTTCCATTTAAGCTGTTCCTACTATTTTTTTACACATATGCAAGATGTTAATGAATGCATAAAGGTGCGCACCAGGGCTCCAAAAGGCCTATTATGGAGAGTTTAGTCCCTCTACACCATTCATCATGTATCCAGCGGACAATGCTGCTACATTATATAAATCTGGGAAACCTGACCTGCCTTTGTCTTTTTCCAAAATCAATTTTGGAGACCCCATCTTGGGATTCTTAGTAATCCATATAAAACTTTCCGATAGTCTTTTTATAAGCCAATTCATCCACTTGCTTAACACAGGAATGGAGCTGTGTGGGCCAGTTGTTTTGAGTAACGAACGGCTAAGTTTGGAGCTGCCATCTGTAAAACGAGCTATGCCTTAGAGTCTATATTTGCTCTTTCGATATTTTTATGATTTATTCATGTGCACTTACATACCGCTTTTCCAAAATCAAAGCGGTTTA
This sequence comes from Ichthyophis bannanicus, assembly GCA_033557465.1. NCBI lineage: Eukaryota > Metazoa > Chordata > Amphibia > Gymnophiona > Ichthyophiidae > Ichthyophis > Ichthyophis bannanicus. The sequence goes on along the minus strand of CM066031.1, from coordinate 1,067,477,334 downwards.
CAATGAACTCAAGAACTGCATTACAACATACAAGCATTACATAGAACTTTGTAAACAGGGTGCGCCATAGTAGTAAATAAACATAAGTTTAGTATAGAATTTAACAAAGAATTTCAACCAACTATTTACATGTGATATTTGTGTGTGAATATGGAAAGTTCTGAGCTAATTATTAACCTTTGGTTAAATTAAGTTACTTAATCTATTTACATTAAAATGTTGCCTTGTGTATCTTGTTTCAGGTGATGTATTGGGTGACACTGAGTTTACATTGAAAACTGAGGGTCAGTCTAGTCTGACTTGTTTTAAGTAACTGACTCTCCGAAATCTTCTCTGAACAGAAAGGTTTTTATGAGCTTGCAAAATGTATAACAATAAAAAATAAAAAACAAATTAAATACTATATTGCAACAAATTTTTCAAATTAGAATATCATTAACGGTGTTTGAGGAGTCTTTTTAAGACGTGTGATGTTTGTGAAAGGCAAGTCCCCTTTTGGCAGTGTTCTCTTGACGCATAGAGGGATATTGATATTACACCGAGGTCTTTTTTCCTCTCGTATTAAGTGATTGTTACTTTGGTTTTCAGCATCCCAGGGGAGAAATTAAATAAGATTGTTTAGGTGAGCTATAAGTTAAATTTTTATGAGCAAGGATTTCTTATAATTTACTGGTGAATAAGCCCTTGTAGCAGTGGTTGCTGTTTGTGTTCCATTCTGATGGTTCCACAAACCCTTTTTTCTATAATTCTCTGTGTTTTTTACACCTAATTTTCACACATATTTGTTCTTCTGATGTGTCCCTTCAAATGATTTTCTGAAACTAAAATTCTTTTTGAGTTTAGAAGAGAATGTTTTTTTGGATTATGTGCCTGACTCAAGTATGCAAACTGCTCCTCTCTGCATGCTCAGCAGAAGTGTTCCAACCACTGACGCACACTGGGGTCGCAAGCACGCCACTCCATGCTGCAAATATATACAGTCTCCACATGCAGAGTTGGCATGCGCAGGACTTGTGTGAAAGAATGGTGCGCACATCCTTTCCGCCCCCCCCCCCCCATGCATAGACAGTGTGCACAGTGATGGATGCAGGCTTAATGCATAGCTTAATCCTTCTTAGGGTTTATAGATTGTATGAACATTTGGTTGGAACCAGCATGCGAGAAGTCAGGCAAATCAAGAGTTCACATCAAAATGGCATCGAACCCAATGGTCGAATCATTCTATGGATGTAGATGGGTCACCCGCCAAGACAGTGACAATGCTGTAAGTACTTAAATTAGGTATTCACATCCAAGGAACCCAGGACAGATACTATGCTGGACTCAGTGCTACTCCCCTGCCACCAAGTCCTGCAGGCATGCACCTTTGTCAAACCTTCATCCTAATCTTCGGGACAGAGTCAAGGGAGGAGGAGGAGGAGAGGGGGCACTTAGACTGTGCAAGGCATAAGGTCTTGATCCAATCAATCCTGGCTGCTCAATTGGCCCTTAACCCATTAAGGACTGGAACTAAACCAAAATTTCCTCTCCACCCTGCAGGAAACTCCAGAAAGCCCCCAAAGGATACCCTCGGGAGACCTCTGCTGTGGAACTCTAGTGAGGAAGTCACCCCAGAGAAGTTACTCATGAGCTAAAAAGCCTTTAACAGAGCTACATCAGATTGCATTCACCATCTGCTGAAGACAGAAATACTTTAGTGTGCCGCTAGCTCAGGGATGGCCAACTCTGGTCCTGGTGCACCACAATCCAGCCTGGTTTTCATGATGGCCCTAATGAATATTCATGAGATATATTTGCACCCACTGCCTCCTATTGTATGCAAATATATACCATGAATATTCATTAGGGACATCATGAAAACCAGGCTGGAATGTGGTGCACCAGGACCAGAATTGGCCACCCCTGCCCTAGCTGCTTCAGTTACCATAGTAGGGATGATGTCATATAAGGCTTCTGAATTTTTTTCCGTCTCCACCTCTGCTGGCAGGGGACACAACCCAATTATATGGACTAGTCTATATGGTAACTTCCATTTTACTTTATCTGTGCTCCCTCTATGCAGTTTCTTTCCTGTTTATTGTATTTCTTTTCCTTTTTATTTATTTGTTTATATTATATACTGCCTTGATGTTCACATGAAAGGTAATATAACAAATAAAATAAATCATAAACCAATTGAAGCAGCAAGCAAATGCTCCATTAGTATTCTTAAGGAAAATGTAGATAAGATTTTATAGAGATGCTATTTGATACCAGGTAGGTTGAAGAAAATGAACCAGGGGACTTCATATAGACCCTATTTCCCCATATCCTCATCCATACCTTTCTTGAACAAATTGGGTGGCATGCAATAAATTAAGTGCTTTTTGGAAGGCAGTGATTGCTAGTGAAGAGGCTCTTGGGGTGGAGAGGAGGCCTGGGATGGGACCCAAAAGTTTTGGTATTGGGTATGGTGCCTAAGGGAATGGAGAGAAATCAGTGGAGACTAAATAGGGGATAATGGCAGGCAGGTGTGAAATAGCTACCTACTGGAATTGGGTGGAGGCTCCTGTGTTAGGTGAATGGACCTCTAAATTAGCTCAGATTGGGACACTGGAAAAGCTCACAGATGTGTAATAATAAATTTAGAGCAGAGGATAAGGAGTGTGAAAAGTTGGCAGATTTTCTAAGTGATATAGGTAGGTGATGTGGAACCTACCTGCATCAGGAGGGAGGGTGGCTATTAAAGGGGACAGTATGTTGTTTAGCCAGGAGGCTATAATGGGAGGGCATTATAAGGGGCTGTTGAGGTAACTGAATTAGGAAGAGTGCTAAGTGCCGTCAAGTCAGTGTTAACTCATGGTGACTCTCTGGATAGCTGTCCTAAACTGTATTCGGTCTTCAGTCAGGCAGCTCATTATTGAAGAGTGGCATCCATAGCTGCTATTATTGTATCAATCCATCTCATTACTGGCCTTCCTCTTTTGCATTGACCTTCAACCTTGTAAGCATGTCTTTCTCTAATGATCTCATCGCATAATGTGTCCAAAGTATGAAACTTGAAGTCTTGTCATTTGATCTTCTAAAGAAAGCTGTGGTTTGACCTCCTCTAGTATGAGTGGTTTGTTCTTCGGGCAGTCCATAGTATACACAGTATTTTTCGACGGCAACATAATTCAAAGTCATCAATGTTCTTCCTATCTTTTTTCACTGTCCAACTTTCGTATCCATAAAATGTTATTGAAAATACCATGGCTTGGACAAGTTGAATCTTTGAATGGAGAGAGATGACTCTGCTCTTGAGAATCCTGTCTAGGTCCTTCATAGCCATTCTGCCAAGAGCAATGCATTGCTGAATTTCTTGATTGTCATTTCTTTATTGATTACACTGTGTAAAACAATTTTTGTTCCTGGGTAGTGACTGTTATTTCCTAATTGCTTATAACTTAAAAATATGGAAAATGATTATTGTTTTCATTAAACTTTGCTTTTGTGAAGTGAATAAATTTAAAATTCAAAAAGAGAAAAAAATGCATCTAAAGTTGTGACATGCCTAGATAAATAGAGCTCCTGAAGTGTAGCTGTGCTGTCATTCTTACATAGTAACATAGTATATGGCAACAGATAAAGACAGGCATAATCATCCAGTCTGCCCAGCAAGGTGGCGAATAGGTGCACCTGCCACGCCGTGCAATCACCCCTATTTGTTGAGATATAAGAGATAGTTATTTTGATTTTACTTATTGCTTTTGTTTTGTTTTTAACAGGAACATCAGCTTCTGTGAAAGCATACAGTATTTTTAGTTTTATCAGGAAGAGATTGTGGTATATAACTAATACATTGGGATTTTAATTAATTTTGGATAATTATCATAATTTCTAGACTCACTTCCTTCACTTCTCCTATATTAGATAACTGGAAACATTATGGCAAACCCAATTTAAATTAGTTGTTACATTAAACCTAACTCACAATAACTATTCCATATAAAACGTCATCAAATAATATATGGGCTTGCTAATGTCTGTCTTCGATTTCATCCTTTTCCAGCATTCAGTTTCAAGTAATACAGAACAGCTTAGAAATAAACATCGTAACTTATCGATCACATTAATAATTTTTTTTATTTTATTTATCAAGCAAGATAGACAATCAAATACAATAAACATAGTCAATTTTGTCTCATTATTACACATACAGTATATCCCACTCTGACATGTGTTCCCCCACCCCCTCCCCATTCCTCCCTCCCCCACTATGGCACAGCCAGCATCTTTACTTTCTAACACCTCCCCTCTCTTCAACTCTCAACCAACTATACAGGTGCAATTCATTCTGCATCTCCATCCCTACCCTCCCAGCATTTTATAGACTCCATCACAATATTTTGGCTTCTCCTTAGCACCAATCTCCTCCTCTCAATGCTGGAAGAGAGTCCAGATTTCCTCAAATGGATCCAACCATTCCCACCTAATTGTAGTGAATTTGGTCATCAAATAGAATGAATGTATTTTTCCCCATATTCTCTTCCCATGTCAGGGCTTCCATCTGTTTTCATGCTTTTGCCATCCTAACCCACATTTTTTCTTCTGCTTTTAAGTAACCCATGCTGCCATTCTACAAGGCAACTTCCACATACAAATGAACCATCTGCTCCAAAACTGTCCTTAATAAATCTTTGGTTTACCTCCCAACACTGCATAATTTTAGGACATCCTCACCATATATTTTAAAAGATACCCTCTCCCCTACATTGCCACCAATTTAGCTTTGATGCTTATATACTTTATATATGCCACATACACTTTGGAGTGAATACCATTGATATAACATATTAAAACCATTCTCTAAAATATTACTTACCATACCTCTTTGTTCAATACTTCTATACTCTCCATTATTAATACCCAACTGTTTCTCCAATCTTTCCCACCTCACCTGGTACCCTCAATTGTTCCCAGCTCTCATCAATTGAGTAAAATTTTGTCACTCCACCTCTGTCGTATTTCTACTAAATGTCTCCACTGGTAGTTGCTCCTCTGACAGCCCCCCCCCCCCATAACATAATGCTTCACCTGAAAATATTAATAATATATATTCTCCTAGGACAAGCAGGATGAGTCAGCCACACCTGGTGACGTCATCCAACGGTGCCACGGATACGGAAGTGCTCTCTTAGAGCTCAGAAAGGTATGCCTTTCTGAGCACGTGCTGATTGTTTCCACCCTCGGGCCCGCCCCTACTTGGCTCAGTTCTTGTTCTTCCGCCCTGCCACTTGGACAGAACTCTCAGCTCTCCATCCAACCATTACCATGGATAAAGAAAAAACCTCAAAAAGAAACAAAGAAAAACAGGAGAAGAACAGCAAACCCGGCTTCAAGAAATGCCCATGCTGCTCTAAGAACATGAACTCTACAGATGCACTTGACTGATGCTTACGCTGCCTGGGCAAGGACCACCGCATGGAAGACTGTCCTCACTGTGCACGCATGTCCCCGAGGGCACGCCAATCCTGCAGCCATGCATTACAAGATTACCTTGAGAAGGATTCTCCCTCCAATTCTCTCTCAGCAGTCCTGATCTCCACCAGGAAAAAGAAGAAGCAGCCGACAGGGTCAGGAGAAAACGACCGCATGGCGAACCCCAACATGGCCGCCGCATAGAGCACCTCTGCTGCAACCCGGGATGTGCCTCTCGGGGCCTCCATCCTCGGTCTGCCAGTTCCCTCCTGCGATCCCGATGCCTCCGGTGCCTCCCTACAGCATGTGCCGACAGCCCCTGCACACTCCTCTGCAGCTGCGAGCAGCAGGAAACAGCCCTTCCTCACCGGCGCCATTTCCTGCACCGCAAGGAAGGATCCGCCCACCAAGCCCGCGATTGGCTCACCTTCGAAAGACACGCCCACGGCGCATAATATTAGCCGGCACCACGTGGAAGCCTCCCATGATGCCGGGAAACTCTGCAATGGTCCTGAAGCCTGCCACAGGAACTCCATCCAAGCCAGCCCCTCCTCTCCCAAACAGCGCTGACTCCAACGCCGCTCAGACAGCCACTCCAGTGGCAGTTTCTTCCCACACCAGCTCCAGTGTTCGGCCAGCCACGCCAGCACCGACTACTACAGGAGCAGCAGCAGGGAGACACGCAGGCTGTTAATGTAGCCTGGCTTAAAAAAGGTTTGGACAAGTTCCTGGAGGAAAGGTCCATAAACCATTATTAAGAAGGGACCCAGGATATAAATGCTTGACCCAGTACAAGCTTTGCGGAACCTGTGTCTTTTGGGGAAACTGCTAGGTACGTATGACCTAGATTGGCCACTGTTGGAAATGGGATACTGGGCTTGATGGACCTTGGTCTGACCCAGTATGGCATATCTTATGTTCTTATGTTCTTAGGAGACACAGACACCGCAGAAGGTAGAGCAACTCACCATCCCCTGCACCTTACTCCCCGCAGAAAAGGCACAGGCATGACTCCAGGGGACACAAGCAACACTCCCACCACCCACCAGCTCCAGCCCCCCTCGACCCGGAGCACCCCCCAGCAGCCATGATAGACCTGTGGAAAACCTTCCTGGCTCAGAACTTTCCACAAGAAGCATGGTCAACTCAGCCTCACCTACCAAACACCAGGACACCGACCCCGTGGAGATCTCCCTCACCCATCGGGTTCTCCCCGGAGCCTCTCTCCTCGGGCAGCGAAGCGGAGGAAGCGGCTGAGCGCATCTCTTCACGCAGCCCCTCACCAACGAATAGCAGCAGAGATTCTCCCTCAGAACCTCCCTCAGCACCACCCCTCCCACCTTCCCCGCTGGATGACCTTACCTACCCAAGTATCTCCAGAACTCGCCTCACGGCTCACCCTGAACCCCTCAGACACCCCAGACCCTAGGAATAAGGTCCTGGGCCTTCTAAGGTACCTGGATGCTCCTATATCGGTGATTTCCATACCAATCCATCGCCTCCTTCTGGACACCCTCAAAACTGCAACTTGCTGACCCCCGCCTCTATTCCACCTACATCACGCAGACTAGATGCGAAATACCAAGTCCAGCCCTCACCTGGCTTCGACAGGACTCAATTACCTCACCAGTCAATCATCGTGGAGTCCTCCCTGAAACAGGCAAAGAGCTGCCACACACATACCAATGCACCACTAGGCAAAGACCACAAGATACTGGACGACCATGGGAAGAAGGTCTTCCAAGCCACCATGCTGAGTGCAAAGATTGCAGCACATCAATTCCAGCAGGTCTTCTACCTCGACAGCCTCAAGAAAGCGTCAGATGGGCTACCCAGCGATAGCAAAGCCACCTTCTCGCCCCTTCTGGGGGATCTGAGCGAATGCAGCGAGCACCTCATCCGCTCCACCTTTGACGCATTTGATGCTGCTCCAGAGGAGCCACTACGGCCATTGCAGTGAGGCACATGGCCTGGATCAGAGCATCAGGCCTGAAAGCAGACACACACGAACGCCTAGTAGATGCCCCACGCACCGGAGACAACCTCTTCGGAGCCAAAGTAAAGGAGACTTTAGCAATATGAATGAACAGTTCGATACTCTCCAGTCTCTGGCTTCTGATGGTCTGGACAAAAGCTCCAGCTCCAGAAAGTCACAGGGCTCCTATTATCAAAAGCCTCAACAACCCAAACAGTACCAGCCCCATCAAAGGTGGCAGGCGAAGCGGACAAACTACCACTCCTACCAGCCAGCCTACCAACCCTACAACTAAAAACTGCGCAACAAGGAGCACAGACAGCAAAAACAGATGGCGACCTCCTTGGGGAAAAGCACACCATCCTTTTGACGAGACAACTCCCACATGCCTGCCGGTGGGAGGACGCGTGACCTTCTTCAAAGAGGCGTGGGGGAGAATCACCACAGACAACTGGGTCCTACGAATCATACACAGAGGCTACTGCATCCGCTTCACAGTGACCCCTCTGCAGAGGGCCCTCCCCCACTCCCGCATACCACTTCATCTTGCCAAGGCAATGTCACAGGAAATCGAAGCACTCCTGAACACCCAGGCGATAGAGCGGGTACCGAAGGAAATAAATGACTGCTTTTTGGAGCAGCTGGTTCATGAACCAACCAGAGGGGAAGCCATATTGGACTTAGTCCTTAGTGGAACACCAGACCTGGTGCAAGAGATAAATGTGTTGGGGCCACTTGGCAACACTGATCATACCATGATCGTGTTCGATTTAATTAGTGGAGGAGGGATGGTAAGGGAAATCCACAGTATTATGTTTTAACTTTCGAAAGGGAGACTATGATAAAATGAGGAAAATAGTTAAGGAAAAACTAAAAGGAGCAGTTGTAAAGGTTAAAGACTTACATCAAGCTTGGGTGTTGTTGAAAAATACTATCTTGGAAGCCCAGACCAGCTGTATTCCACGCTTTAAGAAAAGTGGAAGGAAGTCCAAAAAACTGCCAGCATGGTTTAAAGGTGAGGTCAGAGAGGCTGTTGTTGCCAAAAAAGCATCTTTCAGGAAATGGAAAAAAGAGCCAAATGACGAAAACGGGAAACAGCACAAGCACTGGAAAATTAAATGCAAGGCATTGATAAGGCAAGCAAAGGAAGAATTTGAGAAGAAGCTTGCTGCGGAAGCAAAAACGTGTAATAAAGACTTTTTAAAGTACATTTATACCAAAAAACCTGTGAGAGTGTCAGTTGGTCCATTAGATGATAGAGGGATTAAAGGGGCACTAAGAGGCGACAACGCAATAGCGGAGAGACTGAATGAATTTTTTGCTTTGGTCTTTACTGAGGAAGATGTAGGGATGTTACCCATGACTGAAGTGGTATTTAAAGGAGCGGAAGAATTGAAGGAAATATCGATACATCGGGAAGATGTATTATAACTATTTGATAAACTGAAGAGTAGAAAATCACCTGGACCGGATGGTATACATCCAAGGGTGTTGAAAGAACTAAAATATGAGATTGCAGACCTACTATTAGTAATCTGTGAACTATCATTAAAATCATCTCTAATACCTGAAGATTGGTGGATCGCCAATCTAACACCAATTTTTAAAAAGGATTCCAGGGGTGATCCGGGAAACTACAGACCGGTGAGCCTCACGTCAGTACCGGGGAAAATGGTAGAAACCATCATAAAGAATAAAATTACTCAGCATGTAGATTGTCATGACCTAATGGGAGACAGCCAACATGGCTTTAGACAAGGAAGATCTTGTCTTACTTATCTGTTATGTTTTTTTGAAGGTGTGAATAAACAGGTCGACAAAGGTGAGTCTGTTGATATAGTGTATCTGGACTTTCAGAAAGCCTTTGACAAGGTCCCTCATCAGAGACTTTTGGCAAAACTAAAGAGTCATGGGATAGGAGGCTGTGTACTACTGTGGATCAGGAACTGGTTAAAAGATAGAAATCAGAGGGTAGGGCTAAATGGCCAATTTTCCCAATGGAGAAAAGTGAATAGTAGTGTACCCCAGGGATCTGTGCTGGGTCTGCTGCTTTTTGACTTATTCATAAATGACCTGGAAAAGGGAATAACGAGTGAGATTATCAAATTTGCAGATGACACAAAAGTATTCAAATTTGTTAAAACCCATGAGGATTGTGGAAAATTGCAAGAGGATCTTGATAAATTGGAAGACTGGGCATCAAAATGGCAGATAAAATTTAATGTGGACAAGGGCAAAGTTATGCACCTAGGGAAGAACAACCCAAACTATGGTTACACGATGCAAGGTTCCACATTAGGAACCTCCACCCAGGAAAAAGATTTAGGCATCATCGTGGATAACATGTTAAAACCTCCACCCAGTGTTCAGCGGCAGCCAAGAGAGCAAATAGAATGCTAAGTATCATAAGGAAAGTAATGGAAAACAAAACCAAGGATATTATAATGCCTCTGTATCGTTCCATGGTGCGACAGCACCTTGAATATTGGGTGCAATTCAGGTCACCGTATCTTAAAAAGGATATAGCGTTATTAAAAAAGGTTCAGAGAAGAGCCACCAAAATGGTAAAGGGGATGGAAGGATATCCCTATGAAGAAAGGCTAAAAAGGTTAGGGCTCTTTAACCTGGAAAAGACGGCTGAGGAGAGATATGATAGAAGTCTATAAATTAATGAACGGAGTGGAACGGGTAAACATAGATCCATTTTTTACATTATCAGAATGTAGAAAGACTAGGGGACATGCAATGAGGCTACAGGGTAAACTGTTTAAGACAAATAAGAGAAAATATTTTTTCACTCAACGTGTAATCAAACTCTAGAATTTGTTACCGTAGGATGTAGTAAAGGCTGTTAGTATAGCTAGATTTAAAAAAGATTTGGACAAGTTCCTGGAGGAAAGGTCCATAAACCATTATTAAAAAGGGACCCAGGATATCAATGCTTGACCCAATACAAGCATTGTGGAACCTGTGTCTTTTGGGGAAATTGCTAGGTACGTTTGACCTAGATTGGCCACTGTTGGAAACAGGATACTGGGCTTGATGTATCTTGGTCTGACCCAGTATGGCATATCTTATGTTCTTAGCTGGAAGCGGCTTCTACTCCAGATACTTCATGGTCCCCAAAAAATCTGGCGGAATGCGCCCAATCCTAGATCTACACCACCTTAACAAGTTCATCCACAAAGAACGCTTCAGGATGTACTCCCTAGGGTCCATCCTACCCCTCATCCAACAGAACGACTGGCTAGCCTCGCTGGACCTCCACGATGCCTACACCCACATCCCTATTCACCCAGCCCACCGGCCGTTTCTACGCTTCTGCATCAAGGGCACTCATTACCAGTACAAAGTGCTTCCATTCGGCCTCTCCTCAGCTCCAAGAGTGTTCACCAAATATTTATTTATTTATTTACATTTCTTATATACCACGCTATTAAAATCAGTGCGGTTTACAGTGAACAGAAACAGTATTACAATGTAACAAAAGCACATTGTGTTTACAATGAACAGGATAATGAACTTGGGTGAGAAATAGTTACAGCACATTTACAGATTTAAGAATATTCACAATTGAGCATAACTGACGGTAACGGAGGGTTCATGCAAGGGGTACGCCAAAGTATCCATAGCAGTCGCTGCTGCTCACTTCCAAAAGTCCGGCATCTGTGTTTTCCCCTACCTGGACAACTGGCTGATTGCTGCCCCCTCCAGGCCAGCTGCGACCAAGGCGATGCACCGAATCACCTCGCTCCTCTCCACCCTTGGCTTCCTAATCAACTTCTAGAAGTCACAATTGCAACCCAAACAAACATTGGACTTCATTGGTGCAACTCTCTGCACCCGCCAAGCAAGAGCCTTCCTTCCGTTGGCCAGGGTGGACAACATCTCTAGCCTAGCCCGTCAAATCTCAATGGCCAAAGACACATCCGCCAGAATACTCCTGCGGCTCTTGGGCCACATGGCAGCAACTACACATGTCATCCAACTCACCAGACACCACATGAGAGGTCTGCAATGGCACCTCCGCCGCTGCTGGAACCAACGAACACAGCCACTGTCTCAATGGATAGCCATAGACCAGGAAATACAGGCCTCCCTGTCCTGGTGGATGTGCAAGATGTACCTCTCCCTTGGCAGAGCCTTCAAGGACCCCCCGCCGACCTCATCATCACCACGGATGCCTCCAACTGGGGATGTAGCGCTCACTTCGTGTATCTATGCACTCAAGGAATGTGGACAGCACAGGAGGGCAGACTGCACATCAACCTGCTAGAGTTGAGGGCCATCCAAGCCTGGCTGAGTGGCAAAGTGGTGCTAATTCAGACGGACAACCAAGTCGCCATGTTCTACGTCAACAAACAAGGCGACATGGGCTCGTTACCCCTCTGCAGGGAAGCACAAGCAATATGGAACTTTGCCCGATCCAGGGATGGCCACTTCCTAGCCAATTACCTCCCTAGCGAACTCAACAACCTAAAACAAGCGATACCCCACACAAAAACGATCACTATAGAAATGATTAAAAGCCAAGACCATTTTTTGGCAAGCAAAATATGAGTTAAATTACACCAAATGTAAGTTGAATTACACCAAGAGAATGTTGGGTCCAGCAGACTGGAGAGGAGTAGGCATTCATTCAACCTCCGGTGTCTGATGTTCCCTTTTTAATTTGATACGTGCATGTGTAGTGCAACACACAAACTTTTGAGAGCTTTACTTAGCTTATCATAATGCAGTCCTGCGAACACAGGCGACCAGAATCCAAGAACACAACATGCGTGTTCCGGGCCGGGTTGGCCCTGTTTCAAGTGCAACCACTGTGTGGTCAAAAGCCGCAGGCATCAAAGACAGACGCTGAAGAATCAGGAGACATTTATAATGCCTGCCAAGGAAGGAGTGGCTGATCCAATGGCATCACACTGTAGGAGGAGCTTCCCAGAAAACCCCCGCTGCACAGATTGGTTATAAGTTACAAATGGAAAGATAAATGATGGTCTTATGTCAAAATGTCAAATGACAAGAGGTTCAAAACAGGCTCCACCATTCCAATTCCATATTCAAACCCTCTGGATGAACAGTCCGTAAATGGAAAATCCATTTTTGCAGCATTCTGGCCGAGGCAGATGTGGTTCTCCTTCCTCCAGCGCCTCTCGTGGAACCCTCCAGTCCACCTCCCCATGCGCCTGGACCGTATCTCCCAGGACGAAGGGAAGACCTTGCACCCCAACCTTACCGCCCTGGCACCGACGGCCTGGAAATTGAACGGCAATGCCTATCCAACATGAACCTCACGGGGGAGGTACAGCAGGTCATCCTGGCCACCCGAAGGGACTCGACCCGGTGCTCCTATGCACTCAAATGGAATAGATTCAACACCTGGTGCAAAACGACAGGTGCCTGCTCCCTCTCCTGCCCCGTACCTCAGATCTTCCAATACTTCTCCTCCCTCTCTCGTACTGGGATCCAGAACTTGTCCATCAGGGTTCACCTGGCGGCCATCACAGCCTTCCATGACCACCTGGATGGGCAACCCATCTCATCGCACCCCTTGGTATCACGCTTCATGAAAGGCCTTGCCAACCTAAAGCCCCCTGTCAGCAAGCCTATACCTGCCTAGGACCTCAATGTAGTGCTTGAGCAACTCACAAGAAACCCCTTCGAGCCCATGGACCAAGCCCCTCTCAAGTTTGTCACTTGGAAAACGCTGTTCCTCATTGCCATCACATCTGCCAGGAGGGTGAGCGAACTCCAAGCGCTAGTGGCGCAACCCCCTTACACCACGCTCCATCCGGGCCACACATCCCTGCGAACCCACCCCAAATTCCTGCCTAAAGTGGCATCTGCCCTTCATATCAATCAAGCCATCGAGCTACCTACCTTCTACCCGGAGCCACATAACAACCCAGAAGAACATCGCCTCCACACTCTGGACTACGTACGTGCATTGCGCACATACCTAGCCCGGACAGCAACTACCCACCAGGCCAACCAACTCTTCATGTTCTTTGATCCCAACAGACCAGGGCAACCGGTCACCAAGCGAACCCTATCGCAGTGGATCACAGCCTGCATCTCCTACTGCTACTTGAAGGCCGGTGCTACCGCCCCGGCACACATCCATGCCCACCAGTTACGGGCCATGGTGGCCACACTAGCAAACCTCAGCATGGTGCCGCTCAACCACATCTGTAAGGCCGCGACCTGGGCCTCACTCCACACCTTCCAGAGACACTATTGTCTGGAACTCTTGTCTCTGACTAACAGCTCGTTCGGCCATTCCGTGCTAACTGCAGGAATCTAGCCCTCAAACTCAACCACTCTCTGATGAAGGTTTAACTCCTTCTTACTGATGTTGACTGTTGATCGTTATATGCCTATGCTCATTAATTGTTTGCTCACCATTGTTAAGTTCAATTGCCTGCTCATGCTCCACTGTTTGTAGTTATTTGCACTGTTGTGATGCTCATATCTATACCAATAAACCTTGTTGCATTCTAAGTGCCCTGGACTATACTTGATGAACCACAGACCTCAGCCTTCCACAGCTCCAGTGGCTATGCCACGCTGGTGAGTCACCAGGTGTGGCTGACTCATCCTGCTTGTCCTAGGAGAAAACGGGGTTACTTACCTGTAACGGGAGTTCTCCGTGGACAGCAGGATAAGTCAGCCACACGTTCCCACCCTCCTCCCCTATGTCGAAGGCATGCGGTCCGCTATATCCCTCAGCGGGCTACGTCCCTACCAGGCGATGAGAAGGCCGCAAGCTCGGAATGAACTGAGCCAGGTAGGGGCGGGCCCGAGGGTGGAGACGATCAGCATGTGCTCAGAAAGGCTTACCTTTCTGAGTTCTACTGCAGGAGAGCACTTCCGTATCCGTGGCGCTATCGGATGACGTCACCAGGTGTGGCTGACTTATCCTGCTGTCCATGGAGAACTCCCGTTACAGGTAAGTAACCCCGTTTTTACCCCAGTCTCATACTCTTCATTAAATTATTTTTTAAGAAAAAATCCCCATCCACCATGAATTGCCGTATCCATGTCAGTTTTTCCCATCAAGCCAATGTTCCATCCATCATACTCCCTTTCCCCTCATCCTTTGTCCCCTCATATCAGAGCTTACTTTCAATAGTTAGAGACTCTCCTCCTGTGCATTTATGCCATGGAGGTATTTAAACATCTCTATCATATCTCCCCTATCCCGCCTTTCCTCTAAGGTATACATATTAAGATTTTTAAGTCTGTCCTCATATGCTTCATAATGAAGACCACTAACCATTTTAGTGGCCACCCTCTGCACCGACTCCAACCCGCTTATATCCTGTTGAAGGTGCGGTCTCCAGAATTGCACACAATACTCCAAATGAGGTCGCACCAGAGACTGATACAGAGGCATTATTACCTCCTTTTCTTCTGCTGACCATTCCTCTCCCTATATACCCAAGCATCCTTCTGGCTTTTCTATTTATTTATTTAATGCTTCTATACCGCCCCTTCCAGAGATCATGGGGGGTTTACAAATAACATAACAAGTTACATAGAACAGTAGTAAAACTATTTACATAGTCAAATGGGATATTTAACAAGAAACCACATCTCAAGTTATATAAAATAGGTAGGGCGAATTGCTACAGAAGATCATACATAAGACTATTAGCCTTACATAATCAACTATATACAAGACACAATTATGCCCAGGTCCCACTCTGCTTTCGTGGACAGAAGTACCCCACCCACCCTACACTGTACCGCTCCTTTGGATTTTTGCAGCCCAAATGCATGACCCTACATTTTTTAGCATTAAATTGCAGTTGCCACATTCTAGACCATTGTTCAAGCTTAGCTAGATCCCTCCTCATGTTATCTACTTCTTCTTGGGTGTCTACTTTATTGCAGATTTTGGTATCATCTACAAACAGCAAACCTTACCGGATAGCCCTTCCGCAATATCAGTAACAAAGATGTTAAAAAGAATCCAACCAAGGACAGATAGTGGCAAAGATCTGCCTCTGGTGAATCCATGCTGTCTCAGATCCTGCAATCCATTGGACTCCAGAAACCTCACTATTCTCTCTTTTAGTAGCTTTTCCAATCATTTACTAAACCGCAGAGGTTAGAATAACCGGCCAGTAGTTCACAATCTCATCCTTATATCTGCTTTTGTGTAAAGGGACCACTATATTTGACAGATTTTTATACCGCTTTATCATTTCAAAGCGGTTTACATTGCAACTTAAACTTAGTAATGCACATTAAACAGGAACATTGATAACTTGGATTTTTGAGGCAATGGAGGGTTAAATGACTTGACCAAGGCCCCAAGGAGTGGGAATTGAACACTGGTCTCTTGGTTCCCAAGCCAGTGCTCTAACTATTAGACTACTCCTCCACTCCACTTTATGCCTTTCTCCAATCCTCTTGCACCACTCCTGGCTCCACAGCAGCATTGAAAAGGTCAGACAGTGGAGCCGCTAGAACGTCCCCAAGTTCCCTCGGTATTCTTGGATGTATCCCATTTGGACCCATTACTTTGTCTACTTTTACTTTGATATAAACACTTGTCTAACTACCCTTGGCCATTTCTCCCTCAAATATAGTCCACCACTTTTCTTTGGAGTTTCTTAAAGAACTGTAATAGTAGTGGAGTAAAATGGTACAAAAAACCTTCACAATATCACCATCTTAACTGCCACTATTGTACCTAGCCAAGACACTTGCAGTTTAAGCCAACGATCCAATTCTTTAAATGCACACTCAATAGGAAGCCAAAATTTAACTCAAACAATTTGGACTGGTTCACTGTAATATTCACCTCCAAATATTGTACCACTCCTCTAGTCCACTGAAAAGGATATTGGCCCTGAATGCTGCTTATAGTTTTCCCATATTAGCTCTAGACTCCGACATCTCCCCGATATCTCTTCAGTATCTCTATTATACCTGTCAATAATTCCAGTGGCTTAATCAAAACAAGCAAGCCATTAGCAAACAGAAACTTTGTAATGTTTATCCCCTACTCATCCTCCCTACAAGCCAATGATTCCTTGGCTAACACAAATAAGAGTAGGAAGAGAGATATCCTTGCTAAAATTCTCCATGTAGCACTCACATTTAAAGAGTTGTGCTGTAGAAAACTTTATAAAATTTTGTGGTGAAGCCATCCAATCCCAGTGTTTTACCAGAAGGGAGAAATTTAATCACTTGCACTACCTCCTGGAGCAGTATTGGCCTGCTCAACAAGCTCTCTTCCTCTTCTGTCAATGTAGATAAATGCAGCCCCACAGCTCCTCTCTCATTGGCTCCCTCACTGTAAAACTTCACAAACCTCTGCCTAATATCCACCCCTGTTGTTAAACCTGTCCCCAAGTACTCTTAATTTTCATTATAAAATTGTTTCAAGTTTTAAGCTTTTTCAGTTTCTACTTGCGTTGTTCCCATACTCATACACAAATTGTTTCATTTTAAGCACAGCAAAATTAATACCCTACAATTGCTGTTCCCCCAAGATCTCCTCTTGCTCTTCCCAGTTACAAAGAATTTTACTCCCTCCCACCCCCTTTTATGGCTCAGCTCCAATCTCCTAATCTTCCTCCTCAATTCCTCCATCTTTCTCAGTTTCTCCTTTTTCGTATAAGCCACCAAAGCTATAAACCAACACTGGATCACATCTTTAAAACATTCTCATAATACCTCCAGTGATTTTTCCCCAATGTCATTTATTTCCAAGTATTCCTCAATTTCCTTGGCAATTTTCTATCCCCTTTTTCTTTCATCAAATAATAATTAAGCCTCCAGACCAGCCTTCCTCCCAATCCACACTGGGGCATGATCTGACCATGCTTATATTTTCAAATTTTACTCATCACTTTACCCCTCAAATCTCTTCTGTGTGAGAATAGGAATCATGCACCCTAGAAATGTGTAACTGCAGCCCAATGAGTGCATCAGTCTCCATACATCACATAGATTAAACATACCACAACAGCTATTTAATCTTTCCTGATGTTTTCTAACCCCCAAGTTATCTCCTTTGGATGTATCCACTCTGAGATCATGCTCATCACCACCTTTAATTCTGCAATTTCAAGTAATTTCTCCTTTAGTATCAGACGTTTCCCTTTTGGGATTTAGAACCCTAGATGCATATTAATGTCACATTGTCCTCCCCCATTAGCAATTTGATACACAAATCAACCCTCCCCCATCTTTAAGCACCCATTGAACCTACCCTTCTACATCATTTGATAGGGAAGGGTAGGAGTAATCCTTTTTCCGCTTTAGTCCGTTTGACGCCAAAAACACTCTACCAAATTCTACTAAATTTTGGATGAGTCAACACACCTTCCTGTTTAACCAAACAAATATGTTTCTTGTATAAACCTACGTCCACATTTAACCTCAACATTTCCTTAAACATTAAGGGCCCCATATTCAGCGCTGGTAGCTAGGCATGAGTACAGTGCTTAGCCATCAGCGCTGAACCTTAAATCCGGATATTCAATGCTGGGGTCATATGCGACCCCGGCATTGAATATCCGGGGTCATCGCACAGCTTCCGCAGCTGTAGAAATGAACCAGGTAGTGGAGATATTGCACTGCTACCCAGTTAGCTCCTATGGGTAAAGTTAGGCCAGCTTTTGCTGTACCTAGGTTTACCCACAGGTAGCTAACCGTGTAGTGGTACAATATCACTGCTATCCGGTTAGTGACTGTTGCCGCTCACAACATGCCCCAATGCAAAGCGGTTAGCATCAGGGCATATAGCAGCATTAGTTGGGGATATTCAGTGGCACTAACTGTGTTAGTGCACTTGAATATCCCGTTCAACAGCATTTACACGGTTTACAGGTCTGTAAATTGTATAAGTGCCTTTCAATAATCTGGCCCTAAGTGTCTTTTATGATGCAAATTTAAACCTTTCACATTAAAACTCAAGACTCTTTTTACCCATTGCTCCTTATAATAATTGTGCAGCAGGTCCTACATTGTTCCTCACAACCCCCATCTCCTAACTGCCATAAACTACTAGAGCACCCATCTCCTACTCCATACTTTCTCCTCTCGCCTCCCTGCCCCTATACCCCCCCCCCCCCCCCCCCCAATACATCTCCTCCCCTCTTGGCAGCCTTTCCAGACTTGGCTGCATCCTCTTAATTGACTTCCAGACACACCAGCAGAGACCTACCTGCATCTATATTTACACACATCACTACCCTCCCTCATCTCAAACTAGCACTCCACCATTGTTTACCACTCATAGCTTCTTAAGCAATCTTTCCCCATGAGTTCACACTAGCATCATCCACACTCCCTCCCCACCCCAACCTCCACTCAATCCCACATTAGTCCATGCACATCCTTTTTTTTATTTTATTTGCTTTTAAACATTTAACAAGAAAATTATACATTATTGTATAACCATTAGACCACAATATAGAAGAACGCTACAGAAAAGAAGCTCCTTGTAAACTAACACTAAACCCATTACACTAGATCAAAAAGGAGAACATTTCCAGACAAAATCATCAAGGACTCTTCCCCTGCAAAAAACCCTCCAGTTGACTAACCTCAACAAAGATATGTCTACTGCCCTGATAACAAATAAAACATTTACAAGGGAATCACAGTCTAAAAGGAAGCACCTAAAGCCAAAACCTTAGGCCATAGCTCTAAGAATGCTTTCCTCCGTTTCTGGTAATCTGGTTAACATCTGGAAATTTATTTTTATTTTATTTATTTATTTAACGCTCTTATATACCGCACTTTTATCATCAGCGCGGTTTACAGTAAACATAAAGTACTCACAGATAGCAACAGGCTGTCGTGAGTTTACATGTAACAGGAAGTCTAACAGGATACAACATAGGGGAAAACTTTGTACATAAAATTATTTAACTATATACAAATGACTGTATCAACTGTCCACTAAACTTATTATAATGTTTAGCTGTAAAAAATGATCCTTATCTGATTCAGATACAAAAGACACCAATAAAAAGTCGCCCGAGATAGGATTTCATCAGTAGATGACTCCAAATAGACAGACACATCCAAGCTGTCCACCAGTAAAACTGTATCAGGATCATCCACCTGGTCCATACTTCCCTTCACCACCTTATCACTCCCCTTAGGGATATAATAAAATTTAGAGAGTCAAACAGCATCCACTTTCAAGTGCTGGATGATCTCCTTAAGATATTTTATAAATAATATTGTTGGCGAAAGGAAGTGCGTCAGAAGAAAATTCAAGAAGCACAATTTTTTTGATCTGGAAATATTTTCCAATACTTCCATCTGGCGAGACATAGAAATGGAATCTAAAACAACAAATGACACTGAAGCCTGCAAATAGAGTCTATCTTCTGAGATAAATTTTCCAAATCAGTAAACTTAAGATCGTGTTCAGCCAATTTTACAAACACTTCTTTCAAAAAATCGGAAACTTTCTAAAGAGAAGTTTGAAGAGAAAGCATAGTTACTTACCTGTAACAAGTGTTCTCCAGGACAGCAGGAATCAGTCCTCACATATGGGTGATGTCGGCACCGACGGAGCCCTCGCGGAAGCATGCCCCCAGCTTTCAAAGAAAGCTTTTGGGAGATGTCACCACACATGCATGGTCCCCTTCCCGCCCAAGGATGCCATCTTGCTCAGTCAGATGACATAGCTAAAAGACATCAAAAATAAGATGGTAAAGGAGCAACTCCAAGGGGAGGAGGGAGGGTTGTGAGGACTGATTTCTGCTGTCCCTGGAGAACATCTGTTACAGGTGAGTAACTATGCTTTTCCGGGAACAAGCAGGAAGTCAGTCCTCACAGATGTGACTTCACAGCTAAAGGCTACCGAAAGCCCATAGCAAAACTAGGGGCTCCCTCATGGGGAGCCGCAAGCAGCAGCAATTAGTCTGTGTCCACAGAACACAGTAAGACCCCTGTGTCCGATGAAACCAGCACTCCGGTAGCCTGAACACAGAAGGGTTAGAGGGTAGGAGTTGCTTAAACCACAAAAAGGTTATGGCGCACAGCCTGGCCGAAGGCACTGCCCCGTCAGGACTCTCTTTCCAGGCAGTAATGAGCTGCGAAGGTATGGACGGAAAACCAGGTGGCCCAGCAGATGTCCACCATCAGGACAGAGCGCAAGTTTGCCACCGAAGCCGCCGTGGCCCTGACATTGTGCGCCATGATGCGGCCTTCCAGCGGGAGCCTCACTTACATATAAGCAAGGGTGATACAGTCCGCCACCCATGTGGACAGCGTATGCTTAGTCACCGCCTCCCCCAGCTTACTGGCGTCGTAGGAGATAAAAAGCTGAGAGGCTTTGTGGTGGCCCTGAGTGCTTTGGATATAAAAAGACAAAGCCCTCTTACAGTCCAAGGTGTGGAGGACCGTCTCCGCCCGACTGGACTGAGGTCTTGGAAAGAAGATAGGGAGCACCACTTCCTGGTTGAGATGGAAGTGTGACACTATCTTTGGCAGGAATTTGGGGTGCGTGCGAAGCACCACTCTCTACTTGCAGAACCTGGTATAGGGTGCCTCCACCACAAGGGCCTGGAGCTTGCTAATTCTGCGAGCGGAGGTAAGCGCGATCAGGAAAGTCACCTTCCAAGAGAGGTAGTGAAGGTGGCAGAGGTTCGAAGGGCGGGCGAGTGAGCTGCCCCAAAACTATGTTGAGGTCCCATTCGGTTGCCAGAGGGTGAATTGGGGGCTTCAATAAGAGCAGGCCCTGAAGAAAATGGGTCACCAAGGAATGGACCGAGAGGGTCTTACCATCCACCAGATGGTGGTGTGCCACCAGGGCACTGAGGTGCACTCAGATGAAGTTAGACTTGAGCCCGGCTTGAGAGAGGTGGAGAAGGTACTGTAACACCACAGCCACCAGGCAGGAGAAAGGGTCAGCCGCGTGTTTGACGCACCAAATAGAGAATCTGCACCATTTGAGAGGCCAGCAGAATGTCTTCCACTTCAACCGAGAGCTTGAAAGGGGCCAGAGTCACCCTCTCAGCAGCCACGCTGTCTGAGACAGGGATCACAAGTTGGGGTGCAGGAGAGGGCCCCCCTCCTGAGATAGGAGTCCCAAGGCAGTCCCCAAGGGGATGGGGGTCTCCACCGCCAACTGTAGAAGCAGCGGGAACCATGGTTGCCTGGGCCACTGAGGAGCTATCAGGATGAATGAGGCCCTGTCATGGAGGGTCTAGAACAAGGTCTTGGTGATCAGCGGTGTAGGAGGGAAAGCATACATGAGGCCTTCCGACCATGATACCAGGAACACATCTACTGCCACCCTTGAGGGGTGGGCCTGCCAGGTGCACAGGAGGGACAACTGAAAGTTCTCCGGGCTGGTGAACAGGTCCATCACGGGTTTCCCCCAGAGGCGGAAAAGCCGGCTGGCTACCCTGGGATCCAGCTGCCGCTTGTGCGGCTGGAGAACTCTGCTGAGCCTGTCAGCCAGCAGGTTGTCCTGGCCTGGCAGGTACACTGCCAGCAGGAGGATACCCTGTTGGATTGTGTACGAGCAGAGGACCAGAGCCTCCTGACAAAGGGTACGAGACCCCGTGCCACCCTGTTTGTTCACATAGAAAATTGCCACCTGATTGTTCATCTGGACTAGCACTGGCTAGTGACGCAGGTGGTGACAGAAGACCCTCAGGGCTAGGTATATGGCTCGGAGCTCCAGGAGGTTGATTTGCTGGGTGCTCTCATCTGGTGACCAGTTGCCCTGGGTGCAGAGATCTCCGCAGTGGGCTCCCCAGCCGAGCAGGGAGGGGTCCGTGGTGAGGACCCTCGAGCGGCTTGGGGCCTAAAAAGACATGCCTGCCTCGAGATGCTGGAGAGACTGCCACCAGACCAGAGAATCCGCCAATTGGCGGGTCAGAGAAACTCTGTCTCAAATACGACCCGTGGCCTGAGAGCACTGGTCCCAGAGACACCACTGCACCACCCTCATGTGGAGGTGAGCGTCTGGGGTGACATGGACCGTGGAGGCCATGTGCCTGAGGAGGCGCAGGAGACGTCGAGCGGGCAATGTGGGGCAGTACTGCACGTCCCGAGCCAGAGTCCTGAGATGATCAGCTCAGTCCCTGGGCAAGAAAGCCTTTGACTAGAGAGTGTTGATCTTTGCCCCAATAAACTTTAGACAGACACTGTGTCGGGAGGTGGTGAGACTTGGGTAGTTTATGACAAACCCCTAGGGTTTCAAAACCTGTATGGTGCATGCGTTAGCCTGCTGAACCTCTGAGGCCGTGTCTCCCTTTATGAGCCAGTTGTCCAGGTAAAGAAAGACAAAGACCTCCTGGAGCCTGAGGAAGGTGGCCACGACTGCCAGGCATCTTGGAGCAGAGGCTAGGCCAAAGGGGAGCAGCCTGTACTGAAAATGCCTGCCCCCACTACGAACCGCAGGTAGTGCCTGTGATTGGGGTGGATGATGATGTGGGTATAAGCATCCTTGAGATGTAAGAAACATAGCCAGTCTCCCTGCTGGAGATATGGCAGCAGTGTTCCAAGGGAGACCATCTTGAAATTCTCCCTCACCAGGAATTTGTTGAGGTTGCACAGGTCGAGAATGGGCCTCAAACCCCCCTGTCCTCTTTGGCACGAGGAAGTACCTGGAGTAGAACCCCTTGCCCTTGAGATGGTGGGACACCGGTTCCACTGTTTTTCCTCGAGAAGACCTGCCAACTCCTTCGGAAGAAGGTCCCGATGGAGGGGAGAGCTAAGGGGCTCTCCTGGGAAATAAGGGAGAGGTGTCTGAGTCAGGTGGAGGAAGTAACCCTCCCTTATTACCCGAAGTTCCCAGGAATCGGTGGTGATGGACATCCACCTCTGGGCATAGAGGTCAGAACATAAGAACATTAGATATGCCATACTGGGTGTCAGACCAAGGTCCATCAAACCCAGTATTCTGTTTCCAACAGTGGCCAATCTAGGTCATACGTACCTAGCAGTTTCCCCAAGGGACACAGGTTCCACAATGCTTGTATTGGTTCAAGCATTGATATCCTGGGTCCCTTCTTAATAATGGTTTATGGACCTTTCCTCCAGGAACTTGTCCAAACCTCCTTTAAACCCAGCTACACTAACAGCCTTTACTACATCCTCGGGTAACAAATTCCAGAGTTTGATTACACGTTGAGTGAAAAAATATTTTCTTTTATTAGTCTTAAATAGTTTACCCTGTAGCTTCATTGCATGTCCCCTAGTCTTTCTATATTCTGATAAGGTAAACAATTGATCTACGTTTACCCGTTCCACTCCGTTCATTAATTTATAGACTTCTATCATATCTCCCCTCAGCCGTCTCTTTTCCAGGTTAAAGAGCCCCAACCTTTTTAGCCTTTCTTCATAGGAGTATCCTTCCATCCCCTTTACCATTTTGGTGGCTCTTCTCTGAACCTTTTCTAAAATCGCTATATCCTTTTTAAAATACGGCGACCAGAACTGCACACAATATTCAAGGTGCGGTCTCACCATGGAACGATATAGAGGCATTATAATATCTTTTGTTTTATTTTCCATTCCTTTCCTTATCATACCTAGCATTCTATTTGCTCTCTTGGCCGCTACTGCACACTGGGCCGAGGGTTTTAACATGGTATCCACAATGACGCCTAAATATTTTTCCTGGGTGGTGGCTCCTAATGTGGAACCTTGCATCGTGTAACCATAGTTTGGGTTGTTCTTCCCTAGGTGCATAACCTTGCACTTGTGCACATTAAATTTCATCTGCCATTTTGATGCCCAGTCTTCCAATTTATCAAGATCCTCTTGCAATTTTCCACAATCCTCTTGGGTTTTAACAACTTTAAATAGTTTTGTGTCATCTACAAATTTGATAACCTCACTCGTTATTCCACTTTCCAGGTCATTTATGAATATGTCAAAAAGCAGCGGACCCAGCACAGATCCCTGGGGTACACCACTATTCACCTTTCTCCATTGGGAAAATTGGCCATTTAGCCCTACCCTCTGCTTTCTATCTTTTAACCAGTTCCTGATCCACAATAGTACACTGCCTCCTATCCCATGACTCTTTAGTTTTGCCAAAGGTCTCTGATGAGGGACCTTGTCATAAGAACATAAGAACATAAGATATGCCATACTGGGTCAGACCAAGGTCCATCAAGCCCAGTATTCTGTTTCCAACAGTGGCCAATCTAGGTAATACGTACCTAGCAGTTTCCCAAAGGGACACAGGTTCCACATACTGTCAAAGGGACACAGGTTCCACATACTGTCAAAGGCTTTCTGAAAGTCCAGATACACAATATCAACCGACTCACCTTTGTCCACCTGATTATTCACTCCTTCAAAAAAACATAACAGATTAGTAAGACAAGATCTTCCTTGTCTAAAGCCATGTTGGCTGTCTCCCATTAGGTCATGACTATCTACATGCTGAGTACTTTTATTCTTTATGATGGTTTCTACCATTTTTCCCGGTACTGATGTCAGGCTCACCAGTCTGTAGTTTCCCGGATCACCCCTGGAACCCTTTTTAAAAATTGGTGTTACATTGGCGATCCTCCAATCTTCAGGTATCAGAGATTATTTTAATGATAGTTCACAGATTACTAATAGCAGGTCTGCAATCTCGTATTTCAGTTCTTTCAACACCCTTGGATGTATACCATCCGGCCCAGGTGATTTGCTACTCTTCAGTTTATCTAATAGTTGTAATACATCTTCCCGATGTATCGATATTTCCTTCAATTCTTCCGCACCTTTAAATACCACTTCAGTCATGGGTAACATCCCTACATCTTCCTCAGTAAAGACTGAAGCAAAGAATTCATTCAATCTCTCCGCTATCGCCTTGTCGCCTCTTAGTGCTTCTTTAACCCCTTTATCATCTAAATGGACCAACTGACTCTCTCACAGGTTTTTTGCTACGAATGTACTTGAAAAGGTCTTTACTTTGCGTTTTTGCTTCCGCAGCAAGCTTCTTCTCAAATTCTCCCTTTGCCTGCCTTATCAATGCCTTGCATTTGACTTGCCAGTGCTTGTGCTGTTTCCAGGTTTTGTCGTATGGCTCTTTTTTCCATTTCCTGAAAGATGCTTTTTTGGCAACAACAGCCTCTCTGACCTCACCTTTAAACCATGCTGGCAGTTTTTTGGACTTCCTTCCACTTTTCTTAAAGCGTGGAATACAGCTGGTCTGGGCTTCCAAGATAGTATTTTTCAACAACAGCCAAGCCTGATGTACGTCTTTAACCTTTGCAACTGCTCCTTTTAGTTTTTTCTTAACTGTTTTCCTCATTTAATCATAGTTTCCGTTTCGAAAGTTAAAAGGTAGTACTGTGGATTTCCTTACTATCCCTCCTCCACTAATTAAATCAAAGGCGATCATGCTATGATCACTATTGCCAAGTGGCCCCAACAACCTTATCTCTTGCACTAGATCTGGTGTTCCACTAAGGACTAGGTCTAATTTGGCTTCCCCTCTGGTCGGTTCATGTACCAGCTGCTCCAAGAAGCAGTCATTTATTTCATCTAGGAACTTTATCTCCCTAGCATGTCCTGACGTGACACTGACCCAGTCGATACCAGGGTAGTTGAAATCACCCATTATTATTACTGCACTGTAACTTTTGTTAGCTTCCTTGATTTCTTTGAGCATTTCATCATCCATTTGGTCATTCTGGCAAGGCGCTCGATAGTACACCCCCACTGCCATTGCCTTCCCCCTTTTACATGGAATTTCCTTTTACATGGAATTTCAATCCATATAGATTCTACAGCAGATTTTGTTTCCTGCAAAACTTTAATCCTTTCTGACTCAATGCCCTCTCTAACATAGAGGAACCCCTCCACCAATTTGATCAGCTCTATCATTACGATATAGTTTGTACCCAGGTATCACAGTGTCCCACTGGTTGTCCTCCTTTCACCATGTCTCTGATATTCCAATCATATCTAACCTTTCATTTAGTGCTATATATTCTAACTCTCCCATCTTATTTTTTAGACTTCTAGCATTTGCATACAAGCATTTTAGAGAATGTATTTTACTCATATTAATTTGGCTATTGTTAGACATGGGTAATTTGGGATCTTTAAGCTCAGTCTGCTCCATACTTGAGGGCATTTGGGCTACTTTACTCTTTTGTGGAACCTCTCTGCTTTTGGTAGTATCCTTCAAAGATACATTCTTCCGAACCATCCGCTCTTGGGCGACTGTCGGCTTTCCCCTAATATCTAGTCTAAAAGCTGCTCTATCTCCTTTTTAAAGGTTAATGCCAGCAGCCTGGTTCCATCCCGGTTAAGGTGAAGCCCATCCCTTCGGAAGAGCCCCTCCTTTCCCCAGAATGTTCCCCAGTTCCTAACAAATCCAAAACCCTCATCTCTGCACCATTGTCTCATCCACGCATTGAGACTCTGGAGCTCTGCCTGCCTTTTGGGTCCTGCGCGTGGAACAGGAAGCATTTCGGAGAATGCTACCCTGGAAGTTCTGGATTTCAACTTCCTACATCCTTCAGACGTCCCCCTGTAGGCTGCTGATCTCCTTGGGGTAGATAGGCTATGCTCAAGGAGTCAAAAACTCCCCCCTGGCTGGGCCAGAGCCGGTGCCTGGAGTTTTGGAGCCTTCTGCTTACACAGGCCATGCCCATATCCCTTGGCCTGCTGACCTGTTGGGGAGCTGGGGAGGCCTGATAAGGTGGGAAGTTTTGGTAAGCAGCTCCCTTCCTCGGGTAAAAGGACTTTTTACCGGAGCCCTTCCGTCGAAGAGGGGCAGCGATCTTTTTGAAGAGCCTGATCCTCGTCATGAACTCGGTCTCCAGCTCAGCAATCTTGTCGGTCATGGGTTTGCCAAAGAGGTTCTCTTCTTGGCAGGGTACATTGACCAATTTGTCCTGAACCCACTGCTCGAGGTCAGATGACTGTAGCCAGGCTTGACGGTGTGCACCGATACCAGCCGCCGCTACTCGAACCACTGACTCAAACCTGTCATAGGCTGCTCGAGACATGAATTTGGAGCATTCACGGACTGCCTTGACCAAGTTCTTGAACCGCTGCAAGGATTCCTCGGAGAGATCAGCTGAGAACCTGGCAAGTTCCTTTTCCAGGTCTCTCAGGTACATGCCCATGTACAGCTGGTAGGCCTGGATGCGGCCAATGAGCATTGAGCCCTGGTAGCACTTTCTGATGAGGGCATCCAGGGTGTGGGCCTCCCTGCCGGGAGGCACAGAGGAATTCAGCCGACGCATGGCCGACTTCACCACCATAGAGTTATGCAGCAGCTGTGACATTTGGAAGCCCGGGCTCTGGCGGATTCGATACATCAAGTCGAGACGTCTGCTCACCACCAGCACCGAAGCCGGTGTCTCCCACATTCGGAGCATCAGCCGTTCCAGGATGGGAGGGATGGGAACCATGAGCGATTCCCGTGGAGGGGCCTCGTACTGGAGGATTTCCAACTCATCTGCCCAAGGGTCCTCCTCCGACTCGGTTGGGAATACCAGGGCCTTAGACATATCCTTGACAAAATCAAAGAAGTCCATATCCTCGGGCGGGGACCACCGTCGAGGCTCCGTGATGGGAGAATCAGAAGAGCTGTCGCAGTGGCAACAGGTATCAGGGGACTCCTCGTCCTCTGTCTCTCACTCGGAGTACTCCGTGAAGGACTCATAGGAGGGCTGCTCCGCGGGCCTCGGGGCTTCTGATGCCCTGCGGCCGGTGCCCGACAAACTTGCCAGGGATGACCGCAATCTCGTCGAGTGGGACTCGGATCGCAACCTTGGCCGAGGATTGACTTGAGGCTGAAGGATCTCAAGGTTCGGCTTGGCCTCTGGGAACATCTTGGACGTCGAGGGCCCGGTGGTCGGGGCGGATGAACTGGTTATGCCCACTGCTGGTCCATGAAGGCAGACAAACTGCGCTCGAGGGCCGCCATTCTGGACTCCAGACCAGAATGCTCCACAGCCTTCAGTGCGGGCACCAAGGGACTCGGGACCGATGCCGGCTCCCCCGAAGGGGAATCCGCGACGAGAATAGTGTCTGGGGACAGAGGGCAGTCCACGCTCGAATCCTTCTGGAGGATCTTCGCAGGCTGCTCCTTCTCAGACGCCTCGGATGAATGTCTCAGACTGCGGGACCTGGCCCGGGATCACCCGGCCGGTCGGAACCGTCCAAGGAGGCTGCCTTTGAGGGTTTCTTCTTCCTCCTTGGTTCCCTCAATGGAGACACCCTTTCTGAGGACCCATGACGAGGCTTGGGTTCGGAAGGCTCCGCCCGAGATGTCGGAGCCTCAGACAAGGCCCTGGCCTTCGAAGGCACCGGGGCAAAACTTATCGTGCTGCTGCTGGCGGCTCGAAGGCCTTACTGGACATCTTCTTGAAGAGACCGTAGGCTGCCGGGTCGTGGTCTGGCCCAAGGCAGCAGAAACAGCAGTTGTGTGTGTCGGTCAAAGACATAATTTTAGAGCACCGATCACACTTCTTAAAGCCACTGGTAGCCATGGGGGAAAAAAGGAACCCCTGCAAGGTTGAAGACTCTCCGAGCTGCCAGTGGAGAAAAAATGCGCGAAGACGCCAGGAAAAAAAAAATTGAAAATCTAGAAAAATAGACCGAACTCGAAGCCAACCGGTGCAATACCAGAGGCGAGTATGAAACTTGGAGAGAAAAATCAACTTTTTCCGGGGACAAGCCAGACAAACGGAGAAAAAAAGGAGACTGCAGAAAAAAGGAGACTGAGCAAGATGGCACCCTTGGGCAGGAAGGGGACAATGCATGCGTGGTGGCATCTCCCAAAGGCTTTCTTTCCGCGAGGGCTCCATCGGTGCCGACATCACCCATATGTGAGGACTGACTTCTTGCTTGTTCCCGGAGAAAGGTCCATATGGGCAATAGCGTCCCAGATGTCTTGTAGAGAAATATCGGAACAGGTCGCTCAAATGAAGAATATATTCCACTGGTGTGAGTTGTGGACCAGTTTGAGATATTAAAGGCACATCACAGTTCGTTATGGTTAGGTGCAAGACAGAAGGTGGCAGAGAATAGCAGCCTCCATCAATATAGTCAAAGTTTGATTGGCAGGGTTTAAATGCCCTCAATAACCCAAGGGGAGTCAAGGGAGGGAGTACTCATAGTTGATGGAAAGTCCAACATAGCAGTCAGTAGAGGCTCATGAGATGACGACATCATTTTCATATGAGAATCCATCAGGTTTATTACCTTAACAAATTTTGAATGCGAACAAAGAGACACCCTCTTCTTCAGTTTTCCCCTTTACACAACATGTAACTTCCTCAAACTCTTACAATGCTCCGAAGGGGCAGCGTCTGCCCCTTTGGACATGCCCCTTCAGGCACACACCCATGGCCACACCCCCGCAGCCATGTACTGCAGCAGGGCTGGTGTTTTGTAGCTCTCCTAAGCTCCGTCCCGCTGACGTGCAAAGCACAAGGGTGCAGAGAACCAATCCAATGAGGCAAACTATGCAGGAAACAGGTACTGGCATCCAACACACTCCCAACAGGCTGCTGTTTTGAAGCCCTCCTAAGTTCCGTCCAGCTGATGTGCAAAGCACATGGTTGCAGGGAACCAATCCACTGAGGCAAACATGCAGGAAACAAGTACTGGCATCCAAACATGCATATCCTCCTACTTTCCCATTCAAGCCCCTCATATACTCTCCTCACATCCACTCACTACTCCCAACCAATGTTCACCCTCAAACTCTCCCCCCATTCTAATTCCCATAGCGTGCAAGAGGGATTGCCCCTATTTGCTCTACACATCTCCAACCCAGATACCCAGCCCCCTCCCACTGCTCCACATCCCACTCTGAAGCTTAAACTGAACGAGTAAAATGTAAACCAAGTCCAATGGAAACTACTTTCCCTCTATTATTTGTCCATCAGACTAGAATGTCTTAAGACAGGGGTGGGCAATTCCAGTCCTGGAGGGCCGCAGACCAGTCAGGTTTTCATGATGTCCCTAATGAATATTCATGAGATCTATTTGCATCCACTGCCTTCCCTTGTATGGAAATAGGTCCATGAATATTCATTAGGGACGTCATGAAAACCTGACTAGTCTGCGGCCCTCCAGGACCGTAATTGCCCACCCGTCTTAAGACATACAAAAAAAAAAAAGAAAATCAAACACTTCTTAAGTCACTCTTCAAAGAGATGTAGCTCCCTAAAACTGTGCATAATAGAAAGACAGCAGATCTAAATTCTAAAATCTAACATATTGTTGTTAAGTGCCGTCGAGTTGGTGTCGACTCATGGCAACCCTTTGGATAGTTGTCCTAAAATTGTGTTCGGTCTTCAGTCAGGTGGCTCATTGTTGACAGACTGGTACCCGCAGCTGCTGTTATTGTATCGATCCATCTCACTGCTGGCCTTCCTCTTTTGGATTGACCTTCTATCTTGCCAAGCATGATGTCTTTCTCTAATGATCTCTCTCTTCGCATGATGTGTCCAAAGTGTGAAAGTTGAAGTCTTGTCATCTGAGCTTTTAAAAAAAAGGTTAGGTTTGATCTCCTCTAGTACTGACTGGTTTGTTCTTCGGGCAGTCCATGGAATACGCAGTATTCGCCACCAGCACCATAATTCAAAGGCATCAATTTTATTCCTGTCTATATTTTTCACTGTCCGGCTTTCACATCCATATGATGTTATTGAAAATACCATGGCTTGAACGAGTTGAATCTTTGTATGGAGGAATACATCTCTGCTCTTGAGAATCTTGTCTAGGTCTTTCAATAGCCATTCTGCCAAGAACAATGCGTCATCGGATTTCTTGACTGCTTGTTGCTTCTTTATTGATTGTTGATCCAAGTAGGCTAAAGTTATCCATGATTTTAATTTCTTCTCCTTAAACAATGAACTTGTTGATTTTGCCAGTTGTCATGATCTTTGTCTTCTTTACATTAAGGTGCAGGCCCATCTTCACTTTCAACCAGTAATATGGTATCATCAGCATAGCAAAGGTTATTGATGAGTCTTCCACCAATCTTCACATCTCTGCTGTCTTCATACAATCCTGCTTCTCTCATGATTTGTTCTGCATATAAATTAAACAGGTAGGGGGAAAGTATGCAGCCTTTTCTTACACCTTTGCTTATTTTAAACCATTCTGTTTCTCCTTGTTCCATTCAAACTGTTGCTTCTTGATCAATGTACAGATTGTGCAAGAGAACGATCAGGTGTTCTGGTATACCCATGCTTCTTAACGTGGCCCAGAGTTTCTCATGATTTACACAGTCAAAAGCCTTGCTGTAGTCGATAAAGCACAAATTGAAAAGACTAAAGAATACCAAAAGGATATCTAAGATCCATCTCACATCCGCGATGATGTTTCTCATTCCTCGCCCTTTCCTGAACCCTGCTTACACTTCAGGTAGTTTTTGTTCCAGGTATGGTTGTAGTCTCTGTTGAATAATCTTCAGTAGACTCTTGCTGGCATGTGGGATCAGAGCAATTGTGCGATAATGTCCACAGTCAGTTGGATCACCTTTCTTGATGCTGTCTTCCAAATTTCTTAGCAGAACCTTGTAAGTATGGTAACAGCTGCATCAGATTGCTGTAATATTTCTATGGGATTGTCATCAATGCCTGGTGCTCTGTTCTTTGATAAGGCTTTCAATGCTGCTTCAACGTCTTCTTTCATCACCAATGGCTCCGGATCATAAGGTACAGGTTGAAACGGCTGTTGGTCTACTTGATCTTTATCATATAAAAACTCTGTATATTCTTTCCACCTCTTTTGATCTTCTCAGCATCATTCAACATAGAACCTTGAGCATCTTGTAACATTCCAGTTCGAGGCTGGAATTTTTTCTTTAACTCTCGTAGCTTTATCTCGTTCTTCCTCTAATAATTTCTGATTCTATTTCTCTGCATGTGTCATTGTAGTACTTTTCCTTGTCCTGTCTTGTTGCCTGTTGGAAATGTCTGTTGAATTCTGTGATTGTCTTTCTTTCTCCTCTGGCTTTAGCTTCTCTGCATTTCTGGGCAATTTTCAGAGTTTCTTCCGTCACCCATTTTGGCCATTTTTGCTTTTTCTTTGCTTTTGTAGAGACTTCTCGCTTTCTTCCAACACAACCTTCTTGATGTCATTCCATAACTCTTTTGGAACTCTGTCATTTGTATCTAAAGCAGCAAATTGATTTTGCAGGCAGCCTTTAAATTACAGTGATATATAGAGGGGAAGCCATACTGGACCTAGTCCTTAGTGGAACACCAGATCTGGTGCAAAAAGTAAGGGTGTTGGGGCCACTTGGCAATAGTGATCATAGCATGACCGTGTTTGATTTAATTAGTGGAGGAGGGATAGTAAAGAAATCCACAGTAATACCTTTTAACTTTCGAAAGGGAGACTATGATAAAATGAGGATTATAGTTAAGAAAAAACTAAAAGGAGCAGTTGCAAAGGT
Organism: Ichthyophis bannanicus; assembly: GCA_033557465.1. NCBI lineage: Eukaryota > Metazoa > Chordata > Amphibia > Gymnophiona > Ichthyophiidae > Ichthyophis > Ichthyophis bannanicus. Next base: position 1,067,444,545 of record CM066031.1, on the reverse strand, counting down.
TAAAGACTTACATCAAGCTTGGGTGTTGTTTAAAAATACTTATCCTGGAAGCCCAGACCAGCTGTATTCCACGCATTAAGAAAAGTGGAAGAAAGTCCAAAAAACTGCCAACATGGTTTAAAGGTGAGATCAGAGAGGCTGTTGCTGCCAAAAAAGCATCTTTCAGGAAATGGAAAAAAAGAGCCAAATGATGAAAACTGGAAACAGCACAAGCACTGGCAAGTTAAATGCAAAGCATTGATAAAGCAGGCAAAGCGAGAATTTGAGAAGGAACTTGCTACGGAAGCAAAAACAGGAAATAAAGACTTTGTCAAGTACATTCGTAGCAAAAGGCCTGTGAGAGAGTCAATTGGACTGTTAGATGATAGAGGGGTAAAAGGGGCAGTAAGAGGAGACAAGGCTATAGCGGAGAGACTGAATGAATTCTTTGCTTTGGTCTTTACTGAGGAAGATGTAGGGATGTTACCCAAGACTGAAGTAGTATTTAAAGGTGATACTGCAGAGGAATTGAGAGAAATATCGCTATACCGGGAAGATGTATTACAACTATTTGATAAACTGAATAGTAGCAAATCACCTGGACCGGATGGTATACATCCAAGAGTGTTGAAAGAACTGAAATATGAGATTGCAGACTTGCTATTAGTAATCTGTGAACTTTCATTAAAATCATCTGTAATACTTGAAGATTGGAGGATCGCCAATGTAATGCCAATTTTCAAAAAGGGTTCCAGGGGTGATCCGGGAAACTACAGACCGGTGAGCCTGACGTCAGTACCGGGGAAAATGGTAGAAACCATCATAAAGAACAAAATTACACAGCATGTAGATAGCCATGGCCTAATGGGAGACAGCCAACATGGCTTTAGACAAGGAAGATCTTCTCTTACTAATCTGTTATGTTTTTTTGAAGGTGTGAATAAACAGGTCAACAAAGGTGAGTCAGTTGATATAGTGTATCTGGACTTTCAGAAAGCCATTGACAAGGTCCCTCGTCAGAGAGAGACTTTTGGCAAAACTAAAAAGTCATGGGATAGGAGGCAGTGTACTATTGTGGATCGGGAACTGGTTAAAAGATAGAAAGCAGAGGGTAGGGCTAAATGGCCAATTTTCCCAATGGAAAAAGGTGAATAGTGGAGTACCCCAGGGATCTGTACTGGATCCGCTACTTTTTGACATATTCATAAATGACCTGGAAAAGGGAATAACTAGTGAGGTTATCAAATTTGCAGATGACAAAAAACTGTTTAAAGTTGTTAAAACCCAAGAGGATTGTGAAAAACTACAGGAGGATCTGGATAAATTGGAAGACTGGGCATCCAAATGGCAGATGAAATTTAATGTGGACAAGTGCAAAGTTATGCACCTAGGAAAGAACAACCCACACTATGGTTACACAATGCAAGGTTCCACATTGGGAACCACCACCCAGGAAAAAGATTTAGGAGTCATCATGGATAACACGTTAAAACCCTCCGCCCAGTGTGCAGCGGCGGCCAAGAAAGCACATAGAAAGCTAGGTATCATAAGGAAAGGAATGGAAAATAAAACAAAGCATATCATAATGCCTTTGTATCTTTCCATGGTACAAACACACCTTGAATATTGTGTGCAATTCTGGTCGCCGTATCTTAAAAAGGATATAGTGTTATTAGAAAAGGTACAGAGAAGAGCGATCAAAATGGTAAAGGGGATGGAAGGCTACTCCTATGAAGAGAGGCTACAAAGGTTAGGGCTCTTCAACCTGGAAAAGAGACGGCTGAGGGGAGATATGATAGAGGTCTATAAATTAATGAATGGAGTGGAACAGGCAAAAGTAGATCGATTGTTTACGCTATCAGAATATAGAAAGACTAGGGGACATGTAATGAAGCTACAGGGTAAACTATTTAATACAAATAAAATAAAATATTTATTCACGCAACGTGTAATCAAACTCTGGAATTTGTTACCGGAGGATGTAGTAAGGGCTGTTAGTGTAGCTGGGTTTAAAAAAGGTTTGGATAAGTTTCTGGAGGAAAGGTCCATAAACCATTATTAAAAAGGGACCCAGGATATCAATGCTTGACCCAATACAAGCATTGTGGAACCTGTGTCTCTTGGGGATACTGCTAGGTACGTATGTCCTAGATTGGCCACTGTTGGAAACAGGATACTGGGCTTGATGGACCTTGGTCTGACCCAGTATGGCATATCTTATGTTCTTATTCTCAAGGTCATATTTTTCTGCATTCATGAGTGGTTTGCTCTTTTTCAACTTTAGCTTGAGTTTGCATACTAGTAGTTGGTGATCTGTACCACAATCAGCTTCAGGTTTTGTCTTTGTTGCTGTTATAGAGCTTTTCCATCATTGACTTCCACAGATGTAGTCAATTTTATTTTTGTACAATCCATTGACTGAAGTCCATGTGTACAGTCGCCGCTTGTGTTGCTGGAAGAAGGGGTTCAAGATGAATAGATCATTGGTCTTGCAGAATTCTATCAGTCTTTCTCCAGCTTCATTTCTGTTGCCAAATCCATATTTTCCAACCACTTTGCCTTTTTCTTTGTTGTCGACTTTTGTGTTCCAGCCACCTACAACTATCAGGATATCCTGTTTGCATGTTCTGTCAATGTCAGCTTTTACTTGTTCATAGAACTCATCAATTTCATCTTCTTCTGCAGCTGTTGTTGGGGCATATACTTGAATTATAGTTGTGTGATAGGCTTTCCTCGTAGATGAATAGATATTAAGCGTTCACTGACTGCATTGTATTTCATTACAGTTCTTGCAAGTTTCTTCTTTATTATAAATGCAACACCATTTCTTCTCTCTCTTTCATTTACAGCATAGTAGACCAAATGATCATCTGATGCAAAGTGCCTCATGCCAGTCCATTTCAGTTCACTGACACCCAACAGATCAAGTTGTACACATTCCATTTCATTCTTGACCACCTCCAACTTCCCTTGGTTCATGCTTCATACGTTCCATGTCCCAATATGTAAGACATCTTTACAGCTTCTGACTCTCATTTCATGCGCAGCTACATCAGCAGTCAGACGTCCCGAGGGCTTTGATCCAAACACATCATAAATGCTGGCTTTACTCTGAAAAGTCCTCAGCTCTTCCCCAGTAGCTAGTTGAGTGCCTTCCGACCAAGGGATCTCATCTTCCAGCACTATAGTGCAATTTGTTTTGTTGTGACTATCCATTTGGTTTTCATGGCAAGATACAGTAGTAGATTGCTGGGCCATTCCTCCGTGCAGTTTAAGTTTAGTGTTGTTGCCATTGTCACAGAAATGTAATCCTCCACCGCCAACACTGTCCCATTCTGCTGCTGCTGCTGCCCCCGATGGGTGGTTTGTCTTGGTCAGGCACCTCAGCTGAGACTTGTCCATCTTGGGAGACCCTGCCAGTAGTTAAACTACCGATAGCTTAGACCTCAGCATCACTGATGCACACAAGCCCTCACAGCACAATAAGCTGCAAACCAAGTGAGGGTCTAACATTACAATCACTAAATAGAAAATAAAAATATTTTTTTCTACTTTAGTTGTCTAACCATTTCATTTTTTCTTAAATTGTGTTGGTTCAAGTCTCTGGTTTCAGATTTCTTCCATCTTCTCTTAACACTCAATTTTTTTTCTGTATCTGCCTTCTTAGGTCCCCCCATCCCCACCTCCACCCCCATGTCCTGCATCACCTTTTCATCCCAAACTCCCCTATCTAACATTTTCTCAATCCCCCCAGCTTCTCTTCTCTCTCCAGTGTCTCCTCCCCTCTCCAATCCATCATTTCCTCTCTGCTTCCTGGCCCTGCCAGGTGGTTCTGCACTGCCCCTCCAACTCAAGCCACTCATCCACATTTACTCTCCAAACCCTCTTCCCTCCTCCATAAGTCTGTGTGACTCCAGTGGCAATAAATTAAATAGTGTATGTGAGCCTTGGAGAGCTTCTAAGATCCTATCAGTTCCGCCCCCTACTTTACGCATCAGAGGAGGCAGGAACGCCAGGGTCTTGGAAGCACGCCAAGTCTCTAAGGCCTCACCTTCACTGTTTTGTTTATTGCTGCTGGAGTCACAGGCTTTGGCTTCCACTGCCGCATCTCTCTTTTATTTTTGTTTTTGAAGGTATGATGTCAGGGCACCACAAAAACGGGGATTTATAACCAATAATCATGAATAGAGCATTAGGGGTATTCTATCAGTGGTTATTGGTTATAATCGAAAACCAGAAGCCCTATTTATATCCCTTCCCAACTTTAGTCCAGCATTTTAGCAATCAATCATCCTTATTCAAAGACCATGCACTAGATCTTCTTCCAGAATCCTACAATCATAACCCTGAATCCAGGTATTAGGAGTAACCGTTGTCATCACAAAATGACTCCTTCCCCCTACTCAAGGCTGGCACTAAGATTAGAGGCACCCTAGGCGAGCCCTCCATCCTGCCACCCCTTACTGGGGCCTGCAGAAACAGTGATAGCCCCTAAACAGTGATGCAGCACTTAATGGCACCCCGGTGCTGCGTTCGGTATCCTACTGTTCACAATGTGCCGTTTCTGCCCCCCTCCGACACTGCTTCTGATTTCAGCACATTGTGAAGAATAAGAAACCGCGACACAGTGCCAGAGTTTTAGTAAGCACTGCACCTTGGTTTGAGGGCTATTGCCACCACTACAAGCCTCGGAAAGGGGTGGCAGCAGGTGTCCATGGAGGGCCAGTGCCATAGGCAACTACCTAGTTTGCCTCTTGGTAGCACCGGCACTGGGCTACCAGAGCAGACACCAAGGCTAGTTTAAAAAACAAAACAAAACATTTTTTTTTATTTTTAAAGGGAACAATGCTTAGTGTTGAGTTGAAGTTGCATGTGTGGTAGATGTGGTGTATAGTCCAGGTGCGAGTCACAGGCTGGAAGGATGGGGGAAGGGAAGTGTATGTTGAACTGTTAAATGATAGAGTTGTCCATGGTTTAAATGAGAACATAAGAACATCAGAAATGCCATACTGGGTCAGACCAAGGTCCATGAAACCCAGTATCCTATTTCCAACAGTGGCCAATACAGGTCACAAGTACCTGGCAGGTTCTCAGAAGGCACACAGGTTCCACAATGCTCATCCCAGGGCTAGCAGTGGATTTCCTGGGGCCTCTTGGTTTATGGACCTTTCCTCCAGGGACTTGTCCAAACCTTTTTTAGTGAAAATCATTTTTATTGGGCATTTTCACAACACAAGAAAGGTAATCTCCAAAGCATCTGCGCAAGGCTAACAAATAATCATAACATAAGATAACATAGCCATAACATAAGATAACATAGCAACACTGTAGCCTACACAGAGAACACTGGTGAAATGTAACAAACCATGTAGCAGAAGGAATGCAAACTATCACAGCTAGAATGTGCTAGGTGCACAAATGCCTAAGGGACAGCAAGGCAAATGCAAACTCAACCGAGCAGTTACCTATCCCACCCTATTACCCTCCCCCCCTTCCAACCAGTACCCCTCTACCCCCCCTCCAACCTCCCCCACCCTCTCACCCCCCACCCACACAAGGCGGCATGCACAACAACCACACAGGGAAAGGATAACAACCCCTCACATCAGCAGCCCCTGTAAGTATCAGCTATCCGCTAGTAGCCACGGTAGCAAGGGCCACATTGACCTTCAGTGGTTACAAAGGGCTATCTGTGGCTAGCAGCGGAGCCCAGAGTTCCGTGAATTGATCCAGCTGCCTCTGACCCAGTTGCCGTGCCATACATCTTTCCATGCTTAATAAAACGCGCATCCTCCCCTCCCATTCCTGCACACTCGGTGCCGTGGGCGCTACCCAGTGCCGCAAAATAGTCTGCTTGGCTACCAGAAAGCCCCTCTCACAGAGCTGTCTGTGTCGCACACTCAGGGGAGCATCAGCTTCGAAGGAGCCAAACAGACACCAGGCAGGTCCAAGGTTCACCTGCTGGCCAATCCAGCCACCAAGTCGCACCCCGACACCCTCCCAAAACGGTTGAATGGCAAGACACAACCAAAATTTATGCACTAAGGTACCCTTCTCTACCCTGCATGACGACAACTCTCCGAGTCAGTAATACCCATCCTCATTGCCCACACATCATGCACATAGGCTCGCCACAAAAATTTATACTGGACTTCTTGCATCTGCACAGATTCCGAAAGACGAGGTATACCTTGAAAAACTTGAAATAAGCGCTCCACTGTTCCCTCCAAAATTCCATCCGCCTGCCAACTACAGGCGAGCCTCGTTAGCCCCGTCAAATCATCTCCTACTGACAGCTCCTCACGCAGTCTCCGAACAGTGATTTTACCCTCCAAGGCACGAAAGAAGGCCACCATTCCTCGTTCTCCCTGCCACAGACTCACCCCCTCCCCTCGGTCCAAAGTGCGTACAAAGTGTCGTACTTGCAAGTAAAAGTAGAAATCGTGAACGGACAACCGATAGCGGCTTCGCAGAGACACATAAGAGTTCATCTGCGCCTCGTCCTCCATCCTCAAGTGACCCACATATTCCACGCCGCACTGCGCCCAGCGTTTAGCCACCCCACCTTGGCACCCGGGAAGGAAGTCCCCATTTCCGGCTAAGGGAAGGCAATCTGAACATTGCCAAGCACAACCCCGAAGGCGACATATATGCCTCCAGGCCTGGCAGACAGCGCCAAGATAAAGTGGATCGCTTCCAAAAGATGGGCAGCTCTCTATTCGAACGGTGCATCCAGTAAAGCCTATGGTAGGGTGCCGAGATAGCATCCACCAGTTCGATGGGGAGAATCACGGCGGTCCCCGCAACCAGATCACAAAGCGGCCGTAATAAACTGATCAAATTGTACTCTCGCAGCGAACAAAGGCTAGCAGCCCCCTCACTATCAGGTCTCAACAGAGTCGCAAAAGCGATGCGCACTCTCTTCCCCTTCCAAAAGAATTTAGATAAGTGGCTCTCCAACACTTTTAGGTCCCTCCGCAGGAGCCAAAGGGGAGCGTGCCGTAACAGATATATCCATCGGGGTAGCTCGACCATTTTGAAGAGAGCAATATGCCCCTTCAGGGAAAGCGGGAGCTCTCGCCATTTCTGTAGTCGTTGAAGCGTTTTACTCAATAAGGGCCGCACATTAGCTACATAAAGCTGACTAGGCTCACAAGGGATCTGTATACCAAGGTACCGAATAGAGTCTGCCGCCCAGACCAACGGGAAAGCTCCCTGCCAGAGTCCCCGGACCCTCCCACCAATGTCTAATCCCATCGATTTGGCTCTATTTATCCGCATACCAGAGAAAGCACCAAACCGTTCAATAGTAGATAAAGCCTCCTCCAGCGATCGCTGCGGGTCTGTCAAACACAATAGCAAATCGTCAGCAAAGGCACTAACCTTAACACCTCCACCCGGCCACGCAATCCCCCGGATCACCTCCATCTGACCCAATGCGCGCAACAAGGGCTCCATCTGCAATATAAATAACAGAGGAGAAAGTGGGCAACCCTGCCTCATCCCCCGGCGCAGTTCAAAAGGTGCCGAATGAAGGCCACCCACCACTACAAAAGCCAGAGGCGCCGAATATAAGGCCTGCAGCCAAGTCAGAAAAGCTCCATCAAATCCAAACCTCCTGAGTGCCTCAAACATGTAAGCCCAAGACACTCTGTCGAAGGCCTTCTCTGCATCTAGACTCACCAACAACAGAGGATCTCTTCGCATTACACTCCATTCCGCCCCTAGGAGTACCTTACTTATGTTAGAGAAGGCCTCCCTCCCTTGAACAAAGCCGGTCTGGCAAGGACTAATGAGCCGCGGCAGAATTCCCTGCAGCCGCTGCGCTAATACACCAGCTAAGATTTTCATATCATAGTTTATTAGAGAGATCGGCCGATAAGAGGCCGGATCCTCCACATCTTTCCCAGGCTTATGGATCACCGTAATCGCGGCCGTGCGCATGTCCTGGGGGAATCCCTTCCCCTCCAAGACGTCATTATAGACTGCAGCCAAAGTCGGGGTTACCTGCAGCTCCAACATTTTGTAAAATTCGGCGCTATAACCGTCCAGTCCAGGAGCCTTATGCGGTTTCCCTCGTCTAATCACTCTCTGGATTTCCACACCCTCAATTGGCCTGTTTAACTCCACTCGCTCCACCTCTGAGAGCTGCGGCAAGGGTGTCGTATCCAAAAAGGCCTGTTCCCCTCCCCTGTCTGCCAGTTCTGGTGTATAAAGCTGCTCATAGAACTTCCGAAACACTTCTACAATACTACGAGGGTCAGAGAGCCGAGCCCCCATACTATTTCTTATCGCGGCCACCACCTTAGACCCTTCCCCATCCTTCACTAAACGGGCCAAAAGCGTACCCGCCTTGTTACCAAAGCGGAATAGCTGGTGACGGTAATAATGCATGTTATAGACTGCACGCTCTTCCAAAATATCATTAAGCTGCCGCTGGGCCTCCAAATACGATGGTATATGTCCAAACCTTTTTTAAACCCAGATATACTAACAGCTTTTACTACATCCTCCAGTAACGAATTCCAGAGTTTGATTACACGTTGAGTGAAAAAATATTTTCTCTTATTAGTCTTAAATGGGTTACATTGTAGCTTCATAGCATGTCCTCTAGTCGTTCTACTTTTTGATGCCAAAAACAATCGATCTACGTCTACCTGTTCAACTCCATTCATTAATTTATAGACCTCTATCATATCTCCCCCCTCAGCCATCTCTTAAGCCTTTCCTCATAGAGGTATCCTTCCATCCCCTTTACCATTTTGGCTCTTCTCTGTACCTTTTCTAATTCTGCTATAAACCTTTTAAGATACGGTGGCCAAAATTGCACACAATATTCAAGGTGCAGTCGAACCATGGAACAATACAGAGACATTATAATACCCTTTGTTTTATTCTCCATTCCTTTCTTTATGATTCCTAGCATTCTATTTGCTTTCTTGGCTGCCGCTGCACACTAGACAGAGGATTTCAACATATTATCCACAATAATGCCTAAATCCTTTTCCTGGGCAGTAGTATCTAAGGTAGTACCTTGCATTGTGTAACCAAAGTTTGGGTTTTTCTTTCCTAAGTGCATAAAACTTTGCACTTGTCCACATTAAATTTCATCTTCCATTTGCATACCCAGTCTTCCAATTTATCAAGGACCTCTTGCAATTTTTCACAATCCTCTTGGGTTTTTAACAACTTTGAATAATTTAGTTCATCTGCAAATTTGATCACCTCACTCGTTATTCCCAGTTCAAGGTCATTTATGAATATATTAAAAAGCAGCAGGCCCAGCACAGATCCCTTCGATAATCCACTATTTAATTTTCTCCATTGAGAAATTTGGCTATTTAGCCCTACTCTCTGCTTTCTATCTTTTATCTAATTTCTGATCCACAATACTACACTGTCTCCAATTCCATGACTTTTTAATTTCATCAAGAGTCTCTCATGAGGGACTTTGTCAAAGGCTTTCTGAAAATCCAAATACACTATATTGACCGGCTTACCTTTGTTTACCTGTTTATTCACACCTTTAAAAAATATATAACAAATTAGTAAGACAAGATGTTTCTTGGCTAAATCCATGTTGGCTTTCTCCCATTAAACCATGACTATATGCATGAAAAGTAATTTTATTCTTTATAATAATTTCTATCATGTTGCCTGGTACTGACATCAGACTCACCAGTCTGTAGTTTCCCAGATCACCCCTAGAACCCTTGTTAAAAACTGGTGTTAGACTGGCCATTCTCCACTCTTCAGGTGATTTTAATGATAATTCACGGATTACCAGGTCTCCGACATACCAATCATAACTAACTTCTCATTTAGAGCCATATATTCTAACTTTCCCATCTTATTTTTTAGACTCCTAGTATTTACCTACAGGCATTTTAGAGGCGGTATTTCATTCATATTAATCTGTTACCAGTTGATAGGGAGAATTTGGAATCTTTCAGCTCTGTATTCAAGGGCATCTGGGTTACTTCTATCTTTATTGCAACCTCCCTATTAGAATGTCCTAACTTCCCTCTTTTTGCTAGTATCCTTCAAGGATAATACATTCTTCCAAACGATGCGCTTTTGGGCGACTGTCGGCTTTTCCCTATTATCTAGTTCAAAAGCTGCCTTCCTTCCCCAGAATGTTGTCCAGTTCCTAACAAATCCAAAACCCTCTTCTGTGCCCCATAGTCTCATCCACGCAATCAGACTCCGGAGCTCCACCTGTCTTTTGGGTCCTGCACATAGCATAGGAAGAATTTCAGAAAATGCTATCCTGAAAGTTCTAGATTCCAACTTCCTACCTAAAAGCCTCTAGAACCTCCCTCCAACATTTTCCTGTGTCATTGGTACCAACATGTAGCAAGACAGAAAACTCCTCCCCAGCAGTATCTAGAACCTTGTCTAGGTGGCGCATTAGGTTCCCTACCTTCACACCAAGCAAGCCTCACTTTCACCAGCCACCCAGCGATCTACATAATAGTGTTATTTGTGTTTATGCCATAATAAGTGGCAGCAGTAGTAGTTTGTGTTAACCAATAAGATTATAAAACAGAAAAACAACAAAACTTCTCATTCAGGGTTGATTTGCCCCCAGTGGCTTTGTTCCTCTGTTTGATGGACAGTAAATACTAGATTTTCACAAATATTTATTGTTTTAAAGGGGGACATTCAGCTACTAGTTGCTGTGGTTTCAAAAATTCTCAAGATATATTTGTGTTAAGCATATTTGAGGCATGTAGAAAGTGGAGCCTGCCTATGCTATCCATTTCAAGGCTCCTACCCATAAGTGGATTATGGAAGTAACACACCATTTTTGCCAAATAATGCAACTTGAATAGCAAAATTGTGTGTTATTTACTCTTAAAACATGATTTTTTTAGTGCAATACAGGCTTATTGTTTATTTTTACTTTATATACCACCGTTAATACTTATAAGGCAGTTTACAGTAGACTAAAAATAAAATAGAAGAGAAAGGAACTCCATATCAAAATAGGAAAAAGGGGAAAAAAGCAAGGATAGGGAGAATAATACAAAAAGTGGTGTTTAGCACTAGTTAGCCTGCCAAAAAACTGCCCGACTCTGCTGCATGTTAAAGGCCTTCTGGAATAGGTACAGTAGGTCTTCAGGGAGGCCCTCAATTTCTTATTAGAGGGTTTGGCACAGAGGTCCAGAATAAGGTTGTTCCAGAAGGGGGAGCTATGAAAAAACAAAATGCAGATGATAGCTTGGATTCTAGATGAGCATTAAAAACTGATGGCAGGGCAAGTCTGTGGTCATGAATAGATCTCGGCATACACCAAGAGGGTATGTGGGACAGTTAAGGAGGCCTAGTATGTTGTAGTACCTGTGTAACAAGCCTTGTGAGCTAAATCTTGAATTGAATGCAGAAAAATACTGGCAACCACTTGCAATGCATCAGGCAGGGCCGGTGCTAAGGTTCCTGGCACCCTCCCTGCAACCTATAGATCGGCACTCCCTTCCCTCATTATTATTAATTCACCTCAGTGTGTGGTGTTAGTTGCACCTGCAGCAGTTTTGCCACATTGAAGCACAGTAACTGCAGGAGGATGCACCTACCTTCCTGCAGTTAGCCTACAGTGCTGCGTTTGTAACACGGTTTACATGTGTTACCAGCACGGAGCTTATGAAACATATCGCTAAATGTGCCAAGCAACACAAGGGGCTCAACAGCACAAACACAGCACCTCCCACTTCCACAAAAACAACAAGAGCAACTTAATGGCCCCCAACACAGCATTTTCCACCTTCACGAAAATAAGATGCTCAGTGGCCCCTACACAGTACTTTCCAACTTCACAAAAGCAAGAGGGGCTTTGTGATCCTAACACCTCCCACTCTAATATAAAACCAAGAGGAGCTTGGCGACCCCACTATAATTCCTGAAACTGCACATTGGACCGGCATGGTGTTAATGTAAATATATATTCAGCAAAAAAACAAAAGAAATGCAAGATGCTCACACACCAAGGAACTAAAAGAAAAAGCAAGAACCACAATACAGTTTGTAACACCAAATTATAACTAATTTTATTTTGTTGCTATGAAGTGTATTATGGTTCTCACTTTTTCTTTTTAGACACATAGAAACATGATGGCAGATAAAAACCATATGGCCTATCCAGTATGCCTTTCAGGGGCGGCTCTATAATGAGGCCGAGTGAGGCGGTAGCCTCAGGCGGCAACTTTTTGGGGGTGGCAAAAATTGCCCCCCAAAACACTACCTCACTCAGCCTTCAAAATAATTGTTTTTTTTTTTTTTTTTTAAAAGACCCCAGCAGGCTGAGCTTTAACAGAGCCACGGGAAAGGGAAACACTCTCCCTTCGCGCAACTCTGCAAAGCTGAACCAGCATGGAGGGGAAACGCTGTCAAGGCTCTTCTGGGGAGGTGGGGGGCCGTGGCCACAGGGCATTTCATTCTGCCGCTGCTTCTGCAGCCGTGGGTTTTTTTTGGTTTTTTCAATTTCCCTGGGCTGGGGCAGGGGTAGCATAGGAAATATCAATGGGCTGATGGGGGGAGGGCTAGGACTGGAAATGGGCTGATGGAGAGTTAGAACTGGAAATGAGCTTATCAGGAGGGGGACTAGGACTGGAAATGGGCTGATGGGGGGTTAGAACTGGAAATGCGCTGATGGGGGGGGGGCTAGGACTGGTAATGGGCTGATTGTTGGGGTTAGGCCTGGAAATGGGCTGATTAGGGAGGCTCAGACAGGAAATGGATTTATTGGGGGGGTTAGGAGTGGTAATGGGCTGATTGGGGGGCTAGGACTGGAGTGGGCTGATGGGGGAGGGGAGGAGAGTGCTGCTGGCCCTGGAAGAAAACTAGGGGCTAGGGCTACAAATGGGCTGATGCAGGGGGATGATAGAATAGGACTGGCAGTGGATACTGAGAGGGTCTGCCAGGGGAAGGAGGGGGCAGGAAGTGAGCTGACACAGGGGAAGGAGGGGGCTGGAAAGGAGCTGGCACAGGGGAAGGAGGGGGCTGGAAAGGAGCTGACACAGGGGAAGGAGGGGGCTGGAAAGGAGCTGACATCTGGGATGCACTGAAGGGGGACAGGAAGGGAGCTAACACTTGGGGATGGGAGTGGTAGGTGGCTGGGTAATGGGGAGGAGGCTGGAAGGGAGCCGACATGAGAATGGCACTGGAAGGGGATGGACAGAGGGTAGGGCGACTGGAAGGAAGCTGACTGGGGGGGGTGGCACTGAGAGTGGACGTGAGCTGATACTTGGGATGGTATTTGGACTAGAAGGGGCTGGATAGTGGGGAAGGAGGGGGACTGGAAGGGAATGGACACCAGTGGCAGTCGTGGGAATGCAAGGCGGTTAACATTGGAAGGTACTGGGAGGGGATGACTGGAAAGGGGGCTGATACTGGGGAGGGTTACTGGAACTGGAAATGGGCTGATGGAAGGAAGTGAAGAAAACAAAAGAACAGATAGGAAATGGCAGATGGACCATAGAAAGAGAGCTAAGAGAAGCCAGGAAAGCAGAAGCCTCAGATCAGGACCAGCATGATCAGAGAATAAAATGGTCAGACAACAAAGGTAGAAAAAATAATTTTAGTCATTGTACTTTGTGCTATTTTTATATTTTACACAGTATTGGGGAACTGCATTTCTTATTTATCTGATGTTGCACTGCATGTGGACTCTGGCTTCTTGGGGTTTGTCAGACGGCTGCCTAGGGTGAGAACTTACACAATCTTGACGATGCATATATTCATATGATTCTTGCAAGGTATTGTGGGTATTGTAGTTCATTCACTCCCAAACACAGCTGATGACAATAATTTGAGTTGTGAAACCAAGTGGTAAGATCAATAAAATTACTTCTTTTATTGATGGGGTTTAATTTACCCAGCACATGTATGCTTGATAGCACTATAAATGAGGTTACTTGCTTGCAGTGTTTAAAATGGATAACAAAAAGTCACAAAGTAAACCAGGAAACAACCTTCAGCTTGTCAGGCAATTAGCTAATGTTTTCTTAGCAAATAATTACCAAATACAAAGGCACAAAGTAAAGAATAAACTTTGCTGGTTAGGTTAACTTCTGCTTATTTTCCACGCCGATCTCAGCAGTGATTCTCCCTTGCTCACACACACAATCAGGTGCAGCCCTAATTACTATCAATGGACCAGCTGAAAGCCTTTAGCTGGCTGGCTGCTACTGTGTGAGCCCAAATCCTGCTTTAAGAGCTGTTTGCAGTGGAAATAAAGAACAAAGTTAGGTTTCTTTGTGATGGCTGATGTGTTTGCTCAGAGAAAGCTAGCAATAGCATTTAGATAGAGAACAGTCCATATAAATAGTTTCATCTGCTGTATCTCCCCCTTTATCAACAATCATAGGGTCAATATCATACATTGGCACAGATGAGTCTTTCATTAAGGCACTATCATGAGAATGCTTATTCCCTTGCTGCCATTCTCTATTATAGATAGGGTCTGGATCAGTGTTCATACCTGAGCCTCTCCTGCCATCATAATTCCTCTCTGTAAAGCTTGGCCAATATGTAATCCAATTCTGATGTCCAGCCTTCCAATCTTGATCCCTGGACACTGGATCTCCTCTCACATACCTTCTGGCCTTGGTCTGAAAGTCCCTTCCACATGCAGTCTTCTCTCTTCCAGGTAGCCACTGGTGATTCCTATCTCTGCCACTCCATTCCTCTGGCTGAATCCAGTCCAATGAACTCTGCTGGCTTTTGGAATACCTCCCAGTATGAGTACTGCCTTGGAATCTCCCAGACCTTCCAATGGCCTTTCTTCTCTTCCTTCCAGAGAGTTTCCTTCTCTCTCTATCTGCTTGGCTTGGCTTCTGTTTCTCCAGGTGATACTGGTGCTTGTAGCCGTTGCTGTCTCTGTATCTCTTCCTCCCTCTGTAGCAGTTATCTGAAGAATAAGCTCTATTCTTATCCTGTTCTAATGTGTGCTGCTCCCTAACACAGCACAGCTGTGTTGAATCAGGCCCTGCCCTTTGAGATGAGTGCTTAGGGATTACCTCATAGCTCTCTTGATTGCACACACATTCTCTCACTTCAGCCCCTCTCATGGCTGCTGGAAACCTGGTGCATTCTGGGACTGGTAGTCTTTTGTGAGAAAACAGAATTTTCACATTTCTACCAGAACTGACAGGTTGCTTGTTCAGAGTCACATCATCTTTTCTATAGCTCCTACCTGAGCTATGATAAGCTTCCTTATCACATACCCCCCTGCTTAAGTTATTACGGACTGGTTTTACTGGTGAAACTTCTTCTCTACAGTCCGTAATACGGGAAAGTGCATCCGCATTCTTGTGTAACTTCCCGGCACGATGTTCAACCTGAAAATCAAACGCCTGTAAGGCCATGTACCAGCGTGTCAACCTGGCATTGTGGTTCTTCATTTCCTGCAACCACTTAAGTGGGGCATGGTCCGTGACCAACTGGAACTTTCTCCCTGTAAGGTAAAACCTTAACGCCTCCACTGACCACTTGATAGCCAAACACTCTTTTTCTATCGTGGAATACTTTTGTTCAGCCAGTGACAACTTCCTGCTCAGGTACATCACAGGATGCTCCTCCCCATCATGGCACTGGGACAGGACTGCTCCTAGCCCTACATCCGATGCATCGGTTTGAACCAGAAAGGGTTTCTTGAAGTCTACTCCTTTCAGTACCGGTCCTGTACACAATTTTTCTTTTAATACTGAAAACGCTTTTTCAGCTTCTGGTGTCCACTTTATCTGGTTTGGACAATTCTTTCGCAGCATATCCGTGAAAATGGCACTTTTCTCTGCGAATTGCGGTATAAACCGGCGGTAGTATCCAATAAGTCCTAAGAAACTTCTTAGTTGTTTCTTGGTTGTTGGAGGAGGAAAATTCCTGATGCTATCTATTTTGCTTAATAGAGGTTTAATTTTTCCTCTTCCCACTAGGTGGCCTAGGTATTTTACCTCCCTATTTGCAAAGGCACACTTCTTCGGGTTTAAAGTGATTCCCGCTTGCTTCATAGAGCACAAGACTGCCCTGATCCTCTTCAAATGCTCCGCCCAGGTGTTACTATGGATTATGACATCATCCATGTATGCAAAAGCATAACTTTGGTGGGGTCGAAGTACCTGATCCACTAACCTTTGGCAGGTAGCCGCTGCTCCATGCAGTCCGAAAGGCATCCTCTTGAACTGGAAAAGGCCAACGGGGGTGCTGAACGCAGTTTTCGGCTTCGACTCCCTGGTGAGCGGGATTTGCCAATATCCTTTTGTCATATCAAGGGTGGTTAAGTATTGAGCCTGTCCCAGCTGGTCTAGCAGCTCCTCAATTCTTGGCATTGGATATGCATCAAAAACTGATATGGCTTTTACCTGCCGGAAGTCAATACAAAATCTTAAGGATCCATCAGGCTTCGGCACCAGGACTATGGGGCTATTCCAGGGACTCTTTGACTCCTCTATTACCCCCATGTCCAACATCTCCTGGACTTGTGCCACTACCTCCTGTCTTTTGGCTTCAGGCAAGCGGTATGGCCTTTGACGAACTAATTTCCCAGGTGGAGTTATTATTTCATGGGCCACCAAATGGGTCTCCCCAGGTATGGGTGTCAACACATCTGGGAATTCCTTAAGCAACTTCCTAATTTCTTCCTGTTGTACCATTGTCAGGTCCTCACCTATTTGGGGCTCTGATTTTTCTTTACAATCAGATACCTGGGGTCCCAAATCTTCCTCTTCACTCACCTCCCTCTCTCGGGCACAGGTGGCAGCTAAGCTTTTAACCCCTTTGACATCAGTAGAACCAAAGCCTTTGGCTCCACGTTCAGAATTCTCTAGGGATGTGACCTCCTCCACAGGTGGAAAACCCAGCCTCTCACAAATCAATTGGGCAATTTTGTCTCCTGTCTTCACATGATACTCATTCTGTCCAAAGTTAAACAACAGAACTTTAATACTGCCCCTGTAATCGGGATCAATTACTCCCGCACCCACATCGATGAAATATTTAAGGGCTAATCCGGACCTTGGGGCTACTCTCCCATAACATCCAATTGGTATTTCCACTTGGAGACCGGTGTCAACCAGGGCTCTCCCTTGGCTAGGTACAATCACATTTTCTATGCTGCACAGGTCAAACCCAGCAGACTGAGGGGTTGCCCGCCTAGGAGCTTGGGCCTTCTCAGAGACCTTATGGTACTTTAGGACGAATATCTGCTTTGGGGTAGCTTGGTCTTCTGGACGCTTAACCATCTTTTTAGCTGGGGTCTGAGGACTTCCAAATAAAGGCCCGGGAGCTACTACCATTAAACCTTCTCCCTCCTTCTTTCCTAGTCCTTCCACTAGACCCTGCTTAAATCTTGGCCGGTCTCTTCCTAGAACCAAATCAAAGGGTAGCCTAGGCACCACTGCTAATAGGACTTCCTCTTGTTTCCCTAGGCACTTAACCTTTAGCCTATAGGTGGGATATGATGATGCAGCACCATGAATGCATCTGATGTGAACTTGGCTTTCAGGGGTTCTAGGCACAAATCTTTCTTGGGCCTCTATCCTCTTCCAAAGCCTTTTTGACATCATACTCTGGTCTGCCCCAGAGTCTAATAATGCATTTGTGGTAATTCCCTGCACATCAACCATCAAAAGAAATCCTTCCTTGGGCTGTTTTAAATCCATACCCATTAAACTAGTGTGTGTCTGGCATCTCTTCTCTAAATGTCCCAATTTCCCACACTTGAAACATTTCTTTCTATTCCACTGTGTCCTCTGGTTTGATACAGTATATTCATTGTCAGAAACATTCTTAATTATTCCTTTTTCTGATACAGCACATCTAGTCTCAGCATCCATCTTTAGAGGGCCACCCATTCTATGGCAAGCCTGCGTGGCTTCCAAAAATCTCTCTGCTAGCATGGTTGCCTCTCCAAGATTTTGGCAATTTTGCTGTATAAGAAAAACATTCAAATCTTTAGGTACCCCAAGCATAAACTGTTCCAGCATTATAATATCTAATAACATTTCTACTGTCTTTTGCTCAGGCTCCAACCATTTTACAGCTAAACTTCTGATTCTCTGACTCAGAGCCCTGGGTGTCTCACCCACTTTCAATGTAACAGCTCTAAACATTCACCTATACTCTGAAATTGACAACCCTAGGCGATCTCTAATAGCTGCCTTTACATCCTTATAAATCAAAGCCTGGGCTGCTGGCATTGCTCTGTAAGCTGCTAGTGCCTCACCAGTTAATGAGGCTGCCAGCCTTACTGCCCACTGGGTCTCTGGCCATGCTAAAGCCTGTGCCACTCTTTCAAAAGACTCTAGAAAATCATCAACATTATCTTCTGGAGTTAATTTCCCAAAATTAAATGCCCCAATCCCTTGATTGAGTCCCACAGTGTCCACATGTGGTGTACCAGTACTAACTGCTGGTCTTGCATCTGTTCCACTTTGGCTCTGCAGCTGCACTAGAGCTTGCACCAGATCAAGCACTGGTTTCTGCTGTTCCATTAAGGCCTTCATAGCAGTGTCCTGGGCCTGCTGTGATAGCTCCTGCTGCTTGCTGAATTGGGCTGCCATCCACTGAGCCATCTCCCTCGGATCCATCTTGACCCTGCAAGAAAAGAGAAAAGAAAAAAAACCAAAGAGCAGCACCTTCCAACCAGGTGTGTTTTTTTTTTTTTCAACTTTTTTTTTTTTTTCAATTACCCCCTGTGCTTACACACATCCACCACTAGACATGCCCAGGTACATATTACCTTGTCTCAGTGATGAATCCAGCTTTGCACAGGGTCTTTTCCTCTGGGACAGCTTCCTGGAACAACCACTTTTCCTCCAAAGTGCAGACGAGGGAAAAATCTTCTTACAGCTTTAAACTTGACTTTTATTTGTAATCCACAACAAGTAAATCCTCTTGGTGCAAGAGCAATCCGAAAAACTACGCCATTTGTCAGACGGCTGCCTAGGGTGAGAACTTACACAATCTTGACGATGCATATATTCATATGATTCTTGCAAGGTATTGTGGGTATTGTAGTTCATTCACTCCCAAACACAGCTGATGACAATAATTTGAGTTGTGAAACCAAGTGGTAAGATCAATAAAATACTTCTTTTATTGATGGGGTTTAATTTACCCAGCACATGTATGCTTGATAGCACTATAAATGAGGTTACTTGCTTGCAGTGTTTAAAATGGATAACAAAAAGTCACAAAGTAAACCAGGAAACAACCTTCAGCTTGTCAGGCAATTAGCTAATGTTTTCTTAGCAAATAATTACCAAATACAAAGGCACAAAGTAAAGAATAAACTTTGCTGGTTAGGTTAACTTCTGCTTATTTTCCACGCCGATCTCAGCAGTGATTCTCCCTTGCTCACACACACAATCAGGTGCAGCCCTAATTACTATCAATGGACCAGCTGAAAGCCTTTAGCTGGCTGGCTGCTACTGTGTGAGCCCAAATCCTGCTTTAAGAGCTGTTTGCAGTGGAAATAAAGAACAAAGTTAGGTTTCTTTGTGATGGCTGATGTGTTTGCTCAGAGAAAGCTAGCAATAGCATTTAGATAGAGAACAGTCCATATAAATAGTTTCATCTGCTGTATCTCCCCCTTTATCAACAATCATAGGGTCAATATCATACATTGGCACAGATGAGTCTTTCATTAAGGCACTATCATGAGAATGCTTATTCCCTTGCTGCCATTCTCTATTATAGATAGGGTCTGGATCAGTGTTCATACCTGAGCCTCTCCTGCCATCATAATTCCTCTCTGTAAAGCTTGGCCAATATGTAATCCAATTCTGATGTCCAGCCTTCCAATCTTGATCCCTGGACACTGGATCTCCTCTCACATACCTTCTGGCCTTGGTCTGAAAGTCCCTTCCACATGCAGTCTTCTCTCTTCCAGGTAGCCACTGGTGATTCCTATCTCTGCCACTCCATTCCTCTGGCTGAATCCAGTCCAATGAACTCTGCTGGCTTTTGGAATACCTCCCAGTATGAGTACTGCCTTGGAATCTCCCAGACCTTCCAATGGCCTTTCTTCTCTTCCTTCCAGAGAGTTTCCTTCTCTCTCTATCTGCTTGGCTTGGCTTCTGTTTCTCCAGGTGATACTGGTGCTTGTAGCCGTTGCTGTCTCTGTATCTCTTCCTCCCTCTGTAGCAGTTATCTGAAGAATAAGCTCTATTCTTATCCTGTTCTAATGTGTGCTGCTCCCTAACACAGCGCAGCTGTGTTGAATCAGGCCCTGCCCTTTGAGATGAGTGCTTAGGGATTACCTCATAGCTCTCTTGATTGCACACACATTCTCTCACTTCAGCCCCTCTCATGGCTGCTGGAAACCTGGTGCATTCTGGGACTGGTAGTCTTTTATGTGAAAATTCTGTTTTCTCACTTCTACCAGAACTGACAGGTTGCTTGTTCAGAGTCACATCATCTTTTCTATAGCTCCTACCTGAGCTATGATAAGCTTCCTTATCACAGGTTTCAGTTTAAATTTTGTCTACATATTTTTATTTTTACTTTAGATTGTGGTTACTTATTCTGTACTTGGTGAGGGTCAATGTTGTGAGTGTGTGACTGAGGTCAGGTGTTCTGTTAACATGGAGTTTGTACATAAAGATCTATACTATACGGTAGTAATTTGACTTGTTCAGCTTTTCAAATAGGTGTATGGATGTTCCAGGGCCCACTGTAGTATTTACAGTGATGCTTTTCTTGGATGGGCTCATTATGTGAGTTTTGGAAGTTTGTGCTGATATGGTATGGTATGGTAGGTTTGCTCTTTATTGTAGGGTTTTGGATAAGTTCACAATATGCCTGGTACTGGAGAATAGTGGTTGTTGTTGTTAGTGAGATGATCAGAATCAGATTTTATTTTATTTTTTTTAATAATGAGTTCTGTGGGTGAATGTCCTGGTTCTTCTCTGTACCTACTGTGGATGCAAAATATATGTTGAAAAAGAAAAAGCAAGAACCATAACGCAGTTTATAACAAAATAAAAATGAATTATAATTTAGTTTTATAAACTGTGCTGTTGGTTCTTGCTATCTTTTAGTTCCTTGGTGTGCAAACAGGACCGTACTTAGCTCTGTGCAAGCAGTACAGCCGCACAGGGCGCAAAGGCTTGGGGGGCGCATTTTGGCTATCTGTTGTTGCCCTGCAGCCACTGGCAGGACAATAGCAGGCAGCTGAAATGCGCCCCCGCAAGCTTTTTTGCAGCACTTTAAGCAGGTCTGGTCCCTCCCTCCTCTGACAAGATGTCAGAGCAGGGAGGGACAGATCTGATTAAAGTGCCGGCACCTTTCAGATTGGGCGCATGCCCCCCCCCCCTCCTCCCCATACCTCCGTCCAGCGCTGCCTGCTCTTTCCCTGCTGCCGGCGCCGCCGTGAAAAAAAACCAGAGGGCGTCAGCAGCAGGTAGTGCTGGATGAAGGTATGGGGTGAGAGGGGGGGCATGCGCCCGAGCTGTAAGTCGCACAGGGCGCTATTGCAGCTCAATACGGCCCTATGTGCAAACATCTTGCATTTCCTCTATATAATCTAATCGGCTTTTTAGTTTGGTTCAGTCTCTGATTGGATTTCTGAAAAAGCCCCGCCCCCTCTAAGGTTGGGGGGGGGGGGCGGACGCCATCTCATTCTTCGCCTCAGGCAGCAGATTGCCTTTGAGCCGCTCCTGCTGCCCTTCCATATCAACCACTAAGCTCTACGGTCCCTTTTTCTCCTTTAGAGATCTTCTGTGTTTGTCCCATGCTTTCTTGAATTCAGATACTGTCCTGGTCTCTAGTACCACCACTGGAAGACTATTTTATGCATGTACTACTCTTGTATTTTTGCATATTACTCCTGAGTCACTCTTTTCATCTTCATCCTATGCCCCTTTGTTGCAGAACTTTCTTTCAATTGAAAGAGAGGCTCTCCTTCCGTGCATTTATGCCACAGACGTATTTAAACTTCTCTGGCATATCTTTCTTCCAAAGTATACATATTGAAATCTTTGTTTCCATAAGCCTTATGACGAAGCCCACTGACCATTTTGGTAGCCACCCTCTGCACCAACTCCATCCTGTTTATACCCTTTTGAAGGTATGGTCTCCAGAATTGCACACAATACACTAAATTAGGTCTCAAAGATTCATACAGCAATCCCTCCCACAACAATGGGTGCAGAGCAGAACTAGGACATTTACCCGTAGGACTTGGTATAAAAAAAGTCTGATTCTGATCATCTGAAGTAACAAACATACATTTTCCAGTACCAGGCATATTGTGAACCAATATAAAACCCTACAATTGTCACTGAAGATATACAGAGCATATCTACCATCTCATATCAGCACCAAACTTCTAGAACTACCCAGAAAAAAGCAGTACTGTAAATATTGCAGTGGGCCTTAGAACATCCATGCATCTATTTGAAAAGCCGAACAAGTCAGATTACTACAGTACAGATCCCTATGTACAAACATCATTTTAAAAAGAACACCTGGCCTCGGTCACACATTCAGAACACAGACTTTCACAAAGTACAGAATAAATGACCACAGTCTAAAATAAAAAACAAAATTAAATTAAACTAAAACCCCAAGAAGCCAGACTTAAACAAAGAATGCATTTCCCCGTACTGTGCAAAATATAAAGATACCACAACGTCTGATCACTAAATTGAAAAGAAAATTATTTGTTCTACTTTTGTTGTGTGACCATTTTATTCTCTGATCCTAATCTGAAGTTTCTGCTTTCATGTCTTCTCTTAGGTCTCTAGCCAATCTGCCATTTCTTTTCTTCCCTTTTGTTTCCTTTCTTCACTTCCTTCCATCTTGGATATTGATATTTTCCTTTCAGCTTTATTCCATTTATTTCTTTCTGTCCACTCAGATTTCACTACTCCTTACTATCCAGTTCTCAATCCCCCTCTTTTTTATTCCATCTATCTACCACTTTTCAATGCTCACCCCAGTCCTCCCATTCTCCACCTCTTCCCTGATCCATTATTCCCCAGTCTTTGCTCACTTTCTCTCTCCCCTCCATGTCTAACATCTCTCCCCCCAACCCAGTGTCTTTTTCCCTCCAGCCAGTATCTCTGTGCTTGTTCTCTCTCCCCCTCCTTCCTTTTTATCACCCCTTGTCCAACATCTCTGCCTCTCTATTCCTATTCCCAGCATCTCCTCCCATCTCCCTATTTCTCTGTCCACCATCTCCATATCATACCATCCCTTCCCTATTACTCCCATGTCCAGCATCTCATCATCTCTTTCTCAACCTATTTACTCCATGTCCATTTTCCCCCTCTCTCCCTATTACGGACTGTCTCTTCTGTGGAGGAACTCAGATGGGAGACCAGTGGCCTTGGGAAGCCCAAGAACTGAACTACTCCATACCTTATAACCAGACTGATTTGCATAAGGCTACCAATGAATGGGTCCTAGCTCACTCCATAGTAGGTAAACTATGTTTGCACGAGCGGGACCACAACTGACTGCACTAGTGGGACAGTTAGTCTGTCTGAACCAAAAATATTACAATGCCACTACTGGGAAGACATCTTGGTGGTCAGGTGCCAATACTCCAGAACCTTCTAATCCTTTGATCATTTTTCCTCACTTGGCCAGGATATGGACAAATCTGGCTACGCATAGCACCTGGCACGCTCCACCTGGACTATATTGGATTTGCGGAACTCAAGCATATGCTAAACTCCCTGCCAAATGGGGAGGGGCATGCGTATTGGGAACCATCAGGCCTTCTTTCTTCCTCTTGCCCCTTTCCCACGGAGAACAATTGGGATTCCCTGTGTATAGAAGTCGACAGAAACGAGAGGCTCTAAAGATCGGCCAGTGGGACAAATGGGATGTGACCTCTGAAGAATGGACAGCGGAGAGAATTGTTTCCTACTATGGACCTGCTACCTGGGCACAAGATGGTTCTTGGGGCTACCGTACTCCTGTGTATATGTTAGACCGTATTATACGTTTGCAAGCTGTTGTTGAAATTATAACCAATGAAACTAGTAGAGCATTAACCTTGTTAGCTAAACAAGCCACACAGATGCGTACAGCCATATACCAGAATCGCTTAGCATTAGATTACTTGCTTGCAGCTGAAGGAGGAGTATGTGGCAAACTTAATTTGACTAACTGCTGCTTACAAATTGATAATGAAGGGCAAGTTGTAGAAGACATGAGAAAGCAAACTTATGTCCCAGTCCAAACCTGGCATGGCTTGCAACTCGATGGCTGGTTTGGTTCTTGGTTTTCAGGTATGGACGGCCTGAAGACGCTTGTATTGATTGTATTCTTGATTGTGGCTGTTTGCTTATGTATCCCATGTTTCCTCCCCTTATGCTTGCATATGCTAAACTCCACCATTGATAGAATTGTTGAACGTAAGGCCGATTCACAGATACTAGCAATGTGGCACTACTACCCTAACCCTATACCACAAAGTGATCCCTCCACCCTCGTGTGAAGTACCATATGTGATTTAATTCTCACCCTTTCTCACTTGCGGGTGAGAATAATCAAAGGGGGGAATGTGATAGGCTATGGCCTAGAATAGCCTGCAGGAGTAAGAAAGGCCTGTAGGTTAGGCCTGAGTCCCCAACCCCCACTTTAGAATATTATAGCAGAGCAGAGCTGAAAGCCAGGAGAAGTAGAAAACTGCTTTAAACTGCTTTGATAAGAATGCAAGAATGTTCTATTGCGCTTGTTATGTTATTCACAGATGTATTTCAGTATCTTGCTTTCACACAGTTTCTTGTAAGCAGAAAGTAAGGCAGAATGTATTATGTCTAGAAATTGAGCCATGGCTAGGAAGGCCTGAGCGGGGGGAACAGGTGTTAAGCCCGGTCAGAGATCTCCATTGGATGGGGGTGAGGGGGCCACCGGGACCAATGAGGAGTTTGTCTGTGTAGAACTGAGGAAGAAAGGTATAAAAGTTGTTGTTTTGCTGAACTCCATGCTCAGACCATTTTGAATGTGACAAGTGCCTGAGACTGTGCACAAATAAATTGGTTTGAATCTTACTAAATAGACTCCTGGTTTTATTGGTTGCGGACACTTCGCTACAACACCCCCATGTCCTTCATTTCCCCCTCCCCCTATTATCCCCATGTTCAGCATTTTTCTTGTCTCCCTCTGTTCCACCCCCCCCCATGTCCAGCATCTTCCTATAATCCAGTGTCCAACATCACCACTCCATTTCAAAGGTCTGCCCTCCTTGCTTCTCCCTATGCCCCCTTCCCAAGTCCAGTATCTCCTCTCATCTCCCTAGCCCCCAGAATCTAGTATCCCCCACTGTATCCCTACTACCCTTCTCCTCTTTGCTGTAACATGCATAATCCTTCCACGGAGTTCTCAAAATCATAGACACCAACCCCACAAGGAATATCAGCCTCATAAAGGAATTGAAAATAGAAAACCAGTGTATTCTGTGCTGGGAAAAAAAAAGATGGTTTCCAGTACTTATCAAGCTGATCTTTAAATTTCATAGAATGGAACACCTGGATCTTAGTATTCGGTATCAGTTTGACCTTGCCTTCAGTTGTCAGATTCACATCCACAATTCTATCTCCATTGAAACTAATCCCATTTCTTGTATGTCCAGAGATGATAATACTCTCCATTCTTATCTGCCTCTCCCACAATAGCCCATATTGGTAAATCAGTATACATCTGGTACCAATAGTGGTTCTTTATTGCATACATCAAAGCATCTCACCTGAGTTTATCTAATTCAGCCTCACAGTCTGCAGCACATCATCTTTGAATTTGATATCCAAAGCATTGAACTCCAGCTCCACTCCCTGAAGGTAGTGGCTGATGCTTTTCTTGCTTCCCACACAGAAGGGAAGAAAGAAATATTTATATATGTTTCTTGTTGATTATGATATGGTCCCACTGTATTCATCCACAAAATAACTTTCTCTTTGTTGTAATACGTGTGCTGGTGCTCATCAGCCCAGCCACAGGGCAGCAGGAGCAGTGCAGTGTCCAAACAGCAGTGGCCTCATGCTGGCAGGAGCACCAGGCCCTGGGAGAGCAGAAGTTCCTAGTAGGAAAAGGGTCAATGCCTCAGTCCCTAACCCCCATTGCATCTTTTGCTGCCGGGTCCAGAGGCCTACACTGGGATTCAGGGGCTAGTTGCACCTTAACTGTTCTCCAAACAGCTGCAATGCCCCAGGTGGCTTCTGTCCTCAGGTTGTGGCTGTTGAGGCTCCAGGGCTCCTTAGCTGCAGTCCCTCAGGCCACACAGTGCTCTCTTCCAAGGACGCCAGCTCTTTCACTATCTCACCTACATCATCTGGCTATGGAGCAGAAGCCGGAAATACATCACCTACTCCAGCTAGAGCAGGCCAGAAATATCAAGGTAGTGCATTGTTCTGCCTTCTGCCTATGGCAGCAACATGTCCCACGGGCAGGATCCGCATCTTGCTCTGCCTGCAGGACAAGTTGCTCCCATGGGCAGGATCTGCATCTATAGGGGCCTTACTCTTCCATGCTGCTTTGTGCTCATTATCCCGGGGGGGGGGGGGGGGGAGGCAACTAGTGATGGCACTCCTCTGATGTGGGTGCTCCCCTGCCATGCTTACCACGTAGCACCAGCCCCTGGCATCAGGTGAGGAGCAATGGTGTTGAAGGTGAAATTAGACTTACCTGCTAATTGTGGTTCCTGGAGTGTAGCCAGTCTAGTCCCAGACCTCTGGGTTCCCTATCTCATCCAGCAGCTTGGAGACTGAGAAACCTCCTCCTTTTTATGATGTCACTGGTATATCCACTCGGAATCCGCCTCTTGCCATCAGTAACCTACTGACAAAGCAGACTCACCGGAGACACAAGTAAGAATTTAACTGGAGAAACTACTAAAGTACCCATGAAAGTACTAACCAACCCTTAAGTAATCTAGAAACCAGCAACTTACAGAACTGAAAAATTCCTGCTATAGACTGTGACTTTAACTGAAGCAGGCTACTCCTCCAAGAGAAAGGACAACCCACTTCAGCCGCCTCACGCTTATACCTTTTTCTTTTTCTTTTTTCGTAATCCCACTTACTACGCCTACCCTGTAGAACGCAAATAACACTCTTACCTGTAAGTGGTCCATAGAGTTCAGCCAAAAGAGAACTACAACCCCTGGGGAGGGACACGGGACTAGACTGGCTACACTCCAGGAACCACAATTAGCAGGTTAAGTCTAATTTCACCTTCCTGATCGTGTAACCAGTCTAGTCCTGGACCTCTGGGTAAGTACCAGAGCAGTGAAAAAATTCAAACTTGGGAGGGCCCTGGAAGACCCGCCTGCAGTACTGCAGAGGCAAAAGAAGTCTCTTCCGCCGTATACACGTCGAGGCGGTAATGCTTCACAAACGAATTTAAGGACGGCCAAGTCGCTGCCTTGCAAATCTCCACCGGGGGCACCAAGCGTACCTCTGCCCACGAGGAGGCTTGCGCTCTAGTGGAATGTGCCCTAAGCCCTTCCGGCACTGCCTTACCTCTCAACATGTAGGCCGATGCAATGGTCTCTTTAATCCACCTTGCAATGGATGCTTTTGATGCCGCTTCACCCTTTCTAGGACCCGCAAAGAGGACAAAAAGCTTGTCTGACTTGTGAAAACTGGCCGTCCGACGAAGATACTTTTCTAATCACCCTGCGGACATCCAACAGGTGCAGCCCTCTCGAGCCCGACGCACCCGTGTCCTGCGAGAAGACAGGTAAGGAAATTTCCTGATTCATATGAAAAGGTGAAACCACCTTCGGGAGGAAGGTCGGCACCGTCCTTAACACCACCTTCGAAGGAAAGAATGAGAGATAGGGCTCTTTGCATGAGAGCGCTTGTAACTCCGAGACTCTCCGTGCCAAACATATGGCCACCAGAAACACTACCTTTAAGGTGAGATCCTTGATTGTCGCTCGGGACAGCGGTTCGAATGGCGCACGCTCAAGCGCGTCTAACACAGAAGGCAAATTCCACTTCGGAATGATCTGCCTAGTCGGAGGCCACAGCAGCGTCCCCGCCCTCAAGAAACGCTTAATATCCCAATGACAACCGAGTGTCCGACCCTCTATCTTGCCTCTGTAGCAAGACAACGCCGCCACCTGCACCCGCAACAACGCCGTCGCTAGCCCTTTGTCAAAACCATCCTGCAGAAAGTCTAATATTTGCGAGATGGAGGATTTTAAAGCCTCGCAGTTCCTGACCACGCACCAGGACTCTAAGACCCTCCAGATGCGGACATACGCTAGGGAGGTGGATCTTTTTCAGGCCTTCAAAAGGGTAGAAATGACTGCCGCTGAATACCCCCTCGCCGTCAACCGCGCCCTTTCAAGAGCCAGGCCGTGAGAATCGATCCACGTGAGGCATGAGTAGGGGCCCCTGCACCAGAAGGTCCGACTGAAGAGGAAGCCGCCACGGTTTGGTCATCACTAGCCTCACTAAATCCCCATACCAGGGCCTGCAAGGCCAATCTGGAGCTATCAGAATTACGTGACCCCTGAACACCTCGATCCACTGCAGCACTCTTCTGATCAGCACCCACGGCGGAAACACATACAGCAGCTGTCCTACCGGCCACTCCTGAATGAGAGCATCTAAGCCCTCTGACATCCTTTCTCTTCGTCTGCTGAAGAACTGTCTGACCTTCACCGAGGAGAAGGTGGCCATGAGGTCCATGACCAGCGCGCCCCACCTGCACACTATCATCTCGAAAACCTCGGGATGAAGGACCCATTCCCCTGGATCTATTCTTACCCGACTGAGAAAATCGGCCTGTACATTGTCCACCCCTGCGACTTGCGCTGCTGACAGATCCAGAAGATTCGCCTCTGCCCAGTCGCACAGGGCTCCGGCTTCGACCTCCAGCACCACGCTGCTGGTTCCACCTTGCTTGTTGACATAGGACACCGCTGTGGCATTGTCTGAAAACACTCGGACCGCCTTGCCTTTGAGCAGCTTCTGGAACGACTGCAACGCTAGTGCCACCGCTCTTAATTTGAGCCTGTTTATTGACCACGTTTGCTCTTGGACCAACCACTGTCCCTGCGTGAACATGCCTTGGCAATGAGCGCCCCAGCCCGAGAGACTGGCGTCTGTCATCACCGATATCCAGGACAGCGTGTCCAGCGCTCTCTCGCACTCTAACGACACGGGGAGCAACCACCAGTTTAGGGACTGATGAGCCTCCTCCGGACAGGGCAACTTCCGGGACAGCGGGTCCTGTTGATGCGACCAATGGCGAAGTAATGCTCTCTGCAAGGGCCTCATGTGAGCTGTAGCCCACGGGACCGTCTCTATGGCCGCGGCCATCGTGCCTAACAATTGAAGATAATGCCACGCCGAGGACGCCTTGTATTGAAGAAACCGGCTGACCAATTTCCGAAGTCCCTGCGCTCTTTCCGCTGTTAGGAACACCTTTCCGGCTTTTGTGTCGAAGCGAGCTCCCAGATACTCTAGATTTTGAGAGGGCACCAAGTGACTCTTGGACATGTTGACAATCCAACCGAGCTCTTCCAGGAAGGCCACCACTTGCACAGTGGCTGCCGCGCTCTCGGGCCTTGACTTCGCCCGAATCAACCAGTCGTTCAGATATGGATGCACTAAGATGCCTTCCTTCCTTAGAGCCGCTGCCACCACCACCATGACTTTGGTGAAGGTTCGCGGCGCCGGCGCCAACCCGAAAGGCAACGCCCGAAACTGAAAATGGCCGAACGGGACTGCAAATCTGAGAAACTTGTGATGCTCCTGTAGGATTGGAATGTGGAGATAGGCCTCTGACAAGTCCAGTGAAGTAAGGAATTCTCCCTTTTGCACTGCCACTATCACCGATCGCAGCGTTTCCATATGGAAGTGCGACACCCGAAGACAATGATTCACTCCCTTGAGATCCAGGATCGGGCGGACACCCCCACCCTTTTTTGGGACGACGAAGTAGATGGAGTAATGACCGCCGCCGAGCTGGTCTGGCGGGACAGGCACTATCGCCTTGAGCTCTAGAAGCCTTCGAACAGTCTCCCGCAATGCCGCGCACTTGGCGGGTGACTTTCCAGGGGACTGTACGAAGGCCTCCCTCACTGGCCTTAGAAGCTCCAAAGCGTACCCTTCTCGAATCACCTCTAGGACCCACTGATCTGACGTTACCCGGACTCAGGCAGAATAAAACTCCTGCAACCGTCCCCCTACCGGCAGCAAGGGTGCCCGGGCCCCCCGTATCTCATAGCTGCTTTTTGGCAGAGAAGGATGAGGAGGAAGAAGGACCAAATCCCCGTCCGGCCCCTCGAAACTCCTGGAAGCCGTGACCTCTATTAGAGAAACATCCTCTCTGACCAGGGTTGAATCTCTGGGACCGAAACCGGCGAAAGTCTCGCTGTTGTCCCTTGCCAGCCGGTTCGACTTAGGCTTGTCTTCTGGCAACTTACCTCCCTTGGATTCCCCTAAGTCTTTTACCAATTTCTCTAAGTCCTCCCTGAACAAAAGCTGCCCTTTGAAAGGAAGCTTGCTCAGCCTAGCCTTGGAGGAACTATCCGCCGCCCAGTTGCGCAGCCACAAGTACCTTCGTGCCGCCACTGCCGACGCCATGCTCTTCGACAAACCACGCATAAGATCATACTGAATGTCTGCTAAGTAGGCCGCACCCGACTCTAGCTTAGCCGCCTCTCCAGAATCTTCACCCTCTTGGCTTTCCTGCACTCGCTGTGCCCAGCGAAGACAGGCTCTTGCTACCCACGCTCCACAGATAGCTGCTTGAAGTGAGAGGGCATTCACATCAAACACCTGTCGTAACAAAATATCCAACTTCCTATCTTGGGAATCCTTAAGGGCTGCACTACCCTCCACCGGAATGGTAGTTTTCTTGGTAACCGCCGACACAGCTGCATCCACCTTGGGTGACTTAAAAACCTCCCTCTCCTGATCCAATAGAGGATAAAGGCGACCCATGACCCTGGACCCCTTTAGGGGAGCTTCAGGCACATTCCACTCTTCCTGAATCATCTCCCGAAACACCCTATGTACCGGGAAAGCTCGTTGGGTCTTCCTGAAAACCTGCAATAGAGGATCTTCCAGGGTCTCGTCCTCAGCTGCCCCTGGGACCGGCATATTTAAAACCTTCAAAGCCCCTACAATCAACGCTGGCAACTCTTTCCTCCTGAAGACGCGTACCACTCTTGCTTGATCCTCTCTCTCGGACAGCTCACCTTCATCTAGCTCTTTCTCCACCTCTAGAGCCCGGGCTTCATCTGATAGAGGCCCCTCTGAGGCTAAAGACGACTCCACAGGCACCCCCTCTGAGCGCAGTCTCTTGGCTCCGCTGTGAGGGCCCCCACCCTGAAGAGACGCCACAGCTCTCTTAACTCCGCTCATCGTCTCAGGCTCTTTCGCCTGCTGAGCGTTGGCACAGAAAGCGTGTTGAAGCAGTGTAACAAACTCTTTTGAAAAAATTGCTGCTGTGTCTTTTGGTAAAAGGTGTCTGAGGGAGAGGAGTGACAGGCGCCAAAGAAGGCCCAGCCACTGGCTCCCCCAGGACCACCTCCTGTAACAGGGACCCCGAGCTCTCTGCCTCTAGAGCTTCTCCTCTCTCTTCTCTGGGAGGCTCCACGGCAACTGGCTCTCTCACATAGGATTTACAGACACCTGAAGAAGAGCCTTTTTTCATGCCATAGACTAAACAAAGTGGCTTAGATGGCATGGCAAGCGAGAAACTAATTGCTATCACTTTAAACTGTCTCTCACACCCACACCCACAGCGCTGTGGACCTAGCCCAGAGCTTTCCTTTTTTTTTTTTACCAACTAAATCCTAGCTCCAAAAAAAAAACCTAATAAAATATAAATAGGAATAGTAGCAAGAGAAGTCTCTAGGTGGACTTGCACGGGCCCCTTAGAAGGCCAGAAAAGAGCGCTGAACAACTGCAGGCAGCAACCACGTTCTCCTGTGATGCCGCCATGCGGCTAGGCCCGCCGAATTTCTTTTTGCACCAAAACGCTCAGGCCAAACCCCCGCTTCAAAATTAAAACTGCTCCCGTAATGTTACCGCAGCCGGGATAAACCGGCAGCTGAATACTCACCGGGCCAGTCTCCCGCTGACCGCAGAGAGCGTTTGATGCCGCCGGAGTCACACTCGCACAGCAGAAAGCAGCATGCAGTCTCCCTGAGCCTGCCAGCACACTAATAGGCAGGCTTCTGTGTGGCGCTGGCAAGGCTGACCTCTGGGGCTCTCCCTCTTAAAATGTAGCTGACTGCCCCGGCAGCAAGCAGCCACGTAGCTCCTGCTTAGGTTCCCTGCTTATCCTGAACGAGGCAAACCAGAAGCAACGGAGGGAGGGGGGGGGGGGTAAGAAGAAGCGAGAGAAACCTGTCGGCAAATTTAAAGGCAGTCCTCTGGATTAATTCTCTTTCCCCAGACTATATAAATCAGAACACTTCATCAACTAAAAAAAAAAAATCAATCAGTCTTAATTGTCTCTCCAGTGAGCCCGGCCCTCCGGGCTCCTATCTATCCAGCTGCTTGGAGACTGAGGTAACTGATGGCAAGAGGCAGATTCCGAGTGGATATACCGGTGACATCATAAAAAGGAGGAGTTTTCTCAGTCTCCAAGCTGCTGGATGAGATAGGGAACCCAGAGGTCTGGGATGGCATCCTCAGCTATGGCTACCTTCAAAGTATGCACCTTCATGTCAAAGCACATACATTTATGCTGTCAGTATTTTATAGGAGACCATTAACGTACATAAACTGATACATACATGCAGTAATGATTTTACAATATTTATTTATTTAAAGGAGTTTATACCCCATTCTGATAAAAATCAACCAATGGAGTGTACACATAGATAACAAAATATTTCATAAACAAAATTCCACCACCATCACCTCCCACCCACAAGCCATACTGCAATCCCCTAGAGAAAAAACCCCTCCAAGTACAGAGTGAGCACACTGCCCAGTTCACCATCCTCTCTCCCTAGCGGACCATCAACCACCAGGGAACAGAACTCTAACAGTTTACAGAAACCGAGTAAACTGCCAAATGTGTGCTTTTTATTCTGTTTCCAAGGCCTCTATTCAAACTAGAACAGCTCAAACCAGTAGAAAACTCCCATTAATATACATCTTGGAAGAAAAATGCACAATTTCTGTGGGAGGAAAGTAAATTAAAGCTGACCTGTGACAGACCAACAATTTCTTTTTACTCCGATTAAATTGGAGAAAGAATGGGAAAATTGTCCCAGGCTGAGCAAGTGGCAATTGCTGTACTCTATCACACACAGGAAGACCTAGGTTATATTCCTAGACCAGGGCTCTTTTCATGTTGAAATAAGAACAATTGAAAATGGCTAGTGAACAAACACCTTGTTGAAGATTGCAGCATACAAGTTGTGACAAAAAAGAAACAAGACTGTCCCATAAATGTTTTATTACAAAATCTACAGAGAAATTACACATTGGGGGGGGGGGGGGGATTACTTTGAAGGGGACAGAGTTAATGCGCTTCTGCCACGTACGGGAGCACTCGGTCAAGTCCTCCTCCCTGAGGTCCCTCAGCTCCCTCGTCACAGTGACCTTGATCTCTTCTACAGAGGAGAAATGAGTTCCTTTGAGCAGTGTCTTCAGCCTGGGGAAGAGCCAGAAGTCACACAGTGCGAGATCTGGGGAATAAGGAGGGTGGTCGAGAGCTGTGATCTGTTTGTTGGCCAAGAACTGCCTCACACTGAGCACGGTGTGTGTAGGCACATTGTCGTGGTGGAGCAGCCATGACTTGTCTCTTCCCAGAGCCGCCTGCTGCACCAAACCCGGTCATGGAGGTGATTGAGGACCTGCTAGTGGAAGTGCTGGTTGACTGTCTTGACTCTCAGGCACAAACTCATGATGGACCACTCCCTTCTGGTCGAAGAATGTAATCAGCATGACCTTGATTTGGACATGCACACCTTCTTGGGTCTGGGTGACAGTCAAGTCTTCCACTGCAGGCTCTGCCTCTTGCTTTCAGGGTCATACTGGAAGACCCAAGTCTCGTCTCCTGTGATGACTCGGCCCAGATATAATTCCAGAGGAAGACGATTCTTTCATGGACTGTTCTTTATGCAAAGTTGCTAGCACAAAGAAATCCTGAAAGTGGATCAAACATAAAAGGAAATGTTCTAGTAACTGGCACACCAGAAAGAGAGAAGGTTTTGGGAGAAGTGAAATACTTGTGCAGAGAAGGTGAAAAGCTGTTTGGTTGAAGCTTGTTACCTAGCTGATATCAAGGCAGAGCACAGCCTAGGCAGAGCACACGTTGGATATAAAAAGTTCTTCGAATGTGGAAAAGAAAAGCTGTTTTGTGAAGAAGCTTTTACTTTTGATTTGCTATACATCAGCATTGCTGAGCAGGTTTGTCAGCAGTGGCTGAGAGAAAGACTTTCCGTTGTTTAATGGACTTTACAAGTTACTTGCATAAGCTTTCAGTTGTATGGTTATCTTGAATATAAATCCTGGAGAAGACATCCTAAGGTGTTACCAAGTGAATCTGTGTGCATTTTGATTTACCTCATAAATAAATTCTGTCATTGCCTTAACACTCGAGCCAACTACCATAGTCTTCATTTACCTCAAAGGCAAGCACCGAAGGACTGGACTACCATTACCATAATCCTTTGCAAGATAGTCAGTCTAAAACATTGCCAAAGTGGTGAATCCTTATAACAAGCACGCCCCTCCATACATATGTAAGGGGCTATGGGTGTGACAGGCACCACTCCCCAGGATCCACCTGCACCCTGCTGAGATAGTCCGCCTGCAAGCTCTGGACTCCTGCTACGTGTGCTGCCGACAGTGCTTGCAGCTGGGCCTCTGCCCAGCCTAACCACCCTTTGGCTTCTTTCTCCAGGGCACTGCCCGTGCCCCCTGCCGGTTCACATACGCCACTGTTGTCGCATTGTCCGAGAAGACCCTCACTGCTTTTCCTCGTAGGGCTTCCTCAAAACTGACCAGGGCCAGAGTAATCACCCTCATTTCGAGCCTGTTGATAGACCATTAAGCCTCCAGAGGGCCCCCCACTGACCTTGGGCAAAGTGACCCTCGCAATGGGCCCCCCAGCAGGATAAACTGGCATCCATAACCACCGGGAACCACCCCGGGGCTTCGAGGGGCATGCCCCCTCCAAGATTCCTGGGCACAGCCACCACCTAAGAGATTTCCTGTGGACAAGGGAGCACCTGGGTCAGTGGCTGTCTCTGGTGGGACCACCGATGGAGCAGTGCTCTCTGCAATGGACGCATGTGTGCCCTTGCCCATGGAACCAATTTGATCATGGCTGCCGTGGTCCCCAGAACTTGCAAGTAAATCCCAGGCCGACGAGCTTACCAGACACAGGAACCAACATATCAAGCCTTGCAGTCCATACACCCGCGGACTTGGCAGGAACACTCATCTTGCCCGGGTGTCGAAGCGTGCCCCAAGATATTGGAGATCCTGAGTCAGCTCCAAATGACTCTTTGATAGGTTGACTACCCACCCGAGCCCTTGGAGAAACTCCACTACTTTCCTTGTTGCCTTTTCGCTCTCCTCCCTCGTCCTCCGTCTCCCAGGCAGACTCGTCCGATGAGGAATCAGGGTCTGACCTCGCGGGGCCTGTGAGCACCTGCCCCGACACCAAAGGCACCGGCGTCGACACCCTCGGTCCCGAACAGGAGGTCGAGGGAGACCGTGACCGAGGTCGACCTCGAGCCTTCATGGTCTCGAGTATCAGCTCGGTCTCCGGGGTCGACTTCGATGTCCCAGTGGTCGGGGCAGATGCGCCAGACAGGCTGGCCATCAGTGCCCGCTGCTGTTCCATGAAGGCAGACAGCAAGGCTGTCAACCTGAGACCCAGCTCAGGAGACTCAGCCGCCCCCAACTCGGGCCCCGGTGGTGCTGGGCCCGACGTTGACTCTCTGGGAGGAGAGTCCACGAGGACTACAGGACTTACGTGTCCAGCAGACTCCGGCTCCACTCTAGGAACTTTGGAAGGCTTCTCCTATTCCACGGGCCCGGGGTGACGGTCTGAGACCTAGCCCTCGAGGAGCCAGGGACCTCTTCCGACGATGCCCTCGCGAGCCTCTTCTTCCTCTTTCGTTCCCGGTCAGGGGACCCCCTGTCCGAGGAGCCACGACGGTGCACGGGATCCGATTCCCGAGATGTCGAGGCCTCAGACGAGGTCTGGGCCCAGCCAGAGGCCGAGTTAGAAAAAAGCCTTTCCTTTTGGTGCTGATGATTTCGCAGTGCCTTGGAAGACATTTTCCCACATGGTCCATACGTCTTAGGGTTGTGATCAGGACCGAGGCACTGAAGGCAGCAGTCGTGTGTGTCGGTGAGAGACATCAGCTTCTTGCACTGATCACACTTTTTAAAACCACTGGAAGCCATTGGGGAAAAAAAAAGAGTCCCCGTGAGGTCAAAGGACCGGCCTTCCAGGAAAAAAGAAAAAAAAGGGCGTGAACGCCAGCCACGAAGGGCAAAAACCGAAAAAAGAAGATCGGGCTCGATACCGGTGTACCGAACCCGGCGGGAGGGGAACCGGCATCGAACCGGAGAAGAAAAATAGCGAAGGATCACCAAAAATCAAACTATTTTCCGGGATGACTAGGACACACGGAAAAAGAGAGACTGAAGCAAGATGGCACCTTTAGGCGGGAAGGGAACCGCGCATGCGTGCCTGCATTCCCAAAGGCTTTCATGGAAAGCTGGGGAAATGCTCCGCAAGGGCTCCATCGACGTCGATGTCACCCATATGTGAAGACTGACTTCCTGCTTGGTCCTGGAGAATTAGAAGGAATGCTACAGTTGAATTGCCACCATTTTCAGAACACTATTGGAAAGAATTTTATTCACAACCATGTTAACGTTGGAATTGCTTTTGTAAATCGTTTTTGAATTGGAGTTTGGACCAACAGGTAAGTGCATAGCACATGGTTGTGTTAATGCAGGATTAGAAAAATGGTTCACTGGTTTCGGGTAAAACTTTAATGAGTAAAAAGGAAAATTTGTTACGAGAGGAGATGTTCCTCAAGACAAGTTTTCCAACATTACAATGACGGATTAGCTATTTTTTTTATCTACCTTTTTATTACTTTTGATCATACATATTAGTAGATTGTGTGAGGCCCCTGAGTGAGTAAAAATCCCAGGCACTGCCCACTTCTCCTCCTGTATGGGTTTCTTGTTAGACTGGAAACCCATATAGAGAACTGGGCTCTGTGAGTGC
The DNA here is from genome assembly GCA_033557465.1 of Ichthyophis bannanicus. Classification (NCBI taxonomy): domain Eukaryota; kingdom Metazoa; phylum Chordata; class Amphibia; order Gymnophiona; family Ichthyophiidae; genus Ichthyophis; species Ichthyophis bannanicus. Next base: position 1,067,407,372 of record CM066031.1, on the reverse strand, counting down.
ACACTGACTCACAGGGCCCTGTGTGCTGCTGCTTGCATGCTTTTGATAAGAGGGGAGGAGAAGATACATGGGAGAGAAGCGGAGGTCTTCTATTTTGTTTTCCTCATCTGGAGTCTTCTGAATTTGCAAATATTTAAAATAGGGTTATGGCTTCTGGGGATGCACAGTGGGAAACCAGCAGCATGAGGAGGACAGCTCCCGTTATGAGTTCTTGAAACCTGCGAAATACATCCCTGTCTGAAACAAACTTGGAGCGAACATAGTCCCTGACACTCCCTGCCCGTGGCAAGGGAGACAAATACTGGAACAGGAAGGATTATGCCCAAAAAGAGCCAGGATGTGAGGGCAGAGCAATTAACAAAATGGCAGCTGACATGCAGAAACCTGCTGGGGCAGAGAATCTGGCAGCTGAAATTTCTAAAGTGGTTGCCGTGGCGGAGTACTGCCTAACAAGCTACAATCTACAGTACAAGTGGATGGCATAAACAAAGCTTTTGAGGTGCAACTGACCCGACCTTTGGAGGCAGAAACCCACGTGGCAGCCCAGGAAACTACGACAAAATAGATGGGAATAGAACTGGCATGGCTACAGTGAGAACAGACCCAAACTGAATGAACGCTTAGAAGAACAAGAGAACCGAGCCCAGAGGAACAACTTAGGGGTGGTCAGTCTGCCAGAAATAGTGTTGGATGAACAGCTGTACCACTTCTTTCAGGAATGGCTGCCGGCACAGCTGGGACTGCAGGTACCACCAGGAGCATGGTGTTGTGAACGAGCACACCATATAGTGCCAAAAACAGGAAAACTGCTGACCACCGTCAGAAAAGAAAAAGATCTTCTGCCAAATAGCCTGGAGAACCACCCCCAAGGAGCGGGGCTGAGATGGTATGGACCACATCAGCTCACCGAGCTGCACAGACCTATGGCCCAAAGAGCAGCAAAATACCTCATGAACAAAGACAAATGGTGAGGATCCACAGGGCCATGTTTGCAAAATGCTGGAGAGACTTATATAGGATACAAACTCTTGGTTAAAATGCAGGGAGGGGGAGGGGAGAGGTTGATGGACAGGGAGGAAAATTTAAGATTTGTAAGTAAGACACTATAAGACAGTAAGGGAGGATGGGACCCCTCTGCAACTGCAAATATTTAAGGAGCTGAGGGACTCATGGGATGGGCAGGAAGGAGGAAAAGTCTTTTTTTGGGTTGTCTGTATGGTGACAGAGAATGATATAAAGGTTTGACTGGTGGATTGGGGGGGGGGGCAATGTTGTGAGATAGGTCTACATACAATGGAAGGAGCGATACACTGCCCTAAGCTGTCCTGGGATGAGACCATAAAAAGGAGAGGAGCTGAGAGGGGTTTGAAACACCTGCCGGGGCAGAGCTGGGCAGCCCAGGAGAGTCTGATAAGCTTACATATATACGCAAAGATAGTCATGGAGGGATGTTGAATGAAACACTTTTCACCTCTCTAAATGTGGTGGTGGGGGGGAACTATACTTCCCTGTTAAATGAGAGTGTATACTAAAATATCTGCAAACACTGGGGACCCAGATAGCGTTCTTGCAAGAGACGCACTTAATGGCAGCAGAGCACAGCAAACTAAAGTGAAGATGGGCAGGGGAAATATATGCTGCACAATACAACTCCAGAAAATGCGGCATGACCATATTGGTGGTCAAACAAGCGTCCTTTGTGCTTCAGAAACTGATTAGGGACCTGAAGGGCGATATGTCCTAGTGTGGGGGCAAAATGAATTGACAAAAAAATAGAGCTGGGAGTATATATGCCCCCAACTTGAGCCAACACCAATTTTTCTTAGACATTATTGCCCAATTAGCTGACCAGATAGAATATCAAGTAATACAGTCAAACCTCGGTTTTCGTATGCCCTAGTTTTTGCACGATTCGGTTTTCGTTGAGATTTTGTCCCAGTTTTCGTACATTGGCTCGGTTTTCGTACAGTTGAACATGGAGCACCATCTTGTGGCCAGAAGTGGGCTTTTCTTTATTTTGATTCTCTTGCTGATTGACTGTCTTCCATATGCCAACAAGAGTCTTCAATAAAGGTAAAAGTGATGTTAACTGTTCATTTATCCATTTCATTAGTCATTTATATTTATTTCTCATTGTTTTCTGTATGTAAAATATAGTTATCTATAAAATGTATTTTTTGTTAATATTTTTGGGTGTCTGGAACAGATTAATTGGATTTACATTATTTCTTATGGGAAATATTGCTTCAGTTTTCATACATTCGGTTTTAGTCAGACTTTTTCCAAACGGATTAATCACAAAAACCGAGGTTCCACTGTATTGGGGGAAAGACTTCAATATAGTGGCAGACGCCGCCATAGACCGCCAACCACCATGGATGAGAACACAAGGGGTGGAAAATAAAGGGCATAAACTTGTTGTGCACCAAACTGGAGTTAATAGAAAGTTGGCGCATACTACACCCATTGGGCCATGAATTCACACATTATTCCAGGCCACAAAGTCCATTGTCGCATAAACTATATTCTGCTTAATGAATAGTTTTACTCTCATCTGGGGGGTATGGACATCCACCCACAAGTGGCGTCAGATCACGCAGCAGTAGAAATACGCCTACACCTCACGGCCCAAAAGGGGGAAATCGTGTGGCGGTTAAATTCGACTTGGACCCAGTCCACGGCTTTCAAGCAGTCCTTCCGCAAGGCCTGGCTGGAGTATGAATGTGAGAACAGGGTAAACGATGTGGGCCCCATTACTTATTGGGTAGCAGCAAAGGATGTATTGCAGGGACAGATCATCGGCTACATTTTGGCACAACAGTGCGAACTTAACCAAAAGTTGCAGCAGGGTCTTCAGGACCTGCAAGTCCTCAGACACGCACATGCAAGGCCCAACAGAAGCAGCCAGGAGGAAATTGCAAGGGAAAAACAAGGTGCAGGCCATTTTACAACAACGGGCCATAAGACGTATATGGATCTATAAACATAAATTGTATAAATGAGGGGATAAAAACAGGGACATTAGCTAACTTGGTGAGACCAGCGAAGTCCAAAATCACCATTACATGGCTGCACACGACAGATGGGTCAGTATTAACTGAGAATAGGGACATTTGTCTGCGTTTTATAGAGTTTTTCCAGGCCAGAACCTAGTGCAGAGGAGAGGGAGGTTTTTTCCCCCCCCGATGGGCTAGTTCTGCCTAAGCTCACAGTGTATCGAAGGGAGAAGTTAAATAGACCCCTCCAACCAGCAGAAATACAGGCAGTTATTAAACAGCTTATATCTACAAAGGCCCCAGGGCCAGATGGGCTAGGACCCAAGTTCTACAATATTTGTGAGGAATTAGTTCTGCAGCCGCTGGCAGCTTTTGGGGAGGTGGCAGTGGCAAGCGGCACCATGGACGAGTGAGCTACAGAGACCGTGGTGGTCCTGCTACATAAACCAGGGCGTGACTCGGACAAAGCAGAATCATTATAGGCCAATCTCATTAAACCAGGATTTCAAAATCTTGACCTCAGTTTTGGCCAATAGATTGAAGGAAATGCTGCCAAACGTTATACACCCAGACCAAGTGTATTTTGTCAAAGGTCGGAACACGGCAGGACATATTCTGCAGGCATTGACCATGTATTAGGCAGGGGTGGATGACTGGTGCCTTAGCAGCAATGGTGAGCCTGGATGCTGAAAAAGCATTAGACTGGGTGTCATGGGAATACCTGTTGTTCTTAATACACTTTGGGATAGAGGGCTACTTTGCTATCTGGTCCAGACCCTCTATAGGGATCAGATGGGGAGGATCCTTACTAACAGAGGGCTCACTATGTCTTTCGGACTGCAATGAGGTACATGACAGGGCTGCCCGCTGTCACCATAATTGTTTGTTCTATCTTTGGAACCCCTGGCACAAAAAATATGGATGTCACCAACCCTGCAGGGAGTGTGTGTAGGGGCGAGTGAACATAAGATTAGCCTATTTGCAGCTGATATGCTCACCACCATGCAACATGAGCATGTGTGTTGGATGGAAATGATGAGCCTGCTGCATTAGTTCGGTCAGTTTTCAGGCCTTAGGATAAATATGGACAAGTCGGAAGCCAGACATCTGGGGAAGGGTATGGACATAGGGAGAGATAGCATGGTGTTTCGATGGTCTACTGAGCCCTTGAAATATCTTGGCATTTATTTACACAGGGATCTGTGAATAGTGTACCAGCTAAACATTCACAACAAACAGAAACAGATATGTAACCTCTGTGATAAATGGGCAGATCTCCTGCTGCACTTATATGGCTGGTTCGCGTTGGTCTGCATGATCATCATCCCCAAAATGTTATATCAGTTGGAAATGCTGCCGATGTGGGTCTGCTGGGCAGATGAACAGTGCTATCAAGGGTTTCTAAGGAAGTTCCTGGAGGGGCAAACTGGTTTGGGTTAGCTATGCAAAGCTTATTTTAGATAGAGATGGGGGGGGGGGGGAAAGAGAGGGACTGCCAGACCTACGTACATACAATGTACCAGTGCTTATGCAGTAGATACATGCAGCTTACGCAGGCTCTATGCGTTTTGCTTGCTGGCTGTGTGGAGCTGCCCCTATGAGCTGATGAGTGTTACACAATCCACAGGTGGAGCTGGCCTGTGCAGACTTTGAGGAACTGATAGACCTCCTCAGGAAAGCCTGGTAGTGGTGGGCGAAAGTGCACCAACGGAGCTGGAAGGTTACACCCTTTTTACAAGTGACAGGAAACCCAGGGTTTAAACCTGAAGTGGGTAAAACTCAATTTTGCCAGTGGAACAGTGGTCGCCTGCTAGATAATGGAGAACTCATTAAATGGGGCCAGGGAGCCCTGCCCACATTTGAAACTATGCAGCAAAAAATGGCACTCCAAGCAAGCCAGCACTTTCAATATCTGCAGACATGGGCGAGAAAGAGCTCGGAGAGTGATCAGGATTTTTAAAATTTAAATTGACACATTGAAACAGGATGGTAGACTGGCATCACATGCTCCGAGGGGCCCGGATAGCACCACACTGGACCAACTAGGTAGACAATGGAGGAACTGAAGAAAGCAATAAAAGGAGAAACATATCGAGAGGTGTGTTTTGCAGATACAAAAAACTGTCTCCACTTGATACTAGGAAATGCAATACCTAACGAAAGAACAGGGGGTGGGGAGCCAGATTGTGAGTGTGGGAACAGGATAGTTGTGAGAAGTGTAGCGTACTAACAGAGACCTTCCGGCATGCATTTCTGGACTGTCCCAGACTAGCGGAAATATGGGGGGTGGGGCCACCCATGAACTGTATAGAAACCTTACTGAAGAAGCCAATAGAGCGGACCTACGGATTACTTGTTTTTGGGGAGGAGCGACCAATGCAAGCACAGAGGCTGCGAACTGGGAAAGTGAGGTTTCTTATGCTCATGGTGGATTGTGTTAAGAAATTAATTCTGCAACACTGGATGGGGGTCAGGATGCCCACTTTCCAGCAATGAGTCACTGCAATGTATTGTCTAGTTCTTGCAGAACTGCAAACAGTAGCAGAGCAATCCACACCTTGATGGCTGAGATAAGTGGCTGTGGTCTCAATTTCAAAGTCAATACCCAGGACAGCGAGGGGAATAGGGAGGGGTGGGGGGAGGAAGAGTGGTGAGGGGGAATGAAAGCATACCTTAGTTCATACCTATTGCCTGCCCCACTTACTCATCAGTCCCATTCACAAATGTATATCAGGGGAATAGGAGCAGTGATCTCCTGTAGATGGGTGAAGAAATTTTTTAATGTTGTAAAGTTAAAATGTAGTTCTATGTATAAAGAGCTAGCCCCGAGTTGTCAAAGATACTCTGTGCTGTATGGATGAATAATTTTATTTATTTAACTGCATTTATATACCGCTTTTCACCGGGTCAAAGCGGTGTAACATAAAAGGGGGGGACGGGACGACAGAAATCAGTGTAGGGGGGGGCCTTCACCAGGGGGCTAACATTGATGATTCAAACAGGTGGAGAAGTCTTAGGGAATAGACATGGGTCTCTTAGAGGGTAGATTGGGATTTCGGTTGTGGGGTTGTGAGATGTCAGTGGAGGTTGCCTGGATCTGGTCCAAGATATTCCAGGAAGAGGATGGTTTTTAGTTGTCTTTGAAATGGGGGGTGGGGGGGAGAGAGAGGGGGGTTATATTGGGTAGAGGTTTGGGAAGTACTGCTCTAGGGCGAGGTGCATGTGCAGCTTCAAAAGTGTTGTTATGGTTCTGTTGCCTTCTGCTCCGATGGCTGTCCCTAGCACTAGGCAGACTAGACATCCATTTATGGGTAACATATCTTGGGGGAGGGACAGTACAGCCCAGCCATAGCTGGCAAACAGTAAAAGGCAGCAGCAGGGAAGGGGAGAGATACTGGACTATTGGGAGTGATAAGTATTTGGCTGAAGGTTCATTTAGGCAGGTCCAAGGATATCTGATTTCTTAATTGTTTCGTTTCTGGCATTCTAATCTTTGGAAACTCCGATATCCCCTTACATTCTTCTCAGATCTGCTCTCTTGTCTTGGGCATCAACATCTTAAATCCGACCCTAGAAATGTAAAAACAAAACATAACACATAAGACGGTTATGAAAAATAGAAGACTAAAAAACAAAAAACAAAAACACAACCCATAAACAATGGCACATTCATTACTGTAAATGTATTAACACTATCAACACTTCATAAATCAAAAAATAATTGCACTATGTTTCTGTATTGGTTTAAAATTACACAATTGTACAATTTTATGCTATTACTTCCATGTTTTTATACTGCATGCAGTGTAACTAAGCCTACAGTACAAAACAGACAATACTTTTTGGAAAATTAGTGTAGGAATGTAATCTCACTAAATGTTGTATTTTAAAACTTTTATTTTTAGGTGAAAGAAGTCTAATCATTGAAAAACTGAAGTGCAGCTGGGTTGAAAAGAACATGAGAAAACTGTCTAAAATTGTGTTTCATGCATTTCTAACAGCACAATACAAAAAATGATTAATTTGTATATACTTAAAGCGTTAGATCCTAGGAAAAAAAGACAATTGACAAATCACGAAGCCACTAAAATATAATGGAAAGCATATACGTAACATCTATATTAAAATTGTTAATTTTCAGATGCAAACGTTCTTTCCAGTAAGAAATAACTGCAAGCTTAAAAATTACTAGCTGTTGACAAGTCGACAAAAGCCGTTTTTCATACTAACATCCGTTCCTTCCAACCGTCTAGCTAGAACAGTTCAGTTCTACCTTAACAAAAATATTCTCGTCGGAACGTTCTCCCACAGCCAAACTCAACCAACTCCGGAAAACAAAAGAGCATATCAACCCCCACGCTTTCTCTCTCTTTTTTTTTTTAATTTAAATATATTTCCAACTGTTTTGCATATTAACGAATACAGAACTTGCAAGAGATTGGCCCACAGTAAGAAAGGGGCGTCTCTACTTCTGCAATTTGCATAACGGACTAGCGCGTGTTGCGGGGAAGGAGGGGTAGACTGTCTCAGCCGCCTAGTTTGTTTGAATCTCGGCAAAGAGAAAGAACGAGAACAGAGGAGGGAGTAAATAATACGCTGGAGCTGAGTTGTGTCCGCCGACGGGAAACGAAGGTGGTAGTGGATTTGGGGAAGGTAGATCGCGTTTTATTTCTATTGTAATATATGCTTAGTTGTGTTAGAAAGTAGCTTTTCGGTACTAGTTTTTTTTTCTCTATCCTGACGGCGATAGCGAGTTGAGCTCCTTTTCGATTTTTCTTTGTACGCATGCGCGTAGCTGATAGAGCGATTGCAATAGCTGCAGTGGAGCACGTGACCCAATGCATTGGTGTTGGACAGCGTGCGGCACGACTCACGCATGCTCTGTACAGTTCCCTCCCCAATTGGGCGCCATTTAGCGGATTGGTGGTGTTTCTTGTTTTGGTACCGTAACGTGTTGGAGAAGCAGTTAATTTAAGTTGGTCATTACTTTTAAGTATCTCAGGTTGGTAAGAGAGGTAGGTAAATATACATTGTGATTGAAGTTATGAATTTGGACTTGGGATGTAAAGATATATGTTTTATTTTCTGTGATATAGGGAGAAACCCAATACTTTATATTTTTGTAAATATTGAATTTCCACTTTTTTTAGTAAAATGAAAACTACAGTATTAACAATTTCACTATAGCAATTGGTGATCATTTTGATAAAGTCATAGGTCTTAGTTATCTTTTCAAATTGAAAGGTAAGTTGCAAAACATGACTGGAGTGAATAGTCCATGTTACAGCACCACTTAGTGTTCTTAAATATATGGTTGTAGTCAATTCATGGAACAATTTGTAAGTGAACTTTCTCTACTCTTAAATTTACGTAAGTAAGGTTCCTGTCTTCTGTTGTATCCTGTTGACATTCATAAGGCCTTTTTGGGAGGAGGGGGGCATGAGCACTTTCTTTGATTTAAAATTTATTTCTTTCAGGAAGGATACTTTACTAACTTCTCAATGAAATAAAAATAGTGGAAGATAGAGAAACAAACATTCATAGACACCAGCTCAGTGAATGAGTAGTATGTTGTCATTAGGATGAAATGTAGGAAAGTGCTCAGCCAATTCAAGTATTAAGAAATCATAACATTTTATGGTGTGCCCCATAACAGGCTTTATATTTTTTGATTTCGGAGATTTTTCCATAATTTTAAAACAAAACCGTTTGAAAATTAGCTCTTGTGTAAGGTTAAACCAAGAATTTTTATAAACAGAACATCCGACTGCATTTTTTAAATATAAAATTTCCCCCAGGAAAACAGCCTATAAAATATGCACAATTTGTAGACTTTTTATTAAAACTTTAACATGCATGATGTTCTTTTCAAAAATTAAATGCTGTTAGCTTCTACATTTCCACCTGTTTTTTACTTTATAAAATAATGTTTTCTCTTTTAACTGTTACATTTGAACTTTATGCATATAAATATATAAGCAAAATTTTGAATTTATGTCAGATAATAACTGAATATCTTAGTTGTAACTCTCCTATATTTTCTCTTGTGATAACTCAGGTGGAATCCAAGTACATCTTTTTGTATTTATATACAGTTGGATATGGTCTATTCTAGTTCTAAACTATTTAGAACTAACAACTTTTGAACTTTTTTTGTATTTATTTAAACTGTTGTATCTTTTCTTCTGGCTGGACAATATTGGCCATGGTTCGTACATATCTTGAATAAGTCCTGTGACGTTTTTAGAACGCTTTTTTTAATGTATTCCCATATGGCCATAATACTCTGACCTCTAAATATCAGTTTTCCTGCTACTCAGATTTAACTCATGCCATTTCATCAGCAGAAGGTGAGTTGCATTCAGGAGCAGTAAATGGGAGGAGTAGCTTGATGGTTAGAGATGCCAGATTAGAATTTCACTACTGCTGCTTGTGATCTTGGGCAAGTCAGTTAATCCTACATTACCTAGATGGGAAAAACAAAGCAACTTGTCTTGAATTTATGAGAAAGCTGTGAGTTAAATCCAGTTCTTTTCTCTTTCTCTTTTTTCCCCTTAGTATTTCTCTTATCATCAGTTTATAATCTAGGATGCTAGATTTACTAAACTGTACTACGGCATTAATGTGCACTAATACCGTTTAATAATGTACGTCAGTGAATGACACATTGCATTGAATGGTAAATAATGCATGCGCATTGGAGTGTGCTGTTTAGTAAATCTAATCCTAATTTTTTTACATGAGGTAATGGAAAGATGTGAATTAGCCAAGGTCTCGAAGAACATCAGCTGGATTCGAACCTTGATTTCCCTGGGATGTATTGGAATGGTACTCCTTCACGCTTTCCGTCCTTTTACTTATCCTGTCGGTTTTATTCCTAGGTCACTTTTGTCTTAAAACATTGTTATAGGAATTGAATACCTTTTCATGATTGCTACATCCCCTTCCTATATATATATTTTTTAAAATAGGGACATGAATCTGTTGTTCATATTTATTTATTCTCTGTTCATTTTTCAGCAAATCTTTCAGTGTGGCGATTTTTCATTTTCTGAGGATGATCACTGTAATAGCATTTTATCTTGCTGAGATCCCAGTGGTGGCATTCATTAAGTGTGAGGAGCATTCAACAGATGTACTTTTTGCTTAGTAAATGAGTGACTGAATACAATTATTTTTCAAAATGTTGTTTATATTTTACTTGCAGACTTTACCAGTTAACTAATACATCCAGTTCTGCTGTCATTTGTTTATCATATTTCTTAAATGCTTCACTAGTGCTCTTCCATTCTTGCTCAATCTTGTATTGCCTATTGTTTAGACATTAGAAGAAAATACAAGATCACTCTTCGAACAATGAAAATCTTCCTATGCACTAGAACACTATTCTGTAATATGATGATTTGCTATCAGATAGTATTTCCCAATCTAATACTGTTCTAGCTTCCCAGATATCCTTAATGAACATGCATGAGAGGTTTGCATTTGTTTCTAAATTATGCAAATTACCTCATGCATATTTATTGTGACAGACATGAAATTTGACTAGGATGCCTCCAGTAGAGGGTTGGGAAAAATTTTAACTTCTCATTCATTGATGTCTCTTCTTTATCCCCACCTTCCTCCATCAAATCCGATAAGGTAAATTTTGCGTGATTGGTGAGAATAGCTGCTAAAGGGACAAAAATACAATCAATGAAAGGCAAACATATATAAAAATTAACTTAACCATTATAAATGAGAGGAAGATACTTAAATTGCTGAGCATATAATGTGCCATGTAAAAGCTATAAGAAAAGTATTAGTCTATCATTAGGTATGTCTTTAAGTTTTGAAAGAAAATGGAATTTCTTCATATGTCTTCATTAAAAGAACGATATTAAAAATGCAGACACTGGTGGTCATTTTTACAACATATCAACATACATAGCACTGCAAGCTTGAAAACGTGCATATTTCTGAGCACATTTGGTTCCTACCAGATGGCCCTGGGAAATACAATTTTGGATTTGTTTGTGTGTGTTTTTTTTTTTTTTAAGCTGAACATGTGCAGGCCTTCTCTGCCTGCTTAGCTTGGCTAATTGTAAATTCAAAGCAGCTGCAGAACAGCCAAAGTGGAGGCGTTTGGGTTTGTCTTCAGAAACTAGCTCTTATAGGTAAGGAATTTCACTTTGTAAACAAGACGTTTTTATTTATAATCTACCTATTTTGAAAATATTAAGTGAGTTACAATAAGCATGAAAATGCATATAGAATTTATCCTTAAAATACACATTGCACTTGCAATTATATCATATGCTTAAAAATGCCACTGCACATCTACAATGCCCACTGGAATATCCAACACAAAGTATTTGTCTAACTTTAATTTTATGTCATAAAAAAACACACCATTTAAACTGTCACATGGAAGGCATTTGTGTACTAGTGAGTGAAAAGTTGCGGGGGGGGGGGGGTTACTGTTGAGCAGTGTAAGAGCTCTAGTTGACTGTAAGGTATATGAGGATAATACAGCTTAAATTTAAAAAAAAAGATAGAATCTCCAAATGATCGTTAAATGTTAAAACTAAGATGTTGAGCCTTGCCTGACAAACAGTTGGAGCCAATGCATGTTGAAAGCTATGCATAATGTGATCAGACAGACTGTAGCATTCTGCACCAATTAAACTGGTCTCTATATGATCTTGGGGAAACAACCCAAAGAGAATTACAGTAATCAAAAACAGGTAACATTGTTCTGGACCACGAAACTCTAGAATAATGATTTTTGGTTGATGCCAAAAAGCTAAATTTAAACCCTACCTGCTAATTGTCTCTTTCCTTGAGTCCCTCCAATCTAGTCCAATATGTGTGGGTCATCTCCCTCCACCAGCAGCTGAGGACTGAGCTTGTCAGAATTTTGATGGCACAGTACAAGAGCTCCCTCTTAAGCTCCAGTATCCTATTGACAATGAGAGAGTACCAAAAACCACAAACCCCCATTAGGCCCAAAAAACCCCAGCATGAGGCAACAGAAACAGCATAACCTTGAACTGTTTCCCTAACAGAACTAATAAATGTTCACAGAATGAGGTTGAGCTGTGCTGAAAGTCATATGTGCCAAGATGCCCACTGTTGATCGAGGAAGACTTTTTAAGCCATGTATTGATGCACTTCTTTGGACCACCTTCCCCTCTGAAACAGCTGGACTCTCCTCCCACTTCTGATCTAAAAGACAGACAAGAAGACTCCAGTTCTCCACCCAGGGAGGGTCCTGGACTGGTCTGGAGGGACTCGAGGAAAGACAGCAAGTAAGGTCTAATTTCACTTTCCTTATTGTTCCTCCAGTCCAGCCCCGTACATGTGGGATGTACCAGAGCACTACCTAATTACGGGAGGGACCAGCAAGTCCTGCTTGGAGTACTGATGCCTCAAAATGCATGTCTGCAGGCGCCTGCACATCCAAACAGGTAAAGGTGTGCATCGATGACCATCTTATGCTCTGGAAATGTCCACCAGTCTTGTTGAGTGAACCTTCAGGCCTACTGGCACCGCTCTGCCTTTTACACTATAGGCGGAGACTATAGTCTGTTTCACCCACCGAGCCATGGAAGCCTTGGAAAATGCCTCTCCTTTCCTAGGACCTCCAAATAAAATGAATAAGCATTCTGACTTAAGAAAAGATTCTGCGCTTTTAAGATAGCAACCCAGCACCCTGTGCAAGTCCAGTTCATGAAACGGACAGCCTTCTCTGACTCACCCAATTCAGAAAAGACAGGGAGAGAAACAGATTGATTCAGATGAAAACAGGAAACCACCTTGGGTAGGAACGAGAGGAGAGGCCTCAAGACTACCTTCTCCTTGGAAATAATCAGAAAGGGCTCCTTACAAGTTAGAGCTTGATGTTCTGAAAACCGTCGAGCAGAACATATAGCCACCAAAAAGACTGTCTGTCTATAAAGTAAGGTCCTTCAATGATGCCCTGGTCAGAGGCTCAAAGGGCATCTCTGCCAGGATGAACAGCACTAAATTGAGGTTCGACAGAGGAAGCACTGGTTGCCAAGGTGGATGGACTTGCTTCACCGCCCTTAGCAAGTCATCCAGATGTGGTTTGTTTCCTATGGAACAACCCTGTACTCACTCCCTATAACAGGAGAGGGCTGCCTCCTGAACCTTTAAGGAGTTGAGTGCCAACCCCTTCTCTAATCTGTCTTGCAGGAAGATCAAAATATCTGGTAGAGAGGATGAAAAAGGACGGATATCCTTGGCGGAACACCGGGCTTCAACACTTGCCAAACCCTCACATACGCCAACATAGTCGAGCTTTTCTGGCTTTCAATAGTGTAGAAATCAGATGCCAAATAACCTTTGCGCCTCAGTCTTGCTCTTTCAAGAGCCAAGCTATAAGTGAGAATCCATCCACCTGAGGCATCAGTATTGGACCCTTTGAGAGCAGAGTGATCCTGTTGGGATGATGCCGGGCAATCAAGTCATATCAGGTCTGCATACAACAGCCTGCGTGGCCAGTCCAGGGCAATAAGAATCGCTGGACCACTGTGAGCCTCTCTACGCTGTAGAAAATTACCATTGAGGGCCCACGATGGAATTACACAGAGGAGTTACTCCAGTGGCCATTTCTGCGTGAGAGCATTGAGTCCTTTGGACATATGTCTCTACGTCTGCTGAAGAATCTGGCTGCCTTGGCATTGGATAGGGATGTCATCAGATTGCTCCAGCAGAGAGTAATGTTGTGGAACACCACTGCATTCAGTTCCCATTCTCCTGGATCCAACCACTGTCAACTGAGAAAATCCACCTGCATGTTTTTCCTTGCTCGACACATGGGCTGCGGAGAGAGCGATTTAGATTCTTCTGCCCACAGCAGTAAGGGCTGAATTTCTTCCACTAGTATTGCACTGCCAGTGCCCTCCTGTCAGTTATTTCTACTTCTGTAAATACTTAGAGGGATTTTCTTTGTACACATATTCAAGAACATTCTAGAATCCAGCAGGAGCAAGCGGGGAAGTTGGAGAGGCTTGAAGGAGATCTAGAACAGCTCCAGGAGTTGCACGGAACCCACATTAAAAAAAAAAAAGAAATGTGACCTCTAGGAGACGAATATCTTGAAAATCAAGTCCGGAAGAACAATTTGAGACTGATTAATTTCCCTAGGTCTCCATTATACTCACCCTTGGAGATGGTTCGTAGGTATTTCCAGGAGGTCTTGAAGATCTCCAAGGGTGACCTACCACCTTTAACCAGGGCTTAGTACCTTGATGTGGGCTGGCGCAATCTAGGTGCTGTGGGACAAGCCCCAGTAGAACCCGGAGACCTTACTGGGTTTTTGGAGCGTTCTCTAGAGATTTATGGCTCGCTCCACTCTTCTTGTTACCCCGGCTCTCGAATCTGATAAATCTTTAATTCTTCGTTTTATTTTAGAAATTTCACTGAGCAGTTCTTGGGTTCTTATGTTCACGTTTTCCCCGATTATTGCTAGGGATACCCAGCTCAGGAGAAAGGAATTTCTGCGGATGAAACCCAGGGTCCTCTCTATTGGTGGGCCTTTTTTTTTTTTTTTAAATTTGCTGTTAGATGTCATGTTTCCTATAAAGAAAAGTTGTATTTGTTTTTTGAACCCCAGCAGCTATTGGAATTTCTTGTGGCTGGGGAAGATCACATCGTTTTTTGTTGACTCCCATACGGCTGATGTATAAGTCTTTCACTGCTATGTAATGATTTTCTTTTTTCCTTATGTGTATATATCCTGATGCCTCCTTCAGTAATTGTGGACTAATTTTTGGCTATGGTATATTTCCTTAATGTTAGTTGAGTATATTTGTTTTGTTGCCAAATTTACTTCATTCGCTTTCTATGAATGTAATGGAATATTCAATAAAAGATTTAAATTAATAAGTTTTATAACAAGAGAAACCAGCTAAGTCAAATGCTAAAAAGGCAAGTCTTTTGTGTCTCAAGAATTCAATTGGGATAGGTCAAAATATCTACGCTTAAACCCTGATAAAGAAGAAAGCAATATTTACATGGAAATTGGAGCTTAGAAATAGCTCCAACATGCACAACTTTTTCTTTCATTTCCAAAAGCTTTTTTCATCCTGAGTGATTTTGCTTACACATCAGGGAAGGTTTGTATTTCCTTAAATGTGTGGTGTGGTGGTTTTTAGAAAGTTTCAAAATTCAGTATGCTTTCAGCACAAGATGCCAATAGAGTACCTGTAGTGCTAGTATTCTCTCCCTGCCATAGTTTGGAAAAGTTGGTCAAATTGAAAATGTCATCTATTGTCTTTTGTACTTCAGACCCATCGGATTGAAACTCTCCTTGGCCATAATGAGATACCTGATGCATGTTGAGACATTTTTAAAACGGCTTATAAAGACCTCCTAAGTCGAGAGATGGGATACTGGATGGTTTGAAGAAACAAGAGATGGGGATACTGGAGACTGTGGGGTCAAAAAATTCAACTTTTTTTTTTTTTTTTTTTTACACAAAAAAAAGCAGTGTGCTGTCAAGTCAGTGATGACGTTTGGTGACCCGTTCCTGGGTTTCTTGGCAAGGTGCGACCGGAAGTAGATTGCCAGGACTGCCTTCCGTGTAGTGAGTTTACAGCCCTTGGTGTTACAAAGTGGCCACCCATCCATGTACTTGCTAGGAGATCAGCCAAGAGCAGGTTCATTCAGAACAACTGAAGAATAACCAGGCGATTAAACAACTGTTTGTGAGCCAGAAATCTGATTCTGTCTTTATTTATAGTTAAATCCTGCATTTTTGTAATCATAGGTGGAGTAGTCGGGTGAATTTTCTGAAATCTGGTATCCAGCTTGTCCTTACAAGGCCAGCTCCATCTTAAAATACGGTATGCCAAAGCTTTTATCCATTGGGATTATCTGGGATTTCTGGAGCAGCAACATTTTGCTTAAACACCACAAGAGGGATTGATATTACCAAAATAGCTCTCTAGCTTCTTTTCAGTAAGGAAAAACTTTCAGCAGGGGATTTTACCAAAGACTTATATGGCTTTTCCACTTTACTAACAGAGAATAGAGCTGTAGCTCTTCCGGTGGCATGAGCAATTCTGCATTAGTGTTGTACATACCCAATTGACTGTGAATGAATACTTTCTTCACCCAGGCTCAAAGAGAGCTGCTCCTTTGGATTAAGGGAAGAGCTCTGTAAACATTGAGATCCATCCAAGGATTTTCTAGAAGTATTTGTGTCCACTGCTTCTATCACTATGACATTGTTCATAGGACCAGATAGAGGTCAACTTGATGGGGAAGAGTAGGTCCATGGTTGGCTATAGTGTTTCGCTATAAAAATGATTCATAAAACATGAAGAGGGGAGACGTTTAAGATGGTAAAGTAGGAGAGCTTGGACATGTACATTTTTTGCTCCCTCCTTTTTTTTTCTCCCTTGCCTCATGGTCAAATGGATGTAAAACAATAGACTTACCTGTGATACAGGGGCTGAGTTACCTCTGTCTGTTCATCATCCTCCGCTTTGGAATCCAAGGTTAGAAGTCAAGTCCCCATTCCCCCTGGGCACAGAACATTTTTTTTTTCCTTTTCTAGGATAGAGGATTTTGCTGTGACTAAGCTGCAAGTTGAACTCTTGGTGCCTTGGCATTCGCATTGATGTCCCCAATAGTGTCACTACCTGAAGGGGCTATGGCATGCTTAATTGGAGGCAGCATGGTTGCAGAAGGAAAAGTAGTAATAGGAAACCAGTAAACTGGAGGGCTGAAAGTGTTGCTTACACCCCAGAAATAGTGCTGAGATTGCTGGGAACGGCAATACTTGTGGGAATCTCGGTGTATCGGGCTAGTCAACAGCAGGCATTCAAGCTGGAAAAGTCTAAAGAAATAATATTGGAGGAGATGTAGAGAGTGATTAATGGTCTGGGTAAATCCCTTACAGGCCAGATTTTTCAGTTGGTAGAGAATAAGTACAGAATGGAAGGTGAATTGCTGTAAAGAACAAATATGACTAGGAGAATGAGCTTACAAAGAGGAAGATTTTTGGAGTCCTTGCTCCTAATCTGACCCTGCCTGTAGTGAGGCCTGTGTAATAAAGTACAAAAAGCTTAGTGCGACGTCTGTACAAATTTTTCTGTGCGGTTATGGCTACACTGAGCGCAGAAGAGTGTGGTGTGTTTTGTGGTTTTTTTTTTAGCAAGATAACTGTGCAAAGAGTTGTGTAGACATCGGTAGTAATGAGAGTATTGTACACAGAAGATCTGAAGGTCGAGTGAATGTTTTTCTAACATTGGGATTTGTGAGTCGTCTGAGTTAACGTATATTTCTGTGGCTAACATTTAGTGAGGATTTTATGCCATTTTTCTTTTGTGCCAACATGAACTAGCAGCAACGCTTATTTCTTGTCTTATTTGAAGGAGTTAAAAAATATAGCTAGATGAGATGCTGAAGTGATCGTGTCACCAAATGTGAGATTATGGGGGAGCTGTTTCAGCTGTGAAATGGAAGGCAATGTGCTTGACTGCAGAATGTTATGACCATACCAATAATATTTATGCATGAAATATCCATTTGGCTTTCAGTTATGCACTCCTAGTGCACATAATCTGATATTTATATATGCAGCACTCCAGATCCTGGTACAATCTCTCTGCAACATACCTATTCTGCTGCTAACACATTGCATTAGAATATATGAATGTTTCCATAGTGATTGATGTGCTCTCCCATGCTTGCAATCCATTTTCAGCTTGCATTTTATTTTTATTTTATTTAGACAGATTTGTATGCCACCTTTTCCTTCAATCAAGGTGGTCATGTCACGTCACATCACAATTGGAGGGTTACATTTAACATTAGGGTACATGGAATAATTTAGACCGCACAGTTACGTAACAGTATTTAGACATATTTTGCATAACTCTTTGGAGGTGTACCCGGGGGTCCATGCACTGAGAGGCACTGGGAATATAGCTGCCTGGACTGTACTAGGGGCAGGTACGGGCTCAGTTGTAGCCGCTTTTCGGGCAGAAACATCTGCAAATCTATTTCCCCGTGAAACTTCCCCTTCCCCTGCCTGATGACCTCGGCAGTGCATTACTGCGACTTGTTTGGGGACCCACACAGCTTCCAATAATGCCAATATCTTGGGGCCATACTTGATGGGCTTGCCGCCTCTGAGGTTATCAACCCTCGTTCCTTGTACAGGGCCCCATGAGCATGTAATGTTGTAAAGGCGTACTTCGAATCTGTGTACACATTCAAGCGAAGCCCCGTCCCTATTATCAGTGCCCTGGTGAGGGCTATCAGTTCAGCCTTCTGTGCTGAGGTTCCTGGGGCCAGAGCTGAAGATTCAACTACCATGTCCAGGGTCACTACTGCATAGCCAGCACGACGAGGTCCGTTGATGACAAGACTACTTCCATCCACAACTAAAGTTTGTTCAGGGTCGTTCATTGGGACATCAGTTAGATCAGGGCGACTTGAGAATACAGTGTCCATTATTTCCAAGCAATCATGATCGGGGGGGCCTGGACCAATTGTCAACAGTGTGGCTGGGTTCAAAGCTTGACTGACGATCATCTGCAATCGGGGATTCTCGCACAACATGCTTTGGTACTTCAGCATTCGGGAATTAGTGAACCAATAATTTCCTTTGTGTTCCATAAGGGTCAGGACAGAGTGCGGTACGGTAATTTGGAGATTCTGACCCAGGGTGAGCTTGTCGGCTTCACCCACCAGGAGGGCTGTAGCTGCGATGGCTCTCAGGCAAGGTGGCCATCTTTTTGCGATGGTATCCAGTTGTTTTGATAAGCTACAGGTCGCTGCCAAGATCCGAGGGATTGAGTCGATACTCCCAAAGCATTTCCACTTGACTCATGGACATAGAGGCAAAATGGTTTCTGTACATCTGGTAGGCCCAAAGCTGCCGATGACATCAAGGCTGCCTTCAACGATCGGAATGCCACATCCTGTTCTGGGGCCCCATTCCAGGGGAGATCGCTCCATTCCTTTGGTGGCCTGATACAATGGCTTTGCCACCAGCGCAAAATTGGGTATCCATATGCGGCAATAGCCTGCAGCTCCCAGAAAAGCCCTCACCTGCTTTCTGGTGGTTGGGGTAGGGATGCGACACACTGCTTCCTTACGCTCTGGTCCCAATTTCCGAATCCCTTTGGACAGATGGAATCCCAGATATTTAACCTCAGTTTGGCATAACTGCGCCTTTGGCTCTTGAGACCTTGTATCCGGCTTCATTCAGGAGGTGCAAGAGATCACCGGTGGCATGCACGCATTCATTTTTGGAGTTGGTGGCTACTAGCAGGTCATCCACATACTGAAGGACGACTCTTTTCCCTGGAGTCACAGAATAACTTGAAAGATCCTGATTGAGGGCAGCACTGAAGAGGGTAGGCGAGTTCTTGAATCCTTGGGGTAATCGAGTCCAGGTGAGTTGACCTTGCCTCCCTGTGGTGGGGTCTTCCCATTCAAACGCAAACAGAAGTTGACTGGTTGGTGCTAAACGTATGCAGAAGAAAGCATCCTTTAAATCCAAGACGGTGAAGTGAGTAGCCTCAGCGGGGATCAGTCCCAGGAGAGTATAAGGGTTTGGTACTACTGGATGTATGGTTACAACTGCATTTATTCACTCATCTCAAGTCCTGCACTGGGCGGTAGTCACCTGTCCCAGGCTTCTTGACTGGGAGGAGGGGGGGGGGGGGTATTCCAGGGCGATTGGCACTTCCTGAGAAGTCCATACTTCAATTTCATTAAATGACGACAGTGAATTCCTTCAATCGCCGGTCGCGGAAGAGGGTATTGTCTCACGTACACTGGTTCCACTCCTGGTTTGAGGGTGACAAGAACAGGGGCTACATTCTTTGCTAGGCCTGGAGGATTATCCTCTGCCCATACCTCGGGCGGAGCTAAGATTCTGGTGGGTATACAGGGACTGGCTGCCTTGACCGGAGATGCACTATAGAACCGCCATTCTTCTTCCCGGGCAATGTTCCCTCTAATTTTCTGTAGGCTGTGTGCGCATAAAATATCAGCTGTGTGCAGCTTTTGAAGGAAGGTTAAATTTTTGTGCGCCACATAACAACACTCAGAGTTATATACTTTAAAATTTGACTACACATCAGAATACAGTATGTATACCACATTGATTTTAATTAAATTAAATGAAAATAGACGATTACTAAATGAAGCAGGAAATTTCTAGTAATTACAATCATAACTTTTTTAAATTTTAAGACATCTGTGTTTCCTATCAGAATCAGAGCCGTAATTTTTGTGCGCTCTGTTGTAAAGTATGTGCGCTCGGCGAGGTGTGTGTGTGTGCGCGCGCGCGCACACACGCACAGCTTAGAGGGAACAGTGTTCCCGGGGGACAGTTAACACCATCAGGCCAGCAGATTTTGAGTTTAAAGTCATTTCCATTCCTCCCCCTTCAACAAAGGATATCTGCGCCTGCAGCTTAGCGAGCATATCTCGGCCCAAGAGGGGGATTGGGCATTAAGGCATATACAGGAACTGGTGTGTTACTTTCTGTCCCCCTAATTCACAGGTGCGGTTCTGCAAGAAAGGTTTAGTGGCTCTAGTTCTGGTAGCGCCGACAATAGTGATGGACCGAGAAGACAAAGGGGCCACCGGTTTTGCCACTACCGAATGTTTGGCTCCCGTATCCACCATAAAGTCCATATATTGGTCCCCAATCTTCAAACTGACCATAGGCTCCTGGGGACCTAGAGGAAACTTGGAGCCCAGTCTGGCCTAGTCTTCATCCATGTTGTAGCCTTCCTCGGCTGCCATTCCCTCTATAGCTTCTTCTTGTTGGAACTGTGTGCGATGCATTCCTCCCCGACTTTGGAATCGTCCGTGTGCTCCCTCCTCCCCTCCGGGAGGCGGAGTCAGAGTTCAGGCATTCATTTTTCCAATGTCCTTCTCTACAGTGGGCACACTGACTTGCGTCCAATGGGGGCTGACCATTTCCTCGGCCCCTTCCACGTCCTCGGGTCCTTTCGTTAGAGAAACTTCCTCCTCTTAGTTCAACTAAAGCTGCAGCAAGGAAATCAGCTTTCTTCTTCATTTTACGTTCACTTTCCTTCTGACGTTCTTGATCACGATTCACAAACACTTTCTGAGCAACTTCCATTAACTGGGCCGCATTCGTGCCCGCAAATCCTTCCAACTTCTGCAGTTTCCGTTTTATGTCTCCCTGGGACTGACTCACAAAGGCTGCGTTTTACCATGCGCAGATTTTCCTGGGCCGCTGGATCATATGGGGTATAAAGTCTGTAAGCTTCAGATAAGCATTCATAAAAGGCCGCTGGGCTCTCGTCTGGATGCTGGATGACTTCTGATACCTTTCCGATATTCATGGCCTTCTGGCTTCCTTTCTTCAGGCCTTTCAGTAGGGCCTGGTGGAACCGAGTGAGGGCCGCCGCCCCATTCGGATCCCATTCAGGATCGTCATTTGGAAAATCCACGGTGCTTGCCAGGGATTTAGGCCTCCTTCTACAGGGTTTTCTTCTAACCATCGGGTGGACGCTTGCACAATCCGTGCTCGTTCTTCAGTAGTGAAGAGGGTAGACAGGAGCTGGCGGCAATCAGACCAGGTAGGCTGATGGGTCTGCATAATACTAGACATTAATTCGGTCAATTCTTGGGGCTTTTCAGTATAGGATGCATAATGCGTTTTCCAATTCAATAAATCTGTGGTGAAGAAGGGCACATAAACGAGACTGGCTGGCCCCACCACAACCTGGTCCTGTTCATTAAGGATAGGTAGCCCTGGGACCTGGTGCAGTGGCATAACGTGACCATCTTTCTTTCTTGCTGTTGTACTTCTGAGAGCGTAAGGTAGTCTGGCTTGTTGGAATTTGGCTCCCCTGCTTTGGTCCTTGGCAGTAAGTGACCCTGAATTAGCAAATGAATCCCTGCTTGCAGTGGCATCGGTGGACTGCGGTCCTCCCGAGGCACTCTGGACGGAGCTGGGGCTCCCGGTCAGGAGAGGGTGCGCCGCCTCCTGTTGCGGAGGTGGTTGGTGGACTAGGGGTAAATCAGCAGGAGGGGGTCCCCCCGCGCCAGGCTCTGCCCGGGGTGGTGGCGGAACTGGGGCGAATGGGGGCAGAATAAATGGGCAGCTTCTCTTCTCCAGACTTCCGGGCCCCCCTTGTAGTCACTACCAATATCCTACACTGTTCCTCGTGGCAACGCTTTATCCAGGAGGGCTCCTTTTCACAAATACTTAACCAGGAATCTATATAGGGGAACTGGTCAGGGTGTTCCTTACGTACAATCTGGTGATCTAGGGATATGATTCTAACATCAAAAGTACCACCTGGGGGCCACGCGGTGACCAGCACCGACCACTCATTATCAGAGTATTTCTAATCGGGACAGAGACATTTTTATTCCATAGTCTCCGTCAAATCCCTTCTTGAAATTCTTGATCATACACTTCAGCGGAGTTTGCGTGGACTCCGACCCTCCCATAATGACATACACACACAACAACAGACAGTAGGGGCGGGTAGTCGGGCTGCAGGTAAGGGGTCCGTACAGCCCTAGAAACAAATAGGTAGACAAACACCGAACGCTTCCTCCTTTTTGCGACCTGGGCACGGTCGCCCGGCTAGGAACTGCGCTACTCAGGAGTCCGCACTCGCTTGGTCTATGTTTCAAGACCTCTCATTCACACACACAACCAAATATGCTAGCAACGTTTTCCCAAATTCCTAGGCCTACCTTCCTAACCAACAGCAGTGGTTTTGGTCTCGCGCATACTCATGCAAGACGTACTTGGACTGCTGATTAATCAAGGACAGTGGTTTCGGCCTCACGCATACTCGTGCAAGGCGTACTTGGACTTGCCCTGAGAGGTGATCAGGCTCTCAGTACCGTATTCCCATACCAATTTTCCAACTTATCTGAGTAGCAAAGAAATTTCTACTCACCGGATCCGGTACCCGACACAGAACTAGTTCTTGGGTTGAATCCTGGACTCCCCTCGGGTTCGGAGGTGTTGGCCGGCCGGACCCAGCAGCCCGCTGAGGCAAGGCGGAACCCTCTCCAATACAAGAGGACCGGTGGCGCCTGAGGTTTCCACTGCGGTTGGACGGACACGGTTCCAACCGGGCCAAACCTTGAGGCGATAATACGTGGTATACTCACTTGAATACCATTCACCACTCGCACATTCCCGGCCAACGCACCAAGAATATGTAGCAGCGAAGTGCATACAATGAATAAAACCAGGAGTCAATTGCAGGTTCCAAGCCAATTTATTGTGCACAGGCTCAGACAGGAGTGCATCCAAAAAGGACTGAGCCATGGAGTACAGGAGCAAATTCCTTATATACAATTCCTTATCGTTCCTCCAGTGCAGTCCTCAACCTCTGGGTTGTCAACCTTCACCTGCAGCTAGGAGACTGGCATGTCAAAATCATGACATCACTGGATATAGGCTGCTGCTCTCGCTCCACCTCCCCAGTGTGACCAGTCACCTTGCAGCAGGAGGAAGTTGTAAGCCTCTTCTGGGGCTCACTAGAGGAACAGATAAGGAGCGATATAGGCTAGGGTAGCTACTTTAATTTTAGGCTGCTGCTGTGGGTTCTGTCTCTTTATGGTTTTTTTTTGTTTTTTTGTTTTTTTAAACAGCAATAGGTAGAGCCCTTATCAAAGGGCGAAGATTTCTCACACAGGGGAGGTGGGAGAAAGGTTTTTGGCGGCTCTTACACCTTCCCTGTCAGTGTTCAGGTTGTCTTGATTTACCTGAGTGCCTTCCCGGGGACCGACGGATCTCTCACCCAGGACTTTCGGGTGAGAGCCCTCCCTCAGGTCAGTGACTGCTCCGAGATCCGCACTCCCGAGCCCGGCTGGTGCAGTGCCGGCTGAGAGGAGCTGAGCTTAGCGGTACTCCTGCAGGCTCGCGGTGGTGTAACCGAGCCGAATTGGAGGGCCGGGAGGCAGCATTACCCCAGCGCAGACCTGTCCGGTAAGCCAGTAACCGGTTCAGGCGGCGTCTGCGTGCGAGTCGGGGCTTTATCTTCCGCCGTTCCAGCCGGTCTGCTGGGTTCTTTCGCGCCTTTTTTTCTCCCCTCCGGGTACTGCGGCGGCCATTTTGAACGGGGCAGGGAGCCGCGTTTTTGACTGCGCTCTTACTGATGTTGCTCCGGGGGACAGTGGTGCCGTTTAGTTCCTTTTTTTCTTTCCTTGCTTTTTCCTTTATTTCTTTGATTAGGGAGATTCTTTCTCTTCGCGTTGAAGGCTTTTCTTCTGGCGTTTCTGCCTCCGCTCTGGGGGGCGGGACTGTGCTCTTCGGTTGGACCGGGTGCAGGACAGGATTTGGGAGCCTAAGCTTCCTGCCTTTCTTACCCCTTATTTGTGAGGCTTTGTTTGGGGTTAACATTCATACCTAACTACATAAGGTGCCAAATAAAAAAAATAAAAAAACCAAACAAACCAGAAACAGGTACCGGGACGTATTAGCGGTTATGACCACCTGACCGCAGTGTGTGGTTTGCGGCACTCGGAGGGAACGGTAGCGGACTCCGTGGTTTGCCGCGGCTGTGCATCCCTCTCGTCCTCTGTGGAACAGCAGATGGACCTTAAGGAGCCCTCTGAGCTGCATGTGACCCCGCAATTGGAAGGGGGGGTTCCTTTGCAAAGTTCGGAGCCCAGTCCCGCGGTTGAGGACGCGGGGGGGCCATTGGATTCGCTCCCGAGTACTCAGCCGACGGATCTTGGGGATTTCTCCCCGGATTTTGTATTGTTGATGCACCAAGCCTTTTGCCTGCGCCGTCAAGGTAGGCTGCCGTCTACGCTACCGCCCTTCCTCCCACCACCACACCTCGAAGGGCCGGAGCTGGGGGGCGAGGGTCCCTCCGCACCTAAAAAGGCGCAAACGTCGTGGGAGACGGACGGTGAACGGCTAGACGTCGAGGATGCTGACTGGCAGCCTGAGGAGGGGTTGGAGGATCTCGAAGACGGTGAGATTCCCGAACCTGAAGATCAAGCCAAGATCATCCGGGTCTTCCGTAGGGAAGAGCTGACGGCCCTGATTACGGAGTCTATGCAGATCTTAAACCTACAGACGCCGGCCGCTGCTGAGGAGGAGCTTGAAGATCCGGTGATCCAAGCAGTGCGCTGTACGCAGGTGGTGTTTCCTGTGCATAGAGTAGTTGACAAAATGATTCAAGACGAATGGGATCAGCCGGAAGCGGGGCTCAGAGGTATTCGGACCATGAATCGGCTCTATCTGCTGGCTGACAAGGATAAGGATAGGTTCCCTGCCCCACGGGTGGACGCGGTGGTATCAGCTGTCACTAAAAAGACCACTATTCCGGTAGAGGGCAGTGCTGCCTTAAAGGATACTCAGGACCGGAAGGTTGACGGGTTACTGAAGCAGGTTTTTGAAGCGGATGCTATATCCTTGCAGGTCTCCATCTGTGGTGCATGGGTAGCCCGGGCGTGTTTGCGCTGGGTTCAGCGTTTACGCCAGTCTCCGCATTTGGCTCCTGAGGAGCTGCGGGAGCTCGGCAGGCTGGGGTCTGGTACTGCATACTTGGCGGATGT
Organism: Ichthyophis bannanicus; assembly: GCA_033557465.1. Classification (NCBI taxonomy): domain Eukaryota; kingdom Metazoa; phylum Chordata; class Amphibia; order Gymnophiona; family Ichthyophiidae; genus Ichthyophis; species Ichthyophis bannanicus. The sequence goes on along the minus strand of CM066031.1, from coordinate 1,067,381,828 downwards.
CCATTATGATTTGATCAGGGCTTTAGCTAATAGTACGGCTTCAGTGGTAGCCGCCCGTAGGTCAGTCTGGTTGCGCAACTGGGCGGCGGACGGTTCTTCTAAGTCCCGGTTGAGTAAACTCCCATTTCGGGGGAGATTGCTCTTTGGAGAAGATCTCGATAAATTGGTGAAGGATCTCGGGGAGTCCAAAGCTGGTAGGCTCCCGGAGGATAGACCAAAACAGAGTAAGGGTCCGCAAAATTTTTGTGGCCAGTTTCGGGACGTTCGGAGGTTTTGTACTTCTTGGTACAGTGGCTACCAGAGGGGCCGCTTTTCGGCACGGGCCCAGGGGTTTCGGGGAGCCAATAGGGGTTTCTCCTCGACTGCCCCTCCAGCAGCCCACAAGTCGCAATGAGATGAGGCGGGTCCTCGCAGAGGAACCTTCCATAGGCGGGAGGCTTCGGGAGTTTCTCTCTGCTTGGGCCCACATCACTTCCGATCAGTGGGTGTTGGAAATAGTTCGAGAGGGTTACGCGCTGGAGTTCGCGCGGCCTGTGCGAGATTCCTTTGTACTGTCCCCCTGTCGGGGCCGCAGGAAGACCCTGGAAGTCCGCAACACTTTAGAACGCCTGCTGCGCTTGGGCGCGGTCGTAGAGGTTCCGGAGGTGGAACGCGGACTGGGTCGTTACTCTATTTATTTCGTGGTGCTAAAGAAGGGCGGAGCATTGCGGCCCATTTTGGATCTCAAAGGCGTAAACCGCTGTTTGCGGGTCCCTCATTTCCGTATGGAAACCTTGCGATCCGTCATTGTGGCGGTCCGTCAGGGCGAGTTCCTCACGTCGTTTGACCTGACGGAGGCGTACTTACACATCCCGATTCGTCCGCATCAAAAGTTTTTTTGCAGTTCGCTCTACCTTGGGGTCACTATCAATTTCAAGCCTTGCCCTTTGGGCTCGCCACAGTACCCCGCACATTCACCAAAATTATGGCGGTGGTGGCGGCGTCGTTGCGCAAAGAAGGCATTCTGGTGCATCCCTATCTCGACGATTGGTTGATTCGAGCCAAATCCGAAGCGGAAAGCAGGCAGGTGACAAGCAGGGTGGTCGAGTTTCTGCAGAGTCTCGGTTGGGTAGTCAACCCGACCAAGAGTTGTCTGGAGCCCTCTCAGGTGCTGGAGTATCTGGGGGTCCGGTTCGACACGAGGCAGGGGCAGGTCTTCTTGCCGTTCAAGAGAGCTCAGGCTCTGCGGAGTATGGTGCGCAAGTTCAGGGTCACTCCTTCACCGTCGGCATGGGACTACCTTCGGGTGCTAGGGACGATGGCGGCGACCTTAGAGACGGTTCCTTGGGCCCGGTTCCATATGCGTCCGCTACAGAGAGCGCTACTTCGTTGCTGGTCTCATCAGTCGGATTCCCTGGGCTGACGGTTGCCGGTTCCGTCCAAAGTCAAACAGTCCCTGCGGTGGTGGCTGCAGCTGCCGTTTCTGGAGGCCGGGATGCCGCTGGAACCTCCGGAGTGGCTTCCGCTCTTGACGGATGCCAGCCTGATGGGCTGGGGGGCCCACTGCGCGGGCCGGTTTGCGCAGGGTTGTTTGGTCTCCTCTGGAGGTTTCCTGGTCGATCAATCACCTGGAACTTCGAGCGGTGGCTCGGGCGCTTCTCGCGTTTGAGCAGTTTGTGATGGGTCGGTCGGTTCGGGTTCTATCCGACAACTCGGCGACGGTCGCCTACATCAATTGCCAGGGCGGCACCGGAAGTGCAGCGATGGAAGAAGAGGCGGATCTCCTCTTCTCTTGGATAGAAGGTCGCTTATCGGCGATTTCGGCGGCGCACATCGCGGGGAGAGACAACGTGCGGGCCGATTTTCTCAGCCGGGTTCAAGTGGATGCAGGGGAGTGGGAGCTGCATCCGGACGTGTTTGATCAGATCGTCCTTCGTTGGGGGACGCCCATAATGGATTTGATGGCGACCTTTCACTCTGCGAAGGCCAATCGGTTTTACAGCAGGAGACGGGAGAGAATGTCCGAGGGCATAGACGCCCTGTTGCAGCGATGGCCGGTGTCGGGTCTCCTGTACGTGTTTCCTCCGTGGGCCTTGATAGGCCGCGTGATTCAAAGGGTCGGAGCTCATCCAGGAAGGGTGCTGCTGGTAGCTCCCGACTGGCTGCGGCGCCCTTGGTATGCCGATCTGGTACGTCTTCTGGACGGGGAGCCGTGGCGGTTGCCGGAGAGGGCGGATCTGTTGAGGCAAGGTCCCCTCTTCATGCCGCAGGTGGATCGGTTCTCGCTTACGGTCTGCCCATTGAAAGGGCTCGGCTGAAGAAAAAGGGCTATTCGCCTTCGGTTGTGGATACATTGCTCAGAGCCAGGAAACAGTCTACGTCTTTGGCCTATGTGCGCGTTTGGCGTATATTTGAAGATTGGTGTTCGCGGCGGTGGATTCGGGCTGCGACTGCCTCTATCCTGGTGGTTCTCAATTTTCTTCAGGATGGCTTTGATAAAGGACTTGCGGCCAGCTCATTGCGGGTTCAGCTGGCGGCCCTCTCTTGTTATCGGGGCAAGGTACAGAGGGTGGCTCTCGGGGCTCACTCTGATGTTTTGCGGTTTCTCAGGGCGGTCTCCCGGCTGCGACCGTCGTGCAGGGTGGTGGTGCCGCCTTGGGATCTCAATCTCGTGCCGAAAGCCTTGACCGCTTCTCCCTTTGAACCGTTGAGTCAGGCGTCGGTGAAGGATTTGACCTTGAAAGTGGTTTTCCTAGTGGCTATATGTTCTGCCCGGTGCATTTCCGAGCTGCAGGCCTTGTCATGCAGGGATCCTTTCCTGTCTTTTTCTAAGGAGAAAGTTGTCTTGCGGCCCGTTCCATCCTTTTTGCCTAAGGTGGTGTCGTCCTTCCACTTGAATCAGGCGGTTACCTTGCCGGTGTTGGGGTCGATAGGCGGTTCGGATCAGGATCGCTGTTTGCACCGGTTGGATGTGAAAAGGGTGTTACGGCGTTATCTGAAGGTGACTCAGCCTTTTCATAGGTCGGATCGGCTATTTGTGTTGTTTTGGAGGTGTTCGCAAAGGGGAGGCGGCTGCTAAGGCCTCTATTGCCAGATGGATCCGAGAGGCGATTGCGTCCGCTTACATGCTTCAGGGGGACGGTCCGTGCCCGTCGGTTTCCGAGCTCATTCTACTAGAGCTCAAGCGGCTTCCTGGGTGGAGCACAGCTTGGTGCCCCCAGGGGAAATTTGTAGGGCGGCGACTTGATCGTCCTTGCATACCTTCAGTAGGCATTACCATCTTGACGTGGCGGCGGCCAATGATGCTTGTTTCGGTTCGGCGGTTTTACGTGCCGGATGGAAAGGTCCCGCCCCATGATTACTGCTCTGGTACATCCCAGAGGTTGAGGACTGCACTGGAGGAACGATAAGGAAGTGATAATTACACTTACCTGGTAATTGTAGTTCCTTTAGTGACGACAGTGCAGTCTTCAGTCCCGCCCAGAGTTCTTTCAGGTTCAGCTCAGCATTCGTGTCAAGTGGAGACGACTTCCAGGTAGGTCTCCTGTCAGTCGTTTTCAGTTCCCTCGGCTTTCCGAGTATCAGTATCTGCATCTGCGTACCGCAGGGAAGGTTTAAGACCGCCTTACCTAGGTTGGTCAGTGTTCAGTTTAGTTAATCATGTTTATTGTAGCTACTTATTTGTTGCTCTCTTGAGTCTGCTTTGTTAATAGTTCACACTGGGGAGGTGGAGCGAGAGCAGCAGCCTATATCCAGTGATGTCATGATTTTGACATGCCAGTCTCCTAGCTGCAGGTGAAGGTTGACAACCCAGAGGTTGAGGACTGCACTGTCGTCACTAAAGGAACTACAATTACCAGGTAAGTGTAATTATCATTTTTTACAGTTTGATACAGGCAAACTTTCTATTGGTCCCAATGCCCCTTGCACCTGTCCAATCGGGGACCCTCTCTGGGCCTAGCTCCCTGTTCCCCCTTCTCAGGCTATTCTAACAAAGGCATAGTCTTAGATATTGATACATTTCTACTTCAAGGACATTTCTAGCTTAGAGAATGCAAGACCAGGTCTATCATCAGCATAAAGGAATTATACAAACTTTTCAAAAGCAGTTTAAAGCAATTTAAGGCAGTTCCTCAGACTCTGGCTCTTCTCAGCACTACTCCCAGGTGGGGGTTAGGATCTAGGCCTAGTTTACAGGCCATAGCCTACCACAGTTACGTAATAGTATGCAAAATATGTCTAAATACTATTTGCTTACTACATTAGGGGGTATGTCTGCTAAACCGGGCTAACTGTTAACCTGGGCTATCTACTCCTAGGTCCCATTGAATAACATGGGAACTAGGTGCAGATGGTCCGAGTTAACTATCAGCTCAGCTTAGTAGACTTACCCCTAAGAATAAAAATATATACAGGGTGGCCCAAAAAAAGTGAGAACATCTCGTAAATTAAAAGCTTAAATAGTTTACTTATTTACCTTTTTTAGCTATATAACGTCTTTATTGCGACAATTTTCGGTCGCCATCTATTTTCTTTTTTTTAATTTGTCAATCGTTTACATCTGTCTCTGACTTTTTAAATAACTTATATGCTACGAGATGTTCTCACATTTTTTGGACCACCCTGTATATTTTAACTCATTCATTATGAAACTGTGAATTGAACTTCAGCACACAGCTCAGTGCATGGCTTACTACATCGCCCCCAGTGTGAGGTAATGAAAATTGGGCCTATTCTTTCTTCAGTGGTTATGGGGTGTCTTCTGAATTTTTTTGCCCTATACTCAGGGGCAGTGTATCCAAATGGGTTAGTCTTATGCATACTTGACAGTAATGAGCTTCACTCCTTAAGCCAGGGTTTGTGGAGTGTGATCTGTCACTACAACTTACTGCTAATGCTCACCATAGTATTTGCATGATGCCAAAGAGAACTTTCTTCTGGCATTCGGATTAAATGTGCATAGGTGTGCTTGAAAGTTGCTTTTCATCAAGGCTATGACACTTGCTATGAGACATATTTCTATATCTTTCTGCCACATTTCTTTGGTTTCTGACTTCATATCTTTTTGGTATTTGAGGATCTTATCCCTCTCACAGAATAGTCACTTGACATTGATGTTTCTATCGATGCTGTTGAGTTTTTTGCCTTTACCACTGTCTTGTTTCCTTGCATAAAGTTTTGGTAAGAGTAGGATTATCCCAAGTGATCGCAGTCTCATTCATTTTTCATAATTCTCTAACGTCATATCTGTGTTTTTCTGGTGCAGCAATTTTGTAAGTTTATAGAGTTTGCAGGAGATGAGAAAAAATGTACAAAGTGGTACATCTCATCAGAACTTCAATCAGCTAGGAGATGTGTAGCCATTTCTAACTCTTAAAGAAAAACAAAAAACACACGTAGAATCCATATTTGCAGTGAACCTATCTCATTTGTAATCCACAGTCCTAGGCTGCAGCTATCACTTTCATCCCTTCTAGGTTTTGGTTCCCCTCTCCTTAATCATTCATGTGTTCAGTTTAATTGATTTATAGTTCTTGGAATAATTTGTATTCCTTATCATGCTATACCGGTCCAGATGAATAGGTTATGTTCCCTCTGGCAGCAGGTGGAGTCCTACTTGAGCAACTTCGAGTGATTTTCATCACCTGTGATATCGTCTGGTACAGCACTGAGAGAAATCGGTATTGTCTGCCTTGAAGAGGTGGCAAGATGTGTGTACTGGTAAAGCAGTGAAAACATGCCTTCTTGCTTAGGGTCTGCTCTAACAGGATTTTGTGAAAAGAGATTATCATGTATGATTGATATCTATCTGTCTCCTCTTTCCTTTCTGTCTTCTCTATTTTGCAGTCAGAGCAGTTTACAATTAACATAAAACAGGACTGAACTTGGAGGTTAAACTAAGGTGCTTAACAAGATAAAGTTCCTATACAGCAAGAGTTGGAATAAAAATTCATTCCCACCCTATGGTATGTGTGTTTAGTGTCCTGTGGAAGTTGAGAGGTTGTGGTTAGTTCGGATGTGGTCTGGGAGGGAGTTTGAGACTTGGTTCATACAATGAGAATGCTCTGTTACAAGACAATTTGGCTGCTCTTTATTCTTGCTGCAGGGGTCATGATTGTTATTACACATGCTTTGCCTTCTCATTCTATTGTCTGGAGTCAAGTGTATGATGCACGAGTGTGAGTCTGCGGGTAGGTTGTGAATTGTTTTAAATATTGTGAGTAGTGCTTTATATTTTATACAGGTCAGTATTGGTAACCAATATAGGTGCCTTAAAATGGGTGTGATGTGTTCTGACCTGGAACCTCCAGGTCAGGGCATGGACAGCAGTATTCTGGGCCATTTGAAGAGGTTGCAATATGAGATACATCCCTCCTTCGGCTCTAGGAGTTTAGGGCCTGATATTCAGTGGTGTCAGCTAGTGCTCTTACAACGGCTAGTTGCTGGCGCTGAACCTTAGACCTGGATATTCAATTCCAAGGCCATATCCAGCCACCAGCACTGAATATCTGGGTCAGCTGCAGAATCTGGAGGCTAACCGGGCAACAGTGCTATTCAGTCACTGCCCAGTTAGCTTTGGTGGCAAACGTTAGAACAGCCTTTTCTATGCCTAACTTTAATTGGCAAGGAATAACCGGGCAGTGGCTCAATATCGCTTCTGTCCATTTATCTCCAGTTGCCACCCACATAATGCCCTCATGCTAACCGGTTAGCCTCAGGGTATACAGCGGCGGAAGCTGCGGATATTCAGCAGCACTAACTGTGTTACTGCTGTTGAACATCCTGTTAATACCGATTAATGCAATTAGCAGCTCTGCTAACTACATTAATTGCTTTGACTATCAGGCCCATACTACTTTGACAAATACTAAGAGGTACATTTCACAATGGGACGTCAAAAGTGCAATCTGGAACATCTAAGCTAGAACGTCGGGGGGGGGGGGGGGAAAGCAGGGACATGCAAGTTCAAACACGATTTAGGAAATGTGGACATGCCTGATATGCCCATATATCAAAAGTCTATATAGACATACCCAGGATAGCATATCAGAAGCAAGACATCTAATAGCTTAATGATTAAGAGTAGTGACTTAAGAGTAAGGTGGCAAGGGTTCAAATCCCAATGTGGGTCTTTGTGATCTAAGGCTAGTTCCTTATCTTTCCTCCAGTTCAGTTCTCCACTTCTGGGTCGTGTACCTCCTCCTGCAGCTTGGAGAATGGGCATGTCAAAAACATGACATCACTGGATGTAGTCTGCTGGCCTCTCCCATCAGCCCCAGTGTGTCCAGTCTCCATGCAGCAGGAGGACGTAGTGAGCCTAGTTGCTGGGCTCACTGGAGGAACAGATAAGGAGCTGTTAGGGTAGCTTTAGTTTAGATGTCTGGGCCTTTTAGTTCAAATTTTTTAGCTTCTTTCTTTGAGTGGGGTTAATTTAATTTTAATTGGTGTATTTACCTTAAAAAAACAAAACAAAACAAAACAGCAAGCCCTGCTTACTTGTACCGGTCCAGGCTTTCCCCTCTTTCAAAAAAAAAAAAAAAGACAGACAGACCTCGGAACTGAGTTGAACGGGTCTCTCCTCCTTGATTGGACGGGGGAGAGCCCTGCGGCAGCCGGTGGTCCTGAGAACAGCCGGTGTGTTGGGGCGGCTGACAGGGGAGAGAGAGACAGGCTCGTCCGGTGGTGATCCGCTCACTTTTTAGTTGAGCAGAGCCGCGTGGATTGGAGCCGTGTAGTGTGGCACCGTTTCAGAGGTCTTCTACAGGTATGTAGAGGGGAGTGGGCCGGCAAGAGGAGTCGGAGCACGGGAGTGTGCGGGCTGTCCCGTCCGGTTCCTTTTGGCGCCATTTTACACTTTCTTCAGCGCTGGCCATCTTGGCCGTGTGTGCGACGCGCAGGACAGCAGCGGGCCGGCGATCGCGCCTTTCAATAAGGCCTTTTCTTTCCTGGTGGGTCTCCCTTGCTCTTGTTGCCTGGGGACCTGCGGGTTTAGTTGTTGGCCGCTGGCGCTTCTATGAGCTTTAGTTTTTATTTTCTTAGTTTAAAAAAAACAAAACAAAACCCAAAAACAAAGTAATTCGAAAAAGGGGGAAAACGGTCTTCAGTCTTCATTTCCCTTGGGCCACGGTCAAACTGGGAGCCGGTAGAGGTCTGCCTTATGGCTTTTCGGGCTCTGTGTGTGGTCTGCGGTTACTGAAGGGGAGCTATTGCAGATTCTGGAATCTGCCGGGGCTGTGTGGCAGTATCCACCAGTGTGGAGCAGCAAATGGAAAGTAAGGCGGGGCCTTGGCAGCAGCCGAAGGTGAGCTTATATTGGCCATGCCGTTAGCAGCCGGTCAGACTACAGCCATGCCCTCCGTGGGGCTGCCGGCTTTGGGGTCGGGGCCCCAGCTCGGAGATTTCTGTCCAGATTTTGTTTTAATAATGCATCAGGCGTTCTGTTTACGGCAACAGGGGGAAGTGCCGGAGCCCTTGCCGCTCTCTGCGCCATTGAGCCAGCCCGGGCTTCTTGACGCGGAAAGCAGTTCTCCAAGAGCCCCTAAGAGATCCAGACCTTGGGAGCCTTCGCCCGCAGATTTGGAGTGGCAAGAGGCGGAGGAGCCCGAGGTCGACCTCGAAACCGGAATGGAGGAGTTGGGGGAGGGAGAAATCCCAGAACCGGAGGATCAGTCAAAAATTATTCGGGACTTCCGGAAGGAGGAATTAGCGGCTCTTATCACAGAGTCCCTACAGACCTTGCATCTGGCTGTGGATCAACCTGCAGAGGACGATACTGGAGAAGGTCCTATTATTCAGGCTGTTCGGCAGATGCAAGTAGTCTTTCTGGTCCATCGTGTGGTAGACCGCATGATCCAGGAGGAGTGGGATCTACCCGAAGCGGGGCTAAGGGGGCTAGGTCTATGAACAGGCTGTTCCCTTTAGCAGATAAGGACAAAGAACGATTTCAGTCTCCGCGAATAGATGCCGTGGTGTCAGCAGTAACTAAAAAGACCACAATCCCGGTGGAAGGTAGCGCTGCTCTGAAAGATACGCAAGACAGAAAGGTTGATGGCTTGTTGAAGCAGTCCTTTGAGGCGGACGCCTTAGCCTTGCAGGCCTCCATTTGTGGGGCGTGGGTGGCACGTGCATGTCTCCTGGAGGCGGGGTCAGCATATCTGGCAGATGTGCATTATGATTTGATAAGGGCATTGGCTAATAGTGTGTCCTCTGTGGTGGCCGCCCGTAGATCCTTGTGGTTGCGGCATTGGGCTGCCGATTGGTTCCTCCTAAGTCGTGTCTTAGTAAGCTCCCGTTCAGAGGGAAGTTTGTTGTTTGGGGAGGACCTCGACCAGTTAAGGATTTAGGCAAGTCCAAAGGCGGGCGACTTCAGGAGGATAAGTCTAAGCAGGGGAAATCCTCGTCGTCCTTTTCAGGGGCAGTTTAGGGATTTTAGGTGCTTTCGGACTTCACGTTTGGGTGAATTCCAGAGAGGCAGGTTTGTCTTCAGAGCCCAGGGCTTTCGTGGGTTTCGTGGAGCAAGCAGCGGTTTTGCAGCATCGTCCACAGCGACAGCCCGAAAGCCGCAATGAAGTGTGGTGGGCCCCGGTAGGGAGTCAACCGGTAGGCGGGCGACTCCGGGAATTTCTTCATGCTTGGGCCCAAATAACATCCAACCAGTGGGTTTTGGAGGTGATTTGCGAGGGATATGTGCTGGAGTTTGCGCGCCCAGTGCAGCACTCTTTTGTGATGTCCTCATGCAAAGGACCCCGGAAAGCTCTAGGGGTTCGCCGTACCTTAGATCGGCTGCTGCAATTGGGAGCGATTGCGCTGGTTCCCATAGAGGATTACGATGCAGGTCGATACTCAATTTATTTGGTGTCAAAGAAAGACGGCTCCTTACGCCCTATCTTGGACCTCAAAGGGGTAAACAGTTGCTTGCGAGTTCCCCATTTCAGGATGGAAACGTTGCAGTCGGTAGTTGTAGCGGTGCGCCAAGGCGAGTTCTTGACTTCCCTCGATCTGACAGAAGCATGCTTACACATTCCTATCAGAGCGGCTCACCACAAGTTCCTGCGCTTCGCTCTTCCTTGGGGACAGTACCAGTTTCGGGCTCTGCTTTTCGGGCTGGCGACGGTGCCGTGGACTTTCACCAAGATAATGGTGGTAGTAGCGGTGGCGTTATGAAAGCAAAGAATTCTTGTCCATCCGTATCTAGATGATTGTTTAATTCAAGCGAAATCCAGGGACGAGAGTGTTCAGGTTATGGACCTAGTGGTAAAGGTGGTGTGGTTTTTTTTTTTTTTTTTTTTTTTTTTACAGTCTTGGCTGGGTGGTCAATGCAGCCAAAAGTCACTTGGTGCCCGCACAAATTCTCGAATATCTGGGGATGTGGTTCGACACGCAGAAAGGACTGGTGTTTTTGCCAGCTCGGTGGATCCTAGCCCTTCGGCTGGTATGCAGATTCATGGTGATGCCGGTGCCTTCGGCGTGGAATTACCTTCGAGTGCTGGGTACAATGGTGGTGACCTTGGAGGCAGTGCCATGGGCCAAGGTTCACATGCGACCCCTACAATGGGCGCTACTTCGCCGTTGGTCGCATCAGTCTGACTCGTTGAACAAACAGCTTCCCTGTCTCCTCAAGATCCGGCAGCTCCTGCGCTGGTGTCTGCTTCCGGGGTTCTTGGAAGCCGGAATGCCCCTGGAACAGCCGGAGTGGCTTCCACTGATGACGGACGCAAGTCTTGTTTATTTAATTTATTTAACAGCTCTTCTATACCGCGCTCTTTATTATCAGTGTGGTTTACAGTTAACAATTTGACTCTATGACATAATCAGATCTGACCTGAGTTTACATATAACAAGGAAAGTAACATGGGATTGAACTCGGGGAAACTATGTACATTTTAAGCAGAGAAGGATGTATGTTGGTGTTCTGTTTACAATAATGTACCTCTGAAGCAGTACAAATACTGTCTGGTCTGTATTACATGTTATGTAAATTACATATTTTGTAATTCATATTAAGGGATTGGGTTGTGAGGAGGGAGGAGTTGAGGCATTGTTTGGTTGTGAGAAGTGCATCAGGAACAAATGGTGCTTGAGGGTTTTTCTGAATTGCCTGAGGTCACTGATCGATCTGATGCTGGGGGTAGGTTGTTCCAGCATCTGGGGGCATAGAACGTGAATGCCCTATTAGTTGATTGTGCACATTTTATGGTTTCCCTCGGAATAATTAGCGTATTTGCGGCTAATGATCTCCTAGATCTATTGTTGGGGGTGTGAGTGAGTAGGTCTGAAATTGAGGAGGGAGATATTTTATTAATGGATTTGAAAGTAATGAGGAGGGCTTTGTATGAGATCCTGCAACTTATCGGAAGCCAGTGTAGTTCTCTTAGGATGGGGGTTATGTGGTCTCTCCTTGAAGCTCCGCACAGGACGTGAGCGGCGGCATTCATAGCTAATTGTAGCGGGTTTAGGGTATTCTTGGGAAGGCCGTGGAGTATGATGTTTGCGTAGTTGAAATGGGGTGTAACCAGGGCTTGGAATATTGCGTGGAAGTTCTCTGGCTCCAACATGGGTCTCAGGTGCTGTAGGTCTTGATTTTGTAGTAGATGGTCTTTACAGTGTGGCTTGTGTGTTGTGAAGTCTAGCTGCTGATCTAATATCACCCCCAGGTAGTGTATGGTAGGCTTGATTGGAAGCTCTGCATCTCTTACTCTTAGTGTCAAAGGGGGAGAAAAGCTTTTTTGTTTTTTGTGATTAGGACCTTGGTTTTTTTTAAATTTATTCGAAGATTCTGATTGCTTCAACGCAATAACAGGCTGGCTTCTCAATCGACTAAGGCTGTATAATCAGGAAGCGTGACATTGATAGGTGTGAACATCAGCACGTCGTCTGCATAGAGGAGGCAAGATATACCGAAGGAGCGGATGATTTCACAAATCAGCTGCATGTATATGTTAAAGAGCAGCGCAGATAGGGAGGAACCTTTGGGTACCCCTTGCTTTTGCCGGAAAGGTTCAGATGTGTTGGAGCCGATCCGACCTTGTTGCCATCGGTCTTCTAAGTAGGATTTACACCAATCCCATGCAAGACCCTGGAGTCGAGTTAGGAGTTGGTCATGGTCGACTGAATCAAACGCGGTGGCAATGTCAAGGAAGATTAGCGCAACGCCCCTTTTGATGTTGGCTATCTCACTAAGTGTGTTGGTTAGGGAGGTCAGGAGTGTTTCAACTCCGTGAGCTTCCCTAAATCCATGTTGGCTTGGGTCTAGGGGGGATGAGGTGTCAATATATTGCTGGATCTGTCTCTGGGTCACCTTCTCGAGAATTTTAGCTAGTAGTGGGATACTGGAGATCGGCCAGTAAGACAACTCCTTCCTTGGATCCAGCTGGATGTTCTTTAGCAGTGGTGGAATGGATGTCTGCTTGAGAGCAGGTGGGAATATTCCTGTTGAGAAGGACAGATTTGCGATCGCATTGATCTGATCCAGTATGCTGGGCATGGGTCATTTGGTGCAGTGGTGGTGTTGATGGTGGCGATAATGTTTTCAATGCTTTCTGCGGATGGGGGTGAGAGCTTAATGAGTGGATTCTGGTGCTGGGGAGACTGGGAAGGTTCTGGTATTGTGGCTGTGACTGTTTTGACAGCTTTAGATTGAATATAGTTGGCATATAGCTGTGGCTGTATATGTTCTTGTGGTGGTGATGGTTCCTTGGTTAAGGATTTTACTAAGTTGAAGAGGTCGCGTGGTTTGCTTAGTGAGCGGCTGAGGAGCTCAGAGTGGAATTCTTCTTTTGTCCCATATTGCTTCACGATGAGTTTTCAAGTGAGCTAGGTATGTGGCTTGGTCCGAAGTGTTGTGAGTGCGCCGCCATTTTCTCTCGTTTTCTAAGGCGGAGTAGGGAAGGAGGAGAGAACCATGGAGCTGTCTGCCTTTTACCAGCACGGTTATTGGAAGTTGATTGTTTGTTGTTGGACGGCCGTTGAGCGTACATGTTAAGAGTCATTCCAATTAGCAACCATGTCATTGAGGTTGGATGATGACTGAGCGAGTTTTGGGAGTGCATGTTTAGTAATCTCTTCCTTGTCGAGTGGTTTGAAACGTGCAGGATTTGCTGATGTCAGTATATTTGGTCAGCTGAGTGTATCTTGTTCTTGTTGTGCTGGCATCTGGAAGGTTATTAGGCTGTGGTCTGACCAGGGGACAGGGGTGATGGAGAGGTCGAATTGGCATTTCTTGCTTGTGACTGTGGGTGGGGCGAAGACCAGATTGAGAGAATTCCCTCTAGTGGGTGGGGTCGTTTACGATTTGCTTGTAGCTGAGGTTGGCCATTGCCTCGAGGAAGGTGTGAGATAAGTCGATTGGATGGAGGCGAGATTAAAGTCGCCCAACAGCCAGTTTGGTTTGCTTGGGTTTTCAGGATTACAGGCTAAGTCAGTTATGTTGGAGAGCTCATCTGATGAAGAGCTTGGAGCCCTATAAATGAGGTTGATAGTGTTGTATTTGTTAGATATGGTGATTGTGTCTAGATGCTGTGTGCTTCTGGCTAGGTTCGTCCGGTATTGGAGTTCAGTTTTTGCTAGTATGAAAACACCACCTCCTCTTCTGTTAGCCCTGTTGCATGTGTAGATTGAGAAGTTAGGAGGGATGAGTTGATTTAATAGGACAGTGTCAGTGTCCGAGAGCCATGTTTCTGTGACCATTAGTATGTCTAGGTTTAGGTTGGTTAATAGATCTGTAATGGCTGGCCACTTATTACGGGCTGAGCGTGCGTTGAGGCACACCTGAGGTCTTGGCGCACATATGGTTTGTTGAATTTTAAGTTTGTTGGCTGCTCTAGTGCTACACAGAGCAAGTGTGGCTGTCTCTTGTAGTAGTGGTTTGGTGGTGGTTGGTTATTGACTGACTGCGGTAGTATTTCTTGCTCGTGTTATGAATTAGGGGGTTAGGGTTGTCGCGTGTGAATGCGTTAGTCATAGATGGCATTGGTAAGTAAGTAGATGGTTGTAAGGGCTAGTAAGGAGATGGCCATGATTAGCTAATGTGTGCTGTGTCAATCTAGGTGACTGGAAGTAGCTTCCCCGGAGAATACTTAAGGTATTTCAGGTTGTGTATTAAAGGTGGTGGGGAAAAGGCCGGGTATATGGATTTTGAGCACAGACGGGTGTAATGTATGCTGGGATCGAGATCACGATGCAAGGCTTAGGACTCAACTCCTAGGTAAAAAACCTATGATGTATCACAATTGCAGTGAAAAGCTACTTTGTCTCACAATCACAGATAAGGGAAGTTACTTTGTTTCAACAACTACGTAAGCTGGAAAAGAAATGGAGAAAAGCCCAAACCGAAGAACGGAAACAGGAATACCTAACACTCCTCACAAAGTACAAGAACGAGACCAACCTGGCCAAAAAGGCACACCACACTAATCTGCTCAACAAGGCAATTAATAGGCCAAGAGAACTCTTCGAACTTGTTAAGTCCCTCACCAAAACATCACAAGACAGTGTCTCGATGGACGCAATAAATGCCCAAACGCTAGCAGACCATTATGCCAAGAAACTAAACCCACAAGTACTCACCCACACCACTCAAGACCAGAATATGGACAACGACCCACCACAAGAACGCACATCTCCAAATGATGAGCAAAATATGCAATGGAGTAACTTCCTTCATATCAAAGACCAGCAAATCATAAACATTGTCACCAACTTGAATACCACAACCTCCCCTCTAGACCCGTGTCCAGCAGCCTGGATCAAAGCTACAAAGAGTGAAATTGCCCAACCTATCACCCACATTGTAAACCAATCACTCCAACAAGGCACCATGCCAACGCAACTAAAAATATCACTAATACGACCCATCTTAAAAAACAAAACGCTCAACAACAGTGATCCAGCTTCATATCGACCCATCTCGAGCATATCATTCCTAGCCAAGATTATTGAAAAGGCAGTCCAGCAACAACTCCAAGACCACATAGATGACACAAATGCCCTGGACATGCATCAATATGGTTTCCGTCAGCATCATGGAGTGGAAACCCTGCTTATAGCACTCCTTGACAACCTCCTTAAGGGTCTCGAAATCAGAAGCAAGATGTACATTCTCATCTTTATCGACATATCTGCCGCTTTTGATACAGTGCACCACAGAACCCTCATCAACCGTCTCGCCTCCATAGGTGTAACAGGGACCCCGCTAAAATGGTTCACATCTTATATATCAAATAGAATGCAACAAGTACAGTTCAACAATGAAAAAGCTGATGCATTCCCACAAACCCAAGGCATTCCACAGGGATCAGCTCTATCCTCCCTCCTATTCAACTTATATATTAAACCAATATGCGAAATCATACAGAAGCACAAGATCAGCTATCATATGTACGCAGACGATCTAATGTTGTATACCCAGCTGGACATAAACCAACCAAACTACACCCAACTCGAGGAATGCCTCAGCATGCTCCAGACCTGGTTACAAATGAACAACGTGTCAATAAACCATAAAAAAACGGAGGTGATGTTCTTCTCCAAGAAAAAGGATTTCACCCCGCCCACCACCGTCACCCTCAACAATAACATCTACCACACCAAGCCCGAAATAAAGTATCTAGGGTTACTACTTGATAGCAACTTGAGGATGGAAAAACACCTACGAACAACAAACCGGGCCATATTTCATAAATTAAGAGTGCTTCAACCACTCCGCAACATCATCGACCATTCCGACTTCAGAACAGTGGCACAAGCTCTTATCATTCCGCACCTGGACTACTGCAACGCTGTTCTCCAAGGCCTCCCGAAGAGCACCCTAAACATACTACAAATGGCCCAAAACGTCGCTGCCAGGATCATTATGAAAAAAGGTATAGCTGAACACATCACTCCAGTACTCATTGAACTCCATTGGCTCCCCATTACTGCCCGCATCTTATACAAAATACTAGTAACCACTTTCAAGCTCATTCACAACTTAGCCCCATCATACCTCAACAATCTAATCACCATCCAGGCATCCAATAGATGCAGAAGAACCATAACTCAGAACAACCTCAACGTCCCAAGCAGCATAAGAAAGGTCAAAGCGGAGACAAGCCGCAGGGCTTTCTCGTATGCTGCACCATTACTCTGGAATCAGCTGCCCCACGACATACAACAAATAAGTGACTTAAAAGAATTTAGAAAAAATCTCAAAACACACCTTTTTCAGTCCCATTTTAGGCTGAGCTAACCAAAACCAGTCTGTTAATTGTATATATGTATATAAACTGAACTAACCAGTAAGCAGATCTGTTATTGTATATATGTATATACGGAGCACACCCCCACTCACGCATCCTAATGTGTATATATAGGTAAGCAAACCCGCACACACTAATTCAAATGTAAATCAAATGACTCTGTGTTTGTTTGATTCAAATCAAATCCTTAACCAATCATACAAATTACTGCACTGTGCAGTCCAACCTGATCTGTATACAAGTGCCTACTAAATAAATAAATAAAATAAATAAACAATCACATTTACAGTAAAGCTACTTTGTTTCAGCAATCCGGATACAGAGAAGGTTAATTAGTCCACGTTTAGCAGTTGACAGATCTCTTTCTTATCTGCGGTTAGCTTGCTGTTTAATTGGGGTAGCTACCGTGAAAATCTCAAGTGGAAACGGCTAGGTAATTATAGGAGGCTATTATGAATTACAGCAGTGTAACAACGGTTATTGGGTCTCTCACACAGCGAGTTACCTTGAAGTTTCTGTTGCTGTGCTTGGGCTGACGTAGAAGTGGAGATTGATTATGCTTTGCTTAGATCATAACGTGCTGTTCATGGGCTAAGGCTGGAATGGAGTCAGAGTCACGGTTTAATCTTAGTGGTCCACGCCAAAGGGCCCTCTGGCGCCACCTGTAAGGCGTGGCCCTCTGGCGTGGGTGCGCCTGCTGGCTCGCTATTTGAACAGGCAGGGTCTGCCCCGATTGGACGTCTGCGACAGCTGGAGGCAGATTGATGGGACGGTCGAGCTCAATCCCTCCTGGGAGAGCTTCCAGCGGCGAAGAGGCTGGGGAGCTCATTGCAGAGAGCTGTTTGCGCAGGGTGCCTGGACCGTCCAGGAGAGCGCATGGTCAATTAACCGTCTGGAGTTAAGAGCGGTTTATCTGGCACTGCAAGCGTTCGAATCTACGGTGAAGGATCGAGCGGTGCGAGTGTTGTCGGACAACTCCGCAACTGTGGCCTACATCAATTGACAAGGTGGTACAGGAAGTGCGGCCATGGAAGAGGAGGCGGAGATGCTGTTCGCCTGGGTGGAGCTTTGTCTGCTAGCTATCTCTGCAGCGCACATAGCAGGAAAAGACAATGTGATGGCGGATTTTCTAAGCAGGGTCCACGTGGATGCAGGGGAATGGGAGTTGCATCCAGACATGTTTGCGCAAGTCGTGCGCCAATGGGGGCCTCCAGTCATGGACTTAATGAACATAAGAACATAAGATATGCCATACTGGGTCAGACCAAGGTCCATCAAGCCCAGTATTCTGTTTCCAGCAGTGGCCAGTCTAGGTCATACATACCTAGCAGTTTCCCCAAGGGACACAGGTTCCACAATGCTTGTATTGGTTCAAGCATTGATATCCTGGGTCCCTTCTTAATAATGGTTTATGGACCTTTCCTCCAGGAACTTGTCCAAACCTTTTTTAAACCCAGCTACACTAACAGCCTTTACTACATCCTCCGGTAACAAATTCCAGAGTTTGATTACACGTTGAGTGAAAAAATATTTTCTTTTATTAGTCTTAAATAGTTTGCCCTGTAGCTTCATTGCATGTCCCCTAGTCTTTCTATATTCTGATAAGGTAAACAATTGATCTACGTTTACCCGTTCCACTCCGTTCATTAATTTATAGACTTCTATCATATCTCCCCTCAGCCGTCTCTTTTCCAGGTTAAAGAGCCCCAACCTTTTTAGCCTTTCTTCATAGGAGTATCCTTCCATCCCCTTTACCATTTTGGTGGCTCTTCTCTGAACGTTTTCTAAAATCGCTATATCCTTTTTAAGATACGGCGACCAGAATTGCACACAATATTCAAGGTGCAGTCTCACCATGGAACGATATAGAGGCATTATAATATCTTTTGTTTTATTTTCCATTCCTTTCCTTATCATACCTAGCATTCTATTTGACATCTCTGCTCTTGAGAATCTTATCTAGGTCTTTCATAGCCATTCTGCCAAGAGCAATGCGTCGTCTGATTTCTTGACTGCTTGTTGCTTCTTTATTGATAGTTGATCCAAGTAGGTTAAAGTTGTTCACAATTTCAATTTCTTCTCCTTCAACGATGAACCTGTTGATTATGCCATTTGTCATGATCTTTGTCTTCTTTACATTAAGGTGCAAGCCCATTTTGAGACTATGTTCTTTGATTGTGAGAAGCAAATGTTTCAGATCATCTTCACTTTCAGCCAGTAATGTGGTATCATCAGCATAGCGAAGGTTGTTGATGAGTCTTCCACCAATCTTCACACCTCTGTTGTCTTCATACAATCCTGCTTCTCTGATTTGTTCTGCATATAAATTAAACAGGTAGAGGGAAAGTATGCAGCCTTGTCTTACACCTTTGTTTATTTTAAACCATTCTGTTTCTCCTTGTTCCGTTCGAACTGTTGCTTCTTGATCAATGTACAGATTGCGCAAGAGAACGATCAGGTGTTCTGGTATACCCATGCTTCTTAATGTGGCCCAGAGTTTCTCATGGTAGGCCATTTACCAGGAGCATGTTGAGTTGCCTTTTTTAATTTCTCTTTTATAGTGCGATTCATTCGCTCCACTATTCCCGAGGACTGGGGATGGTAAGGAACATGGAATTTCCAGTCAATAGCAAACATTTGAGTAATATGCTGTAACACTTTAGAGATGAACGCTGGGCCTTGATCAGAATCTATTGACAGGGGACACCCAAACCGAGGGATGACTTCTTTACATAAAAGTTTGGCCACCGTTCTAGCATCCTCCTTGGTAGTGGGAAAGGCTTCAGGCCACTTAGAAAACCGATCTACAATCACTAACAAATATCTGAAGCCCCCAACAGACCTAGGCATACAGGTAAAATCCACCTGCAGGGCTACCTTTCGGCCAGCAAAAGTGGGTCGCTTCTTGAGCAGGCGCCGGGAACGAATGTCAGAAGGAATCAACGCGCTTCTGCAACCCTGGCCAACGTCGTCGGGTCTTCTCTGTGTTTCCTCCTTGGGCGCGAATAGGCCGAGTGGTTCAGTGGATCGAGGCTCATCGGGGGAATGTGTTGCTGGTGGTTCTGGACTGGCCGAAGCGTCCTTGTTACGCTGATCTGGTTGCTCGACGGAGAACCTTGGAGGTTGCCAGTGTCGGAAAGTCTGTTATTGCAGGGACCTCTGCGGATGCCCCAAGTGGATTGGTTCTCGCTTACGGTTTGGCCATTGAAAGGGCACGGTTAAGTAAAAAGGGTTACTCTGGAGCGGTCATAGCTACTTTGCTACGAGCTAGAAAACAATCGACATCTCTTGCATATGTACGGATTTGGCGTGTGTTTGAAGACTGGTGCTCGCGGTGGCAAGTGCGAGCAGCTACAGTTGCAGTTCCTGTGGTCTTAAGTTTTCTGCAGGACGGGTTTGATGAGGGTGTTGCAGCCAGTTCCTTGAGAGTGCAGTTGGCGGCTCTTTCTTGCTATAGAGGCAAGGTGCAGGAGATGGCGCTTGGAGCGCATGCAGATGTGGTGTGTTTTCTTAAAGCAGTGTTTCGGTTGCGGCCTACTTGACGAGTAGTAGTGCTTCCGTGGGATCTCAATCTGGTTTTAGGGGCATTAGCTGAAGAACCGTTTTGAGCCCTTGCACAAGGCGTCGGTGAAGGATTTAACGCTGAAGACTGTCTTCTTGGTAGCCATCTGTTCGGCAAAGCGAATTTCCGAATTACAGGCGTTGTCCTGTAGGGAACCATTTTTGTCGTTTTTCCAGGGAAAAAGTGGTGTTGCGTCCGGATTACGGCGATTAGACCTTAAGCGTGTGCTCAAACGATATTTGAAAGTCTCAGAGACTTTTCGCAGGTCGGATCGTTTATTCGTGTTCGGTGGTTCCCGCAAAGGCGAAGCTGCGGTGAAGGCGTCCATTTCTCAGTGGCTCAGAGAAGCGATTGCTTCCACATATATTCTGTGTGGTCATCTGGTGCCAGCAGGGTTACGAGCTCATTCTACCAGAGCTCAATCGACTTCCTGGGCGGAATACAGCTTGGTTCCGCTGGGAGACATTTGTAGAGCGGCTACTTGGTCATCGCTTCATTCTTTCAGTAGGCACTACCGCCTGGATGTGGGGGCGGCGAAAGATACCAGTTTCAGGTCGACGGTCTTGCAGGCCGGCTGGAAGGGTCCCTCTCAATGATTACTGCTCTGTTACATTCCCAGAGGTGGAGAACTGAACTGGAGGAACGATAAGGAAATAGAAATTGCACTTACCTGTTAATTGTTGTTCCTTGAGTGAGTCCAGTTCAGTTCTCAATCCCACCCGGGTTGGTGCATGGGACAGAGATGTTTCACTGGTATAGTGTTGAGTTTACAGGTAGGCATGCTTTTGTTTATAGCTTCCTGTATCTTCTTGCTCTTATGATTCTCTTCTTCTCTAGAGGAGTAAGCATACGGATTGGGTACAAGTAAGAAGTTTTTTGGGTTTGGGAGGACAGTTTTTGTAATATCTACCTAGTTTTTGTTTGTTCAAGGCTGTTTTAACACTAAAGGGGAAAAAAAATAAAATAGCACATTCAAGAGAGCAACAAATAAGTGTATGTCCAATAGTTCACAGGGGCTGATGGGAGAGGCCAGCAGACTACACCCAGTGATGTCACATCTATGACATGCCCAGTCACCAAGCTGCAGGAGGAGGTACACGACCCAGAGGTGGAGAACTGGACTCACTCAAGGAACAACAATTACCAGGTAAGTGTAATTTCTATTTGCTCCATCTTCTCTACACACTCTGGATGTTTTAAGGTGAAATTAAGCACTTTCCTGATGCCTGTCCGTTCCTGGAGCTGGTATAAACATGGACGTGCTTGCAGAAGTCTGACATTTCTGAGTTAGAATGGGAATATGTAAGTCCATTGTTCTTCCCTGGACACACCTCTGCCATACCCTTGTGCCTATTTTGGCAACCCTGCACTGGAGACCAATGTTCCCTCTAATTTTCTGTAGTTTGTGTGCGCATAAAATATCAGCTGTGCAGCTTTTGAAGGAAGGTTAAATTTTTGTGCGCCATATAACGACACATGGAGTTATATACTTTAAAATTTGACTACACGTCAGAATACAGTATGTACACCACATTGATTTAAATCAAATTAAATGAAAATAGACGATTACTAAATGAAGTGGAAAATTTCTAGTAATTACAATCACAACTTTTAAATTTTAAGACGTCTGTGTTTTCTATCAGAATCAGAACCATAATTTTTGTGCGCTCTGTTGTAAAGTATGTGCGCGCGCACAGCTTAGAGGGAACAGTGCTGGAGACGTCTGCGAACGTCATTTGTGGAATAGCAACGGAGTGATTTCGACGTTCGCATGCACATTTTCAGACATCCAAATCATGACTACAAAAGGGGACTGCTACTTCTGGAGAGAGATCTGCAATTGTAAGTATTTATTTCTGGGAATTTTTTCTAAATCTTGGGGAAAAGGGAATTCTTTAGATTAAAGCTGATTAATTTGTGTAAATTAGAATCCAGTGTATTTGTTAAATCAGTCAGGGCCTAGTATCAGCAAAGAGTTTTTAGTTAAATTGAAAAGTCAACAGGTAGCTTTCAGTTTAAGTTGAAAAATCCAGCAGAGGGCTTTCAGTTTAAAATCAGAACACAGCAGAAAGCTTTCTGGTTAAATTTTAAAACCCAGCAAAGAGCTTCTAGTATAAATGTAGTACTCAGGGCCTAGTATCAGCAAAGAGCTTTAATTTAAATCAAATCGGAGTATAACTTAGCAAAAAAGAAAAACAGGGTCAGTATTCTTTGAGCAATAAACTGTTTCTAGAGACCTTTACAAAGAGGCCTTCTAGATAGGGGGTAAGAGACCTGTGAATTTGTTTTAAATAGGTGTTAAAGCCAAGGGGCAGATCAAAGGGGCATTTTGAAAAGCTCCCTCTTTCCAAGCAAGGGCTCTGAATCACCCAGGAAATTGGTCACAGATTATCTTCGAAGAACAGGACAGGGTACTGTGTGGTAGCCAGCTTTTAATAAGTCGTCTTTCCCTCCCTCCCCGACTCCCTCCTACCCCTGGGATAATCATAGCTTTATAGGTGCTTAAAACTCTTAAAGGAAAAGAGGTGCCATATTCACTCTCAGGTGCAGCTGTTTATCCTCATCAGGCATGAGATTGTTCACCTCAAGTTTAATTAATGTCCATTAAATGTGTTAGGTATAGTTTTATTAGTATAAATATCCCCAGCAAATCTCAGTAGGTAAACAACTTAAATACCTTAACACATCCCTAAAACTAAGTTGCAAACAGCAGTCCAGCAGCCAGATGGGGACTTTCCAGTCTTTTGCCTTGAGTGTCACATGTATGATTTTCTCTCATTTGGTGAGAGGTTGTATATGTGCACTAGGTGCAAGGAGCTCTTTGCTCTCAGGAAGCGAGTCCGATCTCTGGAAGCTAGAGTAGCAGACTTGGAGGACATAAGGAAGACAGAGGTACATAGACGAGACCTACAGGGATGTAGTACTGAAGTCCCACCTCCAGTCTAGTAGCATCCCTGTTGCCATGGAGGAGAGAGGTCACGTGACAGGAGAGCATCACCTTAGTGTGGCAGGAAATGATCTTGAAGCTAGGACCTGTCCTCCAGGTGATGTAAAACCCCTCTTGCACCAAGGAGGTTTCTCCAGTGCCATGTGCCCACGAGGGAAGGGTTAGAACAGCCGTTATAGTTGGTGATTCAATCATTAGGCATGTGGGTGGTTGGTGGACGTGAGGATTGCCTGGTAGCATGCCTGCCTGGTGCGAAGATAGCGGACCTCACGCGCCACCTAGACAAGGTCTTAAATAGTGCTGGGGAGGAGTCTGCTGTCTTGCTACATGTCGGTACCAATGACATAGGAAAATGTGGTAGGGAGGTTCTGGAAGCTAAATTTAGGCTTTTAGGTAGGAAGTTGAAATCCAGAACTTCCAGGGTAGCATTCTCTGAAATGCTTCCCGTTCCATGTGCAGGACCCAAAAGGCAGGCAGAGCTCCGGAAGTCTCAATGCGTGGATGAGACGATGGTGCAAGGAAGATGGTTTTAGATTTGTTAGGAACTGGCGAACATTCTGGGGAAAGGAGGGGCTTTTCCGAAGGGATGGGCTCCACCTTAACCGGGATGGAACCAGGCTTCTGGCATTAACCTTTTAAAAAAGAGCAGCTTTTAAACTAGATAATAGGGGAAAAGCCGATAGTCGCCCAGGAGCGCATGGTTCATAGCAATGTATCTTTGAAGGATACTAGCAAAAGATTGAAATTAGGGCATATCAGCAAAGAAGTTCCAATAAATACAAAAGTAGCCTAAATGCCCTTGAGTACAGAGCAGATGGAGCTTAAAGATTCCAAATTACCCCTGCCTATGAGTAGCCAGATTAATATGAATAAAATACAGTCTCTAAAATTCTTGTATGCAAATGCCAGAAGTCTAAAAAATAAGATGGGAGAGTTAGACTGTATAGCACTAAATGAGACGTTATATATGATTGGTATCTCAGAGACATGGTGGAAGGAGGACAACCAGTGGAATACACAGATACCTGGGTACAAAGTATATCGTAATGATAGAGCAGATCAAATTGGTGGTGGGGTTGCATTCTGCTAGAGAGGGCATTGAGTCAAAAAGGATTAAAGTTTTGGAGGAAACAAAATTCACTGTAGAATCTCTATGGATTGAAATTTCATGTAAAAAGGGGAAGGCAATGGCAGTGGGGGTGTGCTATCGACCGCCTGGCCAGAGTGGATGATGAAATGCTCAAAGAATTCAGGGAAGCTAACAAAAGTTACAGTACAGAAATAATAATGGGTGATTTCAATTACCCTGGTATTGACCTGAGTCAGTGTCACAGCAGGGCATGCTAGGGAGGTAAAGTTTCTAGATGAAATAAATGACTGCTTCTTGGAGCAGCTGGTTCATGAACTGACCAGAGGGGAAGCCATTTTGGACCTATTCCTTAGTGGAACACAAGATCTGGTGCAAGAGATAAAGAGTGTTTGGACTACTTGGCAGTCGTGATCATAGCATGATTGTGTTTGATTTAATAAATGGAGGAAGGACGGTAAGGAAATCCACAGTACTACATTTTAACTTTCAAAAGAGAGACTGTGATAAACTGAGGAAAATAGTTAAGAAAAAACTAAAAGGAGCAGCTGCAAAGATTAAAGATTTACATCAAGCATGGGTTTTAAAAATACTATCTTGAAAGCCCAGACCAGCTGTATTCCATGCTTTAAGAAAAATGGAAAGAAGTCTAACAAACTGCCAGTATGGTTTAAAGGTGAGGTCAGAGAGACTGTTGCCAAAAAAGCATCTTTAAGGAAATGGAAAAAGGAGCCAAATGACGAAAACTGGAAACAACATAAGCACTGGCAAGTTAGATGCAAGGCACCGATAAGGCAGGCAAAGAGAATTTGAGAAGTTTGCTGTGGAAGCAAAAACGCATAATAAAGACTTTTTTAAGTACATTTGTAGCAAAAAAGCCTGTGATAGTCAGGTGGACGATTAGATGATAGAGGGGTAAAATGGGCACTAAGAGGGGGCAAGGCTATAGCGGAGAGACTGAATGAATTCTTTGCTTCAGTCTTCACCGAGGAAGATGTAAGGATGTTACCCATGACAGAAATGGTATTTAAAGGTGATGCCGCAGAAGAATTGAAAGAAATATCGATACACCGGGAAGATGTAGTACAACTATTTGATAAACTGAAGAGTAGGAAATCACCTGGACCGAATGGTATACATCCAAGGGTGTTGAAAGAACTGAAATATGAGATGGCAGACCTACTATTAGTAATCTGTGAACTATCATTAAAGTCATCTGTAATACCTGAAGATTGGAGGATGGCCAATGTAATGCCAGTTTTTAAAAAGGGTTCCAGGGGTGATCCAGGAATCTACAGACTGATGAGCCTGACATCAGTACCGGGAGAAATGGTAGAAACCATTATAATAAACAAAATTACTGAACATGTTGGCTGTCATGGCTTAATGGGAGACAGCTAACATGGCTTTAGCCAAGGAAGGTCTCGTCTTAATAATCTGTGTGGTGTTTTTTTTTGAAGGTGTGAATTAACAGGTAGACAAGGTGAGTCTGATATAGTGTATCTGGATTTTCAGAAAGCTTTTGACAAGGTCCATCATGAGGAGACTTGGCGAAATTAAAAAGTCATGGGATAGGAGGCAGTGTACTATTGTGGATGAGGAACTGGTTAAAAGATAGAAAGCAAAGGGGTAGTGCTGAATGGCCAATTTTCCCAATGAAGAAAGGTGAATAGTGGAGTACCCCAGGGATCTATGCTGGGTGTGCTGCTTTTTAATATATTCATAAATGACCTAGAAAGGGGAATAACTAGTGAGGTAATCTAGTTTGTAGATGACACAAAATTTTTCAAAGTTGTTAAAACCCACGAGGATTGTGAAATTGCAAGAGGACCTTGGTAAATTGGAAGACTGGGCATCCAAATGGCAGATGAAATTTAACGTCGACAAGTGCAGAGTTATGCACCTAGGAAAGAACAGCCCAAACTATGGTTACTCGATGCAAGGTTCCACATTAGGAACCACCACCCAGGAAAAAGATTTAGGCGTCATTGTGGATAATATGTTGAAATCCTCCACCCAATGTGCAGCGGTGGCCAAGAGCGCAAATAGAATGCTAGGTATCATAAGCAAAGGAATGGAAAATAAAACAAAGGATATTATAATGCCTCTGTATCGTTCCATGGTGTGACCACACCTTGAATATTGTGTGCAATTCTGGTCACTGTATCTTTAAAAGGATATAGCATTATTAGAAAAGGTACAGAGAAGAGTCACCAAAATGGTGAAGGGGATGGAAGCGTACCCCTATGAAGAGAGGCTGAAAAGGTTAGGGCTCTTCAACCTGGAAAAGAGACGGCTGTGGGGAGATATGATAGAGGTCTATAAATTTAGTGAATGGAGTGGAACGGGACAAAAGGACACAATGCCTATTTACCAAAAGGTGCATTCCCCTTCTCAAGAACCCACACGCATACATATACAGAAGCATCCCACCTCCGTAGGACAGACATGTACCCTAGCTCCATACTATATACACACTCACACAGAAGCTCACCTCCCCACTGCACACACAAGCTCCCCAGCTCTTCAGCGCTCAAACACATGACCCAGAGATTTTCACCTAACCCACACAACAGCACCCACCATCACATCCCATGCATAGCCTGGCACACCACCATTGCATAATACACCCATGCAATGTTCCCTCTAATTTTCTGTAGGCTGTGTGCGCATAAAATATCAGCTGTGCAGCTTTTGAAGGAAGGTTAAATTTTTGTGCGCCATGTAACGACACTCAGAGTTATATACTTTAAAATTTGACTACACATCAGAATACAGTATGTACACCACATTGATTACACTAGAAAACATTGTAGAACTTGTGAAAACCATAAATACATAACAACTTTTAAATTTTAAGATGTCTGTGTTGTTTTCTATCAGAACCGTAATTTTTGTGCGCTCTGTTGTAAAGTATGTGCGCTCGCTCGGTGGGGTGTGCGCGCGCGCACACGCGCACAGCTTAGAGGGAACAGTGCACCCATGCAGATACTTGCTATTTGAAGTTATTATCTAAAGATGATGCACGGTTTAGTAACTCCGGGGCTGGTGTTAATGAGAATAGAGACAAAAGACCAGTGCGCAGTGTGAGAGAAGAGGTGTGTGTGTGTGGGGGGGGGGGGGGGCGCTGCAGGTAGGGCACGAGGAGGTCATGAGCACTGGCTCATAAGATTTTGGCCTGGCTGCTAAGTCTGCACAAAATTTGTCAATGTCCGTTCTAATTTATTCTTTATAGATCTTTTCTCTTGTTAACTTATACTGGATTGTTGCTCCTTTTTCTTTGTGAGAGGAGAGATACTCTTCCCTCGACCCCCACTACAATAAAAGCATGACAGGGTAACTCAGGAATCGGACCAAGGGAGTGGCCTCCCTAATTGTCATTCTGACTAAAAGGCAGCTTCCCTAAGCCTGCTAGGCATGACATAGGAGGAGAAAAGGAGACAGTTTGCTAGATTATGGGATGTGTGTGCTGAAAGGGCTGCTCTCACATCGCTCTCAGGCAGCAAGGCACCGAGGGCTCGAGAAAAGGATCCAAGTGGAGCAAAGCTACAATTGGAATTCTGGATGCCTTCAGGAAGGTGATTGGGTATAGCGGAAGTAAAGTTAAGACATACACCCAGTTCCAGTACAGTTACGTGGAGGGACTGGTCACACCAGTGCATCCTGACCACTTGATGGGATTTTCCTTTTTTTCTTGAAAAGATGTGCATGCTGTAAGTCACTCTTTTGGTAAGGAGAGTGATTTCTATATTTTGTCTGTCTCATAAGGAAGTATATACTAAGTGATAGATATTTTAGGGCTTTTTAATTTTAAAGTCCCAAAAACATTGACAGTATTTTAATCTAAGTACTGAACCATGCATTGTGAAGTGAAGAAGTGTATTCTTTGGGTGTACTGTTTACAAAGGAGTTGATGCAGAAAGACTAAAGCACACTTTGCGCGTAGATAATGCAAGTTTACGCGCATGTCTCTAATGCATTTGGCGTGGTGGAACTTATGCGTATACCAGCAAAGGAAAAGTATGCGCACATAGTAAAGCCAGGTGGATTTAAATAATATGTGAATGAGCTGCATGTATTAAATAAAATGGAATGCTAATAAGTTCTGCGTCCGATGAAGAGAAATGTGTAGAGGATTATGTAAGCAGCAGGAGCACCAATATTTCTACGCCTGTTTGAGGTGGTTTAAACCTCTTGCGCGTCTAGGGAAAGACTGTTTCAGGGTATGTACTGATGAACAATTACCTTCAATGTGAATTTTCTGCACGTTTCTTTTCAACATGTAAGTGAAAGTTTAGCGTTCAATTAGAAATGTGCTTTGCTTCTTATCCTTGTGTGTTTTTGGATTCATTTTTATTTATTTTATTTTAGGGGTCTGTTCTGATTTCATAAAGTGTTTTGGCAAAAAAGTATTGATTTATTTTGGGGTGAGCGCCAAAAGAACTTGGCACATATAACATGAGTGTTTGACATTTATATGCGTGCGTATATAGCCACTTGTAGCACGTCTGGTTTGTGCATGCGTTGGCTCCCTTCAACTTCCTTCTAAAGTTTTGTGTACAATTATTTGCATACATGCCCTTAGTGCCAGACTTCAGCACCAGTATGCAGCAATCAGCACACTACGAAAACACGTACATAGCTAATAGCGCGTGACTTCAATGCTGGCTTTCTGCATCGGCTTGTTAGCCACTGAAAGGTGTCTGGGGAGCTGAACTTAGGACCCTAAAGAACTGAATCTGAAGAGAAAGAGGAGTTTTAACTGAAGGAATGCTTATTTTCGGGATTTTTTCTTTTGACTGTAATTTACGTTTACCTTTTGTTTTCCCATGGTGGTTTTGCTTTAAGGTTGTGCTTTTTTTTTTTTTTTTGTTCTCTATATATTTAAGTTTAGGGGATCACCAATAAAGATATGTTTTACTTAATACACCAGTAATATAGGGAGGGAGGAGTGGCCTAGTGGTTGGGGCAAGGTACCACATGCCGGAAGGTCGGTGGTTCAAATCCCACTAGAGGACAGCAACCTTGGGCCGGAAGGACTGGGGTTTCTAGTCCCACAGGTGCTCCTTGTGGTCTTGGGCAAGCCACTTAACCCTCCATTGCCCATGTTCCCTGTAAGTATTAGTGTATGTATCTCAAATCCTCTCGTGTTAAATGTATCCCCCAACCCTTTGACCCGGTGAAAAGCGGGATATAAATGCAGCTAAATAAATAAAATAAATAAATATAGGCTAATAGGTTTCCAAGTTTAGAGTATTTTTATGATTTTTTTCCCACTCCAACTTAGGCATTGATGGGTTTGTTTCCTCTGTACTACCTAGACTGTTAACATTTATTGTAGTGGTTTATTTTTGCTGCAAGGTCCCTATTTTTTCCTTCTTTTTTTTTTTTTGGGGGGGGGGGGTGGTGTATTGTCTCTCACGATACCCCTGTCCTTGTGGTGAGAGGCAGAACTGCCTTAAAGTTTAAAAATTTTGCCTATAGAATTTCAGATGCCTGGATATCTTTGATCTGTTGCAGAAAATTTAGGACATTGCAATTTGATTACATTAAGGAGCCCCTTTTACTAAAGTGTGCTATGAAGTTAACACGCAATTTGGCATGTAACTAACTGCACTCTTGGGGCCCATGGTAACATTCACCATGAGGGCACAACAGGATGAAAAGCAGTTTGCCTTAACTGCCAGTCTCATATAATGGTGCTGAATTGGGTGGGTTAGGGGCATAGGTTGGGCATGTTGAGCACATTGCAGTTAGCACAGGAGGACATATTGCTGCTTGTCAATGTTGCATTTAGAACAAGTACATTTTACTTCCACTTCAGTAGATGGAAAGAAGTGCATCTGCGATAATGTTGTCTTTCTGAAATTGTTGTAACTATTTTCTGTTAAGTTTTCAACATTTAAAAATTTATTCTCTGAACTTCAAGCCGCTGCCTTCACGAATGTTTTGGCATCAATTTTTAAACTGTCATGGGCAAACATGAAAAAATGTATTCAAAGGCAAATTCAAAAGTCACCGTTTTGACATCTTTTGACAGATAGATAAATCAACATTCCCGCCATAAAGCTTCCTCTATATTTGTGAAAGGATTTGCAGCTTTGAGATGTGAAGTACTAATGGAACAGAATAGCTAAAATGCGTTCCCTCCCCCCCCCCCTTCCCAGTATAAAATGTGATAACAGAACAAGATTGTTTTTGTTTATTGCTCCCTAGAGTGAAAAAATCCTCCACTAAGTAGGACATGTAAAATCGATGTTATATGGGAAATCTAGATTCTCTGTGAAATTTTTCATTTTTTTGATTAGCAATAAAGCAAAAGAATATCAGATAATAGCCTTCAAGAGCTAGTCAAATATAGTAATCTATTTTTTTTTTAATTTTCTGTCTCAACTATTAAAATAGACTAAAATGCAACCACACTACTATATCTTTTGAAAAACTGTCTTTAGTGTGTGTCAGTGAGAACTTCCATAGATTTGAATTAATTTATTGAAAATGAAACTGTGGTTTATTCTAGAACTTTATTTACATAATTCTGTGTAAACAGAGTAAATTGAGGGCTGTCCATATTTGTTTGATCTTTTGTACCTAAGACCTGTTAACTTGTGCAGGTCAAACAAGCCAAACATGGTGTAAACTGTTTACTAAGTTTACTTGGTGTTGAGTTAGGAAATCATTTTATTTTAGTTGATGCACTTTCTACAGTTTAAAAGATCTTTAAGTTGATCTTGTATGTGAAAAAAAACAAACACTTTTTTGATTCTTTATTGGAGGGACTTTGCAATGTGCTTTATTTAGATGCCAAAATCCATAATTCAAAGCTTAGCTCTCATTTGTAGCAAGGTGGAAGTTTTATACTTCTGCTTTATAGTATTGTGTAATGGTGGAAGAATCCTGTATATGTGTCTATGCATTACTCCCTTTTTGTGACAGTAGACAAAATGTACAAAGTTTCCCAAAGTTATAATCCCAGTTGAATTCTCCTGTTATATGTAAACTCACAACAGCCTGTTGCTTGTAATGAGTATTCTTGTTTAATGTGAACCGCGCTGATGAAAAAGAGTGCGGTATAGAAGAACTATAAATAAATAAATAAATATGTATTGCACTATGCAGTTTTTATGTTCTGGAAATCTCTAATGTAAATATAGCACTTCTTATTTTTGTTGTTGTAGTGGGCTGACGTTACCACATCAATGAAATAAAAAGTTAATGACTTTGTTACTCCTGTTTAGAAGCAGTTTCCATGTTGGTCCGAGCTGTAGGTCATTCTGTCTTTTCATAGAAGCTAACTTTTATAGACTATATTTAAATTGATTTCGTATCTGTGTTTTACAGGAATGTTGTCTTTTTTTTTTTTCTTATTGCTTAAAGCCTTCCTAAGGCACCAACACTTTGGATCAACTCTGTGTCTGGTCCTGGTATGGAGTGCTACTGTCCCAATCTTTCAAGAGACTCATTGGAGCCCCTGGCAGTTGCTTGTCTCCTTTTCCTTCTGACAGCTGCCTTTATAGCAGATTTCCTGCAGAGGTTGTAGGAAGCAAAAAAAATGGCGGAATGTATGCTTGCATGAGGAATAAATCAAGATGACATTTTACTTACCAGATAATGTCCTTACCTTGAGTCTTGCTAGACCAGTACAGACGACAAGTGAGTTATGATCCCCTACCAGCAGAAAATCTTCAGAGGCTTCCTATGACATCATCCTGCCATTAACAGCCAGTACCCCTAGGGACATACCTCAGTATTTGTACCCATACAGATGGTCAAGAATTTCTGAGCACACATGCCAGAGAGGATAAAAGGTTCCAACAGCACACGGATCTATAATATGTACAAGACCAAGTTCAGGCAGAAGGCCTGTCAAGAGGATAAGGGCCAAGAGGCTTGCTGTCTAGGAGGTAGCTTTCTGCCCAGAATACCAGGAGGGAGCAACTCCAGGACTACTCCAACCCTCTTGGTGGGACCTTGCTGATCAACAGATGCCAATCACTATGACATTGCCTGAGAATGGCCACACCGCTCCACCCTGGATTAGAGACTGGAGGCATAACGAGTGGCGCTTGCGTGAGCCAGTGATGGGCCATGTTGTTGTTCTGAACTGTTTGGCTGAAGAGCCCATTGCAAGGGCCAATTGGGCTGACATCTGTCAACCAGTAGAAGCCTCAGCGCAGCATCCAGTGGCCTGGCCTTCCGCAGAAGCTGGGGCTGTCCCCACAAATGCAGGCGGAGCCTCGCCGAAGGAAAGGTGGAGGCCTGGTCTCGAGAACCCAGAGAGCTTGGAGACCAACAGTCAGCAAGGACCCTCATAGCGGTCGCATGCAAAAGCTTGCCCAGGAACCATGTGGATTGATGCCACCATCTGTCAGAATATAGATTACACCAAGCCCAGGGAGCCTGCTATGCCCCAAGGACTGCCAGCTGAAAGAACAGACTGAGCGCCCTCTCTATGGGCAGGACATTCTATTCCATACAAGAGCTGTTGCACTCCTAGGAATCCCAGCAGCTGGGAAGATTGCAATGGACTTTTTCCATGATTGATCATCCAGCGGATGCTCTCCAGGAATTGCACCACACGGACTGACATTCGAGATGTGCCAGACTGCATTCGGGTTTGGATGAGCTGGTGCTCAGATATGGGGTGCCATAGCCGTTACCACCAGACCTCCAAGGAAATTTTGGAGTGATGACAGATTAAAGTAAGAGCATAACCTGAAGATGAGCAGAGACCGGCAAATGGGGGCGAGTGCTGCTGATCCTCATGGATAGGGATTCTGAGCTAGGAGTGTGGAAGAGGCCACAAGTCAGTCCAGAGACATAACTGTCTGTACTGTACTGCATCACCTGGCTCACTGAATGTAAGATGTCTATACAGAAGTGCAATGCTTGCAGGTGGGGGTTGCTCTACATGAGGTCAAGAATCTTCCCCCTCCCTCCCCCTCCCCGCACATCATGACAGAGATGGGGCACTTTGTTTGTCCCCTTTGTTAGAAGGGCTGGCGCAACTGCTGGCAGACTGAGCAAGTCTTCCAGGTAGACAGCATGGTGACCCTCCTAGCCACAGTAAAAACTGACAAGATCCCAGAATAGAGACTGAATTCTGGAATGCAAATTTGTCTTGTGTTAAAACACCCAATGAACTTCAGAGGTCTGGACTCTCTCCAGGAAGAGAAGACATCACCTGCCACCCTCAAAGTCCCCAGAATGAGCCTTCAACCGTCATTTGTGCCAGATGGGAGGGAAAGGTTCTGAAGGTGACCGGCGCCCACAGGGAACTGAATTCTGAAGAAGCAAAGTGAGCTTTCTGGGATGATACCAGTGGAATCCCAGAACGCCAGAGATCCAGGCACTGAGAACAAGAAGAAGTGGAGGCCGAGGAAGAGGACACTCCACCCATTTCCCAGGCTCTCCAGGCCTATCCTCCGTAAGGTGGTGAAGTTTGCACTCGCCAAATCCTGAAACAGCTTCTCCAAGTCCTCCCCAAATGAGGCTTCCCTTAAGTGAGCTGGAACCACTGGGGCTTGGAAGTTGACATTGTTGCGTTACCAGCGAAAAGGTAATATCTTTAGCCACTACATGGATCAATGCAGGCATAGCATTCAACAGACAGGCTGCTACCAAATCCAGGAGGATGGAGGTACCATCTGGAGGGAACAGTAGAACTTGTTGAAGGAACTCTAGTCGTTAGATCTGCTCAAGCTGTTGGAAGCTGCAAGCCGACCTTCTAGAAGAGCTTTCATGTTGCAATTCAAATGGCACTAATCTCATTGTGTTTTTTATGACTGCAGCACCCTCAACAGGGATAACGGTCCACCTCGTGACTGCTTGGACAGGCGCCTCCACTGGAAGCATGTCATACCACACATACAGGTCTCTGAGGCTGGCTGCAGGAGCTGTGGATATTTCACAAAGCTAAGACTCTTATTTTCTCTCTTATTTCTGATGCTTTCTAGTTATCAATATACAGTTTGTCTGTTTTGTGGGAATTGTTAATATAAAGTTTGTGTGGTTATAAATTAAGCTTGGGGATAATCTGACTGTCTCCTTTTCTGGGTAGCCTTGGAGCAGATATCTGTGGATGCCTCCAGTTCAGGAACAGCCTACTGGCCAGAGACACTTAGGTTCCCACCCACCCCAGGGACTGCATTGCCTATATAGTACCGCATACGTTGCCATCTATCCTCTTAGGTTACAGCCCACATCTTCTTCCTCTTCTCCTTCTAGGACTACTTATTCAGCATGTTATTCTATACACCCCCTTCTCCACTGACCTTTTAGATCTCTCCCCTCTAATAAACTGTTTCAATGCAGTATCTGACTGGCTTCTCTCCCAAAACCTCCGTATACAACATAAGAAAACGGAAGTCCTCTTCATTACGAGGAACCCCAACTTCACCCCACCACAAGGTCTCAAAACAAATAAAGCTGAATTGCAAGCCAAGCCTTCAATACGTTACCTGGGAGTTACGCTGGATCAACGCCTGGATATGAAATCCCACATAGGAAATACAGTCAGAACTATATACTATAAGATCCGTACACTGAGACCTACGCTCCATGCTCGAACCAAATGATTTCAGGACAATCTACCAAGCACTTATCATACCCCACTTCGATTATGCCAATGTCATCCTTCAAGGTCTTCCTCAATCCACCTTGAACCCGTTACAGCTGGCAATGAGTGCTGCAGCAAGGGTCCTTCATGGAGCCGCCAGGACCGACCACATTACACCTCTGCTGATTCAATTACATTGGCTACCCATCCAGGCTAGAATTCTCTTCAAAACTCTACTCCTCACGTTCAAAGCTCTAAATAAGCTCTCCGCCACATCCTTATCTGCCCTTATTAACACTACTATACTAAACAGAGCAAGAAGATCCACGTCCATCAACTCCCTGAAGCTCCCAAAGGCCTTAACAAGCTGCACTTCTACAGCCAACAGAGCCTTTATCCTCTGTGCTCCAAGGTGCTGGAATGCACTACCCCCTGGCATCCGTGCTATCAACAGCTTAACACAATTTAAGAAAGCTCTCAAATTCCATCTCTTCAACAAGTACCTTATAGAGTCAACGGCACTCATAGACCTCAGCGAGTCCACCAATTAATATAGTTCCTTGGTGTCTCAATTAACATGCCAAGTCTGATTCTCTATAAGTAAAGATTATGTTCATAGTAACTGCTCCTTGTAACTGATACCTATACAGTAATGTTTTCCTTGTAAATAGATTGTAGATAGTTACCCATGTTATCCAAGTTCCTTCCCTTGTTATCTGTAAACTCATGCATGTTGACTGTACTGAGATTTTTTTTTTTTTGTTCTATGTGAACCGCGCTGATGCTGAATAGTGCGGTATATAAGAGAATTTAAATAAATAAATTTTAAATAAATAATAAATGTTGTGTATTCGGTGCAATAACTGCAGTACTTTCATTCCAAGACTAATCATATGGAACCTCAGAGCTTGTCCTATGTGCCTCAGGTCAGCTACCATGCATAAAGAACGGACTCTACTAAGGGAAGACCTAGCTGCCATGCATAAAGAGGTGAACCCTACTCGGAGGAACTGGCTGCAATGAAGCGCACCTCTTCTAGGATATAAACTGAACAATGCCCACCACCGCTCCCACAAAGCATCAAATATCCCAGGGACAAGGGGATCACAGTGGGTTCTGGTAGACTGCGACCTGTAACGCACAGACATCCTATGCATCAAAAGATATCCCTGCATAATGCTTTCTCTGCCTTGGCTAATGAGGATGAGGAACTGAGGGAGGAACTGGCTGCAATGAAGCGCACCTCTTCTAAGATACAAACTGAACATCGTCCACCACCAGTTCCACAAAGAATGAAACACCCCAGGAACAAATGGATCACAGTGGGTTCTGGTAGATTGCGACCTATGACACAGAGGCATCCTATGCATCAGGAGATATCCCTGCATAATGCCTTCTCTGCCTTGGCAAATGAGGATGCCCAATCCAAAGAAACTGAAGGGCCCTTAAATGAGGTAGACAATGCCCAATCTCCTGCTAAAGGACCAAATATGAAGAAAACCTCACCAAACAGCAAACTGCTACTACTTGGTGATTCCATCATCAGTGGCATTAACTTGGGAACACAGTTCAAAGGAGAGAAGATAGTCAAGTGCCTCCCAGGCTCTTCAGCCAGCAGGAATACAAACCACGTTGTTGAAGTACTTAGCGCAGAAAGTGAACACTCCAAACTTGATGTGGTTATCCACTTGGGCACACATGACCTGGCTAGAAACAGTACCTCTACAGTCCAAAAGAACTTCCAATCTCTGGGAGAGAAACTCAAGCCCATTGTTAACACTGTTGCATTCTCAGAGGTTCTACCTGTGCTTGGTAAAGGGGCAAAAAGGCTGCATCGCATTAACAGCTTTAATACATGGCTCCAGACCTGGTGCAAACAAAGATTCAGATTTATTGGCGACTGGGGTAACAGATGGAACAACAAGAGACTAGACTGTGCTGATGGACTACATCTCTCTGTCGCAGGGAAAAGAATCCTAAGTGAAAAATACAAGCAATATGTGGATATGCATTTAAACTAGAAAAAGGGAGTGACAGATGTGGAAGGTCAAGTTCTGGACGTCACCCCTACAAAAGCAGATTAAAATCAGAAACAGCCACACATTTAAACCACACATCATAAACAAGTGGGAAGATGTAGGCAGAACAAAATCAATGCTAAATACACTCAAGCCAGTTAAATGCTGGAAAGCAATGAGCACAAATGCTCTAAGCTTAGCCAACAAAGTTCCAGACCTAGAAGCCCTAATGGTGGAAATGGATTTGGACATTGTGGCCATTACAGAAACATGGCTAAACGAATCGCATGATTGGGATATAGCCATACCTGGCTATAATCTATTCAGAAGAGACAGAGAAAATGGAAGAGGAGGAGGAGTAGCCCTGTATGTCAAAAGCAATATTAAAGCTACTGAAATGCAGGGGACATGGGGAAAAGAAGAAGCGCACTGGATTGTGTTAGAAAGAGGAGGTGGCACTGTCATCCATACTGCTGTAGTCTACAGACCTCCAACACAAATTGAAGAGATGAGATAGATAACGAATTGATTATAGATCTTGCCAAGATAGCCACAAAGGGGGAAGCAATCATATTGGGTGACTTTAATCTACCTGATGTGGATTGGATTACTGCTTCTGCAAATCTGGAAAGAAGCAAAAAAATTGTGGATGCTCTCCAAGATGCGTTACTTAGACAAAGGGTGATGGAACCAACCAGGGAAAGCTCAACGCTGGATTTAGTGCTCACCAACGGCGATAGCGTGTCGAATGTCTGCGTGAGTGCCCCTGTGAGCAGCAGCGATCATCACACGGTGTGGTTTGAGATAAAAGCCATGGTACAGGCCAATCATAGCAGGCTCAAAGTCCTAAACTTCAAAAACACTGACTTCAATAAAATGGCAGAGTACCTAAAGGAGGAGCTGACGGTGGAAGGAGATAAGGGAAGTGGAATTGCAATGGGCTAAACTAAAGGTGGCAATAAAAGGGGCAACAGATAAATATGTAACAAAAGTAAACAAAAACAAGAGGAGGAGAAAGCCTATTTGGTTTTCCAAAGAAGTGGCTGCTCAAAGGCAAAAAACACAGCTTTCGTAAAATTCAAAAGCTTGCAAACAGAGGAACACAGAAATGAATACAGGATCAAACTCAAATAGAGAAATAAGGATAGGAAAATCAAAGGCAGAGGAAAAGATGGCTAAAGATGTGAAGTGTGGTGACAAAACCTTCAGGTATATTCGGGAAAGGAAGAAGATCAGAGGTGGAATTGCAGGACTCAGAAGTGCTGCGAACGGACTCGTGGAAAGTGACATTGAAAAAGCGAAATTGCTAAACAAATACTTCTGCTCTGTTTTTACTATAGAAAGTCCTGGAGAAGGACCACCTGTGACTCCCAAATATAAAAATGGGAATGAAGTAGATACCACACCATTCACAGAAGATGAGGTGTTAGAACAACTTGCAAAACTGAAAGTGGACAAGGCCATGGGACCGGATGGGATACATCCCAGGATACTGAAAGAGCTCAGAGGTTCTTGCAGGGCCATTAAAGGATGTTTTCAACAGAACCTTGGAAACAGGAGAGGTTCCTCAGGACTGGAGAATGGCTGATGTTGTACCTCTACACAAAAGTGGTGACAGGGAAGAAGTGTCAAACTACAGGCCT
Organism: Ichthyophis bannanicus; assembly: GCA_033557465.1. Lineage (NCBI taxonomy): Eukaryota > Metazoa > Chordata > Amphibia > Gymnophiona > Ichthyophiidae > Ichthyophis > Ichthyophis bannanicus. The sequence goes on along the minus strand of CM066031.1, from coordinate 1,067,343,799 downwards.
GTGAGCCTTACCTCGGTGGCGGGAAAAGTCATGGAGGCGCTCTTGAAATAGCAAATAGTGAACTTTCTCAAAACCAACAGGTTGCAAGACCCGAGGCAACATGGTTTTACCAAAGGACTATCTTGCCAAACAAATCTGAGTTCTTTGATTGGGTGACCAGGAAGCTAGATCAGGGGCATGCGATGGATGTCATCTACCTGGATTTCAGCAAAGCCTTTGATACTGTTCCTCATAGGAGGCTTATCAATAAACTCGGTAGCTTGTGGATGGATCCTAAGATGGTAAATTGGATCAGAAATTGGTTGACTGACAGACGACAGAGGGTGATGGTAAATGGAGCTCACTCGGATGAAGGGAAGGTGATTAGCGAGGTGCCCCAGGGGTCGGTCTTGGGCCCGGCACTGTTCAATGTATTTGTGAGTGATGTTGCTGAAGGACTAAATGGGGAAAAGTCTGTCTTTTTGCAGATGACACAAAAATTTGCAACAGAGTAGACTCCCCCGAGGGAGTGGTTAACATGAGGAAAGATCTACATAAGCTGGAAGAATGGTCAAATGCTTGGCAATTAAGATTTAATGCGAAGACGTGCAGAGTCATGCACTTGGGTAGCAGAAATCCAAGGGAAATGTACGTGATAGGGGGGCGAGAGGTTGGTGTGCACAGATCAGGAGAAAGACCTTGGTGTGATTATTTCTGAAGATCTCAAGGTGGCAAAACAGTGCGACAAGGTGGTGGCAAAAGCCAGGAGGATGTCGGGCTGCATACAAAGAGGAATCGCCAGCAGAAAGGAAGAGGTACTTACGTCACTGTACAAGTCACTGGTGAGGCCTCACTTGGAATACTGTGTTCAGTTTTGGAGACTGTATCTTGCAAAGGATGTAAAGACTGGAAGCTGTTCAGAGGAAGGCGACCAAAATGATTTGGAGCCTGCATCAGAAGCCTTATGAGAAGAGACTTGAAGACCTAAACAAGTACACTTTGGAGGAGAGGAGGGACAGGGGAGATATGATTCAGACCTTCAAATACTTAAAGGTATATAATGAACAAACAAACCTCTTCCAAAGACGGGGAAGCTGTAAAACTAGAGGGCACAACAGGAAGCTGTAAGGTGGTAAATTGAAAGGCAATGTCAGGAAATACTTTTTCATGGAAAGGGTTGTGGATGCTTGGAATGCCCTCCCGATGGAAGTGTTGGGGGCAAACACGGTGACGGAATTCAAAATGGCATGGGACAGACACAGTGGATCGCTTTACAGCAACAGGATAAAATCAAAATAAACTGAACCATCTAATTTCTGAACAAATAGGGGTGTCCTGCATGGAGTGGTGGGTTCACCCCTAAATAGGGACGTGGGGAGGGGTGGCCTGCACGGAGCAGCAGGTGCACCTACTCTTGCCATCGTGCTGGGCAGACTAGATGGATCATGCTGGTCTTTATCTGCCGTCATTTACTATGTTACTATGTAGACCACATGGTGCAGTTTTCCAATGACAAAGCGTAAGGCCTCTTCATAGCCCTGACCCCTTTCAGCGGGGAACTGGACAAGCTCCACTCGGAGCAGACTGTATACTTAAGGTCACTGGAATAGAGGGCCCTTATCGACTTCCGCACCCCTACAAGGGGAAAGGTATACCTGCAGTGTCTGTTCTGCTACCAGGCAATTGATCAACTGCAGCGTGGGAACACCTGAACAATACTGGGCAAGCGCAAGGCAGGAAATTTCTGAGCAATCTTGCCAGGGTTTTCTGAACAAGCAGAAAACCACAATAAACATCTTGATCCCCAGAAGGAAAGGCATGTCATCCTCAGATGTTGTGTTTTTTTTTTCTCTAGACGTGCCACAGCTTCCCTGCAGAACTTGGGCTCAGGAGACTGTCTGAACATCCAGGCTCTAAACACCACCGAAACCTCAAAGGCCATGGAGCCCAGGATGGGCTTTAACCACCCTGTGACACAGGACCTCTTCTGAAGAATGAAGAGGAATTCAGAGGCTGACAGCCTGGAAACTGGGAGCTCCCTATCAATGTGCATCCCACTATTAGCAGAGATAATGCGCCATCAGGCCCCTGAGTGAAGGGGAGCAGCCTATAGAACCAACACTAGAGTCCAAGGTCAGAACATCCTTCTCTTTCTCTGTGTTTGGTGCCTCCTGCAGCAAAAATGACTATGCCAGGGCAACAGTGTCCCCCTGATTTGGGGGAGGGGGGGGGAACAGGCCCCAGGGGTGCATCAGAAGCTTCATGTCCATGTGCAGAATGGGAACTGTGAGACAGAAAACGTCCCTCGAACAGTCTTCATTAGCAGGAGGCAGAATACATCTGCACCAGTATTTCATGTCATTTGTTTTCAACTGCCTGGCTTTACAGGCTCAGGACACACCAATAATGCACTCTGGACTCACTCCAGGCTGCACTCTGACTGCATGGGCACTGCTCCGGCCACATGTGGAGTTAAGGCATGCATATTAAGGTATGTATTAAGTGCATAGAGTGCAGATAACATGCACAACGAGATAGGAAATAGCGCACCACAAACAACAGATGCCCCAAGTGGCCAACTCTGCATACACACTGCACAGTGGACAAAGTCAGGTAGCCCCTCTCCAAAAAACACAAGTCTGACAAGACAAAGACTGGAATTTTGTTACTCACTGCAAGCATGCTTGGCATGGGGCTACTCCCCTGCTGCCAGAACCTGCAGTCACATACCTCTGAGGAGCAACCTTCACATCTTCAGGGGAGAGCAGGGGTGGGGCGAGGAGGAGGAGGGAGGGGGCACTGAGCTCGTACGAGGTTTGAAGATTCTTTCCAAACTCCTTTGCAAATTTCTGGTTGCTCAACTAGCAGTATAAGGGCGAGGAGCTGAACCAATTTTTCCCCCTCCATATGCCAATACCCAAAAGGGCACCAATTTTAAGGGTGACTCTAGTGGAGCTGTGCTCCAGTGAGACACTCACCCCCAAAGGGTGGTGAAATCAGTCCTCTCTCAAGTGCTTTTCCAGATTTCACCAGAATTGTAAAATCGTCCATCCATCCTCTGCTGGAGACAGAGAAATACTGAGATACGTCCCTAGGGCTACTGGCTATTAATAGCAGTATGATGTCTTAAGAAGGCCCTGAAAGATTTTCTGCCTCCACCTCTGCTTGTAGGGGAACATAACCCATTTTTCTGGACTGGTCTAGTAGGGCGATATGGAAAGGGCCCATACCAGTAGGAGGAGGGATTAAGATCTTTGATAGTACAGTAAGCAGATACAAGTAAGTGTGAGAGAGCCAGCTGTTTAACATCTTCTTCTGTGTTTCTTTACTGTTTCCTTGCTATAGTTTACCTTTTTTTTTATTTTTCTTTATTTTGCTCCTTTATTTCTTTAAAGCGTAACTTGTGTACATTCAGCTAGTTTCTGTAGTAATACTTTTATATGCATCCATGTAATGTCTACGTTGGGTTTTAATGAGAAGTAGTTGAGCTGGAAGAGCAAATACTAATGAACCCTATACATAAGACTTGGATCTCTAAGAGAGTTGTTTGTGTTGGTGCGATTTGATATCAGCCAATTTTGGATCCTGGTGCCTCTCACTCTTGTTTACCACTTATGTACAGTTGTGGTCAACATTATTGGTATGGAGCTGTCAAGAACCTCCCAGGATGTGGTGGGAAGAGGAAAATTAATCCAAGAAGTCCTAATCCAGTGCGAACTATTGGGAAAACATTACGTACAACATCCAAAGAGGTTAAGGCAGGTCTGGAGCGGCAGTTTCAACCTGCACCATATGCCGCACACTAAACAAAGAAGGACTTAATGGGTGAAGGTCAAGGAGGACCTCACTGCTCAAAGACAGACATAAAAAGGCACGCCTGATCTTTGCTCAAACCCACCTTGAGAAACCAAAATCCTTCAGGGAAGATGAAACCAAACTTGAGCTCTTTGGTAATGCATACCAGCAAGACATTTACAGATAAAGACATTAAACTTATAAGGAAAAAAACACCCTTCCTACAGTTAAATATGGTGGAGGTTCCATAATGTTGTGGGGTTGTTTTTGCTGCCTCAGGAACTGGAAGCCTGGAATGTATTAAAGGAATCATGAAATCTGAAGACTACCAAGGTATTTTAGAGTGAAATGTGCTACCTAGTGTCAGAAAGCTAGGTCTGGGTCAAAGGTCCCATGGGTCCTCCAGCAGGACAGTGACCCAAAACATACATCCAAAAGAATGGTTAAAAGAACAAATGGACTGTTTTTTAAACTGGCCAGCAATGAGTCCTGATCTCGATCCAATCAAGAACCTTTGGAAAGAGCTGAAGTCTGCCATTGGTAAAAGGAAGCCTGGAAACATTCATGAACTGGAACACATATTGCATTTGAAGAGTGGGAGAAACTACCAGCAGACAGATGTATGAAACTTACAGATGGTTGCAGGAAACATTTGGAGGCTGTCATCACTGCCAAGGGTTGTGCAACCAAATATTAGTGATATTATACATTATACAAATATTATACATCTTTTTGTTGTATATCTTTGAACATGCTATTAAAATATTATGACATACAGTTGGAATATTCCCAATTATTTCTCAAGATATTGTACACAACATACATAAACTACAAGGGGGCCAATAACATTGACCACAACTGTATCTTGCCAAACTCTAGTCCCCAGTTTTAAGCTCTGATGAGCCAGGGACTGTTTCTTTTATTATTATTATTTATTATTAAAACTTGCTATACCGCTCTAGGCTGGAGAACATCTGAGCAGTGTATGATTTCTAAAATTAAATTAATACTGGAAAGGAACGCCAATTAAAGACAGGAAAGGAAGAAAAGACAGCAAAGATCACAATATAGATGTCCCACCACTCCAGGCTGATCAGTCCCTGAAGGCCTTCTTAAAATAGTACGTTTTCAACAGGGTCTTAATTTTCTTGAGGGCAGACTCCATTCATATATGGGAAGGGAGAGAGTTCCAGAGAGGGAGCTAGAAAATAAAATGCCGCATGTCGAGATGCTTACTTGCGAGCAGCAGAGACTGATGAAATAATAAGGCAGTTAGCATTTTGGGAACAGTTTTATAGGAGCGCTTTCCCATGTGTAAACCATGCTTTACACATGGAAAAACACTTTATAAATGTTCATTTCTTCATTGGGTCTTAAATAGCACACTGGAAAAATTAGAAGCAGTGGCTTATATACCGCTTTTCAAAGCAGTGTACATTCATATATATATACCTTGTCCCCAAAGGGCTCACAATCTACATTTTTGTACCTGTGGCAACAAAGGGTTAAGTGGCTTGCCTAAGGTCACAAGGAGCACCTGTAGCACTAGAAACCCCAGACCTTCCAGCCCAAGGTTGCTGTCCTCGTGGGATTCAAACCTCTGGCCCTTAAAACAGATCTCATTGAGGGACACTATTTCACTATGTATATGCTAAATATTTTTGTGTTGCTCATTGTTACATTTCACCGATTTGCAAGTTGAACATTTTTTTTAGCCTAGGTTTTATTGCTGTTGCTGGAAGCTGGGCTAGCCTCAAGGTATTTTAAGTCTAATTTATTCACTGCACTTCTAATCCCCATTCAGAATTAGATGACAAATGCCTGTTCGTTTTATTTAAGGTTTGTGTTTGTTTTGTTTCATTTCCTTTTTAATATGTATTCAGAAGTAGAATATTCTGTGGTTAGGGTGATCAAGAACCAGCAAAGCCAGGATTCGGATCCTGCTGGCATATGTACGTGCTGCATTTTTAGAAATGTTTTCAATATTTATTTAAAAACTGAAATAAGGATGAAAAATGGTATTTATCTATATTCATTGGGAATGCACTAAAATTAATGTATTTTGTCAAGGCTGGAAAAATATGGATGTAAGGTTGCTGGGGTATCTTAAGATTTGGTACCCATTTCCACATGGAGACCATCAGATTGGTCACTGTATCAGTTCAGCAAGGAAAGTTCCTTATCTCCCCTAAATCTCGCTAAGGAATACTCGTCCAGGAGCAGTACCAGTGATTTCTCTGCTTCTGCATCCTGGGTCACCACTTTCAGTTCCAGGCTCTGCCCTTTTGGCCTAGCTACTGTTCCTCACGCCTTCTAAAAGATTACAGTGATAGTGGCGGTGTTCCTGTGCAAGTGAGGGATCTAGGTTTACCTGTATCTGGACGATGGGTTGATTCGGTTATACTCCCTGAAGTCCAGAGAGCAGAACAGCCCTGGTGATTTGGAAGCTAGAATGGCTCGGGTTGGTGGTTGGTTATCCCAAGAGCAGCCTGAAACCCTCCCATTGTTTTGGAGTATCTTGGAGCTTGATTCAACACTTTCCTAGGTCTGGCATGCAGGAGAGGTCTATCAAGCTACAGAGCCAATTGGGGATTTTTTTAATATGGCAGTTTACTCATCAAACCTGTGACTGCCTTCAATTCTTGGGACCATGGCATCGACTCTGGAGCTAGTTCCTTGGGCAGGGATGCACATGATCCCTCTTCAGAGAAAGCATTTGCTGCTTCTCTGGTCTTTTTGCTCTCAGCTGTTCGACTAGATCCTTCCTCCCCCCCCGCCCCAAGAGATCGAGGATCAGGAAGTTGTGTCAGAGGGGGGTCAGTGGCAGGGCATGTATGTCCAAATACACGGCCCGCTGCACCAACTCAAGCCATTCCCACTCACTGCTGACTGAATCAGTGGCAGTGGGGGGCAGTGGCTCATCACTGGGAGGGAGTAGTACAGCTGGGTCTTCTGTCTGAGGCAGTAGAAACTCTTGGTCTGGGCCTGATCCCACCCTCCCCACTTTTTCTGTGAAGGACACTCGCAGCATAAACTCCAAATGGTGTCTTTCTGGGAACTAGTTTAAGCAGCTGTATCTTTGCATTGGATCTTCTACCAAAAATCCAATTGCATGTGTAAAATAGTACACTTGGAGAAGGGCATAATGGAAATTTTGAAAATTTTTATGTTTGGGGAATTAAAGTAAATATTTGATTGTCTCTTCACTTGTGTGCTTGGATTGCATTGCGGTCCAGCCCCTCGTACTACAATCTGGACTTATCAAGATGTAAGGAGTTGTAACGGGCATTTCCACATGTCCTGCTAGACTAGTCCAGCAGATGAGTGGAGACAGAGCCTTTGAAAAATCAGGCTTCAATGACATCATCCCCATGCCTCTATCATCCTGAGCCACCAGGGTCAAAATCAGTATTTTGTCTCCAGCAGAGGGTGGTTGTATTTGTTTCAGCTCTGATAGACTCTGAACAAATAAGGGAGGAGTGGCCTAGTGGTTGGGGCAAGGTACTTCAGGCCAGAAGGTCGGGGGTTCAAATCCCACTAGAAGACAGCAACCTTGGGCCGGAAGGACTGGGGTTTCTAGTCCCACAGGTGCTCCTTGTGGTCTTGGGCAAGCCACTTAACCCTCCATAGCCCATGTTCCCTGTAAAATAGTTATCTCCAAGTTATAATGCCCTGTTCAATGTAATTTCAGTTTGTTCAATGTAAACCGCACTGATGCAGAATAGTGCGGTATATAAGTGAATGTAAATAAATAAAAAATAAAATAAGGATCTGATTGAGAAGGAAAAAAAGATTGATTTTCGCTTGTTAACGACCTTCAGGTGACTTTCTCACTTAAGTGTGATGTGGGAGGCTCCACTAGACTGTGGTGTTTTTGGTAGCCATAGGAGGAGGGAAAATGGTCCAGCTCCATGCTCTTATCCTGTTAAGGGCTTGTTGAGCAGCCAGAATCTTGGAAAGATTTGGAAGGAATTCAGCTACCTCAGAGAACCTAAACTCCCTCCTCTGCTGCCCCCCCTCCCCGCTCTCCTCTGAAGATAGCTCTTGGAAGTATGTGACTGCAAGCCATTATAAAAAGAAAAGGAGGGGGAGAAAAACAGTATCAGGGGAGTAGCCCTGAGCCTGGCATGATTTTAATTCCTGGGCGCTTAGGGGTGAGTACCAAGGTTTGATCTCATTGTCCTTGTTGGGGGCTCCCAAACTCATCTGTTTTGGGGTATAAGTCAGAGTGGCCACAAGCGACCATTGGCACAGTGTCTGGGCTTCCTGCCTTTTGTCCAAAGTGCACTGTTAGTGTTTTCTGTCTTACGCATCTTGTGGTCGTGCAGTCCTAATGCCTGTTTGGCCTGAGTGGTTCCAACACGTATTCTGCCCAAGCCCCCTTAATGTACGTTCCTGTGTGTACTCTGTTATCACACACTCTTGTGCCTACATGGCCTTAGCACGTGCAAATGTGTGTTTACCTTATCATAACTCTTTGCTTTCCACAGGTCAAACAGTGTTTCCTAGAAGTCGACAAAGAGCCTTGTCACTGGATTTTGGAATTTTCTTATTTTGTATGGAAGCCTCTGACTCGTCACTGGAGGGCCCGTCTCCATTCTCCCACCAAGGAGGTTTGGTTGGCTCAGCTTTTCCTAGTTCAGTGCAGGAGGCAACGGTTGGTACTGTGAGTAAGGAGGATGATCTGGTCTTGAGTTCTGATGAACACGCTTCTGGCTGCTCCCCTTCTTCTAAGTGTTCTGCTACAGTTGTGTCCCCTGTGGTAGGGGGTCATTCTCAGGGAGGGGAGCTTCAATATTCTGGGTTTTCCTCCCTGGAATTCTTCTCTTTTTGCAGCAAACCTGGTCATTCTTTGGATTCCCTTGAGCTCAGTCACAAGAGGGACAAGCAGAGTGTAGAAGCCTGGCTCAGGTGCCTTCTACGTGACCTAGATGGAAGTTTCATTCTGGAGATAAGGAACAGCTGAGGTCTGTCCAATTCTTGGTCTTGGTTCTGAAGGATCTGATTTGGAGGACGAGGTACTTTTCACCTTCAAAGAATCACGAGGAAGCTTACATTATCTGCCTGTTCCAGAAGGATGAGCTGGCAGCTTTGATGCCATCTCTGCTGGCCTTCCTTCAGGATGGTCTGGAAAAAGTCCTTCCCTTAGCTCCTTGAAAGTCTAGCTGGCAGCTTTTGTCCTGTTTCAGAGATCCAGTGGCTGGGATGGTCTTTGCCACCTAGATGTTTCACTTTTTTTTTCTTCAGGGGGTTTGGCATTTGCGTGTCTCCCCTTCAGTCTGTTGTCCCTTCCTGGGATCTCTGTCTGGTTCTCAGGGCCCTGATGTCTGAGCCCTTTGAGCCTTTGACGCATACTACTCTTAAGGTTTTAACTTTTAAGACTGGAGGCACTGTGGGTTAAATTAGAAAGAGGGAAAGAGAAATTGATTTGCATTGGCGTGATATACAGACCTCCTTCACAGGGAGAGGTGGATGGAGATTTAATAGAAGACATTCTCAGCAATGCCAGGAAAGAGGAAGTGCTACTGCTAGGGGATTTGGCACATTCCGGCTACAGTATCATCTAGAAGTAAGGAGATCCTGGATTCTCTACAGGTAGAACTATTCAGGCAACTGGTAACAGAACCCACACATAAAGGGGCCATACTGGACTTGGTGCTTACCAATGGTGAAAGTGTTTTTTGATGTTATAGTGGGAGATCATCTTGCATTCAGTGATCACCAGATGATGTCGTTCAGTATTAGGACTATGGCTGATTAAAATCCATTCAAAAGCACAAGGTCTTAGACTTTAGGAAAACTATATTTGCCAAGATGGGCCAATACCTCATGGAGTCGTTACAGGATGGGAATAGCTAGGGGATGTAGAAAAACAGTGGGCAAAACTGAAAGGGGATATTTTAAGAGCAGCCAACCTTTTTGTTAAAATGGTTAATAAAGGAAAAGGAGACCACTATGGTTTTCAAAAGAAGTAGCTGAAAAAGTGAAGAATAAGAGGGAGGCCTTCATGAAATACAAGAGATCACAGAGAGAGGAAGACAGGCATCTATATTTGGAAAAACTTAAAGTAGTCAGGAAAGCAAAAATTCAAAAAGAGGAGGAAATAGCCAGTGCAATAAAATGGGGAGATAAGATTTTTTTCAGATATGTTAGTGAGAAGAGGAAGAGCAAAAGTGGTACTGTCAGACTCAAAGGTGAAGGGGAGGAGGAGTATGTAGAAGCTGATGCGGATAAAGCAGAATTACTTAACAAATATTTATTTCTGTGTTCATAGATGAAGAACCAGGAGCAGGAACTCGGGAAAACACCCACAAACAGGAAGGGGAATCTTGAACGATTTTCAGAAGAATGTGTTCGTGAGGAACTAGCTAAACTTAAAGTAGACAAAGCGAAGGGACTGGATAGGATACACCTGAGAATACTGAGGGAACTTGGGGACGTTCTAGCAGCAAAACTGACCGATCTTTTCAATGCCTCTGGAGTCGGAAGTGGTGCCAGAGGACTGGAGAGAGGGATATGTGGTCCCTTTACACAAAAGTGGAAATAAGGATGTGGTTGAAAACTACAGGCCGGTTAGTCTAACCTCTGTGGTGAGTAAATTATTGGAAACGCTGCTTAAAGAGAAAATAATGAGGTTTCTGGAGTCCAACGGATTACTGGATCCGAGGCAACATGAATTCACCAGAGGCGGGTCTTGTCAGACAAATCTGATTTCTTTGACTGGGTGATCAGGGAGTTGGACCGAGGGAGAGCCTTAGATGTGGTGTATTTAGATTTCAGTAAAGCCTTTGACACCGTTCCGCACATGCGACTTATAAACAAACTGAGCACCCTAGGGATGGATCCTAAAGTTACTGCTTGGGTTAGAAATTGAGTGGGAGGCGGCAAAGGGTACAGGTAAATGGAGCGCACTCTGAGGAGAAGGAGGTTAGCAGTGGAATGCCCAGGGATCTGTTCTTGGTCCTATTTTTTTTAACATTTTTGTTAGTGATATTGCGGAAGGCCTTTCGGGTAAGATTTGCTTTTTTGCAGATGATACCAGAATCTGCAATAGAGTAGACACCCAAGAAGGTGTAGATAACATGAGGAGGGATCTAGCTAAGCTTGAAGAATGGTCTAGAATTTGGCAGCTGAGATTTAATGTTAAATAAAAGGCCATGCATTTGGGCTGCAGCAAATCCAAGGGAGCAATATAGTATAGGGAGTGAAGTACTTCTGTCCACAAAAAAAGAGCGGGACCTAGGTGTGATTATGTCTGATGATCTTAAAGTTGCTAAACGGGTAGAAAAGGCAACGGCAAAAGCTAGACGGATGCTTGGGTGCATAGGGAGAGGAATGGCCAGCAGAAGATAGGAGGTGATAGTGCCTCTGTATAAGTCTTTGGTGCAACCTCATTTGGAGAATTGTGTGCAATTCTGGAGACTGCGCCTTCAAAAGGATATAAATAGGTTGGAGTCGGTGCAGATGGTTGCTACTAAAATGGTTAGTGGTCTTTGCTATGAAGCATATGAGGACAGACTTAAGGATATTAATATGTATGCTTTAGAGGAAAGGCGGGTAGAGGTGATACGATTGAGATGTTTAAATACCTAAATGGCATAAATGCACAAGAGGAGAGCCTCTTTTGATTGAAAGCAAACTCTGCTACGAAGGGACATAGGATGAGAGTGAAAGGGGACAGATTCAGGAGTAACATGCAGAAATATTTCTTTATGTAAAGTGGTAGATGCGTGGAACAGTCTCCCAGTGGAGTTGGTAGAGATGAGAACAGTATCTGAATTTAAAAAAAAAAAAAAAAGCATGGGACAAACACACAGAGGATCTCTTAAGGGAAAAAGGGGACTGTTGTAGTGGTTGATATGGAAGGGCAGACTAGATAGGCCATGTGGTCTTTTTCTGCCATCATGTTTCTATATTTGTATGTTTCCTGGTTGTGATTTGTTTGGCAAGATGTTTTTCTGACTTTAGGCTCTGTCTCGTCAGGATCCATATCTTTCCTTCTCGGAAGAAGATATCTTCATTTGGCTTATGCCTTCCTTTTTTTCCCCTCCTTTAAGGAGCAGTGTCAAAGGAAAGATAAGGAGCTTCACCTTGTGGATGTCCGGAAAGTGCTTCTCTGGTATTTAAAGGTAACAAATTCCTTTCATAAGCCAGATCATCTTTTTGTGCTTTTTGCTGGACCATGTAAGGGTGATGTGGCTGCCAAGTCTACATTGGGGCACTGGATCAGGGAGGCCATTATTATTGTTATTATTAATAAACACTTGTATAGCGCCGCAACATATGAAGCGCTGTACAAACATACAAGAAAGACAGTCCCTGCTCATCAGAGCTCACAATCTAATAAGACAGAATACAAAATAGGCTAAAAAATACAAATAAAATTTACAGGACAAAGTAAACAAAAGTTGATGGAGGGATCAAGATAGGGCAAGACAGGAACGAAAAGCAGTAGTGAAGAGGTGGGATTTGAGTCTGGACTTGAAAATGGGCAGGGAGGACGCCTGGCTCACAGAGATAGGAAGACTATTCCAAGCAAAGGGTGCTGCCAGTTGGAAGGAGCGAAGTCTGGAATTGGCAGTACGAGTAAAGGGCACAAATAAACGAAGACTATTAGAAGAGCGAAGTAACCGAGAGGGGGTGTAAGGAGAGAGAAGAGACGAAAGGTACTGTGGGGCAGAAGAGTGAATACATATAGGTTAGGAGTAGAAGTTTAAATTGGATACGGAGACAGATGGGAAGCCAATGAAGCGAGATGAGAGGAGTGATGTGGGAAAAGCGAGACTGGCGGAAAATAAGTCATTGCCTTGGTGTATCTGTTACACAACCAGCCGGTTCCGGAGGGTTTGCGCGCACATTCTACTCGAGCACAAGCGTCCTTGTGGGTGTAGTGTAGCTCAGTAGCCCCCTCAGATATTTGTTGGGCATCACTTTCCACTTTTGGACAAGACAGTCCTAGTCCAGACGGACAATCAAGTAGCCATGTTCTGTGTGAACAAGCAGGGCGGAACAGGCTCTCTGTCGTTATGCAACGAAGCTTTACGACTGTGGACCCTTGCCAGAGAGCATCAAATTCACCTTCTAGTGGTATATCTTCCAGGCATTCAAAACCTTTGGGCAGACAAACTCAGTCGAGTACTGCTGCCTCACAATTGGTCCCTCCACCTAGACCAGGTGGCAAAGAGATTTCATCTCTGGGGCACTCCAGACATAGACCTCTTTGCAAGTCCACTGAATGCCAAACTTCCCCAGTTCTGTTCCAGGATTCCGGCTCACAACTGTCAGGCAAGGGATGTCTTCCTCCTTCACTGGGGTCAGGACTTCCTTTATGCCTTCCCACCCATTCCCCTCATCCTCAAAACACTCTTCAAGCTTCAGAGAGACAGGGGTCGCATGATTCTCATAGCACCACGATGGCCACGCCAAACGTGGTATTCCCTGCTTCTACATCTCTCTCAAGTGGCACCTCTGGAGTTAGGGCATGCTCCAGATCTCCTTTCCCAGGAGAACGGGAAGCTATGGCACCTGAATCCCCAGTCCCTGCACTTCACGGCCTGGTTGCTGAAGGCTTAGACCTCCAAGATTTTAACCTGTCCCAACAGGTAAAAGATATCCTTCAGGCTTCTAGGAAACTTTCCACAAGAAGATCTTATGCCTTCAAGTGGAAACGTTTTACTATATGGTGCTCCAAGAAGGGATTAAACCCCCTTGTCATACCCTTAGAATTGATACTAGAGTATCTCCTTCACTTATCGAATTCTGGTCTAAAGACCAATTTGGTAAGAGTCCATCTTAGTGCAATTGCAGCTTCTTATAAGCCTCTGAATGGACAACCAATTTCCTCTCATCCACTCATATCAAGATTTATGAGAGGCCTTTTATTAACTAAACCCCCCATCAAGCCACCACTGGTGGCATGGGATCTAAATCTAGTTCTTGGGCAGCTCATGAAGCCGCCTTTTGAACCTTTGGCCACTACAGCCCTTAAGTTTTTGACCTGGAAGGTCATCTTCCTAATTGCAATCACCTCTGCCTGTCGCATTAGTGAATTGTAAGCTTTAGTGGCTGATCCTCCTTATACTAGGTGTCATCATGATAAGGTTGTTCTTCGAGCTCACCCACACTTTATGCCAAAGGTGGCTTCGCCTTTTCATTTAAATCAATCAATTTATCTTTCTGTATTTTTTCTGAGGCCTCACGCCTCTAATGCAGAAAGAAACCTTCATGCTTTGGATTGTAAAAGGGCCTTAGCCTTTTACATACAAAGAACACAGCAACATAGAAAGTCCTCACAACCTTTTATAGCTTTTGACCCTAGTTATTTGGGACTTCCAGTCTCCAAAAGAATTTTATCTAAATGGATTGCCCAATGCATATCCTTTGCTTATGAGAGTAAGGGTCTTCCTCTTCAGGACCATGTCACAGCTCATAATGAGAGCCATGGCAGCTTCTATGCCTAATCTCCACTCGGTGTCTATCAATGATATTTGTCGAGCAGCCACCTGGGCTTCGGTAGACACCTTCACAGCCCACTACTGCCTGGATAAAGCCTCCTGTTGGGATGCCTTCTTTGGCCAAGCTGTTCTTCAAAATCTTTCACACCTAAATCACCTCCTACCCACCAAACCTGGTGGGATGCCAGAGATCCATGGGAGGAAGGATGCCTATCTTTCTGGGTTGGCACCTTCCTGGGGCTATCTCCCTGGCATCTTCAGCTAGGGAGTCCCCATATGTGAAGACTGCATTCCTGCTTGTTCCTGGAGATAGCGTAGTTACTCACCTGTAACAGGTGATCTCCGGGAACAGCAGGAATTTAGTCTTCACAACCCACCCACCTCCCCTAGGAGGAGTTTCTCTATCTCTGTGTCTTTCCTCTCTCCCTCTATCCTTTCACTCAGCTACAAACTTAACTGAAGAGGGACAGTTGGAAAGGCGGGAAGGCAGCTTGTATGTGCTGAGGGATGCTCCCAAAAGCGTTCCTATTGGACGCTGGGGAGCATTCCTGCACAGGCTCCGTCGGTACCGACGATACCCATATGTGAAGACTAAATTCCTGCTGTTCCCGGAGATCACCTGTTACAGGTGAGTAACTACGCTTTCTGTTCATTTATTATCTGGAAAAAATTTTGATTTTCACAGAAAAGACGACTTTTTAATTGGTGCCTCTGTATTTGCTAATATTTTCTGGTAAGTAGACATTTGCTTGAAATCACTGTTGCTATGTCTCTTATTGAACAAAATTGGGGTTTTGCATGTTGACAAATGGATGTAGAAATATAATGGCTCTGTGTAGCAAGGTTTTGTAGCACTACAAGAGACCCCTTTTTGAAATCTGTTTTCTAATTCTCTACATGACTTGGCAATTAATATGTGACATGGGTTTGAAACATAGTTTCCTATTTTTTGTGTACTTTTTGAAACCAAACACATTTCTTTGATTAAAATGTGTACTAAATTTAAGTGTTTTGCTACATTCTATTCTGTTTCCTGCTGAATGCGGGTGGAAATGTGGTATTTCTATATTGATGTGTGGTGTTTATTATTGGGAGTAATCTGCACAAAGAGCACCATATAGAGCATCCATTTTACATAAGCTTCAGAGAAACTGAGTGCACAGTATCAAAATGGCTGACCAAAGCAAGACTCTTCTGATTGCACTTCAGTCTGAACTTTGCTGATAAGATCGATTCTCACAGCTGCAAGTCACATGATTCAGTGAAGGAGATCAAGAGTAGTTTTGAAAACAGGATTTGTGGATAGCTAAAAACTACTGTTCCAGAGAAAGTGCTGAATTTATTAGGTGGTTTTTTTTTAAAAGTGGACACTGTCAAAAATGTTTGCATGTAAGGTTATTTTCCTCTAAAAATTATTTTTTACACTTTGTCTTTGGCAATCTTTTAATTTGTAGTAATTTTCTTTTTGTGAAGCCAATTGTGATGTAATAAGTAATGAGTGTTTACGTCAGAAGAAAGTGAACACTCTCTAAAGAACAAAAACTTCCTAGTAAATGAAAGGAGAAAGATTTGCTATTAGTCGCTGCAAGGACACCTTGCATAAGTAGCCTTTTAATTGAAAAGAGATGTTCTCTTAAGTGTGTAGCTCTGAATTTTAGCATTTTACGCCCTTCAGGAGTATTTCAGAAAAGCTGTTGGCTCAGTGTGGCCGTAAAGGCAGAAAGCTATTGTAGGTGCTGAATAAGTCTTTTGGTGCTTTTAACATGGACTTAATGAATACCATTTATAATGGAAATATTTAGAATTGTGTGAAAACTGTCAAATGAGAAGCTAATGTCATGTGATAATCTCACTAAATTGATGTTCTTCTTTAAGTACGTTTTTAAAAAAACAAAACAAAAAACCCAACCTTCCAAATGTTTTTGAGAAGTTTTTCCCTAACACATTTGCGCTTCCAGCCAGTTCGTATGTATTGTTCGAGGTATGGGCATGAAGATTTTTAGATTATACCCACCAGACATTTTTTTTTAATTTACTGTTTAGTTTTGTAAATTTAAACGCAATGTAGTCTCCCTGCGACTGTCTGCTCAATTGGGGGGTTGTCTCAAAAACTCCATCTGCAGTTGTAGGTAAATTTTACCAATGCATTCTGGAGAGCAAGGTCAGGGCCGATATTCCATCTACTTATAAGAAAATAAGATATGCCATACTGGGTCAGACCAAGGTCCATCAAGCCCAGTACACTGTTTCCAACAGTGGCTAAACTAGGTCATAAGTACCTAGCAGTTTCCCCAAAAGACCCAGGTTCCTCAATGCTTGTATTGGGTCAAGCAGTGATATCCGGTGTCCCTTTTAGTAATGGTTTATGGACCTTTCCTCCAGGAACTTGTCCAAACCTTTTTAAAACCCAGCTACACTACCAGCTTTTACTACATCCTCTGGTAACAAATTCCAGAGTTTGATTACACGTTGAGTGAAAAAATATTTTCTCTTATTAGTCTTAAATAGTTTACCCTGTAGCTTCATTGCATGTCCCCTAGTCTTTTTATATTCTGATGTAAACAATCGATCTACGTTTACCCGTTCCACTCCATTCATTAATTTATAGACCTCTATCATATCTCCCCTCAGCCGTCTCTTTTCCAGGTTGAAGAACCCTAACCTTTTTAGCCTCTCTTCATAGGAGTATCCTTCCATCCCTTTTACCATTTTGGTGGCTCTTCTCTGTACCTTTTCTAATAACGCTATATCTTTTTTAAGATACGGCGACCAGAATTGCACACAATATTCAAGGTGCAGTCGCACCATGGAACTATACAGAGGCAT
The DNA here is from genome assembly GCA_033557465.1 of Ichthyophis bannanicus. NCBI lineage: Eukaryota > Metazoa > Chordata > Amphibia > Gymnophiona > Ichthyophiidae > Ichthyophis > Ichthyophis bannanicus. Next base: position 1,067,326,745 of record CM066031.1, on the reverse strand, counting down.
TATAATATCCTTTGTTTTATTTTCCATTCCTTTCCTTATGATAACTAGCATTCTATTTTCTCTCTTTGCCACCGCTGCACACTGGGCGGAGGGTTTTAACATGTTATCCACCTTGACGCCTAAATCTTTTTCCTGGGTGGTGGTTCCCATTGTGGAACCTTGCATTGTGTAACCATAGTTTGGGTTCTTTCCTAGGTGCATAACTTTGCACTTGTCCACATTAAATTTCATCTACTATTTGGATGCCCAGTCTTCCAATTTATCAAGATCCTTTTGCAATTTTCCACAATCCTCTTTGGTTTTAACAACTGTAAGTAGTTTTGTGTCCTCTGCAAATTTGATAACCTCACTCGTTATTCCCTTTTCCAGGTCATTTATGAATGTTAAAAAGCAGCAGACCCAGCACAGATCCCTGGGGTACTCCACTTTTCACCTTTTTTCCATTGGGAAAATTGGCCATTTAGCCCTACCCTCTGCTTTCTATCTTTTAACCAGTTCCTGATCCACAATAGTACACTGCCTCCTATCCCATGACTTTTTAGTTTTGCGAAACGTCTCTGATGAGGGACCTTGTCAAAGGCTTTCTGAAAGTCCAGATACACTATATCAACCGACTCACCTTTTGTCTACCTGTTTATTCACACCTTCAAAAAAGCCTAACAGATTAGTAAGACAAGATCTTCCTTGTCTAAAGCCATGTTGGCTGTCTCCCATTAAGCCATGACTATCTACATGTTCAGCAGTTCTGTTCTTTATGGTCGTTTCTACCATTTTTCCTGGTACTGATGTCAGGCTCACCAGTCCGTAGTTTCCTGGATCACCCCCTGGAACCCTTTTTAAAAATTGGCGTTACACTGGCGATCCTCCAATCTTCAGGTACTACAGATGATTTTAATGATTAGTTCACAGATTATTAATAGCAGACCTGCTATCTCATATTTCAGTTCTTTCAACACCCTTGGATGTATACCATCCGGTCCAGGTGATTTGCTACTCTTCAGTTTATCAAATAGTTGTAATACATCTTCCCAGTGTAGTGATATTTCTTTCAATTCTTTTGCAGCATCTCCTTTAAATACCACTTAAGTCATGGGTAACATCCCTACATCTTCCTCAGTAAAGACGGAAGCAAAGAATTCATTCAATCTCTCCGCTATAGCCTTGTCCTCTCTTACTGCCCCTTTTTACCCCTCTATCATCTAATGGTCCAGCAGACTCTCTCACAGGTTTTATTTTACGAATGTTCTTGAAAAAGTCTTTATTATGCGTTTTTCTTCCACAGCAAGTTTCTTCTCAAATTCTCTCTTTGCCTGCCTTATCAGTGCCTTGCATTTAACTTGTCAGTGCTTGTGGTGTTTCCAGTTTTCGTCATTTGGCTTTTTTTTTCCATTTCCTGAAAGATGCTTTTTTGGCAACCACAGCCTCTCTGACCTCACCTTTAAACCATGCTGCCAGTTTTTTGAACTTCCCAACACTTTTTTTTTAAAGAATGGAATACAGCTGGTCTGGGCTTCCAAGATAGTATTTTTAAATTACACCCAAGCTTGATGTAAGTCTTTTAACCTTTGCAACTGCTCCTTTTAGCTTTTTCTTAACTATTTTCCTCATTTTATCTCCCTTCTGAAAGTTAAAAGGTAGTAATGTGGACTTATTAAAAGCTGGCTGCTACACAGTACCCTGTCCTTTGCTTCTTAGGTAATCTGTGACCAATCTCCAGGGGAGTTCCACAGCCCTTGCTTGGATAGAGGGAGTCTTGGGTTCTAAATCTAACCAGAAAACTCTCCTCTGTGTGTTAAATTTAAACTGAAAACTCTTTCCTGCTACTAGGCCCTGACCACTTTAACAAATACACTTGATTCACAGATTAATCAGCTTTAATCTAAAGAATTCCTTTTCCCCAAGATTTAGAAAAATTCCCAGAAGTAATACTTACAATTGCAGATCTTTCTCCAGAAGTAGCAGTCCCCTTTTGTAGTCCTTCAAGACTTTGGGGTGTCCAGTAAATATTGGCTTCTTTTTGACCTAGTCTGGACCTGAAAGCGGTCCATTTCAAGTTCAGGGTCCCTCATTATTACATAAATAAGGGAGGGAGGAGTGGCCCAGTGGTTGGGGCAATTTTGCCTTGGGTCAGAAGGCTGGTGATTCAAATTCCACTGGAGGACAGCAACCTTGGGCCTCACTCCTTGTGGCCTTGGGCAAGCTACTTAACCCTCTGTTGCCTCAGGTACAAAATATAGATTTCACTTGCACCAGGTAGGTATATAAATGTCTATAAATAAATAAAGTAAATAAATGGAGCAATCTGGTCAGTCTGTTTGGTCAGGGAAATTCCTTAATTATTTAGATCTAGCCAAGGCTTACTTTGATATTCCCATCAGGCAGCAGCATCAGAGGTTCCTGGGCCATCATTTTCCATTCTGGGTTCTGCTGCTTTGGCTTAATCATAGCCCCTCACACATTCTTGAAAGTGAAGGTGGTAGTGGTGGCATTCCTGCTGATGTAGGGTATCCAAGTTCACTCTTGAATGTCTGGCTGATCCAGTCAGACTTTCTGTGGAAATCCAGAGAAGAGAGAGCTCTCATGATACAGTAGCTGGAATGGCTAGTTTGGTGATCAATTACCCCAAGAACAGCTTAAACCTCTCTCGGGAGTTGGAATATTTGGGGAGGGGGTTTCAGCACTCTTCAGGGTCAAGCTTTCCTCATGATGGAGAGGGTGCTCAAGCTGCAGAAACAACTTGAGAATTGTGTGTGCAGCCTGTCCTCCAGCTCATACGATCTATAATGTCTACACTGGAATCAGTCCCATGGGCCAAAGCACCTATGTGCCCACTACAAAGACACCTATTGTCCTTCTGGTCTCAGTGCTCTGAACTCTTGGACCAGACCCTTCTATTCCCTCAAGAGCTCAGGGAACAGTTAGCATGGTGGCTTCAAACCCACCAGATGATTATTGGCATGTCACTGGAAACCCCGGTATGGGTGGTTCTCACTACTGATGACACCCTTTACGGCTGGGGGGCTCACAGTCAAGGTCATATGGCTCAAGGTATTTGTTCTGCTGGAGCCCAGAGCAATCCAGTTGGTGCTGGAGAAGTTTCAAGCTTTACTAATGGGCAAAGCAGTCCATGTATTCCTAGGACAATGCCACAGTGCTGGTATATAAGAATCAAGGAGGAACTCGAAGCATTAGGGTGGCATTTAAGGTGACCACCCTTTACAGTTGATCGAAGGAGCACCTAGTAGCTCTTGTCAGCAGCCCACATAGGTGTTGAAAATGTTCCTGAATTGTAGCATGATATAGATATGGGGAATGGGAATTGAGCCCCATGCATTTAGTCTCATGGTGTAAAGGTGGGACCACCTAATTTTCAATCTGTGGGACAGTGCCAAGGTGAGCAACTTCTTCAGTTGCCAGAGGGATCTGCGAGTGGTGGACTTGGATGTCCTGCTCTAAGTTTGGCCCCCAAAAGGGCCTCTGTCTTACCTCTCTGGCCCTTGATGAGCCACCACCTACACAGGATTTGGACAGCCAGGCTTGGTGATTCTATTAGTCCCAGACTGGCCATGTAGACAGTGGTACACAGCTCTAATGGGGATGATAATGGGGTCTCCATTTCCACTCCCGCAGGAGAAGGGTCTTCTTTGTCAAGGGCCCCTAATGATAGAGGTTCAGAGAAGAGCCACCAAAATGGTAAAGGGGATGGAAGGATACTCCTATGAAGAAAGGCTAAAAAGGTTGGGGCTCTTTAACCTGGAAAAGAGACTGCTGAGGGGAGATATGATAGAAGTCTATAAATTAATGAACGGAGTGGAACGGGTAAACGTAGATCGATTGTTTACCTTATCAGAATATAGAAAGACTAGGGGACATGCAATGAAGCTACAGGGTAAACTATTTAAGACTAATAAAAGAAAATATTTTTTCACTCAACGTGTAATCAAACTCTGGAATTTGTTACCGGAGGATGTAGTAAAGGCTGTTAGTGTAGCTGGGTTTAAAAAAGGTTTGGACAAGTTCCTGGAGGAAAGGTCCATAAACCCGTTATTAAGAAGGTACCCAGGATATCAATGCTTGAACCAATACAAGCATTGTGGAACCTGTGTCCCTTGGGGAAACTGCTAGGTACGTATGACCTAGATTGGCCACTGTTGGAAACAGAATACTGGGCTTGATGGACCTTGGTCTGACCCAGTATGGCATATCTTATGTTCTTATAGAGAACCCTGCTTCCTTCTCACTTATGGCCTGGCCCTCAAGAGTTGTAAGTTGTCCAAGAGGCTATCCTGGAGTGGTAGTGGATACCATACTGGGGGGGTGGGGTGGGGTCCATATAGCCTTGACCTCCATAGCCTCTGTGGAGGTTTGCAGGAGTTGTAAGGAGTTTGTGTTTCCCCTCAGGCCCTGACTGCTGGAAAAGTGGATTATAGGTGTCATGTTATCCTTCTTGCCAGGTGGGTTTGAACAGGGGTTGGCCCCAAATTCCCTTAAGGTTCAGGTAGTGGCCTTGGAATGCTGCTGATGCTGTATTCAGGGCTTGTCCTTGACAGTCCGTCTTGATGTTTCTTGAACCCTAAGTGGGGGGGATAAGCATATTCATCCTCCCATGTGTCCAGTAGTTCTCCTTGGAGCCTTTCATTGATTTTTAAAAGTGCTGTAAGGTCCCCTTTTGAGTCCATATAAAAAGGCCTCCCTCAGGGATGTGAGTCTTAAGGCAGTGTTTCTGGTGGCTATTTCTTCAGCCAGACTGATCTCAGAGCGGCAAGTCTCGTCTTGCTGTGAACTCTTTATGATTTTGGCGGCTGCTGTTGCACTCCAACTAGTACTATCCTTTCTTCCAAAGATGATCTTTTCCCCTTTTCGGAAGAGGACTTCAGTCAAGTCTTTCTGTGTCTCCTTGATGTAAGGAGGGTATTGCTCAGATATCTTTGAAGAGGCCCACACTTTTCAGTGGTCAAACCATCATCCTTTTTTTTTTTTTTTTTTTTTATTAAGTGGTCCAAGGATAGGACAGGCAGTGAAGTCCTCGATTTTCCTGCTGGATCAAAGAGGCCATTGGTTTGGCATACATTTTTGGCCAGGAAGCAGGTACTGGAGGGGAATCGAAGCTCGTTCCCTAGGTCTTGGGCCTCCTCCAGGGCTGAAACAGCCCTGGTGTCTGCCGAAGAAAATTATAGGGGGTGGCTACCTGGTCCTCTTTGACTACATTTTTTGTGAATCACTAAAGATTGCATGTGGGAGTAAATGCTGATGGTGCCTTTCGGAAGGGTGTTCTGGCCAGAGCGTTTGTCTTCTTCCCACCCTGTGTCTTGACTGCTTGGGCACATCCCACTCATCTGGACTAGTCTAGCAAGATAAGAAAGGAGACATTTGTAATAATGCCTGATAATTTCCTTTCCTTGAATCCTGCTAGACAACTCCACGATCTGCCCTGGTAAACTTTACCACGGGTTGGGAAATCCTGCTGCCTTAGCATTTTTATTTATTTATTTTTACAGAGATTAGACTATGGTAATAAAGGCAAATTCCTTATCGTTCCTCCAGTTCAGTCCTCTACTTCTGGATTGTCAACCTCCTCCTGCAGCTTGGAGACTGGCATGTTAAAATCATGACATCACTGGATATAGCCTGCCGTCCACTCCCATCAGCCTCCAGTGTGACCAGTCTCCATGCAGCAGGAGGATGTGAGCCCAGCAGGGCTCACTAGAGGAACAGATAAGGAGCGTAGCGTAGAGTAGTTAGACTATTCAGTTTAATTTCTTGGAATTTTATCCTTGAGGCATTCTGCCTTAAAAAAAAAAAAAAAAAAAGCGTTTGAAGTCAGCCCAGATCTTTCTTAGCTGCTCCCTGCCTGGCAACATTAGTTTTAAGCAGGCTTCTGCTGTTCTTTCTTGGGGCATCCCTGCCGGCCTCTGAGCACCCCCGGCACCGCAAAGTGAGCCAAGATCGCGGCTGTGGGGTTCCGGCTGCAGAACGGAATGAAAGTGCAGGAGTGAGAAATTGTAAGTACACACCGGCGGCATTCTAGGACTTGTCAGGGTGCCGCGCGGTGCAGAGAGGCAGCTTAGGAGGCAAATTGTTGGATCGGACGGCAGCCAGGGTCTGTGCTGTTTGGCTGCGGCAGATCTATCGCGTACCAGAGTTCTGGGCAGCGCGGTGTTTTGGCGCCCTTTTTTCTAGCGGCCCTGCTCCGGCGGCCATTTTAGAGTAGGGAAGGACAACCGCGTGGCTGCCAGGCAGCAGAAGCGCGCGCGTGCAGCAGCTCTATTTCGGTTCTTTCTTTCAGCGGTTGTTGGTTTTTTTTTTACCTTTATTGCTGTTATTTCTTTGATTTGGGGTTTTAATTCCGGCGGTTTCCTCTCCCTTTTGCTGACGGGTAAACCGGGGGGGGGGGGGGGTGGAGGGGGGATTTTTCCTACGATAACAAATTTTTACTTATGTAAGGCAGGTAGGTTTTAGGTTTGCAGTGTCTAGCACTTTCATGTTCAGCTTGAAAAAACAAAACAAAACAAAATAACGGGAATAATTGAATATTTAAATAATTAACTAAGTTAAAGGAATAAGAAGATAGAAGGAAGATCAAGCCTCAAGGGAGTTATATCTGGGGTAACTTCATGGCGGCATGTCCGCAATGTGTTGTGTGCGGAACCCGGAGGGGCACTGTGGCCGAGTCCGGTGTTTGCCGCGGCTGTGCAGTTCTTTCCTCTACAGTGGAACAGCAGATGGACTGCAAAGATCTTACTGGGGCGCAAGAGGCATCGGGGGATCCGATGTCCGCCTTGGCGCAAGTGGCTGAGCAGGAGTTGCCGTCTGTAGAGGCGGCAGGGTCGTCAGGCATGCCCTCAGCCTCGGGGTCTGCGGATCTTGGGGACTTCTGTCCGGATTTCGTTTTGCTAATGCACCAGGCATTTTGCTTGCAACAGCAGGGCAAATTGCCGTGGTCAGGGCTTCTGTCCTCCCTTACTCAGCATATTGATGTAGCTGAGGGGGGAGGGGCGGGCCATCCGGCATCTAAGAAACCGCGGGCTCGAGTGTTATCGATTACGGAGAATGATTGGATGGAGGTTGACAGGCCCGACTGGGAGCCAGAGGAAAAGTCCGTGGATCTCGAGGAAGGGGAGATTCCGGAGCCTGAGGACCAGGCTAAGATCATTAGGATCTTTCGGAAGGAAGAGCTGCCCGCGTTAATCACGGAGGCTCTTCAAATGTTGAATCTGGTGACTCAGGCAGTAGGTGAGGAGGAGGTCGAAGATCCTGTTATTCAGGCAGTGCGGCAGACACAGGTGGTGTTTCCCATACACAGAGTGGTCGAAAAAATGATACAGGACGAATGGGACCATCCGGAAGTGGGTCTCCACGGGATGCGGACCATGAATAGGCTTTATCCTCTCCGATAAGGAAAGGTTTTGATCGCCACGTGTTGATGCAGCGGTGGCGGTGGTTACAAAGAAGACCACTATCTCGGTGGAGGATGCTGCGGCATTAAAGGATGCGCAGGACTGAAAGCTTGACAGTTTACTGAAGCAGGTGTTTGAGGCGGATGCGTGTTCTTTACAGGCGTCCATTTGTGGAGCTTGGATAGCATGGGCGTGCCTGCACTGGGTGCAGTGTCTGTGCCTTTCTCCTCACTTGGAGCAGATCGAACTCTGAGAGCTCGGTCGGTTGGAGTCCGGAACAGTTTATTTAGCAGACATCCATTACGACTTGAGAAGAGCTGTAGCGAATAGTACAGCGTCCGTGGTAGCAGCTCGCAGATCGGTGTGGTTGCACAATTGGGCTGCGGATAGTTTGTCTAAATCCCGGTTGGGGAAATTACCATTTAAAGGGCGTTTGTTGTTTGGTGAGGATCTGGATAAATTAGTCAAAGACCTCGGAGAGACCGAGAGTGGTCGCCTGCCGGAGGATAAGCCGAAACAGGGAAAGTCCGGACTGGGGTTTTGGGGGCAGTTTCGAGACTTCCGCCAATTTTCGCACGTCGCGTTTCAGGGGGGTTTGAGAGGTTGAGCTCCGTCGCGTGGACAGGGTTTTCGGGGAGCGAATAGAGGTTCCTTATCGGTCCTACAGTTCAGTCCTCCACCACTGGGTAGTGCACCTCCTCCTGCAACATGGAGACTGGACAAGTCAAACTTGTGACATCACCGGGTATATCCTGCTGGTCTTCTCCCATGATCCCCCAGTGTGTCCAGTCTCCATGCAGCATGACGTAGTGAGCCTAGGTGCTGGGCTCACTTGAGAAGCAGTTTAGGAGCAGTTAGTCAGGATTTGATTTACCTTGCATTTCTTTTGCCCTTCTTTAGGTGTAATCCTGTAAATTGTATTCATTTTCATTTAATTTCATTTACTTTTACTTTATTTATTTTCACCTAGTCTGCCTTAGTGTAAAGGGGGGTTCTGTCCCTTTTCAAAGTTCACGCTGCCAGCTAGCCTCTCTGCTTGGGATTCTTCGGTCTCTGTGCCCGGTGATGATCTCTCCCCCAGGACTGTACGGGGGAGAGCTCTGTGGAACACCTGCATTTTGGCAGTGTCCATGCGGCAGATTCCCATCGCGGCGGGAGCCTCAGGCCATTCGAGGTTCTTTAGCCGGTGGGCCGGGGCTCGCAGCGTCTGCTACTTCTGGTGGCGTGAGGCAGCAGCGTGTCTGGACAGCTCTTCACCCCGCAACTACAGCGGGGTAACTGCTGCATCCCGACGCCACAAGGGAGTCTCTCGAGTCCGCATGGAGGGGCTCTGAGCTCTTGCCGCCTCTGTGGTGTCTGGCGCCAAACGGGCCTGCTTCGGATTGGCGCTATTTTCTCGGCAGGGCTGAGGCCTCGTGGCGGAGAGCGGAGCAGCCCTGCGTTTGAGCAGACGACGCTGTTCCACGCGGCTACACCCAGATAAGGACTTCCTTTTGCTGTTACTTTTAATTTTAATTTCCTTTTAATTTTAATTTCCTTTTAATTTCATGATAGTTTATAGTTCTTTGAATGCAATTTGATTGGTTTGGATTTTACTTCTTGGGGGGTGCCTTTACCTTTGTCTGCATTCTGGCAGTTAGCGACGTCTGTCAGCAGCAGGTTTTCGTGCTAGGATTTGGCCATTCAGGGTCATCGGCGGCACAACCACCTACAAATTGAGCCCTTTCTGAAATTGTCATTTACATAAGGATGCTATTTCCATGTTTATACGCTTGGAAATTGTGCAGACAGCCTCTAAATGTCGTTATGCCATCTGCAAATTTGATCGCCATGCTTGCTGATCTCTTTTCCAGATCATTTCAGTGCAGTAGATGTTACCAGATGCCAGTTCCAGTGCAGATCCCGAGACATTCCACTATTTACGGGTCTCCTGTGAGAAAACTGGCCATTTAGTCCTATTGTGTTCCTGTTTTTGATCCATTTCCCATTCTATAATAGCACATCATCTCCTTCCTCAGGAGAAGTTCATAAGGGGCTTTGTCAAGTACCTTCTAAAACATCCAGATACATATCATTTGGCTTAATCACATGTTTATTAACCCTTTGAAAAGACAGCTTGGTGCTGCTTTTCAGAACAAGTTCTATCATTTAACTGGCACTGAACTCAGATTCATTGGTCTGCAGTTTCCAAGATCGCCTTTGAAGCTCTTTTAAAAAAACAAAACAAAAAAACCCCAAAACAATTAGTGTTACATTAGTAACTCTTCAATCTTTAGAGATCATTAATACTAATGTTATGATTGAACCTGGCTGATATTATGAATGATCACTATTAGACAAAAATTAGCTAGGTTAAGACACTTTGATTTGGTTTTCTGCACTATGTTATCAGAGCGCAGCTTGCCCATTTGGCGGGAACACTGCCCATCTGGGCCATCTGGGGAAAGGCCCTTGCTGGGGATCGTGAGAAGTGTTGCGGGATGGCACAGTCCGGGGCTTAGTGTTCCAGGGTCCTGGAAGGGTTGATAGCGGCAGTCAGGCCTCCCTGTCTTTGCTATGACGGTCACCTAGGTTCAAGCGTCCTGTGTTTTGGGTGACAGGAGTGGGACACCTGGACATGTGGTGCTGGATGTTGGATAGGCTCATACTTCTTAGGTGCACTCTCCTTGAGTGCGTCTGCATGTCCGTGTTCCGTCTGTGATCTCATGCTCAGGTGATTGTTGCAGCAATGACAGAGATCGCTTGGGATATCGTGAGCGGGGTTGTCATGGTGTTGCATGGGGTTGCCAATGCAAGACGGGGCCATCCTGAGGAGTTTGGGCCTCAGTCATCAGCTTTCCCTTCGGTGGCCCGGCTGTCCAGGAGGCACCCCTCCAGATCCGCCGGTCCAGTTCTTCTCTGCCTCTTCTCAATGTGGGCAGGGGGCTGGCAGATCTGGAAATTCACGTCCACTGCACGTTCTACTGTTTTACCTCTGCCTTGGGGTTCTGAGGTCATATATTCCCAATCATTTGTTTGGTGGGGTGCTGCTGTCTGTTGTGCAAGACAAGGTGGTCCACAGTCGGAGGCTGTCGTCTATTCCCCTTACACCTGAAGGTGCTCACAATTTAAGTTTCTTGTACCTGCGGAGGTGTATGTTGTTAAAGGCTAGCAGGCGCACCTGTGGGACCAGAATCCTCGGTTCTTCCGTCCTTCCGTTGAGGTGCGCGTGTGGGATTTACTCCCTTGGTCGGCTAGCAACTTGCTTCACCCATTGCGCCTTCCCTTTCCTCAAGGCATCGTTGCGTCCCACTTCTTCGTGGGGGCTCGCCGCAGGACCTGGAGTTATGCTCAGCCGGTTCCAACCAGGGCTGAGTCCTTGGGGGGAGGCTCCGATCCTAACGATACAGGGAGTGCTGGGATCCGTTCAACCAGGTTCCTTCGGGCCCAGCGTACGTCGTCTTTTGCTGGCCGGTTTAGGTCTTCGGGTCGTGGCGGTGCTCCGAGAAGACCAGTAGGCTGCACAGTGCTTGTCTTGGAGCAAGCGCGGGATATCTGTAGGTTCATATTCAAAGCCGTCCAGTTACATGTCCCTCCATTTTGGAATGCTGTACTAGTAGGCATACTTCATATGCTGGGCTTACAAGTTGGCTTCCGCGCTGCTCGGCATCAGCCAAGGTGACTGCCGGTTTAGGCTGTGGATGTGGAGTCAGCCTGGAGGAGGGGCCTTGCGTTCTCTGGACAATGCCCTGTTCGGTTGTGTGTCTTGTGGCCCTTATGGAGTTGTAAAAAGGAAAAAAAAAAAAAAAAAGAATAATCAAACAGGAAAGCCTTCCTAATTGTCCCCACTTCTTTTTTATAAGGTTCTGTCCCTTTCTTCCGGGAGCTTGGCCGGAGCATGGTTAGACTCAGCTACATTTTGGAGATCCTTTATGTACAAGGCGTTTTAGTGTACACAGCACGCCCAGTGTTCCATCGTCTGACTGGAACGGTACGCGGTACGTCAGCTGTGGCAGGCGTTTGCGGACACGGTAGCAGATCGAGCGCTGTAGGTGCTGTCTGAGATCTCCGGGATGGTGGCCTATTTCGATCGGCAGGGTGGAGTCGGTTGGGTGGTCAGGGTGGCCCGAGCGAAGGGTCAGCGTGCGCGGTTGAAGCCTTGGCCTGCGTTTCGGTGGGGACACTGTGGTGGCGAATGTCCTTAGCGGGGTCCGAGTGTTTGCCGGAGGAGTGAGATTGCATCAGGTGGTGTGCGCGCCGCATGTGCTCAGATGCGGTCAGCCCATATTGGACCTCATGGCGACCTGTCAGTCTGCGGCGACGGGTCGATGTTTAGCAGAGGACATATGAGGCTACTGGATAGCGTCGACGCATTGGTACAGGGCCGTGGCCCGGTCCATTCTATGCCTTTCAGAGGTCATAGTGAAAATGGCCGACTGGGTCTGGTTGCTAAGATATGTGCTCTTCATTAGTCAGTGGGGACCATTACCAGTGTATTCTGCAACATTTGCATGAGCTTGCATAATCTTAACTTGCAACCAATCGAAATAACTGTCCAAAACCAGTTGATGCAGTCACTACTTAAATTTGCCTCGCTTGACAGTAAAAAAAAAAAAAAAAAAAAAAAAAAAAAGGCATATTTATTTTATACCGATAGGTCACTCACAGCATATTTGGCGATTCCTCGTACTGGTGTTAATCATGCAGATAATTTCTGCTCTAGTTGTGGTGATGTGACTTTTACATCACAAAAATGGCATATGACTGTGGCGATTCAGAAAGCCTACAATTTATATTTTGGCTGCAGAATAAAAGATCAGGATAAAAGCTAGGCGCCACACATATGCTGCAATACATGTGTAGCAGATCTCAGGCGGTGGATGGATGGGAAAAGACCATCAAAGTCTTTTGCGGTTCCAATGATCTGGAGAGGGCCCATGGATCACGTCGGCGATTGCTACTTCTGCATGGTTCCTCCAATTCCGGAGGGCATATCCAGGTGATGTAAGCGGTTGGCCTACTGGCATTGCATCGTGGGCGTGGCTACCAGAGTCTCCTTTCTTTTTTGTCACACCATGTAAGACTCCACATCTTCTGAAACAACGCTGGACTCTGGGGCACTTGACACCCTCTTATATGCCCTTGGTGGATCACGCTTGGTTTATTGCAACTCATTGCTTAGCTGCATTCCACATTCTCAATTAAAAAGACTCCAACTGGTCCAGGACATAGCTGTAGAGCTACTTTGTGTTGCAAAGAATAAAGCCCTTAAGAGGTGTGACAAATAGGGTGTTTGACGCTGGTGGTTTTTCCATTTCCCTCATTTTGCTTCCCACCTCTGTCTGGATGGACCTCGGTTCCATTCTCCCTCGTGGAATCCGGCTGTGCCTGTCTAGTTGTCGGTTTGGGACTTATGCAAGAACACTTTGCTTGTAACCTGCGTTTCTTGGACCTTAGGTGAAGGTTCCGTCGCTTTCTGGGAGGTCTCTTCGCTGCCTGTCCCTCCGTGGAGGCGGGTTCTGCGGGAGAGCAGCGGTTGCTAACACTTGACACCCTGGTGGGGTCGAGAGCCAAGGGGGAGCTCAAGCGGATTTTTCAGGCGGAGCTCCAGTAGCCTTCTCAGTAGGTCTGTTACTAGGGCGTTCAGTGTGTTTGCGATGGCGAGTTTGTCTTTCTGAAGCACTAGCGCTGCTTGGGGCAGAGTTCTGTGCTGTTTTCACCAGTGAAGAGGATCCAAGTGGGCTCTCGGTCGTGTCTTCCTGGTTGGCTTACCGCCTGTTGACGTGAGGAGCGGGCTGGGGTCGGTGCCTGCTCTGTTCGTTTAGGGGCCGAGCCGACTGGATAGGTCCCTCCCAATGATTACTGCTCTGGTACATCCCAGTGGTGGAGGACTGAACTGTAGGACCGATAAGGAAATGGAAATTACACTTACCTGGTAATTGATGTTCCTTGAGGGAGTACAGTTCAGTCCTCATTCCCGCCCGGGGATGGATGTTTCAGACGCGAGGCGTCAGTTCCGAGTGTGTTTTCGGATCCTAGCGTCGGCAACGGGCTCTGATTGGCAGGTAATCGCGAGAGCAACCTTTTCTGCCTATACTCTTCCTTAGTTCTCCTTCCTTCTAGCTCTCTGTCTTCCGCTGTTTGGTGCACAGGGGGACGGGCACGGAGGAGGGTGTTTTCGGCCTTTCTTTTTGGGGCCCTGTGACTTTAAAGTTGAAGTTTGAGCATAGCTTTGTATTTAGTACTTTAACTGGTTGTTTGTTTGCTCCTTTGAGTCTGCTTTGACAGTAGGTCACTGGGGGATCATGGGAGAAGACCAGCAGGATATACCCGGTGATGTCACAAGTTTGACTTGTCCAGTCTCCATGTTGCAGGAGGAGGTGCACTACCCAGTGGTGGAGGACTGAACTGTACTCCCTCAAGGAACATCAATTACCAGGTAAGTGTAATTTCCATTTTCTCCGCAAGCTCTGCTGCTGCAACATGAAAGCCGCAATGAAGTGAGGCGGGTCCCGGTGGGCGAAACTCCGATTGGCGGGAGGCTTCGGGAGTTTCTTCCTGCTTGGACCCAAATCACGACCGACCAGTGGGTGCTGGAGATTGTCTGTCAGGGTTATGCCCTGGAGCTGGCGCGTCCCGTGCAGGATTAGTTTGTCATGTCTCCTTGCAGAGGCTCAAAGAAGACGTTTGAGTTGCCGCAGAGTAGCTTGAATCACTTTCAACTAGGAGCGGTTGTAGAGGTGCCGGAGGCCGAGCATGGCGCGGGTCGGTATTCTTTTTATTTCGTGGTGCCAAAGAAAGGCGGTGTGTGGCGTCCCATCTTGGATCTGAAGGGCGTAAATCGGTGTTTACGGGTACCACACTTTCGGATGGAGACGCTTCGGTCCGTCATTGTGGCAGTTCGTCAGGGAGAATTCTTGACGTCGCTCGATCTGACCGAAGCATACTTGCACATTCCCATTCGGGCAGAGCATCAAAAATTCGTGAGGTTTGTTTTTCCTTGGGGACACTACCAGCTTCAAGCGCTGTCCTTCGGATTGGCGATGGCACCGCACACTTTCACCAAGATAATGGTGGTAGTGGCAGCGGTGTTGCGCAGAGAGGGATGTACCAGAATTCCCTATCTTGACGATTGGTTAATTCGGGCAAAGTCCGAGGCAGAGAGTGTGCAGGTGATGAACAAAGTGGTGCAGTTTCTTCAGAGCCTGGGTTGGGTGGTCAACCCAGCCAAAAGCCGCTTAGAACCGTCTCAAAACCTGGAATACTTGGGGGTCCATTTTGACACGAGGAACGGCAGAGTCTTTTTGCCGGAAGGGCGAGCTCACGGGCTCAGGCAGTTGCTTCGAGCCTTCCAGGCCGCTTCGTCTCCCTCGGCTTGGACTTATCTGCGGGTGCTGGGGACCATGGCGGCGACGCTGGAGGCGGTTCCGTGGGCCAAGGTGCATATGTGACCTCTGCAAAGGTCTCTTCTTCGGCGGTGGTTGCACCAGTCGGATTCGTTGAGCAAGCGGCTTCCGTGTCCGGTCAAGGTCAGGCAGTCGCTTCAGTGGTGGTTGCTCCCGTCCTCGCTAGCGGCGGGTATGCCGTTGGAACAGCCGGACTGGCTTCCGTTGTTGACGGATGCCAGCCTCGGAGGTTGGGGAGCATACTGTGAGAGCAGATTCGCGCAGGGGTGGTGGTCGCCCCTGGAGAGCTCTTGGTCAATTGTCTAGAGCTTCGAGCAAACTTCAGAGCTCTGCAAGCGTTCGAGAAGTTGGTAACGGGTCGAGCAGTCCGAGTTCTGTCCGACAACTCGGCGGCGGTCGCTTACATCAATCGCCAAGGCGGCACGGGAAGTGCAGCCATGGAAGAGGAGGTGGACTTGTTGTTCACCTGGGTAGAGAGTCGGCTATTGGCGATTTCGGCGGCGCACATCGCCGGAAAGGACAACGTGATGGCCGATTTTCTCAGCAGAGTCAGAGTGGATGCCGGAGAGTGGGAGCTGCATCCGGAAGTCTATGCCCAGATAGTTTTGCCATTGGGGGAGTCCCATAATGGATCTAATGGCGACTTTCCAGTTGGCAAAGGCCAGTTGTTTCTTCAGCAGGAGGTGAGAGGATGTCGGAGGGCCTAGACGCGCTTCTACAGCCATGGCCAGTTTCGGGCCTTCTGTATTTGTTTCCGCCATGGGTGCTGATCGGTCGGGTGATTCAGCGGATCGAGGCTCATCTGGGAAGAGTGCTTCTGGTGGCACCAGATTGGCCAAGATGGCCGTGGTACGCGGATCTGGTGCGTCGCCTGGATGGGGAACCCTGGCGGTTACCGGCCAGGGCGGATCTCTTGATTCAGGGTCCTCTGTTCATGCCGCAAGTGGATCGATTCTTGCTTACGGTATGGCCATTGAAAGGGCTTGGCTGAGAAAGAAAGGTTATGCCCCGGCGGTGGTGGCTACGTTGCTCAAGGCTAGGAAGTGCTCCACTTCCCTAGCGTATGTTAGAATCTGGCGTATATTTGAGGATTGGTGCTCGCAACGACAGATTCGGGTGTCTACGGTATCTATTCCTTCGATCTTGAGTTTTCTACAGGATGGTTTTGATAAAGGGCTTGCTGCCAGCTCCTTGCGGGTGCAGTTGGCTGCCCTTTCTTGTTACCACGGTAAGATCCAAGGAGTTGGGCTCAGCGCTCATGCTGATGTGCTGCGTTTTCTCAAAGCGGTTGCTCGGTTGCGACCATCGCGTAGAGTGTCAATTCTGTCTTGGGATCTTAATTTGGTGTTGGCGGCTTTGGCCAAGCCGCCTTTTGAGCCATTACATCGGGCTTCCATGAAAGACTTAACATTGAAGACCATGTTTTTCGTAGCCATCTGTTTGGCTCGGCGTATTTCGGAGTTGCAGGTGTTGTCTTGCAGGGAGCCGTTTTTGTCTTTTTCTAGAGAAAAGGTGGTGTTGTGTCCAGTGCCATCATTCTTACCGAAGGAGGTTTCGCCTTTTCATGTAAATCAAACGGTGTCCTTACCGGTGTTGGGCGCGTTGGATGGGAGCATGTCCAACCGCAGCTTGCGCCGTTTGAATGTGAAGAGGGTATTGTATCAGTACTTGAAGGTGACTGAGGAGTTTCAGAAGTCGGATCGATTGTTCGTGGTGTTTGGAGGAGTGCGCAAAGGCGAAGCTGCGGCAAAGGCTTCCATTGCAAGGTGGATTCGAGAGGTGATTGCTTCCGCCTATCTTATTCAGCGTTGGGTGATTCCTGTCGGGTTGTGAGCTCATTCCACTAGAGCGCAGACAGCTTCCTGGGCGGAGTATGGTTTGGTTCCGCCAGAAGACATTTGTAGGGCAGCGACATGGTCGTCGTTGCATACATTCAGTAAGCATTACCGGCTGGATGTCGCGGCGGCAAAGATGCCAGGTTTGGTTCTGCGGTGTTACGCGCTGGCTGGAAAGGTCCCTCCCACTGATTACTGCTCTGGTACATCCCAGAAGTAGAGGACTGAACTGGAGGAACGATAAGGAAATGATAATTACTTGTTCCAAATGTTTGTTCCAATGGTTGACTGTCATTTTTGCTAATGGTTCTTGCTTTGAGTTCTTTTGTCTTACTGCTTGGGAAGTGTCTTAATGACGTCTCTCAGTCCTGCATCCATTGTTTCCTTTTGATGACATCATTGAAAGATGCTCCAATCTGCCTCCACCTGCTGGAAAGGGGGCATAACACACTGGTCTTGGTTGGTCTTGCAGAATTCAAGGAAAGAACTTAATGGATATGATTAAGATTTCTCCTGGCAGCTGTGCAGCCTGGTAGAATCTTTCTATATGTGCTGATGCAGTGTGATTATGTGAAAGGCTTACTCTTCTCTGTCTTGGCAGTATTGTTTCTTTGTCTGCAATCTGTAAAGGAAACGAGGGAAGGTAAAATAAAAAGAAAGCAAAAAAAACCAAAAAACAATTAGTGTTACATTAGTAACTCTTCAATCTTTAGAGATCATTAATACTAATGTTATGATTGAACCTGGCTGATATTATGAATGATCACTATTAGACAAAAATTAGGTGTGTGGCCTTTTTTTTTTCTTCCCCTCACTACCCTGTGAGTCATTGCAGTGAACAAAGCATTGGCTACTTACTTTACACACTAATGCATGACTACGTATTTCTAGTGCTAATGAACGTATTTCTAGTGCATTGGAAAAAAAGCTCTGATCAGAATGAGGAACATAACTTTGCTTTTTTTTTTTTTTCTTTCCAGGCATATAGAATGATAGTAATTCTAGTTCTTCTATTGCTTAATCTTGTAACATTGTATTCCTTATCTAGACAAGTGGGTTATGCTCCTCACCCAGCAGATGGAGGCAGACAAGAGAAACTTTGAGATGTGATCACCTGTTTATGCGCTGGTGCAGCACTGAGAGAAGTCAGTATTGATTGCCTCCAGCAGGTGGCAAGGTTTGTTGACTGCAGTAGCAGTGCAGATAGCCCTATCTCCCCTGGCCCAGGTCACATTCTTGTGGCCTGTGTGTCTGAGACCTTTGCCCACTGTTTGCTATAAGTTTTGGTGTGTTCAATGTTTGAGCCAGCAGTTGCCCCGTGTCCAGCACTGTTATCAACAAGTTCCAGCACTGGTGGGCCGATGAGCCAGCAAGAGAGACTCCCATGGGCCCCTGAGGGGGAGTTAGTAAGTCTTGGATCAGGCGCCTTTTCCTCTAGCTGCCCTATTTCTGCAGCCTGGCTTTCCCAGGCCTGTATAAGTGGCGGTGGGAGTCCCGTCTCTGGTTTCTCCAACTGTGGTTTTTCTTTTTCTGTTGGGCTCCCCCCCCCCCTCCCGACCGCTTTTGAGCTCTGCCACAGTGCCAGGTGCACAAAGGTGTGCTGCAATAAAGACAAAAGTAGCCCATATGCCCTTGAGCATGGAGCAGACAGAGCTTAGAGTCCAGATTACCCCTGCTACCGATAGCCAGATTAATATGAATAAAATACGGTCTCTAAAATGCATGTATGCAAATGCTAGAAGTCTAAAAAATAAGATGAGAGTTAGAATATATAGCACTAAATGAGAAGTTAGATATGATTAGTATCCCAGAGACATGGTGGAAGGAGGACAACCAGTGGGACATTGTGATACCTGGGTACAAACTATATCGTAATGAGAGAGCTGATCAAATTGGTGGAGGGGTTGTGCTCTTTTAGAGAGGGCATTGAGTCAGAAAGGATTAAAGTTTTGCAGGAAACAAAATTTGCTGTAGAATCTCTGGATTGAAATTCCATGTAAAAAGGGTAAGGCGGGGGGGGGGGGGGGGGGGGCGGGGCGGGTGCTGTTGACCGCCTGGCCAGAAAGAACAAATGGATGATGAAATGCTCAAAGAAATGAGGAAAGTTAACAAAAGTTATAGCACAGTAATAATAATGGGTGATTTCAATTACCCTGGTATCAACTGGGTCAATGTCACGGCAGGACATGCTAGGGAGATAGTTTCTAGGTGAAATAAATGACTGCTTCTTAGAGCAGCTGGTTCATGAACCAACCAGAGGGGAAGCCAGTTTGGACCTAGTCCTTGGTGAAACACCAGATATGGTGCAAGAGATAAGAGTGTTGGGACCACTTGGCAATAGTGATCATAGCATGATCACATTTGATTTAATTAATGGAGGAGGAATGGTAAGGAAATCCACAGTACTACCTTTTTAACTTTCGAAAGGGAGACTATGATAAAATGAGGAAAATAGTTAAGAAAAAACTAAAAGGAGCAGTTGGCAAAGGTTAAACACTTACATCAAGCTTGGGTGGTGTTTAAAAATAATATCTTGGATACCCATACCAGCTGTATTCCACGCTTTAAGAAAAGTGGAAGGAAGTCCAAAACCTGCCAGCATGGTTTAAAGGCAAGGCCAGAGAGGCTGTTGCCAAAAAAGCATCTTTCAGGAAATGGAGAAAAGAGCCAAATGACAAACTGGAAACGGCACAAGCACTGGCAAGTTAAATGCAAGGCATTGATAAGGCAGGCAAAGAGAATTTGAGAAGAAGCTTGCTGTGGAAGCAAAAATGCATAATAAAGACTTTTTCAAGTACATTCGTAGTAAAAATCTTGTGAGTCAGTTGGACCATTAGATGATAGAGGGGTAAAAGGGGCACTAAGAGGATACAAGGCCATAACGGAGAGACTGAATGAATTCTTTGCTTCGGTTTTTAATGAGGAAGATGTAGGGATGTTACCCATGACTGAAGTGGTATTTAAAGGTGATACCGCGGAAGAATTGAAAGAAATATCGATACAGCAGGAAGATGTATTACAACTATTTGATAAACTGAATAGTAGCAAATCACCTGGACCGGATGGTATACATCCAAGAGTGTTGAAAGAACTGAAATATGAGATTGCAGACCTACTATTAGTAATCTGTGAACTATCATTAAAATCATCTGTAATACCTGAAGATTGGAGGATGGCCAATGTAATGCCAATTTTTAAAAAGGGTTCCAGGGGTGATTTGGGAAACTATAGACCGGTGAGCCTGACATCAGTATCGGGTAAAATGGTAGAAACCATCATAAAGAACAAAATTACTGAACATGTAGATAGTCATGGCTTAATGGGAGACAGCCAACATGGCTTTAGACAAGGAAGATCTTGTCTTACTAATCTGTTAGGCTTTTTTGAAGGTGTGAATAAACAGGTAGACAAAGATGAGTCGGTTGATATAGTGTATCTGGACTTTCAGAAAGCCTTTGACAAGATTCTGAGGTCGGCCCTGTACGTCGAGGCCGTGAACATAGATGGGGGGACTTATTCCACCGCAGAAGTGGAATAAGTCCCCTTGGATGTTGGAGGATAATGCTGACAGGGTGATCAAAAAGGTAGGGGAGTCAAGTAAGTTCCCCACATCCGGGTCCTGGCCAATGGAGGCCAGATCGAGGGTCCGGCTCCGGGGAAAGAAGGAAATTGGCAGCTGGCATTTGTGGTTCCTGAATGGAGCTGTGGTGCCATGGCGACGGGACACCATGGCATTGCAGCTCCATTCAGGAGCCTGACTGAGGTAGCCAGGCATTTGGCTGGGTGTGCAGGCCGATCAGAATTGGGTCCCGACCTGCATGTTCAGGCCATAGACCCAATTCTGATCCCGCGGGCATGTCCAGCCCCTGTGGGATCAGAATCAGGTCTACCTCTGGGCGTCTTGATTTTGATCGGCCGCACAAGGGTCTGGACAGGCAGATTAGAATGTGCCTCCACATGAATAAATTAGACACCATAAATGAATTTGCATTGTATATGGGACTTCCTTCAAGATGACTAGTTATGTTGTCTGCTGCCAGCCAGCAGCTTATATGTTCCACCTGGCTGCTACTTCGTGCCACCCAGCAGGCAAAAATTTCTGGGGAGAACACGGAGATTAGTCCGCCCTGGCATCTGATTATGCCACACTGGAGTCTTTCTCTGGTGATGGGTATGATGAAAACTCCCTCCTCTTGAGCACCTTCAGAAAGCCTTGCTCAAGGATTTGACCCTGAAGGTGGTCTTCCTAGTGGCTATTGTGTCTGCGAGCTAGGTGTCTGAGTTACAGGTCTTGTCCTGTAGGTAGCCTTTTCTGGTTATCTCAAGAGCATCTGTCTCCTTGAGGATATCATGCTTTTCTCCTGAAAATACTGCTTTCCTTTCATTCATTCATTTATTTATTTATTTTATTTACATTCTCTTATATACCGCGCTATTCTGCATCAGTGCGGTTTACATTGAACAAACTGAAATTACATTGAACAGGGCATTATAACTTGGAGATAACTATTTTACAGGGAACATGGGCTATGGAGGGTTAAGTGGAGTGGAGGAGTGGCCTAGTGGTTGGGGCAAGGTACTTCAGGCTGGAAGGTCGGGGGTTCAAATCCCACTAGAGGACATCAACCTTGGGCCGGAAGGACTGGGGTTTCTAGTCCCACAGGTGCTCCTTGTGGTCTTGGGCAAGCCACTTAATCCTCCATAGCCCATGTTCCCCGTAAAATAGTTATCTCCAAGTTATAATGCCCTGTTCAATGTAATTTCAGTTTGTTCAATGTAAACCGCACTGATGCAGAATAGCGCGGTATATAAGAGAATGTAAATAAAATAAAATAAATAAATAAGTGGCTTGCCCAAGATCACAAGGAGCACCTGTGGGACTAGAAACCCCAGTTCTTCCGGCCCAAGGTTGCTGCCCTCTAGTGGGATTTGAACCCCCGACCTTCCGGCCTGAAGTACCTTGCCCCAACCACTAGGCCACTCCTCCACTGTCATCCTGCCCCCCTCTGTGGAGGAAGATCTGCGGAGAGACCCCTTACTATGTGGGTTGGACGTGAGGAGACTGTTGGTGAGAGATCTGGAGCTTAATAGTTACTTCTATCAAGTCTTCTTTTTGTCTATTCAGTAGCCTGAGAAAGGGGCAAAATTGATTACCTGCTTGATTAAGGAGACTATTAGTTCAGCCTACCTCCTGCTTAGGAAAGAAATGGCAGAGGGAGTCAGAGCTCATTATACCAGGACACAAATTTTCCATATCCATTGTTAGTTTCCTTGAGTTTTGATAGAGCAGTTCCCTGGGAAGACGTAGTCTATAGATCTGGGAGTCCTATTGTCTTTTTATTGGTATTTTCAATATTAGTGCCAAATTTCTTGTAAAAGTTATTCCGGTTTAATACTTTTATCAGAGTTTCTCATGCTGTTCTACTTGGGATGTATCATACTGGTAGGTTTTGGTGCTGTACAAGCACCTATTCAGGTGATGATATCACTGAAAACTGCTCTGGTCTGCCTTCATCTGGACTGGTCTGGCAGGTATACAGGAAAGGAAGTTGATAAGTATGGACATTTTCTCCATAAGGGTGTTGTGAGATGTATACTAGAAGAAACAGGCATATATTCCTATAGGGATGGGGTTCTTAACCCAGACCTCTGGACATACCTAGTTAGGATTTCAGGATAGCCGCATTGAATATGTATATGAGAGATTTGCTTGCATTGCCTCCATTGTATGTAAGCCTTTTTAATGTATATTTATTGTAGTTATCCTGAAAACTTGACAGGATAAGGGTTTCTCAAGTACTGGGTTGAAAATCCCTGCCATAGGGGGTATTACTATAAAACTTTAGGCAGCTCCTTATATACCATCAATATGCATAAATAATGGCATTTTAGTGATTTATGTGCACAGTTGCTATTTTAAAAGTATGTACATTGCTCAGTGGCCCATACTTTTATGGGTGTGTGCGTATCTAGGCATGGACATTTACAGCAGTTTTAGGGCTGGTATAAGTGATTGTGCCTTAAATTAACAGGCATACTTTTGCACAACATAGGACTTGGTAAATTTTCTTAGAATCTAGGAACTAGCCTAAAAATTTAGGAGCTGGCTGATGAGACCTAGGTCACAGTGTGTCCCCCCCCCCCTAAAAAAAAAAAGAAAGTATATTGCAGTTTGTTTTTAGGGCCTGATTTAGTAAGATTGTTTCCCCATTTTCTATGGGAAAAGAGGGCTTAAATCGTAGTAAAGCAGTGGTCCCTCTTCTCCTTCCTTTCCCACCACCCACAGTGACCCTTCATAGCAGTACCTGAGGCAACTTCCCTTTTTTGCTTCACATATCACTAGGGGGTAGCGATATGTTAATCAAAAGAGCCTCTTACTTGCCGCCACCCAGTCTCTCTCTCTCTCTCCACCATGGCATCCCCTTCCTCTGCAGCTTTTACCCAGTCTGTCTCTCACTGATTCTTCTACCTTGCTGCAGCTATGGAAGAACATGGCGTTTTTCACATTCCACACCGCAGTTGGATTTCTGCACTCAAACTTCCTCAATCATGCAACTTAAGCATACAAAGAGCTGATCGTGGTAGGAAAGTGAGAAATGCGTGTTATTGCAGCAGCAGCAGCAGCAGCTGCCAAAAAAAGAGAAAAAAATTATGGGCATGAAATCCCAGGCACTAGGGTGCAATTTGAAGGCACTTTGGGAATCTGGTGCCTGGGATTTATCGAGCTCTGACAATGCCTTATTTCATAAAGTCAAGTACACTCACATTTAACTTTATAAAAAATAAGCATATTGAGAGTTTGTGGCCAGGGAGGGGGATTAGGGTCCAGGTTAGTGCCCTTGAGGCAACATTGTAAGGTCTGTTGGAGGTATATCAAAGAGGGGGATGGAGGGGGGCGTTCTGGATTTAATTTGTTTATTTTCATATTACTATTTCCTTTGCGTCCCTCTAGTCCAGTCCCGGAACCATAGAGTTTAGAATCTCCTCCAGCAGCCTTGGAGACTGAAACACATCATCGCTTTGCTGGCACCAGTATAAGTAGGCAAGGACTGCCCCCTTCATCCAGTACTTTCAGTCTCCAAGCAGCTGAAGGAGATTCTGAGCCTGGAGAGGGGCTCAGTTTAAACAAATTAGCAGAGCTAACTATTTTCTAGGTCCCTTTAAATTTAGAAGGGTTTGATTCTTAAATTATTTTTCTTTTTATTTGCAGATGCAGTGCTGTAGCTGGAGGCTCCTGCTTATGGCTTCATCTTTTTCCCTCCCCCCCCTAGCCTCAGTTCCCCCTGGTTTAAACGAGCATCTGGGGCAACTGTTGTTTTTCCCTGTGGGGTTTTCTGCCTCCCTGCTCCCGAACCAGAGAAGAGGGGTGAGGAGCAGGTGGAAGGCTGCCTCCCTGCTCAAGCCCCGAGTGAAAGGGGCTTCAGCGGGTTGCAGGCTGATTTGCAGTGCCAGGAGCCGGGTGCTTAAAGCGCCATTGCCTTGAAGGGGGAAGGCAGGCATCTCAGCGTCAGCAGCTGTGTGATCGCAGCTGTGTTTTTCCTCACCGGGAGTTCAGAGTTTGGTGAGTGAGTGAGATGCTTAGCGCGATCTCAGTTTTTATAGCCCATTTTTATAAGAGCGACGGTCTTCGGGAGTTCGATTGCCGCATTAGGGGGGCAGGTCGGCAAGCCGCGTGTTGCCGTGCGGGAACAGCGCCGGCGGTGGCCATTTTATAGATAGCCCGCGCTTTTGTTAGAGGCTCCGGTTTCTTTTTCTTTTGGCGGTCGGGCGGCTTAGGAGCTTTGGTTTTTGTTCCTGCTTCCCTTTCCTTGCTAGGTAGCCTCAGAGGAAGCTAGGAGTGAAAAAAAAAAAAAACGAACAGAGTGCCTCCCTCCTCGCAGAGGCCTTGAGTCTGTGCCTTGCTGGTCTCTTTTCACCAGGGAGCTTCCTCGGGAGAGGGGCTGTGTGGACTAAAAGGCCTTGCACTGAAATGCCGGCGAGACTCAGGTGTCTCGTGTGCGGGGTTAAGCGCAGTACTGTGCGGGACTCCGGGGTCTGTGGGACTTGTTCCCGTGTGGCGCAGGTGATGGAGGAGCCGGCAGAAGGGTCTCCCCAGGATGGTGGGGTGTTCTGCCAGCTGGAACAGACGGATTTCCCCCACTTCTGGACCCCGCGGAGTCCCTGCCGGGGGTATCCTCAGCTGAGGCGTCGTCTTTGTCGCAGCAACAGCCTCTGGCTGTTCCTGCTCCGGCGGTGCCTCCCGGTTTCCTTTCCCTCATGCAGCAGGCTTTCGCGCTGCTGCAGCCCGCGTTGCCGTCTCCTCTCTCGGGAGCACAGACGCTTAAGCGGCGGGGATCTGTGGATCCGGCTGTCGAAGGACTTTCCTCAGCCAAGAGGCGTAGAGGTTCCGTGGGAGAGAGTTCTGGATCTCCGCTTGGGGAAGACCTTGGGGCGGGGCCACAGAGCTTGAAGAGTTCTCGGGCGAGGAGCTCGAAGAGGGAGAATTGCCTGATTCGGAACAGCAGAGCAGGGTAGTCAGGGTGTTTCGGCGTGAGGAACTGCCCGCCTTGATTGCCGAGACTCTCAAGGCCCTGAATATGCCCTCGGAAGGGCCGTGGGCGGAGGATGCTGTAGAGGATCCATTGCTGCAGGCGGTTCGGACGTCCCAGCACGTTTTTCCGGTTCATAGTGTTTCGCAGTATGATTAAGGAAGAGTGGGACATGCCGGAGTCGACCCTGAAGGGGTCCAGGGCCTTGGCATGTCTTTATCCGTTGTCGGATCAGGATAGAGAACTTTTTCGATTGCCCAAGGTTGATGCGGCTGTGTCGGCTGTGACTAAAAAGACTACGATTCCGGTTGAAGGGGCCGCGGCGCTGAAGGATGTCCAGGACAGGAAGTTAGATTCCCTACTGAAGCAGGTGTTCGAGGTTTGCGCGCTCTCCATGCAAGCCTCCATAGCGGGGGCTTGGGTGGCGAGAGGCTGTCTGCGGTGGTCTCAGGGTTTACAGGGTGACCACCTGGAGGGTCGCCTGGACGACTTAGCGCGCCTGGAGTCCGGTTCGGCATATTTGTCGGACATTCATTATGACCTCATCCGCGGTTTGGCAAAAAGTATGGCCTCTGTGGTGGCGGCTCGGCGGTGCCTCTGGCTGCGAAATTGGGCAGTGGACACTTCCTCTAAGTCTAGACTCAACAAGCTGCCCTTTAGGGGTAAGCTTTTATTTGGAGAGGATCTGAAAAAGTTGGTAAAGGATTTAGGTGAGTCTAAGGGGGGTCGCCTTCCAGAGGATAAGCCTAAACAGGGCCGGAGTTCTGCGGGGTCCCGGGGTGTTCCCAGGGAGTTCCGTAGGTTTCGCTCCTCCCATTTTGTTCAATCTCAGCGGGGGAGATTTCCAACACGGGGCCAGGCCTTTCGAGGATTTCGGGGGGCCGGTAGGTTTTGCCCCGTATCAGTCCTCTGCTGTTAAAAAGTCACAATGAGATGAGGGGGACTCAGGTGGAGGTGATCCTGGTTGGAGGTCGTTTGTGGGAGTTTTACCCTGCCTGGGTCCAGATCACGTCAGACCAGTGGGTCCTGGAGGTGATTCGAGAAGGTTATGCTTTAGAGCTCCATCGTCCTGTCTTAGATTCCTTTGTCCAGTCGCCTTGCAAGGCCCCTCGGAAGTGCTGGGCAGTTTCACAAACCCTGCAGCGTCTGTTGCAGCTCAAGGCAGTGGTGCCGGTGCCCAGAGAGCAGTGCGGATACGGTCGGTACTCAATTTATTTTGTGGTGCCGAAGAAGGAAGGAACTTTTCGGCCGATTCTGGATTTAAAGAGAGTGAATTGGTGTCTCCGGGTCACTCATTTCCGGATGGAGACGCTACGTTCCGTCATAGCGGCGGTCAGGGCGGGGGAGTTCCTGACTTCCCTGGATCTGACGGAAGCGTATCTTCATATCCCGATACGGAAAGAGCATCAGCGGTTCCTGCGCTTTGCGGTTCCAATGGGGCATTTTCCGTTTCGGGCGATGCCCTTCGGGCTGGCAACGGCACCTCCGGGTTTTTACCAAGATTATGGTAGTAGTTGCGGTGGCGCTTCGCAAAGAGGGGGTGCTTGTGCATCCCTACCTAGATTTGTTGATTCGCGCAAAGTCGCGAGAGGAGAGTGCGACAGCCACCGCTCGGGTGATTCAGAAGTTGGAGAGCCTGGGTTGGGTGGTCAACCTGGCGAAGAGCAATCTGGTTCCCTCGCAGTCCCTAGAGTATTTGGGGGCTCGGTTCGAGATGCAGCAGGCCGCAGTATTTCTTCCAGCCCACCGCGCTCAGGGGTTGCGAGAGCTCGTGGGGCGGTTTCTGGCCAGTCCGGCGCCTTCGGCGTGGCATTATCTTCAATTACTCGGAATGATGGCGGCCACCATAGAAGTGGTTCTGTGGGCCAGGGCGCATATGTGACTGTTGCAGAGCGCGCTCCTGCGGTGCTGGTCTCCTCAACGGCATGCGTTGTCGCTTCGGATGGTTTGTCCGCAGGAAGTGCGCCAGGATCTTCAGTGGTGGTTACAGACGGAGAGTTTGGCGCAGGGGCTTCCGTTGGAGCCTCCATCCTGGAGACTGCTGATGACGGATGCCAGTCTGCTGGGATGGGGAGCGCATTGCGAGGGCCGCTTTGCTCAAGGTCGGTGGTCTCAGGAAGAACAGGCTTATTCCATCAATCGGTTGGAGATGCGAACGGTGTTTTTAGCCCTGTGGGAGTTTCAGGTGTCTTTCAGCCAGGCAGCCGTGCGGGTGTTGTCAGACAACGCAACGACGGTGGCTTACATCAATCGCCAGGGCGGCACCGGCAGCGCGCTGCTAGAGGCGGAGGCCAGCCGGCTTTTGGCTTGGGCCGAGCGGCACCTGTCGGGGCTGTCGGCTCAGCATGTCGCAGGCGTGGACAATGTTGAGGCGGATTTTCTCAGTCGGCGCCGGGTGGATCCCGGAGAGTGGGTGCTGCACCCGGCAGTGTTTTCGATGTTGGTGCGTCGCTGGGGTCTTCCGCTGATGGATTTGATGGCGACGTTCGAGTCGGCGAAGGTGGAGCGATTCTTCAGCAGACGACGGGAACGCATGTCGGAGGGTCTCGACGCTCTAGCACAGCAGTGGCCGGAGTCGGGTCTTCTATATGTGTTTCCACCTTGGGTGCTCATAGGCAGGGTGGTACAGCGCATAGAGCGTCATCGCGGTCTGGTGGTTCTGGTGGCGCCAGATTGGCCCAGACGACCATGGTATGCCGATTTGGTGAGGCTGCTGGCGGACAGGCCGTGCCGTCTGCCGCAGCGAGCGGATTTGTTGCAACAGGGCCCGTTGCGCATGCCCCAGGTGAATCGGTTCTCGCTTACGGCATGGCTCTTGAGAGGGCACGGTTGACGGCCAGAGGGTATTCCGCAGCGGTCATTTCTACCTTGTTGCAGGCGCGTAGGAGATCTGAGTCATTGGCGTACATTCGGATTTGGTGCATTTTTGAGGGCTGGTGTGCTGAGAAGGGCTTAAATCCCTTGCGAACTTCGGTTTCGCAGATTCTTTCATTTTTGCAAGACGGTGTGGACAAGGGTCTGGCGGCCAGTTCCTTACGAGTACAGTTGGTGGCCCTCTCCTGTTACCGCGGTAAGGTGCACGGGCAGCAGTTGGGGGCTCACGCTGATGTGAGACGATTTTTGCGGGGTGTTTTACTCTTGCGTCCTCCGAAGCGGTGTCTGGTTCCTTCTGGGATTTCAACTTGGTGTTGGCGGCCTTATTGGGGGCACCGTTTGAGCCGTTGTCTACGGCGTCGCTAAAGGATCTGACGTTGAAGACGGTTTTTCTGGTGGCTATCTGCTCCGCGAGAAGGATTTCTGAGTTGCAAGCGTTATCCTGTCAAGAGCCGTATTTGTCCTTCTACAATCATAAGGTGGTCCTCCGTACGGTTCCGGGGTTCTTACCGAAAGTGGTCATGTTTCATGTTAATCAAGTGGTGTCGTTTCCGGTGTTTTCGGACAGTCAAAAGGTGCAGTCAGGAGGCGTGTTGCATAGGTTGGATGTTTGGAGGGTCCTCAAGCAGTATCTCCGGAGAACAGCTCCCTTCCGCAAGTCGGATAGGTTATTTGTAGCGTTCGGGGGCCCTCGCTTTCCCGTTGGGTGAAGGAGGCGATTGCTTCAGCGTATCTCTTGAAAGGAAAAGTGGTGCCGGAAGGGTTGCGAGCTCATTCGACTAGGGCGCAGTCGGCATCTTGGGCGGAGTTCAGTTTAGTTCCGGTGGCAGACATTTGTCGCGCGGCGACGTGGTCGTCTTTGCATTCCTTTGTCAAGCACTATCGGCTGGATGTGCAGGCGAAGGGGGATGTGCGTTTTGGTTCAGCAGTGATTCAGGCTGGGCTTCCAGGTCCCTCCCGTTAGTCTTCACTGCTCTGTTACATCCTCTATGGTTCCGGGACTGGACTAGAGGGACGCAAAGGAAGAGGAAATTAGACTTACCTGCTAATTATTGTTCCTTAAGGAACTCTAGTCCAGTCCCGGAGCCCGCCCGGGGTGTTGGGGGTTGTCAGCCTGAAGTATAGGGTAGGCGGTACAGCTTGGTTCTCTAGGGGTTCCCCGCGCGCAGAAGGTGGAGCCAGGAGGGGGGAATCCTCTGTAGCACTGTTTCATATAAGTTCATAGCAGTTTTGTTTCATACGATTGCCTAAAGCACAATTTATACAAAAAAAACAAAAAACCCAAACCCTAAACGCATTTCCCTCCCGGGATTGCGGGTTAGCTGTTCTTTCTTCTTGATTTTGCTCTACTTATTTGTTGCTCTGCTCAGTTTGCTTTGTCAGTAGGTACTGGATGAAGGGGGGCGATCCTTGCCTACTTATACTGGTGCCAGCAAAGCGATGATGTGTTTCAGTCTCCAAGGCTGCTGGAGGAGATTCTAAACTCTATGGTTCCGGGACTGGACTAGAGTTCCTTAAGGAACAATAATTAGCAGGTAAGTCTAATTTCCTCTTCTTTTTCTTGGAGTTGGAGGAGTGGCATAGTGGTTGGGGCAAGGTACTTCAGGCCGGAAGGTCGGGGGTTCAAATCCCACTAGAGGACAGCAACCTTGGACCGGAAGGACAGGGGTTTCTAGTCCCACAGGTGCTCCTTGAGGTCTTGGGCAAGCCACTTAACTATTTTACAGGGAACATGGGCTATGGAGGGTTATCTCCAAGTTATAATGCCCTGTTCAATGTAATTTCAGTTTGTTCAATGTAAACTGCACTGATGCAGAATAGCACGGTGTATATAAGAGAATGTAAATAAAATAAAATTTACCTGTTTGTTATGGCCTGTAGTAGTTAGGTTTAATTCAGATGCAATTTTGTATTTGTTTCTTTTTCCTATGGAATGTGGATTTCTGCTTTTCTTTATTCACCACTTCTGAGTGTTTATTTTTATAGCTTTCAAAATCAAAGTTAAAAAAAAAAAAAGCATCAAGTATACACATTAAAATGCACACTAACCATGTGCCATTTTATAAATTAACCCTTATAGTGTTCATTTTTGATCTATGTGGAAAAGTCCATAAACTTCTATCGTCCTTCTAGATCAGTATAGACAAGTTGGTTGCGTTCCCCTCTCAGTAGATTGGTGGTGACAAAGAACCAATGAAAAGCTCAAGTTTCAATGACATCACTCCCATGCCTCTATTCGCCTCCACCACCAGAGGTTCCTTTACTTGCTGTGTCTCCAGCAGCTGGCACTCTCTGGATCCTGGAGAGTGAGAGTTGAGTCAGGAGGCATTTTAGCTGATTCTGCATCGCTGGGATTGCCCTGAAATGGATCTGATGGCGATCCATGCCAGTGCCAAAGTTGCTGATTCTTCAGCCACCGCACGGAGACAGGGTCAGAGGGGGTTGATGACCTGACTCAGCTTTGGCCAAGTCAGCACCTGTTGTACATGTTTCCTCCATGGCCCATGGTGGGGCTTGTACTCTGGCATATAGACTGCCACCTGGGCAGGATTGTTCTGGTGGTGCAGGATTGGCGGAGGAGAGCTTGGTTAGGAGACCTGATGTGGCTCCTGTGGGCACCATCTCTTCGGTTGCCTTCATCCACGGGGCCTATTATGACAGGGAACGATTGCCCTAGAGGACCCATTCTCTTCTCGCTTATGACTTGGCTCTTGAAAGGAGACGGTTAATGCATAAGGGTTACTGTCCTGTGTTGGTCTTTACTCTCTTTTACTTTATCACACTTCTCCTCTATGTCCAGATCTCACACCTCTTAATTCCTGTCTTGCGGCTGTGGCTGATTGGCTAACACTTAATTGTCTCCACTTGAATCTCACCAAGACTGTGGCTATTTGGTTCTCGTATGGTAGTCCCCCTCCATCACTAGCCCCTTCTTTCTCTGGCACTCCTGTACCTCTGGTCTCCACTTTTCGCTACTTGGGGGTGCACTTTGATTCTAACTTATCCTTCCATTCTCACATCTCTCAGGTTGCTAAAACCTCTTTTTTTTTCTTTCTACGACGGGTTCGTTCTGTTCGTCCCTTCCTTTCCCCTTCAGCTCTTGTCACTCTAGTACTCTCTCTGGTTCTGTCCCGGGTCGATTTCGCCAATTCCCTTTTCATTGGTCTTCCTAAGAATCAACTTTCCCGTCTCCAACGTATTCAAAACACTGCTGCACGCCTTGTCACTCACTCTTCCCACCGAGACCATATCACTCCTCTGTTATTTCACCTCCATTGGTTGCCAATTCCTTTCCGTGCTATGTTCAAAACACTGACCTTGGTTCACAAAGCTTTCCATGATAGCACTCCACAATACCTCACAGATCTCCTTTATTTTCACTCCCCCAGGCATACTCCCCGTTCATTTCATCTTAATCGTCTTACCCTCCCTTCCCCCTCCCGTGCTCATCTTCAGTCCACTCGCTCTACTGCTTTCTTCTTTGCTGGACCTGCCCTTTGGAATGCCCTTCCCTCCTCCCTCCGTTTAGAACCCCAACACTCTACCTTCAAGCAGGACCTAAAAACCCATTTGTTTTCTTTGGCTTTTGATGTCCCCTCTCCTTTTGTATGACTCCTACCTCCCTTTCCTTTTGTTTTCTCTTAAGCCTCTTTCACTGTTGTGTTCTGTCTATTCTCTCTGTCATTCATCTGTCCTATAATATATTGTACATTTCCTTTCCTTTTCCTTTTTATTGGCTTATAGCCATTTTAACAGTTTTTATTTTATTGTACACCGCCTTGATTTTGTAGAAAGGCGGTTTTTATCAAGTAATAAACATAAACATAAACATATTCTGCTTGGAGCCCAGAGGGGGTCTATCAAGCTGGCATACAGGCAGATCTAGTGCTTCTTTAAATGATGTTGCGATGCTTCGCAGTTGGCCTCTGAGGTGGCCAAAGTGCTATCTCTGTTGGCCTTTCTACAGGATGGCCTGGAGAATGGCCTTCCCTCAGCTTCCTGAAAGTTCAGATGGCAGCTTTATCCTGTTTCCGAGGTCTGGTGGCTGATAAGTCTCTAGCCTTGCACCCAGACATCTTGTGCTTTCTCCAGGTGGTTCGGCATCTGTGTCCTCCCCTTCAATCTGTGATCCCTTCCTGGGATCTGTGCCTGGTGCTCAGGGCCCTGATGGCAGCAGCTTTTGAGTCTTGAAGCATGCTACCTTAAAGGATTTGATGCTCAAGGCAGTCGTCTTGGTGAACCAGGTGGTCTACTTGCTCTCTTTCTCAAAGGAGCAGTGTCGGGGGGAGGGTAAGGATTTTTGCCTTGTGGCTGTCCAGAGTGTGCCTCTCCAGTACTTAGAGGTTACACATTCCTTTTGTAAGTCCAACCATCTTTTTGTGCTCCTTGCTAACCCACGTAAGGGTAACACGGTGGCTAAGTCGACATTGGGGTGCTGGATTAAGGAGGCCATTGCCTTGGTGTATCTCTTGTGGAACCGGCAGGTTCCAGAGGGTTTGCGTGCCCATTCTACTTGAGCACAAGCATCCTCGTGGGCCGAACGGACATTTTGTCAGGCAGCGACGTGAGCATCACTTTTCACTTTTGTCAAGCATTACCACTTGGATGTCCACGTGTGGGCAGACATAGTTTTTGGCTCCAGGGTTTTGCAAGCTGCTGTCTCTTCCCACCCAATGGAGTTGTTCCTTTGGTACATCCCACTTGTCGTCTGTACTGGTCTAGTAGAACAATATGGAAGGTGACATTTTACTTACCAGTTAATGTCCATTCCCTGAGTCCTGCTAGACCAGTCCAGGGCCTGCCCCTGAAACATTTTGCTCTGTTCTGCTGCAGTACCCATGGGTCTGCTCTGATTTTTATACTTTGCTCTGCAGGTTCATCGTCTACTGACAGCCTTATGTTTATGCTTTCCTCTGCATAGTTCTCTACTATTGATTACTCATTGTTGCCCATGGCTGAGGTTGTGTGAGGCTTGCCTGGTTTTTCCCCATATGCTTTGGGAAGAAAACTGAAAGGACCTCTGGTGGCTGCGACGAATAGAGGCATGGGAGTGATGTAACTGAAAAATGGGCTTTTCATTGGTTTTATTTGTCTCCACCAGTCTGCTGGTAGGGGAACACAACCCACTTCTCTGGACTGGTCTAGCAGGACTCAAGGAGAGGACATTATAACTAGTAAGTAAAATGTCACCTTTCAAAGCCTTCATGTCTGCCCTATTTACAGTTGGTGCTGCTAGTATTCTGTCCCATCAGCATGCTGATTTAGAATATAAAGCATCCCTTTCTGATAGTGAAATATTCTAAGCTGTTGATAATCCTTAGTCATGCACATTGTAGTTCACCTATAATAAACAAAGACTTTCCTTTTAAAAACGTAGAAGCAGAAACATGATGGCAGATAAAGACCATATGGCCTGTCCAGTCTGTTCTTCCATATCATCTACTACAGTTACTTTTTTTTTCCTTTAGAGATCTTCTGTCTTTGTCCCATTCTTTCTTGAATTCAGATTCTGTCCTCGTTTCTACTACCTCCACTGGGAGACTATTCCACGCATCTACTGCTCTTTCTGTGAAGAAATATTTCCCCCTATTACACCTGAGTTTATCCCCTTTCACCTGCATCCTATGCCCTCTCACCTGCATCCTATGCCCTCTCTATTGCAGAGCTCTCAAGTGAAAGATGCTCTCCCTCTGCATTTATACCACGGAGGTATGTAAACATCTCTATCATATCGCCTCTCTCCACAGTATACATATTGCCTTTCTTCCACAGTATACACGTTGAGAGCTTTGTCCCCATATGCCTTACGATGAAGCTCACGGACCATTTTGGTCTGCGTGAAATCCATCCTGTTTATATCTTTTGAAGGTGTGGTCTCCAAAATTGCATGAAATTGTTTTGCACAAGTAACACATGTTTCATAGTCAAGGTATATTTGTGGTGGTTTTTGTGTTTGGTTTTTTTTATTTTTATTTTCATGTAGCCTGTATTAAAATACTTTGGATGTATCATTTCTGTGGTTAATATAAAAATGAATAGATTTGTGTAGCATGGTGATCACACATCTGTCAAAGTTAACTGTTATGTTTCAAGGATTTAATGTGATTGATTGAATTAATGCTTTGCTGGGAAAGAAATGGTGCTACTGGCTATAAGGTGGCCAGTATTCAAAACATGTTGAAGGTATAAGTGAATGATTAGTTTCAAGGTAATTTGTAAACAGGATGCTTTTATGAAACAATATTTATGCATGTGACAGATCAGCAGTTATAAAAAAGAAAAAAGTGAGGTACATGGAGTTTGCATTTATATGTGAAAAATATATTGCTTCCACCAGTGATTGCTTGTTGAACAAAAACATTTGCTGTGGACTATGCTGGTCTTTATCTGCTATCATATACTGTGTATTACTGAGGCCACTAAGTGATTTTATCACTGCTAGTCTGTATTGAATTCCAAAGTGATATAGCATATGTTGAAATCGGTACTAGGGTAGTTTGTGCTTAGTGTTTGCTGTGGGGGATTTCTGACTGTAGTTCCTTCCACTAAGTGGAATTTATTCTTATTTTAGTGATGCAGAGTCCTTTTGATTTACATGAATGATGGTAAAAGAGAACCCTAATAAGGCACTCCTTAAACATTTTCCTATGGCAAGTTTAATTAAACTACCCAGTGACTTCGATGGAGTGACTGAAATCCAGATGTTTTGCTTCTAATAGTAACTAGACTGTAGATTCTAGAACCAGGTGTCTGCTCAGAGAGTGGTTTAATTGGCACATACACTGCTGCAGTTTGGTCATAAAACGTGGGCCCTTTTTATGTAAATTTTCACTGGCGCCAGCTAGCTGGATCTGCAGTCTGTCTCATCTCTGGCAGTTGATAACACATGTCCTGGATTTTCTGCTGCTTGGAATATGCAAAGAACCTGATTTCTGTAGTGTGAAAAAACTGGTCTAATGAAAAAAGAACGATACATACTGACTTTCCACCAGGGGTTAGAAAGATGACTGCAACCAAGTCAGGAGTAACAGCTTATTGCTTCTCATTTGGTGAATGGTGCTGTGCTGTGCTGTAATAGATTTTATGCTCGTTGATACTGTTGTGCATGGTATGTGGGAGGTATTTCACTGCACACAATTGCTGCAGTACTAGTAGTTAGCACAGAGAGCAGCACAAAGAGTTTGGATTCTAGGCATTTTTCAGTTGTAGCAGTCATTTGGAGATTGCCGTGTGCATTTTTGGGAGTCGCACTGTGCTAATCTTTGA
Source organism: Ichthyophis bannanicus (assembly GCA_033557465.1). Lineage (NCBI taxonomy): Eukaryota > Metazoa > Chordata > Amphibia > Gymnophiona > Ichthyophiidae > Ichthyophis > Ichthyophis bannanicus. The sequence goes on along the minus strand of CM066031.1, from coordinate 1,067,291,460 downwards.
TGTATACACTTATTCTTTCTGTGCAAGTGGGAGATGCATTAAGTGCACATGGAAACAGAAATGGACTGGTGACTGAGAGAACACAATAGGTCAGACTCTAGTCAACTTAATATTCTTCTGTCTCTAAATTAAAATAAGGTTTGAGACAAGATGGCTTGCCCTAAATGTGCTAGCTTCTGACACTTATGCAAATAAGCCAAGTGTCTGTGGGGTACATAGACAAGGAAGTTCATTATACGCATGTCAACCTCATGTCAGGTAAGAGGACAAATTATTTTTTATTTGCTTAATCTATGAGGCCTATTTTCTGTCTAGGTTTTCTTTTTTATTTGGCAGAATTCAGGAGTTCATAGAAACAGGATTTTAGAATGTGGAATGTGCTGTTCAAATCTAATATTTACTTTCAGTCTGAATCTCTTCAGTTGGATTTATTTTTGAAACGCTAGAAGTAATTTACAGATGGATTTAAATGCATCTTTGAGTGGAATAATTGATACATATTTGAAGAGTAAATGAACCAAGATTCACTCTTCTTTTTGAGTCCTATGCATAATTAATTTACCATTTCACTTTCTATGCGTAGTGACACCAACTGGTAGTTCGGGAGACAGCATAGCTGTGAGCTTTCTCATGTCCTGTGTTCTGGATTTCAATAAATTAGGTATTTTAATCCTCATGAATTTGACCTCACTTAAAGAGATATATACTTGAGACTATATATAATATCTGAGTTTAGTCTTAGTCGTTCTCCAAAACTCTTTTGGAATAAGTTATTTTGCATGACAGAAACTCAACTCATGTAAGTGTAATTATGTTTTACAGAGTGTGGATTTTTTTGTTAAAATTTTATCCACCAACTTATGGTGCAAATAATGCTGATATTTGTAGCTGGCAGAAGTATGAAAATGTATATCTTACATGCTCTGCGCAGTACTGTGCATGATTAATAAATGCAGTGTACTCTGAAGTTATAGGAGTGGTATTCACTTCCAGTCTGAGGGCCACAAGTGGGTTGGGTTTTCAGGATACCCCCAACAAATATGTTTGCAAATCTCATGCATATTTATTAGGAGTATCCAGAAAACTCAAACAGTTTGCGGCTCTTTAGGACCATCAGTGAATACCACTACTTTATACATACTTATGAGCGACCATATAATGAAAAAAAATAACACAAGGCTGTATGACACATGCATCTCACTCTCAGTATTTATCCACATATAAAGAATGTACATTCATATATAGAAGCACGCCTATTATGCAGCAAAACATTCTGAACATATTTGTATATTTTCTACTTCCATAGAACTTAAAAATTCATTTTCTGTCGGCACTATGTAGTCACTGCTTTTTGTTAATTCGTGTTCTAAACAAAATATTACTTGAAGGCACGATTTTTCAGCTGTGTATCAATACAGTATTGTTTAAAGCACTCTTTAACCAATAAATGTTTCATTTAAACTACTTACTCTGTATTGCTTGAATAACATGAGTTTATATAGCACTGTATAGTTACTGAGCAGTGATTTGTTCTTTAAGTTGTATAAGTCTACAGATCAGATGTAAAGAAATTTCACTCTGCTTATTAGTTATAAATTCATATTTTATTGTACCTAAAAATAAACTTAACTTTTATATTTAAAAGGTTTCCATCTTGGAAACGAAATGGGGAGAAGAAAACATTTTATAAATCTGGCCGAAAAAATAGGTAAACAAAGCATTTATAGGACGAAGATATATGCATTGTGGGGGAAGAGAATGTACTAAGTGCAAAGGCTCAAGCGAAAGGGAGTGTTCCAAATGGTACTTACCAGTTCTTCCCTCCAGTCCAGTCCAAACGCGTGGGTTATGCTCATCCACCAGCATATTGAGATTGAGAACAAACAAACCAAAGAACTCCCCTTCAGTAGCCTGTGCACCCTTGCAGAGCCAGTATTTCTCTCTCTCCAGCAGGTGGATAAGCTTAAGCCTGTGTTAGCTGTTTGTTATTTTCATAGTGCTGGGCCACGTTTTGGGGTGCAGAACTTTGGTGGTGCTGGGTCCCTCCCCCCAGCTGCTCCTCAGAGCCCTTTGGGTGAGCAGGAGGTGGCTGCTTCCCTTTCACCTCCTCCTCCCTAACTTCTGGGAGGGGACCAGGGGTCGAGCCTTTCTAAACTTCTGCACTTTCCTCCTTCCGGAGCACTGTTCCCTCTAAGCTGTGTGCGTGTGCGCATGCACACACCTCGCCGAGCGAGCGCACATACTTTAAAACAGAGCGCACAAAAATTACGGCTCTGATTCTGATAGAAAACACCACAGACGTCTTAAAATTTTAAAGTTATGATTGTAATTATTAGAAATTTCCCGCTTCATTTAGTAATCATCTATTTTCATTTAATTTGATTAAAATCAATGTGGTGTACGTACTGTATTCTGACGTGTAGTCAAATTTTAAAGTATATAACTCCGAGTGTCGTCATGTGGCGCACAAAAATTTAACCTTCCTTCAAAAGCTGCACACAGCTGATATTTTATGCGCACACAGCCTACAGAAAATTAGAGGGAACATTGTTCCGGAGGGAAAATGAAAGTCTAAAAAGAGAGAGAGAGAGAGGGAGGGAGCAGCATGTGTGAGGGGGGGGGGGGGAAGGGAAGCAGCGGCAGCACAGTAAGACCCTGGGATTGCAGTGAGTAGCTAATTTAAGGTCTCCTGGGGAGGAGGGTGGTTCCCTGCACTGTGCACGCATGGTTGACACTGAAAGGGTCCAGATATGTAGCAGCCACTGGAGCTTGCTCTCCGTGGCTGATCTTTGCCTCATGTGCATCAAGAAGAATGCAGCTGTTGTGAAGAGCCTGGCTGGCGGATCAGTGCCCTCAGAGGCTGCTGGGGGGGGGGGTTCCCAGCTGCGGCAGACACTTGGGGGAGGCTGGGACACCTATGGTATTGGCTGGAGTGGCCACCATCTTAAAGCCTCCGCAGCTGCAGAAGATAGAAGGGAAGCCCCAACCTTGCAGCTTGTGTTTTCAGATCAATCGGGTTCCCTTTGGGGGGGGGGGGTTACTTAGGCAGTTGGGGGTAAGTCCCCTTTCTCCTCAGAATTTATAGTATTGCTGCGCAAGCCTTTTTTATGCAGCAGAGGCTGGATGAGTGGTCTCCAGGTCTGGGATTCCCCTCCTCGCCAGGAGGACCTGGAGCCTTGGCAGCAGGGAAGCACCCACGCCAGAAGCAGTCTCCCGAGATGGATGATGGTGGGTCCTTGGGCTCTTGGGGGAGGGGGGGTCCTTTTAGAGGAGGATCCTGACTCCAAGGAGTTGGAGGAAGGGAAGCTCCCAGTCGGGGAAGACTCCTCGGCTGTCCAAATTTTCTATAGGGATGAGCTCCCCTCGATTAAGACTCTCGCGGCCTTGCTGATTGCAGACAATCTGCTTCTGGCTCCCATGGAAGAAGAACCCACTTCTGGAGGGTATTTCTAAGCTGCCTTTCCTTATCGGCCCTCCAGTTTAGCCCTCCACCTCTGGGTTGTGCACCTCCTCCTGCAGCTTGGAGACTGGGCATCTCACAAAAACATCACATCACTGGATGTAGTTTGCTGGCCTCTCCCATCATCCCCAGTGTGTCCATTCTCCATGCAGCAGGAGGATGTGGTGAGCCTAGGTGCTGGGCTCACATGAGAACAGTTGAGGAGCGATTAGAATAGGGTTTAGCTAATTTTTCAATTGATTTTGGCCTAATTTTAATTTTCTTGATTTGGTACCTGTTCCTGCTTTTTTTTTTTAAGGAAGTTCAGCGGGTCCTTGTGCCTGGTCCTGTCTGCCCTTCATTCTTGCCCTTCTGTGTAAGTCAACCCCGTCGCAGATCTCTCCCCCTTGTCAGTACGGGGGAGAGCACTGCAGTAGCAGAACAGCAGTTTTTTGGCTGAGGCAGTCGGAGCTGTTGCGAATCGGCAGACTGAGTTCGCGCTGACGGGAGGCTCGCCTGACGGCTCTGCCATCGCTTTCCCACTGAGCGGGGCCGCTTGGGCTGCAGCACCGTGGTACCAGAGCAATGATTACAGTGTATCCTCAATGCAAGCACTGTGAGTAGGGGCAGAGGAGGACTGAGAGCGGGAAGACTTCTGAAGCGCTCAGCGGGGCTCGGAGATTTTGGCGCCCTTTTTGTGTTCAGTCAGTGGTGGCCATTTTGTCAGCGTATTTGCTGCATGGCACTCCGCTGAATTGGAGGTCACATAGATCGCCGTTTTGAGCCAGTTCTCCCTCCCGATTTTATAATTTTCCTTTATTCTGCCTGGGTCACTTGGTGTTTGGTTCTTCTGGTGTTTTTTTTGTTGGAATTGGCTCTCCCTGGCCAGACAGGTCAGCAGGGCTTTCTGGATCGCGTCTCAGGAGCACTTAGACCTTGGCTGAAGGGGAAGACAAGTCTAGTTATTTGGCAGTCTTCTTGTCTACTTTGGGGGGGAAAAAAGGCATTGGTATTTGGCTCTTGAGAGCATTGGTAGGGGCTGTAGGCGATGTCGTCGCGGCCTCAATGTGTAGTCTGCGGTACCCGTAGAGGTGCTATCGCGGACTCTGGGATCTGCCGGGGTTGTATGGCAGTTTTTACCAGTGTGGAACAGCAGCTGGAAGTCAAGGTTGGGCAGGATCTGCAGGGTTCCTTGGCTGGGTCGGACGGAGAGGTTTTGTTGACCACTCCACCAGGGGCCGGTCTTGAGTCGCCGGTCGTCCTGTCCGTGAGCCTGCCGGCTGTGGGGCCGCAGCTCGGGGATTTCTGTCCTGATTTTGTCTTAATTATGCATCAGGTGTTTTGCTTAAGGCGGCAGGGGAAATTGCTGGAGCCTTTACCTCTTACTGCACCACTTCAACAACCAGGACCGTCTGATGTGGGGGCCAGTTCCTCGAGACTGCCTAAACGAGCCAGGACTCGGGAGCCTTCGTTTAGGAATGGGAGGAAAATGAGCTAGACCTGGAAGGCGGAGATGATGAATTGGAGGAAGGAGAGATCCCTGAGCCAGAGGATCAGGCAAAGATTATTATGGTGTTCCGGAAAGAGGAGTTGACAGCACTTATCACGGAATCCCTTCAGACGCTAAAATTGACTACGGAACAGCCTGTGGTGGAAGACAATGGTGAAGATATCATTATTCAGGTGGTGAGGCAAACCCAGGTTGTCTTTCCCGTGCACAAAGTGGTAGATAGGATGATACAGGACGAGTGGGATTAGCCGGAGGCAGGACTCAGAGGAGTTAGAATTATGAATAGGCTCTATCCCTTTGCAGATAAGGACAAAGAGAGGTTTCGGTCTCCGAAGATTGATGCAGCGGTGTCGGCGGTAACCAAGAAAACCACGATTCCGGTGGAAGGTAGTTCAGCCTTAAAGGATGCATAGGATAGAAAGTTGGATGTTTTGTTGAAGCATTCCTTTGATGCCAATGCATTGCCGTTACAAGCTTCTATTTGTGGGGCTTGGGTGGCAAGAGCATGTCTGTGATGGTCGCAGCGTTTGCGGCAGTCTACTCAGCTGGAGCAAAAGAGTCTGAGAGCTGGATCGCATAGAGTCGGGTTTGGCTTATTTGTCAGATGTTCATTATGATCTGATCATGGCCCTGGCTAATAGTATGGCATCACTTGTGGCTGCCCACAGATCCCTGTGGTTGAGAAATTGGGCGGCAGATGGCTCTTCTAAGGCTCGTCTCAGTAAACTCCCTTTCAAAGGCAGATTGTTGTTGGGGGAGGATCTCGACAAGTTGGTAAAGGAGTTAGGGGAGTCTAAAGGTGAGCGCCTGCCTGAGGATAAACCAAAGCAGGGGAAGCCTGCGGTGGCCTTTAGGGGTGCATTTACAGATTTTTGGAGGTTTCGCACTTCTCGCTTGGGTGGATTCCAAAGAGGAAGGTTTGCTGCTCAAGCCCAGGGGTTTCTGGGGTTTCGAGGGGCAGGCAGAAGTTTTGTGGCAGCGTCCGCAGGAGCTACTCGAAAACCACAAAGAAGCGAGGGGGGTCCCAGCAGGAAGCTTTCCGATAGGCGGGCGACTTGGAACTTTCTTCCTGCCTGGACCCAGATAATGTCCGATCAGTGGGTGTTAGAAATAATCCAGGAGGGCTATGCGCTGGAATTTGCAAGGCCCGTTCGGGATTCGTTTGTGCAGTCGCCCTGCAAGGGACAGCAGAAAGTCTTGGTGGTCCGCTGCACTCTCAACCGGTTGTTGCACTTAGGAGTGATCGTCCCGGTACCCAAAGAAGATTACGACAGGGGTTGATACTCAATTTATTTTGTAGTTCCAAAAGACGACGGTTCCCTATCTCCAGGAACAAGCAGGAATAAGTCCTCACATATGGGTACGTCGGTACCGACGGAGCCCGTGCGGGAAAGCTCCCCAGCTTCTTAGAATAGAAGCTTTTGGGACCTCCCACTGCACATGCGCACTGCCTTCCCGCCTTCCTGAACAGCTCTCCTCAGTTTCTCTTTTTCCGCGGAGCCAGCAGGTCGTGTTCCTGTCACCGCTGAAGAAATTGTTATTTTATTTGTTTCTTTAGACCGCGTACCTGCCTTCCCCATACCGATACCGGTATCGCCGGTCTTTTCTTTCTTTCTTTAAAAAATTATAATTCTTTTTTCTTATTTTTTAGCTTTTTGGTCACTTCAGAGAGGCCTCTCGGCCTACTCAATTTCTCCTCATGGAGAAGCCAGCCCCTGGATTTAAGAAGTGTACCAAATGTAATGCTGTTATTTCAGTCACAGACACCCATGACTGGTGTCTGAAATGTTTGGGGCCTGACCATTCCATACCGGACTGCCCATCTTGCTCCCACATGTCTAAACGTGGGCTGCAGAACCGGGCCAACAAATTCCATGTGCTGTTTGCTTCAGAGAATACAGCATCACAGTCATCCAGGTCTTCTTCTCCGGATGGATCTCAGGTAACCAAACCTTCTGTGGGCAAGTCCTCAAAGAGCAAATCTCCTTCAAAGCATCGAGAGGCTCTTAGCTTAGAACTTGAGGACCCTGCCCCAGCCAAACAACCCCGGCGGGAAGTCCAACTTCCAAAAACGCCAATTCAGGGGTCTCAGGTTGATATCGATGCTACGGCCTCGACAGATCACCTGTTAGCCTGCTCTGGGGTACCGGGTCACTCCGGTACCGACATCCAGGCAGCTATGGCGTCCATGGGCGATACTGTACAGTCCATGCAGCAGGCCGTCATGGCTTTCATTAAAGCTGCAACGCCATCGGTTCCGCTTTCAGCGGTTCCGGGCCCGATACCGGTATCGTCCGCCATGCCGGTATCGAGGCCGTCCACCTCTAAACGCAAGTCGGTACCGTATGGGCTTTCGCTCCATACCGGTTCCATACCCGATACGCCCGATATCGATACCGATCGGTACGCGTATCGTGCGTTAGAGGAAAGCACCGATTCCTCTGAGGATTTTCACTCCTCTGATGATTCTGCTGAGTTTTCACTCAACTTACCTGAGGAGCCCTCTTCTCCTAAAAGGAGAATGTCCCCTCCAGAGGATTTGTCCTTCCAGGACTTTGTTTTAGATATGGCTACAGCCCTTTCTATTACCACATCCTCTGAAAAGGAACCCAGATCCAAAAAACTGGATATTTTGGGATACTCAAAGGCCCCTAAGGAGGCAGTTACCCTGCCTATCCATGAAATCCTTCAAGAACAACTGATGGATTTCTGGGAAAATCCTTTGACTTTGTCTCCTTATTCCCGTAGGTTGGACACCATGTATAGGGTCCCTCCTTCTCCTGGTTTCCAAAAGACTCAATTGCCCCACCACTCTATTGTGGTGAAGTCTGCAATGAAGAAGATTAGGAGTACCAAAAGGCACTCTTCCACCCCTCCAGGACGGGAATGTAAGACTTTGGACTCTTTTGGTAGGAAAATTTTCCAGGCTAGTATGCTTATAGCCAGGATTAATTCCTACAGTCTCTATATGGGCATGTTCCTGGAGGAACTTGCCAAAAAGGTGCGGCATTTTGCCCCCTTTATCCCTGAGGATAAAAAGCAGGGATTCCTTTCCCTAGTGAAACAACTCTTAGAGGTTTCTAAGTTCTCTAATAGGGCAGCATATGATTCCTTTGAGGGAGCCAGTAGGGCTTCGGGCATTGCTATTGCAGCCCGACGTCTTGCTTGGCTCCAGGCCTCTGATCTGGAACCTTGGGTTCTAGATGGCTTACGGAATCTGCCCTGTACAGGTGAGAACTTATTTGGGGAAGAGTGGCAAATCAAAGCCACCCAGATGGATGCTGAAAATGCCACCTTGGAAAGACTTTCAAAGTCCACTTCAATTCCTACTAAGAAAAAGTCTTTTAAAAGGCCTTACTATAAGAAGGCCAGAGTTGCTTCAAATACTGGCCAGCAGTCTTCTCAACCTCGCTATACTGCTAAGCGTCAGCAATCCAAACAAGCACGAGCTAAGCCTGCAGCAGCTACTGTAGCTCAGCAGGCTCCAACCCCTCAGGGGTTTTGACTTGCTCCTAGGGAACTTGCCACTTCTGGTTCTAACACAACCAGAACCTCTCACCATACCCGGAAGGTTGGTTCACTTTGCTCCCAGATGGGAACAAATCACAACAGAACAATGGACCCTCTCTATCATTCGAGAGGGTTACAAACTTCATTTCTCCAGCCTTCCTCCCCATCATATGGTGAGACCATTCAATTCTCCCCCATCTCTCCTAACCCTGTTGGGTCAAGAGGTTTCCTCTCTTCTTGCCCAAGGGGCCATAGAAGAGGTTCCTCTTCCTCAACAAGGGTCCGGTTTCTACTCCCCTTATTTTCTCATTCCAAAGAAGACAGGGGGATTCAGACCAATCCTAGATCTGAGAGAATTGAACAAATTTCTCTTCAAGGAGAAATTCAAAATGCTGTCTCTCGGCATTCTCCTTCCTTACCTCCAGGGTCAGGACTGGCTTTGTTCTCTAGACCTACAGGATGCGTATACACATATACTCATCCATCCATCCCACAGAAAGTATCTTCGCTTTCTGTTTCAGGGAAAACATTTCCAATACAGAGTACTCCCCTTCGGTCTAGCCTCTGCTCCAAGAGTATTCACAAAATGCATGGCAGTCGTAGCCGCATTTCTAAGAGGCATGGGAATCTTTGTCTTCCCATATCTGGACGACTGGCTCATCCGAGCTCCAACTCAGTCACAGGCCCAGATTTCCCTGGACCACACAAGGAGCCTTTTGCAGTATCTGGGACTGGTAGTAAACCTTCCCAAGTCCCAACTCATCCCTACTCAATCTCTAGAATTCATAGGGGCCCAGTTGGACACCATCACTGCAAGGGCCTACCTTCCACATGTTCGAGGCCAGCGCCTCCTGAGTTTGGCCTCCCAAGCTCAGTCCAGCACTCACTTGACAGCCAGGGAAATGCTACGCCTACTGGGTCATATGGCCTCCACAGTGCATGTGGTGCCCTATGCTCGTCTTCATATGAGAGCAGCTCAATGGACCCTGGCCACTCAGTGGACTCAGGCGTCAGGAGCGCTCTCAGACCAAATACAAACCTCCGATCGTCTGTTTTGGTCCCTCCACTGGTGGACTTCCACCAAGAATCTGTTGTTGGGGGCTCCATTTCAACCATTGCTACCCCAAGCAACCCTCACAACAGATGCCTCCCAAACAGGGTGGGGAGCCCATCTGCAAACTCTCTCCACTCAGGGCACTTGGTCTCTACAGGAGACCACCCTTCATATCAATCTTCTGGAACTGCGAGCAATTTACCTTGCCCTCAAGGTCTTCCACTCCCTCCTAGCCAACCTCACTGTCCTAGTTCAGACGGACAATCAGGTGGCCATGTTTTACATAAACAAACAAGGAGGGACGGGCTCTCTGTCGCTTTGCAACGAAGCTCTAAGACTATGGGCCTTCGCCAGAGAGCATCAGATTCACCTGCTAGCAGTGTATCTCCCAGGAGTTCAAAACTCTCGGGCAGACAGGCTCAGTCGAGTTCTGCTGCCACACGAATGGTCCCTACATTTGGACCAAATAAACCGAATCTTTCAGGAATGGGGGACCCCGGACATAGACCTCTTTGCAAGTCCGTGGAATGCCAAACTTCCCCGGTTCTGTTCCAGAACTCCGTGTCAGGGAGCTCAGGCTACGGACGCCTTTCTCCTGAATTGGAATCAGGCATTCCTATATGCCTTTCCACCCATTCCTTTGATTCCCAAGACTCTGTTCAAACTCCAGAGGGATCATGGAACTATGATCCTCATAGCTCCACGCTGGCCACGCCAAGTGTGGTTCCCTCTACTTCTACAGCTCTCCCAGGGATCCTACTTGGATCTGGGAGCTGCGCCAGACCTCCTGTCTCAGGAGGAGGGGACTTTGTGGCACCCAAACCCCAAATCCCTTCACCTCAGTGCTTGGTTACTGAAGGCTTAAGCCTTCAAAACTTTCATCTTTCCCAACCAGTGAAAGATATCCTTTCTGCCTCTAGGAAACCCTCTACCAGGCGTTCCTATGCTTTCAAATGGAAACGTTTTTCCATTTGGTGTGCTCAGCAGGGTCTTGACCCTCTGGCACTTCCTTTGAATTCTCTTCTTGATTATCTCCTGCATCTATCCAATGCAGGCCTCAAGACGAATTCGGTAAGAGTCCATTTAAGTGCTATTGCAGCATCCCTGAAACATATAAATGGACAACCTATCTCCTCTCATCCTCTTGTTGCAAGATTCATGAGAGGCCTGACTCTCACTAAACCTCCCATCAGACCACCCCCGGTCGCATGGGATTTGAATCTAGTGCTCGGTCAACTTATGAAGCCACCTTTTGAGCCAATGTTTTCCACCTCCTTGAAATTTCTTTCCTGGAAGGTCATCTTCCTCATTGCAGTCACTTCAGCTCGCCGCATCAGTGAGCTGCAGGCTTTAGTGGCTAATCCACCTTACACAAGATTTCATCATGATAAGGTGGTCCTTAGGACGAATCCCCACTTTATGCCTAAAGTGGTCTCGCCTTTTCATCTTAATCAAGAGGTATATCTACCTGTCTTTTTTCCAGCTCCTCATGCATCCAATGCAGAGAGGAACCTTCATACTCTGGATTGTAAAAGAGCTCTCGCTTTTTACCTTAATAGGACTCAGCCACATCGAAAGTCTTCTCAACTTTTTGTGGCCTTTGATCCTTCCCATTTGGGACTTCCAGTCTCCAAGCGTACACTTTCCAATTGGATTGCTCAGTGTATTTCTTTTGCTTACCAGAGCAAAAACATTTCTCTGGAAGGCCATGTCACTGCTCACAATGTGAGGGCCATGGCAACTTCTATGGCTCATCTGCACTCTGTTTCCATAGATCAGATCTGTCGAGCCGCTACCTGGGCCTCGGTTCATACCTTCACAGCCCATTACTGTTTGGACAAGGACTCCCGCCGGGATGCCTTGTTTGGCCAGGCTGTCCTCAAGCACCTGTTCCATTCCTAAACAACTCCTGCCCACCTTCCCAGAATGGATGCCTGAGATCCATACGAAGATGGCGAACCTTTACAGGGGATCCCATGCATCTAAGCTAGGGAGTCCCCATATGTGAGGACTTATTCCTGCTTGTTCCTGGAGATAGCACAGTTACTTACCTGTAACAGGTGATCTCTGGGAACAGCAGGAATTAGTCCTCACAACCCACCCACCTCCCCTAGGAGTTGTATCTTTTATCTATCTATCTTCCTGTCCTCTCTCTGTTGACTCAGCTATAAACTCGAAACTGAGGAGAGCTGTTCAGGAAGGCGGGAAGGCAGTGCGCATGTGCAGTGGGAGGTCCCAAAAGCTTCTATTCTAAGAAGCTGGGGAGCTTTCCCGCACGGGCTCCGTCGGTACCGACGTACCCATATGTGAGGACTAATTCCTGCTGTTCCCAGAGATCACCTGTTACAGGTAAGTAACTGTGCTTCGTCCAATCTTGGACTTAAAAGGGGTGAACCGGTGTCTTCAGGTGCCGCATTTCAGGATGGAAATGCTGCGCTCAGTCATTGTGGCGGTGCTCCAAGAAGAATACTTGATATCCCTCGATCTTACCGAGGCATATTTGCACATTCCAATCAGGGCAGAGCATCAGAGGTTTCTACGCTTCGCTCTGCCGTGGGGACACTTTTTCAGTTCCAGGTGTTACCCTTCGGTCTGGCGATGGCGCCGCGGACGTTCACCAAGATCATGGTAGTAGTAGCGGTGGCGTTACGCAAAGAGGGATGAATGAGAATTCCTTATCTGGACGATTGTTTAATTCGAGCAAAGTCCATGTCCGAGAATGTACAAGTCACGGACAAGGTGGTGAAGTTCTTGGAGAGGCTCGGTTGGGTGATCAATGCAGACAAGTCATCTCATACCGTCCCAGAGTCTCGAGTACCTCTGGATACGATTCGATACTCAGAGGAGCAGTGTTTCTGCTGGATCATCGAGTCCGGGTCCTGCGACAAGTGGTCAGCCAGTTCAGGGCCACTCCAGCGCCTTCGGCCTGAGTTATCTCCGCATGTTGGGAACCATGGTGGCAATATTGGAAGCGGTACCTTGGGCCCAGTTTCACATGCGTCCGCTGCAGCAGGCGTTGCTTCACCATTGGTCTCATCAGTCCGATTTGTTGAGCAGGCGTCTGCCCTGCCTTGAGGTGGTGGCTGCTTCCAGAATCGTTGAATGCTGGGATGCCTCTGGAGCAGACGGAGTGGCTACCCTTGTTGACAGATGCCAGCCTCACGGGGTGGGGGGCGCATTGCAGGGAGCTCTTCACGCAAGGGCTGTGGTCAACTCGGGAGAGCACGTGGCTCGATCAACAGGTTGGAGTTCAGAGTGGTGAAGTTAGCGTTGCAAGCATTCGAAGCGACTGTGCAGGGTCGGGCGGTACGTGTACTGTTGGACAACTCCAACGGTGGCCTACATCAATCGACAGGTTGGTACACGAAGTACGGCCATGAAAGAGGAGGCAGAGATGCTGTTCGCCTGGTTGGAACATCGTCTGGCAGCAATTTCAGCAGCGCACATTGCGGGAAAGGACAATGTGACGGTGGATTTTCTCAGCAGAGTCCAGGTGGATGCTGGAGAATGGGAGTTGCATCCGGAGGTGTTTGTGCAAGTGGTGCTCAGGTGGGGGCCACCAATCATGGATCTCATGGTGACCTTCCACTCAGCGAAGGCCAGTTGTTTCTTCAGCATACGGCGAGAAAGGATGTCTGAGGGGATCGACGCGCTCCTGCAACGTTGGCCGGTGTCGGGTCTCCTCTATGTATTTCCGCTGTGGGCGCTCATAGGCCTCGATACGCTGCATCACTTGGCCTATCGGGGGGCTGTGTTGCTGGTGGCTCCGGACTGGCCACGGCATCCATGGTACGCCAATCTCATTCGGCTGCTCGACAGAGCCGTGGAGGCTGCCATCGTCAGAGCCTGCTAATTCAGGGGCCTCTGCGGATGCCCCAGGTGGATCGGTTCCCACTTACGGTCTGGCCATTGAAAGGTCGCGGTTAAGGAGAAAGGGTTATTCTGGAGCGGTCATTGCGACTTTGCTGAAAGCGCGGAAAACGTTGACGTCGCTGGCCTATGTTTGCATTTGGCAGATATTTGAAGATTGGTGCTTGCATAGAAAAGTGCATGCGGCGACGGTATCCATGCTAGTGGTTTTAAGCTTCCTACAGGAAGGCTTTGAAAAGGGATTGGCGGCCAGCTCCTTGAGAGTGCAGTTATCCGTGCTGGCTTGCTATAGAGGCAAGGTTCAGGGCATAGTGCTAGGGACGCATGCTGATGTGTTGCACGTTCTCAAAGCAGTGTCAAGGTTGCGCCCTTCTCGTAGAATCGTCGTCCCTCCATGGGATCTCATAAGAACATAAGATATGCCATACTGGGTCAGACCAAGGTCCATCAAGTCCAGTATCCTGTTTCCAACAGTGGCCAATCTAGGTCATACGTACCTAGCAGTTTCCCCAAAAGACACATCTCAATTTGGTATTAGGGGCTCTGGCTAGAGAGCCTTTTGAACCCTTGCATCGGGCGTCCATGAAGGATTTAACGTTAAAGATGGTGTGTTTGGTGGCCATTTGTTCGGCATGGAGAACTTCAGAGTTGCAGGCGTTGTCGTGTAGAGAACCATTTTTGTCTTTTTCAAGAGAAATGGTGTGCTCAGGCCCGTGCCCTCCTTTTTGCCTAAGGTAGTTTCACCGTTTCGCTTAAATCAGACAGTGTCTCTTCCAGTGCTGGGTCCATTAGAGGGAGATACAGCGGACTGGGGATTACGGCGTTTGGACTTAAAACGAGTGTTGCAACAGTATTTGAAAGTTTTTCAGAAGCTTTTCGCAAATCCAACCGTCTTTTCATTTTGTTTGGGGGTTCCCATAAAGGGAAGGCGGCGGTGAAGGCCTCTATTTCTAGATGGATTAGGGAGGCAATTGCTTCCACATATCTATTGTCTGGTCGACCGGTTCCAGCTGGGCTACGAACTCATTCTACCAGAGCGCAAGCGGTGTCATGGGCAGAGCACAGTTTGGTGTTGCCTATGGAAATTTGTAGAGCGGCTACTTGGCTGTCCCTTCACACTTTCAGTAAGCACTACTGCCTGGATATCCTGGCAGCAAAGGGTGCTGTATTTGGGGCGGCGGTGTTGCAAGCCGGCTGGAAAGGGCCCCCCCGATAGCTACTGCTCTGTTACATCCCAGAGGTGGAGGACTAAACTGGAGGACTGATAAGGAAATCGAAATTACACTTACCTGATAATTGTAGTTCCTTGAGGGATAACAAAATAGGAATGGTCACTTTTGCCAGAGTGAAAATACTGTCATTAATGTTACTCTGTACTATAACTTTAAAGCATATGTTGTATCGTGCTCGAACTTATGGCTACAGAGGTCTCAGAAACTGTAGGCTGCCATTGTTCAGGGTTTTATCAATGGACTAATGCCTAAATGTACATCAACGACCTCATTCTTAAACATCTAGCCAATAGTTGTTTTTGTTTTTGTGAAAAAAATTTTTAAACAACTTCAATACGTTATCTTCTTTAGCAAGCTTTTATATGGATAGAATAAACCAGTGAACCAGTGCTTATCTGTGTAGTAGAATCCCGACGCTTATTCAAGCGCTGTATCACGCGTTTCACCACTTCGGTTTCATCAGGGGAGTGTTATAAATCGGCACTCTGGTGTCACTGCAATGGTTCTCAAATGGTGCTTTTGAGAACCATTGCAGTGACACCAGAGTGCCGATTTATAACACTCCCCTGATGAAACCGAAGTGGTGAAACGCGTGATACAGCGCTTGAATAAGCGTCGGGATTCTACTACACAGATAAGCACTGGTTCACTGGTTTATTCTATCCATATAAAAGCTTGCTAAAGAAGATAACGTATTGAAGTTGTTTAAAAATTTTTTTCACAAAAACAAAAACAACTATTGGCTAGATGTTTAAGAATGAGGTCGTTGATGTACATTTAGGCATTAGTCCATTGATAAAACCCTGAACAATGGCAGCCTACAGTTTCTGAGACCTCTGTAGCCATAAGTTCGAGCACGATACAACATATGCTTTAAAGTTATAGTACAGAGTAACATTAATGACAGTTCCTTGAGGGATGACAGTTTAGTCCTCATTCCCGCCCGGGATAGTATGGTTAGCAGTGGAGGTTCCGTCGGGAGAGCGGTGAGATTACTGGTAGGTGTACTTGATACTAGGATTTTCTGTCTCTTTTCATTCTGTCTGGCCTATCTGTCTGAAGGAGCGGAGGAAGAGGCACAAGGAGAGATGCCTTACTTCCGAGAAAATAAAAAACAAAGAACAAAAAAAACCAACCATAACTCCCTTGTATATAGTGGTGGTTGAGTTAAATTGGAAGTTTATTATTATTAGTTACTTATTTGTTGCTCCTTTGAGTGTGCTTTGTCAATAGTTCACTGGGTATGATGGGAGAGACCAGCAGACCACATCCAGTTATGTCACGCTTTTGTGACATGCCCAGTCTCCAAGCTGCAGGAGGATGTGCACAACCCAGAGGTGGACTAAACTGTTGTCCCTCAAGGAGCTACAATTACCAGGTAAGTGTAATTTCAATTTTTCCATCCCTTTCCATAGGGTGGTGAAGGTCCTGATTGAAGTGGAAGGTACCTGATGCCAATTTGCGGGTTGGCAGAAGCATAGCTAGACTTTACCACCCCTCCCCCCCCAGATACGGGGAGGGGGGTAAAGCCTAGCTATGCTTCTGCCAACCCGCAAATTGGCATCGGGTACCTTCCACTTCAATCAGGACCTTCACTGATAAGAGGGAACGTTTCCGCCTTCCCCAGGTGGATGCTGTGGTGGCCACGGTCACCAGAAAGACTAGCATCCTGATAAAAGGGGGGGCAGCCTTGAAGGATCCACTGGACCAGAGGATGAAGGTGCTGCTTAAGCAGACCTTTTGAGATTTCCGTTTTGGCCCTTCAAAGGGCTATTTGTGGCTCCTGTGTTACCCAGGCCTGTTTGTGCTGGTCTCAAAAGATACTTGAAACAGCACTCTCTGAGGACAAGGCTCGCGAGAAAGGGCCCAGTTGGAGCTTGGGGGCAGCCTTCCTGGCTGATCTTCCTTATGATTTTCTTAGGGCATCCGCTAAGTCGATGGCAACTGTGGTGGCAGCCTGGTGTTCGTTGTGGCTGTGGAAGTGGTCAGTGGATCTGGCTTCTAAATGTAGATAGAGTAAGCTTCCTTTTTCTGGGAGGCTGCTATTCGGGGAGGATCTGAAGAAGTTGGTTAAGGACCTGGGGGGGACAAAGGTCCCTCGACGTCTGGAGGAGAAGCCCAAGGTGGTGGGCTGAAGGGTTTTGTCTAGGGCCGGGTGCGTAATAGGTGGAAGTTTTGCCAGGCTCAAGGGGCAAATCCTCAAAAGTCCTGGTTTCTCCTGAAGGACCAGCCCTTTCATGTGGGCAGTTGGGGCAGGGGGGGGGAGGGGTGGAGCCAGAGGAGGCTGCAGAGTCCTCACAATGAAGGTTTGGGGGCCCTCGTGGAGGTTCAGTCGATAGGCAGCTCCCTCAGTCTATTTGTACCCCGCTTGGGCCCAGCTCACTTTGGATGCTTGGGTGTTGAAAGTGATCCACAAGGGCTGTACCCTCAAGTTTGCAAGACCCCTCATGGACACCTTCATAGTGTCTCCATGCCGGGCTCTCACCAAAACTTACACCTTCACTTGAGGCGGTGGTTCCCATCCCCCCAGAGGAGAGGGATTTTACTCAATTTACTTTGTAGTGCCCAAGAAAGAGGGTTCTTGGAGGCCCATTTTGGAATTGAAAGGGGTCAACTGAGCCCTTCGGGTATGCCGCTTTCACATGGAGACCCTACAGTCCGTCATTGTGGTCATCTGTCAAGGGGAGTTCTTTGACGTTCCTGGATCTGTCTGAGGCATACTTAACACATTCCCATTTGGCCAGAACATCAGCGATTCCTGCGCTTTGCAATTCCATAGGCACATTTTCAGTTCCAGGCCACCATGCCACGGGTGTTCGCCAAGGTGGTGATGGTTGTGATGGCCCTGCAAATGCAGGTTATCCTGGTTCATCTGTATTTGGATGATAGGTTGATTCAGGCAAAATCATTGCAGGAGAGTTTCAAGGCCTTGTTTGATCCGCCAGCTTCAGGAACTGTGTTGGGTCATAAATTTTGCCAAGAGCAGCCTGTCTCCGTCTCAGTCTTTGGAGTACCTTGGAGCCTGCTTCGATATGCAGTGGGGGATGCTATTCCTGCCAGAGGGCAGGACTGTGAAGTTGCAAAGTCCGGTATGGAGGCTGTTGCCATAAGAACATAAGATATGCTATACTGGGTCAGACCAAGGTCCGTCAAGCTTGGTATTCTGTTTTCAACAGTGGCCAATCTAGGTCACAAGTACCTAGCAGTTTCCCTAAAAGACACAGGTTCCACAATGCTTGTATTGGGGCAAGCAGTGAATATCCTGGGTCTCCTTTAATAATGGTTTATGGACCTTTCCTCCAGGAACTTGTCCAAACCTTTTTTAAACCTGGCTATGCTAACAGCTTTTACTACATCCTCTGGTAACAAATTCCAGAGTTTGACTACACATTGAGTGAAAAAAATATTTTCTCAGTGTGTAGCTTCATTGCATGTCTCCTAGTCTTTCTATATTTTGATGGCATAAACAATTGATCTACGTTTACCTGTTTCACTCCAGTCATTAATTTATTGACCTCTATCATATCTTCCCCTCAGCCATCTTTTTTCCAGGTTGAAGAGCCGGCTGAGGGGAGGTATGATAGAGGGTAATAATGGGTGATTTCTATTATCCCAATATCGACTGGGTCACTTGTACAGCACGACATGGTAGGGAAATGAAGTTTCTAGATGAAATAAATGACTGCTTCTTGGAGCAGCTGGTTCATGGACTGTCAAGAGGGGAAGCTATTCCTTAGTGGAACACAGGGTCTGGTGCAAGAGATAAGGTTGTTGGGTCCACTTGACAATAGTGAACATAGCATGATTGCATTTGATTTAATAAATGGAAGCAGGACAGCAAGGAAATCCACAGTACTACCTTTCAATATTCAAAAGGAAGACTATGATAAAATGTGGAAAATAGTTAATAAAAAACCCCTAAAAGGAACAGCTGCAAAGGTTAAAGATTTACATCAAGCATGGTCGTTTAAAAATACTATCTTTGAAATCCGGACCACATGTATTCCACGATTTAAGAAAAGTTGGAAGGAAGACCAAAAAACTGCCAGGGTTTAAAGGTGAGGTCAGAAAGGCTGTAGTAGTCAGAAAAGCATCTTTCAGGAAATGGAAAAAGGAGCCAAATAACGAAAACAGGAGACAACGTAAGTACTGGCAAGTTAGATGCAAGGCATTGATAAAGTAGGCAAAGAGAGAATTTGAAAAAAAGCTTGCTGTGGAAGCAGAAATGTGTAATAAAAGCATCGGGTGACGGAACCTCTTTCTTCCTTGGGAGTCGGATCTTCTCACACAGGGTCCAGTCCAGATACCGGATGTAGCTCAGGTTTTGCTTATGGCCTAGCTCTTGAGAGGGCACATTTGAGGTGCAAGGGGTACTCTCTTCAGGTCATTGATACTTTTGTCGAAGCCGCAGAAGCGTTTTATATCCTTGCTTTATGTATGGGTTTGGTGTATTTTTGAGATCTGGTGCGGAGAGAGAGAGGCATGCAGTCCCTAGGGTCTCTGCTTCTGATGATCCTGGCCTTCTTGTAGGATGGGAACAGGAGGAGGAGCTTGGCTCTTGCAGACACAGGAGGGAACAAACGAAGCAAGAGAGGCAGATGGGTTTGGAACAGACTGCTTTAATGATGAGGGTCCCTGCGCGTTTCGGCTTACGCCTTCCTCGGGGGACATACAGCAGTGTTGTATCAGATGGAATGTCTCTCAAAGAGAGTTTTGTAAAAGCACTATATGAGGGTAGTACCGTATCTGAAGAGTTGTCTCATAAAGACAGTTTGGTCGAAGCACTAGTCACAGCTTCGTTTCATTGCTGCTGCACACTGACAATTTTTGCGATTCTACACTACCCAGCAATATCTGTCTGTAGCTTCAATTATTGCATAGTGCTTCGACCAAACTGTCTTTATGAGACAACTCTTCAGATACGGTACTACCCTCATATAGTGCTTTTACAAAACTCTCTTTGAGAGACATTCCATCTGATACAACACTGCTGTATGTCCCCCGAGGAAGGCGTAAGCTGAAACGCGTAGGGACCCTCATTAAAGCAGTCTGTTCCAAACCCATCTGCCTCTCTTGCTTCGTTTGTTCCTTCTTGTAGGATGGCCTTGACAAGGAGTTGGCCCTGAACTCTTTGAAGGCCCAGATGGCAGCCCTGACCTGTTTCCTAGTTCGTGTGCAGGGCAAGTCTGGCTTCTCATTAGGATGTCGTTAGTTTCCTTCGAGGGGTCAAGCATCTGAGACTGCCTTGTTGGTCCCTGATTCTTTCCTAGGACCTAAATCTGGTTCTCTCCATGCTCGTAGCGCCGCTGTTTGAGCCTCTGTTGGAGGCCTCACTGAAGTATCTCACTCTGAAAGTGGTGTTCTGGTGGCTATTTGCTTGGCGTAATGCATCTTGGATCTGCAAGCTCTCTAGTGTGGGGAGCCCTATTTGTTGCTGATTAAGGAAAAAGTGGTCCTTCGTCTGCAGCACTTTACCTCAATCAAGCAGTAATCTTGCCAGCTTTTGCTGACTCCCTGGACTTTCCGGGATCTGGGGATCTGTGTTATCTTGATATCCACAGGTTTCTTAAGCAGTGTTTGAGAGTGTCAAATGTGTTTGTGTTCAGAGCTCCTTTTTGCGCTGTTTGGTGGGCCTCGGAAGGGTGAGGTAGCTTCCAAGGCGACCATTTCACATGGTGCCATCGAATCCACGTATTTGCTGAATGGGTGTGCTGTCCAGTGGGTTTTCAGGACCATCTTGGGTGAAGTAGTCTGGTTCCACCTCCGAACTTTTGTCGGGCGTTGACATGGCCATCACTTCATTCCTTTATGCGCCATTACAGACCGACTGTGCAGGCCCATCATGACATGGATTGCAGGGCATGGATGTTGAAAGCCGGTGTTTTGGTTCCCACCCCGTGATTGTACTGCTTTTGTACATCGTACATGTTTAGACTGAAGGGATGAACTGGAAGGTGAAATTTAGGTCTTACCTGCTAATTTTCTTTCTTGGAGTCTGTCCAGTCCAATCCAGGACCCATCCAGAACTTGGTTTCTGTCTGATGCTGGCCCTTTGTCTTTTCTGAAAGGAGGGTTTGCTGCAACGAGCATGTTTGGGCCAGTTAGTTGCGTCACTTCTCTCATCGCTCCTCTTTGGTTGATCTTGGGGGGTTCTGCTGTGCTGTTTCTCTGCTTACTCTCCCTGTTGTGGACCATGGTCCCCCCCCCCAAAAAAAAAAAAATCAAAACAAAAAACAAAACCAAAGAATTTCAGATATTTGAATTAGGTCCCTCTTGGGGCGTTCTATTTGTTGCAGAGCTGGTGGAGTTTCTGGGGATTCTGGGATTCCATTCTTCTGCTTTGTGAGGATACTTAAGGGGAGTTCCTTGGCTTGTTTGTGCTTAGTCTCCATCTGCTTGTAGATGAGCTTATCCCATGTGTCTGAACTGGCCTGGAGGGACTCAAGGAAAGAAAATTAGCAGGTAAGATCTAATTTCACCATAAATGAGCCACATACTTAGCCAAGACGAAAGCTCATATAATTGTATTCAGGAGCTTGAGAAGGGAACAGATTATTGAAGTAGTGGAGTATAGTCCGACCCATAAAATAAGGCTAATTGGTGGCATGCTAGAGTAGCAAGAAGGAAATGAGAAGAAATAAAAATGCCCTCTAAAAATTAGTTTCTAAGCCCTTGAGGTAATGCCACAATTTATATTCTGATATTTTGCTGCTTTTTTTTTTAAATTTCTCTCTCCTTTAAAATACTTCTATACTTGCTGAAAGTTTTTATTAAAATTTAAATATTTGGGTTTCATGTATGACTGCTCTGACATTCTGAACGTTACTACTACTAATTCGTATAGCACTACAAAGTGTACGCAGCACTTTACATATAGAGATTTAAGACAGTCCCTGATCATCAAAGCTTATCTAATCAAGATGAAAAAACTAGAGTATGGCAAGAGACACACAGATAGTGGACAAGAGAATGAGGGAGCATCAGGATCCAAAAGCAGCCTCGAAGAGGTGGGTCTTCAGCCTGGACTTGAATAGGGCCAGAGAAAGGAGCCCAAGGCACTGACTCAGGTTGTTTGTTCCAGGCATACAGAGCAACAGGGTGGAATGGACAAAGTCTGCAGTTGGCAGTGGCAGAGAAGGGTACAGATAAAAGGGATCTGCCAGAGGAGTGGAGTTCCCAAGGAGGAGTTTAGAATGAGATAAGAGAGGTAGAGGAGCTGCAGAAGGAATGCACTTGTAGGTAAGTAGGAGAAGTTTGTACTGGATGTGTAAATGGGTAGTGAGCCAGTGAAATGACTTGAGAAGAGGGATTACATGAGCATAGTGACACTGGGGGAAGATAAGTTGTGCAGCTGAGTTTTGAACCGATTGAAGGGGAGAAAGATGATTGAGAGAGACCGAGAGGCGCAGGTTACAATAGTCAAGATAGAAGGTGACTAGTGAGTGGATGAGGGTCTTAGTAGTGTGTGTGGAAAGGAAGAGACAAATTTTGCCAATCTTATAGAGAGAAACAATAGGTTTTAGCTATCTGTTGGATGTGTGCAGAGAAAGAGAGAGTAGAGTCAAAGATGGCCCCGAGGTTGTGAGCTAAGGAAACAGGGGAGGTGTGTAGTGTTATCCACAGACATAGAGAAGGGAAGAAGGGAGGAGGTGGTTTTAGGGGGGAAGATAAGCAGCCAAGTTTTGGCCATGTTCAGTTTCAGACGGTAGTGAGACATCCAGGCAGCGATGTCTGATAAGCAGGCAAAAATCTGGGCCTGGATTCCTGCAGAGATTTCAGGCACAGAAAGATAGATCTGAGAATAGTCAACCAAAGATGGTACTAAAAACCATGGAAGGAAATAAGTGCACCAAGGGACTAAGCGTAAAGAGAAACGGAGAGGTCCCAAGACCTGTTTGTGGTGTGGTGTGGTGTTTGGGTTTTTTTTTTTAAATATATACAGAAAGTTCTAATTTCAGAGTTCCTGAGCGTTCCTCCAGTTAGTCCTCTACCTCTGGGTAGTGAACCTCCTCCTGCAGTTTGGAGGCTGGGCATGTCGAAACTTGTGACATCACTGGATATAGCCTGCTGGCACTTCCCATCAAACCCCAGTGTGTCCAGTCTCCACGCAGCAGGAGGACGTAGTGAGCCTAGGGTTAGGCTCACTTGGGAGAACAATTAAGGAGCATTTACTGTACTGAGAAGTTTGATTGGGGTTTCCTATTTTAGGGGGCTCAAATGGAGTTCAAATAAGTTTAATTTTACTTTATATTTACTTTAAACTTACTTTAGTTTCATTTGTTTAATTCAGTTAAAATCCCATTAGTTTAACTTGGTACATCCTTGTGTCTTACCATTGGCTGCCTTGTCTCTTTAAGAGCTTGATTTGCTCTGTGTGCGGGCTGTGTCCCTTGAAAGCAGTTTCCAGCCGGGATCTCTCCCCCCGGACTGTTCGGGGGAGAGCCCCGTGGTCCCGTTAGCCGCAAGAAGAGTGTAGCGGCAGGGGCGTTGTGAAGGTCACAGCACTACTCTGGGCCCGGGACGGACGTCATTTGGAGGCAGCGCTTCACTTACAACGCGAGCGGCCTCGGGTCCTGCATTTTTTTCTCCTGCCGCGTTAAGTATAGTGGCGGGGAGCTGGGCACGGTAATTTAGGCCACAGTGCTGGCGCAGTACGGGGCAGCTTCAGCAGGCCGCAAGGAGCGGTTTTGGCCGGTGGAAAGTTTGGTGCCAAAAGCAAGGCTCTGAGGAAAGACGCCATTTTAAGGGAACCGCGTGGTGGCTGGGTTTTTCGGCCTGCAATTCTCGGTGGTAAGAACACATTTAAAAGCTGAAGGGTCTGTGTTCTAAGACTGTATTGTCTGGTGGGGGGCTTACCCTGGGGGGG
The DNA here is from genome assembly GCA_033557465.1 of Ichthyophis bannanicus. Classification (NCBI taxonomy): domain Eukaryota; kingdom Metazoa; phylum Chordata; class Amphibia; order Gymnophiona; family Ichthyophiidae; genus Ichthyophis; species Ichthyophis bannanicus. The sequence continues at coordinate 1,067,267,979 of CM066031.1, read as the reverse complement.
GGGGGCGCCCCCCCCATCTGATTGGCAAGGTTATTGGTGTGTTTTTTGTTGTTTTTTTTTTTACACAAAAGAAGCACTACCGATAGTTTTTCCCTAGGTGCTACTGGAAGGCAAGCAGATGTCTTCATGGCCGCAGTGCGTGGTGTGCAGCGCACGCAGAGGGACTGTGGCTGACACAGGCATCTGTCGGGCCTGCGTCTGTGTCCAGCAAAGTTGAGCCTCAGATGGAGTCTGCGGTGCCTCTGGAGGGGCTGGAGCCCGTAGTTTCGGCCGGAGAAGAGGTGCTAGCTCTTACCCAGACAGGATCCGGTGTAGAGTTCCTAGCGGGTCCGTCTTCGACATCTATGGCAGGACAGATGGAGGATTTTTGTCTGGATTTTGTATTAATTATGCATCAAGCTTTCTGTATGAAGTGTCAGGGGAAGTTACCTGCGTCCTTGCAGATGGCAGGTCCTACTTCGCTACCACGGACTGGAGAGCCTGTTGGGGCTTCTTTGCGACCTCCTAAAAGAGCACGGCATAGTGACCTCTCGCCCTCTGACGGGGCCTGGCCAGAGTCAGAGGAGGGGGAGGAGGAACTAGAGGCCGAGGAAGAGGATTTAGAAGGGGAGATTGCCGAACCAGAGGACCAGGCAAAGATCATTCGAGTATTTTGGAAAGAGGAGCTGACGGCGCTTATCACGGAATCCCTTCAAACTCTGAAACTGGCTACAGCGCAACCCGTGGTGGACGCGGACATAGAAGATCCGGTCATTCAGGCAGTGAGGCAGGCTCAGGTAGTCTTTCCCGTACATAAAGTAGTAGATCAGATGATCCAAACCGAGTGGGATCAGCCGGAAGCGGGTCTCAAGGGTATCAGAACTTTAAACAGGCTCTATCCATTAGCGGATTCGGACAGGGAGAGATTTAGGTTCCCACGGATTGATGCGGCAGTGGCAGCAGTGACAAAGACCACCATCCCAGTGGAAGGTAGTGCAGCATTAAAAGATGCGCAAGATAGGAAAGTAGATGGCCTTTTGAAGCCGTCCTTTGAAGCTGATGCGCTTGCGTTGCAGGCGTCCATATGCGGAGCTTGGGTGGCGAGAGCTTGTCTCCGTTGGTCGCAGCATTTGCGTCAGGCTCCACAGTTCGAGCCAGAGAGCATTCGGCAACTAGACCGCCTCAAGTCCGGGGCGGCTTATCTGGCAGATGTGCATTATGACCTAATCAGAGTGTTGTCTAATAGTATGGCTTCCTTGGTGGCGGCCCGGAGGTCGCTGTGGTTAAAGAATTGGGCGGCCGATGGGTCTTCTAAAGCCCGTCTAGGTAAGTTGCCTTTCAAAGGGAAGTTGTTGTTTGACAAAGAACTCGATAAGTTGGTCAAGGACTTAGGTAAATCCAAGGGAGGCCAGCTTCCGGAAGATAAGCCCAAACAGGGGAAATCCCTATCGGCTTTTAGGGGGCAGTCCCGGGATTTCAAATGTTTTCGGTCGTCTCGGCTAGGTGGTTTTCAAAGGGGGAGATTTGCTCCTAGAACCCAGGGGTTTCTGAGGTTCTGGGGAGCAAATAGAGGTTTCTCGGGCGCTCCCTCTACATCCTTTAAAAAGCCACAATGAAAGGGGGTAGACTCAGGTCGGAAGCCTCCTGATCGGGGGGCGTCTGCGGGAGTTTCTTCCCGCCTGGGTCCAAATCACGTCAGATCAGTGGGTGTTAGAGATCATTCACGACGGCTATGCACTGGAATTGGCCAGGCCGGTTCTGGATTCTTTTGTGATGTCCCCCTGCTGAAGTCAATGAAAAGCTTTGGACATTTGACAGACTTTAGACCGGCTGGTGCAGTTGGGGGCGGTAGCGCCAGTACCAAGGAAGGATTACGGTGCGGGTCGATACTCCATATATTTCGTGGTTCCAAAAAAGGGCGGTTCGGTCCGTCCTATATTAGATCTCAAAGGGGTAAATCATTGCCTTCGAGTACCTCATTTCAGAATGGAAACCTTGCGGTCGGTCACTGTAGCGGTACGTCAGAGGGAGTTCTTAACGTCGCTGGATCTTACGGAGGCCTACCTACACATCCCGATCCGGGAGGCGCATCAAAAGTGGCTAAGGTTTGCTCTGCCTTGGACATTCAGTTCCAGGCATTGCCCTTTGGACTGGCCACGGCTCCACGAACCTTTACCAAGATTATGGTGGTGGTAGCAGCGGCATTGCGAAAGGATGGAATATTGGTGCACCCTTATCTCGACGATTGGTTAATCCGAGCGAAATCCAGGGCCGAGAGCGTTCAGGTGACAGCCAAGGTGGTGAGGTTTCTGCAAAGCCTGGGCTGGGTAGTCAATGCAGCCAAGAGTCACTTAGTCCCATCCCAGGATCTCGAGTATCTGGGAGTTCGGTTCGACACCCAGAGGGGCTTGGTGTGTCTTCCGAAACGACATATCTCAGCTCTGCAGCAATTGGTGCACAGGTTTCTGGCGACTCGGGCGCCCTCGGCGTGGAATTACCTTCGGGTACTCGGGACGATGGCGGCGACACTGAATGTGGTGCCGTGGGCCCGATTTCACATGAGACCGTTGCAGAGGGTGTTGCTGCGCCGGTGGTTGCATCAGAATCATTCTTTGAACAAACGGCTTCCCTGCCCTCTCCAGATCCGGCAGTCGCTTCGGTGGTGGTTACGGCCGGAATTGTTGGTGGCCGGGGTTCCGCTCGAGCAGCCGGTCTGGCTTCCCTTGATCACGGATACGAGTCTGGTGGGCTGGGGAGCGCATTGCAGCGCGGTGTTTGCGCAAGGCACTTGGAACGAGCAAGAGAGGATGTGGTCGATCAACCACCTGGAACTGCGAGCGGTCTCACTAGCACTGCGACACTTGGAGGCTACGGTAACAGGGAAAGCAGTGTGAGTTCTGTCCGACAGCTCCGCGATGGTGGCCTACATCAATCGGCAGGGCGGTGGAGGAAGAAGCGGAGGCTCTCTTTGTTTGGGTGGAGCTTTGGCTTCTGGCTATCTCGGCGGCGCACATTGCAGGAAGGGACAATGTAACGGCGGATTTTCTCAGCAGAGTGCGCGTGGATGCCGGGGAATGGGAGTTGCATCCCGACATCTTTGCACAGATAGCAGATGGGGTCTTCCAATCATGGACCTCATGGCAACCTTTCGGTCAGCAAAGACGGATCGGTTCTTCAGCAGGTGTCGGGAACGAATGTCGGAAGGGATCGACGCCTTGATTCAGCCTTGGCCGACAACGGGGACTCCTTTGTTTTCCCGCCCTGTGCGTTGCTGGGGCACGTGATTCAGTGCATCAAAGCTCACGTGGGGTTGGTTCTGTTAGTGGCTCTGGATTGGCCAAGGTGCCTGTGGTACGCCAATCTCGATCGATTGCTCGACGGGGATCCCTGGAAGTTGCCGACATCAGGGGATCTTCTTCAGGGCCCACTTCGAATGCCTCAAGTGGATCGATTCTCGTTTACGGTTTGGCCATTGAAAGGGCAAGGTTAAAGAAAAGAGGTTACTCGGCAGCGGTCGTGGCTACCTTGTTGCGTGCGCGAAAAAGCTCCACATCTTTGGCGTATGTGCATATTTGGTGTATTTTTGAGGACTGGTGTTCGCGGAGGCAAGTACGAGCTGCGACGGTGGCTGTACCTGTAGTGTTGAGCTTTTTGCAAGATGGTTTTGATAAGGGTCTGGCAGCCAGTTCCTTGAGGATTCAATTGGCGGCTCTAGCATGTTATAGAGGCAAGGTGCAGGGGAGGTCGCTGGGAGCTCACCCTGATGTTATGCGATTTCTTAAAGCAGTTTCTAGGCTTCGTCCCGCTCGGAGAATGACTGTCCCGCCGTGGGATCTCAATGTGGTTTTATGCGCCTTGGTGAAGGCTCCCTTTGAACCATTGCTCCGGGCATCTGTAAAGGATTTAATCCCGAAGGTGGTATTTTTGGTAGCTATTTGTTCGGCTAGACACATCTCAGAGTTGCAGGTGTTGTCCTGTAGGGCACCCTTTCTGGTCTTTTCAAGAGATAAAGGTGGAGCTGAGACCAGTGCCATCGTTTTTACCAAAGATTGTGTCTCCATTTCATCTCAATCAAGTGGTTACCCTGCCGGTGCTCTGTTCGGGCGAGGGGGATGCCTCGGACCGCAATTTATGTTGTTTGGATGCAGCGCGAGTTTTGCGTCACTATTTTAAGCTTTCTGAAGGGTTTAGTAAGTCAGACCGTCTCTTCGTGCTGTTCGGAGGTCCGCGCAAAGGAGAGGCAGCGTCAAAAGCTTCTATTTCCAGATGGATTAAGGAAGCGATTGCTTCAGCATATATTTTGCAGGGTCGGACCGTTCCGGTGGGGCTCCGTGCTCACTCGAGAGCGCAGGCGACTTCCTGGGCGGAACACAGTTCGATTCCTCCAGTAGAGATTTGTAGAGCGGCTACTTGGTCTTCTCTACATACTTTTCATTAAACACTACCGTTTAGATGTGTTGGCGGTGGGCGATGCTGCTTTCGGTGCAGCGGTTTTGCGCTCCTGGTGCAAAGGTCCCTCCCATTAGTTACTGCTCTGATACATCCCAGAGGTAGAGGACTAAACTGGAGGAACGCTCAGGAAATTGAAATTACACTTACCTGGTAATTGTAGTTCCTGGAGTGACTCCAGTTTAGTCCTCATCCCACCCTTGGGGTGTTAATTTCTTTGGACTATTTTCAGATCCTTTTCGGAGGAGGATTCGAGTTCGTGCTGAGGACTATGAATCTTCGGTTATCCTATGGTTCGCTGTGAGTATGGCTATTTTTTCTTTTTTTTTCATTCTGTCAGCAGATAAAGAGTGGTGCATACAAGGTACAAGGATGTTCATACTTATGAGTGTTTAAAAAAAAAAAGAAGAGAAAATCCTGTATTTAGGAAAGTTTAAATGCATATTAACTACAGCCCTTTGGTTTAAAAAAAACAAAAGGGGTTCCGTTCATTGTTCTGATGGTAATGCTATTTTTGATTTTAGCTACTTACTTGTTGCTCCTTTGAGTCTGCTTTTCAATAGTGCACTGGGGTTTGATGGGAAGTGCCAGCAGGCTATATCCAGTGATGTCACAAGTTTCGACATGCCCAGTCTCCAAGCTGCAGGAGGAGGTTCACTACCCAGAGGTAGAGGACTAAACTGGAGTCACTCCAGGAACTACAATTACCAGGTAAGTGTAACTTCAATTTGCTGCTCATTAAAAATAGTTTCTTCATCTTTGTTCTTCTGGCTTATGATTATCTTTTTTGGTAATGTTTGTAGTATGCTGTATATCCTTTACTATAATATTTTGTATGATATGTATTACCACCTTAATTTTGTTTTCATGATATGTCTAATGGTTTGTTCCATGTTATCCTGCTAGACTAGCCCAAATGAATGGGCAATGTTTCCCAGCCATCAAGTGGAGGAAAAGACTAGAGCAACTTTCAGTGATGTCATCACTTGTATACAAGGTGTGACAAAACATTTATGGGACAGTCTCTTTTTTTTATTACAAAAGCTACAGCTAAAGCTACGCATTGTCCCCTTCAGAGTAATCCCCCCCAGAGTTGATGCGCTTCTGCATTCACTTCTGCCACGTACGGAAGCACTCAGTAAAGTCCTCCTCCTTGAGGTCCCTCAGCTCCCTCATCACAGTGGCCTTGATCTCTTCTACAGAGGCGAAATGGGTTCCTTTGAGCACAATCTTCATCCTGGGGAAGAGCCAGAAGTCGCACGGTGTGAGATCTGGGGAATAAGAGGGTGGTCGAGAGTTGTGATTTGTTTGTTGGCCAAGAACTGCCTCACACTGAGCGCAGTGTGTGCGGGCGTGTTGTTGTGGTGGAGCAGCCACGGCTTGTCTCTCCACAGAGCCCGCCTGCTGCGCCAAACCCGGTTATGGAGGCGATTGAGGACCTGCTGGTAGACGTGCTGGTTAACTGTCTGATCCTCGGGCACAAACTCCTGATGGACCACTCCCTTCTGGTAAAAGAATGCGATCAGCATGATCTTGATCCTTGATTTGGACATGCGCTCCGCCTTGGGTCTGGGTGACAGTCGAGACTTCCATTGCAGGCTCTGTCTCTTGCTTTCAGGGTCGTATTGGAAGACCCAAGTCTCATCTCCTGTGATGATTCGGCCAACCAACTCTGGATCTTCTTCAATCTTCTCTAGCAAGTCTCGACCAACATTGACCCGGTGCTCCTTCTGGTCATCCGATAAAAGCCTGGGCGCCATCTTGGTGCACACCTTCCGCATCCCCAGCTCCTGCACCAAGATGGTCCACACTGACTCTCTGTTTAGGTTGAGCTCCTCAGCTATCATCCACACCGTCAATCTGCGATCACTCTGCACCAGCTGGTTCACTCTGTCAGTGTTCTCAGCCGTCTTTGTCGTAGAAGGCCATCCTGACTTGAGGTCATCCTCCACCTCCTCGTGGCCAGTCTTGAAGCGTTTGTGCCACTCAAAGACTCACGGCCTTGACATTGCATCTTCTCCATAAGCCTTTTGGAGAAGTTGGAGACACTCAGTTGGGCCCTTCTCCAACTTAACCAGAAATTTCAAGCTGATTCTTTGCTCCATATTTCTGCCACCTCCAGTTGCATGACAAAGCGATGGAACAGTGTGCTACAAAAAAACCTGAAAAAGAAAAACAGTGAGAGATGAAAAATATTATAGCAGAATAGTGGCGAGATGTTGCATAACACAGTGACATAAGCGGTTAGCCAATTGGGATTGAGTCATGGGCGTGGCTGCCAGAGTCTTGTTTCTTTTTTTGTCCCACCTCGTATATGCACATGCAGCACTGAGAGAACCAGTATTGCCTGCCTCTGTTGGTGGCAAGGTGTGTGGACTGATGCAGCAGTGTAGAATGGCCTGTCTCCCCTGGCTCAGATCACGATTTTGTGTTTTCCATTTTGACACACTGGGTTTTTAGCACTAGTGGGTTGTAGAGTGGACAGGAGGATCCCATAGAACTCGAGGGGGGGGGGGAGTCTTTTTCCAGCGTGCCCCTTTCCTCTCATTGTCATCTGCCTGTAGGCTTTGCGTTTTTCTTTACTCCGTCAGCTGAAGAACTCTGAACTGTGTTGCCGGCTTGACTGCCCTCCCTCTGGCTGCTGCAGCTGCTGTCACCTCATCTTTGCAATCGTAAGGCACAAATGCAAGGCCTCCAATACCTATGCTACTTTGGGAGGGTGGCTGAGCTGGAGTTGCAGGAGGAAATGCCAGGAGCACATGGAAGGGGAAGGGAGGCAACAGGAGTCACTAGATGCGAGGAGGTAATGGGGAGATACAGAGGAAGGAGGAAATAAGGAAGTGGGGGATATGCTGGACATAGATGATCATAAGGAGATGGAGATATGCTGGACACAGGAGAAGGGGACATAGGAAGATGGAGAGGTGCCACTAGACAGTAAAGGGAGTGAGGAGAGATGCTAGACACAGCAAAGAAAAGAGAAAGAGTTAGTGAAAGACTGGGGAATAAGGGATTGGAGAAGGAGAGTAAATTTGAGAATGGGGTTGGGGTTAGGACTGGAAAATGGTGGTAAATTGAGGACTGGATGCCAAGGAGGAGGAGTGAAATCCGAATCGATAGAGACAGAAGAATAAATGGAAGAAAACGTGGGAAAAAGATAAATACCAGAGATGAATGGTGGATAGGAAGTGAAAAAAACAGGAGACAGAAGTGGTAGATGGATTTGAGACCCTGGAAAAAGTTCAGAGAAAATGAAGGAAAGGAGAAACCAGTGACTGGAACTAACACGGTTATAAAAATAAAATAGCCACATCATAAAGGTACAAAAAAGCGTAGTAACTCACCTGTAACAGGTGATTTTCGGGAACAGCAGGAATCAGTTTTCACATATGGGTGAAAGTTACCAACTGAGCCCACACTGGAACGCTCCCCAGCCTCCAATAGGAAAGCCTTTGGGAGCACTCCACTGCGCCTGCATGCCTGCCTTTCCAACTGTTGCCCTCAGTTGAGTTTGTAGCTGAAAAGAAGAAAATAAAAGAACCCTACAACTCCTAGGGGAGGAGGGCAGGTTGTGAAGACCTGATTCCTGCTGTTCCCAGAGATCACCTGTTAGAGGTGAGTAATTCTGCTATCTCCAGGAACAATCAGGAATGCAGTCTTCACATATGGGACTCACTAGCTGGCCGGGGGGGGGGGGGGGAGTTGTGCGATCCCTGAGGCAAAAAACGTGTAGCTGAAGAATCTGGAACAGTTGTGGTCCATTGGACTTGATTCCAGGAAGCGATATTCCCCCAGTTATAGTCTGGTATCTTGTAGAAGTTAGGGACGGAGGGTGGGAGTTCAGTCTGTCCTAAAGTGCTGCTGGAGTACAACTTGGCCAAAGACTGCATCCAAATGGGAGTCTCTGTCCAGACAGTAGTTTTCAGCAAAAGTAGGAATGGAGGACCAAGTAGCTGCCCAGCAAATCTCCTCATTGGCTACTGAACAGAGATTAGCTGTGGATGTTGCCATAGCCCACACATTATTAGCAGTGGCATGACCCTCCAATGAGAATCCTGCTTCTGCATAAGCAAAAGAAATGCAATCTGCTATCCATCTATAGAGGATATAGGCCCAGGTGACTAGGATCAAAGAAAATGAATAATTGAGAGGATTTTCTGTGATCTTTGGTTCTATCCAAATAGTAGGCCAGCGCTCACTTGCAGTCTAAAGTGTGTAGTGCTGCTTCAGCCCAAGACGCATGTAGTCTAGGGAAGAGAATTGGGAGGATTACCGACTGGTTTAGATGGAAGGAGCAAACCACCTTAGGGAGGAAATGCCGATGGGTACGCAGAACCACCTTGTCATGGGGGAACAGAGTGTAGGGGTGATCTGCCACTAGAGCCTGCAGCTCGCTGATGAGGCAAGCTGAAGTGAGGACAATAAGGAAAATGACCTTCCAAGATAGAAACTTCAGTGAAGTGGTGGCTAAAGGCTCAAAAGGTGGTTTTAGAAGTTGCGCCAGAACTACATTCAGATCCCAGGCCACCGGAAGTGGCTTAATGGGTAGCTTGGACAGTAGGAGACCCCGCATGAAGCATGCAAATAAGGGATGTGAGGAGATAGGCTCTCCATCTACTGGTTTGTGAGGCCGCAATGGCATGAAGGTGAACTCTCACTGAGTTAGTCTTAAGATCTGTCGAGAATAAATGGAGAAGATATTGTAGAAGTGACTCCACTGGACAACAAAAGGGGTTGAGGTCCTTTGGGGAGCACCAAAGGGCAAACCTACACCATTTAAAGGTATAAGATCGCTTGGTGGTATCCTTACGAGATGCAAGAAGGATATCCTTGACTGCCTGTGGTAGGTCGAGGTCGGTGAGCACTAGCCCTTCATCAGCCATGCTGTCAGGTGTAGGGAGTGAAGATTGGGATGGAGGAGTGACCTGTGGTCCTGAGAGATGAGGTTGGGCGCATATCCCAGGGTGAGTAGCTGAGACTATGTAAGGTGAAGAAGCAGAGGAAACCATGGTTGATGGGCCAGAAGAGGGCTATGAGAATCATCGAGCCCCTGTCTACCTGTAGCTTGAACAGCATCTTGGGTATCAAGGGGGATGGGAGGGAATGTGTAAAGCAGTCAGTGTCCCCAATGGATAAGGAAGGCATCAGGGGCCTGGCGGTGCAGTGACGGAACACTGGAGCAGAAGAGTGGAAGCTGCATGTTTTTTGGAGTGGCAAAAAGATCTATGAGTGGGCTTCCCCACGTTTAGAAGATCTTAGCAGCCGTCTCCCAATGCAAGGTCCTTTCGTGTGGACAAAGGATATGGCTTAGCCTGTCTGCTAGGACATTGAGTTCACCCAGTAGGTACACTGCTGAGGTGGATGCAGTGAGAGATGGCAAAGGACCATAGGTGAATTGCTTCTTTGCCGAGGGGATGGGACCCCGTTTCCCCTTGTTTATGTGGAACATGACTACTTTGTTGTCCGTTTTGTCTACAACAGGTTGCTTTGATAGTTTGGATTGAAAAATCTGAAGAACATTTGTCAGTGCCCGTAGTTCTAGCAGGTTGATCTGCAGGGCAGATTCCTGTTGTGTCCACAGTCCCTGTGTGGTCAGGTCGTTCAGTTGTGCCCCCGAGCCCAGCTTGGAAGCATCTGTAGGCAGGGTGCATCGACATGGAGGCATCTGAAAAGTTGACCCGACAAGTAGGTTTTGTGGGAGACACCATCACTGAAGGGACTTGATCAGTTGAAGGGTGATGTGGACCTTGTCTCTGAGGAGACCCTTTGTTTGTGTCCATTGGGAAAATGGAGTCCACTGTGTTTTATTACATGTGTAATAGAGCGTAGGGGACAACATGGACCGTGGAAGCGATGTTCTTAATAGTTGTAGTATCTCTCAAGTTCTTACTTGGCTTTGCTGTTATACCCCTTTTACCAGCTAGATGAGGTGGGCACTGCGATCCGAGGAAAGCTCAGGCCTGTCGAGTGTCTAAAAGCATTCTGATGAACTCCAGGTGTTGGGTTGGAGCGAGGTGGGACTTTGGGAAGTTTATGATAAAACCCAGGTGTTGGAGCACCATGATGGTGCGATGAAGGGAGAGTGTTATCTCTTGGGGGGAGTCTCCCCTGATTAGCTAATCGTCTAAGTAAGGAAAGACGAATACCCCCAAGGTGCGTAGGTGGGCATCAACGACTGCCATGCATTTTGTGAAGACCTTTGAGGCAGAGGCTAGACTGAAGGGGAGAACCCGGTATTGATAATGGTCTCCTTGAAACATGAAGCGCAGATACTGTCTGTGCAAGGGATGTATAGTGAATGCATGTATGCCTATTTTAGGTCTAGAGAACATAGCCAATCGTGTCTCTAGAAGTATGGTAGAAGAGTTTCTAGAGAAATTATTTAGAATTTTTCTCAGACCATGAACAAGATGGGCCTGAAGCGTCCTGTTTTCTTTGGAATAAGAAAGTATGTAAAATCCCAACTTTTCTTGAGGAGGAGGAACTCTTTCTATGACACCCTGGCACATCAGGGTGGTCGCCTCTTCTTTTAAGAGTGCTTTGAAGGGGTTGGGTGGGATAATCCCCTGTGGGGGTAAGGTTTTGAAGTGAAGCTGATAACCCTTTTGGACAATCTGGAGCATTCGCTTCTGTGATGTATGAGGTGCCACCTTGTCTGCCTGATATGCGCTTTGACGTCTATGCCATCCTCTCAAGAAGTTGCCCTTTTTTTTTTGCATCATGACCAGACTGCTGTTCCTTCTTTCTCAGAGAAGAATCTTCAAAAGGACTCTTGCTGATTGTGCTGGATATGCAGAGGGTATTGCGCAGTTACGAGACATTTTGTTAATTTCTCCTGCTGGCTGTATCCTTTTCTGTCTTCCTTGGTGGTTCAAGGAAAGAGCTGACAGAGGTAGTTTTCTTTATTCTCTGATAGTTGAAGGAGATAGTTGGGTCATTGTATGTTCTGGCTGATAAGCATGTGCCGGACTGGTTTGGCACTCACTCCACTGGACACAGGCTGCCTAGGTGGAGTATGCTCTGCTGTCTCCAGGAGACATCTCTAAAGAGGCTTTTTGGTCTTTGAATGCCTTTGTGAAGCCCTACGGGGGGTGCTCGTTGGGGTTGGTATGAATGGTGCCTTGGTGTCCAGTCTGTCCTGAGCATTGTGTTCATCCCACACTGGGTCCTTACTGCTTGGTTACGTACATACTAGACTCATCTGGTTTTGTTTTTTGTGGGGTTTTTTTTCCAGTTTTTAAGTCAAGTCAATGCTGACTCCTGGCAGCACAGCAGCCCCTGGGTTTTCTTGGCAAGGTATGACTGGATGTAGATTACCAGGTCTTTTCTTCCAGGCAATAGAGGTTAAAGTGACTTACTCAAGGTCACAAGGAGTGCCACTGGAAATTGAACCCAAATATCTTGGGTGCTAGGCTTGAACCCAGATATCTTGGGTGCTAGGCTGTTGCTTTAACCACTAGGCTACTCCTTCACTCAAAAAAGGATACATTTTACATATCTGATTTACTTTCCTTGAATTCTGCTGGACCATTTGAGGATCTTCCCTGGAAGATGCCTATGGCAGGTTGGGAAGCCTGCTTCCATTTTTGTCACATTGTCTGTCTATCTCTGTGCCTGGAAGACATTTTGCAGGTCTGGGGGTCCAGCTGCTATAAAAAAACCTAGTTAGTCCTATGGTCTGACTCCAGTTTCTTCTTGAAAGAGAACCAGAGGCTTGCTCACGCTTTTCATGGCAAAGCTGTTTGTGTTTAATGTTTTCTGAGTTTTTTTTTCTTGAATTTTTTAGTGTTGCTTTTACTGCTTGGGGAGTGTCCTACTGGCTTCTCTCAGTGCTGCACCAGATCTACCAGGGGATGACTGAAAGTTGCTCAAATCTGCATCCACCTGCTGGCAAGGGAGCAGAATCCACTCGTCTGGACTGGTCTAGCTGTTTTATTCAAGCAGCAAGGAGAGACAAACGGGACAAAAATAAATAGGGGAAAATAAGCAGAAAATACAGAAATAGGACAGAGGGAAGGTGGGCTAGGCCCAGACTTACCAGCTCCCCAGACATTGAGCTCCCAAGTCCTTTAAGCTGGGATCCGTGGTGACTATCACCCACTCTGGCGCTTTCAGGGGCATCCTGCCTATTGGATGACAAGACTGCAACCACCACACTAATTGCTGCTTGATTTTCTTAAGAAGTGAAAGCTTCTGATCAAGCATTCAGAACAGGGATACCAGTAAGACACGTTATCTTTTGGAGGGGACACATATGCATCTTGGCCCAAGGGACCCTAGGAGTTGGAAGTAGTCCCAGGCCCTGGGGGGGGGGGGGGGGGATGCTGAACGAGCACAGAACCCCCCCTCCACTGAGCTGGTTCTGCATGTGGAAAAGTTGATCCCAGAGAGTGTTGAACTGAACCTCTAGATACTCCAGATTCTCCAGGACCAAGCAGGAAGTCAGTCCTCACATATGGGTGACGTCGGCGCCGACGGAGCCCTCGTGCGGAGCATTTCCCCAGCTTTCAAAGAAAGCCTTTGGGAATTGCAGCGCGCATGTGCGGTCCCCTTCCTGCCCAAGGGTGCCATCTTGCTCAGTCTTCTTTTTTCCGCGGAGCCCGATGGACGTAGTTCGTTTTTCCCCGAGGAAAAAGTTGATTTTCCCTGTTTTTTCTCTTTTTTTCTCCGGTTCGACGCCGGATCCTTTTCCCGCTCGGACCGATACGCCGGTATCGAGTCCTTTTTCTCTTTTTCGGTTTTTGTCCTTTGTGACTGGCGTTCGAGCCTTTTTTCTTTTTTCCCTGGCAGCCCGGTCTTTTGACCTAGCAGGGGCCCTTTTTCCCCCGATGGCTACCAGCGGGTTTAAGAAATGTGATCGGTGTAAGAAACTTATGTCTCTTACCGACACACATGACTGCTGCCTCCGCTGCCTCGGACCCGATCATGACCCGATGATCTGTGGTCCGTGTGGCAAAATGTCCTCGAAGGCGTTGAGGAGTCGGCAGCACCTAAAGGATAGGATCTTTTCTGACTCTGCGTCCGGCCGGGCCCGGACCTCGTCAGAGGCCTCGACGTCTCGGGACTCCGGCCCCGAGCAGCGTCGGGGCTCCTCTGAGCGGGGGTCTCCTTCGCGGGAACATCGCAGGAAGAAGAAACCCGCGAGGGCGGCGTCGGTGGACGCTCCTGGTTCTTCGAGGGCCAGGTCGCATAGCCCCGATAGCCGTCCCGGGTCTTCGGAGTCGGAGAGGCCTGCCAAACATCCTCGTGTCGAGATGGAGTCTCCTGGACACATAAGTGCTGTTGTCCTCGTGGACTCTCCTCCGAGGGAGCCGACCTCGGGCCTGACACCGTCGGGGCCCGAGTCAGGAGCTGCTGGGTCTCCTGAGCTCGAACTCAGGTTGACGGCCTTGGAGAGCATCTTAGCTGCCTTCATGGAACAGCAGCGGGCATTGATCGCTGGTCTCACCGGTGCATCTGCCCCGACCACCGGGACCTCGACGTCCAAGTCGACCCCGGAGGCCGAGCCGATCCTCGAGTCCATGCGGGCTCGAGTCGATCCTCGGCCGCGGTCTCCCTCGACCTCCCGTTCGGGGCCGAGGTCGTCGACGCCGGTACCCTCGGCGTCGGGGCGGAGGGCATCGGTGCCCGCCTGACCGGAGCCACTCGATTCCTCCTCCGAGGAGTCGGGCTGGGAGACGGAGGACGAAGAGTCACCCGACACTCATCGGACTCGGTGTGTCCCATCGGACTCGCCCGAGTCCGAACCTCGGAGACGATCCCCACCGGAGGATACCCGGTTCTCGGACTTCGTGCGGGATATGGCCAAGGCCTTGGCCTTCCCCGCGGATTCCAAGGAGGAGCCTCGAGCCAAGGAGCTCGAGGCCCTCCAGTATGACTCTCCCCCGAAGGAGGCCTTTACTGTTCCGGTTCCTCCGATGCTGGAGCGGCTGCTCTTCCGCATGTGGGAGACCCCAGCCTCGACGCCGGTGTTAAGCAAGCGGGTCGATTCAATCTATCGAATCCGCAAGAGCCCCGGGTTCCAAAAGGCGCAATTACCGCACCACTCCATGGTTGTGGAATCGGCCATGCATCGACTGAAAAGTCAGAAGATGCACTCCTTGGTGCCTCCCGGCCGGGAGGCCCGGAACCTGGATGCCCTCGGTAAGAAGTGCTTCCAGGGCTCTATGCTTGCTTGCCGTGTCCAGACATACCAGCTCTACATGGGCATGTACCTCCGAGACCTGGCAAAGGAGATTGCCGGGTTCTCCGCTGGTCTCTCCGAGGAACCTTTGCAGAGGTTCCAGGCCTTGTCCACTGGTATTAGAGAGTGCTCAAAGTTTATCTCTCGAGCAGCCTACAGATGGCTTTGAGGCTTCGGCCCGAGTAGCCGGGGCCGGCATCGGTGCCCGCCGACAGGCTTGGCTACAGTCATCTGACCTCGAGCCATGGGTACAGGACAAGTTGGTTGATGTCCCCTGCCGAGGTGAAAACCTCTTTGACAAGCCCATGGCTGAAAAGGCTGCAGAACTCGAGACCGAGACTCTGACCTGGACTAGGCTGTCCTGGAAAACCTCTGCCCCTTCTCAGAAAAAGAAGGGCTCGGGAAAAAAGACCTTTTACCCGAGGAAGTCATCTGCCTATAAACAATACCCTCATTATCAGGCATCTGCAGCTCCCCAACAGGGTCAGCAGGCCAAGGGGCAGGGTCAAGGCAGACGGTGTAGGCAGAAGGCCCCCAAGCCACCTACACCGGACCCTGCTCAGCAGGGTGGGGGTTTTTGACTCAGAAAGCATAGCCTCTTCTCCTCAGCTGGCTTCTCTCAGCACAGGAGGCCGGCTGGCCCACTTTGCCCACAGGTGGTCAGCCGTCACATCAGATACCTGGGTTCTTCATATAGTCCAAAAGGGCTATCTTCTCCATTTTCACCAGGTACCTCCCTCCTATTTTTCAGGGGAGCCTCCAAGACTCCCTCTGCACAGGGACCTACTCCTTCAGGAGTTAGCAAGTCTGCTAAAGGATCAGGCTGTGGAACCGGTGCCCCACCACCTGAGAGGTCATGGCTTTTATTCCAGGTAATTTCTGGTACCAAAAAGAACAGGAGGCCTCAGACCCATCCTAGACTTGCGCAACCTCAACATGTTCCTGGAGAGGGAAAAGTTCAAGATGCTTACCCTTGGAATCCTGCTGCCTTACCTCCAGCAGGGAGACTGGCTATGCTCCTTAGATCTAAAGGATGCGTATACTCACATCCTTATTCATCCAGACCACAGACAATATCTCAGATTTGTTGTGGGGGGAAACCACTATCAGTACAGAGTACTACCCTTTGGCCTGTCCTCCGCTCCCAGGGTGTTCACCAAGTGCCTGACAGTGGTGGCAGCCTACCTGAGGCTTCAAGGTCTTTTTGTGTTTCCGTACCTGGACGACTGGCTCATAAGGGGCCAATCTTCCCAGGAGGCCAATCAAGCCACCCTTCGCACTGTGGCTCTGCTTCAGCACTTGGGGTTTGTCATAAACTTCGCAAAGTCCACTTTGCTCCCCTCCCAGAACTTAGAATTCATAGGGGCCAGACTAGACACTCTTTAAGCGAGGGCTTTTCTGCCAATGGACAGAGCCCACAGGCTGATGGATCTGGCCAGGCAGTTTCGCAGCAATTCCCTGGTCTCTGCCAGGCAATTCCTGAGACTACTCGGCCATATGGCTTCCACGGTTCATGTCACCCCCAATGCCCGCCTCCACATGCGGCCTGCTCAGTGGAGCCTTCGCACTTAGTGGCATCAGGCCACGGGGAGCCTAGCGGACTCAGTAAAGATATCGGACCTGCTGGTCTCCTCTCTGCAATGGTGGCTTCATCTTCCGAATCTGGTACTCGGAGTGGTTTTTCAATCCCCTCCGCATTCTCAAGTGCTGACAACAGATGCTTCTCTTCTCGGTTGGGGAGCACATTGCCAAGGGACATGTACTCAGGGTCTCTGGACCCCTTGGGAGGCTGCTCAACAGATAAACTTCCTGGAGCTACGGGCGATACGCCTAGCTCTGAGAGCCTTCTCCCACCTCGCCTCTCACCAGTCTGTACTGTCCAGACGGACAATCAAGTTGCCATGTTCTACGTGAACAAGAAAGGAGGCACAGGCTCCTTCCTTCTATGTCAGGAGGCACAACGGCTGTGCTCTTGGGCCGTCACTCACGGAATCCTCCTAAAGGCTGTCTACCTCCCAGGTCAAGAAAATTACCTGGCGGACAGACCGAGCAGGATCCTGCAACCACACGAATGGAGATTGAATCCTTTGGTGGTTCAGCAGATCTTTCTCAGGTGGGGCCTCCCCACCATGGATCTCTTCGCCAACCCTCTGAACCGGCAACTCTCGAGATTCTGCTCCAGAGAACCGCATCCTCTCAGAGTAGCAGGGGATGCGTTTCTGATCTCGTGGTCCACAGGCCTACTGTATGCGTTTCCTCCCACACCACTAGTGTCCAGGACGCTGTTCAAAGTCCTCAGGGATGGGGCTTCATTGATCCTGATAGCCCCCAGGTGGCGGAGGCAACCGTGGTTCCCGCTTCTGCTGCAGCTAGCGGTGGACACCCCTCTTCCTCTGGGGTTTCAACACGATCTCCTGTCTCAGGATCAGGGGACTCTCTTGCACCCCAACCTCCAGTCCCTTCATCTGATGTCCTGGCTGCTGAAAGGGTAGTCCTGGCTCCCCTACTACTGCCTCGAGAGGTGGAAGATGTGGTCTTGGCCTCTAGGCGACAATCCACCAGGAAATCCTACGCTCTTAAGTGGCGTAGATTCTCCACATGGTGTGCTCAGCACAGCGAGAATCCCTTCTCGTGCTTGGTAGCGGTAGTGTTGCAATATTTACTTTAGCTCTCCAATCTGGGCCTTAAGTCTAACTCTGTCAGAGTTCACCTTAGTGCTCTCTCAGCACACCACTCGCCAGTGGACGGGAGGCCTCTTTCTAACCACCCTTTGGTGGCTCGTTTTCTCAGAGGCCGCCTCCTGCTCAAGCCTCCTTTACGTCCACCAGCCCCTGAGTGGGATCTGAATGTGGTCTTACAGCGGATTACTTGTCCGCCATTTAAACCTATGGCTATCTGCCCTCTCCGTTTTCTCTCCTGGAAAACCTTGTTTCTGGTAGCTCTTACCTCTGCTAGGCGAGTGAGTGAACTTCAGGCACTAGTGTCTGATCCTCCTTACACTAGGTTCTACAGGAATAGGGTAGGAAGAAACTTAGGGTGAGTCCGTAAGCCTAAGATTGTCTCACCTTTTCACCTCAATCAGGAGGTGGTTCTTCCGACCTTCTTTCCCAGGCCGCATGCCAACCGGGCTGAGATGGTTTTGCATACCCTGGACTGTAGGAGGGCGTTGTCCTTCTACCTTGACTGTACGCGGGAGCATCGAAGGGCTGTTTAGCTCTTCGTTTCTTTTGACCCCAATAAGTTGGGGCTCCCTGTCTCCAAGCATACTTTGTCCATGTGGGTCACTGACTGTATCGCCTGGGCTTATGGGGCAGCCGCCCTCTCGTTGGAGGGTCGAGTCACGGCTCATCGTGTCAGGGCGAAGGCTGCTTCAGTGGCTCATCTCCGCTCTGTTCCGTTGGCAGACATCTGCCGGGCCGCTACTTGGTCTTCAAGCCAGACTTTTGCGGCCCAGTACTGCCTTGAGAGGGAGTCCCGCAGGGACAGTGCTTTCGGACAGGCAGTACTCCATAATCTCTTTGGGGTTTAGGCAACTCCTACCCTCCGGCCCTGGTGTTGGGCTACCGGTGGGGGGCGTTCTCAGAGAAGATTCCTTCCTTACGTGCTGAAGAGTTAGAGGGAGCTCATTTTTTCCGCTGGAGGTCTCCGGTAGCCTTAAGCTGGGGAGTCCCATATGTGAGGACTGACTTCCTGCTTGGTCCTGGAGAAAGAGTAGTTACTCACCTGTAACAGGTGTTCTCCAGGAGCAGCAGGAATCAGTCCTCACAACCCTCCCTCCTCCCCTTGGAGTTGCAGTCCTATGATTTGTTTTTGCTAATTTTTTGCTGTCTTTTAGCTATGTCATCAGACTGAGCAAGATGGCACCCTTGGGCGGGAAGGGGACCGCGCATGCGTGCTGCAATTCCCAAAGGCTTTCTTTGAAAGCTGGGGAAATGCTCCGCACGAGGGGTCCGTCGGCGCCGACGTCACCCATATGTGAGGACTGATTCCTGCTGCTCCTGGAGAACACCTGTTACAGGTGAGTAACTACTCTTTCTGGGAAGGAACCAGGCTACTCTTGGGATAGTTGACCACCAACCCCAGCCTCTCTAGCCAATGGATTGCCAGGTTTATATCATCCCTGACTTGTTCCAGGAGTCCAACTGAATCACAGTTGTCCTGATATGGCTCAACCTAGGTCCCTAGCTTGCACAGAAATGCCATCACCACCACCATGACCTTCAAGAAGGTGCAAGGAGCTGTGGCTAGGCGAAAGGGTAAGAGTCCAGGACACACAAGCGAAGAAACATCTGGTGCTGCTTTAAATGGAAATCTAAAAGTACACCTTGGCTAGGTCTAGAGAAGTTAAGAACTCCTCTTGCCAGACTGATGCAGTGACTGACCTAATGGTCTCCATGCATAGATAAGGAACTGAGTTGGCATTGACCAGCTTCAGTTCCTGGTGGTGATTTACTTAGGGCCTGGCCCTTGTGGACAAATATGGTCGCTTTGAGCTCTTTGATAACCTCCTTGCTTGAAATCTGAGGAGTCTATGCACTTAGCTGATGTTAGAGCATTTGAGCTGTTGGATTTGGACATCTTAGCCCTGAGTGGATTGGTCTGTTCTGCTATAGGAGTCACATTCAAAGGATTCTTTGGAAGGTTTCTCGGCACAACTTCCTTCAGAAGGATTAAAGCAGTTATGTCCACCTGAGTGTTCTGTTGGATCTCAGTGGGGTTCCTGTAAAAGAAGGCCCTGCATGGATCCTCCTTTGGGTCCATGTGTGAGGCCTTCCTGCCTGGTTAGTTTCTTATGATCCAGGGGACCAGAGCTGGCATGAATATTAGGCAACTTCTTTGGGGGGGGGGGGGGGCAGCAAAGAGCAGGATGTTCAAAGCTAAACACTAGATTTTGACAGCTGTTTTTTAAGGTTTAAAACTTGCTTAGGATGCCAACACCTTGGCTTAAAGTACACCTTTCTGGTTCTTTGGATGGTTCCTTTTTTACTGTGTACCCTTTGTTCTTACTTCAAGGAGGCCCCCTCCTGTCTCAAGGGTGTTGCTCACATTCATCGCAATTCTTAATTTCTCCTGCTGATTAGACCTCTATCTTCAGCATTTCAAGGGAAATGCTGGAAGAAGTCGAGTCCTCTATTGCCCATTCTCCATTGGAGACTGTTGGTCAGCAGATGCATCCTACCCTGCTAACTGCATTTAGGTGTGAGTTGCAATTTGCTCCATGGAGTGCAGCCCTCTTGGGTGAAGTTCACGTGGGCATCCCCACAGGGCATTTCAAAGGCTTCCTGGTCTTCATTGATCACCTTTTTTGAAGCTCAACGGGAAGCTTGTGGTGGTTATTCAGATGACTCTTTTTTTTTTGACAGGGTAGTCTATCTAAATTTTCATCTTCCTCCCAACCTGTATTCTGACTGCAAGGGTACGTACTACAAGTCTGGAGTAGTTTAGCTGGAAAGGAAGGAGACTCCTTAATCATGCCTGATAATCTCCTTTCCTTGAATCCTTCTAGACCAGTTTAGGGCCTGCCCTGGAAAACTCCTTTTGCAGGTTGGAAGGCCTTTTGGTCGCATTAGTATTGTCACTGTCTGGGGGATTTTCTGCAGATTTAGGGAGTTCTGGCTGATGTGGAAGGTCTAGTCGGCCTTGTAATCTGGCTTCAGATTCCTCATGGTAAGTGAGCGGAGTACTTGCTCATGCCCTTTGTGGAAAAACTTTCTGTATTTACTAATGTTAACTGAAAAAAATAACTCAGATTTGGATAGTTCCATACTAGCTTCTCTCAATGCTGTACTAGAGGATATATGACATATCACTGAAAGTTGCTCAAGTCTGCTTCCACTTGCTGGCATAACCCACTCATCTGGACTGGTCTAGAAGGATTCAAGAAAAGGAGATTATCAGGTATGAATAAAATCTCTCCTTCAGGCAGCCAGATGTTTCCAGGCCATGACAGTTAGAGAAACCCAAGAAGAGCCTCCCCAACTGGCCTGATAGGTGCAGAGATTTCCTTACCAATCAGACTCTTTTCCTTCATTTTTATTTGGCCATGTTTTCAGCTCTGCCATGATGCCAGGTGCATGGAGGTGTGCTACTTGTGGCTCCTGTTGAGTGAACTCCAAAGCTGGCTCTCTTTTGAGCTGAATGTGATGGGAAATCCTCTGGGCACATATTTTTCTGGCTATGTCAGAATCGTCTGAGGCTTGAGGCTGATTTTACTGCCTCTATTTTGTTTCTCACCGGGAACAGTAGCCATCTTAGATGGCCACACGGTCTCAGCTGAATGGGAGCATGGAGAAGTGGCTGCTGGCTCAAGCTCGCAGGTCCTGAGCTCGCTTTGAGGAGGAGTTCTTGAATCAGCTCATGGGCTGTTTTTCATTCTCTAATAGTTGCATTGGCAGCTCCCTTGTAGGGGTCCGAGGTCCTAACTTCCCTTATGAGGGACCTGGGGGCCCTCTGGCTTTCATTTTTGACTGTCTGTTCCTCTGATAGCCCAGCCCTTTCTTCTCAGTGGTGGGTAAGGCTGGGGAAAAGAGAAGGATCCTCTGTTTACAGTGGGTAAGTCTCCAGAGGAAGGGACGCTACCCCTTGGTGGAGGAAAAGGATCTCTGTGATCCTCTTTTGCATGGGATTGACCTTGCCACCCTGTGGTGGAGGTTTCACAAGTGGACCCTATCCTAGAAGGATTGTGATGATCCTTCGGCTTCTTTTCCCTCCTTGTTCTCTTAGTGGGAGATATTGGAACTAAGATCCTAGCTCATCTGTATCCTTTATCCGAAAGGTAGATGGAACAGCTTTTTGGAGCCCCTAAGATGGATGCCCTGGTCATGGCGGTGTCAGAGCCATGAGCATTCTAGTGGAGGGTGATGCTGTGCTGAAGGAGACTCATGCTGGAAGGGTGGAAACCCTTCCCAAGAATACCTTCACGGCTTTGGCCTTGGATACTCTGCAATGCTTTATGCGGGCATGATGGCTCCAGAGGTTCCTCACATAGGGCTTAGTGAGGACTGTGGGAGTGGTTTAAGTCTGGCAGGAGCCTGGGTATGGCCTAAGAACATAAGATATGCCATACTGGGTCAGACCAAGGTCCATCAAGCCCAGTATCCTGTTTCTAACAGTGGCCAATCTAGGTCATACGTACCTAGCAGTTTCCCCAAAAGACACAGGTTCCACAGTGCTTGTACTGGGCCAAGCAGTGATATCCTGGGTCCCTTCTTAATAATGGTTTATGGACCTTTCCTCCAGGAACTTGTCCATACCTTTTTTTAAACCCAGCTACACTAACAGCCTTTACTACATCCTCCGGTAATAAATTCAAGAGTTTGATTACACGTTGAGTGAAGAAATATTTTCTTTTATTAGTCTTAAATAGTTTACCCTGTAGCTTCATTGCATGTCCCCTAGTCTTTCTATATTCTGATAACGTAAACAGTCGATCTACGTTTACCAGTTCCACTCCATTCATTAATTTATAGACTTCTATTATATCTCCCCTCAGCCGTCTCTTTTCCAGGTTAAAGAGCCCTAACCTTTTTAACCTTTCTTTATAGGAGTATCCTTCCATCCCCTTTACCATTTTGGTGGCTCTTCTCTGAACCTTTTCTAATAATGCTATATCCTTTTTAAGATACGGCGACTCAAATTGCACACAATATTCAAGGTGCGGTCTCACCATGGAACGATATAGAGGCATTATAATATCTTTTGTTTTATTTTCCATTCCTTTCCTTATGATACCTAGCAATCTCTAGGAACAAGCAGGAATGAGTCTTCACATATGGGTACGTCGGTACCAACGGAGCCTGCACGGGAACGCTGCCCAGCTTCCAATCAGAAAGCTTTTGGCAGCATCCCTTGCGCCTGCGCGCTGACTTCCCGCCTTCTCCAGAGCCTCTCTTCAGTTTTCGTTTTTCCGCGGAGCCGGCAGGACGTCCTCCTGTCACCGCAGAAACTTTTCTTTTTACTTACTTTACTTACTTTAGTTTGTGTTTTCTTGTGGTGGCGGCTGTATTCCCCGCTGCCACCGGTATCGCCGGTGGATTTTTGACTAAATTCTGAGAAACCTTTTCTTCAGTTTTTTGCCTTAACTTGTTGGGCCTACCAGGCCTCTTCATTATGGAGCCTTCTTTTCCTAAGAAGTGCTTTCGATGTGGAAACACCTGTTTCTTTTTAGACACCAATAGCTGGTGTCTCAACTGTGTGGGTCCTGACCCTTTTTCCCCTGACTTGTCAGGGGATAATTTTGTGAGGAAACCTTCAGTTTTTAGAGTTTCCCTCGATACCGTTTTTTCCTTGGCAGTGAGGGTACCCGGTTTCTCCACTTCACAGGATCAGGTAACCCACAAACAGTCTGTTAAGACTAGTCAATGCTTGAGTGGTATGTCCCATGCTCAGCATGGTGACTGCTCCTGCCTTACCCTCAAGAATCCATTGGCATCACCCCTGCGGGAGTCTTCGGGCTCCAAAGCGTTAAAGGGGTTTCAGGTTGTTCCTGGGGCTCACCCCTCACAGAACATACCTGAGCCATGCTCGGGGGTGGTATCTGCTTCGAGCGGTACCGAGCCTCCGGCATCGGCACCGGTGTCGAGTGTTCCACTCTTCACCAGGGATCGTCATCGGGCATCCTCGGTACCTTCGGGGACCGATCGATACGCACTGGATTGACTTCCCTCGATCCCAGTCCTGTACGGTGCGGGTATCCGCTTCGAGCGGTATCGATACTCCGGCATCGGCTTCGGTGTCGAGTGTTCCACTCTTCACCAGGAATCGTCCTCTACCATCTTCGGCGCCCTTGAGGCCGGTCGATACGATACCGATGGACATTTCCATATCTCAGCCATGCTCCGGGACGGTACCGGTGTCTATCGGTTCCGATACCCTGGCATCGGCATCGAGGTGGACCGTCTTACCCTTTGCAAGGGATGGTCATCGGGTATCCTCGGTACCGTCGGTACCGATCGATGTAACCCAGGCTGCCTTAGTGGTATCGGCATCGCCGATACTGCCACCGGTGTCGGAACCCTCGCGACATGCATCGATAGCCTCGCTTTCTTTGATGCTGAGTCTTGAACCAATATCTAGTCTCGAGGACTGGGTGCCGACGCGTCCCGGAACCGACTCCTGTCGTTTCCAGATAGGCAGTTCCGAAGATCCTAGCCATAACTCTCTCGTGCTCTCGGTACCACTGCAGCAGTCCCCGATGGCAACTTCAACTGCTGGTCCTGTATCAGTATCGATGTCGATGCCTGTTCTTGCACCGATTCCACCGATGCCTAGTTTGGAACCGATACCTGGCATTGATGCAGTACCCACTGCCTCTAAGTTAACATGCCAGTATCCCTGTCCATCTACTAGGTTTCTTTCTTCACACCACTCTACGTCCTCTGGTGCTCAGCCTCTTTCTTTAGCCTTACCAGGGATGGTTCCCATAGGAGATCAGTCTTTTCAGGCTTTTCTCCTGGATATGGCAACCTTTCTTAATATCTCTATCCCTGGTTGTGATGCTACTCATGGCTCACCGGCACAAATGGAAAATATGATGCTTCCTTTACATCCTGCTCTTCAGGATCTCCTTCTGAGGGTCTGGAAATTGCCCTTACGACTTCCTCTAGTTTCTACAACCACTGAGGTTCGGTACCGGGTGCCACCCTCTCCAGGGTTTCAAAAGCCTCATCGTTCCCTTGTAGTGGAATCAGCACTAAGGAAAGTTAAGAGCAAGAAGAAGCATTCTTCTTATCCACCAGGTCGTTCTTCAAGAACACTCGATGCTTTTGGTTGTCAGGCCTTCCAAACCTCTATGCTGGCCTCCAGAATTCTTTCATATATTTTTCACATGAGTCTAACACTCCAGGAAGTCACAGAGAAATTGTCTCTTTTGACCCCTTTTTTACCAGAGCCCAAGGCTACTGATTATTCCTTGCTCGTCAATCACAGCCGGAATATATCCTGGTTCCTGTCTTGTGCTTCTATAGACTCTTTTGAGTCCGTTAGCAGATCCTCTGCTATTGCCATTGCAGCACGTCGCAGAGCCTGGCTTGAAGCTTCAGACTTGAGCAGATGGGCACAAACTATACTGGCTCACTCTCCTTGTACAGGAAAAGGTCTCTTCAATAAGGAGGCTTTACGTCAGGTTGCTCAATGCTCCACTGACTCTCCTTCCACTAAAGACCAATCTAAGCCACCTCCTTCTTCAAGGGGTAGGAAATGTCCTACCAAACCTTCTTTCCCTAAGAAAAGAACGTTTCATTCATCTCCTGCCCATCATTCGGCTGTACCTGAACAAGGGACGCCTCAGCCTAGCCTGAAGTCCTCCAGCTCTGGCCAGTCTCAGCATTCCCAGCAACCATAGGGGCCGGGAATTGTAATCTACAGTTCACTTCTACCCATTAGAAGTTATTCACTGTGCTCCTCTTTTTCAGTGTACTAACCTGTCGGAAAATTTTTGTTCAGGGACTACAGACTTCTCCTCTTCTTACTCTCTAGAAGAGCAGTTGCAACTATCCCCTGATAATTCTATCCCAACTGAACATTTTTTCCTTCAGTTGACTTACCCTATGGGTATGTCACCCTCCAATTACTTACTCTACCCTCTCAACCGTTTTTTTTCCCTGACTGAGGGGTACCATGCTGAAAAGCTTCTCTAGCAAGCTCGTTCCTCAGACAAGGGGAGGGGATATCTCCTCTCTTTTCTTGTCTGTTTTTCTATCTCCAGGAACAAGCAGGAATGAGTCTTCACATATGGGTACGTCGGTACCGGCGGAGCCCGCACGGGGATGCTGCCCAGCTTCCAATCAGAAAGCTTTTGGCAGCCTCCCTCGCGCCTGCGCGCTGAGTTCCCGCCCTCTCCAGAGCCTCTCTTCAGTTTTCGTTTTTCCGCGGAGCCAGCAGAACGTCGTCCTGTCACCGCAGAAACTTACTTTAATACTTTAGTTTTTTTGTTTTCTTGTGGTCGCGGCTGTATTTCCCGCTCCCACCGGTACCGCTGGTGGATTTTTGACTTAATTCTGAGAAACTTTTTTCTTCAGTTTTTTGCCTTAACTTGTTGGGCCTACCAGGCCTCTTCATTATGGAGCCTTCTTTTCCTAAGAAGTGCCTTCGGTGTGGAAACACCTGTTTCTTTTTAGATACCAATGCTTGGTGTCTCAACTATGTGGGTCCTGACCCTTTTTCCCCTGGCAAGTCGGGGGATATTTCTGTGAAGAAACCTTCAACTTTTAGAATTTCCCTCGATACCGTTTTTTCCTCGGCAGTGAGGGTACCAGGTTTTTCTACTTCACAGCATCAGGTAACCAAAAAACAGTCTGTTAAGACTAGTCAATGTTTGAGTGGTATGTCCCATGCCCAGCATGGTGACGGCTCCGGCCTTACCCTCAAGAATCCATTGGCATTACCCCTGCGGGAGTCTATGGGCTCCAAAGCATTAAAGGGGTTTCAGGTTGTTCCTGGGGCTCACCCCTCACAGAACATACCTGAGCCATGCGCGGAGGTGGTATCTGCTTCGAGCGGTACAGAGCCTCCGGCATCGGCACTGGTGTCGAGTAGCCTACTCTTCACCAAGGATTGTCATCGGGCATCCTCGGTACCTTCGGGCCCGATCGATTCGCACCGCATTGACTTCCTTCAACCTCAGCCATGCTCCGGGCCGGTACCGGCATCGATCGGTTCCGATACCCTGGCATCGGCATCGAGGTGGACCACCTTTCCCTTTGAAAAAGGTGTTCATCGGGTATCCTCGGTACTGTCGGTATCGGTCGATGTGACCCAGTCTGTCTTAGGGGTATCGGCATCGCCGATACTGCCGTGGGCGTCGGCGCCTTCGCGACACGCATCAATAGTATCACTTACTTCGATGCCGAGTCTTGAGTCCATATCTAGTCTCGATGACTCCGTACCGACGTGCCCTGGAACCGACTCGGATCGATTCCAGATCGGCAGTTTCAAAGATCATAGTCATAACTCTCTCATGATCTCGCTACCACTGCAGCAATTCCCGATGACTGCTTCATCTGCTACTCCTGTATCAGTATCCATGCCTCTTCTGGCACCCATGCCTACTTTAGAACCGATACCTGGCATTGGTGTAGTCCCCTGTGCCTCCTCTGGAGCTCCAGCTTTTTCTTTAGCCGGGCCAGGGATGGTTCCCATAGGAGATCAGTCTTTTCAGACTTTTCTCCGGGACATGGCAACCTTTCTCAATATATCTATCCCTGGTAGTGGTCCTACTCCGGGCTCACAGGCACAGATGGAAAATATACAATTTCCTGAGCGGTCCTCCAGTTTAGTCCTCCACATCCGGGTAGTGCACCTCCTCCCGCAGCCAGGAGACTGGACCAATCAAAATCCTGCCATGTATGATGTATGCAATCGGAGCTCCCATCAGCCCCCAGTGTGTCCAGTCTCCTTGCAGCTGGAGGACGTGTGTGCCTGGTACAGGCTCACTTAGGATCATTTTAGGGAGCAACACTGGGGATTTTAGTTATAGAGGGTTTTGCTTTGTTTCCTGTTTCCTGTTTTCCCTTTTCTTTTTTCAGGTAGCTGTCCCTTTAATTTAATTTAATTTCATTTCATTTAATTCTGTGTAAAGCCCACTAGGGGGCAGGCCGGTAGTAAGGAACCAGAACTGCATAAGACTTCTGCCTTCACTCCGGAGGTTTTAGCAGTCTGTCAGGCTGCATCTTTCCCCTTGACTGCACGGGGGACAGAGCTGCCTTGGGCCAGATCTCCCTTCTCCTTTCGCTGGTCTCTGAGCTCCTGCGGTCCCGTTTCAGTCTTGTCCTGCCTGCTGGTAAGTCTGCAGGTTGATTTCCGCTCCCGATTTGGTCAGGGAGCCGGGTTTCAGCAGAGCTCCGTCTCCTTCAGCACGTTGCAAGTCAGCGCTACTCGCGGGTTTTATTTATTTATTTATTTCGTTCTGTATTTTTATGCGCTCTTACCCGTTCTCCTCCTCCGTGGATTTTCGTGCCTTTTTTCCTGTGCCGGTAAAGACTGCTGGCGGCCATTTTGGGTTTATTTTCCTGTTTCTCGGGGGCAAATTTAGATGTGCACGGGTCCCCCTTGCATTTTTTCGGGGTTTTAACGTGGCGAATTTACTGGCCTACATCTCTGCTTGCTGACCAGATACCTTTTAAACGGGGGGGGGGAAAAAAAAAAAAAAAAGTTCACAGGCACGGGAAGTTTTTTGTTTTTCCTTTCCTTGGGGGTGCCTTAGGGCAGAATTTGGTTTCTACAGCTACTCCTACGCTGGAATGGCCGCTAAGCCGCAGTGCATGATCTGCGGATCGCGCAAGGGAGCGGTGGCTGAGTCTGGCATCTGTCGGGGCTGTGCCTCCGTTCCTGCGTTCGTAGAGCATCAGGTGGAGTTGAAAGACATTCCTGACGCTGTCGGCTCCCCGGTCTTGCCAGAGGGAGAGCCCACGCCTGGCCCACTGCCCTCTACTTCGGCAACCCTGCCTAAAGGTCTAGCTGGTGCTTCTTTACTGGAGACTGCGGAATGCCCTTCCGGGGGTTTTTCCCCGGAGTTTGTTCTTCTTATGCACCAGGCAAGCTTCCGGATTCCTTGTCTGCTTCGCTCCCCCCCCGGCTCGGCAGGGGAGCCCCGGCTTGCTTCTCAGCCTGCGGCAAAGCGCCTTCGGACTATGGACCAGGAACCGGAACCGGAAGATCTGCCTTGGCAGGAGTTGGAGGCAGATCTGGAACCGGATGCTGATCCTGAGGAGTTGGAAGATGGTGAAATTCCGGAGCCTGAGGATCAGGCCCGAATTATTCGGGTGTTTCGTAGGGAAGAGCTGGTTCCTCTGATCACGGAGTCCCTCCAGACCCTAAATCTAGCGGTAGCTCGGCCTCTGGAGGAGGAAGGCTTGGAAGATCCGCTCATACAAGCCGTGCGAGATTCTCAAGTGGTGGTCCCAGTGCATCGTGTGGTAGAGCAAATGATTCAGACTGAGTGGGATCAGCCTGACTCTGGGCTGAAGGGGATACGGACTATGAACCCGCTGTACCCCTTAGCCGACAAGGACAAGGATAAGTTTAAGTCGCCGCGTGTCGATGCAGCTGTTTTGGCAGTTACAAAAAAGACCACCATTCCAGTTGAGGGCAGTGCTGCCCTGAAGGATGCGCAGGACAAGAAGGTGGATAATTTGTTGAAACAAGCCTTTGATACCAATGCTTTATCCTTGCAGGCTTCTATCTGCGGCGTGTGGGTCGCCAGGGCCTGTTTGCGCTGGGCTCAGCCACTGCGGTCGCTGTCTGGCTTAGACCCTCAGGGTTTGCTGCAGCTGACACGTCTGGAATCGGGGTCAGCGTACCTAGCCGATGTGCATTATGATTTGATCAGGACTTTGGCGAATAGCATGGCTTCGTTAGTGGCGGCTCGCAGATCTATTTGGTTGAGGAACTGGGCGGCCGACGGCTCTTCCAAATCCCGCCTCAGTAAACTTCCTTTTAAGGGCAGATTATTGTTTGGTGAAGCCCTGGATAAGTTGGTTAAGGACCTCGGTGAGTCTAAGGGTGGTAGGCTACCGGAGGATAAGCCGAAACTCAGTAGGACCGCTCCGCCCACGCGGGGTCACTTTAGGGACTTTCGCAGATTTCGTTCTTCCCGCCTCTGGTCTTCCCAACGCGGCCGTTTTGGTTCCAGATCCCAAGGATTTCGTGGGTTTCGAGGAGCGGGCCGAGGCTTCTCGGGTGCTTCCGCCTCCTCCGTTTCTTCCTTTAGTCGCAAGCCCCAATGAAGCGAGGTGGGCTCCGGAGGGACCTCTAATCATTGGGGGTCGCTTGCGCGATTTCCTTCCCTCTTGGGCCCGAATTACATCCGATCAGTGGGTGCTGGAGATCGTGAGAGAAGGCTACGCGCTGGAGTTTGCTCGCCCGCGCCCCGATTCCTTTGTTCTCTCCCCCAGCAAGGGCGAGCAGAATCTAGAGGCGATCCGATTAACGTTACGCCGCCTTTTAGCCTTGGGAGCCGTTATTCCCATCCTGCCTGCCGAGCGCGGCGTAGGTCACTACTCCATTTATTTTGTGGTGCCAAAGAAAGACTGGTCGCTTCGCCCCATCCTGGACCTCAAGGGGGTGAACCGTGTTCTCAGAGTTCCTCATTTCCGAATGGAAACCTTACGGTCTGTCATTGTGGCAGTACGTCGCGGAGAGTTTCTCACGTCCCTCGACCTCACGGAGGCCTATCTACACATTCCTATTCGGCCGTCTCATCAAAAGTTCCTTCGCTTTGCTTTTCCGTGGGGACACTTTCAGTTTCAGGCCCTGCCCTTTGGGCTAGCTACCGCGCCTTGCACCTTCACGAAGGTTATGGTGGTGGTTGCGGCGGCTTTGCGATGGGAAGGCATCTTGGTTCACCCGTACCTCGACGATTGGTTGATTCGCGCGAAGTCCAGGGACGAGAGTGTGCACGTCACGGACAGAGTGGTTACTCTTCTGCAATCTCTCGGCTGGGTGGTCAACGACAAGAAGAGTCACTTGACGCCGACTCAGTCCCTAGAATATCTCGGGGTTCACTTCGACACAACGCGGGGGTTGGTGTGCTTGCCGGAGCGCCATGTCCTAGCATTAAGGGGCCTGGTGCGCGCTTTCCTAGCGATGCCCGCTCCATCCGCCTGGTGGTACCTTTGGCTACTCGGCACTATGGCAGCTACCCTGGAAGTAGTGCCGTGGGCGCGTTCTCACATGCGACCACTCCAGAGCACCCTGTTGCGGCGCTGGTCCAACCAGTTCGACTCGTTGAACAGGAGATTGCCCTGCCCGAGAACGGTGCGTCGCTCGCTCCGGTGGTGGCTGAGCTCGGAGAACCTGATGAAGGGGCTTCCGTTGGAGACGCCTCTGTGGGTTCCGTTCCTCACGGATGCCAGTCTGTCAGGCTGGGGAGCCCATTGCAAGGGCCGCTTTGCTCAGGGGATGTGGTCTCTCCTCGAGGCCTCTTGGTCGATCAACCGTCTCGAACTGCGAGCAGTGCGACTCGCCCTGCTTGCCCTCGAAGAATTGGTGGCGGGGCGACCGGTGCGGGTTCTCTCGGACAACTCGGCGACCGTGGCCTACATCAACCGCCAGGGGGGCACCGGAAGTGTGGCTCTGGAGGCCGAAGCGGCGGCTTTGTTCAATTGGGTCCAGTCCTGGCTACCGGCCATCTCGGCAGCACATATCGCAGGACGGGACAACGTGACAGCAGATTTTCTAAGCAGGGTGCGGGTGGATCCCGGGGAATGGGAACTGGACCCGCAGATTTACTCCCAAATAGTTCGTCGCTGGGGGCCGCCCGTCATGGACCTCATGGCGACGTTTCAGTCGGCGAAAACCGGACGCTTCTTCAGCAGACGCAGGGAGCGCATGTCGGAGGGGATCGATGCCCTTCTCCAGCCGTGGCCAGGGGGCGGTCTCCTTTGTCTTTTTCCTCCTTGGGCGCTAATCGGCCGAGTCGTTCAGCGCATCGAGGCTCACCGGGGGCGAGTGTTACTGATTGCTCCGGATTGGCCCCGCAGACCGTGGTTCGCGGACTTGGTGCGGTTGCGCGACGGGGTTCCCTGGCATCTGCCACCGTTACTGGATCTTCTGCTTCAGGGTCCTCTTCGGATGCCCCAAGTGTATCGGTTCTCGCTTACGGTTTGGCCATTGAAAGGGCTCGGCTGAGAAAGCAGGGTTATTCCCCTGCAGTGGTTTCCACTCTTCAAGCACGGAAGACTTCCACCTCTCTCGCATATGTTCGGGTATGGAGGATTTTGAAGACTGGTGTTCCCGGCGTGGGATCCGTGCGGCGACAACATCCGTGCCCGTGGTACTCAGTTTTTTACAGGATGGGTTCGATAAGGGTCTTGCGGCCAGTTCTCTCAAAGTTCAGCTGGCGGCTATTGCTTGTTACAGAGGCAAAGTGCTGGGTGTTAGCCTAGGGTCTCACCCCGACGTACTGCGTTTTCTCAAAGCCGTTTTTCGTTTGCGACCTTCGCGTCGGGTGTCTATTCCTTCCTGGGATTTAAACTTGGTGTTGCGAGCACTGGTTCGCGAACCTTTTGAACCTCTCCGACGGGCGTCTCTTAAGGATCTGACCCTGAAGACCGTTTTTCTGGTGGCCATCTGCTCGGCGAGGCGTATTTCCGAATTGCAAGCGCTCTCGTGCAGGGAGCCTTTTTTATCCATCTCTAGGGATCGTGTAGTGCTTCGGCCGGTTCCCTCTTTCTTGCCCAAAGTGGTATCACCTTTTCACTTGAATCAGGCGGTGTTTCTTCCGGTTCTGCGGGCTGGTCCGGAGAGCCCTGCTAGCAGTGGCCTTCACTGTCTGGATGTCCGGCGCGTTCTTCGTCGTTACTTGAAAGTGTCTGAGTCTTTTCGAAAAACTGACCGTCTCTTTGTGCTCTTTGGAGGGGCACGGCGTGGTGAAGCGGCTGCTAAGGCCTCTATTTCTCGGTGGATTAAAGAGGCGATTGCTTCGGCGTATCTTTTGCAGCATCAACCGGTCCCGGCGGGTATACGCGCCCACTCAACCAGGGCTCAAGCGACCTCTTGGGCGGAACATAGTCTGGTTCCTCCTGTGGAGATCTGTAAAGCGGCTACGTGGTCCACGCTGCATGCCTTCAGTAAGCATTACCGCTTGGATGTGCTTGCCGCTCAGGATTCTCGTTTTGGTTCTTCAGTGCTGCGCGCCAGATGGCAAGGTCCCGCCCGGTGTTGACTGCTCTGTTACATCCCGGATGTGGAGGACTAAACTGGAGGACCGCTCAGGAAATGGAAATTACACATACCTGGTAATTGTAGTACCTGGAGGGTCCAGTTTAGTCCTCCTTCCCTCCCATATCTCAGATTTGCTTGCGGCGCGCTTTTTTGGTGTTGCGGACGGAGCGCTCGTCTGGCGGGCGTCCTTCTTTCCTTTTCCTCTTTTGCCCGAACTCAACTGTCTTTTTCTTCTGGAGTGCGGGTAGAAGCGCTGTGTAGCGTTCTGGCTTCCTTGTTTGGGGAGGGAGCCGGTGTATTCATTTCGTTCTGGGGGGTCTAGTTGGTTTTCAATATGTATTTTTTTCATAGTCTCGCGTGTTGCTTCTTTAAGTCTGCTTTGTTACTAGTTTACTGGGGGCTGATGGGAGCTCCGACTGCATACATCATACATGGCAGGATTTTGATTGGTCCAGTCTCCTGGCTGCGGGAGGAGGTGCACTACCCGGATGTGGAGGACTAAACTGGACCCTCCAGGAACTACAATTACCAGGTATGTGTAATTTCCATTTCCTTTACATCCTGCTCTGCAGGATCTCCTTCTCAGGGTCTGGAAATCACCCTTACGACTTCCTCCAGTTTCTACAAACATTGAGGTTCGGTACCGGGTGCCACCCTCTCCAGGGTTCCAGAAGCCTCAACTTTCTCATCGTTCCCTTGTAGTGGAATTGGCTCTGAGAAAAGTTAAGAGCAAGAAGAAGCATTCTTCTTATCCACCGGGTCGTTCTTCAAGAACACTCGATGCTTTTGGTCGTCAAGCCTTCCAAAACTCTATGTTGGCCTCCAGAGTTCTCTCATATATTTTTCACATGAGTCTAACACTCCAGGAAGTCACAGAGAAATTGTCTCTTTTGACCCCTTTTTTACCAGAGCCCAAGGCTACTGATTATTCCTTACTCATCAATCACAGCCGGAATATATCTTGGTTCCTGTCTCGTGCTTCTAAAGACTCTTTTGAGTCTGTTAGCAGATCCTCTGCTATTGCCATAGCAGCACGTCGCAGAGCCTGGCTTGAAGCTTCAGACTTGAGTAGATGGGCACAAACTCTACTGGCTCATTCTCCTTGTACAGGAGAGGGTCTCTTCAATAAGGAGGCTTTAAGTCAGGTTGCTCAATGCTTCACTGACTCTCCTTCCACTAAGGAGCTTTCTAAGTCACCTCCTTCTTCGAGAGGTAGGAAATGTCCTACCAAACCTTCTTTCCCTAAGAGAAGAAAGTTTCATTCCTCTCCTGCCCATCATTCGGCTGTACCTAAACAGGAGACACCTCAGCCTAGTCTGAGCTCCTCCAGCTCTAACCAGTCTCAGCATTCCCAGCAACTTTAGGAGCTGGGACTTAAACTCTATACTTTCCTTCTAATTCATTAGAAGTTTATACACTGGGTTCTTTCAGTGTACTACCTTGTGAAACATTTTATGTTCAGGGACTGCTAACTTCTCCTCTTCTTATCCTCTAGAAGAGCAGTTGCACCTATCCCATAATGGTTTTGTCCCAATTGAACATTCTTCCGTCTGTTGACTTACTCTATGGGTATGTCACCCTCTAATTACTTGCTCTACCCTCTCCGATGGGGTTTTTTCCCTAACGGAGGGGTTCCATACTAAAAAGTTTTTACCAAGCTTATTCCACAGACAGGGAGAAGTTATATCTCCTCCCTCTTTATCTGTTTTTCTTTATGGGGCACAGGGCAATCTTTCTGCTGTTTCTGTCAGCTGCTGTGCCTGCAGGAGTTACAGTGATTTGTATTACTGGTACTTTTGCCAAGTTCCAGTCTTTTGTTCAATTTCTGTCTAGCCTTAGTAGTGTTTCCAAGCTATTCGTTAGCTACCTTGGATCCTCCTACTCCCTTAGGCTTTCTCACATTATTCTATCCATCTCCTCTCCTAGGATATGGTACCAAACCTGACTTCAGTCCGTTTATCTCTCCTGCACAATGATCTCTACAATCTTCAGAGCAGCTTTCCACTATGAGGGCCTGCTATAGAGCATTGACCTTGTCTCTGAAGCTTCGCTATTAGTAGGAAAAAGCTTGTTCACCCTTCCCATGCCTGTGAAGGTTCTCCACACCCTTTACCCTGGGGTGTTAGCACGAGATATATTCTGCGTGAAGATCCAAGGCTGACATTCATGCATGCTACCTCTAGGTCCCTCTGGTATCTTCCCCTGCATTTTCCACCTCTGCCGTGCCAGTGTTCGGTGGAACTCCCGCCTTGTTCCTTGCAGATTCATCTTATAATCTGTTCTCACGCAATCATCACAGTTATTTTGTTGGATTGCCTTCCTGCATCCCTCAATTCATAGAAATAGATTCTCTCTACATATCCCAAGTGGCTTTACCCTCTGGTAGTATGCAGAATCTTTTTCTTTTTATTTCCCATGTAACAATCATGGGGCTGGGTGCTAGACATGTTCTTCAACCTGTCACCTTGTATGTAGCATCTCTATATATGTCTACATACCTATCTCATTTCTCTGGTGGTGCAATTCCATGCCCCACAAAGATATCTATAATTACGTATTTCATATCTATATTATATATATATAGATATATAGATAGATAGATATATATATAGATATATCTCTCCACCCATGTTCCGATTTCCGCATCTGGACATATCGATTCAGGTTTAGATTCCCCCACATATATATATAAACATCTGTATATATATGTGTCTCTTGGGCGGTTTCTTAAGGGTTTATATCTCTATACTCTTACCCTTACTGTCTATACTAAATGTTACCTCCTAGAGGATTTAGACAGTCCATCGCCCTATTTCGCATACCATATTAACATGCAGAAACTGTTAGACACCACTACCATTGTGGTGCTAACTTCTCTATTTTTTCTTAAACCCTTGAAGCATCAAGCTTCAATATTTTTTCCTATCTCTCGCCAGTTAGGAAAAACGGTGTACATCTTTATCTTTGAGTACACAGCTCTTCTCCTTGGGAATAGGGATTTTTTCCACTTTCCCTCTCCCCGTCAGGACTGGGCTAGTTCTCCAACCCCGTCAGTCTTCTTCCTTAGTCCTCCCTGTTAACATTATGACTAAAGGAGTTTTTCAGCTTTTTCTCATAAAGCTCTCCATTGAAGACATAACGTCCCATCCTACCCAGTTGACACCTGGATCGTCTACTACCTCCAGGTCTGGACCTTCATCCTCACTGCTGGGAGGTCCCTTCAAGCTTCCGCCACTGCTTCTCCAGCAGACTACATCAGGCGTTCTACTTCCTACAGTGCAGTAGGTAAGTGACATATCTAATGGTACGTTACACGTGTTTCATGTGACTCCTCATATACACCAAGGACTCCTACAATCTGTACGGCCCTCTAGTCCTTGGCTATGCTGTTCTTCCTCACAGCTCCTCCATTGTCAACTCCTACCCTCCATCCCACATTGGATGCCAGGGATTTCTGGAAACAAAATGCACACCTGGTCCAGGCTGCTGCATTTTTATGGGATCTCCCCCTGGCATCTCCAGCTAGGGAGTCCCCATATGTGAAGACTCATTCCTGCTTGTTCCTGGAGATAGCACAGTTACTTACCTGTAACAGGTGATCTCTGGGAACAGCAGGAATTAGTCTTCACAACCCTCCCACCTCCCCTAGGAGTTGCATCTCTTATCTTCTTCTCCTTTCTCTCCTCGCCTTTGTCTCAGCTTTGAAACTCAACTGAAGAGAGGCTCTGGAGAGGGAGGGAACTCAGCGCGCAGGCGCGAGGGAGGCTGCCAAAAGCTTTCTGATTGGAAGCTGGGCAGCATACCCGTGCTGGCTCCGTCGGTACCGACGTACCCATATGTGAAGACTAATTCCTGCTGTTCCCAGAGATCACCTGTTACAGGTAAGTAACTGTGCTTTATTGGACACAGGACAATCTCTCTGCTGTTTCCGTCAGCAGCTGTGCCTGCAGGAGTTACAGTAATTGTATTACTGGTACTTTTTCCAAGTTCCAGTCCCTTGTTCAAAATTTTGTCTAGCCTCAGTAGTGATTCCAAGCTATTCGTCATCTATCTTGGATCCTCCTACTCCTTTAGGCTTTCTCACATTATTCTAACCATCTCCTCTCCTAGGATATGGCAACACACCTGACTTCAGTCAGTTTGTCTCATATCTCTCCTGCACAATGCTCTCTGCAGTCTTCAGAGAAGCTTTCTACTATGAGGGCCTTGCTATAGAGCATTGACCTTGTCTCTGAAGCTTCTCTATTAGTAGGGAAAAGCTTATAAACCCTTCCCATGCCGGTGAGGGTTCTCCACACCCTCTAGCCTGGGGTGTTAACACGAGATATCAGTTCTTCTGCGTGAAAATTCAAGGCTGATGTTTACGCATGCTACCTCTGGGTCCCTCCAGTAGGTCCCTCTGGTATTTTCTCTGCGTTTCTGCACATCTGCCATGTCAGTGTTCTGTGGAACGTCCGCCTTGTTCCTTACAGATTCATATGATCATCTGTTCTCACGCGAACATCACGGTTATCTGGTTGGATTGCCTTCCTGCATCCCTCAATCCACGGAAATAGATTCTCTATACATATCCCAAGTGGGTTCACCCTCTTGTAGAGCGCAGAATCTTTTTCTTTTATATTCCCCATGTACAATTATGGGGCTGGGTGGTAGACATGTATCTTCAACCTGTTGTCTTATATGTAGCATCTCCATATATGTCTACATACCTATATCATTACTCTGGTGGTGCAAAACCATGCCCCACAAATGTATCTATATTTACGTATATTATATCTATATCTATATATTTTGATACATTTCTCCACCCATATCCTAATATACACATCTGGACATATATATATATATATATGTTGGGGGGCTTCTTAAGGGTTGATATGTCTTACACACTATCACCCTTACTGTCTATACTAAATGTTTTACCTCCTAGAGGTTTTAGACAGTCTATCGCCCTACTTCGCATACCATATTACGATGCAGAAACTGTTAGGCACCAATAACCACTATGGTGCTAACATCTTCCATTTTTTCTTTAAGTCCTTGAAGCATCAAGCTTCAATATTTTTCCTATCTCTCGCCAGCTAGGAAAAACAGTGTACATCTTTATCTTTGAGTACACACAGCTGTTCTCCTTGGGAATAGGGGTTTTCCAGTCCCCCTCTTCCCACCAGGACTGGGCTAGTTCTCCAACTCCGTCAGTCTTCTTCCTTTAGTCCTCAATGTTAATGACCTTATGCCTAAAGGAGTTTTCAGCTTTTTCCCATAAAGCTTTCTATTGAAGACCTGACGTCTAATCCTACCCAGTTGACACCTGGATCGTCTACTACCTCCAGGTCTGGACCTTCATCCTCACTGCTGGGAGGTCACCTTGAAGATTCTGCCACTGCTTATCCAGTAGACTCCATCATGCTTTCTACTTCCTACAATACAGTAGGTAAGCTGCATATTTTGAGTGTACATTAAATGTGTTTAATGCTACTCATCATATATGCCAAGGACTCCTGTAGTCTGTAGGACCCTCTAGTCCTTGGCTATGCTGTTTCTTTCCTCACAGCTCCTTTATTGTCAACTCCTACCCTCCATCCCACATCGGATGCCGGGGATTCCTGGAAACAAAATGCACCCCTGCTCCAGGCTCCTGCATTTTTATGGGATCTCCCCCTGGCATCTCCAGCTAGGGAGTCCCCATATGTGAAGACTCATTCCTGCTTGTTCCTAGAGATAGCACAGTTACTTACCTGTAACAGGTGATCTCTGGGAACAGCAGGAATTAGTCTTCACAACCCTCCCACCTCCCCTAGGAGTTGCATCTCTTTATCTTCTTCTTCCTTTTCTCTTTCGCCTTTGTCTCAGCTTTGAAACTCAACTGAAGAGAGGCTCTGGAGAAGGCGGGAAGTCAGCGCGCAGGCGCGAGGGATGCTGCCAAAAGCTTTCTGATTGGAAGCTGGGCAGCGTTCCCGTGCAGGCTCCGTCGGTACCGACGTACCCATATGTGAAGACTAATTCCTGCTGTTCCCAGAGATCACCTGTTACAGGTAAGTAACTGTGCTTTCTATTTGCACTCTTGGCTGTTGTTGCACACTGAGCCTAGGGTTTTAACATGTTATCCACCATGACACCTAAATCTTTTTCCTGGGTGGTGGTTCCTAATGTGGAACCTTGCATCGTGTAACCATAGTTTGGGTTGTTCCCTAGGTACATAACTTTGCACTTTTCCACATTAAATTTCATCTGCCATTTTGATGCCCAGTCTTCCAATTTATCAAGATCCTCTTGCAATTTTCCACAATCCTCTTGGGTTTTAACAACTTTAAATGGTTTTGTGTCGTCTGCAAATTTGATAACCTCACTCGTTATTCCACTTTCCAGGTCATTTATGTATATGTCAAAAAGCAGCGGACCCAGCACAGATCCCTGGGGTACACCACTATTCACCTTTCTCAATTGGGAAAATTGGCCATTTAGCCCTACCCTCTGCTTTCTATCTTTTAACCAGTTCCTGATCCACAATAGTACACTGCCTCCTATCCCATGACTCTTTAGTTTTGCCAAAAGTCTCTGATGAGGGACCTTGTCAAAGGCTTTCTGAAAGTCCAGATACACTATATCAACCGACTCACCTTTGTCCACCTCTTTATTCACCTTCAAAAAAACATAACAGATTAGTAAGACAATATCTTCCTTGTCTAAAGCCATGTTGGCTGTCTCCCATTAGGCCATGACTATGTACATGCTGAGTAAATTTTTTTCTTTATGATGGTTTCTACCATTTTTCCCAGTAGTGACGTCAGGCTCACCGGTCTGTAGTTTCCCGGATCACCCCTGGAACCCTTTTTAAAAATTGGCTTTACATTGACGATCCTCCAGTCTTCAGGTATTACAGATGATTTTAATGAAAATTCACAGATTACTAATAGCAGGTCTGCAATCTCATATTTCAGTTCTTTCAACACCCTTGGATGCATACCATCCGGCCCAGGTGATTTGCTATTCTTCAGTTTATCCAGTAGTTGTAATACATCTTCCCGATGTATCGATATTTCCTTCAATTCTTCCGCACCTTTAAATACCACTTCAGTCATGGGTAACATCCCTACATCTTCCTCAGTAAAGACCGACGTAAAGAATTCATTCAGTCTCTCCGCTATAGCCTTGTCTCCTCTTACTGCCCCTTTTACCCCTCTATCATCTAATGGTCCAATTGACTCTCTCACAGGCCTTTTGCTACGAATGTATTTGAAAAAGTCTTTATTTTGTGTTTATGCTTCCGTAGCAAGTTCCTTCTCAAATTCTTTCTTTGTCTGCCTTATCAATGCTTTGCATTTAACTTGCCAGTGCTTGTGCTGTTTCCTGTTTTCATCGTTTGGCTCTTTTTTCCATTTCCTGAAAGATGCTTTTATGGCAGCAACAGCCTCTCTGACCTCACCTTTAAACCATGCTGGCAGTTTTTTTGGACTTTCTTCCACTTTTCTTAATGCGTGGAATGCAGCTGGTCTGGGCTTCCAAGATAGTATTTTTCAACAACACCCAAGTTTGATGTAAGTCTTTAACCTTTGCAACTGCTCCTTTTAGTTTTTTCTTAACTATTTTCCTCATTTTATCATAGTCTCCCTTTCGAAAGTTAAAAGGGTAGTACTGTGGATTTCCTTACTATCCCTCCTCCACTAATTAAATCAAATGTGATCATGCTATGATCGCTATTGCCAGATGGCCCCAACACCCTTATCTCTTGCACTACATCTGGTGTTCCACTAAGGACTAGGTCTAATATGGCTTCTCCTCTGGTTGGTCCATGAACCAACTGCTCCAAGAAGCAGTCATTTATTTCATCTTGGAACTTTATCTCCCTAGCATGTCCTGCCGTGACACTGACCCAGTCGATACCGGGGTAATTGAAATCACCCATTATTACTGCATTGTAACATTTGTTAGCTTCCTTGATTTCATCATCCATTTGTTCATTCTGGCCATGCGGTCGATAGTACACCCCCACTGCCATCGCCTTCCCCTTTTTTACATGGAATTTTAATCCATAGAGATTCTGCAGCAAATTTTTTTTCTTTCAAAACTTTAATCCTTTCTGACTCATAGCCCTCTCTAACATAGAGCGCAGCCCCTCCACCAATTTGACCAGCTCTGTCATTGCGATATAGTTTGTACCCAGGTATCACAGTGTCCCACTGGTTGTCCTCCTTCCACCATGTCTCTGATATTCCAGTCGTATCTAACCTCTCATTTAGTGCTATATATTCTAACCCATCTTATTTTTAGACTTCTAGCATTTGCATACAAGCATTTTAGAGACTGTATTTTATTTATATTAATTTGGCTATTGGTAGACATGGGGAGGACATGGCCTATTCATCTTATGGGTCTAAACTCAAGAAGTGTCAGTCTTTTCAGGGATCTCGGCAATCTCTGGATTCGTCAGGTGCTCTCTTGGGAGCCTGTAAGTCCTTGCCATGAAATCTGGTCGGTTCCTTCTGAGGGATAGATGGTTGGGGAGTATCTCTGGCTGTTCTTACTCAGAATGGACCTGCATCACGTTAGATCAGTGGTTTCTCAAGGTCCTCAAAAAGGGGTATGCCTTGGAGTTTGTGGAGCCTTTTTGGGACTTCTTTTGTTTGGTCTCCCTGTGTTTCATTAACCAAAAGAGGTGTTTAAGGAAACTTCAACATCTCCTACAGTCTCAGGTTTTACCTGTATTATCCTCAGAACAAGTTCTGGCATATATATATATATATTTTTTTCTTCTTGATGTTCTAAGAGATCCCTCTCCCCTTGGCGAGTTGATATTCCAGACATTCTTTCCTTCAGGACAGATTTGATAAGGTTCTCACCCTTAAATCTTTAAAGGTGGATATTGCGGCCTTGACATGTTTTCGGAGGCCTCTCCTTGGGTAATCCCTTGCTTCTTATATAGATGTTGCCTGTTTTCTGTGGGGTGTTTGCTCCCTGAGGTGCCCATTTGTCCAATCGTCCCTTCTTGGGATCTGTCCTGTGTGCTTTGCACGTTCACCCTTGCCCATTTGAGATTCTCTGTAGGGCATCTCAAGATTTGAGACTCTCAAAGCTGCTTTTCTTGTAGCAGTCACTTCGACATGGTGCCTTTTGGAGTCCAGGCACTTTCTTGCCGGGATCCTTTTCTGTCTTTTTCCCCAGAGGGGGTTACCATTCGAACAGTACCCTCTTTTCTGCCTAAGGTCCTTTTGGATTTTCTTTTTTTTTTTATTTTCTATTTATGCAATTTTACAATTTAAACATCAATCAACAATGTTTACAGCAAAGATGAATACTTGTGAAAATACAAAAGAAGCACTCTCTTTAACTAAATAACAAACAAGAGACATCTTTAGTCCCCAACAACGGGGAAGTGGTAACAAAACAACTGAAGGCAGGAAAAACCCACAGATTAACAAGAATAAATCTAAGGATTAAGATGGCTACGAGAGATTAGGATCAGTACTTATCTACAGATGGTAACCTTAAGAAGGCACAGTCGTAGTGATATGCGAGCTAATAAATGACGACAAATCTTCAGGCTGGAAAAAGACATATTTCTGAGACTTGAAAAAAACAATACATTTGCATGGAAATCTGAGCATGAAAGAGGCCCCCAACTGAACAACACCAGGTTTTAACAGAAGAAAAGCTTTACGACGTTTCTGGGTTTTCTTGGAAATATCCGGGAAAACAGAAATCTTTTTCCCCATAAACAAATTTACTCTCTTCTTATAAGACAACTTAAGGAGCCAATCCCTATCTGACGAAAGGGCAAGAGATACCAATAGTGTGGAAGTTCTTATCTCACCATCC
This sequence comes from Ichthyophis bannanicus, assembly GCA_033557465.1. Lineage (NCBI taxonomy): Eukaryota > Metazoa > Chordata > Amphibia > Gymnophiona > Ichthyophiidae > Ichthyophis > Ichthyophis bannanicus. Next base: position 1,067,225,891 of record CM066031.1, on the reverse strand, counting down.
CCAGACGTACTGAGCATAGCAGAGACATTAAGAAAATCAAAGTCCACAGATCCTTGCACAATCTGGCCCTCTCTTTTACCCGAAGGTAAGTAGAAAACTCTCTGCATAGGAGGAATTAATTCTGTAGGGACCGCCAAAATTTCAAGAAGATATTTCTTGAATAATTCTAATGGTGCTACATCTGGAACCACAGGAAAATTTAATAGCCTGAGATTAGAAGCCCTCGTAGCATTTTCCAGAGTCTCCAACTTCATTTTCAATATTTGATTATCCTTCATTAGGGAAGACGTTAAATCAGAAACTTGGGTAAGCTTCTGATTGGAAACAACAGCACTGTTCTTAAACTCCACAAAGTCAGTAGATAACAGCAGCATATCCCCCTCAAGTTTGGAGACAGAGGAAGACGAGGAAGTCAGTAGTCCTTTTGGATTTTCATGTCAATCAGTCGGTTGTGCTTCCTTCCCTTTTTATGGAGCAGTTTTTGGGTGACAACAGATCCTTCACGTATTGGATGTTGGTAGGGCGTTACACTGTTACCTCAAGCTCACTAATACATTTTGTCTCTCCGATCACCATTTTGTCCTGGCTTCTGGTCCACAAAAAGGAGTGGCCGCTTCCAAAGTGACCATTGCACACTGGATCAAGCAGACCATTGAGTCAGCTTATTTTTTATTGAACAAACTTGTTCCCTTAGGTCTTTGGGCACATTCTACACAAGCCCAGGCTACCTCCTGGGCAGAATGCTCATGGGTAGCTCCGCTAAATATTTGCAGGATGGCCACCTGGTGGTCCCTCTCTACTTTTGCATGTCACTATTGCTTGGATGTCCAAGCTTGAGAAGTAGCTTGCTTTGGAGCCTCTGTCTTGGTTGCAGCTGTTTCTTCCCACCCTGGAGTTGTCTAGCTATGGTACTCCACACTAGTCTGGACTGGTCTAACTGGATGTATTTGGAAGGAGAAATTTTACTTGCCAATAATTTCCTTTCCTGGAATCCTGCTAGACCAGTCCAGGATCTGCCCCTCTAAACTTTTCAGTCCGTTGCCTAGCTAAGACTCTCTTTATTTATCTGTGACATTGCTGTACCTTGCCATGTACATTCTTCCTTGGCCTGCGGGTTCTATTTTGCATTGTTCAATTTAGCTTGTTATGTTTATGAGCTCATTTTTGGTCTGGTTTTGTGCTTCCTTGGCTGTTTGAACTCCTGCTTGTGATGGTTACACTGAAGCTCCCCTTGGGGGATGGGTTTTATACCGTGGGTGATGTCACAAAGCTTCAGGAATTTTTATGTTTCGCTATCTGCTGGCAGGGGGACACAACCCACTAGTCTGGACTGGTCTAGCAGGATTCCAGGAAAGGAAATTATCAGTAATTAAAATTTCTCCATAAAAAACCTGTTAAATAAGTGTGCAGAAGGCCAAGAAGACTGAGCACATGATTTGAATGCATGGTCTGAGAAGGAATAAAGGGTTAGCTCATTCTACAGGTAGCAGTAGTGAGAAATATGTACCTGTTTTCTCTTTACCTTAAAGATATTGGACCTGCAATTACTTCTGGCTTCCTTGAAGAGGCATCGCTGAGGGGGGAGGTGTGCTAGAACCAAGAAATGCTAGTTTACTGTGGTTTACAATGTGCTGTGTGCGCTGATGTCTTGAGGCTTTGTGCACAGTTAGCTTGGGTGCCCAACTCATTTTTTTTTGGGTGCCCAGGGTAGTGCACAAACTGTGTAAAAGCAAGCTAACTTGTGCTCAAAGCTTAGCACATTTTATTGCATTGGCCCCAGAGTAAGATTAGAGTTTAAAAATATAACAGTTAATCATAAAATAGTTGAATTACAAAATGGTATATAATTACATTTTTCAACAGTTAGCTCTTATGAGTACTATGCTTGGTTACTGTAATGAACCACCCAATTGATAATAGGGTTCTTCTTCCAGACTCTCAGCTCCTCCCTCCTTACTCTGAAGCATGTCATCTTCATGCCAATTTAGTTGTTTTTGGCAGAAGTATCACTGTATTTTTCCAGCTCCTGTCCCTTGTAATTACCTCTTTGGACCTAGTGGCTTCTTCCTTCTCCTTTTGGGATTTCAGCTCAGTCAAAACTGGCTTTTATTGTGCTTGGTGCCATGAGCCTTAATTCACAATTGCTTGATGTTTTCCCCCACTTTTATAATCTATTTAGTCCAGCCATTATAGCTACAGTCCTAGGTCAGAGAGCCACAGACTACAATTCCTTTCAGAAGTTATGTTTGTATTACATTTGATCATGGAATGTCATATTGAATGATACTGATTTCTCTCCCTCCCCTCCACCCAGGGGGTCTGAACACAACCTTTGCAGATTTCCAACCAGCCTAGGGAACAGAAATGAGATGGGAGTTGAACATGGGTCTTCTGTACATCAGGGAACAGCACAGCTGTTGAGCCCCCAAGCCTGCTCTTAAGTTTTCTCCATTTAAAAAAATAATTTTATGAATAAAACCATGCTTGTAGCTCCTGAGCCTAGTACTACCAGAGCAAATTAGCACCTCCTGTGCTATGAATACTGCTGGCAGCCTGAAAAAGAGTAGGATGAGGTGTCATTACCCAGGAAATTCAGGCTAGGTATACCTCCTTCTTAAGCAGATATCCTCTATAATACTTAGAGGATGGAAAATTCTTGACCTGAAGAACTATGTAGGTTGCTTCACACCCCTTTTTTTTTTTTTTTAAATAAGAGATCATGCATTATAGGTGTACCACCCCCTTTCTTCCTGCCAAAGCAAGGATGAGGATGGAAATGGAAAAGTGAAAGACCTCCCAGAATGGGAGACTCTGTATTATCTCTGTCAGGTAAGATTTCAAGTTCCTTCTCCATCCCAGTAACTCATCCCTTAATATTGCATTGGGTGTGTAGTGCCTTTGTTTTATGCAATCTGCTATGTTTGTGACTCTGTTTAAAATATCCCAAAAATGTTAGTGTGTACTCTCCCCTATGTGAGGACCACCCCCCTCCCCCCAAGGCTTTGGGAGGAATTTTTCTTTCTATACTAGTTGCCCTGTTTGAGAGCCTGAAGTCAATTAAGGAAAAGTCAGTCTTTTTTTTTTTCTTTTGAGTCCTACCGTCACTTCTCTGTTTAGTTACGAGTGTAGGGCTCTTAAGTCTGGAATTTTGAGGGAGAGAATACTTTACTTCCTCTTCGTCTCTCCGGGCCAGTCCAGGTACAGTTGGGTAGTCAATCCCTTCCAGCAGCTGAGGACTGAAAGTTCCAAGTTTTACTGACAGCTCCCATAGCTTCCCCTACTGATAGGAAGCCAGTCTTCAGTCCTCAGCAGCTGGATAGGACGTATCTCTGGCAGGCTCCCAGGAGAAACTGTAGCGGCAGAGCGCAAACAATCCAATAATATCAGGAGTCTGTTCAGCAGGTCCAAATCATTTATTTGTGCACAAGACTCAAGCAGAATCACATTCAAAATGGCTGAGCAATGGCTGTTAGTAAAACAACAACTTTTATACTTTTCTTCTCCATTCTGTACATAGGCAAACTTCTCATTGGTCCCGGTACCCCTTCTACCCCATCTATTGGTCCCGGTACCATTACGTAGCTATCCAATGAGGACCTGGGTCTGGGCTCAGCACCTGTTTCCCCCCTTACAATCCTCATTACAATGGTCAGTTCTTAGACTCTTGATACAATTCTCCTCCAAGGTCGCTGACTGACTAGAACATGTGGGAAAGCAGGGCACTGTAACCCTTCTCTCAGCAGAATTAATTAGTTCACAGAAGCTTTCACACTCTTATCAGTACCAATTAAAACTTGTTTTTCTATCTTTTCTAAGTTTCGATTCTGCTTAGCTATGCTTGGTTATGCTTAGTTAAGTTTCGATTCTATGGAGGCAGCATTCAGGGGGGTTTTCATTCCTCTGGGCCTAACCACAGGCTTCATTTACAGGTCAAGCTGCTTAGGCCTGTCTGTTTAGTTCAAGCAGCATGGATCATAGGCCTTCGCCTACCACATTCCCCCCTTTGATTATTCTCACCCGCAAGTGAGAAAGGGTGAGAATCAAATCACATAATACTAGGTAAAGGTATCACTCTGTGGTATAGGGTAGTAGTTTCACATAGCTAGTATCTTTGTAGCTGCCTTGCGCTCTACAGTGTTATTAATAACGGAAGTTATCATTTGCAAGCAAAGTGGCAAGAAACAAGGGAGCAACAAGCAGATAGTCAGAGTCCATAGTTTTGAAAAACAACAAAAATTCAACGGGTTTGTTGGAACAATGATAAAACAGTATCACAAAAAACTTGTTCCACTCTCTAACCAGAAAAGAAGTATCACTATTTTTTGTGGGAAATGGGTCCTCAGACTTGATCGGGGAAAACGTCGGAGAGGAGCTCTGCCTCTATAACCGACTAACCCCTCTATTGCATCAACGACCCAATAATATCCCAACGCAAGTTGACAGCGCCAGTGCGTTTCACCGCTTACGCGGTTTCATCAGGGGAATATTGCCTGAGATTAGCTTTCAAACCGCTTGACCCGGTGAGTTCTAAAAAGACAATAAGATGCAATCAATACTTCAATATCAAATGGAATTATTCAACTGTGTCAATCTCACGAAGGTTACTTTCTGCAGTTGGTAACTATACCTTATACATCATTCTCACCAGACCCGTCTCTCATCCAAAAGACGCCAGCGCATGCGTGGTAAAAAACTATCATGGACTTATATCCTCAAACCCTCCTGTGCCTAATAATTTCAGATCCTATCTGTCTCACATCTCCTTTTATTCCCTATAAATAGGCTACAGATTCTCAGAATCTCAAAAAGGGGGAACTCCTAAAGACTTAGCAGGGGCTAAGTATATCCTAAGAAGGGCTATAGGAAGAACCTGGGGCCACTTCAGGTAAACCTCTTGGCAAAGTTTGGACAACTGAGATTTCAAGGTTCTATTCATACAGTCTACTTTTCCTAAAGTTTTGAAAGCTGTAGGTAGTATGCACCTGATAATGTCAATAACTTGGGGCCATACTTAATGGACTTGCTTCCTAAGGTTATCCACCCTCATTATTTGTACAGGGTCCCATGTGCATGCAAGGTTGTAAGGGCATACTTAGAATCTGGGTACACATTTAGACAGAGCCCTTTTCCTATTGTTAGTGCTCTAGTGAGGGCTATCAGTTCAGCTTTCTGTGGTCAGGTTTCTGGGGCCAGGGCTGAGGACTCAACTACCAAATCAGGGGTCACCACTGCATATCTAGCACAACAATATCCATTGATGATGAAACTGCCTTCAGCCACAAAAAGTCTGTTCAGGGTTCTCCAGAGGGACATCAGTCAAATCCAGGCAGCTTGAGAATACAGTGTCCATAATTTCTAAACAGTCATGATCAGGGGATCAAGACCAACTGGTAACAACATAGCAGGATTCAAAGCTTGACTGACCTTCAGTTGTATCTGGGGGTTTTCACGCAACATACTCTGATACTTCAACATTCGTAGATTTGTTAGCTAGTAGTTTCCTTTGTGTTTCATATTGGTTAGAACAGAGTGTGGTACAGTAACTGGAAGATTCTGTCTCAAAGTGATCTTGTTAGTTTTGCTCACTAGGAGGGCTGTAGCTGTAACAGCTTCTCAAATAAGGTCCAAGAGATTGAGTCAACACTCCTAGAACATTTCCATGTGACTCATGAACATAGAGACTGAAAGGTTTTCTGGACATCTGGTAGACCCAGAATTGGTGACAACATCAGAGTGGTTTTCAAAGATCAAAAGGCTGCATCCTGTTCAAGTCCCCATTCCAATGGAGACTTTTCCATTCCTTTGGTAACTTGATACAATGGTTTTGCTAGCAGCGCAAAATTGGGGATCCATATACAACATACTCTGTGGCACCCAAGAAGGCTCTCACTTGCCTCCTGGTGGTTGGAGTAGGAATACTGCATACAGCTTCTTTGCATTCTGGTCCCAGGCGTCGAATTCCGCTGGACAACTGGAATCCTAGGTATTTAACTTGTTTGACATAATTGCACCTTAGCTCTTGAGACTTTGTATTCAGCCTCATTAAAAAGGTGCAAGAGTGCACTGGTGGCTTGTAGACATTCACTTTCTGAGTTGGTGGTTATGAGCAAGTTGTCCACATATTGAAGTAGAATTCTTTCTCCTGGAATTACTGGATAACTTGTCAAATCTTTTGCTGAGTGAGGCGAGTTCTTGAATCCTTGAGGTAATCTTGTCCAGGTGAGTTGGCCCCGCCTTCCTGTAGTGGGGTCTTGGGCTCAGGTCCTCTACTGGACAATAATCCCCTGTCCCAGGCTTCTTCACTGGGAGAAGGGGAGTGTTCCAAGGTGACTGACATTCCTTGAGAAGTCCATACTTCAGCAGTTTCATTAAATGGCAGTGGATTCCTGCAATGGCTGGTCAGGGAAGAGGATACTGCTTCACATGCACTAGTTCCGCTTCTGGCTTGAGGTTGACGATGACAGGGGCTATGTTCTTCGCTAGGCCAGGTGGGTTATCTTCTGCCCATACTTCAGGTGGGGCTATAAGGTTGGCGGGTATACAGGAACTTGTTGACTTGACTGGAGGTGTGTTATAGAACTGCCACTCCTCTTCTCGGGGAACAGTCAGCACCATCAATCCAGCAGGCTTTGGGTTCACAGTCATTTGCATTTCTCTCTCTTCAGCAAAGGATATCTGTGCCTGAAGCTTTGCAAGCAGATCTCGGCTCCAAAAAGTGGAATAGGGAACTCAGGCATATACAGGAACTGGTGCATTATTTTCTGTCCCCCTAGTTCACACATGCGGTTCTGCAGAAAAGGCTTTGTGGCCTTAGCCCCAGTAGCTCTGATAATGGTGATGCATCGAGAAAAACACAGGGGCTACTGGCTTTAGTATTCTGCTCCTGTATCCCCCATAAAGTCCATATATTGGTCCCCTATTTCCAAACTGACCATAGGCTCCTGGGGACCCAGGAAAACTTAAGAGTCTGGTCTGGCCTAGTCTTCATTCATGCTGTAGCCCTCTCCGGCTGCCGCTTACTCCATAGCTGCTTCCCTTTCTTGCTAGAACACTGTGCTCGGTTTAATATTATTTTTTTAAATCAAGCACTCCCTCCTCCCCCCCTGGGGTGGAGTCAAGATACGGGTATTCACTTCTCTAATGTCCTTCTCTGCAATGGGCGCACTGACTCGCACCCAGTTTTTACTTCCTCTGCTCCTTCGATCAGGATAACCTCCTCCACATCATTCAACTAAAGTATCAGCAAGAAGATCTGTTCTCTTCTCCATCTTTACACTTACTTTCTCTGTCACATTCAACAATTCACATACTTTCTGATCAACTTCCATTAACTATCATGCCCGCAAATCCATCCAGTTTCTGTAATTTCTGTTTTATATCTCTCTGGGACTGACTGACAAAAATGCAAATTCTCCTGGGCTGCTGGATCCATTGGGGCATATAGTGAGGGATGCCTGCACTATTTGGATTCCACTTGGGGTTATCAAGACTGATGGGTTTGAATAATACTCTTCATTAGTTCAATTAAATCCTAAAGCTTTCAGTTCAGTAAATCAGTGGCAGAGGGAAAGGCACCTAAACAAGTCTGGTCAGCTGACTGGTTGGCAAACTACTTGGGAATCTGCAGGGAGGAGTTCCCCCCCTGCCCTAGGCCCACACTGTTTCTCCTAGCAACGCTGTATCCGGGAGGTTTTTTTTTTTTTTGCTGTGGGCTCATTAGTTCACGCCTACCGGGGGGTGGCATCATCGGTGGACAGGGCCCCCTCCCCCCCTTAAGCACTCTGAACGGAGCCGGGGCTTCTTGGGGAGCTGCTTACAGGGAGAGAAACTGATGGGACGGGATATCTAGAGATTCTGGGGCAAAAAATGGTGAATTAAGGAAATATGGAGCAACTAGCAGAAGCCACTCCCTTTCACATAGCATTCCTAATTGGGACAGACATTTTATTACCATAGTCTTCAGTAAATCCCTTACTGAAATTCTTGATCATACTTGAAAAGAAACTTATTAAAAAAACCTTATTACTGTAAACATAGGGCAGGCAGAAAACATAAGCTTATTGCAACTTTTTTCCCAAACAGGGACAATTTAGATACAGTTCTTAAAATATAAAACTATTATTTTGCAACATGTTATAACATCTATTCTTATAGAGAGAACTATAGCTATCTGTTACGTATAACTGGAATGAAATTACTTAGCATGGAAACTAACTGCCAGCCGTAGTCTGCATGTCTCTGCAAAAGAAATTATTATTTTATTTTTTATTTTTATTAAATCTTACAGTTCAGAAAGCAGATATTCAAGAGACATGAAACGGATACTTTTCCATAGCGTTGGTGGATATCTAGAATGCATATACACCCTCTTTTTTACCAATAAATATGTCTTCTATCAGGTGCTTGCCACAGTATATCAGGAAATAACGTCTTGAAATGTAAGACTTTCGAAACAACAAAGTACCCCCTTTTCCTCTGGACACAGACACACAAAATTCAACTACAGAAAAACAAATGAATTTATCTTGAATTGTAAAGGTCTTCATTAGTCACTAGTACAGAGTTTAACAATTCAAAGTAATTACCTTAAATCTTATAGTATGGGGAAGCATGCATTCAAATGACTTATACTTGTTCATAAAAAGGTTGGTGAATATCTGGAATGCAAACAACTCCGCAAGATAAACTCCTTCTTTTTTTTTTTTTTTTTTAAACTTTCAGATTTCAAAGATAAAATCCTAACACAATTTCTTATTCACTCAGAATTTAAACCATTTATTCTCAGGTTGCAATCTGGTACACTTCCAACCCAGAATGCTGCACCGTCCCCCAAGGTTCTTAACCTCTACTTTAAGGGTCAAAGGGAAAAACACTTTATTTGCTCTCTCTTGTCCGTGTCAGTTAGTTTTTGAAACGACAGATATACTTCAAAAACAAAAGAACTTCTGAGTCACTGTAGTTATCACAGCTGTAAAGTAATAACTAGAAAACTAATTATAAATTCATCTCCTATCACACTTTGATTTAATGAGTCCTTTATTTTAAACAAGCAAGAGACTGTTCAATCGGGAGCGGCTGTCTCATTTTTTTTTTCTCCTAGGAAGCTGTGTGAAAGCCACACCCCTTCGTTCACTGGAAACAAAATGAAACAACTTAGTTTCACAGGCGCACAGAGACATGCTAGCAAGAATCATTTAAATCAGTGTCAAGTCGTGATCTAATAATTACTTTGTAGGTCAAAGGAAAAAAAACCCAAAAAACAGTTTGCTTACTTTCTCTATCATTTCTGTTCGAACCATAAAACACAGGGCAAAGCTAAGCCCACAAATGTATGAATGATACCTAACAGCCTATCTGACCAGAGTAAGTAATCTCACCCTGCACACTAAAACTGAACTAGACCCTTCACCTCCTGGATAGTTCTGAAAGGTAACAATAATATAACAGGAGCAGTTGACGTAAAAATACAGACAGAGCAGAGAATATAACTAAAAACAGTTTACGGAGCTCCGATGAGGTTAATACGACCTTCAAAACTAAAATTCTGACTAAATATTCCTATCGAATGGTATACAATACATGACCATAGTAGAATGAACATCACTATTAAAACAAAGTGAATAAAATCAGGTATAATTGTCCTAAAATAAGCTCCAATTAGCCCAGCAGCAGAACGTTGAAAACATGCCTTCATAGGGTTAAAAAGGCACCTCTGCACAGACACGCCCCTTGTCAGTCTCACTCTGTGCTGTAGGAAGGCTGGATGAGCGAGACATGTTCTTGATTTTACAGTGACGCTAGGCGTTTACCCAACCGAATATAATCTTACATTATACGAGAAGGGAAACTCGTGGTTTCAACAAATACCAAAAAACAAAGAGACACAGAACGACAAACATGCTAGCATTTCCCAAATAGCCCAATCCTGTCTTTTCTGACTAGGCTATACCAAATTCAAAATCAAAGTCAAAATCAAGAAGACGATGGTTTCACCCCGCGAATGCACTATGCAGGGTTAATCGGACCGTCTTGAGAGGGGATCAGGCTCTCTTACCAAAATTCCAAGTTCCAAGATTACAAGTTACAAGTTACAAGTGGCCAGTTACTAGTTCCAAGTTACAGACTGCAGTTCTGACTCATCTGTCTAGACATTCCAAACACTATACTCACCGGATCCGGTCCCCGTTCCCAAGCAAGCGCATGAGTTGGACCTCAGACTCCCCTCACGGGTTCGAGGTGTTGGCTCCGACCGGGTCCAGCACCCGCCGAGGCCTGCCCAGCTCCCTCCGATGCAACTGGACCGGTGGCGCCTGGGAGCCGAGCCCACGTCGGAAGGGCACGAGCCCGGCAGGACCAAACCTATAGAGGCGGAAAGTCGTGGTTTATCAGCTCGTATACACTCTACTCGCCACACGTTCTGGGCCAACGCACCAAGAATATGTAGCGGCAGAGCGCAAACAATCCAATAATACCAGGAGTCTGTTCAGAAGGTCCAAATCATTTATTTGTGCACAAGACTCAAGCAGAATCACATTCAAAATGGCTGAGCAATGGCTGTTAGTAAAACAACAACTTTTATACTTTTCTTCTCCATTCTGTACATAGGCAAACTTCTCATTGGTCCCAGTACCCCTTCTACCCCATCTATTGGTCCCGGTACCATTACGTAGCTATCCAATGAGGACCTTGGTCTGGGCTCAGCACCTGTTTCCCCCCCTTACAATCCTCATTACAATGGTCAGTTCTTAGACTCTTGATACAATTCTCCAAGGTCGCTGGCTGACTAGAACATGTGGGAAAGCAGGGCACTGTAACCCTTCTCTCAGCAGAATTAATTAGTTCACAGAAGCTTTCACACTCTTATCAGTACCAATTAAAACTTGTTTTTCTATCTTTTCTAAGTTTCGATTCTGCTTAGCTATGCTTGGTTATGCTTAGTTAAGTTTCGATTCTATGGAGGCAGCATTCAGGGGGGTTTTCATTCCTCTGAGCCTAACCACAGGCTTCATTTACAGGTCAAGCTGCTTAGGCCTGTCTGTTTAGTTCAAGCAGCATGGATCATAGGCCTTCGCCTACCACAAAACGAATTGGAATCTAGGCAGTGGCATATGGGGAGATTATTTATGGGAAAAAGAGAAATAGATGTTCAAACAGGCCTTGCTCACTGACTCTAGCAGAGCCCTACAGCAAGAAGCTCCCTTCTTTATCCCCATAAAGAGCACAACAAAAACATATCAGTAATCATAAATGGAACGAGGTACAGCGATCTTAAGCCTGTTTTCTATATTCTTGTGCTGATCAGAAGGCAGAGCCTGCTTTCGCTTGATCGGCTGCTGTACCGGGGGGGACAGTTAGGATCTGGGAGCCCCAGTATCCTCTCCCCGATGCTCTTCATTTGTCTCCGCGGCCCGCTAGCAGCGAGTGTCAGGAGTCGGGAGCTGCGCCGCCGGCACTGCAGGTAGGAGAGGGCTTGTGCGATTCTCCAGGACCAAGCAGGAAGTCAGTCCTCACTTATGGGTAACGTCGCCGACGGAGCCCTCGCGGAGCAATTTCCCCATCTTTCGAAGAAAGCCTTTGGGATTGCAGCGCGCATGCGCGGTCCCCTTCCCGCCCGAGGGTGCCATCTTGCTCAGTCTTCTTTTTTCCGCGAAGCCCTACAGACGTAGTTTGTTATCGCCGCTGAAAAAGTTGATTATTTTCTTTAGTTTGTTTTTTCTCGGTTCGCGTGTCCCCTCCCGGCCTCGATATACTTATCGAGCCCGTTCACATTTTCTTTTTCAGTTTTTTTGTCCTAACTGGCGTTCCCGCCACTTTCTTCTTCACCCCTGGCAGCACGGTCTTTCGACCTCGCCGGGGCCCTCTTTCCCCCGATGGCTGCCAGCGGGTTTAAAAAATGTGATGATTGTTCCAAACTGATGTCTCTTACTGACACGCATGACTGCTGCCTCCGTTGTCTCGGACCCAACCATGACTCGGAGGGTTGTGGTCCGTGCAGCAGGATGTCCTCAAAGTCACTGAGGAGAGTCGACAGTCACAAAAGGAACGAATCTTCTCTGACCCCGAGTCCGGTCAGGCCCGGTCCTCGTCGGAGGCTTCGATGTCTCGTGGCTCCGGCCACGAGTATCATCGGAGTTCCTCTGAACGGGGGTCCCCCGACCGGGAACATCGTCGGAAGAAGAAACTCGCTCGGGCGGCGTCGGAGGACGCACCTGGTCCCTTGAAGGCCGGGTCGCTTAGCCCCGTCAGCTGCCCTGAGCCCTCGGGGGCGGAGAGGCCTTCCAAACTTCCTCACTTGGAGCAGGAGCCGCCTGGACACGTGAGTACTATAGTCGTCCTGGACTCCCCTCCTGAACCGATGTCGGGCCCGACGCCATCGGGGCCCAAGTCGGAGGCTGCCGGGTCTTCTGAGCTTGGTCTCAGGATGACGACCTTGGAGCGCAGTATATCTGCCTTCATGGACCAGCAGCGGGCATTGATGACCGGCATCGCCAGTGCATCTGCCCCGACCACCGGGATGTCGACACCCAAGTTGACACCGGCGGCCGAGTCGATCCTCGAGTCCATACGTGCTCGAGTCGATCCTCGGTTGAGGTCTCCCTCGGCCTCCCGTTCGGGACCGAGGTCGTCAACGCCGGCGTTGGCGCAAACCCCCGCTGCACGGAGCCTCTCGACTCCTCTTCGGAGGCGTCGGGCTGGGACACGGAAGGGGACGAATCACCCGGTTCTTTTCAGACTCGGTGCGTCCCCTCCGACTCGCCCGAGTCTGAGCCTCGGAGGCGATCCCTTCCGGAGGATACCCGCTTCTCCGATTTTGTGAGGGGTATGGCCAAGGCGTTGGCTTTCCCCGCGGATCCCGAGGAGGAGCCCCGCGCCGAAGAGTTCGAGGCCCTCCAGTATGACTCTCCCCCGAAGGAGGCCTTTACTGTACCGGTCCCTCCTATGCTGGAGCGGCTGCTCTTTGGCATGTGGGAATGCCCGGCCTCGACGCCGGTGTTGAGCAAGCGGGTCGATTCGATGTATCGAGTCCGCAAGAGTCCCGGGTTCCAAAAGGTGCAATTGCCGCACCACTCTATGGCTGTGGAATCGGCCATGCATCGACTTAAGAGTCAAAAGATGCACTCCTCGGTGCCGCCGGGTAAGGAGGCCCGTAACCTGGATGCCCTCGGTAGGAAGTGCTTCCAGGGCTCCATGCTGGCCTGCCGAGTCCAGACATACCAGCTATATATGGGCATGTTCCTCCGAGACCTGGCGAAGGAAATAGCCGGGTTCTCGGCTGGTCTCTCCGAGGAACCCTTGCAGAGGTTCCAGACCTTGTCCGATAGTATTCGAGAGTGCTCAAAGTTTATTTCTCGGGCGGCATACGATGGCTTCGAGGCGTCGGCCCGAGTTGCGGGAGCCGGCATCAAGCCGTGGGTACAGGACAAGTTGGTCGATGTCCCCTGCAGAGGTGAAAACCTCTTTGGCAAGCCCATGGCGGATAAGGCGGCGGAACTCGAGTCCGAGACTCTCACTAGGACTCGCTTATCCAGAAAGACCTCTGCTCCTTCACAAAAGAGGAAGGGCCTGGGGGAAAAAACTTTTTTACCCGAGGAAGGTGCCCGCCTATAAGCAACAGCATTTTCAATACCAAGCGTCTGCAGCCCCCAATCAGGGTCCGCAGGCTAAGAGTCAGGGTAATGGGCCCCGTAGGCCGAGGGCCCCCAAGCCCACTACACAGCCTCCTGCTCAGCAGGGTGGGGGTTTTTGACTATGCCAGCATAGCCCCTTCACTCTGCACGGGGGGCAGGCTGATCCGCTTTGCCCACAGGTGGTCAGCCATAACCTCCGATTCCTGGGTGCTGCAGGTGGTTCAAAAGGGCTACCTCCTACATTTTCACCAGGTGCCTCCCCCCTACTTCCCAGGGGAGCCTCCAAGACCCCCTCTGCACAAGGACTTACTCCTTCAGGCGCTGCAGGGTCTGCTGGGGGAGCAGGCTGTGGAGCCAGTACCCCCAACACCTCTGGGGTCAAGGGTTCTACTCGAGGTACTTCCTGGTTCCAAAGCGAACAGGAGGCCTCAGACCCATCCTGGACCTATGCGACCTCAACAAGTTCTTGCAGCGGGATAAGTTCAGGATGCTTACCCTTGGAATCCTACTGCCCTACCTCCAGCAGGGAGATTGGCTATGCTCCTTGGACCTAAAGGATGCCTATACCCACATCCTTATCCACCCGGACCACCGGCAATACCTGAGGTTTGTGGTGGCGGGAAGACATTATCAGTACCGCGTGCTGCCCTTCGGCCTGTCTTCCGCTCCCAGGGTGTTCACAAAATGCCTGGCAGTGGTGGCGGCCTTCCTGAGGCTTCAAGGCCTCTTCGTCTTCCCCTACCTGGACGACTGGCTCATACGGGCGCAGTCCTCCGTAGAGGTCACTCAGGCCACCCAACGCACAGTGGCTTTGCTTCAGCACTTGGGCTTCGTCATAAACTTCGGAAAGTCCACGTTGCGCCCCTCTCAGGATCTCGAGTTCATAGGGGCACGGCTGGACACTCTGTGGGCTCGTGCCTTCTTGCCTCGGGAGCGAGTCGACAGGCTCATAGCTCTGGCCGGCAGGTTCCACAGCACGTCGCCGGCCCCGGCCAGGCGATTCCTGCAGCTGCTCGGTCATATGGCCTCCACGGTCCATGTCACCCCGAATGCCCGCCTACATATGCGGCCTGTTCAGTGGAGCCTTCGTACTCAATGGCATCAGGCCACAGGGAGTCTGACGGACCTGCTACAGATCTCCGACCGTCTGGTCTCCTCTCTGCAATGGTGGCTTCACCTGCCCAACCTGATGCTCGGCATGCCTTTTCAGCCTCCCACACCCTCCCAGGTGCTTACGACGGATGCCTCTCTCCTGGGATGGGGAGCGCATTGCCAGGGGGCGCGCACCCAAGGCCTTTGGACCCCTTGGGAGGCGGCTCAGCAGATAAACTTCCTGGAGCTGCGGGCGATCCGCCTGGCTCTGCGGACCTTCTCTTACCTCACTTCTCGTCAGTCTGTACTGGTGCAGACAGACAATCAGATTGCCATGTTCTACATGAACAAACAAGGGGGCACAGGCTCCCTCCTTCTCTGACCACGACGTCCTCCTCAAGACTGTTTACCTGCCCGGGCAGGACAATTGCCTGGCCGACAAACTGAGCCGGATTCTGCAGCCACACGAATGGAGGTTGAACCCCTTAGTTGTCCGGCAGATCTTCCGCCAGTGGGCCCTCCCCACCTTGGATCTTTTTGCCAGTCCTCTGAACCGGCAACTTCCCAGGTTCTGCTCTCGGCACCCGCATCCTCTCAGAGTAGCGCCGGATGCTTTCCTCCTCTCGTGGTCCGCGGGCCTACTGTATGCCTTCCCTCCCATGCCGCTTGTGTCCCGGACGCTGTTCAAAGATGTCCAGGACAGGGCATCCGTGATCCTGATAGCGCCCAGGTGGCCGAGACAACCCTGGTTCCCTCTGCTCCTGCAGCTAGCGGACACCCCTCTTCCTCTGGGGTTTCAGCCCGATCTCCTGACCCAGGATCAGGGCACTCTTCTACACCCCAACCTCCGGGCCCTTCATCTGATGGCCTGGCTGCTGAAAGGGTAGTCCTAGCTCCGCTCTTGCTTCCTCCGGAGGTGGAGGCTGTCGTCCTGGCGTCTCGGCGACCTTCCACCCGGAAATCTTACGCCCTTAAATGGCGTCGCTTCTCGGTCTGGTGTTCTCAGCGCTCTGAGGACCCCTTCGCCTGCTTAGTGTCGGTGGTGCTGCAATATTTGCTTCACCTCTCCAACCTAGGCTTCAAGTCCAATTCTGTCAGAGTCCACCTCAGTGCCCTCTCTGCGCATCACTCGCCGGTGGAGGGCCAGCCTCTTTCCATGCACCCCTTGGTGGCGCGCTTCCTCAGGGGCCTGCTCCTGCTTAAGCCCCCGCTGCGCCCTCCGGCTCCCGACTGGGATCTCAATGTGGTTT